>CAOKZL010000027.1:0-1376530 GCA_948472985.1 Iguana delicatissima
GAATCATTCACAGCACGAGAAAGTGATCAATAAGGTAATGCGTGTCTATAGGTGTCGGTAAAATAGAAAAGACGTTGCAGTGTCTGCTACTTGAACTCTGCCCAATGGGTAAAGTTTGCATGGTTGGCTGGTATTCTACATCATCTAGTTAAGTGTACTCTTGGCTTGATCCTCCCAAACCTGACAGAAACATTATTTATTTAGAACATCTTGGGAACTTTTTACCACATGTATTGGACATGTGATAAGGCCAAGAACTTCTGGAAACCAAATCCACCTAATGGTGAAAAAGACTTTAAAACTGAACTTTCAGAAGGAACCAGAATTGTATTTGTTGAGACTGATGGAAGATTCACTGGACGAGAAGTTTGGTAGAATTTTTAGGTATATGAGAACGGCGGAAGGACTACTATATGTGCAGAAGTGGGAGAGCATTGAGATTCCGACTTAAGAATGCTGTTGGTTAGGTTGATGGACCTAGTTGAGGTAGATAAATTAAACTTTTTGATGAAAGAAAAAAAAAACATTGGCAGTGTTTGTGCGAGAATGGGACCTGCTAATGTGATTTTGGCAAGACAAAGAGAATAACTTATTGACTGTTGATTTTGAATATTAGTATACTGTAAAATTAGCAATGGGTGTTTTTCAGAAGGTGTTAGACTAACAGAAGTTGATATAGTAATAGTAACATATAGTCTGCATTGGGGGGGTGGAAAACTATTTTAATAAGTGTAGTTTTTGTTGTATTTGTTGTTATGGGGCAGGGTTGTAGTTGACTAGTTGTAATTACATATTTGTGTGAAGTGAAAATCTGAGAAACATGGTTTTCCAGGTAGGGCAGGGGTCTAACTTCAGGGACGGGGTGGGGAATAAGGGCATTGACCCCAAGTAAGAATGCTGCCCCCCAAACAACATTTTCCTTCAGTCTCCAAATTTCGAGCATTGCAGAGAGTGAAACACTGAATATGGCACATAACTAGAGCTCTCGTATCTGTTGTGTTCACATTCCCTTGGTGACTTTGTCTGCCAGCTTTCTTTGGTTGCCTAAAGAAGGATCTCTAGATGCTCCACTGAAGTTTTGTTACTGCAGTGCTAGAAGTTTGGGGGCTGAAGGAAGAATTCATGGGGCTGCAAGATTGCTATTTGAGGGGCCTCATTTTGTCCCTCACATGTACTCCTATGGTGGACATTTTCATGTGTGAAGTCCCATGGTTGTTGAACTGCTCCCGTTGTACTCATGTGGAGGTGGATGGCAGTTAATTTAGAAAAGAAAACTAAAGAGAGGCATTTTTTTTTTTGCCTAGTTATTTGGGTTTTTCCCTGCTTAATTTTGCTAAGTAGATGGTAAGGGGCAAAGGAAAGGAAAGAATGAAAAAAGAATAAGAGGAAGGCCCCATTAGAAGTGGACTGGCTCCTCAGAAGGAGCCAGGGCTGCCTGGAATTTGCAAGACTTGAGAAGGACTGTTGATAACTTGGTCTGTTGGAGTTCTCTCCTTCATAGGATCACCATAAGTTGAAGCTCATTTGTTAGCAGAAAGCAACAAAAAATAATAAAGAGGGAATAAACAGTGGGCTGTTTGTGGGCTTCCCAGAGGCACCTGGTTAGCGCTTATGGACAACAGAAAACCAGACTTGGTAGGATTTTGAGGCTGATCAAAGAGAGAAGTTATTAGATGTGTGAGATGACAGCTCCCATTATCCTTAGCCAGCATCTGTAGGATCCTTGCTGGAGGAGGGGCAGGCTGGTATAGGCAGGTCTGGTTGAGAAGGATCCAAAAAAATCAGTTAAAGAGCACTTCATACCTACTGGAGGAGGGCCATAGCGCAGTGATGCGTGCTTTGGCATGCAGCGTTTTCTAGATTCAGTCCATCCTTGATACCTTAGTTTAAAAAGATTTCAAAAGCTGAGAAAGATCTCTGCCTGAGAGTGTGGGGAGCTGCTCTTGGACCAAGCTTTCTCCAGCTGTGTCTCTTGACAGATTTTTTGAATTACAACTCCCATCACCCCAACCAGAGGTGTATCTAGCATAAACAGTGCCCAGGGCAAGCGTGGAAGTTGCTCCCCAAACTCCAGGGCTGCTTTCTCCTCCTCTGACGCTTCTGGCACTGCTTTTTTGCACCTTCCTGGCATCGCTGCCCGGGGCATGTGCTGTGCTTGCTCCATCCTAGATACTCCTCTGACCCCCAACTACCATCTGTGCTAGCTAGGACTGATGAAGGTTGTGCTATAAAACACTTGAAAACACCAGGACCTTTTCCGCACTAGCCTATTGTAGCGCGATGATTCCATTTTCAACCTCCTATGGAATCTTGGGGTTTGCAGTTTCGGGAGGGGCCAGCTGGCCCCTCCCGAAACTGCAAACCTCAGGATTCCATAGGAGGTTGAAAGTGAATCATCGCGCTATAACAGGCTAGTGTGGAAATGGCCCAGGTTTGGAATACAGGAGTAGAAGGACCAATTTAATACAAGGCAGCATCTCTTTGCATCTCCATGTGCCTGCCTGTATTTCATGTAGTCATGCAAGAGTGCTTGCTTTTGGGGGTGAGCTTGTTCCTATGTCCAGGTGGATGGCTGGTTCCCGTTGTCCCCCCAAACCCTGGCTGCCACTCTGGGCAATGAGGGAGGCTCCCTGTGTCAAGCGAGAGGGCGGAGTGGAGTGCTGAATCACTATGACTGACAAACATCTGACCTCGGTCTCTCCCCTGGCAGCTGATCCAGTTTCTGTTTGGCCAGCTCCAACCCAACCCCAGCAACACTGGAATAAAGAGAAAACTGTAAGTACCTCCCAGCCCTGCCGGGACGCGTACATGGGCGAGGCGTTAGAAAGGGGCTCACCCTTCATTGAAAAAAAGGCCCGAGCTCAGCTCCAGGTGGCGTGGTCGGTCAGCGGACCTGGGTGGGCACCATGGTGACCGGAGAATGAATGGGGCTGGACTGATGAGTCAGAGTTGCTGACACGGTCCATTCAGGGCTCTCTCTTGGAGAAGCACTCTGTCAGCGTGCTGGGACTTTTGTTTTAATAGCATAAAAGCAGGGGTTAAAGAAGAAAATCTGAAGAGAAGGGTGCGTGTGGGAGGCAGGCTGCCCCATGGTGGGGGATCCACAGATGAGTCTTCTCCCTAGGGAATATTACTGGCTATTGTGTCAGGAATAATATCATCTATTAATGATGTCAGGGAAGGGAAGCCCACTGGGTGACCTTGGGCACATCATGCACTCTCAGCCCCAGAAAACCCCTGGGAGAGGTTCAGCTGTGGTTTGCAAGTAAGTCAGAAGCAGCTTGATGGCACAAAACAACAACCACAATATAGCTGGAAAGAGACAAAAGATCCAGTCTGCCAGTTTTCCCTACCACCAGCTGTTGTTCACTGCCAATCCTTATCCAGAAAGATTCAAGATGCATTCACAAGGGTTATGAACTTGTCATGACCACATTCTTCTGAGTCACATGCTCTGTGACTCGTGTGCAACGTCCTGTTTTCCTTCTCTCAACAGACCTCTCATGCTGGATGATGGGAACTCTGCTCCGCCCATGACTAAGTTCAGGAAGCATTTATCTCTGGATCCTCTTCACGATTCCTATTTCATTCAGTCAGTAAGTTTGGATTTGAGATATTATTTCTTTTTCTGGCTTGCTCTGAAACCTTGGAGAAGAAGGAAGGCTTGGCAAAGTGTGGCCTGACCCTACTAAATTTTCATGCCTTAAAAATATTTTGATTTAAATTAATTCATTTAAAATAAATTAAATACTTTTAGCTTAGTTGTTAACATGCATGCATACAAGGCAAATACAAAGTTGAAATTTGCCATTTAACACAAACTTCTGTTTTAAGTAGGGCTTCCTTTCTTCCAAGTTGTACCTTCCCCAGCTTGGTGTCCACTGAATGTATCGCACTGCAACTCCCATCATCCTAAACCGAGCATGGCCAATGTCAGAATGATAATGCACAGTATTCTAAAAATACATCTTTTCTCCTGCCCGTGCCTCCAGCCATCTGCAGAGCCTGCCTCGTGCTTGAACAACAGCCCTGCTATCGCTGGAGGACCGATTATATCAGATGTTACTGACACATCACAGTCAAGTGCTGCAGTAATGCAGCCTCCTTCTGATGAAGAAAGGTAAGCAACCCCACAATGCATTTTGGTGGGTGATGTGGATCTAGGCAGAAGCCAGGTGTGGTGAAGTTCTTGGAGTGCAGCTATCTGAAGTGCCAGAGCAGCCTGGAAGCAGGTTGCCAGGCAACCAGAATAGCTCCTCCAGAGAGAAGCCCCACCCAGCAGTGTGTGGGAGGGGCTTGTGACTGAGAAAAAAAGTTATATAAAGCCAAGCACCGGTTGGCATTGAGTCCTTCGGTGAGTTTCCTAGCAAGAAGCTCTGGAGTAGGATCCCTCAGTCAGCCAGGGAGGGTGACTGTGTGGGAAGGTTTAATTCTCAGTAGAAGCCTAGGCAGAAGAGTAATTGAACCCTAGTAGAACCTGGGTCAGAGAGTGTGACCTACTGTATATCACAGGGCTTTTGTGAGCATAAAACCAGATATATCATGTACTTGCTCCGCAGAGAATAAGTGGAGGCGAGAGGTGATCCACCTGTAATCTCTGTGACTATATACATTGATTTCCTAAAGGAATTTTTTCTCGGTGGTGTTTTCTCAGAGCGGAAATGTCTAATCCTTTGGACAGTGCCGATTTGAATCTGGAAGGACTTCAGATCCTGCTGAGAAACCAGCCGTACAGCCTGGACACTGCCAGCACTTTGGATGTGAGTTTTTATCTAGGCTTATATAAAGCTGGTTTTAAACTCAGATGAAAGCTGCCCTGTTCATACTCAGGTTTTGAGGGTCTTCCATTTTCCTGGACAAATTGTGCTTTCCAACCTGACCTGTTTTTCTGCAAGTCTTGTTACGTTACAAAGTTTCTCTGTCATCTGAATAACAGAGGTTCAGATTTTTCCTTTAGAATCATTTAGACTTTTGGAGAATGGAAGGTGGAATTAAAAACAGATCCCTTTGTGACGGGTTTAATTGCTGTTCATTTTGAAAGAAAATGTTTCTCCGTTCAGGTCTTCAGCCCCACCATACCTGCAAGCGAATGGAATCTGAATGACATGGAGGCCAACTTGTCCTCGGTAATGTGTGTAACGTAATGTGTGTGCTAGGAGAAGGCGGGAAGGGGGCAAATGGAACAGCTCAGCCACCTGTTGCGCTGAACAGATTCATGCATAAAATGTATGCATTTATCCAGTCATGCTGACTTTGGTCCTTAGACCGTTTTGTCCTGCACCAAACTGCATTTGGTGTTAACCACTACTGACCTGTTTTGCAAGGCTGTTGCTAAGAGAACAGAGATGACATTGTTGGCCAGCCAGTTTCTTGTCTCTCCTCTCCCTCCATTAACAACTTAATTTCTGCATATTTATGTTGCAGTTTGTATTTTTGCATCAAGATGCAGAAGCTCATTGTGGATCTGGAGAAGAATGCAAATAAGATGGGTCTTCTCAGTGTTGAATCCTCAGTTTAATGCCTCTAGCCCAGGTAATGCCCCTCGTTGACTTTTCGTATACAGAAAACAGGGATAATAAAATGGAAGTCTACCATTCAGGGTTTGGCTTTGCTGATACAAGGACCCCCAGTAGGGGCATTTACTGGGCAGTAGGCTCTTCCAAGAGTGGTGCAGGGAAATGGACTGTAAAGTGTAGGTCTCTTCTATATACTGTAGTACTTGGAATCAGTTTGCTTGGCATAGTCAAACCTGTTCTCCTCCTACTGTGAGCACATTGATATTGTTCCGTGTTTTGTTAGGAACTCTGTTGATTTCCAGCCATATCGTTGTCCGCTTTGTGTGCAGACAGAAACATTCTCCACTTTCTGTTTGTCTTCCTAGGATGAGATGTCATGTGTCAACCACCCAACCCTTTGTGGAGGAACACTGTGAATGTACCTGCTTAAGTTCAACTGTGTAACTACAGTTTCCTTCTTCTCACCTCTGGGGACAAATATCAAAGCTCCTCGCATCCCATTCAGCCCAACCTCTCTGCGTGCGAACAGTATTTGATCTTTTGCTTCGCTTGATGAGATGATGTGTGCTTTTCTTTTCCTCCTGTGGGAACATTTACCTCTCTGATCATAAAGAAGTGGAGTCAGTTGCTCAGAAGAGATGCACAAATGTCACTATTGCTGTATAGCTGTGGAAAGTTGTCAGAAGTAGCCACCATTCTTACACTGTTTTAATGCAACTCTTGTTATATTACAAAGTTTCCTCCTGCCTTCCTCTTCCCAAAAGCACAGTTTTTCTTACACTCCACAGCCATGGCAGTTTGATACCACTTTAGTGCCATGGCTGCATCCTGTGGAATCCTGGGATTTGTAGTTTGGTGAGGCACTAGAGAGGATCTCGCAGTCAGAACTGGATATCTTACAATACAGCAGATCTCACGGTTCCATAAGGTGGAGCCATGGCAGCTAAAATGGTGTCAAGGTGCTATATTTGTAGTATGAGAGAGACTGTACTCTAGGAAGGTAAATCCTTGATTATTTTGTCCTTACAAGCGAGGAGGAATAATTACTGTACTTTCCTGCCTCCTGTGGGAGAGAACAAATTTCCTCAACAGTATTCTCCCCATATTGGATATCTCAAAGTGTAGCAGAGAGATTATTCTATTGAGAAATACATGCAACCCCCTCACACTGTTTTGTGCAAGCTCTCTCATGTTTTAACTACAGGAAACAGTGTGTTCTCTGCAGGAAACCCATTTTCTATGCAGAAAACATTTGTGTGTGTGTGTGTGTGTGTGTGCAAAACAAAGAAGTTTATTCTCTGCAGAATAATTCTTCCTCAACACTTTGGGATGTTTGAATACCAGGGAAAATTATGCAGAAGTCTTGCTGCCTCTGTTAAGTCAGCAGGGTTTCCTAACTGTTGTGAAATCCATTTTTCATCCTGGAAACAAATAATAGAAAATATTCTTCCGTCTCTACAATACAAAAAGCGATATTTGAAATTTTTGCCAGATTTTTAAATATATTTGAAATTTTGGTTTTTAGCACCCTTTTGCATCCACCTATCCTTGAAGACCAGGGATGTGGATAACTCTTGTGGGTTTTTCCTTTGTCTTTATATTGTTCTCCAGGAAGCTGCCTGCTGAAATCTGTAGAGTCTGTTTGCAGCAGACCCAGCAAACAGTGCTTGATCATTTAGTACGCTTGTGATTGATAATTCATTAGGAGATTTAACGACATAGGAATCTTGGTGGTCCAGTTTGGTTGGATTGTTTCAGAGGAGGCTCAGCCTGCCCCCTCCTAGCTAGTCTTAAGAGGTTAAAGCCCCCTATTGCTCCTCCCTCCATTCCAGAATCCACACTCTTTCCTTCCTCCCTTCGGTATATTCAGAAGACTTCTTTGCCCTTCTGGTATTAGGTGGCATGTTTAATGTTGAAACTGCAAAGCACAAGAATGAGAGGCTGGTACTTAACATGAATATTCGTTCTTGGATGGTCGGAGGAGCAACCACTATAGTTGGGTTATCCCTTACATGAAGGAGTCTCCAAGTCCAAAGTTCTTTTTCAGTTAATGTCATTGACTCACACTGCCCTCACCTCCACTGTTTAAAATTCCTGCCAAGCCAGCTATGTGTTTTTGGAGCCTTCACTGCAACGTAGGTTTTAATATAATCGTTCTATTAACAGGAATTGTGCAGGGAAGTTTTAAAAAATAGAGAGGAGGATAATATTGAAACTGCAAAGCACAAGAATTAGCAGCCACCAAAGAATGAGACAAGATTGCAGGAGGCTTGATGTGAAAATTCTTGGCCAACCCATTTCCCTCCTCTTGATTGCTTGGTGTGTCATTTGGAGTAGCAGAGGGATCAGAGGTGAACGTGCCCAGTTCCTGGTTGGTGTGAAAGGAAGCAGTATGTTGGATCAGCACAGTGAACATCTTTAAAAAAAAATAATCCTCTGTCCCAGAAGCACCTAGAAACAGGGTTCTGTTCCCATGAAATGCTCCAACCGAGGCAGCTGTGGATTCGGTACTCTAGCGATTTGAGAATTTGTGCGTACCATTCAAAGGCCATTTCTGCACTAGGCTGTTATAGTGCTATTATTCCACATTCAAAACCTATGAAATCCTGGGGTTTGCAGTTTAGGGAGGGGCCTTTGAGGCCCCAGGATTCCATAGGATATTGAAAATGGAATAAGAGCGCTTTAGCAGCCTAGTGCAGAAATGGCCAAAGTCTTTCCAAGGTATTTCTAATTGTGTGTGGATTGAAACAATGGAAGAGGAGATGTTGTGGATTTCTTTAGCATTCAGAAGACATTTCAGAGGCCAGCAGAGTCACCTTTTTATTTATTTGGCATACTTCTATGCTAAAACGGTATAAGATTTTTATACCATTTTAACAGTTAGGGCTTCCCTCAAAGAACCTTGGGACTTGTTGTTTGGACAGTGAACTGGAAATTATCTGTTAAGAGGGTTCTAACATCAGCCTCTCAAAGTTTCCTTAGATTTCTTGTGGAGAAGGATGTCTGTTAAACCATGTAAAGTCAGTAGTGCTTAATGACCTTTGAATAGAAGTGTGAATTAAAAGTGGGGGCGGGTAGGACTGGCCTAATTCGAGACATGGTCCATTAGGTCCAAGTCCCAAAATGCTGTATTCAATGCATGGAACTGGACCAAGGACATGAGACCCTTTCACACTGCATAATTATAGCACTGTGATTCCATTATAACTTCCATGAGTGCATCCTGTGAAATCCTGGGATTTGTATTTTAAAGCCACGTGGCTGAGAATTTTAAATATCCCTCCCTAAAGTCTAAATCCTAGGATTGGATGTAGAGTACTTTCCTTATTAATAAGTAAAGACATCACCACCACTCCTCACAATCTTTTTAGGAATGTCTAGAGAAACTTCTAAGGAAACTTGACTTGCATAGCCCAAGTCATGGGATTCCATGCGTGTAAGAGGATGGGTAGAATTTAATGCTTTTAACACTTTGCTTCTCTTTTGATTGTTTTGTATCTTAAGTCATTATCTGGAACCGATCTTAGATTTGTCCTCTACTTTGTGACGGACAGCTGAAGTTCTTAGCAAAATAGAGCTGTTTGCAATAATTTGTTAAGTCCTGTACACACTTATTTGTGAGTGTGCTCTATTGGTCACAGTATGAATCAGGGATACATTAGAGATTTTAGGCCTGTTCTTTAGAGCTTTCAGCGTTTCTTGTGTATAGACACTAATTGATCTATCCATCCATAGTTGTAATAGGAAGGAGTAGAACAGTAAGACTGGCAACAGTTAAAAAAACATGTATGATTTATTGTGACTCACACCCTGACTGAATGGCAATCTGTAATTTTTAATTTTATTGGATTTTTAGAATCTAGTATTTTACACATTTTCAAGGTCAGTTGGACACTGCTTACAGTTGCACAAACTTTATTTTGATGATATAGATTAAGAAATGATTAGCTTTCAAACTTTTTGTGGTTGTGAAAGTCATTTATTAGATACCCTATTGCTATTACTGCAGCTTTTTTTTTTGGGAAATGTGGACATCAAGAGGAAGAGGAAGCTTCAAAGCATATTTTCCCTTGAATGGCAATTTATGATTGTATTCTTGGTTGTTTCATGCATTGATGCTGATGTTCATGTGCTGAGCCTTCAATTTTGCACTATGCTGTACAATTTGTAAACATTTACAAGGTATGCAAATTAAAGAGGTTATCTTGCCCTTGTTCACCTCTTTCTTGGCAAGCCCTGATTTTTCCCCCTTTGATTTGTTTCTCTGTATAGAAATACTATTATCCCCCAGTTACCTGCTAGACTGTAATATGAGAGCTCCTACAGTGAATGGAGTATATCCTAAACTGAGTTGTTTTCCCATTGACTCCAGAATGAAGGTTTGGTTGTCCTTCCAATGTCCCTCCCAGTTTGATGACTGCTCCAACTTAGGAAGAAAACTATATTATGTATTGTTTCAGTTAGACAGGAAGGGTGTAATATAGTTATTTCTCTTTATATGTACTTACAAGATAAGTAAATATGCTTCAATACAGTAAATAATCCTAAACTGTTAAATTAATTTCTAGTTACTGCTGGCACATATACAAAAACAGACACACACACACACACCTGCTTAACTGGCAACCCTGGTGGTTGTATAGAATTTTCATGCACAGTTGTGGACATGGAGGCAGTGACGTAATAGATGTGTGTAAACCATGGAGTAGGAAGTCGGGTTGTAGCAGTAAATTTTTAAATGAGTTCCTAAGATTCCTGCTGGAAGTTTTTACAGTTACATAGACCTACTAGGTCAATTTGACAAGATTCGTTATGCTCCATAAAGAGCAAGACAATAAAAATCGTACAAGCAGCTGGGAACAAAAACTTTTATTGCAACTGGATTACAAATAAAAACAAACACATAGGTGAAATAAACAGAGAAGACTCAATGACCAGCTACAAATTATGGGCACAATCCAGCAAAAGTGAAGTATATTTGATTACAGTGGAAGAAGGCATTTGGTAACATTTCTTGCTTAAATCAGGAAGACTTAAATGAACTTCACTTCATGCTAATATTTACCCATTTGTACAAAAATGCAAGAGACTAACAGAGAACTAACTTTACAATTTAAACAGTAATTAGCTAGCTTGGTGACACCGAGTCTTCATGGCTGCAAGATGTCTAAGAACTTTTGATACTTACTATTTGCAAAATTTGAAACCCTAAAGCTGCTGTCTATACTATGTCACTCTGCCATCATCACAGCAGTGTGGGAAAGATAGTGGAAAGGTGCTAGAAAGTGAACAGAGGATGCACTAGCCAGGATGGCTGACAGGTGTTAAACCAGAGGTGGGCCAGCCATGACTCAAATACATTCCTGAGGTGCCCCCCCCCAGAAATCACACTGCTGAACTGCAGTAGTGAAAGCCCATTTAAAGCAAACGTTTTCTTCACGTCTGATGGTTGACATCAATTTGTCACAAGACTGTAGTGACAAACCACTATGAACTAGCTGAAGGAAGCAAAAGGCTTATTTTAAGTCTAGTGCTTCCAGTTTGCTGTTGAAATCCAGTAGGGAGAGTTTGCCAGTGGATTTCAGCAATTTGAACTATGGCCTGCGGTGAGATGAATGGGGTGGGCTGGAAGAAACCCCCAAAATTGCACACTCTTGCGTTAAGAGAGAGAGAGAGCACAATAATGTCTGGCTGTAATGCTCCCCACTAATTTAACTGTGGAAAAAGCATCACAGCATCAGTGAGCAAAAACGAACAGTGGCTGGTATCTGGCATTTTGTTTTTGACATTGCTCTGTTCAGTTTATACTTATGTCTTCACCAATTTTCTGCCATACGTTGGTGTGTATCTGCCTCAGAGGTATTCCCTGTTAAAAAAAAAAAGTGAAATTATACAGTCAGTTTCTGGAGCATTTGCATATACATTCTTGACATTTACTGCCAGTACTCTCTCAATATATTTCCCAATATCTCTCTGAAGAAAAGGACAAGTTACTGAGCTGGGAGATTCTCCAAAGGCAGGTAAAGCAGTTAAGATTATTCATAATCTGAACTGAGACTGCCTGTGGAGAGACACAGCAGCTTAGTGACAAGTTGAGGGGGGTCTGAGCGGATAGTTGTCACACTTACAGGGATAGCTGTTGTGTTATGTGGAGCCGTTCAGGATCTCTGCCTAAATGTAGCCAGTTCCACTTGTTTATCTCTGCTGATGTAGAAGTACACCCAAACTGAGCCCCAGGCACTGCAAAGTAAAGCAAGTGGGACTGCAATCAGCACAGCGATGTGGCAAGGCTTCAGCGTGCAGATACACTGTGATAATGACTGTGACTATGAGCCAGCCATAATGCAGTGCGTGTTTCAGTTGAGAAAGGAAAGTACAGTCCTCCTTCCATATTCGCATGTTTGACCTTTCCAAATTTGATAATTCACAAGGCACGTGCTTGCCTTCTCTTCTTCTCTTCCCTTGCACTCCTCACACTAGGCTTGTGAGGCTTTTTTCCTTTTGCGGGAGTAAAGTCCCAACTCCCCACCACTGCTGGAGGCATGTCCTCTTTGCCAGAAGGCTGTACATTCTGCTGCGTAATGGTTGCTGATTGGTCAGGTGCTGTCTCTGCTCCTCCCCCTCCTCTCTGGGATGAATCTCCTTTCTCAAGATGGCGACTGGAAGCAGCAAGAATGCCAGAACTCAGCACTCTGCTCTTCTCTGTCTGAGGGGAAAGTACCGGTAAGCCCTTTACCTTATATTTTTTTCTCCCTGCTTCCCCACTGAGCACTGGAGCCAAAGGCAAGGGAATGAGAGGGGGAGTTATTTGCAGTTCTTCCACATTCATGAGGGTTCTGCACCCAAAACTCTTATGAAAGTGGAAAGGCCACTGTATTACTAAGTGTTTTCTCTAAGAACATACTTGGGAAGCCCTTATTCCTACAAACCGATGGGGATTTGTCCTTATGTTCTTCAGACCACAAAAAAAACAACAAGAGGAGCCATTATCATGTCTTTGCAACATATATATGTTTACCTTAGGAAGGAGATACAGAATGTTTCTCTTCACTTTCCACAGTGTCTTGAGGTTTATCTGCTTCGTTGCATGGTGATGACTTCCATGATGGGTCCAAAGGTTCTGCAATAATCTCTTCAATTAAGGGTCTCAAAGGTTTGGCTGGGCATACTTTTGCTTCCAGGTCTTCTTTTTCTTGTGCTAGAAGGTCAGATAGGATGGGCTGCAGGGCTTCTTTTGAACCAGCTTCCAATACCTTATTTTCATTTGAGAAGATGGAGGCTGGGATCTCTTCTGTCAGTATGTTCTCAGAAATTGAGGTGTTCTCCTCAACGATATAATCTTTGTCTTCATTTGCTTCAGAAATCACTTCAATCTTTGGAAGAGAAGTTTGCTGTAAATGTAAAACAAACAGCCTCAAAGCACTGGTTCCACCCATGAGCTATACATGGGAAATAATTCTACACACCTGTATTTTGAAAGTGGTACAGTCTTGGTAGAATTTTACCATGGTATGTCTGAATTGGCTCTAAATGTGCAGATGTATATCTGACATACTTTGTGAACCCAGATGTATTGACAAAGGGAAAGGGATGTAGAAGCCCAGGTGTTCTGCCTTGAAGTTTGTTATTATTTGGTCTTATGCACAGGAGTCAATGTATGCAATTAACATTTGGTATATGGGCCCAGATATGCAAAAGGCAGCAGATCCTATCTGATCTTGGAAGCTAAGCAGGATCAGCCCTGGATGGGAGACTGTCACCAAGTATCAGGTGCTGTAGGCTATATTTCAGAGGAAGAAACTGGCAAAACCACCCCTGCGTATTCTTTGTTTAAGAAAACCCTATGAAATCCACAGGTCTCCCATAAGTCAACAGGCAATTTGGAGGTACATACACACACACATGTTGTGCGTGCATTCAGATATTCTTGAAGATAATCCTTGTGAAGCAATTTTTATGGTCATACCATTTCATTTATATCTTGGCTTACAAAACATTTAAACCAGCAGAGATTAGAAACCATACAAAACATCAGCAAATACGTTACAACAATTAAACAATGTACAGAGTTAAAGCCGTATAAAACTCATTAAGACACAATATTTAAAAAGCTGCATGACAAATATAGGGGATAATTTGAAAATATGCATGAACAATTGTGATTTTGGCATGACCCACAGGCAAATCCTCAAACGTTTCTAAGCTCATTATACTATTTGTTAAATTTAATCTAATTTTTCCTTCAAGAAGTTTGAAGCAGTGAGCATGTATCCTCCATTTTCATCCTCACAACAAACTGGTGTTAGACAGAGCAACAGGAACTGGCCCAAGATCACCCACTGAGCTCCATGATTGAGTGAAAATCACAGAAACAGGACTAGGAAAATAATTTTATGAAAACAATTTAAAAAAACAACTCACTGTTCTAGTGGTGGTCTCCTCTACAAAAGCTTCACAGGTATCCACATCTTCCAAATCAGGCAACTCCTAAAAAATTGAAGTCATTTTTGCTGTTTATTGAAGGAAGTGGCTTTTGAAAGATCACTCTTTAAAGTTTTATTTTGTTTTTAGTTTGAATGCTACAAGCTATTGGACGGTGGTAAGAAAGCATACTTCCCTCCTGCCCCCACCTCATCATCACTTCAAAACCCACCACACACCACAAGGAAGCAGCACAAGCCAATAGCTGAACCATGTACATTTCCTCCTCTATCATTTAGTGAAGATGCAGTGCTACAGCCATAGAGAAGCAGCTAAAAACACTTAAAAGTTATGCCACCAAGTTTTCCTTCAGTAACTTATCCCTTGTGAAGTTACAATCACAATCGAATGCCCAATACCTCTGAAATTAAAAAAAAAGGATTAATTGCAAACAACTCATTATGGTAACTAGTTAATTCCCAAAGGCCAATGTTGGGGTTCTTCACCCTGACCACAACCCAGCCTTTCTCGCTTTTTGGTCAATACATACATCAAGGAAAAGTTTCTCTGGCGTATCCGGCTTAATTTCCTCAATTTGTATGCGATCAAGGAGTTCAGTATGCATTGGTCCTGGTGTAGCCATCTTATCAAATGGCATTTCTAAAGAAAGAAAAGCCAAAACATTTCACAATTTCAGGGCCATTCATGTAGAAATCAAACTGAATTGTAATATAGGTCTTGAAACATTTTTGACTACCATGTATCCCTACTTTTGGGGGAAATTCATGCAGAGGCTGCCACCTTTTTGTCTCATCAGTCCTCAAGACTGTGATCATACAGGACAATATCTTACAATACAAGAGCCCTTAATCTGGAGGCTGTGTTCATTTTGTCAAAACTGTAGCTGTCCAGAAGCTACACAGGACATATGGAGTTACCACCTGAGAATGTCTCTACCTCAAGAGAAGAGAGTAGCTTCAAACACACATTATTACAAACATGCGGAGCAATTCTTTTGGTTGGAAGTGAATGAAGATGCTTTTAGAAGCCCTGTGTGCAAATTTATTAAATTTACAGGCAAACTTTCTACTAAAAATAATGCCCAGAGGAGGTAACAAAAGATTCCAAAAGTTAACAGTTATAATTGGCATATTAAAATTCATCAAATAATATTGTGGATGTGAGGCATTTGCCTAACATGAACAGGGAATAATGAGAATTTATCATCTACATCAATTCTCACTGCAAATGTCCCTTAGGAGTCTTTCTATCCAGCAAGATATCACCTCAACAGGATGGAAATGGTGTGGAAAAGAACCAACAGTTATGGGAAACATTACATACATCAGTAGACTGTACATTTAAACGTTTGATTCTTGTGCTTCCTGTTGGCACTCACCCACATCACTGTTCTCTGGTCTACCCAACTGGTCTTCTAAGCTTGCTGGTGAAGCCAGGGCTTCTTCATGGGCATCCATGCTTTCCGTCACAAATTTTTCAGTCTTCTGCTTTGTTTCCAGCTTTTCCAAAGTACTCACAGATTCTACTGTATCACTGGTCGCAATGTTATCGCTTGGAGGTGTGATTTCACCTAGAACATCCCATAATCAATAAAAACAAATGTGCTTACTTGAAAGTAGTTCATCTGTTCACACTGAGCAACATTATTTCAATTTTTCAGTAATTTGTTTAATTCCCCTTTAAAGCCATTCAAAATGGCAACCATCACTACAAATGAACTTCTTTTTGGCTGTTACCCCCAGGCTTTTTTTAAAATCTTGCTTCTGGTTGCTTTCAAATCTTGGTCAAGCTGCTTGATGCTTATGTCGGTGCTGCATATTTTTGAGTGGCATTCTAAGACAATGTTTTTTGTTCATGGAAATGATTAAAAAAGGGAAAGAGCCCAGACAAACCTTCTTTTTGGCCAGCTGACACTCCATTTCTTTCTTCCATTTCCCGTTGCCTTCTCTTTTCCTTGGCTCTTTGCCGGACTGCAGCAAGAGCGTCAATGCTATCTTGGATCTTCTTTCTTTCTTTGGTTTCCCACATGTCCCTTTCTTTTTTTTCAGCTTCACGGCCACCTGTAGCCCAGGCTTCTGCACACGCTCTGATTGCAACAGGAAAGATCGTAATCAGACTTTTCGAATTGTGACACATTCATTTCTATGGAATTTATTTCCATATACTCAACTAATTCAACATTTGGTGGTTTGAGAGTATGGAACATTCCTGTTACAATCCTACATGAATCTACCAGGAAAATGGCATTCATCTGAACATGTCTGACCATTGCAGAATGGGGGGTGGCTATTACTTCCCTTGACCTATACTCCTATTGATTCAGCTGAGAACTGCATTGGCTTTTTTAGCTGCCTCGTCACACTGCTGACTCACATTCAGCCTGTGGTCCACTAAGACTCTTAGATCTCTCATTCACATATACTGTAGTCACATGTACTGTACTGTAGTCACATGTACTGTAGTATCACCCATCTTATATCTGTGCATTTCATTTTTTTTTCTGCCCAAGTGTAGTTCCTTACATTTCTCCATGCTGAAATTCATTTTTGTTAGTTTTGGCCCAGCTCTCTAATCTGTTATGGTCATACTGAATTCTGATCCTGTTCTCTGGATTACCCCAGCCTAATTTGGTGTCATCTGCAAATTTGATAAGAAAGCCCTCTATACCCTCATCCAAGTAACTGATAAAGGTGCTGAATAGCCTTGAGCCCAGGATAGAACCCTGCGGCACCTCACTAGTCACTAGCCATTGGGGAGCACCCTTTAGGTTTGGTTCGTCACACAATTACAAATCCACTTAACAGCAGCATTGCCTAGCCCAGATTTTACTTGCTTGTTTGCAAGAATATCATGGGGGACTTTGTCAAAGACCTTACTGAAGTCAAGATATGCTACATCCACAGCGTTCCCTTCATCTACCAAGCTAGTAATTCTATCTAAAAGAGAGAGAGAGATTGAGAAAGAGAAGATTAGACTACAGTGAGATTTGAGGGTAAACTAGACAATGCCTTCCTATGAGTCTAATAGTGGATTTAAGTCTCCTGAAGTGACTGCTTTAGTGCTTCACAGGCCATCTTGGTTTTGTTAAAAAAAAAAAAAGTTGAGTTGTTATTATGAGCAGAAGTTGTGATTGATTTTGTAGGTTAATCTACCAGCAGATCTCAGAATACGAGAAAGGGAGGCTAGACAAAAGAGCTGACAGTTTAACAATTAGTTGTAGTTGGGGTGTGAAATAGGAGTTGGAAGTGAAGAGTCTCTGGAAGAAGAAAGGAGGTTAGAGTTCAGGCTGAGTTAAAAATGGAAGCAAGAGATAATATATGATAGAAAGCAGAGAGCCAGTTTGGTGCCACTGTTACGAAGAAGCCTTTAAATAAAGAAACTGCTTCTTGTTGTCTGAGTTGGACAACTTTCAGGGGATTTTCTGAATCTCAGCTGTGCACCGTCAAGAACTTAGAAAACATACAAGTCGATCCATCTTCACCACTAAAGAAGGAAAGGAAAGGTAGCTGACAAAAACCCAAGATTAAATAATAAATGAGAAACGTGGAAGGAGCTCCCTGGCAGTTATGAATATTCTCATTTATAGAGCCCGTAGCCAGAACTGACAAGGCTTATTAATATTATGTTTGATTTTCCAAGAAAAGAAAACCACTTCTTACACCTCATTTTACCTGTCCTTCAGGAAAACAGGCCTGTCATCCAGATAGGTCAAATGTTTCAATCGGATGGTAAGTGTTCGCCTATAATTAGCAATTTTTTTAATTACTTCATTTCCCATTAAGTTCAACACACGCTGCAAAAGAGAAAAAAAATAAATAGAAGACAGTAGAAATTCCTGTACAATGTGTGGATCCAATCTAGAACTGAAAGCGTTTCAGTCAATAAAATTTTACAACCATGTTATTTCTTTACCTTTATCTTTCTCAAAACCAGGACTCCCAGACTATAAAGTCTGAATGCTTGATTTCCTCCCCAGATCAAATGTGCTTGTGTCTGCCCAGCCTCATCTGGGAGTGTTCCTTGATGAGGCGAATGCGTTATAATTCTTTGCATCTTTCCTTCCAAAACTCTAGAGTTTATCATGCCACATGACTGCCTCTGAGAAAGTAGATACTTTTTGCCCTTGTACAATATGATAGCAGTAAACCTGATCATTTTGTACCTAAGAAATGGTGGATCATGTAGTAATCTCAGAGTTACATTCTACTTACCAAATCAGGCATGGACTCCAAGACATTTAAAATGTTTGGATCATCCAGCCTGTTGTGAGAGAGGTCAAGAACGCTAATACTTGGGCATTCCTGTAAGTGCTGGATGTCTTCAACCGTCTGTAACATATTATGAGCAATCTGCAGAGTGTGCAGTACTTTCAAAGAAGCTGTTGAAGAACAACAATACCAAGACAAAATAAATCCAGAGCATTTCCTCTGCAAACATGCAGCCCTGGCTAGGCTCTGATTCAACCAAATAGTAGTTTTACAGGGCTTTCAATGACACACTGAATTTTTTTTTTTTAAGAAATTCCATGTCATGGCTAGGACTAGTTACAGCTCACTTTAGGATGCCAAACACAGGAAAGATGAAAGACCAATTTTAAAACCTTGCTTGTAGACATTCAAAATTAAAATGCAGAGATTTTTTTTAAATGTACTATATGATTATTTGTTTGGCTGTCTTTTGTAGAGAAGCACCCCAGAGTGACTACAGCAGTGTTACTAGCACAGATCCAGTAACTCCTTTTCTTCCCAAAGGGAGTTCCAACATGGAACCATCCATGTGTCCCTTGCTCTGTAGAACTGATCAGTTATCCATAAATAGATGCCTCAGTGCATGATCACATTTAGTTCCTTGAAATATGGGGGTGAGTCTCCCCAATCCTGCCTAAGCAGCACACTAAAGCCCAATTCAGAACTATCCAGAGCAGACAATTTCAAATCCAGCTATAAAAATTCAAATTACTTCTTGGTTAAATGCACACACAGATGTTAAACTTACTGAAAACAATGCAAGACACAATGGGTTAATATTTCAGGGAACGAAATACAGATTTGTGCTGGTTTAAGCTCCAGTTTTAATCAATAGTTTTAAGCATCAGGCCATGGGGATTGTCTTGATGTCATGCGGATAGGTAGACTTCTGACTATATAGAGTGCATGACCTATATTTTAACATATGGGCACCTCTCAATATATCTAAGAATAACGGTAACAGTGTAATCTTACACTGGAATACAACGGGGCTTACTCCCAAGTAAGCAGGTACTGGATGGTGACAACAATGATGAAGTATTTAGGGCTGGGAAAGGGGAATTTTCCAGGTAATGTCAAAATCGCAGCTCCCAGCATTCCTCAGCATTGGCTATGTTGGCAAGGTGACTGGGACTTGCAATCCAACACCCCGGATTAGAAGACAGAGCCTATTTCAGAGACTGCAGAAATTCTTACAGAGGTTTTCAATGGTCTTGACATAATTGTTGCTGAGGTTGATAGAATCCAGCTTTTGTAAGTGTTCAAGATTCTCAATTTTATGGATCAAATTGAGCTGGAGATAAAGGCAGCGCAATTCTGTCTGAGCAGTTAGGTTCTCAATCTTTGTTAGGCCATTGCATTCCAACCACAGGCACTTCAGTCCTGTATATTCCTCCAGGTTCTCCAGGCGATCAAATCCTGCAGAGAAAGGGAGGGAAAGTAATAGTGAAATTTGAGAGGATGAATGGTCCATGACTTAGGCCATTTCCGCACAAGACTGTTATAGCGCTTTGATTCCACTTTCAACATCCTATGGAATCCTGGGATTTGCAGTTTTGGGAGGGGCCAGGCGGCCCCTCCTGAAACTGCAAACTCCAGGATAGCATAGGATGTTAAAATGGAATCAAAGTGCTATAACAGTCTCATGCGGAAATGGCCTTAGAATGCAAGTTCTGTTGTGTTGCAAAGGACTGGGGCAGTATATTATAAAAGGGAGGAATAGCAAGCAAGACAAAAGTTTCTACCCAGCTGGCAAGCAGATATCCTATTTAACCCCTCTCTCCAGAGGGATTTCTCCTGGTAGAGATTGCTTCCAGTTTTGGAACTTGGTTAAGTGACAAATGATTTGGAGGGGTGGGAAGGGTTTGGAACCAGCTGCATGCTAGAGCATGCATTCTACTGGATGGCCTGCTGGCAACACATCTCATTGGGGTCACAGAGCATGAAACAGACTTATTATAGCCCCATCAAACTTCTCTTGGGAGCCAAATGAAAACAGTGCAAATGGAGCACATAGAAAAGAATGATCAGCTGTACCTGAGTTTTAAAGTACTGCTCACAACAGTTACCTTTGTAATGAAGATACAAGGTATCATTCAAACATGGGGTCATGTATAACTTGTGCTGTTTGCAGATGTCTCTCAATAGCTTTTTGGTCATTCTGAAACATTAATGAGAAGGGGAAAAAAAAAACCCTCAGTCATAAAGCACTGATTTTTGTGACCACACAAACCTCTCCCCCATTATGTTTTTTTTCTTGGGGGGAAAATGGTGAATGACATCTCTTTGAAGCTTCCAGGAGCAGCAATTCACCTTCTAAACAGGTTGCAGAGCCTTCCTGCATTGCCTAATATCAAAACTACTGTAAAGCGAGTACCTTAAAGTCACCTGTGGACTTGCGGTGGTCCAATGAATTTCATTGGGTTTTCTTAGGCAAGAGATCCTCAGAGGGGCTTGCCACTGCCTTCCTCTGAAAGACAGCCTGTGCTGTTCGATATCTCCTGGTGGTCTTGCTTCCAAGTACTACCCAGGCCTGACCCTTACCAAGATCAAATGGGATCTGGTGCACCCAATTTTGAAACCCGAAATGGACATTCAACCCCTTCTAGTTTTGTTTTGGGGCAGTGTGTGAGGCCCCTGGAAAGCCCTGGGGGCAGAAGTTGACCATCTCTCCTCTGAAGCTACCCACCCCTCCTGAGGGCACTCCTACGCCCGTTTCAGAATTGCCTACTGCCATTAGGCCAGCTTCACATCTCAGTTCCAAACTTTGGTTGAAAGTTAATCTTGGACAAACATAATCAGGGCTGCAGCAGGCACATAACACTATACCCAGAAAAAGAAATGACTGGGGAATTTGTGTCATGGGAGAATGGAGGTGAGGTGAGTCTATAAGCCCACTTCCAATCTTCCGGCCATTTTTAAGAAACGAGCAGCATTAGCTTTGCAACAATTTTGTTGTATCTGTTAAACTAATAAAAGCAGTAGAAAATAAATTACCTGATGCCCCCTCGTTTTGATTCTGATTGTTCGTAGGATGAGTCAGTCACTGGCTTTTGATCACCATTTGTTTTTGGTTGATTGTGTTGATATGTGTCAGTCACAGCGTCGCCTCTCTTCTGTGGTGCTTGAGTGTTACATGTGAAAATTAAACTTTTGGATTCCTCAGGATCCAGGAAATTAAATTTAACAACAGAAACTAACATTCAGGCTGGAATCCAGCACATCACTTAACTGATATATCACACTTAGTATACAGGTGCAGCAGAAGTATGCCATCCTGAGCTCCTTGGTGGAAAAGTAAATAGGTAATAAAAAAAGACTTCCACTGTCTTCCTTCTACTTTTGCTGTGTTACAGCCCTGCTCCTTGACTTTCTGCAGCTGCCTGGTATGTAGTAACTGTGCACTTTATGCCAGGAATTGGAGGTCTTGTATGAAGACAGAGGCCTAAATCCAACTAAATACAGTAAACTGACTGAACCAATTGCCAAATGGTAAACCAACACTTATGTAAAGAGCATTGGTTGAATGAGTTTATTCTAGCTTAAACTAGCAATTGGGCTGTATACTGACAAGCGGTAAATCCTCAGATTAAACAACAGAGAACATGCTATCTATGAACTTCCAAGCGCCAAGCGTAGATGCCTTCAAGTAGCCTGTCCACTTAGGCAAGGAATCCTCAGAAGTGATTTTACCAGTTCCTTCCTCTGAAATAAAGCTCACAACACCTGATATTCATTGGTGGTCTCCCATCCAAGTACCAACCATATCTGACCTTGCTAAGCTTCCAAGATCAGACAGGATCTGTTCCCTTTAGGGTATTAAGGCTCCAAGTTAGGTAGCTAGCCTTAATTGGAGATAGAATGCTGGATTATATGGGCCCATAATTTCATCCAGAAAAGCAGTTCTTATGTTTTTAAAAGGACTTCCTACGTTTCTGCATAAATGGCTACTGTTATTGGCACAGGATCCAGGTCAGTTTTGAACAGGGTGGCCACAGCTGTATAGTAATCTATCCAAGCCAGAAAGATTTCTCAGTTCTATCAGTCTTCCTATCCATCTTGTGTCAGTCCTCTCAACATAACCTTGGAACACCTTTGGAAGCATCTGGATTTTCTTGGCAGTTATGTACAAGAATCACTTCCAACCAACACACAAAGACTGGTTTGGTAGCAGTGGTACCTCGACTTCATGATGAACTAATGAACTCTACAACTCTAAAGGTGTGCTTTATGTCCACATAATTACCTGGTTCTCCATTAGCTGGTTCTCCATCTCCACCTATTTCTAACTTCAGTTGTTCATGTTTAATATCCTTTTGCTTCCCTTGCTCTACTTCTGGCAGTTGAGGCTGTAGTTCTAGAATTCAGAAAAAAGGCAACTGGCTCAGGTAGATGTCTAATTAGATTAATTTGAACAAGAAAAAAAAAATAACCCAGTGGGAGGTCGGATTCAAGTTCTCTATTGTTGTCTCTGGGTATCGTAGACTTGTGCCTGTCCAAGGACCATATCTAGCAAGCTTCCAAAGCAGACCAATCAGACAGTTATTGCCTGCTGCCTCATGTTCCTATGGCATGTTCCCACTATTTTCTTCAGTTCTCTTTTCACATTTGCCCTGGAAAAATCACTAAGGAACCTCTCCTCCTTTCTCAAGAATCATAGACTACACAGTCTTTCTTTTTATTATGCTTCTCTAATGGCCCTAGAAGGAAATATCCTCCCTGTTCATATCTGATGCATCCAATTTCCGTAAGGTTTGCATTCACACCGCAATATGTATTTTCATTCATGATTCCCCCTTGGTGGGAAGTGTATAGCCTGTAAAGAACTATCAAATGGAAAAGGACAAGACAGTGCATTGTTGTGGCTTGAATAGCAGACAAAGAGTGTGCAACTGAACATTTCATTCAGTTATCTTTTTAAAAATAAACAAATGGTCTTATGATTGAAAGATACATCAAAGAAGAATTCAGTGATGTAGACTCAAGCCAACTGACTTGGACTCAAGTCAGACTTAAGTCACTCCAGTCACTTGACTCAGCAAAAATTACACACTGACTCGACCCGACTCTTGCGTATTTTTAGTGACTGACTTGCTGCCCTTGGTTCAGTCACATCACACATTCATCCAGAAACCTTACAATTTACTGATCGCATGACAATCTGTCTCAAGCCCAAAGTGTGGACACATTTCCAGAGGGAACAGCAAATGGGTTAGGTGATGGGCTTGAGGTCTGCTCAGCAGCCTGTCCCCTCTACATACAGGGAGAGCTTTCTGAAACTTGTCCTAAGATCAGAAGGCAAGACTTCTGCCCAGATTGCAGGGTGCATATCTCAGAGGAGAACAGCAAAATGTGTTAGGCAAATGGGCTTGAGGAGGAAAGATCCTTCCTTCTAAAGCTCTTGAAGCTTCAGTAATGGGGAACAAGAAGGATCTTATTCCCCATTTCAGAAAAAGCCTCCAGCTTTGCAAATTGGAAGTAAGAAGGCTCCTATTCCCCACTTCTGAAGTGGCAGGACCAACTCTACTTAAATTGTTAAAACTGACTTTGACTCTGTCAAGAAATTCTGGAATACAGGTTGGGGTATAAAGTTGGCTCCAGACTTCACTTGAAATTATCTTGCAAGGATTTGTGACTCGACTTGAGACTTGAAGGTAAAAAATTGAGACTTGGAGTAAAAGACTTTAATACATCACTGGAAGAATTAAGTCTAAAGAATTTTGAAAGCATAAAGGAAAGGCAAACCCTAAATTGTCTCACAATCTGGAAGAGAGGTGGGAACATTCTAAATCCACTCATGACACCTGCACGCACAGCACTCATACGTATAAAACATGCCCTAGCGGACGAGTGGGTAGAGAGACATTTTCTCAGAAAAGGGATTCCAGTGCAAAAATCACATATGCAGCCTTTGCAGGGAACACCTACCTTCCTCACTGCCGGGCTCACAGGTTGCCTTTCCACAGTCTTCGGTCTCTTGGCCGTTCCCCTCCTCTGCAACAGCCTCTCCCAATCCAAGTTCTTCACCGAGTGGATGCATTTTGGAATATTCCTAATAGAGAAAGAGTTGCACACGTTTGCAGTGTGCCCTAGCTCATTCTGCCCTGTATTTGCTCAACTCATTTGAATGGAACGACGAAGAAGTGGATCTGCCTTCCAGTGGCGGAAGGCCTCTGTTGCTGGAAGGTGCCTCCACTTAGGCTGTTTCCGTACTAGACTGTTATAGCGCGATGATTCCACTTTCAACATCCTCTGGAATCCTGGGGTTTGCAGTTTCAACCCCAGGATCCCATAGGATGTTGGAAGTGGAATCATCGCACTATAACAGCCTAGTGTGGAACTGGCCCTAGACTGTTATAGCGCTATTATTACGCTTTCTACATCCGGCCGGCCCCTCCCTAAACTGCAAACCCCAGGATCCCATAGGGTGTTGAAAGTGGAATCATCGCCCTATAACAGTCCAGTGCGGAAACGGCCATTGTCGCCCGAGGGGCAGCTCTGCCTCCCTCCAGCCTGGAGAGAGGCTGCACTCGCCCAGGCTGAAGCCAGCGGGTCCACTTTCTTTTTCTTTCGGCTGAGGTTCCTCTCTCCTGCTCCCCTCTCTTCAGAAAGTGGTATCAAACCGCCACAGCCGCGCAGTGTGGACGCCCCCCCCCGATTTTACTAGCTGAGGCCCCTGGCAAGCGAGGCCCCGACCGGCTGAGGCCGCCCGCGGCCCACTCCTTGAGGCCAGTGTACGCAGGGACAGAGTGTTTCTGAGCACGTGCAAAGAGCCCTCCTTCTTCCTGGATCGGATGCTGTCGAGGGGACCAAAGCAAACGTCAGGCGGTCCTCCAGCATTCTTTCGGCCGTAGCTCCCAGCAGCCTCAGCCAGCGGAGACGAAGTCGAAGAATGATGGGAGCTGCCGTCCGAAAACGGGGTGCGCGCGCGCGATTTCTCCCCCTCACCCCGGATATCGCCGTTTAATACCCCCGGCCTCCTTCCTTTTCGGCGCCGATCCCCCCTCGGAGCCTCAGCGCCAGCCTCTCATTGAGCTCGAGGGGCGCATTAAGTCCTCCGCTCCGTCCGCGCAGCCCGACACCGGGTTCCCCCCTCCCCCGCCCCCCTCAACGGCCGCTCTCCGCCGGCGTCTTCGCGTTACCATGGCCACCGCGCGCCTGCGCACTGGGGGAAAATCAGCTCCTTCGTCACATCCCCGCATATGGAAGCTCCTTCGTCAGCCGTTTGGAACCCGGAGGTACATTGCGTGGAGCTGGGCTGTCACTGCTCCTTTTCTCTATGGGCTGGGTCCTTTTTCTCATTTGGCTGAGTTAAAAACATATCCTTTAAAAAGCAAATTAATTCCCCAGAGCACATTTTCCGAGCCCAGATATTCAGACTTTATTATATAAGTAAAGCGTGTGCCCATAAAATGTGTTCAGGCAAGAGAAAATGGTTATGTGGTCCTTTTTTTCCTACACCGCTTTCAGCCCCTGGCAGAGCTGACCTTGCAGAGCTGTCAGTAGAAAAACCTGGACTGGATTTTTATCACTGGACTGTTCAGTGTCAATACAGTTTACCGGTGTTTCTAAAATCCCGGTGTCCACCTTTTCCTTCTTGCTCAAAGCAAGAAACTAGGATTGCAGAATGGAGAGCTTTTCCTTCTGGCTTAACTACTGACTGCAGAAAATAGAAATACGCACTAAAAAGCGTTGGAAAGGTCCAGTGTTTCTATTCTGATGCAACATCTGGCTGCATAGAAGAGGAGCACCAGGTAAAAGAAATGCCACATAAAGTGGGAAGCACTTGCAATTATTTGCTTGCTTTTGGAGAAAATTGAAAACTGCGTGTGTGTGTGTATGCATGCACGGGGGTGGGTGTGTATTGTGGACAGGGAAAGAACGCACAGCAATAAGTAAAATAATTTGATGAAGAAAGAGGGAAAAGTCTGCAGGGCCGCATCTGAATCATTCTCTTTTGTCCTCAACTATAAAGATTAAGGATGCTATGCATGAAGAATGTAAAAATGTTGCATGCTTTAAAAAAAAAGCTTTCCAGGCTTTTATGTAAGCCAGGGAGCTTTATTTACTAACTTGTCTTCAACTGAATATTGTTTTAGATTTTTTAAAAATGATTTTATATATTTTAATTGTTTTAAATGTTGTTTTAATTTATCGTTGGAAGGCGCCTTGGGTCTACCAGGAGAAAGGCGGCATACAAATATAATAAATAAAATAAATAAACGGCATTTTCAGAGGTGAAAATTGGGATACGCCTGGCTGAGAATCATCAGAAGGCGGCCAAAGTTTTTAATAAGGAAGGACACCGGAGCTAGGAGAGGTTGCAGCGATTTGCTTTTGCCTGGGTTGGCTGGGAAGGGCAGGATTCTGACCCCTTCCCTCCTCTCTTCCTGCTGAATTAATTGAGCACAATCTTTTTTTTTTCACTTTGAACCCAGTTTGCAGCAATGGAAGTAAGGTGGGGAGGAAGGGGGGAAAATGGGAGCCAGAGGGAGAAACTGGGATTTTTTAAAAGCAGCTGAAATAATGGGAGGACAGAGGGACAGTCCCTGTCAAATTTGGATCACTGGAGGGTATAGGATATTAGGGCCTTTCCACACTACTGCCATTTCCGCACGAGGCTGTTATAGCGCGATGATTCCACTTGCAACATCCTCTGGAATCCTGGGGTTTGCAGTTTCGGGAGGGGCCAGCCGGCCCCTCCCGAAACTGCAAACCCCAGGATTCCAGAGGATGTTGCAAGTGGAACCACCGCACTATAACAGTCTAGTGCGGAAATAGCAGTACGCTGTTATAGTGCTATTATTTCCCTTTCGACATCCTATGGAATCCTTAGCCAAGGAATACTCAGAAATGGTTTTGCCAGTTCCTTCCTCTGAAATTTAGCCTATAGCATCTGATACTCATTAGCTGTCACGCGCCGGATATCTTGCTTTTCCCAGGAAACGCTCAGACCTTTAGCAGCAGTGTTTCTTTAGGAATTGGCAAGCAACACAGCAACTTTCAAAAGTTGCTAAGACTGGTAGATGTTGTCGGGCAACAGGCTAATCATAACCTGAGGTTACCTGTGGGACCAGCTAGATAGGCACGTTGTCAAGAGCTAAATGTATGCATTATTTGATTCTTCCTCATCCTCATGGCTTGTGCTTTCTCTTCCAGATATCCACTTACCATGGCTGCGGTGGACAGCTTTCCACTCTTGCTCAGGGAGATTGGGCGCTCTTGCAGCTGTTATGTAGAGACCCTGGCTCTTGTTGGAGCTTTCTGCACAGCCAAGGCCTGCTTCGCTATCCTGAGTGACGCTTACACCCTGATCAGAGTGCATTTCATTCCCAGGCTGCTCTGGAGGGCGGATTTAGTCAAGCTGTATGGAAAATGGGCCGTTGTCACAGGTGAGAGACCGGAAGCCCTTGCTGTGAGCATCTTTTTGGGGAACGAGGCTGCTGCTGTGCTCTAGCTGTGCTCTGGTTTTTTCGCTGCATATCTGTGGGGTTGACACTCCTATCATCCCCCAACACTTGCATTCGTTTACCTTGCCCCCCTCCCCAAGAAAATCTTCAAGAGCACAAGAAGCTGGTGTTTTGAATTGGTTCATGTTGCATGTCAAGCAAAAATCTGCTTTTGGCTCTTGCATTTTCCATAGGAAACAGGAAATTTGATTGATTGTATTTCTAGGCTGCCTTTCTCCTGGAATTGGGACCCAAGGCGGCTTCCAACAATAAATACACATTAGTATGATTGTGCTATGAGTGAAAGACTCAGCATCATAAGGGCAGGAAGTCTGCTGTAAAACCTGGAGGCACTAAGCTCAGTTCTTACACGCAGATTTCATCCAACTGGACTTTAGTTGGCTGACTTACAATGATAATGCTTTTCCAGAATTCTTTTTAAAGGCTGGAATGGAACCAGAGCCAAGAGTAAAGCTATAGGGTGCTGAGATTTAACGCCGATGGGATCAATTTGGTGTTTTATAATAGAACTCAACCTTACAAATCACTCATAGATCTATGAAAAATCTCAATCTACTTTTCCCTGCTATACTGAAATTTGTTGGAACGGCTTCTAAGGAAATAGGTTTAAGATTGGAGAGCTCCAAGTTTCATTGCTGTCTTGGTTTACTACAGGTTGCACTTCAGGTATTGGGAAGGCCTACGCTAAAGAGCTGGCAAGTCGTGGGGTGAATGTTGTCTTAATTAGCAGGAACCAGGAGAAGCTGAAAGCCGTTGCCAAAGAGCTAATGGATTCCTACAAGATCGAAACAGCAGTCCTTGTGGCAGACTTCAGCAAAGGCCGTGAGATCTACCCAGCCATCAAGAGAGCCCTTATAGACAAAGAGATTGGCATCCTGGTGAATAATGCCAGTGTGTTCTGTTCTTCCCTGGACTATTTCACCAGTTTGACAGAGCGTAACATTTGGGATTTCATTGATGTGAATATTGAGGCAGCTAATATGATGGTGCATATGGTCCTGCCAGGCATGGTACAGAGAAAGAAAGGAGCTATTGTGAATCTTTCTTCCATGTCCTGCCTCCATCCGTCCCCAGAAATGACGGCGTATTCTGCCTCTAAGGTAAATATCAACTTATAAATATATGGACATTCCGGTATGGGCGTTATTCTTAAAAGGCAGATAGGTCTTTTCCCGGAAATATTTGGTCTGGTTCTCTAGCTGAAGACTTTCTAAATTAATAGATGAAGAGGATTTAGTACATGAATGGAGAGACTTGGTCTTCCAGTAGTTATACATTTATAAATGAGAATCTGGTCTCTTTCACAACACCGTGAAAACATTTTTGCACGGCTTGAACTACCATCACTCCATTCAGTGGAATCCTGGGATGTGTAGTTTCTTGAGCTGGCCCCCTCCCAGCTTTCCTTTTGTAGGCAAACCAACAAAGACATTTCCTTTTAAGTAGGCCTTTAATGAGTGAGCAGGAGAGCTTTTTATTTATTTATTTATTTATTAGCTATTTTTAACATTTACTGTAGGTTTTTAATTGTATGTGTTTTTAAATGTTAATTGTTTAAATGTGTTTAGTGTTTTTTGACTTTGTTGAAGCTGGCCTGGGTCCCACTTTGGGAGAAAAAGCGACATATAAATTCAGTTTAAAATTTGCTGCTGGAAAACTCTGGTGGCTTCCCAGACTTCAGATCTGTAGGAGGCAGCCATGTCAGTTAAAGTGGCATCAAAGCGCTATAACTATGTAGAATGAAAGCAACTTGAAAGTGAGAAATTGCTGTTGATTATTTCTAGAGGCATTCTTTCCAGAGAAGTCAGCATTAATAACTAGCATAAACCTAGTTAGTTTGATAGGATTGGGAGAGTGAATATTCATTAAATTAGATTTTATCCTGTAGCTCCCTGCATGCGTGTTGACTGTCCTAATTCGGAGTTGTGGTCTAAACTGCCAAGATCTGTATTTTTCCCTGTATTGAAACCAGAGAATCTGAACTGTCAATTTTTCACCTTCCTAGGCTTATCTGGACCATTTCAGCCGAGCACTTTATTATGAGTATGCTTCCAAAGGCATCTTTGTGCAGAGCTTAATTCCTAGTTTCATCTGCACCAAAATGACGAAATCTATTGGTTTGTGTTCAAAAGAGAGCTTTTTTGTGCCTTCTCCTGAAGAATATGCACACCATGCAATAACCACCCTTGGAATATCCAAAAGGACAACAGGATATTGGCCGCACACAATTTTGGTAATATGTTTAATTCCATTAGCTTTGGAATACATTTTCTCCTGACTTTTACAGGAAACTTGCTGCAGGTGATATAACAAAGACTAATGTATAATGTACACATGCACTGAATGTCAGTTAATGCCTTCAAATATCTGTCACTGCTTGTTGCTTTGTTTGGGTGTGGCAGAATGGTAAAGGACTAAGCAAGAAAAGCCACAAATCTTAAATTGCAACTCTAATGTTCAGGATTGTAGGTACGACTCTTGTAGCTATGAACTTACAAGCTTCTCCTTTCTCCTTTGTGAAGGTGGCTTAATTGGAAGCCAGAGAATGAGGCCTTTTTGCACAGTTTTCTTCTTGGGAACATGCAGTGCCTCTATCGGCATATCTGTCACTATTATTAATGTTGTATTGCATGCAGTTGCCATAAGTGTGAGGACTTGTAAGCACCTGTGGGGTGGTGCCAAGTGATACTTGCAGAATACTAGGTGTTTAAATTTATATAGGTACATTGCTCAAGCATGAAACAACATTTCCAATGCTGTCTTCTCATACACACACCCCATTTAAAAGAGAAATAGCAGTCTTTTTTCTGACTTCTGTTACCTGGGCTCTCTGCTTTCCTTTCCTCATTGGAAGAGGCCTCCTCCATACAGTCAGACAGTAGATTTCCTTCCACTGGGATCAATGGGGTGGAAAATCTGTTTCTGTAGTTGTTGTTAAATTTGGGGTGTGGGAGGGAGTCATATAACAAAAAAATGCGCTTTCCTTTCTTGCTGCTTTGAGCCCAGTAGGGCTGTGGATCCAGCAGTTTATCTCCCACCCTCTGCTCATTCTTTGGGTTTGTTTCTTTTCTTTACATTTGTTTTGAAAAGTGCCTGTTCTTCTCCATTTGTAGAATGGTATTTCATTCTTTAAAAGAGCCAAGTATGGGAGGGGAGAAGATTAGAAGACAGGGGAAAAAAGAGATTTGGAGGATTTGCTGTCTTGAGACAAATCTTTGTATTTTTGAATTTTATTTAATATGGATATTTTCAATATTGCTGATGGCTGGGATAGTCTGTTGATTTCCTCCCTGGCATCTGCAGTTTTGAAAGGCAACTTTAAAATGCTTTAATTAAAGTATGCTTGTATAAATAAGTATGTAGATAAATAAGCCTAACTTTTGTTTCCTGTCTTGCCTTGCAGCTCATATTTGGACATTACGTACCAGAGTGGCTCTGGGCTTGGGGAATGAACAGCCTTGGCTCTTATCTTCATAAAAAGAGGACACTTTGAGGGGGAAAAGCGCTATGACTCTCATCCAGAGAGTCGATAGCACCTAGCAACTTAGTTTATTGATTCCTACAAAATTACATGTCTCTGGATGCATTTTCTTCTCATCTGCTGAAAAAAACAATCCATTACCAAAGACTTACAGAGCTTTCTCTTTTGCATGTACCTTGATGTAGGAGTGCATCAAAGAGTAGAAGGAATAGAATAGAAGGAAAAACCTGTTTTGGTGGCTGGCTACCTTCATATAAGGGTCAGATTATGTCATAATATGAAGTGATTCTGGTTCGAGTGCTTTTGACTTGGTCGTGAACGGAGAATGCTTTGGCATTAAGAAAACGGAACGGGTTCTCAAGCAACTGATCTTCACTAGTGTGAAAAGAAGAGAGAAGATATGGGTATATCCTATACCTATATAGTGAGCTTCCTTTTGAATAGAATGCTCCAGATTTCTGTATAATGTTTAAGTAGAAGCTTATGGTGTTGGTGAGCTACTGTTCCATCATAGAGGCTGGCAGTGGCTGATGGGAGTTGAAGGTTCAATAATGTTTTGGGGACCACAGATTCCTCTATCTCTCCTTTATTTTCTGTGAAAGACCTGAAACTGTTTTCAGAATTGGAAACAAAAGTACTTTTCTTTGGTACACTGATCTTAGCAACTTCCTTCAGTGGTCTTTTTTATATGGTCTTATCCTCTATGACCCTGCCTGTGAATTTTTAGGCTTTGGAGAGTGTTCCTTGGAGATTACAGCTGAGAACAATTTACTTTCTGCATCAAAACAACACACTGACCTTTCTGTCTCAAAAGAATTAATTTATAATAAGCAGTGTGACTACTGATCAGAATAGTGCTCTAATAGACTCGTAGCTTGGGTGAGCCTCTTTATTTTGAATTATCTCAAATTCCCTAAATATATTTCACTGCCTGTACCCAGGGGAATTTATTTACACTTTTAAAGATATGTTTGTTAGCAGTAGTACTAGTATTAGTTGCACTGACAGGATACACACGCTTTTTTTTAACTTATCAAACTGTTTTAGAGTTTGGAGTTTGTTTTGGATTCCTTAATTATATACTATAATTAATCACAGAAAACATATATTTATTAAGTGATTTAACATGACTGCTAAGACATTAGGCTAATGCATAGCAAATGCTACCGTTCGGAATATTCATATCCTCTCTTCTACAGCTGCCGCATCAGATAGCACTGCTGTTTGATTCATGCTAGAATGACTATAGAAACTGAATGTCAGAATGTATTGCTTTGAGGCTTCAATTTGTCTGTTCTGTTAATCTAGTGTTTATATCTGTCTTTATCTGTTATGTTTATATTCTACCTGGGCAGCCCTAAAGTTCCTCTGCCGCAATGCTGAGAGGGGAAATGAAGGTGGCTAATGTAATGAAATATATTCAGTGCCCACAAGAGAACAATGAACAGAATCTTATAGTCTTCTTCTCCTGCCAGCTGCAGACTGACTGGTCAGACTTTGCTCCAGAAAACAATAAAAAAAGAGCTAATCAGTTCCAGAACAGTCTCCTTTTATGTCCTGCCAGATGTGACTTTTTAATTTTAATTTTCTTTCTTAAGGCAGCTATATCTTTGAAACATTCCTCACTCAGCATTATAGCCCTTGGGTATTCAGTTGAAGTCTTTACTGCATTTCCATCCTGGTTTTCAGACCATTGCTGGCTACTTTAAAACATAACAGCGAGCCAGAACTGTTGAGAATTTTGGTCTCTCTTTTATGAGCAGTGTACATGCTTTCCATAGGATGTTGAAAGTGGAATAATAGCACTATAACTGTCCGGTGCAGAAATGGCTTATTACACCCTTAATGCAAAAATTGCCAATTTTCATAAATGTAAGGGAGCCAGGAGGACAAAGCCAGGAGGTTAAAGGTGTCTCTGCACAAGAATCCAAAATGCACGAGCACGAAATAAACATTGCCAGTGCCTGCAGGTTCACCTTGGAAGCCTTGCTGCCTGCAGTGGGACTTTCTTCCAAGCAAGGAGATATTTTAGGCTTCGATCACACGCGCCTGAGAGTAAGCGTCGTTGTGCTCAGTAGATTTTCTAAGCAAAAAATGCACAACCCGATCAGGCTACTCGCTTTTTCTGTTTCCCTTGGCAGGTATTCTCAGCCACACAGAGCTGGAGAAATACAAACAATAAGACTTCTTGAATGGAGCCCTCGCGGCCGCCGTCCTTCAAAATCACGATAAACAGGAGCCCCCCGCGCTTCGGAACCCTGAACGGCGAAATGGCTACTGGGAAATGTAGTTCCTCGGGACGGCTCTGTCGCCGAAAGGCTGACATCCGAGGACTACACCTCCCAGCATGCCTCGGACTCGGTCGTCGCCTGTCGTCCATGGAAAGTGGCTCCTCTTCGGCGGCGCAGGCCAGCGGCTCGGTGTTGGGGTTCGGAGCTGCCGGACGGCCGGAGACCCGCTCGGCTGGCCCGGAGGAGCGGAGCCGACCGCCGGGGAAGCGAGGCCGCTCGTCTCGGGAGGCTGAGGCGGCTGCGGAGGACCCCAGGTTGGGACAGCCGTGGGTCGGGGCCCGAGGGCTGCCGAGGGGGCCTCCGCTTGTTTACCGCCCCGATTTGGGGGGGCCTTCCTCCTCGCTTGGGAGGGGTTGGGGGTTCCCCTCGGTTGAGGCGCCACCATTTTCCTCTGTGGGGAGAGGGACCGCTGGGAGCGCGCTGGCCAAGTGGGATGAGCCCTCCCGGGAAAGTCCCCGCACGAAGAAAGCTAGCTCCGCAGGGAAAGCCTTTTAGCTCAGCCAGGTGTCCCTGATTGTCAAGGATGTTTCCTATTTAACGGCCGGAAAGTTTCTGTACTATACAAAAGTTGAAGTTTGTGCGTTTGTTTGTCAGTGTCAGGCGAAGGGCTCGTAGGATTGGCTGTGTCAGGCGAAGACCTCATATGATTGGCTGCCTGACAAGATTCTATGGAATCCTGGGGTTTGTAGGTTTGTAGGCTTGTAGGCCTTTAGGGTTCTCAGCCAGAGAGCTCTTGGGCCTCAGCCATCTTGAATACGCTGGTTGCTGTAGAGACGAGGCCTAGCAGCAAGGAGGAGGGCAGTGTATTCCCTCAGGAACCCAACCTCTCTATGTTAATAACTCTGAATACAGATTGGATAGGAGAATATGGGGAAAAGTTACAGGTACTGGACAAGACCGTTTGGGAAATTAGAGACACAGGACCTCAAATCTTTCTAACAAGTATTACCTATGAGAAAATAAAATCCCAGGCAACACCAGGTATATACACTAGTCCTTTATAGGATTTGCAGTTGTACCATATTATAATAAGGCATGCTCTGTGTAATGAGAACTAGAAAGCTTTTCCCTTTATATAGACTGAACGAGATGCCAAAAACTCCTGCCTTTTTTGGAGGAGGGGAATGTATGCCATGCATAAGTAGAGGACTGTGCGTTATGTAGTCTGTTAAGGTGGATGATATGCTCATTTTGCAGAGGAATGCATGGCTAGGTCAGCTGAAGTCAGTACTTTTATTTGGTGCTTAGATAGAACGCAGGCTTGTTAAATAGCTGCTTCTTGATTGCCAGTGTTGCCTGTCATGAAATTTGGATGTCCCTTTTTTCTGCTTTTAAAACCTGGCAGCACTGCTGTGCAGGAAAAAGGCTGACAACATAGGAAAGTAGCATGCAGAGGTCTAACTAGTGAGAATGAAGGTTTTGCAAGTACAAACCGCGTCTTTCAGATAAAGTCAAAGGTACCCTAACAAAAATGTGGCCTAACTTGAAATTTTTGTAGATACTTCAGATGATGTGACTTTGTGTGTTTTTTTTAACCCCAGTCAGAATTATCTGTCTAGTTCAGATGATGCCTTTGATTTATTCCTCATGGTGTTTATAATTTAACGACACAAGAGACATTGGTAAAAAAAAAAAGCCAACAAATATTACTCTCTATGTGGATTGTTTTATCAGAAAGCTTTGTCTCTGTAAAGAAATGAAAAGAAGGACATGGGGTTGCCTTTCTAGATAAGATAAAGGTCTGTCACCTTTTGTTTTCTATTTTTTTCAGCAGTGAAACAAACCCCTCTGAAAGCTCATAGGCAGGACATGATATAATGCAGGGAGGGAAAGTGCAGCCCCCAGAGCTATTTTTGTTGGCTGAGGGGGGTGCTAAAACATGATCAAAATGCCCCTCACAGCTCCTAGACGACATTGGGGAACATTTGGAGGCAAAATTTTGGGGGGCCCTCCAGTTTTGGGCTGCAACCTCTGTAATCCTTTGCAGTTGGTAATACTGGCTCAGGTCTATCAGAGCTGAAGTTCAAAACCCTTAGAGGTTCCCTCTATAAAAGAATTGCAAGAACCAGTTGACCCTTGCTAAGTTGGGGGAGGCAGGGGATAGAGGGCAGAGTCAGAGCAGCCAAGGGAGTAGCTGTTGCCAGGGGTGTGGTGTTGGAGACAATTTTGAGTGGAGTTGGAGTCAGTAGAAATGTACTGATCCCAACTTCAAAATGAAGACTCATATTATAACAATATATGGCAAATGTATCACTTTATGCTTATATTTTATACTTAATCACATGAATATATTTTATCTTCTGTCGATCTAAGTAGCCCGATGATTCATGTGGTAGTGATGAAATGCCCTGTGTTACCATTTTACTACAGTAAATTTGTTGTTATTGCCAAATATATATTTTATGCCATTCATGAAGGAGTCAGAGAGTATTAAAACAGAGGAATTGGACTTGGGATGATAATTGGAGTCAAGGGTTTGGGGTATCAACTGCAATATCCCAGCTGTTCCTGTAATACTTTCTAGAAGCATGTGCATGATGAAGTAGAGGTACAGTTATAATAGTTCTATAAATATGAGTAGAACCTTTCCAGCTCTCATACATATGGATTGGTTTCACTGATTCTCATGCCTAGACAGAGAACAGCACTGCAGTTTTGTTAATCGTGTTATGGCTTGTGATTATATTGAAAACTAATCAATGTATGTAATTTGCATCCTTATTTTTACAGGTTTTGTTGGACAACGGCAGTCTGGCAGCAAAATGGTTCTTGCCTAATTCTGTTCTGCCATCAACTTCATCCGTCCAAAATGGAGTACAGGACTCAGCTACTGAATCCTGAGTGACAGGATCTTTTAATCAAAGATGGAGAAGAAACGGAGAAAGAAATGAGCCTGTTTACTGGGCTTCATTGGGAGAGACAATGACGATGAGACTTTTATTTATCTTGGACAAAACTTTAAGACTGTCTACTTAGCACTTAAAAAGACACAGTTTTCTGAAATAAAAAAGGGAAAAAAAAGAGCAAAAGTGAGACCTGATCCATGGAGAAGCAACATATCAATTGAATCCATGGAATTTTGGGGATGAAACCATATTCTTTCATGACCATGAGGCTTGCAAACATCTGGTTGTTTCTGACTGCAGTCTTGCTGTGTGGCAAACAGTACCTGACTACCAAACTAGGGAATTCTTCCCATGACGGCCACCTGTGTCCCGAGTGCTCTCGACTTACCTTGAAAGTGGAATTCTCTTCTACAGTAGTGGAACATGGTAATGAGTCTTTCTTATTTTACTGTAGTGTCCTAGGAAAGCCCCACAGTATTCCATTCTCCTTTAAAAGAGAAAGGAGATTGGAAGTCAGAGGTGGGCCAAGACTCCCACAGGAAAGACTCAGCTCCACATCCTCAAAGACATGACTCTTTAATTTGATGGAAATTTTTTAATTATAACTCTCCTCATGCATCATGCTGAAGGGAGTTGCAGTCCAGCAATATTTGGAAGCAGGTTCCCTAAGCTTGCTATAAGTGCTGGCTTCATCGGTAGGCAGAAGGAGATTGTTGCCCCAGAAAATTATCTTTCCTTTTTGAAAAGGGGCATCAAATAGTTAATGCAAGGAGTGTGCTCAGATGAATGCCAAGTCCCTGAACACCAAATTAACCCTTCTAGTAAGTCCCATTGCCATAGCTTCTGCTTCCATTTCTGTGTCATTCACCTGCAAATAGGCGACCCTGGGAGGGATAATGTGGGATCAGTTTCTGTCATTTGCAATATCACTAAAATGATGAGGTGTTTTGAGAAACAAAAATTCTGTAGATAACTGAATTGATACAGAATATAAATAGTTGCTGCCAGTGGGGAGTTAAAAAGCATCAAAAAGAAATGAGCTTTTCGTGCTTCAAAGAGGAAAGTGATACCAGCGTAGAGAAGGTATGCTTCTGGATTCAGCCCCAAGCCAGCACCTCCATGCTTCTGCACTGAATGGGAGTGTGAATGATTAAACCTCATGCCCCAGTTGTGCCTTTTCCTGGAGATGTTTGAGTGGCCATGTGACATACACTTTAGCTACAGCACACATTACGTGGGACTGCCTTCAGAAGGCATTCAGGAGGTCCACAGGGCTATAGCCAGGCTATTAACCAAGGCCAGTTACAGGGAACACAGAGCAGCCTCGTTGGCTACTGTCCTGTTTAATGTCAGAGTTCAGAGTGCCGGTTATGACCAATAAAGCTGTCTGCCACTCAGACTCAGGCTGTCTGAGGAGCCACATCCTCATATGAGCCCTGGGCTCTGAAATTTTCAGAGGAGGCCCTCTTCTCGCTCTCACAGAAATGTTTGTTGAGGATGCAAGAGAGGGCCTTCTTGGTAGTTCTTCTCGTGCCGTGGAGCTCACTGCCAAGGAAGGCTAGGCTGGCCTCTTTGCTCTTGTCCTTCTGCTGTCAGGCAAAGATCTTTTTACTCAAGTCGACTTTCAACAGTTGACTGGCTTTTGAGAAAGACGCTTTCAATGAATTGGTGTTGAGCTGTTCTTTTTCAAATGTGTCTTTACATTTTTTTTTTAAAAAACCTCAATAGTGTTTTATACTACACTTTGTTTTATCATTACAGTTTCCTTTGCTTTATCTGTAACTACTTTTATCTGTTTTTATGTCGACTTCTGAGCTTCCTTGAATCCCCCCATTTGGAGGAAAGGCAAGACATAAATAAGTAATAGAGAACAGTGCTCAAACCTTGGTTTGTGTAACTATATAGCATTAGCTCATTCCCCCACGCTGAGCTAAAAGCCTCCAAGCGACACACTGGGCTGTAGGGGTGATAGCAGATGGAAAATAGAGAGTCCTGAACCACAGTGAGTACTGCAGTGGTGTTGCCTCTGCATTTACTACCACTTCAGCCTTTGCTCAAATTCCAAAATGAATGAAGTCTTGAGCGGGCAGGAAAAATACTCCTACATATCTCTGAGGCTGTTAAAGTAGGGCTGATAGAACAAGAAATATATTTCACAGATGTACTTGTTTTTATGAGATTTTCAAGTGCTGCTTCAGAGCTTGAGTCAGCTTACCTCTCTTTGATCTGGTTAATGAAGGTATAGGTTTGGGAGTACCTGCAAGACTGTGTGATTTATCTTTTCCTGTGAATTTCTCCATCCCATCTGTTCAGTATTACATGCTGTAATCTGTTACTGACCTTTACAATACTCACCCTAGGCTAAACTGAATATGTATCTTGTAATGTTACTTCTTACTTCATTCCTGTTCTCACATAGTTCCTTTGAGTTTGCCTTTGGTAATATGTAGCTATTTCTTTGCAGAATATATTGTGGCTTTCAATGGCTACTTTTCAGCCCAAGCAAGAAGCAAATTTATTTCGAGGGCACTGAAAAGCAGTGAAATAGAGAACTGGAGGATTGTGCCCCGTAACAACCCAGCCAGTGACTACCCTAGTGATTTCGAGGTGATCCAGATCAATGAGAAACAGAAAGATGGCATGCAGACTCTTGAAGATCATCCCAATATCAAACGAGTTACCCCCCAAAGAAAAGTCTTTCGCTCACTCAAATATTCTGAAAGTAAGTGCGTTCATTCTTTCAGTGTCTTGCTTCTGCTAAGGGTTGGGCAATCATTTAAGTTAAACCTTTCTGGTATACTGGTGATTTCAGATAATTCTGATTTAAAAGCTAATCTCAATCTGAATGTATTAGTTGTTGTCTCTCCATTGCACACTGCAGTGATATTCTGTCAGTATTTCTTCCATAATAGCAATAGCAATAGCAGTTATTTCTATACCGCCTATCAACTAGTGTTATCTAAGCAGTTTACAATGTATTTTAGCTAATTGCCCCCAACTAGCTGGGTACTCATTTTACCGACCTGCAAAAGGATGGAAGGCTGAGTCAACCTTGGAGCCTGGCAGGATCAAACTCACAACCTTGTGGTTGCAGTACTGGCATTTAACTACTGCGCCACCAGATTTTAGGAGTCTTGAAGAACTGAGTCTTAGTTCTGTTTCTTAGTTCTGTTTCTTAGTCACATTGAAGTGCATCAGAATGTTGGTTTATGTATTATGTTGATATATTTATATATGCTTGTATGTAGATGTACCTATATCTCATCGTGTATATACACCACAGCTTTCTAAATGGGGTGTCACAACACATTAGTGTGTCGCCTGTAGTGTGTTGGTGTGTCGCCTCCCCAGCTGAGAAAGACCTCCCCACCCGAGCCTGGCCTGCTGCTATCGCTCTTGCTGGGGCCTTTCCTGGTGAGGGTGACAGCAGCAGGCCAGGATCGGGGGGTTGCCTTTCTCCACCCTAGATATACATCTGGGTACCTCCAGTTTGCTAGTAAAGCTTGAATTACTGTATCACAAAATGATGCATGTCAAAAAAGTGTGTCACGAACATGAAAAGTTTGGAAAGCTCTGATATGCACAGACACGTATGAGAGAGTGCTTAATTTGTGAGTAGAATCTTTGGTTAAACTGTTTCTCTGACTTTCCAATTTCTAGCTGATCCAGCATTTCCTTGTAATGACACCAGATGGACACAAAAATGGCAGTCATCTCGGCCTCTCAGAAGAGCAAGTCTGTCTCTGGGTTCTGGATTTTGGCATGCGACAGGCAGGCATTCAAGCAGGCGTTTGCTGAGAGCCATACCCCGACAAGTTGCTCAGACGCTTCAAGCAGATGTACTCTGGCAAATGGGCTTTACAGGTATTCTGTTTGTGGAGATTATTATCCATAATCAGGGCAAAGATATGGCTGAATTGGGATAATTTTTCAAACGTGGTGATTTTGTTATGGAAATGAGTGGCATGTGTATTTTTACAAGCTGGCAGGGTACCCTTGGAAGTAACCTTCATGGGGGTTCGATTTCTTAAGATGGTATATGTATACCATAGACTTGAACAGGTGTGAAATGATTTCTTCTGTTTACCTTGTAATTAAAAAAAGAAATCTGTTCATGTAGGAGCTGGGGTGAAAGTTGCTGTCTTTGACACTGGACTGAGCGAGAAGCATCCTCACTTCAAAAATGTAAAAGAGAGAACAAACTGGACCAATGAGAGAACCTTGGATGATGGTGAATGTCATTATTTTGTTAATAGGGTTTCCTTCATTCAAAATGAATTCTCAGAATTGTGCTATAGTGACATATAGGTGCAGCTGGAATTACCCTGTCTGTTCCTCCAGAAAGTCAATGTAATCCTACAGTTTTTTTCGTCCTGATGAGTGTGTTTCACCTGTGGTGTTTTGTATCTTGTTTCTCTGTGCAAGGAATTTGGTAACTCAGTTTTCCGTATCCATATGTATGCGTTTGCATATGTTTGTAAAAAGTTTAAATCATTTTACAGCTATCAGAGGGAGCCTTTCACATATGTAGTTCTATAGGTTGTATAAAACATTACAAAAGCAGCCTGCAGCAAGAGCCGGGAATGGTGAATTTTACTAGCTGCTTTTATATATACAGTCCTCTCTTGAAATTATATTAACTTTCTGTAACAGCCTAAATCTAATTGCTGGCCCCAGCTAGGGCAGACCCACTGAATGTTAAGTCAACACTTATGTAAGTCTCTTAAGAATCTAGTTGACACTAGCAACTGGCTACAAGTCACAGAGTTAAGCTTTATAGTTATTCTAACTGTTTATGTTCAATAGGCCTAGGTCATGGAACTTTTGTAGCAGGTGTGATAGCGAGTATGAGAGAATGCCAGGGGTTTGCTCCAGACTCAGAACTACACATATTTCGAGTCTTCACCAACAACCAGGTATGCTGTATAAGTTACTGTCACTGAAGTATTTATGGAATGAGATGCAGTGTTATGTGTACAATTGGATTTGTTATCTCTAGAGAGTTAATATTTTAAGACTGTCTGCTTTGCAGTTCTCGAATGGGATGATTCTTCTTAAAGTGTGGTTTGAGTTACTGGTGCAAAAATATAACTCCACCTTTGTTTTGAAAAGTAAAAATGTGATTTTTAAAATGTGATTATCAAAAAGAATATATATATATATTAATTTTGCTTTAGTTCTTCTTTTGGGAGATGGCTGTTATGCGTGTGTGACTTTTAAATGATTTTTCTATTTAAATATTACTTAGTGTTAACGTGATTTTCCCTTGTATAGGTCTCATATACTTCTTGGTTTCTGGATGCCTTCAACTATGCCATCTTAAAGAAAATAGATGTATTAAACCTTAGTATTGGAGGCCCTGACTTCATGGATCATCCCTTTGTTGATAAGGTGAATAGAATTATATTTGGTATATTAGTTATCATAGGTGGTAAGTCTCTGGATACTATTTGCTGGAACAGAAGCAAAAGGGGTTTAACTGTGCCCATGTGCTACTCTAGACATGCTGATGAATTTTCCTACAGACATTTGTTTGAGCACAGTGGAAACAGAATACTGGTCAGTACAGCTTACTTTATATCTCCTAGGCTTTTGTAAATTTATGCATCGCCTTTGACACATTCAGCTAGTAATGACTCTACCTATACAAAATCAGAGTATTAAGAGATAGCTGTTTAGATTCTGACTTACCCTTCCACAAATGGCAGTGCTCTTTCCATTCACCTAAGGGGCTTTCTGCTGGCATATATGGTGAAGGAGAGTTGTACCTTTTTTCCTTCTAGTGGTACAGCTGCATTCCATGCTGTTTCAAGTGGGTCCCCCAAATTCTATAGAACAGATTTTCAGAGAGAAGTAGAAATCAGCAAGCACGTTGCTGAGCAGCATTCTGTTCATGAAAACACAGAGTATCTTTATAGGCATGCATTCTTCTAAAGCAGGAATGTACAGAGGGAAGCCCTGCAGCTGCATACCCCTTGGCAGTTCTTGACCCCTTGATTCCTTGGACCTTTCTTTTTATGACCAAAAAAGTGAGCAGGGGACAGAATCAACTGCCTTTCGTAAAAGCCTACAAAAGTGGCAACTCACCTTTAAATAGGTTGCAGTAGACACTCAAGCTGTTCAACATAAAAAAAAAAAAACTGTTGTTCTAAACTGGAAGTAGACTTCTAGACACTTTTGGTTTTGTGTTCTTAATTTGCAGCAGTCTGTGCAGCCCTCAGAGAAATCTAGCACCAGAAAATTGGCCCCCAGACCCACAGCTGGTCATCTTTGTTTTGAATGATAGTTTTAATTGAGTTGTGCTTGTACCACTTCAGGCTATAGGTCCAAGGTGGAGACTTCACTTGATCAAGTTCCCCAGATCTCTTGCAGCAAATCATTTTATATAAAAAGCAATTATGTAACAGAGCAGATTCCAACATCTAGCATTTTGTCTGTCTGTCTGTTTCGAGAAGAATTCAATCACATAAGCACTCAATTTCACTTTGAAGCATAAGAATGAAAGCAGAGGTTCATTACACCTCTGAGAGCTAGGTCTGCTACATGTCTGAAGAAACTCTGAAGTCTTAGGGGAAAGCTAAGATGTAACCTTGCAATGTTTGTGGCTCTTTGGTTTGGAGAGACAAGTCATAAGGGGCATGGTGGAGATGTATAAAATGTTGAGAAAGTGAATACAAGAAATACACTGCTCTTGTAATATTAGAACTGGATGTTATCCAGTGAAGCAGAACGATAGGATATGCAGTTCATGAGCTTCTTAATTTTCTAGGTGTGGGAGTTGACAGCCAACAATGTGATCATGGTCTCTGCTATTGGAAATGATGGCCCTTTATATGGGTAAATACTTGTATAAGCTTTAACTAATGATGTGTTCCTACAGAATAGCTAATAATTTCTTCTTCATAAATAATGTAAGAAGCTTCTCTCTCTCTCTCTCTCTCTCCCCTCTCTTTCTCTCTTTTAAATAGGAATAATCTTGGCAAGAATGTTCCCCCTCCAAGTAAATTGGTTCTTTCATTTCTGCCCAGGAATATTGATCCTTCAAATTAGACTACAGCATAGAAAATTGGTTTCCAAAAATGTTTGCCAAAAGAAGCAATGTTTGCCAGGAAAATGTATTTGTTCTTTGTGCCCCTTTGAAGCTAATGGGCTACTTAATACTATTGTTGTCAATAGCATAAAACAAGAGGAGTGCTCCAATCCCTTCTAAAACACCATTGAACATGGTGGGACTTATTATTAGTAAACATGCATAGGATTACGTTGTAATTTTCTTTGATTCATGTCTTTTAGTTTTGATGGACGATTTCCAAACTAGCCTGTCTTACTTTTTAAATAGAGGCATACTTCATTTAACAAACCCTTGGACAGAGAAGCTTTTTTTTACAGTCTTTTTATACCCATCTAGCTCTCCTTGTCCTCTGTCTGCCTAGAGATATTTTTTAAGTAGCATCAGCACTGGGAAAATGGCGAAGGATGGCTGGAGAAATACAGTTTCAAGAACTGGGTTACTGCAGTGTTTTTTCAGTAAGCAATGCAATAAACAAAGCTTGATCAGGGCAAGATCAGGATTCTGCTCTAGGTGATCCTACTATAAGCTGTGTGTGTGCCTGTGTCTCCAACAGGCAAGGTAAAGAGCAGCAGCTCCTTAGTGAGTTTGCAAGGATCAGCAAAACAGATTAGAGGGGAAAGAGCAGTTAGGTCTCCCTCCCCAGTTACTTTGTACCCCTAACCTCTGCAAAAGTAGAGTGCTGACTGTATCTGTTTTCCCCCAAAGAGCCAAGCAACATACTATATTCCAGGTATTCATATGTGTATTTACTCATCTTGGCTTTAGCCAATATCTCTCCTTCCACCCCTGTCCCCCAATGCGACCATCTTTAAAACTGGTCATCCCATCACAGTTCCCACATGTTTTGTGTTTCTGTTACTGTTCACACACACAACCTGCTAATTCATGGATATAAATATCTCCATAGGCCCTTCACTCCATGTGTCTGACAAACTAGACTCAGTCAATGAAAGCTTCTACTACAAACTTCTTTCTCTCAGTTGGTGTCAGTAGTGCTATAATATGCCTTTGCATCTCAAAGAGCCAGTTTGTTATAGTCCAGAGCATCACAATAAGATTGAGAAGACATAGATTCAAATTTTTAGTCACTATGTGAAGCTCAGTGGGTGATCTTGGATTAGCCACACATTCTCACTCTGTCCTACCTCACAGGATAATTTGAAGGGTTGAAGAAAAAGATCATGATGGTGGGGATGAGAAATTTGAATACTGGTCTAACCTCCTCAAAGAAGGATGGATAGACATGTGATAAATAGATAAACAAAAATATAAATGCTCATTTCAGCACGCTCAATAACCCTGCTGACCAAATGGATGTGATTGGAGTAGGTGGCATTGACTTTGAAGATAACATTGCTCGATTTTCATCAAGGGGAATGACCACGTGGGTAAGCATCTGTACACAGCTTCTTTGCACCAAATGAATGAAATGCATTGGCAGGGCAAGACATAAATACTCCTACCCATATATGTGTTTTTTTTGTTTGTTTGTTTTTGGTAAAATGTCTACTGTCATTACTTCAAAGCACAGTAACTGTCTTACTGATATATACAATTATTGTGATGCTTCACTTCATCATACATCAGACCCAAATCTTAAACAGCTAAACTGAGTAATAGATAGAAAGTTTTCATTTCTGAGTCCAAGTCTAAGCACCTTTTGTAAACAAGTAAGAATTTCCTGTTTTGGCTGGCTTTTCAGGTATGAGCTCGGAAAGGCCATAGACATTCCACTGGTGTTGGTAAATTTTCATTCTTCTTTGCTGACCCCCACCCCCTTTAAAATCTGAGTCTTTGGCTTGGGCTATAAGGAAGGATAGTTCTTCCCATCTGGGTTCTTCAGAGTTGGTCTGGTCCTCAGTGCCACCTGGCTCTGGAGGCTGTGGATGGTCTCTTAAAGAGGATCCCCCTATCTAGCAAAGTTATGATAATGGGGCTGCATTTCCACTCTGAGTTCTGTTACTAAAGCATGCCCAAAAAGTTGGGATTTATCTCTGTTTTAATAAATGTAAATATTATGTTGTTGTATTCTTTTAACAAGTTACACGCCCATCTTCATCACTGTGGTACTGTCAATAATTGTGCATGAATAAATATACTGTTGTTGATGATGATAATGTACTACTGGTAACAAATTGGGTATGTCTAGTGATTTTGGTCCTAGTGCCAGAAGGGCTAGTAGCGTATTATTCTCTTGATACCCGGATAAGGGTACTTTGGGGGCCAGTCTGATCTGTAGCATCCTGGCTTGTATTCTGAGGTCTCTGAGGAAATTTCAAGAAAGGTTTGAATTTATAAAATTGATGGGGAATAATAGAAACATGTCGATACAAATAAAATTAAACGTACTGTTCTGTTTGGTTTTCCACTTAAGGAACTGCCCGGAGGTTATGGTAGAGTCAAGCCTGACATTGTGACCTATGGCTCGGGTGTGAGAGGTTCTGGCATGAAGGGTGGGTGCCGTTCGCTCTCTGGGACCAGCGTGGCCTCCCCTGTAGTGGCAGGTGCAGTCACTCTGTTGGTGAGGTAAGTGCTCATTGAACATGATTGCTCATGTCATGATGAACATAAGCAAAGTGTTCTCATAAGCAAATCCATGACACATCTGTGCAATACAGGACTATCCAGATGCCTTTGGATTCCAACTCCTATCAACCCCTGTCAGCATGACCAGTGGTCAAAGGATAGGAGCTGGAGTCCAAGAACATTTGGAGGGCCATGTCTTCCTGCCCCTGGTTTATCGTCTGTAAGCCTTCAGTTGATTTTAGTACAATGCCTGTTCAATAATATAACATCATAACTGTTTTTCATTTCCAGCACAGTTCAGAAGCGTGAAATGGTGAATCCAGCTAGCATGAAACAGGCTCTGATTGCCTCAGCCCGCCGGCTTCCTGGGGTCAACATGTTTGAGCAAGGACATGGCAAATTGGATCTTCTCAGAGCCTACCAGATTCTCAATAGTTATAAACCACAGGCCAGGTGAGGCTGTTTAAAAACAAACTTAGAATAAGCTCTTGTTTCGATGTTTGATGTTTCGGCCAGGAAGACACCTGCAGCTTTGCACAGCAAGGGTAAAGAAAACTGGCTTTCTGCTTTTTCTAGTTATGAATTTGTAATTAAAAAGGGGGTTGCTAGGGCTTAAGGTAGACATATCTGATAGTGTTTTGGTAAAGAAAATGTAAAATTACTTCTTTTCTTGTTAGGGCAGAAAGATTCTTGGCAAGAACCTATGATTTATTGTTGTTATTAATTATTGTCGTGCAGAACTAATATCTTTAGGCACATCAAATGGTATTTTAACATGCTGCTGCTGAAAAAGTCTGCTTGGAAAAATACTAAGAGCAAGTGATCTAAGAAGTGTTGATCTAGTTGCCCGTGCAATCTAAACCAGAGATGGCCAGCAACTGTATTCCTGGGGATTGCTTTACTCTCCAGAGGGAGACCAAAAGCAAATGGTATATTTTGCAGTCTCTGCCAAGTCTTTAGGTTCCATAATTAACTTTATTCCAGTGTCACATCTCAGTATGGCTGTGTAGTTGTTGGGACCAACTGCTGATAGAAATAGCTACCATACTCTCTGCTACCACTGAGTTCACATCATCCCTGTTTCCCCTTTGCCCCTAAAAACCCAATGTTCTTCTTGTTTACTCATCCCGTGACTTTGTAGATTTAAAAACAACAACAACAACAACTACACAGATATAAACTCAAGCACCACATGACTCACCACATGTATACCCACAGCCTCTGGGGACAACGGAGTATTACGCTTTCAGAAAACCAAAATGCAACCACAGCCATGGTATCCAAGGGCCCCTTGCTTGGCACCCTACCAAGAGCCTCCTCAGAGCACATAACTGCATACAGTCAGTTTGGATATTGATGTAAAAATTCAAAGAAGCTGTTACCATTATTTTGACACCAGGTTATTCATTTGCTTGCACATTTTAAAATTTTAAGTTGATTTATTCTCAGTCTGCTTGGTTATATTTGTGTTGTTTTGGGCTCTAACTAGTTTAGTTTGAGCCAACAGGGGACTTACAGAATAGCCATATAGGGTTATAACATGGGTACTAATTCACAAGTCAGGTACTCTCTTGATATTTTTCCCCAGATGTATTCATATTCTTTCCAGGAAGGCAATGATTCAAAAGAATAAGAGTATCCTTGACTCTGCTCAGTGTGTTTTCAAACTTAATTTCAGTCTTAAAAATCCAGGATATTAAAGGAGTCAAAATAGCATTCCTTCGTGCACATTTTAGCTGTCCTAGCTTTAATGCATGCATGTTTGTATTTTTCCTGATCATTTAGTTTGAGTCCAAGCTACATCGACTTGACGGAGTGCCCTTACATGTGGCCATATTGCTCCCAACCTATTTACTATGGAGGCATGCCAACAATTGTGAACGTTACTATCCTTAATGGAATGGGAGTCACTGGAAGAATTGTAGATAAGGTAGGATTTGAAAGATTTAGCCAGCTGAAAGGTAGTTATTGTGTTTTTTAATCCCAATATATTAACTCAGAATAGAATTTTTTTTTAATGGGGTACATATACCAAACCTTTATTTCCAGTGGAAACAAAAATGCTTCTACCAGGTTCTGTTATTGTCCTTCCATTATGATTTCAGCTTCTGCTAACTCTCATATAATTTTCTTGGCAAGATTTCTTCAGAGAAGGTTTGCCATTGCCTTCCTTTTAGTCTGGGAGAGTATGACTTACCCAAGATAATCTAGTCATCACTCAGGCTATGGCAGAGAATGTAGGCACCCACCAGCACAAACCCAATTGAAAATGGATTGAAAAGGTGCTGTGGCAGACAGGAGGCCTGTCTCTCAACAAAGTAGATCCAGAGCCTACTCACAACACACTTAACTTTTGTTACCTGCGCTATTTGCAATAGCACCCCACTCCCATCCCTGCTCCCATTTTTAAATATTTGCCCATCAGTTGTTTTAACGAATCTGCTTTCTCTTTTGTTCTGTGCAGCCTGAATGGCAGCCCTATTTGCCACAGAATGGAGATTACATTGAGGTGGCTTTTTCCTACTCCCCTGTTCTGTGGCCTTGGTCAGGATACCTTGCAATTTCGATCTCGGTTGCAAAGAAAGCAGCTTCTTGGGAAGGCATTGCTCAAGGACATGTGATGATCACCATCTCCTCTCCTGCAGAAAATGAGGTGAGTTTGACTTTTAGAACAATAAAGTACCTTAAAATCTTAAGTAAATGATACCAAAGGAACAAACAAAACCAAAGGAACAAAGCAACACTTCGTTCTTGTGTGCCTTCAAGTTCTTTCTGACTTGTGGCAAACCTGTCAGGGGTTTTTCTTGGCAAGATTGGTTCCAAGGGGTTTTCCCAGTATCTTCCTGTGAGGCCAAGAGATTGAACTTGCCCAAGGTCATCCAGTGGGTTTCAATAGCTGAGTATACATGAGTTTGTAAACGTTTAGTTGGATTACTGTGGGGTTTTTTCCCTCCCTTTGAACAAAAGATAGACTGTTTTCCATACAGATTGCTTTTGAAAATTCCCTAGTTTTAGTTGCTTCATACCATATAGCATTGGAAATGAAAGTGCCAGAAACATATAAATCAATGTTGTTTGAAATCCACAAATATAAAATCTCTTTGTATATGCAGACACACTGGCTTAGTCGTTTAGATTTCAGCCTTATTTCAGCCTTTTGTATCTTACTGTTTATCTAGCGTGCTCCAAGTAGTACTTCACTCTCAGAACAGCCCGCCAGGATGGGTGAAGCTGAGAGATCATGAACTTCATAGTGAGGTGAAATTTTGATCCTGTGTTTTCCACCTCTAAGCCATTGCTCCGTGGTGTAACACTGCAGACTGTGAAGGTGTAGGAGGCAATGCATTTTACCAGTTCCTTTCGCTAAATTGTTATCAGCAGAGCCTGCAGTAATATGGGCTCTATTTTGGGAAAAAGTTCATTTAGACTTAGGTTACGTTTGTTTCTTTTTCTTTCAGTCAAAAGCTGGTGCCGAACAGACTTCAACTGTGAAACTCCCAATAAAAGTAAAAGTTATCCCGACCCCTCCTCGTAGTAAGCGAGTCTTATGGGATCAATATCACAATCTCCGCTATCCACCAGGATATTTTCCAAGGGATAATTTGAGGATGAAGAACGATCCCTTAGATTGGTGTGTATATTTCTGTGGAATGAATAGCCAAAAAATGATGCATAATAAACTCAACAAAATAGAAAGCATCAATCTTTTCTCAGTACAGTGGGCCCTCTGTATCCACTAGGGTTTGTTCCAGGACCCCCAGTATACCAAAATTTGTGGATGCTCAAGTCTCGTTATGTACAACGGTGTAGTAAAATGTCATCTCTTAATATAAAATGGCAAAATCAAAGTTTGCTTTTTGGATTTTTAAAAAATATTTTCAGGCCATGGTTGGTTGAAGCCACGGATACAGAATCCACAGATACGGAGGACTGACTGTAGAACATGGGACAGTGCCTAATGTTTTTCAGTTTGACTGGAAATTATAAATTGAAGCCTAATGCCCACAAATATCTGGTTCATTCATTAATAGTAGTACTGCAACCTAGCTAAGAAGTAAAATAAGTATTATTGCTATCATACTATTGCTAGGATAAATTTTCAAGAACATTAACTGCAGAATATGTATTTTCTTATTTGTATTTTTTTCTGTATTTCTGGTTCATTGGGATTTTTTTTCCTCCATCCCTCAAACTACTGAATATGGCAATTTGATTGCTCAACATCATTTTCTTATAATTCCTCATTATACATGCAGATGTAATTCAGGAAAACAAAAAACAAAAAGCAATGTATTTGAAATAAGTACGGCCCTGTGCTGCTTACTCTCAGATGAGTGATATAATATTGTAGCCTGATGAAGAGCTCAATTTATAAATAAAAAGGAGTAATTGTATCCTGAGCCGTGCTTTTTTTTCAAATTTACAGATACCTATTATTTTTCATTTTGTTGCAGTATATGTGAAACACTAAAAACACTTTGCATAAATTATTTTACCAGGGCCTAGCACAGGGTATCAGTATTATTAGTCCTATATATTGTAGATGAACGTGGGGAGAGAAAAAGAGAGGTAAATTTGACTTGCAACTTACCCATTATTTTTTAGCAGAGACAAGAGTAGAATCAGGGCCTTTCAGTCTTGCATCCTGAGCCCTTCAGTGTAATTAGTTAGGATGTGGCCTGCTGTTGCTAACTTGTCCAGACGATGTGCTGACCACATTTTCTGCAGAAGTCCTCCCTTAAGTGGTAAAAGAGTGTTTTCATAACTCATGATTTCCGACACCAATATATCAAACATTTAACATGCTTTGTTTTGGAACTGGTCATGGAAGATAAACATACGCTTAATTTACCAATCTAATTTTGGAGACACAAATCTCTGCAGAAACCTTGCTGTGGGGAGGGTAAACTGGTTAAACATAGGAAATGCACTTTTGGTGTTATTTTGATCCACAGTGTCACAAATAGTGATTCTGAAAGGCATTGCAGGCACTGCCTCCTCTTATTTTTGGCAGTGAGGCAGTGCAATATAAGCCAGGGTAACATTTCTTATTGATGTAATACTGCATGAGAAACAAACACTTGTAATTGTATTTACATAGACAAAGCAATTAAATCTCATTTCCTTCAGATGCCAGTGGACTTACATGTCCAGAACAGTTCAGAGAATGTATTTGGTATGAAAATGGAAAGCAATCTGGTAGAAAAATGGATGATATATTCCAGTTTGTTTTGTCCTCTTAGGAATGGTGATCACATCCACACCAACTTCAGGGATATGTACCAACATCTGAGAAGCATGGGGTATTTTGTTGAAGTTCTTGGTTCACCGTTTACCTGTTTCGATGCTAGTCAGTATGGTAAGTCATTGTGAACTTGCTTGTCTTCACTCAGCTCAATGTATATCTTCATTGCTTTGGACGACAAAGCTTTGAGGCCTTCAGAAATGTAAAAGAGGTTCTGATTTTACTTGAGCTCGTCTGTGTGAACCAATACCTTATTGCAAAGTGTGGCTGATGGGTGAGCAGTTCAGCTGTATTTGAAGCACTGCAATTTGCCCATCCCTGCCTGACTGTAATTGTGTGTAGCTGAAGTGAGCACACAGCTATTAGATATGCCTGGCTGAAATAACTGTCTATAATTCTCTTGTTCATCCTGCCTCCATATCTACCTTTCATTCATTTTAGATATGGAAGTATATTAGGGAATTATTTGGTATAGTGTGTGGACACAGCTGTGCAAGGATGGCACTCTGAAGGCTCTTGGGATTGTTCCTATCATGTCCTTCCTACATGCCTTCTTTATGCCTTCTTTTCTTCATAGCTAAGCCACATTGGGGGCATATATTTAGAAAAACTAAATAGTTAACACATCCTTATGTTTATAAACATAAAACAGCTGTTATACTGAAAAATATATTGCCATGTTACTAGTATGTCTTTTGCACCCTCTAATATCTCAGATATATGATGTCTTAAGTATTCCATTTGACTTCTTGGGGTCCAGTTGACCTTCAGTCTGTTATAATGGAAATCTCAGATTAGAAGGAAACCAATAACCACAGGTAGTTCTGTCTGTGTGTTTGTGTGTGCGCATGTGTGTGCGCGTGTGTGTGTTTGAAACATCACTAAACATTCCGTCCTGTAATCATAATACAGTATATGAATTGGCAGAGGTTAAGAGTATATTTTTATAAATTTTTAGGATAAGTTACCTAACATGTGCAGCTTGAACTTCCTTTGTTGTCTTTGCAGTTGATATAATTTATAACATTTGTTATCTAAAATGTTGTCCTGATACTTTGATCTCTTTTTTTACATAAAACCAAATTTTTTTGTTCAAAAGGAAATCTTATTACCCTGTAGTTTGAGGCTGGGGGTTTCTCCTTTTCCATTTCTGACATGTCTTGGGAGTTGTGAGGTGTTGTTACAAAAGGAGAAAAGGCCTGAGGTGCTTTAACAAGTACTCAGTTAAAATCTACCAGTTTTCCTTCTAATAAATAAGTCTTCTATATAAGAATGTGTAATTACGTTTCTTGAAGGACAAATAAGTAGATCTTTTAATTTTGTTTTCTAATGGTGTTTTTATTGTGTTCCCCAAGGACACTGTGGAAGGGTATTAAAAGATTTCTGCTAACTTAAGCCTGGATTTTTTTTTAAAAAAATGATTAATTACTCCAGCAAAGGTGTTTCTTAAACTGCCGTTCCTGGTGCTGTGTGGCAGACCTATTTTGGAAACTGAAGAAAACTTGTAAAACTTTTTGTGGCATAGCACTGGGTTAGGGTGGGAGTTGCTGCTCAAACAGAAAAGTCAAAAATCCCTTGGGCATGCCCAAATCTTTGTTGTTGTTGTGAGCCTTCAAGTTTCCTCTGGCAGTGACCCTATGGTGAACCTATCATGGGGTTTTCTGGGCAGAATTTGTTCAGAGGGGGTTTTGCCTTTGGCTTCCTCTGAGGCTGAGAGCATGAACCCTGGTCTCTAGAGTCATAGTCCAAGAGTCAACCCACTACACCACCCTAACTCTCACCCAAACTTTTATTTATACAGGGACCTTGTTAATGGTGGACAGCGAGGAAGAGTACTTTCCAGAAGAAATCACCAAGCTACGGAGGGATGTGGATAATGGGCTGTCTCTCATTGTATTCAGTGATTGGTACAACACTTCAGTGATGAGGAAGGTCAAGTTTTATGATGAAAACACAAGGTGTGTGGTTTGCGAAGCTATGCAGACTGTTTGCATTTCTGAGGCAATTTATCTTCTGGATTAGTAAATCCAGAGGGAATACTGAGGAAGTAAAGCCCCATAAAGCTATCTACACTTCTAAAAAGGAATGCACCAATAATTGGCTTGGTTAATCAATTTAAAAAAACACTGTGACTAAAACCAAATGTCTCCAGGCAGCAGGTTGTTGTTAAAAAAAAGAAAAGAAAAGTGTATATCCCAAGAGTTTGTGACGAGATTGCAAGTGCCTTCAAGAAGAGACACTTTTTTTCCTGTGCAAGAACAGGTGAAATATCTCTTCTAAAATGATGGTGGTGTCCAGATAACTGGGCATAGAGCAACAAACTTACAGGACAATCCTACCATAGATCCCAAGGCAAAGAAACTGCCTTATACAAAGCCATTCTGGGATTAAGCTGGCAGGGAACAGCATGTTGTTGTTGTTGATATCTTTTCAGTTTTTTTATGTGTCACCAATCCCAGTATTTCCTCAGCTCTGGTTGTCTGAACTTCCTGATCCTCCTGGAATTTCTGTTACAAGCCATATCTGTCAGAGTCATCTGCTGTGTCCTTTGGTGAGCCTAGCTAGTGCTTTTAGGAACTAGAATATTGGTACAAAAATGAAAAAGAACCTAAATTGTCCCAAACCTTTAGGTAACTTAAGCTGGGGTTTTCCGAAGTCCCAACAGAAGTTAGGCAGTTGTTCATCGAGTGGTAGGTGTGCATAGAATTCTCTCTTAGGCTTATGGAAATCTGAGGTGCAGTATTGAAGAAGAAAATATGAATGTGATATGTTTGGTAGCTGCTGCCGTGGCATGGGTGGGGTGATGGGGTAAGTCTTATTTACCTTGAAAGAAATGGTGGGATTTTCAGGACTGTGGTCAGTGGTGGTGTGCTCCTGCTTTTTTTCTTATAGGCAATGGTGGATGCCCGATACTGGGGGAGCCAATATCCCAGCTTTAAATGATCTTCTCTCAGTCTGGGGCATGGCTTTCAGCGATGGGCTTTATGAAGGGGATTTCACCATGGCAAGCCATGAAAGTAAGTAAAGTAGGCTTTGTCAGTATCTTACAGCGATGGCTGATCATGTGGTTAAGAACTGTTCTGGAACTGTACCTTTCCATGAGACTGCAGATGGGAAATTGAGTGGTTTGCTATATGAACTGTCAGAGGTGTAGATCCTACAGTAGGGGTGGGCAACTGAACAAGGGCAAACTTTCCCCCTCTGTTCCCTCCCCCATAGGCTACACCCCCTGAAAGTGCTTCCAAATACCTCTGTGCATGTGTGTATGTGCTTTCAAGTCTTCTGTTGACTTATGGCGGCCCCATGAATTTCATAGGGTTTTTTTAGACAAGGAATACTATGAGGTTGTTTTGCCAGTTCCTGCCTCTGAAATATAACCTATGTCATCTGGTGTTTGTTTGTCCCATGCAAGTACTAACCAAGCCTGACCATCCTTAGCTTCCAAGATCAAACAGGATCTAGTACATTCAGGGCATTTAGGGCCTCCAAATACCTCTATGCTGTATCATTTCCTGCTGCCATTTTGATAAGATCTAAGCAAAATAGAGGCATTCCAGCATTTGGGGTGCTGGAAGGATCTGAGTGATTGTGGGTGTTTTGTACATTTGGGGGTTTTCTATGTGGTTTCTCAGTGAAAAACAATCAAAAATTGTACCAAAAAAAGTTTTCTTTTAAAAAAGAAGGGTTTGGGGGTGTTTTGGAAGCTACAGAAGTGAGGTTGCATTTTGCTTATCCCTGTTCTCTGTACTCCAGATGACACTAGAGTACAACTCTTACTATTCCTATCCACTGGGTGGCCTGATTAGAAAGAGGGGAGTTATAGTTACAGAATCCAACCCCCTGCCATGCAAGAATATGCCATGAAAGCATTTCCTACAGATGGCCCTCCAGCCTTTGTTTAAAAACCTCCAAAGAGGGAGACTCCACCGCACTTTGAGGCAGCGTGTTCCACGGCTGAACTGCTTTTACTGCCAGGAAACTGGAGGAGGCACTGGCCTATTGGGCCCCCCGCCCTTCCATTTTCAACCTGGCTCCACAGGGAGGAAAAAGAAGGGCAGGGCCAGCAAGGAAAGAGGGCTGCCATCTGGGAGGAGCCATCTGCTCATCAAACCAACCTCTCACCAGTCAGCTCCCTCTCTTCTGGTGCCCACTCCTGGCCTGGCCCAAGCTTGTGAGCAAGCAAGGGAGGAAGAGAGACAGCAAGTGTATTAAATATGGTTGCAGCGGGGGTGGATGTCTTAAGATATTTGCAGTTCTTTCACTTGTGTAGGGCTACCCCCATGTGAAAGTTGGGGACCAACTGTACTGTCAGTTTTTTTGGTTGCTGCTTTCTCGTTAATATGTAACTAGAACTACATAAGCTTCTCTTTTCATTTTCAGTGAACTATGCCTCCGGATGTAGTATTGCAAAGTTTCCAGAAGATGGCATTGTAATTGCACAGACTTTTAAGGATCAAGGTACAGACCCTGCATTTTATTTATATTCCTCTAGATAATAGGTACAGATCTCCATTTGCCGCTGGCCACTGGGGGAAAAAATACTTAGAGCAGTGGTTCTCAACCTGTGAAGTTTGTGAACTTCAGCTCCCAGAAGCCCTGAGCATTGACCATAGTGGCTGGGGCTTCTGGGAGCTGAAGTCCACGAACATCTGGGGACCCACAGGTTGAGAACCACTGACTTAGAGAATCTTGAGATTTGTGTAGGTTTCAGAGCCATGTAGCTATATTTATTTAAATTAGTTAACTGTGCCTATTCTGTGGGATTAATTCTGTAACTGTTGTTCAGAGATGCAGCTGTGGCTGTCTTCCACGTGCACAGTTCTGCCCTGAACAAGGAAACAAACTCTCTCATGTTCTGTGTGATGTCTATTCTGGCTATCTTAGCCTTGGTGGTGGGGTGGACAGTAATCTCTCCATAGGAGCATCTTACTTCCTTCAACCTCCGTATCAGATGGCTGCTTTGCATATTCGGTGGAGTTTAATAAGTAACTTACAATGTGATGTGTCACACAACGTGTAAAAATTAGGTTTTTATACTACAGTTCCCAGGACACCCCCTCTCTACAAGTGTGGCCATAGCTATGGGATTTTGGGAGCTAGAGTCCAAAATTTGGAAAATTTGCCCATTTCAGTTTGCAGCAGTTTTTCCTTTTTACTAAACCGGGGACGGACAATATCAGCAAGGTCAGCTTTTTGCCACTGAAACTTTCCATTTGCAACATGAACTGCCAGAAAAAAGCAGATACTGCTAAAAACAGTTAGTGTTTGAACCATCCATTTCTTGGTTGTTGTTGTTTTTTCTTTCTTTATCAATGCAAAGGGACCTGTGATCTCTTAAAAGGTGAATTGACAGTCCTTGGGGAGTTTTAAGGTGAGGTGATTCACCCTTTTTTGCCAGGAAAAAAAAAAAGGCAGTTCTGGGGAACTGGGAGGTCCGTGTTGCCCACTCCTTAAGTTTATCCCATTCATTTAGTGCCTCTTTTTGTGACTGCCTAAATGAAATCTCCTTGAAAAACTGTACACATATTAACATTTCTCTCAGCATATGTATTTGGTATGCAGTTTTGCCCAGTGTTTCTGTTTTTTTCCAAGCTATTTCCTTTGATGCGTTTTTGCATTCCTTTTCCTCTTACGTACACATATTCATATGTATTTTTTAACTGGAGAACTGGGCAATAGAATTCAGAGACACGCAAATGGTAAAAGATAGTGTTTTGGTGCATGCCTTAGCTCAAGAAGTACAAATTAAGTGCGCTCAGATTAAAACATGGACAGAATAATTTTTCCTCTCATCCCCAAGTCATAAGAGAGTTGTTTTTTGATAATGAACTCTTGACCTCATTTCTAAGACACATGTGTGGCTCTTTCTATATGCAACATTGGAACAGTGCCTTTATTAGGATTCTCTTAATAGGCAATGAAGAAAGGGCAATGCATATAGATTTGTCCTTTTTAATGTTTCCTTAAAATTAAGCCTTCTATTCTTTCGTTTATGTTGAAGCATTTTAATTTCACTGTTGATAAATCAGAAGATTGTTCTTTTAATGAAAAGTACTCACTAATGGAAAAATACATTTGTCCCCCTTTCTTTGCAACACGTTGTTTGCCCTTATCTTCCAATGAAAGAAAAAGATGAGCAGTGGCAATTTGGTGCTATTGTAATTCAGCCTTTCGGTCCTGGTGAATCTTATTTAAACCCTGATCAGCCACTTACAAAGTTTTATTTCAAAATATTTAAGAAATACAAGAGGCTTGGTCTGTGTTTCTTTTACACACACATTAAATAGTGGTAGAAATTACACAATGGCATGGCTGACATAAGGGACAGCATCCTGAAGCATTTGCTGAGACTCATGCCCTGGAAGATTGCCCACTGCCAGACCTTAGAGTCCAGGATCTAACTGCTGATGCTCTTTCTTGTTGTTACTAGCTGCATTCATACACTAAAGCAACGGTTTCCAAATTTGGGTCCTTAGATGTTGTTGGTAGATGAAAACTCTCAGAAGCTCTAGCCACCGAGGTCAAGTCTTCTGGGAATTGAAGTCCAATAACCTTTGGAGACCCTGGATTGGAAACCATCGCTCTAAGCCATGGTTTAGTGGCTTCTTTCCCCCATTTCCTCCTTCCACACATTTGGGAGGAGAATCTTTGAGACCTTTCTTTTTAGTTATCTTTAAACTTTGTCATTGTTTCGACACCCTTTTTATCTTTAACTAGATAACAAGCTAACTTCATAACCCTTGGAGTTGTCTTTTTTTAAAAAACAAAAATCTTGGTTCTCTTTCAACCATAATCCCCAGATTAGGCACAACAACAATCCAGTTTTAAAGGAAAGTGGAAGCAAATGCTTTGAACTTCTCTTTCTAGCCGTGCAGGAGGATGAAAGAGGGATTTGAGAGTATGCAAGCCCACGAGGGTTATTCATTCTGCAATTCTTAGTTGTGTCAGATCATTGGCGTGTTGCTGTTGGATTTATTTCCTCCCTTTCTTTTCTTCTAGGCCTTGAAGTTTTAAAGCAGGAGACAGCAGTAGTAGAAAATGTCCCCATTTTGGGTCTTTTCCAAGTTCCTTCAGAAGGTGGAGGCAGAATAGTTCTGTATGGTGATTCAAACTGCTTGGATGACAGTCACAGGCAGAAAGGTGTGTAAAATGTGCTAAGCAAAAATCTCATTACTTGTGTATATTAATATGGCATGAAAAAAAGTCTGATTTGTAATTATTCGGAGACAATAATTCTAGAATGTGGGGTTTTCCTTGAAGTGCTGCCTGTGATTAACAGTTGTGAATCTACAACAGGCTTTAAAGAGTAAAATTTTATCTCTGATAGTATTTCTGGATTTGTCCTCCTTAATGGCCCTGTCTCTTTTCTCCTCCCGCAGAAATAGCTCAAAAGTTTAATAAGTTTCTCTTTGAGCAGTTTAGTTCACAAATGTGAGAAGAGAATTCACAGAACTTTTGATACTTTGAAGGTTTAGTGGCTGCTGGAAGATCCCTCTTAATATTCCTTTCAGTGCCTTTTCTGATCCCTTTGTCTAGTCCAGTAGTTAAAGTTCATGTCTGTAAAGACTGTTTTCCTTTAATTTGATCCCTTGAGTTTGTAATGCATGTGCTTTTGCTTCCACACCAAGCATTTGTAGGCTATAATTCAGTTTTGCCACAGTTATAATTTGGACGTGCATGACACAGTTTCAGGCTGACTGACTGCTGTGTATTTACGTGATACCATATCTCAGTCACAATGCCAGTGCACAGCTGTACCTTGAAGATCTGTGACTTCATTGATGCTAGTAATCCCTCCACCGATGCAGGCAACGAGTATTGTTTATGGAGAGTTGGTTATTGTGGCATCCTTCAAAAGATGAGCTTTTCTGTGCTTAGCTAGCTTGGACTTTGATAACAGATACACAGTGCTCTTTTTGGGCCTATGCTGGAAGTCTTACTAGTCTGGTAGGAGCTACAAAAGTTTATGTTCTCCCGGTATTGCATTTCAAAACGCAGGGTCACCTCTGGCTGCTGCTGTCATCGTCGTCATCATCATCATCTTTATTTATAGCCCACTTTTTCCCAGGTAGGGCTCAAAGTAGCATACAGCAATTAAAAAGACATAGTTAAAACTCAGAATACAAAAGGTAAAACATAACTAAAGAATCAAAAAGAATTAAAACAATGTTAAAATACATAATTAAAACTTAAACACTTATCAGCAACACACCCTTATCAGACAGGCCACCTATAATCACACATCAAATGCCTGTCTAAATACAAATGTCTTTAGTTGATTGCAGAAATATAGCAGGGAGGATGCCAGTCTGGCTTCTCTAGGAAGGAAGTTTCAGAGAAGGCCCTGTTTCCTCTATTCCCACCAGGTATACCTGTGAGGATGGTGGGAAGGAGAGAAGGGCTGTGCTATGCCACAATGAGATGGTTGAGTGGGACTTGTGAAGGGTCCATTGCCTCAGTTTTAAAAATGTATGTATGTGCAAGTGTATTTATGGAAAGATATATAAAAATAATTAGCACTACAAGGTTTGCTATCTTGCTACTAGTACTGAGCTGTAGTTCTCTGCATGGTGACTTGAGACACTGTCAATGACAGAATAGTTAGTTATTAAAGATTTGAGACACAACATATGTATTAAATTGAGAGCCAGTGTGGTATAGTGGTTTGAGCACTGAACTACGAACCTGGAGACCAGGATTCGATTCCCCACTCGGTCATGGAAGCCCATTGGGCAATCTCAGGCCCCAGAAAACTTCATGATAGGTTTACCTTAGGGTTGCCATAAGTCAGAAATGACTTGAAAGCACACAGCAACAGCAATATATTAAATTACCACAATGGTTATGATTAGAGAGGACTGACAATGTTTATTGAACATTGCGTGATTTAAACTGTAAGCAATACAGCTGATACTGTAGAAACTGACATAGACACACATTCTCAATAGCATGGATATCAAGATGTCTTTTGCCTCTAGAGAATGCTGCTGAGTTCAGTGCAGGCTTTTTTTTTAAAAAAAAAATAACAGTCAAATAAGATAGCTTTGAATATTACATCAGATTGGCTTTCAGGGTACAAATTGAAAATGTTGCCTCCCACTGTGACATCAGTGAGCTTAACTGTGTTTAAAATTCCTCACATATATGATTTATAAATCCTAAAAATGTGTCTGACCTCTGTGCAAAAAATCAAAGGTGAGTATTTCAGTGACATTGGGATTATGAAGATTAACTCCTATTCCCACCAAACAGCCATGCTGGCTGGGAATTGTAAGAAAATGTCTTTGAACTGTGTTTTAAATGGTCTGAAAGGAATAATGCTTAGATTTCCAAGAGATGGAGGCCTGAAAATCTTGACCTGTTAAATATTTTGTTTATTCATTTATTTGCTTACTGGCTTATTTTAATATTACTGTCCCACCCTGTACCCAAAGATCTCAGGTGCAAGAAGCAGCCATTAACTTTAGAACAATTATAAAACATTCCAAAACAATTGAAGTTAAACTCAATGAACTAATAAGACAAAACCTTATTCCTTTGACGACAGCCCCTAAGCCATGGACCTCAGAAGAATCCCCCCCCGTCCAAACACTGTAATGATTCTTCTCTAGGCAGCCTTTTGCTCTTCATAAACTGTATTCTTTTAAAGAGAAGCTGACTTACTCTCTTAACTTGGACTGGCTTGAATGTGAACTGACATGGCACAGTAGAGAGTCTAAGCATTTGAGATTCACTGGGTTGGCATTGCTGTGGCTCTTTGTTTCGTATGGCTAGACCAGTGAAATGTGTTAAACTGATAGTTCAGCTTCATTCAGGCGTTGTATGAAACTGTGGTTTCGGCACCTTAGCTGTACGTCACCATGCTGTCTAAACTGACAAAGCATTGTTTGTGATCACTTGGCAAACCAGAATCAGGAAACATGGTTTGAAATGGGTTTGTATTTGATGGACCAACACCTAATTTCTGTTTCTTTGCCTTGTCACACCTTCAAAGCCAACATGGTCTAATGCTCAGGATGGCACCCACACCCCCTGTGCCCTGCCTGAATTGAGGTTCCTCCTTTTTTTGGAGTTCACTCTGCCTGTTTTCACCTCAGGTCCACAAAGTTAGAGGAATAATTTCCTAAGGCTTGTGGTATTCCTGTTGTTTTTCAAATCTAGTAAAATGTTTGGGGTGGAGCTTCATACAGCAGGAGAAAAAGCGACTGCAAGAGCAAACAGTATCATGAAGAAACAAATTGCAGCAGAGTAGTTCAAGAAGCAAGAGTTAACATTTTGATCTGACTTTTTTAGCTGGGGGAAATATGAATAGACTCATATAGTTTTTAAAACATTCTTAAATCCCAGATTGCTTCTGGCTGCTTGATTCTCTTCTTCAATACACATCTTACGGGGTGATGCCGCCAAGCCTCAGCCATTCAGAAAACAGACAACGGCCTCCGACAGGTGCAGGCTATACACTTCCGGAGCGAATGGAAGGTGATTTGCATTAAATTTAATTACTGTTGTCATGGGCAGCGGGGTAGTGGGGACGGACACATCTTTCTGTCTCCATCTTTTTGGGTGGGCTGATAATTGGATAAAGGTAGATGGGGAGAAAGAAGGATAGATAATGCTATTCATGGGTGCAGTGGTTTGGGATCTTGAAGCCTGCCATACTTTGTCCTGCTATCTACTGTCCTATCATTTCAGGTTGGCTGTTTTTGGTGGGAGTCATTAGATTCTGGAGCTGTTGTGTACGTTCAAGACATTTCTGATGTACAGTGACCCTAAAAGGAACCTATTATAGGGTTTTCTTGGCAAGATTTGTTCAGACAGGGTTTGCCATTGTATTCCTCTGAGACTGAGTGTGACTTGTCCAAGGTTAACCAGTGGGTTTCCATGGCTGAACGGGGATTTGAACCCTGGCCTCTGGAGTCCTTGTCCACCACTCAGACTGCTGTATCATATGGACTCCCTTTTGGATTTCAGAATGGGCATATATTACTGATCAGTTAGCCAGTGAATGTTTCCCTCCTTCCCTCTGCTGGAAAATTTAGGGGAAGGATGCAAGAGCTTTTGCAGCTTTTGCTTAGAAAAGGTCGCAAATGATAGGTAGGTACGTGCTAGCTGGTTTAATTGTGTTTTTCTTCTTTTTGTTGTGAACTTGCAGGTAACCATCTTCATCGATATTCAAAGGTACTTGAGGCTCACCTGCGTGACCCAAAGCCCCGCTCTCTTCCAGCGTGTCCTCATTTGTCCTGGGCGAAGCCACAACCTCTGAATGAAACGGCACCCAGGTTGGTGGTTTTTAATTTTACAAACTACCTCAGTAGTTTGCTTGAGTAACACAGTGGTATGTCATATATATGAATTAATTAGGACACCGCTAAGGATAAAAATCACTATCAAATAATAATTGATTATGGTTTTCTAGTATGTCTGTTTTGATTTTGGCTTTCGTATAGAATTAATTAAATACTGGGAATTTATAGCCAGTTTCATAGAAGTTTAATTTCCTTGGATAAAAGGGAAAATCAGAAGCTGTAAGCTCTTTTCGGTGCATCCCATGGGGACTCTTCCATACATCCAGAGGACTCCTGAGAATTTCATCTTGCTGTTTTATTTATCTTTCAGAAATTTTCTTGCTCTTACAGTTGCAGACATAAACATTAAAAGATAATATTTTCAAGAACCACATTTTTGATGCTATGCATGGGATACCACACTTATGGCAAAATTATAATATTTGAGCATACATGTGCCCACCACAGACCTTGTAACTGAGGAAGGACAAAGCAAGGGTGGGGACAGTTATGTGTGGAATAGAATCACAGAGTTGGAAGGGCCATCAAGTCCAACTCCCTGCCATGCAGGAATGCACTATCAGAGTGTTCCTGACAGATGGCCATCCAGCCTCTGTTTAAAAGCCTCCAAAGAAGGAGACTCCACCACACTCCAAAACAGCATATTCCACTGCTCTGTCAGGAAGTTCCTCCTAATGTATAGAAGGAATCTCTTTTTCTGAAGTTTGAAGCCGTTGCTCCATGTCCTAGTCTCTGAGGCTGAAATTATGAATAGCACCAGTCTGCTATTTTTGGACTGACGTTGACTGCAGGTAACTGAAAATGTGGAAAGTGATGCCATCAATAAGGGGCGGGGAATCACCATATTATATTTTACAGCTCATTGATTGTAGCTTTTTTTAACAGCAATCTGGACTAATAGTTCTGAATGCTTTGATTTCCTCCAGCAACCTTTGGAAACATCAAAAATTGTTGTCAATTGACCTGGATAAAGTGGCTTTGCCAAGTTTCCGTCAGAGCCGACCACAAGTAAGGCCTTTGTCACCTGGAGAAAGTGGAGCATGGGATATTCCAGGAGGTAGGTACCAGAAGGATGGGAGCCCTCTCACCTGCCCTAAATCAGACATAAGCAGCCAGAACTTTATATAGAAGAAGCTCACTGACCTCTGGAATATTCTGTATCTGGCTTTTTGCCAGTCTTCTGCTTTTTATTTTACTTACTTTTATTTAATAATGCTTTTGATACTAACATGCCTGGTTAAATTTGTAAATGGCCTAGTAGTGGCAGTTTCTGGCTTTTTATATGGTGAAAAAAAATAGTTCTCACTTCAGAGTTTCCCGTAGCCCCTTTTGGCATGGTCTGCTTCAGAAATACCCAACCTTAGGGGCGTATTTGCTATTTTGAGAACATGTCAGGGGTGCCATCTCAAAAGAGCTAATTGTGGGAAAGAATACTTCCCATTTGTAAAATGAATGCTGCGGTGGTTGGTGCTGTTGCAAAACATGCAGAAAAAGAAACCAGTGAGGTTGAAAATTTATCCAAGAACCCAAGTCCAGGTTAGTGGGTGTCTTTGTGGGCTGTAAAGTGAAGCCTTGTAGCCACCTGTCACCTTCACTTCAGCCTCCAGAGTGGCTTCATTAAGAGAACTTCAGGGCTATACAGAGCACCTGTTGATGTCTTAATGTTAGTTTTAAATTGATGCACCTCCCAGCCACTGGAAACCTGAGCCAGGCCAGGCTCTCTGCACCTTTGGGGAACACCTCTGTGCAACTGAAATCATGAGCTATATGGTAGCTTCTACAGCCAGCTGCTAATCTTGTTTGTGGGCAATTCAACATACCTTTTCCGTTTGTGTACATTCATTTCTCCCTTTTCCCATGCAGGGATAATGCCCGGACGCTATAACCAGGACGTGGGAGGGACAATACCCGTCTTTGCATTCCTTGGTGCCATGGTAGTTCTGGCATTCTTTGTGGTGCAGATCAAAGCGAAGAGCAGGCCGAAGAGACGGAAACCCAGAGTCAAACGTCCGCAGATTATCCAGCAAGGCCACCCACCAAAGACACCGTCTGTTTGACTCCAGTTGCCAAAGATGACTCCGTATCAGCTGCTTTGTGGAACTGGGATCACTGCTGTTGAAGATTGACTATGGCTGGCATTTGGTGACAGCTTCTTCATTTTGTCTTTGGTTTCTGACAAACAAATACTCAGTGGATCATCTCAAGATAAGGATTATCTTTTTTTTTTTTCAGTTGCTGAATTCACCAAAGGCTCAAGCACTATTTAAAAAAAGAAGAACTGATTGGTTGCTCCTCCTCCCAGAAAGGGAGGAAAAGGAGCTCTTTTTCTTTTAAACTGACCAAAACCTTTAATTAGGGGCTATTTTCTATATTTATTTTAGGAGGGATTGAGAAAAGATGCTCTTCAAGGCCCTTGGCTATCTGATCGCAGTACCATTTTTCTGAATGAAATGCAATTTTCTAAGGCTGCATATTGCAAAGAGAAATAGGACTCACACCATCTCCTTGTAAGGATGAAAGTGAAACTGACACTTTGAGGGATCCAGAAACAAATCATCTTGGTGTAATCCTTCCATTTATTTTTATAAAGCAACTTATCATGATGTTTTTGTAATTTTTCAGCATGATTTCACCATTGTTGGTGCAGAAAAATTTTCAATAAATATGTTACCTATATTGAAGCTGAAACAATGATGCATCATAAGGTTTTGTTTACCCCTCAAAAGCTGCACCATCTAAGGAGCAGTTCTTTGAACCTTTCTTTTTCATCTTTGCAAGCATTTTCATTTGTGAAAACCAGCACTTAAGTTTACTTTCTGACTGCATTATAGATTCTAGGAATGATCCAGAAAAAAATTAGCTATGCCTGATACCTGCTGAAATCAGTATCTAGAGGGTAGCTGTACTAGTGTGTGGCAGAAAGATGGCAGAGTGTTGCTGATTTAGAGACTCTGGGGGAAAATATTTTGTAAACTGTTAGGCCCATGTTCTATAGCAAACAGCATACAGAGGCATACTACCTCTTGATGATGAGATAACATATAGCAGGCATTTTGAATCTGTGACCTAGGTGCAAATAATACTACTTTTTTGATCTCTCTTTCTCTTCCTGTTACTTTGAAAGTTGTGTTTTAAGTACATTTTTCAATGCTGGGGAGAGGTGTATAACCGTTACCAGATTTTCAGAAGAGACTATGATCCCCGAAAAGATTGAGAAGGTTGGATTGAAATCTTTTAGATCCCTTTTTGGATCTAATTCTTCCACCATTCCACTTCATTGGATGATCTAGTGTCTAGTGTCATGCGAAAAAAAGAAAGAAAAATCATCCCAGTGAACTTTATCTTCACTATACATACTTTTATATGCCTCAACTGTTTTCTAAGCTAGATAGCTACAAATGCTTCGCTAGGGAGTTGCCCAAACTCTAATAATGGTAGCCTTTTCCTACTTTTTCCCAGTTCTATACTGTGTTGTTGTTTTTTTTGAGCTACCCCAACCAGAAGTGTATATCATATTCAAAATGTGACTGCATTGTAATCCCAGCATTTTTATTTGCAACTAGATATAGTATCCAGCATCTCTCAGGACATGTTTTATCCATCATGAATGGTCTTTCGATGTCAGCAGCTCTGGAAGACAGTTGCTTGTCTCTTGGGGCACTGTAGTGTTCTTCACATTGCATGTTATTCTCAGTTTGACCTTGAGAGTGTCTCTTCTGACCCACTACCAAACACACTACTGGGTATGAGTTCAAAAATTTGGCGGACTCTTGTTCTCACTAGATATTTTGGGGAATTATCTTTCCAGTCTCTCATATACCTTTCTTGGGCAGAGGTCTGAAGCATGTGGTAATCTTCCAGCTGCAAGGGTACCTGGGTGAAACCTTGAAAGTTTGAGCATTTTGGGGCTGAGACGGTACATCGACAAGACTGAAGATAACGTTATGTTCACAAAGTTATGTGGTGGTTGTGCAATGCTGCCTTGTAAGTGACTGGCATTGCACAACCAACTGCACAGGTACATCTCTATGCTCAATGTGCATTCATATTGAATGGCACCAGATGAGTAACTTTACTTTTTGAACTGAATATTCCCATTCCGCATCAAACAAAAATGTCCAACCACTTCTATGGGGGAATGTAACACTTGTGTTAAAGCCCTGATAGGATTCCATCTGAGAAGTTTATTCTCAGGCATTAAAGTCTGTGCAACATGTCTGCTTTAGACATTTAGGCTGAAATCTTTCCTTCTGCTGGAGGAATCACATTGGCCTGGGGTAAATTCACAGTTTCTTAGCCTAATCTAATTCATGAGGGTGGATTGAATGAAACAAAAGTTGCCAAATATTGAAACCTTCCACCTTTTCCTTTTACCTGAGGCCAGCCACTTTGTGTTGTGGGGTTTCTGGCAAGGTTGCTGTGTCTCAAATCAGCTGCTTGAGAGACTCAGGAATTCAGCAGCCGAAGCTTTCCCAATGCTACTTCTACATCCTGGGAAAAAACATTATGTGCCAAATTTCTGCTTGGCACAGTCTTAAGACATAACATTTAAAAAAAACAAGAGACACACAAACCCAGCCAGAAAAGGGAAGGGACAATTCATTTCAGCCTTTCAGCTTAGCAGCCACCCCCCTGGTGCTTTACCAAGTGAGAGGGAAGGTCCTTGTCCAAAGGAGCTTGCAGTCTAGAGCTTGTGTGCTTTTTTTTTGGCTGCTTTTTCTTCGTTAGTAATGTATTTTATTATATAATACATAGCAACATAAAAGATAATGCAGTAAGATTTAATGCAGAAATCAATATGTGTGCATGCACACTCATACTTATGTGTGTGTACTGGAAAGCAAGCCCCACAAGCAAAGGGTGGGTGTTCTCTCTTACTTTAGTATGCCTGGGAGTAGCAAAATTCCCCCATCTCTTTGTGATATGAATTTCAAGCATCAAGTTCTCCCTTGACCTTACATGCTATGCTAATTTCATTGCAATTGCAATATTTCATTCTAAGGAACCTGTCAGATAATGGGGATACATTCTTTTTTCCAATATGAATTTATATTACTATTATTCTTGTTATACATTTAATTTATATCCTCTCAAAATGGGACCCAAGATGGTTTACAACAAGGTTAAAATAAGAGACAATTAACGGCCTTGTTGCCAAAAAGTAAAAACAACAATGATAAAATTTGCCATCCTATTAAGACATGAATACAGTCAGCCCTCCACATTCACTAGGGTTAGGGGTGCAGGACCCCTGCAAAAGTGGAAAAATCGCAAATATCAAAACGTGTGTGTGTGTGTGTGTCTGTGCGAAGGGGGCCAAAGCAAAGTGAGAACAGGCAACCAGTATCCAGGTCAGAGAAAGGATTGGGAAAGGGGGTGGGTCAGCATCCTTCTTTGGGTGCGTATGTGTGACATCAGGAGAGAGATTGTAGTGCTGAGAAATTGGGCTGCAATCTGTCCTTGGCTGGCCAGGCAGTGGCTGGCGAAGGAGGAGGAGGATCAGAGGTAGGTTTTTAGAGGACTGTACAGCCTGATCGGAGCCATCGAGAGGGAGGGTCTTCCCCCAGAAAAGAGGCAGTGGAGGTGTGGGAGGGGGCAGGGGTTGGAGAAACTTGCAAATAATCAAATCCATGAAAGTCAAACCTGCAAATGTGGAGGGCCGACTGTAATTTAAAACAATGTAAAATAATTTTAAAATCACAACAAGAAGGATAAAGGTCAGCACACACACCCCACGTTGAAAGATCATTCTTCAGCACAACCAGCTGATCACCAAATGCCTGTTTAAACGAAAAGGTCTTTACCTGGCAGTGAAAACAAAAGCAGAGACGGTGTCAGCGTGGCCTCCTATGGGAGGGAAACAGCCAGGGAGCAGCCACCAAGAGGGCCTCCACAGTAATGGGACTAATTGAAAGTACTTTGGAAGGATCTTAAGACCAAAAAAGGGAGATAGTTGTTGCCAAGAAATTAATTATTAATTGAATTATGTAATTATAAGTGCAAAATCCTTTAAGTTTACAGTCTCAGATTTGAGAGAAGACAAGATGCAGTTGTGTACTTCTGTTGGATCCCACTGATCTCTCCAGTGACATCCCTTCTCTTCTATGGTCTCCCACCCCTGTACTCTAAAAAGCTGTTTTGCCAAGCTAAAAAACCATCTGGAACAGATTTGGGGCACCAGGCAAGGAAAGAGTTCTGATTCTGTTGGTGTTGGAAATGGAAGTAGATTAGAGCCAGAGGGAAAGGGCAGTGGTGGCGGGGAATGTCCAACAGTCAGGAGTGCAGGAGCCTCGTTCTCCTTGTCATTTAGTCTGGTGATATTTTCTGAGAAGCACTTTCTTCCTATTTGCCTGCAGTGGTACATCCAACAAGAAACATGCTCAAGCAGGCATACCTAAGTTTATGGTGCATCTCATAGTGCAGCTTCTTTTTTTACAAAGTCTTTCTGCACTTGTCCAGCCCCTGTTTCATTCTTTCTCCTCTTGTTCTGTGTAGCTGGAAGTATTTTGGGAACGTCAGCACTGGGAAGCTGGTGAAGGAGATCTGGAGAAACACAGACTTTTAATGATGGATGGCAGCAGTATGCCTGCAGTAAACAAGGCAATGAAGGCTGACATGGGAACGAATGAAATTCTAGCTAGCCTGTCCTCAGGCAGCTGCTTGTCCCTGCCTACAATATGCAAGGTAAACTATAGTTGCCTCCACCCAGTGGTTCTCAACCTGTGGGTCCCCAGATGTTAGTGGACTTCAGCTCCCAGAAGCCCTGAGCATTGACCATAGTGGCTGGGACTTCTGGGAGCTGAAGTCCACAAACATCTGGGGACCCACAGGTTGAGAACCACTCCCTTACTGAACGGGAGAGATCAGCCAACTAGAGAAAAGGGAGAGCACATATGCCCCAGCATGTGAAAAAACAAACCCATAGATCTAGAAGCATGGCCACCAAAATAAAAATCATAAGAAAAGTAGAAGCTGGTGGTGGTGGGAAAAAGCCATCTCTGGATGCATGTTGGACAAAACTTTTGAGTGGTCTTTGAAGGTTCAAAATGTTTGGCCTCTTTACGCAAAGCCTACAATAAGCTGGATGTTTCCTTTTAAATGTGGATATTGTTAGTCTGCTGAAACATGTTGAACCGCTCTTCTTTTTGTGGTGTTGGAATATATCCTCATTCTTTCCATGTAATTTCTGCCTCTGGTACCAAATATAAGAATCAATTTAAAGAAGTTAACGCCCAGGAAGTCATCTATCTGATGGATGCCTGTATTTATAAATATCCAGAACAGTGATTGCTACAAAGATGCTGAAAAACTGATGAGCGTCCTACGCCTTTAAAAGTTGTGTAGATGAGCTTATAGGAGACACACCTGCTGAAGTTTCCTCTTTAATGACCACCTGGAACCTCACTTTGAAGAAAGGGAAAACAGGATCACTTAAAAACACTTTTTCTCAGGGCTAAAAACATGGAGCATCAGATACCAAGAGGAATTATAACCTAAGGGTAAGTACATATAGGGTTATTTAACATGATTCCTGTAGGTGGTCCTCATCGCATCTTTTCTCAAAAGAAATTGGCAATTAATTTTAAATGTTTGGGTTGAATACAAGCCATTCTGGTAACATGCAGAGCCATGTTTCAGAGGAGAGTTAGCCCTCCTGATGGCAAGGATCTGAGCAAAAAATACCACTTGTTCCTCCTAAATCAGCAACAGATATGGATGTTATTTTTGCGGCCCTCTTGCGAGGAGCAGAAGTGTGTGTATATGGGAGAGAGAGATTGAGGGAAACAAAGAGGTTAAAAGGAATGGATTAAAAAACAAACACACAAAACTTCTTCCAATTTTGTCCTGGATCTGAGAAGTATGCTGTTAGTAACTATGGACACACATACATTAATAGAGAGAGAAAAATGCAATTAACAAGCAAAACTAGAAAAAATAACACGAGCAAAACATTTCAGCTGCCTTCTTCAGTTGCTAAAGACGAACCTGAGCAGCAGCTCAGTTTCATCTTTAGCAACCAAAGAAGGTGGAAGGCAAAACGTTTTGCTCATTATATATTTTTTCTGTTTGCTAACCACTACAATATATGTATGTAAAAGGATTTACTTACTGCCACCACAGCTGTATCATTCTTGCTTTTAACTTTCTGCCATGACTTTTTTTTGGTTATTATTTAATAACTTACTGGGTTGTTTGCTGTTTGGAACCGTTCTTGATTATTTATAGAAAGTTAGAGGTGGAAGCTAAAAAAAATAAAGTAATTAAGCAGGAGGCTGGGAACGCCTTCATCTTTTAAAATTCCCAAAGACAGACCAATTTCCATAGCAGTCACTTAGGGGTGGATAAAATACTCCAGTCTGTTTCTTCTGACTGCCTCCTTTTTGTTACCACTTCCAAGTCTTGTTTCTTTTTTCAAATGAAAAAATCTTTTATCTATTTTTGTGGGCATTTTTCCAATGTATGCAAGGCTCCTGCTGCCTGAAACATCTGTATGCATTGGAGGTGCAAGTGCTGTGTGGGTTTTTTCACAGCCATATTTTAAATACAGGTGAACCTGTGTTGTCAAAAGTATATTTTTCTGTTTTGTGGAATGCACCTGAAACTCGACAAGGTAGGAAGTTCCAACTGCAAATCGAGTTTCTCTTTGTTTGGTCTAGAAAGTAGAAATCAGGTGACTGTTTTATTTTAAATGTAGTGAAGTTGTCATGCTGCCCTGTTGCAGCTTCTTCCTCTTTGCACTGCTGGGGTAGCAGAAGGAAGAAATCCTGACCACCAATGCCCTTTCGTGCTGAAAGTGTTGTTACTGTTATTTTATATCCCATCCTTTCTCCCAGCGTGGGATTCAAGGTGGTTTAGAAAAGTTAAAACAGAATCAAGAAAAACTTCACATCAAATGGAGGAAAATGTATGCAGAATCCATTTTCGCAAAATGGCAAAATATGAGAAATAGGCCTAACATAAATTGTAGAGTTAGAAGAGACCACCAGAGCCATCTAGTCTAATAATATGCAGGACATTAAATCAACCCGAACGCTGTTTAAAGACCTTCAAAGGAGAGTTCACCAATTTCTAAGCGGTCGACTCCACTATTGAACAGCATTTATGGTGAGGGTGCTTTTCCTAATGTTTAGAGGGACCCTCTCTTCTTGGACTTTGAATCTATTTGTTCATGTTCTGATCTCTGGAGCAACAGAAAATTAGCTGGCTCCATCTTCTACATGACATCCCTTCTGGTATTTTAAGATGGCTATCATGTTACCTCTCGGTCTTCACTCTAAACATGCCCAGTTCCCAAGTCATTCTTCATAAGGCTTGGCTTCCAGATCTTTGATCGCCTCGATCACCCTCCTTCAGACACCTTCCATCTTGTTAATGTCCTCCTTGAACTATGGTGCCCAGAACTGGACGTAGCATTCAGGATGAGGTCTGACCAAAGCAGAATAAAGTGGCCCAACTCCTTCCCTTGGTTTGGGTGCTGATGCTTAGAACTGCATTTGGTTTTATTTTTGACTGTCCTATCACATTGTTGACTTATTGTTGAAGTCTTGAAGTTGTTTTCTCCCCCATCACTAACGTTGCACTACGTACGGATGCAGCGTGTTCTTTAGTCCTGTAGCTTCTATAATCAGGGCTGTCAGCATATTCCATTGCTGAGAAAATTTCCTGGAATTTCAGGCCCGTTTTATGTCAGGTTCCTGTTGGAGGATAAGTCCCCAAAAGTGACCCTGGCTGTTGCTAAATTCCTCACAGAGGCAGCCAGGATTAGAGCTCATTGTATATTTAGATAAAAGTTAATTGTAACTGTTTTACTGTTCTGATTTTGCCTTTTGGATGTTTTGTCCCCTTTTGCATTTTATGCTTAAGGTTGTTTTTTTTTCCCCAGTTGGATCTGTGTATTGCAATAAATTGATTGACATTGCATTATAAGCATTTTCCTCTTATGCGCAATGTTTTGTGTTTTCTAAGGAATACACATATATGTTACCCTCTCTCTGATTTTATGACGTTTAGTAATGCATTATTTTTTATGCAAATCCTGTTATTTGATTTTAGTCTGCTACGGTCTAGGACTAAGTAATAAATTTTCTATCCCCACTGTTACATGTTGTTTTTATTGTGTGCCTTCAAGTCGTTTCTGACTTACGGCAACTCTAAGGCGACCCTATCACAGGCTTTGCTGGGGCTGAGAGTGTGTGACACGGCCAAGGTTACCCAATGGGCCTCCGTGGCCATATGGGGAATCGAACTCTGGTCTCCAGGGTTGTAGTCCAATGCTTAAACCACTACGCTACGCTGGCTATTATATGCAAAAGGTTAAAATAGAACTATCAGCAGGATTCAAAGCAATTTAAAATCACTGATAAAACAAACACAGGGCTTCCCTCTTTTTTGGAATAAGGCCATCTTTTTAAAAAACCTTCAAGACAGCTTAGTGGAAAGAACCAGTCCTCTAACACTCTCTCCCCCTTCACCTCCCAATGTCAGCACTGCAAGGAATGGAGCTCAAGTAATTGAGGATTAAGCTGGCAAACAGATCCGGCCATAGGTAGACCTCAGCATCCACAAACAAGACATGAAAGGAGGGACTGGATAAGAAAAGGAAGAACTCAGATTCTAATTGGAGCAAGACAACTCACTCTCTCTCTCTCTCTCATTCCCACCCCCAATTAAAAAAAAAATCAGGGGAGAGGGTCAACTTAACCCCTCTCCCATAAGAGAAGTTTCCCCAGTACCTCTTTCTCTCTATGCTGGGGCCAGTCTTGAAGATCCATTTCTCTTCTCTTTGAATGGTGCAGGAGGAGGACATCTCAAAAGCATTGAAGGCATCAGTATGGGTATAGTTGAACCTCTTTTGTCTGCCTGAATGTTGACGGATAATGTTGTGTGCCTCTGGTATGTTGTACTTTATCCTTTGGAGATTTTTTTAAGCATGCTGGTCGAGAAAGAGTGGGCGTTGTTTCTTGGGTGCCTCCCTGCCTGTCGTGAGGACGAGACCATACCTGGACCACTTTGATCCATGGAAGGGCTGGGTGGATGTATGCGGGCAGGGAGACCTCCTTTTACTCTGGGTCACTCTCAGGGTGGATTCAGCACAGTGTGAATACGGAGCGATACTTTGCAGATGGACATTTGAGGGGTTGCTACAGGCAATGTCTTCTTTCGAGGGGGACATCTAAAAAGATAGAATCATTGCAGGGGGACATCTGAGTTCAAGCAGGTGTTCTTGTGTGTCAAAGCTATCCATTGAAATTAGAACCACTGAGCATCCCAACATCCCTGCAGTACAAGAGCTTTGAAGAAAGTTGTCTTTGGGATAAAGAAAAAAAAATCTCCTTTTGGCAGTTTCTTTTTGGTGCTGTTTCTTAGCATTTAGTAAGGGGAGCTTGAGATACTTTGCTACCTGAGGCTCAGAAGAACATACTGCATCATTCTGTGGGGAACTGGAGTGGTAACTGGATTTTTCTTGAAGGTTGTAGTGCAGTGGTATCTTTTGTTGTACCTGTGAGTTATTCAGATTGCTTGTTGGGGTATAGGGCCAGCCATGTGCCCCACTGCTATCCCCTACAACACTTTGCTGTCATCTTCTGGCTTTGGCTGCTAGAAGCAGTTGCCTCATTCTGCCCAATGGCAAGGCCCACCTTTAGGACAAGGTAAAGCCAGAAAATCTGAAGACAACAGGGCTGCTGCATTTTTAATACTTGGGCTGCAGTGGCATTGCAGCAGGTGTGACTTGTCATCCTAGCTACGCCCACTGGCACACTGCTTTGTATACAACTATTAAAGGTGTGGAAACCCTGCCTTCTTTTGCATCCAGCCACTCTGAAAGGATGGTATTTCTAAGTATTATTTAAGGTGCTGCTCTTGGCATTTAATGCACTAAAAGGTATAGGGGCCAGTTATCTGAAGGACCCCCCGGCATGTGTTTGAACCTTCCTGAGCATTAAAACGTGCATTTGGAGCCTTGGATTCTGGTTCACCAGTGAGAAGTGTTGCATTGGCAAGGTCTATGACAGGGGCTTCATAGTGGTGACTTGTACTGTTGGAATTCGCTTCCTACAGAAATGCAATAAGCCTAAATACAATGCTTCGTCTCAGCCGAAGTAGACTCACTGAACCCACGGGAATGTAGTAAGACAGCATGCATGCTAGGGGGTTGGATTTGATGGCCCTTGTGGTCTTCTTCCAGCATTATGATTCTAACACTTGTGTAAGTTTTACTGCTTCAATAGGTCTCCTCTAGCTGGAACTTACACTTGGATTTCAGCCATATAGTCTTGTCATGACCAGTTTTCAAGAGAACATTAAGTACAATTTTCATTCCAGTTTGTGCTTGGTTAATTTTAACATGGCGTGCTTAACATTTTTAATGGTTATTCCTTATAACTGTTGCGCGCACACCATTTTTGTGAAGTATCTTATGAGAGCGGTCTACTCTGAAAGGCAGATCTTTGAAATGAAGTAATGTTTACTTCTATGGTTGCAATGTGTTTAATCGCATGCTAGCTAAATCCTCACCTGCTCGTTGTGACAGTTTACGAACAGAGGTGGAAATAATGCAGCTCTCCAGATGTTATTGAGTTGTCTCCCTCAGCATCCCTAGTCATCACAGCAACTAGTAAAGGATGATGGGAAACACAGTCCAACAGTATCTGGTGGTCCACATGAATCACAACCCCTGATGCAGAATACCGAAAGACCAAAAGACCCATGGAGGTACCACACATTTCTATAACCTAGAAATGTGTTATTGCAAACTCTAATATACGCAAAGAGTTTTATTGCAATCTCCTTTTCTAGGACTTGGCAGCGAGGCATAGCAGCTCAATGACGGAGCATATGCTTTATATGTAAGGGATCCTGGGTTTAACACTGGTTCCTCCAGGTAGGCCTGGGAAAGATTTACCTCTTTGAAACCTTGGAGAACTGCTGCTGGTTAGTCTACACCCATCTTCTCCAACCCAGTGCCTTCCAAATGTTAGGCTGTAGCACACATCATCCCCATTCAGCCATGATGGGAGGTGTCACCGAACACCTATGGACCGTGGCAATTTTGGGGGACAAAGCTCGGCTTGGCAGTGCTAGTGGTGACGCTTTTAACTGCCTTAATTCAATTGACAGCTTAACTATATTTTTAAACTTTTATATGATGTGGGATTACTTTTGTAAGCCGCCTTAAGTCCCAGACAGGGAAAGATGATGGTGATGATAGATCCACTGGTGTGACTTGGTGTAAACGAGTATTCTGCATGCCTAAATTTAAATCTTATTATAATACATAAAATCATGACCTTGGAGACCAGGATTCAATTTCCTGCTTGGCCATGGAAACCCACTGGGGAAACTAAAAGGCACTGAAATCCCTTCAGCCACACTTCTAAGGGGAGAACTGCAATAATTTTAGGGATGGAAGTAATATTTGAAAAATGGCAGAGAACTGGGATTCACAAGAGGTGGGGACTCCTGATGATGGAAATTCTAGATGGGTGAGAATCTTTGCAGTTTGAAAAAAAAAATCCATGAGTTTTTTCCCAGTGCAAAAAGAAAATGGAATTTTATGTGCAGAAAACAACTTTCCTATGCAGAAAACATTGCTTTATGTACAAGAAACTTGTTTTCTGCACAGAAGATGCCCTTTTCTGTAAGAAAAAAAAATGGACATTTTTGCCCTCACAAAATAAGTTCCACAGTGAGAGCCATAGTTGAAATATTTGTTCTTATCCATGAGAATGAACTTTATAGAAAATTACCCTTCTTTTTGAGGACAAGTATCATTGAAATCTTGGGTCTGGCATCTGGGAAAGGATATCATTGCAAAAAGCTGAATGCATTTTGAACAGCATCAGATTCAGGGGAAAAAAAAATCCATTCTTGAGTCTAATATAAGAACCCTCTTTTGTCAAACAGGCAAAACAGGTCCCTGTGTAGAAAAACCAAACAAACTTAAAAAACCAAACCAAAACTCTGTCATACTCAACAGTCTTTATTTGCTAGAGATTTCCTAGAGAAGGTCCCAAATTTTCCGCTAACTTTTTGTTTTGGAGATGGTAAACCTTTGCTAGTATGAACCGTTGAATTTAATATTTCTCCACTAAGATCTTTAGGCTTTCATCTTAATCTCCATTTACTAGGGAAAAATTTAAACTCAAACAGCAAAGATGACTGGCAACATCCAATAGATGTGATGTAGAAAAGAGACCAAAGTCTCAGGATGTTAAAAAGTGAGATGATTTTATTATTGAAAACAGCCCAGTGTGTTTTGGCCTTGAGATATTATTATGGTCTGCTTCAGGAGCTCTCGGGGAAAAAAGGGGGGGCACAATACATGGGTAGCAGTAATTATAGCAAAAAACAAGTTGCAATTTGCAAAATCCATTAGAGGTACATGCCTCTTACATCAAATTACATATAAATAGTCAATTTAATAGTCAATTTAAAAATGCAAATTAAGCAAAATAAACTTGTATGGGTACAAAATTACACTTATGTTGCAACAATAAAATCAACTTGCAGAGATGCTGAAAAGCGTGACTCCAAAGCTTATGCCTGGCAGCTGCCAGTTTGCAGAATATTATGGTATTGCAGTTCTTTCAATATGCCTTATCATGACAACCCTATAGCAGAATGGAGATTTAGACCATTTCCGCACTACACTGTTACAGTGCTCTTATTCCACTTTCAACATCCTATGGAATCCTGGGGTTTGCAATTTAGGGAGGGGCCTCAAAGGATGTTGAAAGTGGAATAATAGCACTATAACAGTCTAGTGTGGAAATGGCCTTAGGGGATGTGTGAAAACTTGAATTTTAAAGCAGATGGGAATACACTAAATCCATGTTTAAACCATGAGGGACATAGGGGTACAACAGAGGGTGCATGCCTCTAGATCCCACTTTTGTGACCTCTTCCAATTTTTAAAACTGGCACAGTTTTGGGACAATTTTTAACTCTCCCAAAACACAAAAACATGTAGCAATATCTCCGCTTCACCAAGGACCTAGAACCCCATGCCACCCCAAAAATACCTCTGTTTTTCGCTGTGGCCCCTCCCAAAATATAACAGGCAGGGAAGGGATTGAGAGGAACTACAGAGGATAAAAGAGGTATTCGGGCTTACTGTGGGAGAGGCAGTCCTCAGGGGTACATTGGGGGGGCAAATTGACCACATGACCCCCATGCCTTTGCCCACCGCTGGATTACACTGGTGATATTAAACATCTGTGGAAAAGAGTAGATTCATTTTGTCATGAGTTCACATGCAGGCAATCCCACTGAGGTGGCCTGTAGTTCTCAGACTGCCATTTCATTTGATTGCCAGGATAATTTTGAAGAGCTGGCAACAGAACGTACAACAATGTCATGGTTTTCTTTCATGGCTTTGAAGGAGATCTGACAGAGTGACATGATTTGAAAAACAGGGAAGGAAAGGCTTAGAATCAGAGGCCATCTGATCCTGTATGAATCTGACCCGTTCTTAAGATTGGCAGTGGAAGCCTTGCTTTCTGTCCTGTCCCTGGGTGAGTCCAGATAGACAGGTACCAATTTCTTTAGAGAATCATAGAATCATAGAAATGTAGAGTTGAAAGAGACCCCAGGGGCCATCCAGTCCAACCCCCTGCCATGCAGGAACACTCTCAAAGCATTCCCAACAGATGGCCATCCAGCCTCTGCTTAAAAACCTCCAAGGAAGGAGACTCCACCACACTCCGAGGCAGCAGATTCCACTGCCGGACAGCCCTGACTGTTAGGAAGTTCTTCCTGAGGTTCAGGTGGAATCCCCTTTCCTGCAGCTTGAATCCATTGCTCCTTGCCCGGTCTCTGGAGCAGCAGAAAACAAGCCCTCTCCCTCCTCTACATGGCATCCCTTCAAATATTTAAACATGGCTATCATGTCCCCTCTTAACCTTCTCTTCTGCAGACTAAACATACCCAGCTCTCTAAGTCTATCCTCATAGGGCATGTCTTCCAGGCCTCTCACCATTTTGGTTGCCCTTCTCTGGACTTGCTCCAGCTTCACCATGTCCTTCTTGAATTGGGGTGCCCAGAACTGAGAGAAAATAAACGGTGGCATCCAGTCAGCAGAACAATCTCCTTGAACCATTTGCTGTTTTTTGGAGCGTGTGTGTTTGTGGCGGGGGGAGTTAAAAAGAAAATTGGCACGGGTAGAATAAAACAAAAAGAGAGCTATTGATCCAGGTCGAAAAATGAAAAACACACAGCACAGCTTACAGTTTTAACCAGTGATGTATTTATGTCCTTGACTCCAAGTCCCAAGTTTCCACCTTCAGTTCTCAAGTCCTTGCAAGATACTCTCAAGTCAAGTCTCAAGTCTGGGAGCCAACTTTATACCCCAACCGATATCCCGAGATATTGGAGACAGAGTTGAATAAAGTCAGTTTTAACCATTTAAATAGACTTGGCCCTCCATGTTTGCAAGTTTGCCATCTGCCCCTTTGGAAGTGAGGAATAGGATCCTTCTTACTCCCCCTTCCCTAAGCTGGAGGCTTTTGTTGTCAGTGGGCGTAAAAGAGTTTGCAACTTCAGAAGTGGGGAATAGGATCCTTTTTGCTTCCGATTTCCAAAGCTAGAAGCTTTTTTGGAAGTGGGGAATAAGATCCTTCTTGCCTGAACTTATTGGGAAGGGCAGCCCTTCTGTTCTCTTCCCCAGCTAAGTGACTTGAATGCAAACTATTTTTGCACTTTGAGCTCAGTTTGTCTAGACAGGCAGGTACCTATCTGAAGTAACCTGAGGACAAAGAGGTACAGGAGGAGAAAGAGACACAAAAAGCAGTATTTTTAAAGCAGCTGAAAAATTGAGGAGAGGATTAGTTGGGACTGTCTCTGACAAACTGGGACAGTTGGAGAGTAGAGTCTAACGTCATCACTTTCCTCCCTTGACCCTGCATGTTCTTAAAAACGTCTTTGCCTGAACGGTTGGTTTTGAAAACCAGCGCTGACATTTCTGTGCCTTTTTGGGTGGCCTAAATAAAAGGTATGGCTACAAGGTGGCCAATGGCTACTGCAGTGTTTACAAATCTCTTTGAAAATTACTTTTGATAATGAAACTGCTTTTGCAAATTGTGAATTTGACTGCACAATGCTGATCCCCTGTTTTGTGCGGGAGACCATGTGGCTCTCTCTTTTCTCTCTCTCTTTCTCCCTCTCTTGTGTTGTATACTGCTTCTTTAGAAGAAATGGTCAGTGGGACATAGTTAGGTTTGCCATATTTCACTGCCTCAAATTCCTCATGCATATCCAAATTTGCATTCTAATTTGGCAAATTCACCCCAGTAATTGTTTCAGTTTCTTCCACTATGTTTCAACCTTTGTCTCCTTGTCTGCAGTTACAAGTGATCTGGGAGAACCAGTGCAGAGTAATGTTTAGAGGGATGGACCTGGAACAGGGAGACCCAAGTTCAAATCTCTGCTTGGTTCTGGAATTTGCCCTATGGTGATGGGCTACAGTTGTTGGTTGTGCTCTTCAAGTCATTTCTGACTTACAGCAACTCTAAGGTGAACACATCCTGGGGGACTGGCAAGATTGTTCAAAAGGGTTTTTTAACCTTTGCTTTCTTCTGAAGCTGAGAGAGTGTGACTTGCCCGAGATAACCCGGTGGACTTCCATGGCTGAGTGGGGATTTGACCCCTAGTCTCCAAGGTCATACTTCTTTGCTCACACCACTGTACCACACTGGTTTGGGTGGTTAAAAAGAGCTTAAAATAGATTTAAAACATTACTGAAAAGGTGCAAGATAAAAGCACAAGGATACAAGAGTAAAACAGATACGTTTAAAAATTCTCAGCCCAGGGAATTGTTCGTCTCTCTTGTGGCCTCCTCTGTTTCTCCCAGTGAAGTGGGGTTCTTAGCCAATTTTCCAGCTAGGTTGACCGAGGATCGGCAGGGTCAACGGACCTGACAAAGGTTGCCCAGCGAGTCACTGGCTTGGCCGGGATTACAGGAGAGGTTAAACAGCTTAATGGATGCAAAAGATATCTGACGAAATAATCTTTAATCAGCTTGACATCTTGCATACCAAACTTTGCCTTGGCGCAATTATAAATAAAGTGGGGGTGGTGGGAGCTCTTTTCTTTGAGACTGAGGCCGAAAAAGCTCGGCTTTGGTTTTTCCCCAGTTGTGCATATGCTCTGCAGTTGAAAGGTTTGCCCATAGTTGGAAGTAATGCATGTCTTCTCCTCCTCCTCCTCCTCCCTCCACTTTTTTTTTAAAATTGTTATCAGTATTTTACAAGCGTGACCATTCTCCAACCACTCATTTGGGTCAGCTCCAATAACAGAAAATGTATAGGTGCAAGAGAATTAATATTTCTTTGTAGGGCCACTTGTCGAGGTGTATGTCAGAAGAGCTAATGCAGTTAGAGGTTTGACCTGGACCTAGGTAGGAGAGATCTGAATTTGAATGCCTGCATGGATCTTGAATATCTCCTGTGTACCCAGGGATAATGTATGACTGCCTCTCAATTTGGTAGGTTAAAGTCAGATAATTCAGTTCCTAAATACCATCATAAACCCCCTGGAGGGAAAAATGAAGGCTTAAGGAGGCATGAGATGTGAAGAAAGTGTGGATGATAGAATGGTATAATCAAGAAGGGGTAGTTATAAAGTTGGGGAAACTACAGGTATTTGTTAACAAAGGCCATTTCCTCACTAGACTGTTATAGTGCTATTATTCCACTTTCAACATCCTATGGAATCCTGGGGTTTGCAGTTAGGGAGGGGCCCCAAAGGCCCATATTTACTATCCTCAAAGGCCCCCTCCCTAAACTGCAAACCCCAGGATTCCTCAGGATGTTGAAAGTGGAATAATAGCATTATAACAATCTAGTGCAGAAATGGCCCAAGTCCTTAACATCAAAGTTCCTTTTTTGTAAAAGCACCTTGTGAATAATCAAATTTGCAAAGGTCAAACTCACAAATATAGCAATAGCAGTTAGAGAACAGAGAGAGATCAGTTAGCAGTTACATTTCTATACCGCTTATCCTTGCAAAAGCATTCCCTAAGCGGTTTACAGTGTGTTTAGCTAATTGCCCCCAGCAAAGCCAGGTACTCATTTTACCAATCTACGGAAGGATGGAAGCCCTGCAGGATCGAACTCACAACGTTGTGGCTGTAGTACCGGCATTTAACCACTGTGCCACCAGGAATATGGAGAGAGGACTGCAAATGGAGAGTGGTTGGACCGCTCAGGTATATTACATCAACTCCCAAACAATTCTAAAAAATGCGGACCATATATTTAAATCTTTTTGTTCGATTTCCTTCCTATGAGATGTTATTTCCTTCTTCACAGAGGATAAGCCTCCTGCCCAGTATTCCTCTCAAAGAAACACGCTGTTTCAAAAGCCTGTGGTTTCAAAATCTTCCATCTGGGTTGCCTTATTACCACGACATGGACTTTCTTTCACACTATACAATTACAACACTTTGGTACTACTTTTAGCTGACACGACTGCCTCCTGTGGAATCTGGAGCTTGAATTGTTTGGAGAGGCATGAGAGAGAATCTGGCAGAGCTTTCTAAATCCCTCAAAAAAAATACAAAACCCAGAATTCTACAGAATGGATCCACGGCAGTTATGGTGGTTTTGAAGTTCTATACTTAAAAAAATTGTTACCTTAATTAAAAATTATAATTTACATTAACATCAAACTATATAACTACTACCTCATTCAAATAACCCGCTTTGTGACAGTCTTTATATTAAAGATTCTTTTGATTTTTAAAAGAGAATCATACCCAAAAGTCCTGTGTGTTAACAATGGGCTTTGATCCACTATTAAGTCCAAAACTGGCAATATGAAATGAGGGGATTATTTCTTTGTGCTTGCTTAGGAAATGAGGGCACAGAACATTTAATCTAGTTTACTTGCTCCTAGTCCGTTGGTGGATACAGAGCAAGTGGAGAGGCAGCCCGGGATACCATAAAGACCTGGGAGGGCAGGAGGAAGCTAAGTCAATACACAGACCCCTTTGGGGGGTCTTTGTAAGTTGTAGCTTTGGCCAAGTCCACACTACACTGTTCTAGTGCTATTATTCCACTTTCAACATCGTGTGGAATTCTGGGGTTTGTCGTTTACTGAAACCAAAGAGTTCTCTGGCTGAGAATCCTAAAGGACCCTCCCTAAACTGCAAATCCCAGGATCCCATAGGATGTTGAAAGTGGAATAATAGCACTAGAACAGTGTGGCGCAGACATGACCATTGTATCAGTGAAGCTTTGCTAATTGTGGGTCTACTAGCTGATCTAGTGGCTTGCACACAGGCTGGAAGTGGTCCAAGGGTGGAGAAAGTGCACCCTTGTCTCCAACCTGAATCTGATCTGTGAAACTGGAGACTCGGTGACCAGTCTTGAAAGTTGGTAACCTTGTATAATGAGAACACACTCTCTGGGATGAAGCACAAGCAGGTCGCCCAACTTGATACCAATTTCGTCTGAAGGTCTTCCCGTTCTCTCCAAGTCCCAGCTACCGTAATAGGCCCAATGGTTCTTCTCACTCTGACATTAATAAAAGATTAAGGACCGTTCTCTGAGCACCTTTGAAAACCAGTACAAAAGTGTATCAAAGCGCACCAGCTTGTCCTGAGACTTTCTCATTGGCTGCGTGTTTCTTTCACAGCCCAATGGCTAATTCCTAAATCACCCAAGCCAATTATGCCTGCATTCTTTTGCGAGCAACTCATGATGATGGAGCCTGGAAAGGACATGCTGAATGGTTAGGAACACCTTAGGCTGCAAAGATATAACTGGGATGACAGACACAATTAGCCATTCATAATTCCTTATAGCAGCTGATTAAAGTCTCTTTATCCTGCTTACCAAGATCAAAAGGTCACATGGCTGGGAAATAAAAAATGAATTAAGATGGTTGAGCTGTTCTGTTGATATATCCTTTAATAGAAGAAAAAGGCTTTCCTTTGCAAAATCCAAGTTTAGTTTTAGTTCTATAGTTGATGTAGAGTAACACCCAGTACCTAGTTCTACAGGCACAGAAGCAGCCTAGATTATTTTAATGAAAGTTTTTACTTATACCCACATATGCTCTCTCTTCCTCAAGACTATTTTTGGTTAAAACCTTCTGCTTCTAACTTCTTAGTTGCATGCTCTTCCTTTAGTTTAAACTTCTTACAAAATTATAAGGCAAGGCATGCAAATCTATGGCTATCTCTATGAGTGCTTTTCGCATAGTCACATTCTTGATTTGGAAATTTACGTTGTAATATGCAATTTTTGAGAGACGCCAGTGTAGTGCTGTGGTTTGAATGTTAGCCTAGGACTCTGGGAGAGCAGGGTTTGAATCCCTACTTGGCCATGGAAACCCCATGGGGTGATGTTGGGCAAGTCACACTCTCTCAGCTTCAGGGGAAACCAATGGCAAACACTCTCTGAACAAATCTTGCCAAGGAAACCCAGGGGTAGGGTCACCATAAGTCAGAGTTGACTTGAAGGCACACAACAACAACAGCAACAACAATTTATGAGATACATAAGAGACAGACAGAGTGAAAGAGGCCCTCTATTTTTCTGAGTGGAGGAATTACCTTCCCACATTTCTGTATGCATGGAATTTATTCCTCTATATACCACTATCATATGAGTATAAGTTCAGCACCTTGGATAGCTCCTTGACAGTTTGGACTAAAACCCAGAGCCAAGTCACTGCCCCAGCAATGGGCAGCCCCACCCAGTTTGTTTGTCTATGTCTGTCTGTCTTGAGTCTTTATGCTGGTAAAGAAATAGCGGGTGATAATTACATCTCTATGCATAGTGGTATGAAATAATATTCAGCGATTTAATAGGAACACCCAGTGTTGGAAATGGGGGGATGTCGACTCAGCCTCCAACTATTTGCCTCACTTTGCATTCATATCAAGGTACATCTGTTTCCCTGACCTTCTCCCCCTGCTCAGTTTCAAAATATGTACTTATAACCACTTCCTTCCTCCCTTGAACTGTGAATGAAGATATCACATAATGTTTCTCCTCAGTGTTAAGTTTGGAAATTGATTAACTATGAGCTGGGGAAGCAGAGATGGCTCTAGCAACAGGCCGGGTGAGAAAACCTTTTCAGACAGTAGATGCAGCATGAGACCCAACTGCATTCTGGTCCCTGATCAAAACTGGAAATGAGCCTCTGCTCACTTCAAGATTTGATTTTTATAAAATAGGAATATGTTATGTTTGAACCTAGGGAGGCCTGCAGAGGTTCCTGAGGTGAAAAATTATCTTTAATATTCTCCAAAGTCTTCTGTCTCTGCTCTGAATTAACCTGCTGCCATCTGGTGCCATGGAATGCCCTATCAACCAGTACTGGATTAAAATGTACCTGCTAGTCCAGTTTATATTAAATGGAAGAAAGGATAGCATGTTGTATTTAGATGCAAGCAGAAAAATGTCTTGCACCAGCCTTGGAGAAAGGCCAGCTGTAAATGGCACCAACTGGCTAGCGCCCAGAACATCACCAACACGGCATCACCTGGCCACAATCTCTAGAGTATTTTTGCAGGTTTGAAAATGCTGAAATGGAAATACAAAGAATATTAAAGACTGAAGGTACACACGGTTCTTAAAGAAAAGGTCTACAAAATTGTATTGTTCACAAGACAATAAAGACAAGAAACAGGATAAGATTTAAAGATTCATTTAGCATTCAATTTCCTGAGAACGTCTGTCCTGCTGATTGTACAGCCTGGAGGCTGACAGCTTCATGCTATGAGTGATGTTCGGCATGGCATGGCTCTTTAAACAAGGCGTCATCCTTCCCTCCCAGCAACTTTTAAATAATTTGGCATTCTCTGCAGGAATTTGCCACTTCACCGCCCATATCCATTCCCAAGTCATAAATAAAGAGTTTTAAAAATTTAAGATCTAATCTAATTCTCAAGATCCCCTCTCCCACAATATCATAACTATGAGAGGAGGTGTGAAGGTTCTGGCTTCAGTAATGTATGACCTGCAGTGGAAACACTCCCTTGACCTGAGATACCTGCAGTCTGGTTCCGTGCTTGCTTACTCAGTGAAGGATGAGATACTGAATCCTCTCTGCTTTTTAGTCTAAACAAGCTATCCAAAAGAAGTTAAACCTCTTTTGGAAAGAAGGTCCAGTCCTTTAGAGAGCTCCATTCAGTTTCAGATTAAACCTCATAGTGGGCCCAAAGCCCTGCTCACACAGAGTTCCCCTTCCACGCCTGCATTTGAGTCCCCTTCATCTCGCTTTGACAAGTTCTGACTTTGCTTCCTTTCATTTTAGGCATGACCAGGGTTCTTGAGACCTTGTTCTTGGCGTACATGTTAGAGCAGTGGTTCTCAACCTGTGGGTCCCCAGATGTTCGTGGACTTCGGCTCCCAGAAGCCCCAGCCACTATGGTCAATGCTCAGGGCTTCTGGGAGCTGAAGTCCACGAACATCTGGGACCCACAGGTTAGAACCACTGTGTTAGAGCAATGGTTCTTACCTCTTCTTCACCATGGAGCCCCTTTAAATAACTTTTGTTGCCACAGACCAACAAGACTTAACTCAAGGTGGCTTCTGGCTGTTTGTGTGGAAGCAAGAAATGTCAGGTGCTTTCTCTCAGCATCGTTCCCTTGCAAGTTCGTGCTGTGTGCAGAAGCAGCAAGTGCTGAGTATACTTTTTGCTATTGTATAGTTTCATAACTTTTGGATCATTTGAGATATTTTAATGGAACTTTGTAAAAGTGAAGTCTGTCACAGGCAAAGGACTCCTGCTCTTTGAGATCAATGATTTCCTTCCTTTCTTGCTTCCGTCCTTGCTTCTGTCCTTGCTTCCGTCCATCCTTGCTTGCTTGCTTGCTTGCTTGCTTGCTTGCTTGCTTGCTTGCTTGCTTGCTTGCTTCCTTCCTTCCTTCCTTCCTTCCTTCCTTCCTGTCATTCTGTTTTACCTGTAAAACAGGTAAATTTCTTCAAGTCTTCTTCAAGCCCCTCAGGGGTCCATGGACCCCAAGTTAAGAACCACTGCATTAGAGGATCAATCTACAAATGTTGTGGACCAGGTGCTGAAGTTAGGGAGGCAACTCTTCTGTTGTTTTGTCCTTCTGTAAAGCAATTATTTTAAATTTCCAATTGCTTAATAAGTGTTTGGAATGTTTGCCTTGTATTTTATCTTTTTAAACTTGAAATAAACTAGTTTTGCTGTAAGGTTCTGGTTTGAAACTTGAATCTCTCTGTGGATTTAGAATGGGGGGCTTAGAATGGCATGCGGAGCTGAGGATGGGGGACTGCTGTGCCAGAAACCTCTGCCCGACCCTTCCCTGACTCCTAATCGCTCAAGTTGGATTCTGTTTGCAAACATCCTCCTGAAGAATCTTGAGTCCCATTGCTACGTTCTTGGTGCCCAATTTTAGCCTCTTTGGCTGAACTCGCTAATTAAATTAAGCAACCATATGGGGGGAAATTGCCCCGAGCACAGCCTGTCTCACTCACTGTGTGTGTATGTATACATGTGTGTGAGACAAAAAAGAGAGACAAAAAACCTTTACTGAACATATGCAGTTTTAGTTCTCCACATTTTCTCACCTCCCCAGCTCGTAACTGGTGCAAACAAAATCGTAGGAACCCCCTTCCATTATTCTTGTCATCCTTTCCCGTTAGAGAGAAACAAGTTGGACATTAACTTGACTGCAAAGCGGTGGTAATGATCTAACAAGGACCAGAAAAAGAATCTACTAACTGTTTGAAGTCAGCTTAGATCTGCTCCGTCTCAAAGATAAGTTGTTGTTTTTTTAAACCACACCTCTCTTTTCCTTTTCAGATATGGAAGAATTGGCTAGGGAAAGCATCAGCTTGTTAGCCAGACCGGATCTGAAGTTAGAAAGCCGCCGTCTCTCTTCTGCCGGAGCCATCTTCATCATGCTGAAATCCGCCCTCGGAGCCGGCCTTCTCAACTTCCCCTGGGCGTTCAATAAGGCTGGAGGAATCACCTCATCTGTCCTCGTGGAGCTGGTAAGTGCCGAGGGGAACCCAGCTGGTTCTCCTGCAATGTCACAGCTTATTTTTATGTTCTTTTATTTAAACCTTACCTTTTTCCCAATGTGGGAACTAAGGTGCCTGACCGCAGATTTTAAAAAGTACAGCTTAAAAAATAAATAAATGATGTGCTCATGATTAAAATGGCTGTGTTCATGATTGCAACAAGAAGTTTTAAAAACAATTACCGTAAAATAAATTACCTTATTGGGAGGAATAGTTACTTAAAAACAGCTAAAAAACCATTTATGATATAATTGTGGGAATAAAAGTCCAGGGCACATATACACAGGGGTTTAACTTGGGAGGGGAGAATGAGGGTATGGCCTTCCAATAGGAATTCTGTTCCCCTCCCCAATGAATTTTTCTTCAGTCGCTACATTTCTAGCATTGCCAGAAAGAGCTTATTGTGTTTTAGCAAAGAGGCGTTATACACAAATATGAAACAAGAAGAGGGAATCGAACAAATTAATTTACTACTAATAATTAACTGTCAAAGAATGAATCGTTTTCAATATTCCCCACCCCCCAAAAAACTTTATAGTGTGTATTTGTAATACCATAACAAGTAATTTGGATGTTGTAAAAGATGCAAATTTCACAGCATTGGATAACTGAAAATAGACCTCCACATGAGAGGAGCTACCCTTGAGAGCTCTTAACAAAGGATAAATATAACTGTTTCTAAAATCATTATAAATGGGGCATTCAAGCAGTATATGAGTTAAATCTTCTGTTGAGACAGAATTATAGCCACATACTCTGTCCTTCGTAGGAACACAGTTATACCGGCCCATCTGAGCTGCCTATGGGTTTCTTTATTTTCAGGGTTCTTTAATATTCCTCATCAGTGGCTTAGTCATCCTGGGTTATGCCGCCTCCATCAGCACTCAGGCCACGTACCAGGGCGTGGTGAGAGAGATCTGTGGGGCAGCCGTTGGGAAGCTTTGCGAAGTCTGCTTCATCCTGAACCTCTTTATGATCTCGGTGGCCTTTCTCAGAGTTGTGGGAGATCAGCTAGAAAAACGTGAGTCCACGGAAGGAAAACTGGTGGTAGTCTACATGTTGCTAAGTGCACCTTCTATAGAAGTGTAACCTGTTCTCTTCTAGCAGATAGTTTAAAAAATAACAATAATAAAATACAGCAGATAAAAAGTGCAAGGCAGATTGAAGGACTGCACAAATTAATATCTTTGTAACGCACCTTGCCTTTCCAGTATGTGATTCTTTCTACCCAAATGAAACCCTGAGTGGAGGAGCCTCTCGCCAACACTGGTTCACAGACCATCGCTTCACCTTGTCTGTTCTCTGCATCTTGGTTATCTTTCCTCTTTCCATCCCCAAAGAAATTGGGTTCCAGAAGTACACGAGGTAAGAGTTCAGTAGTTCCCACTAATGCCCTGTCTGACACTGGGTCTGTGTTTTTAGATGCAATGCCAAATCGTACTTCTGGAAGTAGTCCCCACATGCCTTGCTTGAAAGCAAAAATTCCTCACCACTGCGCTGCTAAAATGTCACAACAGTGGCACATTTGGGGGTGGCAAAATCATCCACTGGACTGCATAAGGTCTGCAGATCACGTATTGCCCACTCCAACTCTAAAGCAAATTCCAACACCAGCAGCAATGCTCAAACTGATCTGAGCTAGATTAATCAATTCTCTGCCCACAAATGCAACAGGACACCAATTTGAATGCTGCAGGCTGGGGGTTGGGTTTGAGGTCCCTTGTTGCACAAACCTTAACCTTTCTTTGTGTGTGTTTCAGTATTCTTGGCACCTTGGCAGCTTGCTATCTGATGCTTGTCATTGTTGTAAAATACTACCTCCGAATGGATCACGTAGTCATGCATGAACATCACCATTCACCTGGGTAAGTGTTGGCATTGGCAGCTGTTTGCTCTCTGACAAATGGCAGGTTGCTTTGGCAGTGGTTTTCTCAAAGCAGCTCAAAAATCTCTAAGCCTGCTCAGATACTCTCACATGAACCCTGCCACAGTGCTTTTCTGTGCCTGTACCCCAAGTGAGCCAGCATGGTTTAGCCATTTGAGCACTGAAGTATGACCCTGGAGACCAGGTTCAAGTCCCCACTCAGCCATGGAAACCCACTGGGTAACCTTGGGTGCATCATCCACCCTCAGCCCCAGAAAACCCCAGGATAGCTTCTCCTTTGGGTCTCCTATAAGTTGGAAAATGACTTGAAGGCACAGAACAACAACATTAAGTATGGTTGTTCAGTTCTAGTTCTCCTGGATGCCTTTGTAATGTGATTTGTGTCGTTATCTCTTCAGTCTAGTGAATGGAGGATGCTGTGACTTAGCTGGTATCCTGGAGTGATAGCCAAGGATTGCTTTTTTTTAGACGCCAATTAAAACAGCTTTTAACTGTCCTTGCACTATTTGCTGGTGAGATTTTTCCATGTTCTGCCCCTTTCTCACATCCTAGTAGGCTAAGCACCCTTGGTTGATCAGGGATGACTTGCATCCCATGGTTTCTTCCCTATTTTAAAAAAGAAAGCCTGTGATCTTTGATCTGATTTATTTATTATGATGTGCCAAGCTGCCAGGACCCTGCCTCTCAGTTGTGCTGCCTTTCCAAGAAGCTAGGGGGATAACTATAAAACAAGCCTTGGATTATTTGTCTGGAAAGACAAACCAGAGACCCAGCTCCTGATCGGTTTCATGTCACGATAAGCAACCGTCAGCTTTTGGTTCATTTAGTTAATCCAGATGGCAAACTTCGGAGCATTCTGACGGTTACGAGATGGAATTCTTTTGAACTCAGAAGTGTAGCTATGAGGTGGTTGTTCTTGTGTGCCTTCAAGTTGTTTCCAGCCTATGGCACCCCCTCAGGTGAACTTACCACAGGATTTTCTTGGCAACCTTTCTTCAGAAGGTTTTGCCATTGCCTTTCTCTGAGCCTGAGAGAGAGTGACTTCCTCAAGGTCAGACCACTCTATCACACCGGCCTGGAGGGAGCACCAAATGTGGTCATTGCCCCCCAAATAAGAATTCGGGCCCCCCCAATGGAATTTTTGCATCACTTCCTGAATTTCTGGCATTGCCGTATCTTAAAACATCCGTTGAACATTTAGAAATAGAGCTTATATATTGAAAGAAAAAGAGTCAGGCAAAGTGACCAAAAGGATGTGAACACAGCACATAGAAGAGTTCCAGGGGTGAATAATTTCCAGTGTTTCACTCTCTGTGATGCTAGAAAAGTGGGGAATGTAGGGGGGGGAAATCACTGGATTCTTGCATTGGTGCTGCTCTATCCCCAGCTACACCCCTGCTTGAATTTCAGCTTCTTGTGATGATCGAACTCAACCTTGGTGTACAATTTTTTTTTTAAATGCTTGCTTGCTTTATCTCTACTTCAGACTTCTAAATTTTTCCTTTTTTTGGTGATGGTGGTGGGGTGATGACATTTTCTAACTATATAGCAAAGATCTTATGTTCCAAATGCTTGTCTCCATTCCCCTCTCTCTTTGCCCTTCTATGGAATACCTTCCTTGTAGCTTTATGTATCACTGTTGTCTCTTTACATTTTTTCAGCAAACCTGCAAAGTATATTTTAAAAACTTACAGAAAAAAAAAAATCAAAACAGTCCTTCTTTCCCAGAATAAGAACCTCTGGCTTTCAGTTTTTAACACTTTTTCCAATGTGCTTCGTAATATTGGCCCTCCACCCTGAAATCAACCCAGCCCGTTCCAGACGAGGGGGGATGCCTGACCTCACTTTGGAGAAAAACTGTTAGAGTGAATCCAGGATGTTCCCGGCTGAGTATTTTATGGAGGTGGAATTCTGTGTGAATTCAGCAAGGAATACGAGAAGCTTCCTTGTGTTCCTCACTGAATTGCTTGCTGTTTTCTGCACTGATTGTCTTCAAACCCAGGGATGTTTCCTAGACCTAATCAGAGGTGCTGAGGTGAAACTTGGACCTTTCTGCCTCTCAATCGGGTGCTCAGTCACTGGGCTGTAATTTAGATCAAGTAAGGGGGCAGGAGCTGGGGATCATGGAGTCAGTTTTCTTCTAAAAGGACCACCGCAGCCCATACTACCTCCCTCCAACCGTAACTTACCAAAAGCAAAGCAAAACAAAAGCAAACAAAAAACCGTCAACACCAAAAGCAAAACCAACCAACCAAAAACCTAAAGTGACTAGAAATCCAGTTCTGGTTTTGTGTGTGTGTGTGTGTGTGTCATAGCTAAAACGTTCTGCTAAGTGTTTGATGCAGGGCCTTGGTCTGTAAGTGCCTCTTGTACTGAATGACTTTCAGCCCTTGTGTGAGCGTTCACTGAAGCATGATGCTTCGTGTGAAATGAAATTGTAGTGCTGCATAGGCTGCTTGGTTTGCTTATTCAAGCTCTCTTCTTTGTTAAAGCAAATCCTCACCAGCAGGTTTCATTTCATGTGGCGCACTTTGGTTTATGTAATGGTTACAGCCCTGTTTGTTTGGTTGGTTGTGTGCCTCTGAGCTGGACAACCACTCCATTTTCACATACCATTTTTCGATTCCAAACCTTACAGGGTCTCCTCTTGGGCCTCCATGTTCAGCGTTATACCAACCATCTGTTTTGGATTTCAGGTAACAGGCTTTATTTCTCTCCTTCCTTTTCTGCTTATATATAGGTTTAATCCAAGTCTAACATTTCATATCCTGGAATATGGGTTGCCTCCATGTTGCACTGGTCTTGCAAAAGAGATTATGCCTTCAGCCTAACACAGTAAAGCACATTCAGACACCGAGCATTGCTGACTGGCAAAGAAGACAGTCACTGGGCAGAAGCATCCAGTGGCTTCTTTTTTCCCATTTGGCACATTTTGCCCCTAAGTGAGCATGTAAAGCTTTGGTTATTTAATTCTTACATCAGTTCAAAAGTTTTCTTTCCAATGAGCAGGATGAGTAAAGTTTTAATGTATGTTTGATTATTTTTGTAACTTTCATTTTTGAACTTTATTGCAAAAATTAAGTTTTGCAAATGTATTTAATGCAAAGCACAATGATTTGGGGGGCAAAAAGCACAGTTTGTGCAAAGGGGAGCAAAAGCAAAGAAGCAGCAGGGCCGATTTTTCATTCTTAAGGCTGAAGAAACTTCTTCTTGGTGATAAGAAAATCTTCAGATCTTCTCTATATCCTTATCCCAGAGTTGTAAGGACTCCAATTGCAGTATGAAGTCCCTTAATGGTCCATATCCATTCTCATGGGGGATGTGGGGAGCAAAAAGGCAGGTGTAAAACAAGAAGGTAGACAGCAGTGGGATTCTAGACTGAAGATGGCATGGATGCCACACTTCCCAGTTCTGTCCTTAAAACCTGTTCTGTGTTTCAGTGCCATGAAGCCTGCATTGCCATCTACAGCAGCATGAGCAACAAGAAGCTCTCCCACTGGGTTTTGGTCTCCGTGCTGTCCATGCTCTTCTGCTTTCTTATTTATTCTCTAACAGGTAAGGTTCTTCTAGCTTCCTCCATCACCTTAGTCCAGGGCTGGATATCGTTTGGACCTGGAAGGAATCCCAGTTTGGAGAAGGGTCTTAGGAGTTATATGCGAGCAGTGGGTGGAGCTAAGGGTAAGTGGGAGGGGCCAAAGCAAAATGGGCTGGGTCTGATGTGAATATTACAGAGTTGGACACATCATCATCATCATCATCAGTTCTAAGTGTGTCTTTAAAGGAGCAAGCCTGGCAACACAGGTCTGAAAACCTGTCCTCAGTCCATGTACCGGCTTTCTGAGCTGCTGATCAGAGTTCCTCTTCCTCACCCTGACGGGAGCTCCCAAGGCTTCAACAATTGGAGCTATCTATTTTGCACTACAGCAGTGGTTCTCAACCTGTGGGTCCCCAGATGTTCATGGACTTCAGCTCCCAGAAGCCCTGAGCATTGATCATAGTGGCTGGGGCTTCTGGGAGCTGAAGTCCACGAACATCTGGGGACCCACAGGTTGAGAACCACTGCACTATAGTTTCCTTTCAATCTTGCACCCAGGAGAGGTTTTGCAAATGAAGGGCCCAGTCTACAAGATAAAATGAGCCCCCAATGGGCCACTCTATTACAGTAGAATTAAATTATTAGCAACTTTAAAATAATTTTAAACACACACTTAAAAATGATAAAATGCAGTTAAAAACAGTATGATTTAAAACAATATAGTGCCCTAATTTAAAAGCCCTTTTCTAAAAAAAATATTGCATGCATAAATTTTAAAACACAAATCAGGTACTATGGATAGGGTTGCCAGGTCAGGACTATCGCCGCTCCTGAGATCTGGGGGCCAAAACCTGAGACCCAAGGACAGTGCCTTGTGATGCCGTGGGGAACAAGCCCCTGGTGATGTGACCAGGGTAATGTTAACAGGAGCAGCCCCCTGGTGATGCCGTGAAACATTAGCATGCGTGAAGCGTTAAGCATATATTAAACGTCAGCCACAGTGGCACAGACAATCCCATTCAAATGACTCCAGTCCTAACAAATGAGGACAATAGATATACACACATTTTCTAAGTCAGTGCACTTGCCCTGAGATTCCTCCCCCCTTGCCCTCAGGACTGGAGAAGAGGATCTTGGCTTGACCCTGAGATGTGGTAACCTTAACCACAGGAAGCATTCAAAGCATGTGCATATGTGAGTGCCTTGTGTTTTGCTCTGCGGAAACTTAAAAACCTAGGTGCCACCAGGGCAATGGAACAGTTGATTCCCTTGTTTCTTAGATGGATATCAGGGCAGTACATTGCCAAATTTCTTACCAGAGCTAATAGGTAGGATTGTTTCTCTCCTCCATAGGGCTGTATGGCTATTTGACTTTTGGTACCGATGTGGCAGCTGACATCCTCATGTCCTATCCAGGAAATGATGTTGTTGTTATCATAGCCCGGCTGTTGTTTGGTATCTCCATCATCACCATTTACCCCATCGTCCTGCTCTTGGGGAGGTAAGAATCGTAAGCACTGTTTTCTCTGAGTTTTCATCCATAAGGAAACATAGCGGCCAGGATCTCATTGATGTCTTATGCATGTCCAAGTTCCCCTACAAAGTGGTTGGATGTTTTGGTCTGAAGCTGACTGGCTGTATGGGCGTCTAAAAGGCTCAAAATGTTTTCCTTTATTCATGCTGGGCTTATTTGTCCTGCTTGTTTCGTTGCATAGGTATGTACTGTTATGCACCTGGCTGAGATTTAAGGTCTGCTGGAGGGCTCTCTTTTGTGTGTCTCATCAGTCAGAGCAATATGCTGTGTGAGGCCATAGGAAAACCTGTCCTCAGTCATAGAATCATAGAAATGTAGAGTTGGAAGAGACCCCAGGGGCCATCCAGTCCAACCCCCTGCCGTGCAGGAACACCCTCAAAGCACTCCCAACAGATGGCCATCCAGCCTCTGCTTAAAAACCTCCAAGGAAGGAGACTCAACCACACTCCGAGGCAGCAGATTCTACTGCCAGATAGCCCTGATCATCAGGAAGTTCTTCCTGAGGCTCAGGTAGAATCTTCTTTCCTGCAGCTTGAATCCATTGCTCCTGGTCCTGGTCTCTGGAGCAGCAGAAAACAAGCCCTCTCCCTCCTCTACATGGCATCCCTTCAAATAGTTAAACATGGCTCTCATGTCCCCTCTTAACCTTCTCTTCTGCAGACTAAACATACCCAGCTCTCTAAGTCTATCCGCATAGGGCATGGCTTCCAGGCCCCTCACCATTGTGGTCGCCCTCCTCTGGCCTTGCTCCAGCTTCACCATGTCCTTGAATTGGGGTGCCCAGAACTGGACACAATATTCAAGGTGAGATCTAACCAAAGCAGAGTAGAGTGGTACCAGTACCTCCCTCGATCTAGACACCATACTCCAGTTGATGCAGCCGAGAATTGCATTGGCTTTCTTGGCTGCCGCATCACACTGCTGACTCATGTTCATGTATTGGCTTCTGTGCTGTAGCAGCACCTGTTGAATACTCTGCCCTTTGAGGCCCGATTGGCACCAACCTCACTGCTGTTTCGGCACCAAGTAAAATCATGGTAGTTCATCAAAGCTTTTGAGCCTTAAGGCTTTTACCTCTTACACACATGGTTTTAGTTCATTTCAAACCATTTTGGCCTTTTCAATCCATCTTTTGTTAATTGCTTAATATACCTTTTAGCCTTTTAAAATCATTTTAATTATCTCTACTGTTTCAAATTTTTTAGATTGGTTTTATTGTATGCTTCCCTGGGATCTCTGGATGAAGAGTGGCATAGAAATATTCAAGTAATTAGAGACAGACAGACAGATAGTTTTGAATCAAAAGTTGGCTGAAACATGTTCTTGCTCTTCTTTTTCATAGGGTAGGAACCTATTCTCCATTCTTTCTATGCTACTTCCATTTCTGGTACCTAAATTTTAGCTAAAGTAAAGTACCTAAAGTATTGTGTTAACTCAGGCGTACCTGTACCAGATTTCTGCTGTTCTGTCTCCCTTTCCCGACTGACTGCATGACTTCAGCCAAGAGCAACGTTCTTCCATTTTGCAATTGGATCTGCCAGGTCCGTTCTGCAGGACGTCTGCCTGACTTCCAAGCGCAGCTATTTGCTGACAACGGAGCCTTATGAGAAATGGATGCGAGTCACGCTTACTACCGCGTGGGTCGTGGTCACGCTAGTCATCGCCCTCTGTGTCCCAGACATCAGCAAGGTGATCAGCGTCATTGGGGGCATCAGCGCTTTCTTCATCTTCATTTTTCCAGGTATGTGCCCACTTCCTCTATGTTGTGTGTGCCTTCACATGTCCTTCAGCTGTCCCAATCTGGCAGGCACCTTCCCAATTAATCCTTTGCCATCCCACTTTCTCAGATGCTTTCAAAATGTCCCAGTTTCTCTCTCCTCCTCCCACTTCCCCCTCTTTGGTTTACTTCAGTGGCTGCAAACTAAGTTCAAAATACAGAAGCAGTTTGCTCTCAATTAACTCAGCAAGGGGAGAACAGGAGGAGAGAGGTCTGAATTTTGCCCTTCTATTTCGCCCTTCTCAGTAGGCTGAGACACACACAAACTCTTGCAGCTTCTCCTAGCTTGTGTGTTCTTTCTCATTAATAACTTTTGTCATCTTGCCCACACCTCTGATGTTGCTCAGCCCATGTATCCCAGTCTTCATCTGTAAAATGCTGTAGGGATGGGACAGAGTGAGGAATTTCTATTTCGGTGGTGGTGGGTTTTTTTATTATAGCAGAGGTTACCCCGTCTGAGTGGCCAGGGAGAAAAAGCCTTGTGCAATGTGCAATATTTGTTTTTAAATGTTCATGCTTTTTACTCCATTTAATTCTATTGATAGTTCAGTTAAACTTTTAACTTTTGTATAATGTGGCTATTTAAAGTTGTATCTGTTTTAACTTTTTAGCGCTAACTTGAGTTACCTTTCACAACAGCAACAACATACCATCTTAGCACTCAGCTCACAATGCAGCTGTTCTTCTCCCAGCCATAAGATTTTTCCCTGCCCCATTTTTTAAACCGAGCTATTAACTGTGCCTCTGTCTCTTTATCTCCTTGGTGTCTGAACGTCACAACTGGAAAGACCCAAGGAAACACAGTTTCACAGCGTACCCAAGTTATTAGAAGAAACATCAGACATGCTTTGATAGAAATTATGTGTTCCATGGAGTTATGCTGCTTGTGTTATCAGTGGGAGTGTGATGAGGTCTGAATTTTGGAAAATGGGGAGAGATTGGCTGCTACTTTTGAAGAACGGCTCAGTTGCTAAACCCAGTTCTGAGTCACATGGAGAAGAGGTTACCCATCAGTAACGTGCTTGAAATAACTTAGTCAATGCTGACAATCAACTTGACAGTAAATGACATGTTCCACCATTTCCTCCCTGGATAGGAACATGACAGAGTCTATTTGGAGAGGAACACCCGGCAGCTAAACATGGCTTGGTTAAACGGAAATTGCAGCATATTTTTAAAATAATTTTTTTCTTGCATGCCTCTATACTAAGTACTAAGTACTAAGAATACTGAGCAATTTCTGTTCAATTTGTAGGGCTGTGTTTGGTGTGTGCAATGGAGACGGAACCAATCAAGCCAAGGACCAAGTATGTTTATACCTGTTACCTCTTACACTTGCCATGTGGTAGGAATATTTTTTGAAAGAATTGCTGACGATCTGGTGTCATGGTTCACAAGTGTGGGTCACAGTTGTCCTTTACCCCTGGACTTGTTTTCTGTAAACTCAACTCTAAAAGCAACAGTCTCCTCAAGACTAGGCAAATAAAAGGGGTGGGGATAGGATCATAGCTACAGAGGCAGATGAAATGAGGGCATTGTCTCCCAAATAATCATTCAGCTCCCCCAAATTAATTATTTCATTGTTCCCCAAATGTTTTTGCATTGGATAGAATTGAGATGCTGAAAGTGGTTCCCAAAAACACTCTTCCCTTTGCTGCGTTGGCATTCTCTTGGCCCCTTTTCTTTGGACGCCTTGACTCTATTTCCACATGAGCAACCGAAGTTTTAAGTCGCTGCAATGCATGCAACTTGGGGACTGAAGAGAAATTTCACTGGGTAGGTTGGGATTCTTGTTTGGGTGGGCAGCACCTTCATTTGCCCTCCCCCAGGTGAACACCCTTGGGTGGAACTATACATCTTGGAGCTGGATCATTTCTCCATGATGCCATTAGATTCTCTAGAATGAAGGGAAGAGGTATAATGTGTGATCAGTCCTTTGTTCAAGAAACAGAATCCTACCCTTTGGTCTCCTGGAGTGAGGTGTTATAGGGCAGGGAGTAGCATTAGAGTGTTTCTCATTGATTCTCCCATCTGCACCCTTTCTATGTTTCCCACGTAATGGAGTGTTTTAGTACTAGCTGGTCCCTGTTTCCAAAAGATAGATTGAAGGAACAAGAAAGGACAGCCCAAATGATTAATGAGGGAGCATCGGTTAGATGACTAATGGGTGGCATGCTGAATTATTATCAAAGCCATGCCTCTTAATGGTTGAACTTCATTTCATCAAATGAAATCCATTTTACAGTAGAATTAGGATAAACAAAAGGAAAGGCAACTTGATAGAGTAGAGAATATATTTGAGAGTTCTGCCGCCACATAGCATGGCAATGGTGACTTTGTCGCTGTGTGGCGGCCAATGCGTTATGCACCATCCAGGACTCCCTGAACGATCTAGACACTTGCGTTTCGTACCACCCACCCGTTGTGATTTCTGGTATTCGGTGGCCACAGAGTCACCTGTGTTTTCTTCAGTAGAGTAATAATTGAGGTCCATTTATGCCTGTGAACCTGACAAGGGCATGCAGCTTGGTCTCTCTTGCCTTTCCCCCATGCTCTTCCTTGCAGGTCCTGTCTAATCATCTGGGGGATCGTCACGGTACTCTGCGGCGCTTTCATCTTTGGACAAAGCACCACACTCGCTGTCATGGAACTGCTATACAAACTCTAGCCTCTGGGTGGTGGCAATCGTAAAGGCTAGAAGTTTGTGATGGGACAAACATGAAGAGAGACACTGTCTTCTTGTACCGTTGGAGAATCCTGGGAAACCGTGCCAGTTGACACGGACAGATACTTTTATTGCCTGGGCATCACCGAAAGAAGGCCCACTTTTTAGCTATCCAAGAAAATAAAAAGTACTTGAGTTAGTTGTGCCTTTCCATTCAGTGTACATGTTCATTTTCGGGGTCCCTCTGTGCAAAAAACCCTGTGAGTTGTTTGACAGGTAACATTTCACTCAGCAAATGGTTCCTTGCTGCAGTGACAATCCTCATAGCTGTTTTTAGGCCTCCTGTCTTTAATCACAGAAGACTGTGGTTGCTTGACGGACTCCCACCTCACATGTCAGTAGGAGGAAAGACGGAAGAGAGATCAGACTTCCCACTGAAAGCAGTTTTTTTCCCCTTTTTCTGCTCTTCACCTCCCTTCTACTGGCATGCTCTTTGGAAAAAAGAATTTTGAAGTTCCAAAATTGTGTGTATCTGTGTGCATGCATAAGCACTAAATGAGGCCCTGAATTTGATCACCTGAAGTTCTCACCAAGATATCTTTGCTTCCTGAGTGAATCTTTGGTTAACAATTTCTAGGAATGAGGCTGAAGTCCTTGTTCTATACCATTCAGAATGTATGTTCAAATTCACAGGAGTTCCCCAATTTTTTTCACCTGAAAAAAACGCTGCCTGCCACACACACATCAGATGTAGCTCACAATCAATTTCCGAGCCTTAGGGATTGCCATGTATGTAAGCAAAAACCCCGGATTGTATGTCAGAGACATCCTTTGCCATCAAGTCAACTTTGACTTATGGCAAGCCTATGAATGTCAGACATCCAGGAATCTGGTCATCAACAGCCCTGCTCAGGTCCTGCAGACGCAGGGCTATGGCTTCCTTGATTGAATCTGTCTTCCCCTTTCCTGCTACCCTTCGACCTTCCCCAGCATCACTGTCTTTTGGGTCCAAAGTGCAACCGCCTCAGTTTAATCATGTTGGCTTCTCGGGAGCATTCAGGGCTTGATTTGCTCTTGGGACCATTCATTCAGAACTGGCCCTTTGGTCAGGTGAACACTGACTTTTTATCAGCCAGAAAGTGCAGCCTTAAACTCAATGCCAGCCCAAGAAAGGTTGCTAGCTGAAGCAAAGGGCACTGCAGCATCTTTCCTTATTTTGCATGTACAGATGCTGGAACTGAATATTTCTTTGACATTGGCAATGGATGGGTATCATCACCATCCAGTTAATGGAGCAGGATAATTTAGGAGGGGGGTTGTATGTTCTCTGTAATCTGTTCCAGTTAACAGTCTGGCTGCAGCTCTTTGGACCAGGCTGCAGTTTTCAAACAGTCTTCAAAGCTAGCCCCACGTAGATCATGTTACTGTAGTCCACACAGGATGCAGCCAAGGCATGTACCATTGTGGACAGATCTACTTTTACTACACTCTAAAGCATAATATATATTTTAAACCCAAGCCTTACCTGTGAGTGGATTGTGCCTTGTGGACCAGAAGCAAAGCAAAGCCCTTGACAGAGTGTCCAGTTTTATCATTTAAATTTTATTTTTTTTTCCTGGACTTAAGTCATAATTATACAACAGTGCATATATATACATTTTTTTTTTTTAAAATTGCTTATATTTGGCTAATACTGACATCCTGCAGTGTGCTACGCCGTAGAGCTACATAGTCTTATTTCTAAAACAGTACATGTAAACTATCAAAGGTTACAGTCAAAAGTGAAGATAAAGCAAGCTTGCTTCTTGGAGAAAGAGGTGGTTTGTCATTGTAATTATGATGATGATTATTTTCTAATTTTAACCTTGCCTGCTTCAGTCCTTGTTAGAGTTTTATTCTTTTTTAAAAAAGGAAAGAAAATGCTCATAACTTGGTAAGGTAACTTAGTGCTACTTTCTACAGCAAGAAAAAAAAAGGCTTCTCTAGATATACCATTTTTTAAAAAAATTCATGCACTGGCATTAAAGTGAAGGAAGCAGAGAGGAATTGAAAGGTTTGTTAGGCGTAGGTGTGCATGTGGAAATAATCTGAGAAGCGGCAGAGGGAAGTGATGTCTTCAGGGCAGGATGTTGAGGAGAGCCTCTGAACGGAACAGCAGGCTTAGACTTACTCCAATTTGAAGGAAGCGAAATAATAAAACATTACCCTTTATACAAGTGGTCCACAGAAAGACCACTAAGTCAAAAGTACGACCTTATTGCGCTGCTGGAAGAATGTGATAGTCATTTTCTGCGCTACAGATGCAAAATGGTTTTTAGGGGATCCAGTAGATGCCAACCTGCTTTCGGATGTGTATGTCCTGTGTGTGCTAAGACCATCTGACAAAGAACCCTACAGCATCTCTAAACTACAGTTCCCAGAATTTTCTGTGAGAATTAGTGGAACAATGCTAACCACAGTTTTTGGAGCAACATAACTTCTACTTGTGGGGTAGCTACGCCCTACAACAGCACCCGCTCTCCTTTCAGATGGCATCTTCTCTCTTCACCATCATGAGGTCTTAGCCCATTTCCACACTACGCCGTTCTAGTCCTATTATTCCACTTTCAGCCTCCTATGGAATCCTGGGGTTTGCAGTTTCAGGGAGAGGAATTTAGAATTCTCATCCAGAGAGCTCTTTGGCCTCAGGAAACTACAAACCCCAGAATTCCACAGGAGGTTGGAAGTGGAATAAAAGCACCGTAACAGTGTGGAGCAGAAACGGCTTTAGTTGTCACTTTTAGTTTACATCTTCAGGTGACATCTTTTCCTTTTACCATCTGGAGGTCTTAGCTTCCTGATAAAAGCTAACTGTATGGGACGCTTGTGTTGGGCAATTAATTTCAGGAGGAGTATGGGAGCTTCCCCTCTCGGCCACTTCACATCTCTTCTTCCCAGAACATTCAACTTCTGTGTTCTGTAGGTGTGCAAAGAAGGGTAAAGGATTTCACACCAAGGCCATGCTTCTTGATCTGCCACGACTGAATCAGTTGGTTAGGAGAACTCCAGCCTCCTGCTCTGGGTGGAGACAGGGACAAGGCTGAATGTTTCTCCCTTTTCGTCTATCAGGTATTAGAATAAATGATATGATTCGTATGCATTTGGAAGAAGTCCTCCCCCTAGAGGTGGAACATGTCTGTTTGTCATAACACTGTGCTTTCCTTATGTATGTCTCTTGATATTTGATGTGCTTTGTTTTAATTTGCTAGTCTGATTGCTGAGGCGTGTATCTCTGAGGAAATCCTATTGCCGGAAGAGAAAGGAGGTAACTGCGGGGAATATGCATGCCCCTTAATATTTAGTTTGGCCCTGAGATTGTAAATGTGCCTAGCTGAAAGAAAAGTGCCTCTAAATTGCACAAGAAGAAAGGCTTTAGCACTGTCCCTCCTTAGACTGTCACCTCACCTGCTGCATGTGGCCAGTGGTGTTCAAAAGACATGCTTGTGTTTCTGTCATTTGTTACTCTTTTCTGTTTTTTTTTTAAATGATTCTTTTTCTGCCTTGATATGCCTGCACCTTGGGAAAGTCAGCCCTGCAGCAAGTGCTAGATATAAAATCAATTACTGGTTTGAGGACCTGCTTGCTGTGACTACAAGAGGGAAGCCAGCCAGTTTCCAAGCAAGGTGAACCTTGATGGTAGGTTACAAAACACAGGTAGTGTTTCTGAGCATATATTGAGGCAGCTGTTTTCAGTCTAGTGAGTTATCACCATTGGGAAACTTTGCCATCACCAGTGGCTATGCAGACTGTGGGAATTCTGAGAATTGGAGTCTCCCAAAAAAGTTTATTTCCAAACTCTGGTGGGGTTTTGGGAGCAGCCTAACACAGATAGCCACAGAAGAAACTGCAGATGAGTCTCAAAGTAGTCAAAAGATGGTTGTTTTATTAGTAAGAAAGCCCAATGCATTTTGGCCTGTGTATGAAGCCGCTGTACTATGAGCATCTCATGAGACAATGTGACTCATTGGGAAAGACGATAATGCTTAATAAAGTGGAGGGGGGTAGAAAAGAGGGAGGGCAGACTACAGGTGGATTTATTCAATCGAGGTCGCCAATGACCCTGTGTCTGCAAAACCTGATGATTGGAATTCTTGAAAGTCTCAAAATTGAATTGATGGCAAAGAACAATGGCAATGCTCTTAAGGTCTTCTTCAGAGGCTATTGAGACTTAATCTTCAAAAGCTTGTGTTCAGTACTCGGTCTGTTGGGTTTCAGGTCAGGAGAATTTTTGAACTTTGATTATAAACAGCCCCTGAAGGTGGTCTTTGGAGCTGAATACGCAGGCTGAAACAGACTGGGCTTTCTTACTTATAAAACCACCACCTTTTGCACATTTGGAGTACGGTTGCCATCCTTCCATTTTTACGAGCCATCTCCAGACAGGAAACGAGGGCACACCTGTTGCAATTTTGGTGGGCTCAGCTCTCAGCAAGCGGAATGGTTTGGATGCAAATCCCCAGCTCAGCTAGTAGGGCAGCAGCTTGCTGCAATCAACCTGTTGCTGCACTTTGCAAAGACACTCCAGACAGGTATAGGGGACATCTGTCTGTTTACTTATTGACTATGTGTTTATCCCCACACTTTGCTCCAGATGCAGATGAAAAATACGGTAGACCTCAGTTGTTGATTTGATGAGCTGAAAGTCTTTAGTTAATCTGGGGGCTCTACTGTAATGGACGTATGCTTCTATGCAGGGTGGTCACTATAGTGGTGATGGACCAGTCTTGTGTTACCTGCTCTTGCTCCCAAGTAAGCCTAGATAGTGCTTTTCTGCAAATATTCAGAATCGTGATGTACTCAGGGACGTGGGAGATCTTGCAATCCTGAAGGCACTGGCTTTAAAAAAAAGGCTTTTCCCTGCTCTTATGAACAAGTAGCAAAACCTCTAAGGAAAACAGAATGCTTGCAGTCTAGGTTCTTCTAGGATCATTCACAAGGTTCACCTCTCGCACCTCTCTATTTTTTACAACTGCTTCACAGGGATCATGTCTGGATGATGAGACAGAATAGTTGTTAACCACAAGGGGAAAAAAAGTCCTAGAGTCTTTTCTGATATGATGTTTTCAGATATATATACCTGGAAAGGCCCAGGTAGACCTTGCATTCTTCTAATAGGCACTACTTTCTCTGAGGCTCTTTAAAACACTTTTTTTCTTAATACTCCAAAGCAGTGTTAATAAGCTTCAGTTTAGAGCAAAGACATCAAAGTGTGTGCTGAATCTTTTTTGGCTGTCTTTTCTGTTCCCTCCTGCCCTCACAACTGCCACCCACAGTTGTTTCTCTGCCAAAAGCAACTTAAGCAGCTGGCAGTGAAATTTTTAAATCAGAGAAATTATCAGAAGCTAGGATCTGCACTGGCCCCGAGGGAGACCTTGGAAGATCACACACGCACTCCCAGCAAAAAGAATCTTTTCGCTCCCAAATGTCCCCAGGCACCTTGTAGGGGGCATTTTCACAACATTTTTGGCCCCCTAGTCCACTTTAGGGCCAAAAGAGGCCTCTGAAGAAAACGCAAGTGATTTGGCAGTCACATTCTTGTTTTAAGGAACCCACTTCCAATTTTAAAGAAACAACATGAAGAACTCTCTTGCTCCCAAGATGTATTTGAGGGCATTCTGGGGCAAAATTTTCAATTTATTTGGAGCCTTAGAGGCCACCAAAATGGCCCCAGGGCCACTTGTGGTCTTTGTCCACCCTCACATTAAACATTCAATTTCTTGCTCTGTTTGGGTTTTATGCTTTACTGGGCTTGCTTGTCAGTTAAAACGATGTCAAACCAGGGGGAAAGCCATTCTCTAGTCAAGAGTCAGAGCTGCTGTGCAACTGGTGTGTTGAAAGCTTGGGAAAGTTACTTTTTTGAACAACATCTCCTTGAAATCCCCAGTTACCGCAGCCGATGGTAAGGGCCGATGGGTGATGGTAGCCTAAAACGTTTGGAAAACTGAAAGGTTCACCAGTCCTGGCTTAGGGTTTGCCCCGTGTGCAACAAATGGGTATTACCCAGCGCCCCCCCTTCGGGCATGACCTCCACACATGCAAATGTGTGGGGTCATTTGAAGCATTGCATCCCATTGTAGTCACTGGATGCAACGGGCATTGAATCGTAAAGCTGGGAGAGACAAAAAGGGCCACTGAGTCTCCTGTATATTGACTTCCCACCAGATACTCCATTATTATAATACCTTAATTTAAAACGAAGATCCTTTCAAATATGGTAATCGTCCTAATTCTAATTTCCTTTCTATGTGGGAGATTTGACTTGTTTACTATACAAACACTTAAATATCTCTAATGTGGAATATTTATTCTTATCTGTCGATAGAAAAGACTCCTATGCACTATGTATCAATTGTATTTTCCTTTTCCAAAAAAAAAAATAATAAAAAAGAAAAGAAAAGGGCTATTGGATCTAACCCCCTGCACGTGCCCCCTGTATCCACTGACTACCATGGGATGCAATGCTTGCGTTTTTTGTTTCACACGGGTTCCTTGAATGAAAACCCTGCGTGTACAGTGAGCACACTGTATACATTTTTCCAGGGAGCTTTGGTTGGCTGTAGTTTTTTAAAATAAGTGGACATGGAGTATCAAACTCAGATTTGTCCTATATCTATGGAATACAGCCCATGTTAGCAGAGCAGCCGGCAAGTAAATTTTTCCCCTTCTGGATATAGTACCCTTGGAGCACGTGACCCTTTGTAGAAGAAAGTGATCAGATGATAGCTAGTTCCCTGCTCTGAGGGATCTGCAATCCGATCTGAGGAAACTATGCCAAGTGTGTGTGTGTGTGTGTGTGTGAGTGTGTAACAGAGCCCCTAAATGAAAATACAGTCTGTTTAGGAATAGGAGCATCAGCGTCCACCCTGGGGCACTGCTCAGTTCCTCAACAAATGGGTGGCCGTGCTAGGTTACTGTTTGCTGCATTTGCCCAGGGTCAGGTCCCACATCTGTGCTTGAGCCCTGACCCAGTCACTTTCTTGAGTTGGTTTTGGGTTATTTTCCTTCACTTCAATTAGCAAGCAACTGAGAACATTTCTGGGTAGAAAGGTATCGGGGAAGGTGGCTCTGAGGAAGGGAAGAGACAGCAACTGTAACAAAGTTATTAGAAAAGATGGGAGATTTGTTCTCTGCAAAAGAGCAGAAAGAATGAAGTGTGCCTGGCACAGAGGGGGAGACGCCGTCCCTTCTCTCCACGCTCTGTCTTTCCCCGTCAGTCTCTGTTCAGGGTGCACCAAGCAGCTGCCAAGAAAAAAGGAGGAGTGGGTTTTTCCAAGAGAAAGAACACTAAACAGTAAGAAATGCTTTTTCTGCATAGCAGTGAAAGCTAAAAAAGGAGGGGGGGGCAGAGGGAACAGGTTTATTTTTTAAAAAAAGTGCTTTCACTAGTCTTTTTTCCTCCTCTGAAGCCATTTTTGGCAGAAGAATTAAATTTGCCAGAATTGAAAGAAATGGTTATAGACTATTCTCTTTTAGAAGGACAAAGGCAGTATTTAAAACAAGATGCCTGTATATTTAATCCTCCTATTTTATTCCTAAAAGCTGCAGATCAGAGCACGGGTTGCAGAAGTTTCTGCGGGAGCCAGGAGGGGGCATCTGAGCTCAGGGCCCGACCCACACATATAAAAAGCAGTGACCCAAGGCACCATACGGGGCTCTGGGATTCTCACTCCATGATCGCAGGACTGCAGCCTTAATAGTGACAGTATTACAGGTTGTCCATCCAGACTAACTCCCAAGCTCATGGAGTTCATTTCGAGTGCTTCTTGGGCTTAAACCAAGAGACACCACTTCATTCAATTCTGAGTGACTCCAGTCCAGTTTAGAATTTTCAGCTTTGTGGTCTCCCCATCCCCTGGTTCTTGATGGTTTCTATTCTGGCTCGGTGTCTTAGGGGATCTCACGGGGGTGGTCAGAGTTGGTAGTCACCCTTTGGATGTTGCTGACCTGGAATTCCCATCAGCTGTGGGCAACTGTTCAGGACAGATATTGGCAAGCTGGAACCAGTCCAGAGGAGGGGAACCAAGATGATAAAAGGTTAGGAAACTAAGTTCTGTGAGGAATGGCCTAGGGAGCTGGATATCTTTAGCTTAGAGAAGAAAAGACTGAGAGAGTGATATGAGAGCCATCTTCAAAGGACATCATGTAGAAGATGGAGCAAGCTTGTCTTCTGCTGTTCAGTGGTTTCAAATTACAAGGACAGAGATGCCATCCAAACATTAGGAAGCACTTTTTGATGTTAACAACTGTTTGACAATGGAATAAACTGTTTTAGAGGATGTTGGAATCTCCTTTCTTGGGGGTCTTTAAACAAGAGTTAGATGGCCATCTCTCAGGTATGTTTTAGCTCTGCATGCTTGCATGGCAGAGGGTTGGGCTGGGCTTGTGGTCCCTTCCTAGTCTATGATTCTGCAATGCTCCAACTCACCGATGCACCAACATTTGGAGTGCCCCACCTATGGAACTCACTGATAACACCCCTTACCCATCTCCAGTGAAGGGGATAAAACAGCCCACTACCTTAGAAAGGAGCATCAGCAAAGAAAGGGCTCCCATTCTGAATCAACATTGCAGTCTGTAATGTCTCAGGATGGACTGCAGCTCCCACCGGAACATAGTCAATGGGGGGGAATGCTGGGAGTTGCAGTTCAGCAACATCTGGACAGCTGTGCTTGTCTACCCTGGCTCTATGAGTGTACAAACATCACACTGCTCGACAGAGACCTCCTTTCTCAATTTGTGGATCATCATCAAGATACAGATCCATACCTGGCACGGACACACTGGAAACCGATTCGGGCTGAGTCAGCGTATCCACTTTCACATGTTGGAAGCTTTTACAGGCAGGACTCTGCAGGTGCCTGAAGTGGAGAGAAAAGTGGAGAAAAGGACCTTGATTTGCTTTTTGGTTTTCTTTTTTGAAGAAAGCCATGCATTCCTATTAAAATGGTTGAGCATTCAGAAGTGGAGGCCAAAATGCCAGTAGGGTGGGGGAGAGATTTATCAGCAAGCTGTTTTCTATTTCTTGCTGTGTGTTTTTGAATGCAAGTGGTCTCACTCAGGGACCGGGACAATGGCAGAATGGCAGAAACGTTTGTAGGGTCAGGGGGGTGGGTATGTGTCCATTCACCCGTCTCCTCCCTGCCTCCTTTGCCGATGTTTGCTTCCCCCTTTTATCTCCACCAGCACACTCTCTGTGCACAGCTGCCTTTGGTGCCTGTGGAGCTTTTTGGTGCAGCTACGCTCACAGAGCCAGGCTTGGAAGCCTCTGTGCTCAGGTGCAAGAGATACCGCTGAACTCTAGGGCAGCAGGCCAGGGGCGGAGGAAGCAGCAGCGGCCAGCACAACAGATGGCCGAGGAGGTGTTGTCTATACCCAGATGATTCTGTAGGAGATGGAGGCAGAACTCGACTCCAGATGAGGGCTTTGGAAAAAAATACAAAGCTAATTTGCACAGATCTAGGAGTAAAGAGAGATGTGCATGTTTGTGTACGTATTGTGTGTGTGTGTGTTTTTTTTAAAAAAGATGACTTGGCTACAGCATGCACTCAGCTTCTTCCTGACTTTACAGTTGGAATGACAGCCCCGTTCAGCAGAGTTCCAATCTAGCTGTCTGTCTTGACAAGAGAAATCAAATTTCTACCATTTTTAATGCAGGCATGTATAAAAAACAACAAAACCCCCAGTAAATTTATTTATACAACAAACAGCAGCTTGGTTTTCTTTTTCAAAGGATCAAATAGCAGATATATCCCCCTTTATGTTTATAAATTTTGTGTGGGGGGTCAGTTAGAGGTATTAACATCCCCCCCACTATGATCCTGATATGCATGGAGTACAGACACACCATGCCTATTCTGTCCTCTGAAAATAACAGTAACAACATCATTAAAAAAACCTTTCTATATTGCAGTTACGGATTTGTAACCTAGCGTTATGGATCTGTAAGTGCTCCATATTCGCTAACGCTGTGGAGTCATGATTGTGGTCCTATTGCCCCAATTGAAAATGCCCTCCTACACCTACTTGTTTAGGCAGCAGATGCACCAAGAAATGGAGGTCCCTTCTGCTGGCAATCAGAGTGCAGGAGGGTGATCTTTCCAGCCCCAAGCAAGGCTGTGACAATCAGAAGCAGGACCCCCGCTGCAATTCCTTACCATAGCCCCACTTGCTGGTGGGAGGCTCCAGGAACATCTTTCTCCTGCTTCCCAATCGCCAACATAAAGGGCACCCATCTCCCCATGTGGCTGTTGCTTGATACAATAAGTTTGAAGGGGTCAGAGAAGGAGGTGATGTAGAATATGGTCCAATAATAAGCTATTCAAGCGATGACTAACTGTCCAAATTGTGCCAAGAGATGGAAACTGTGCCAGGGTTACCCCCAGAACCTATGATGTTTTCCATCTGTGATATATGCAATGACACACTCTTGAAGCTGTCTTCCATTCTCTGCCACCCAATAGTCCATATACTCCTGTCTTGTTTCTCCTGATACAAAAGTCTGAATTCTGTGGCTAGTCCTACCTAAAACAGACCCACTGAATCAATGGGATTTACCTATGGGTTGACTTAGGCCATTTCCACACTGCACTGTTACAGTGCTATTATTCCACTTCCAACCTCCTGTGGAATTCTAGGGTTTGTAGTTTACTGAAGCCAAAGAGCTCTCTGGCTGAGAATACTAAAGGCCCCTCCCTAAATTGCAAACCCCAGGATTCCACAGGAGGTTGAAAGTGGAATAATAGCACTATGACAGTGTAGTGTGGAAATGAGCTTACGCTCAACAGTTCATTGAATTCGTCTAGCTGGGCCCAACCAACAAGATTCTATCCGTAGCCTCTTCAAAACAGCCTTATCCCTCGTTGCTGCACTCCCCGTTCTAAAGGAGTTGCCTCTCTTTATTTCTTACCTACGTTTATCCCACAACATTAAAAATGGCAAAATTCAGTGAGGCAGATTCATCTTCTTCCCCCATCCTTGTGAGGGATGTTTGGCCAGGAATGGTTACACAGTTAAGTATACTTAACTAAATAGCTGATATTGGCCAATTATTATTTTTTTTTTTTAGCAAAAAACCCACAAACAAACCCTGAAATGTGAAAGAAAATGTGAAAAATGTTGAAATACCCTTGGAATTTTGCCTGGGAGGTAGAAAACTGAAATATTTCTCTCATGTGAGCATGAAGTAATGGAAGAGATGCTTCCCTGTGACACAGCCTGCAAATATGAACTGGGGCGAGTTCACTTCTTGCTTGCTTCTCGCCTTACCTCTTCCAGTCTGCCTCCGTCTCCCAGAACTCATAGACAATGAAAGTGACTCCGTCAGGGAGCCTCACTGCAGTTACGCTACAACAGAGAAAAAAGAGTCAAAGACAAGAACGCCGCGTGGCTAATGGAAGGCATCACCCGTGCTCCTGCCTTCTGCAATTCTGCGCCACGCTCTATCGGAAGACGTTGCCCTCTCTGTGATACCTGATGGGGCCTGATTGCTGGTGACATCAATCAGTGCTAAATGGGAGTTGCTAGCTGGCGACTCAGAGAACAGTGCTCTGATTGCCAACCAACTAGAAGGTACCTATGTCATTACCATGTCTCATTTGTATGCTTTCGACAACTTGCCTAAAGAATAGCTCATACAGTGTGCCCACCATATATGTAGCCATGTTTAAATATTTGAAGGGATGCCATGTAGAGGAAGGACAGGGCTTGTTCTCTGCTGCTCCAGAGACCAGGACGAGGAGCAATGGATTCAAGCGCAGGAAAGGAGATTCCACCTGAATCTCAGGAAGAACTTCCTGACGGTCAGGGCTGTCCGGCAGTGGAATAGGCTGCCTCGGAGTGTGGTGGAGTCTCCTTCTTTGGAGGTTTTTAAGGAGAGGCTGGATGGCCATCTGTTGGGTGTGCTTTGAGGGTGTTCCTGCACGGCAGAATGGGGTTGGACTGGATGGCCCCTGGGGTCTCTTCCAACTCTACATTTCTATGATTCTATGTGGGGGTTCTGTTCCAGAGACCCCCATGTAAAACAGAACACAGAACTGTTGCATCCCATTGCAGTCAACTGACACAGTATGTGCACATCTGCTGTGTCCGTTGACTATAATGGGATGCAATGCTTCGCATGACCTTACACTTGTGCATGAAGAGGGCGCAGTATGCAAACACACAAGCCATGATCTCATGTTTGAACACATAAGAGAGAACCACTCATCCTCCAGAGAAGCTGAAACTGAACTATTATTAATTATGGTTAATTTCTCTTTTGAGCAATACTAGGCACTTGCTTAGTGCCCAAGGTGATGACAGGACACCTGCAAAGCAAAACTTGAATTTTTCTGGCTTCGTCCAGTCTAAGTCATACATATCCTGTCCACCTTAAATAAACAGATTATTACCATGCCATCACTGGTCTACAGACCCTTTCCTCTTTTGAGGAAGTTCATCTCACCAAAATCAATCAATCAATCAATCAATCAATCAAAGACAGACAGTGCTGTTGGTCTGTAAGAAACAACCCCATATCAATGGTTAGGCAATCCTTTTCTTAGGACTGAGCAAAACATCACAAAATAGAGAGCAAGATTTGGAGTTTTTTTAGATCTGTTCACCAGTGGTTCGAGGGGACTCAAGTCAGTAGCCCTGCTTCTGTCCAGATGTGTCTTGTTTTATTGCAAACATGTGGATGTTGTACTTACTGGAAGCAGTCTTGTTCTCCTGCTACATTCTTCAAGTACTGTTTAAGGGAGCCACAGAATTCCCCCAAGTGCTTCTGGGAAACGGTCATTTCATTTCGTACCAAAAGAAGATACTGGGGGCAGAAAGAAAACAGGAGAGACGCTTAACATAGAGTAATCCTGTGTCTGATAGGCAAGGTCTGTACCTCAAAGTTGTCAAAGTTGCATAGTACTTAGAGAGCCTGAATTGAGAACACTGGATATAAATCTTGCCTTTGCAATGAACCAGAAATGAGATACTTTGGGAATTTGGTAATCCTGAAGCTTCAATCCTGCCCCCTGGGCTTCCCCACATTCTCATGTGTAATGCATTTTCAACTTTTGTATAATTTTCTTCCCCGTTCTGAGTGGTTAAAATGGCTCACCTAAAGCTTAGTTACTGGCGGTATGCTCACTTGGAGCCAGGGCTCTAGCCACATTAAACAATAGTTTATTAATTACTAGTAGTTTGATACAACTGTAAATGCTTTGTTGACATCCTCCAGAATCCTAGGGTTTGGAGTCTGATGAAATACTGGGACTTCTTTGCTAAGTAGCTACAGTCAGCTCCCTAGAACTACAGCCCTTGAATTCTGCAGAGAGATTTCTATGTAGCTCACCAAACTACAAATCCCAGGATAGCTCCTCAGGAGAGAAACCCAGCCTCATAGTGTGTGGTAGGAGTTGGTGACTGAGCAGAAAAGATATATAAAAGCAAACACCAACTATCTTTTAGGCAGTCTTTCAGTGTGAATTCCTGCCAGAGAGAACTCTGGAGTAAAGTTTTTCAGTCAGCCAGGAGGGTGACTGTGTGGGAAAGGTTTAATTCTCAGGGAAGCCTAGAGAGAGGCAGAAGGGTAATTAAATCAGTATAGAATCTGGTCAGAAAGAGCAACCTAGATTGGGGGTTGAGCCTTTGGTAACCGGGTAGCCAAAGGGCTGTTTATGATACTTGTGCTTATAGTTTAAAGATATAAGGAAACTGACTACAAAACCCCCCCCTAAAGAATTGGATTAATTTTGACCTGCATATGAACTCCAATACTTTGTTCTATACATTATCTTAATAAATATTACAGTTTATTTTTATAAACAGTGATCTGACTGAGTGGTATGCAGTATTTAAAGACATACAGAAAACATGCTACCATAGAACTATAAAAGGGTTCTAAATAACCACTGGAAAGCTTCACACATACACGCCAATTGATTTGCCAGGGACAATCTTGATTAATCCGTTCCCATCCCATTTTTAAGATGCTTTAAAAATGCCCTAGTTCTCTCTCCTCCTCCCAACTTTCCCCCACTATCCTCAGCATACTTCCATTCCTGAGCACTGAGTTCAAAGTGCAAAAGTAGTTCATAGAAAAGAGAGGAAGAGACAGAATCTTGCCCTTCTCAGTAGGGCTGAAGCAAAAGCAACCCTCCGTAGCCCTTTCTAGCTTGCCTTTTCTGCCTCATTTATCACTTTTGCTGTCTTGGCTGCTCTCTGATGTTGCTTGGCTGCATGTTTCCTAGGTTTTATCTGTCAAATGTTGGACGGTATCACACACACCTTTAAATATCAAAGAGCAATGGAAAGGAACAGACAAGCTATTCTTCAAAGCCCAGCATTTGTTTTAAAGAGCTACATTTCTGCATCTTCATCCTGGAGGCAAATGTATCTTGAGCCTTCCCTTCCAAAATCCAGATCCCTCCCCCCAACAAGAGACTGTGGGAAGAGAATGAAAACAGTTTTGTCAAGTGAAGGCGAGTTATTTTAAGGCTCCATTTTCATACTCCAGTTGATTTTTAATCACAAGTGGCTGGTTTTGATTAGAAATTCAATTTCCCCCCCGTTAACCTTGCTCACATCTGGAAGCAATAAATACAGCTTGAAAGTGCATCAGTTATTAATACCATACATTCATTCATACCAAATAAAAATTGAGACCCCCAAGAAACTCACAAGTTAAGGGAGAGTTAGGCAGACAAAGGAGGGCAGGTGTCTTTTTGTACTCCTTCCCTCTTATTTTTGGAAGTTACTTTTCAAATATAATTAATTGCAATTATAGTTCTACAAGCGACTAGTGTTACAGGATAGTATTCTGTATTGCACTTATAGATTCGTAAGCTAGAACTGTGGATCTGTAACTGCTCTGTATTCTGCTAAAACTACACAGAAAAGAATTTTGGTGGTGGTTTTGAATTTTTCACCAAAATCATCCATATTACACCTCCTGAGACTTCTTTTGAGTCCAAGAGCAGCATGTCTCAATTTCACACCTTAGCAAGGTGTGAGGCTTTTTAATTGATGATATGGTGCATACATTTTTAAAATTATTATACATATACTTACAGTATACAAACATACATTCTTACATATAGCCTGACATCAGACCCAGTAAAAATGCACATCATTGAAAAATATGCTCAAGCATGTTTTGTTACTGGGAACACGAATAAGTGATTAGTTTATTTTACTTACTTACTTATGATTGGTATATTTTATAATTAGTTTATAATTATGTGGTTCCAGCTCTGACATCCCTCCCTGCCTTGCACTGAGTTGGGTGGTAGGCTCAGTTATAGCAAACTTTAGTAACCCCCTTAATTCACGTCTTTATTGACAAACTGAAACAGGGATAACAACAGATAAATTTAGAATTGAACAATACTGTTTTGCTCAAAGATAGTTAACATATAGCACCACTGTATGTCTACAGTTAGCAAACAAGTATAAGGACTCTGTGGTAGATGAATGGAGATATTACAATACCTGCTTTGTATCACAGGTCAGAAAGGCAGGGATGAGCTTACTGAAATCTGTCTTTTCAACAGTCAGCTGCCTTTCCCCTTCACTGTCAACAGCTCTGAGGTCAGCTCGTAGCTCTGGTCTTTTCTACCACCTCCTTCATGAAGTTGCTCAGAGACAACAGGAAAGCCAAGATCTTAAAGCTAACATTTTCAAACACTTCTGAGATCTAGCAGAAGCCGTAACTGCAAAGGCAGCAGCTGAGCTCTTGAGCCATTTTGGTGTGCTTCACCTGCAGTCGAAGCTCAGCCAGGTGTAGGAGACATCTCTCTTATTTGCCTAGATTGCTAGTCCTGGGCTGCCAAGGAGGCTCTCTTGAATGAATTAGTGATTGGGCCAGCCTTACCATTAGGCAGGGTGAGGTAGCCAACTGTGGCAATAGATTCTGGTTTTCCTGAAAGAGCAGCATTTACTTTGTTGGTGTATTTTTACTGCTAAAGATTGGGTGAGGGGCTTATGGATTGTTTGCCTCATCTGCCAGAATATCTTGGCTGGGTGTGGGTGCTGAGAGATAGAAAGTGCTATAAGCTGTTACTGATCGCAACTTAAATACCTACAAAACATTCTGAGCCATGCTCTAAATCACTGTGATGCGTTCTGAGGATAAAGGATACCAGTGGTTCTCAACCTGTGGGTCCCCAGATGTCCGTGGACTTCAGCTCCCAGAAGCCCCAGCCACTACGGTCAATGCTCAGGGCTTCTGGGAGCTGAAGTCCACAAACATCTGGGGACCCACAGGTTGAGAACCACTGAGCTAGAACATTTGAGCAAGACACACAGAATAACTGTGACTTGCATAGGCTGGTCTTCTGCTTAGTAGATAAGAGCTTGCAATTTGTATTTGCAATCTTTGTAACTGCTGGAAATTTGAATTTCCAGTTGCATGGGTGCAAAGAGCACGCGCCAGGTCATAACGGAAAGGAATGGGTGTGTGTGTGTATGACAATGCATGCTGAAGCAAAAAGCAAGGGAATGGGAAGGGGGAACACCACGTGCAGAAAGGAAGGCGAATGTGTGCCTGTCCCTTTGCCTTTTGCCTAGGTGTGGAGTAGGACGGGAGGAAAATGGAGAATGAAGGTGGGGGAAGCACGGTGCCCCCCAAATAAGCAAATTCATGAAGGTCAAACCTAAGTCAAAAACCTATAACAAACAGCAAACTGGAACTATTGCAAGAAGCGCAATTGGACATCAGTTTATGCTTTAGTTGTTGCTTATAACAGTTATTTCAACAGAAGAAGAATGGTTTATTAATGAATAGTATAATTGCATTTATTAAAGGGCTAAGTATGTCTTTTTCTTTTTGATAATTGAGCTAGAATTATTATTAATTACTTACTTGAAATTACTGAATACTAATTATTATGGTAGATTTAGAGTTAAGATGAAAATAAACAGCAGCCAGCAAGTTTTAACCTTGTTATTACTTTGTGCTCTAATGGCTAGGAGTTACTGTTAGATTATCATTTGCTACCGGCAAACCACTTTTAGCTATGTGTGGTTAGTTTAGTAGTCTGTAGTGTAGTTTACTGCAATTGTTTTTTGTAGTTCTTATTTGATGTTATGTGTGAGTGTGCATTCTTTTGTATTTTTGTCCTTTTTTATTACTTAATAAAATCATTTTAAAAACATAAGCAAACAGCAAACTGAGTGAAAAAAACCCCTTATTGATTCCAAATGTCTGGTTTTTTAGCTATGTAAAAGGGAGGCACAGCCCTGGACAGAGAAGTCTCTCCTCTTGAGCCTAAGAAAATTTGGTTTGCTTTCTTTTTCATGGGCACAAAGAAATGGCAGGTTGGCTGTTTCATCTTGATAAGAGCAGACAGCATGCAACAGATGACCCAGTAATCCACTGGAGAGGTTTGCTCATTAAGTTTTCCCTCTTGGTTGGTACAAAGAGGCAATGACCTTTTGAGTCACATTTGCAACAGATGGAGCCTGAGATCAACACAGGTTAGGAAAAATAAAAGTCCCTTCCCATTGTTGTAATTTGCATATGTAAATGTTTTCCTTTTGCAGGAGGCAACCCGCGTTTTGTACTCACCGCGCAGGCTGTGTTTTCACTGTCCGACAATCGCTGGTGCAAATCAAACCAAAGAGTCTGTTGGAAAGGAATGCATTTGCAAAACTTAAAAACAATAATGGTGGGACAGCAACGGCTCACATCGAAAGCTGCTTCACAAAAGAAGTTAAGAACAAAGCACATTTCATACACATCGTATCTAATCAGAATTCACCACAATGCTGCTGCTAAGGATTTTCTGCCCTCCTTACAGGCAGCTGTGCAGTTCAGTCTGGACTCTCAGACAGAAGACCGGGGCTCTATAACCCATTGGCCCCCTAAATTACATCCAGATAGAGACAATCAATGGTGTCTGTCTCACACATCTGCTGCAGCATCCTGTACTTTCTCTTACTATTAAAATTGTTTGGAATTAAATATTTGTTGCAGTGACACAAAAGGACCTCAGTCCAATAACCCAAATATCAGCACGTGCAGATAAGCTACACCACCACTATGTAACACCTAGGCAGCATAGGAACAATTTTCTTCTGTGTGTTTCTATTGAAATTAATTGACATGATAGATATGGGTAAACTTACAATGTTACTAAAAGGAGGAAAATGTGAAAAATTAACAATTACATGGGATGCTGCTATGTTCTTTCTCAAGAACACCTGGGGTGATATAATGATAGCAAGCTTAGATGTTTGAACTTACTAGGTTAATTTTATATGTAAATATTATAAAGAAGCTAAACAAGTAGAATCACTTTTTATATTAAATCAAAAGATACAGACTACATAGATACTGCAAATCCAAAGCTTGTTAGGAGGAAATCATAGGATCGTAGAGTTGGAAAAGAGCCCAGGGGCCATCGAGTCCAACCCCCTGTTATGCAGGAACACCCATCAAAGCACTCCCAACGGATGGCCATCCAGCCTCTGCTTAAAAACCTCCAAAGAAGGAGACTCCACCACACTCCCATGAGCGTATTCCACTGTGAAACTGCTCCAACCATCAGGAAGCTCTTCCTAATGTTTAGATGGAATCTCTTTGCCTGAAGTTTGAAGCCATTGCTCCATGTCGTAGTCTCCGGAGCAGCAGAAAACAGAATCATAGAATCATAGAGTTGGAAGAGACCCCAGGGGCCATTGAGTCCAACCCCCTGCTATGCAGAACACCCATCAAAGCAGTCCCGACAGCTGGCCATCCAGCCTCTGCTTAAAAACCTCCAAAGAAGGAGACTCCACCACACTCCAAGGCAGCCTATTCCACTGCCGGACAGCTCTGACCGTCAGGAAGTTCTTCCTGAGGTTCAGGTGGAATCTCTTTGCCTGAAGCTTGAATCCATTGCTCCTTGTCCTGGTCTCTGGAGCAGCAGTAAACAAGCCCGCTCCCTCCTCAACATGACATCCCCTCAAATATTGAAACATGGCTATCATATCCCCTCTTAATCTTCTCTGCCCAAATGCAGGACCCTATATTTCTCTCTGTTGAAATTCATTTTGTTAGCTTTGGCCCAGCTCCCCAATCTGTCAAGGTCGTACTGAAATTTGATCCTATCCTCTGGTGTATTAGCAACCCCTCCCAGTTTGGTATCATCCGCAAAATGATATGTAATATCAATGTATGTAATAAGGATGAAAGGTGATTGTGATGACTTCTTTTTGTTTTAAGTGTTATGAGACTTTTTATATATATAAAAATAAATAAGAAAAGAACAGAGACACAGACAAACGCATCAGTGACAGGGTGCTGTTGACCAATGTACAGTGCACAATGCACAACTCCAATGCACAACTGCAGTGTGCAGTGTTGCTGAACATGCAACTTCGATTCTCGTGCTATCAGCAAAATTATTTCTGTTGCACTATGATGATAAGTAATTGGCTCACATCTGTAACACAGTGTATGTTTGCCTTATGTCACCAACAGGAGGCCAGCCAAGGGCTAGCTTTTTATTAGTGACCTTTGTGGACCTAATTCCAGATTACACGCATGTACATCCTTTTTTTTGGATGAGGTGCAGAGGTATATTCTTTTCCGCTTCTGCTCTGTCCCCAAACTCTCCGTCTCGTGCCGCCAGCAGCTGTCCAGAAGAAGCAGCTGCTACTTCTTACTAGAAAAGGCAATTCAGATCATGAAGAGATGGCTATTCTGGGTTCCACGAACTGAGTCCTGCTGCTATTCCGTGGCCTGAATCACCTCCCCACTGGTAAACTGCAGCAGCAGAAGACCCTCCTAGGCCATCCCCCCCCCCCACACACACCCATGTTTTTCTCCACAAAATAACTTTCTTCACAACACTTCAGGATCTTCAAACATGGGGAGATGACTACAGAAGAATATTTGGGTTCTTCTGAAGTGGAAGGAACGCTACCTTAATTATTGCATGTGAAGATGAAGTAACAGAGGATTTACATCTCTAGCTTGGAGAAGTTACTTTTTTTGGACAAATGCCCCTATCAGCTTTTTCACACCCAGGAAAAAAGCTATTGCTCTAGAAGGTACAGAACACTTCCTCTCCACAACTGCTTCAAATATAGTTGCATTGGTGCAACCAGGTTCACACCACCAGAAACCATATGGACAATTACAGCCATAGATTGAAAGTGTTGCCTATTGTTACAAAGGTTCTTTTTGTGGGCAAGGGTAGGGGAGAGTCTTACCCTGGAATCTCACGTTTGTTCCTTTTGTGTTGTCATAACAACTTGGGGGGGGACTTCTATTTTTTTTAAAAAATGATCATCCTGGCCATATTTTTAGAAACTGGTTGTCAAGACAACATAGTATGCTGAGTTTATTACAAAAAGAAAATCAGTCCATATTACTGGGATCTGCAGTATATGTATATTTGCAGATGACACCAAATGAGGTGGGGAATAGCTAATACCCCAGAGAAAAGAAACAGAATTCAAAATTACCTTGACAGCCTGGAGAGCTGATCCAAAACTAACAGAATGAATTTCAGAAGGGATAAATGTACTACATCTAGGCAATGTCCCAGTTTTCTTCTTAGGGGTCCAGGAGCCATTCGCTGTTTTTCCCTCATCTCCTCTTAATCCTCAAAATAACCCCCCTGGGGTATGTTAAGATGTGAGATTTCGACTCTCCTAAAATCAAGCAGTAATTTTGGTGGCTCAGAGGGGATTCGAACCAAGGTATCTCCAGCCCTTGTTCAATGTTCTAAACCCCTACGCCGCACTTGTTGCCAGCCTGCCCACTTCCCCGTTCATGGACTCATGCATTTGGTACTGAACAGAAATTACAAAAAATTCACTTGTTTCCAAAATTCTCTCTTCGGATGCTGGCCATTCTATCACTGAGGAACCTGCATGGTGCAAAGATCTGGATTGCCAAGCATGTTGCCCACCTTCCTTTTCACATTCATCCTGACCCAAGCAATCTGCAGGGGTCTGATGGATGACAGAGAGTTTGTCCACAGCGGACTGCAATTTCCCTTCTTCTGATGCACGTCACACAGTGAACGAAGGCATTTCTGTGTCTCAAAGCCATGGGAGAAATACACTCTTTTGGTGGAGTCACTGATTTAGCCATTGACCCAACCTATGCAATAGTATGGTGCACGGTGAGTCCATGTGTGTGAAAGGGAACAGCACTTTTAAAGATAAGTATGGAGAAGCAGCCCACTCAAAATCCCAGTAACAAAAATGCACCTTATGGAATCCCGAGATTTGTAGTTCCATGGGATGTTTAGAATTCTCTGCCAGAGAGTTCTAGTACCTTCTCAAACTACCAGCACCAAGATTCCAAAGGAGGAAAGCATGATTATTTTAAGTGGTATCAAAGTGCTATAATTTTATAGGGGAAAGGGACCCTGGCCTTTTTGAGGTTGCTTTGCTGCTGAGAGGAGAACATGGCCAGAAACCTACATGCCTGGTGGCTTCCATCACAGTGGGGTGGAGAATCCTCTCCAGAGTCTGAACTTTAAAGGAATAGAGTTTAAGGAGCACCTTGGATGATGATGGTGAGGATAGTAGCGTATAATAATAATAATAATAACAGTAATAATAGCATAACAGAGTTGGAAGAGACCACAAGAGCCAGCAAGTCCAGCCCCCTGCCATGCAGGAACACACCATCAATAATAATAATGTTTATTTTTTACCCAGTTCTTCCCATGGATCAAGGTGGGGAACAACAAGATTAAAATACAAGTTAAATCTTGGAGTGAAAACAGGAAGGGTTCACTAGCCCATCCCAGAAGCCATCAGACACCGCTCGCTACTTTGGAAGTTAGCTGCCCGACTTACCAGGCAGCACTTTTGCGGCTTGGGCTGGCATTGGTGGTGGCGGTGCTGCCTCCTCCACGGGGTCCCCCAGGGCTGTTCAGCGGGCCTGCCAGGCCATGCAGCTCCCCAGCCATGTGCTCAACCCTCCTGAGTACTTCCTCATACCCAGCAGCCTTTGTGCAGCTGGAAAAGCTCCCAGCCAATCAGTTCAAACCGGCTGGTTTGAATTGATTGGCTGTTTTTGCCCAGGCCAGAGCTCCAGGAAGTTTTCCCTCTGGTCCAGCTATTTTGTATTTAGCTGGCTCTCCTTTCCGCAGCCAATCAGTTTAAACCTGCTGGTTTGAATTGATTGGCTGCTTCTGCCCACCTCTCCCCCAGAGCTGTTCTTCTCGGAAGTTTTCCCTCTGGTCCAGCTATTTTGTATTTAGCTGGGCGCTCCTCTCCTCAGCCAATCAGTTTAAACCTGCTGGTTTGAATTGATTGGCTGCTTCTGCCCAGGCCAGAGCTCTAGGAAGTTTTCCTTCTGGTCCAGCTATTTTGTATTTAGCTGGGCTCTCCTCTCTGGGGAGCTCAGTTCTTCTCTGTACCTCATCCCTTCCATCCGCCCCTTCCTTTTCGTTTGTCCTGTGTTCTGTAGTTAGGTTGCATCTTTGCCTTTTTGTTGCCACAACTTGTAAGGCAGTTGGCATGGGTCCTGGATCCAGGCGTGCTCTTTCCCCAGGCCACTGGGGCCTGGGGATCCAGGTGGTTGCCAGGAGGGCAAGGTTGGCAGTGGACACACGGCGTGGATTGGGTGTCCACATTCCTGCGCTATTGGGGGGTCAGGTGGTTGGGACCTGACTCTGGGCAGTCCTGGCTTCGGGTTTTCAGTCTCATCGGTCAACAGGTGGGTTGGCCGATGCCGGGATCCAGACCCATGCGCAATCCAACCTTGTTTTTGCTGTAACCAATAGAGTTGTGGCCTATTTTCATCCAGCTTCAGTGTGTGGCCTGGTTTATTCCTTGCACTGTGCTTCTCAGCCCTGAGCCTGCAAAAAGTTTAAGTATAAGAACACTATCCCACTGGCAATTTCATGTAAATTTTCTTCCTCCTTTTTATTTTGTGGGAGGAGGAGCAATTTCTTCTCTGTCAAACTAAAGGGAAGCAGTGCAGCAGAAACTCTGTGCAGAGCGCTCTTCCCGAACATACCCTTACAAGACCTCAATGGCCAGCCCCCTATTCGTGACACCTGCACGTGTAAGGCACGTTGGCCTTTCTACATGGAATTGGAGGAGAGGGGAAGGCTCCATCTTGTTCTGGTATATGCTTCAGGCGGCAAAATGTTTTGGATTTACTCTGCTCCACCTACTCTTAAGTATGAGAAACACAATAAACCATTGTCCTAATCTTGTGCCTAGTTTGCCCGCCCCTTCTTCTTTTCCTGGGCCACTTCCACACTACACTCTTACAGTGCGATTATTCCGCTTTCAACATCCAGCCGGCCCCTCCCTAAGCTGCAAGCCCCAGGATTCCATAGGATGTTGAAAGCGGAATAATCGCACTGTAAGAGTGTAGTGCAGACATAGCCCTCATTACTAGGGCTATTGTTTTGATCCTGGGTTTAGTTCCTTCCCTGCTTCTCTAGAAACGCAGCCTGCATGCCTCTCATCTCTAGTGCCTACTCTTGCAAATGCAGTGTGCGGCCTGACATGGCTTCGCACGCGCTGTGGCTACCAAGCTGCGTTTTAAATTATTGATAACGCCTCGCAGGGCAATGTTGTTTTTCAAATGTATCTTTAATTCAACGAACCGCTGTTGACTTGGCCTTTCAACTGACAGAGGACAGAGTTATTGTAGAATAAATGAATCCATTTCAGGCCCCAGGCAGGGGGAAATCATGCCCCCCAAAGTATTTCTGGACTGCAACTCCCATCATCCCCAGCCACTCACTGGCTCTACTAATAGGAATTGGAGTCCATCCTCTGGAAGGCTAGCCATTTCCCCAGTCCCCTTCCAGATGAGGAGAAACGGACTTCCTTTATATGCCAAAAATATGGAGGACCATTCAATAGGCATGTTCTCCATCAAAGTAGTGAGAAGAGGACCATCACATAGAAACACAGAATATCAAGAGCTGAAAGAGAGCACAAGAGGCTTCTGCTCCAAACTCCTGCCATGCAGGAAAACACAGTTAAAGCTCTCCCAGAAGATGCCCATCTAACCGCTCTTTAAAGTTCTCCCTCTGAGGCAGTCTTTTCCACCAATGAACAGCTCAGCAGGGGCTCAGGGAGGCTCCAAACCTACAGAAATGGCCTCTACACCCCCTATAGATGTAGGCATTTTGGAGTAAAAATCCTTTTTTTTAGCACCTGAAGGGCCCAGGGGCCCACAAAAAGAGCCCTGGGTGGGTCACATCCCACGATCCACACTTTGCCCATCCCTGCAACAAGTCATTAAATTGGTCTCGGATGGGAATAAAGCCCTATATTTTACTGGGAGGAGGTTGGTGGACAAGCTTTGAAACTGCTTATTTAAATAATGGCTATAAAATACTGCAGAGGCAAACATCTTTCTTGTACGTGCAGTAAATCACACACCCATTCTCCCATTTTAGACACACAAATAGCAAAGAGACTAGCTGAAAAAGAGCAAGGGATCTCTTGCAGTGATTATTGAAAACTTCAGAGGAAGAAATTGATCAGGGCTGAATACCAATGAGTTTACTTAATTTAGTACATGCCTTAATCAGCGCATTAAACCTCTGCAGTGCATAAAAACAGAGTATGGCTTTGAGATAAAAGATAAAGGCAGAAATCCTCTTCACATTTACTTAGGAGTAAGCCCCACTGAATTCAATAGGCTTTTCCCCCCTAGATAAATATATACACCACAACAAGTGAAATCTTTAAATAAGTGAGGAAGGGCAAATCAGTGTGTAATTTCTGCATTCATTCACCCCTAAATTAATTCTGTCCAGTTTTCCCCATCAACCTATGAAATTTTTTTTAATGCATGAAAAGTCAATTTTTTATTATATGTATACAGTATAATATACAGTATAAAATTAGAATAATATCCAACTTGCCCTAAGGTATGAATTTTGTTTGAGCTAAGATCTATGTTGCAAATTATTGAGAAGTCTACCATCCAAAGCATAACTGTGTGCTGATTTGCCTATTAACATGCAAAGTGTATGTTAGGCTGGTTCCTTTCATTGAAAAGCCAAATCATAATTCTTCCCCAACTATATATAACATAGAGATGGAAAGAATATTTGCAAAATATTTGAAAAAATATATTAAAAAACATAGATTTTTCAAGTGTTGAGAAACCTCAATGCTGAACTTATACAAATCTTCATAGTTCAGGACTTACTCTGCTCAAAATTTGCACATGGTTGCTTTGTGCAGAAAACCTATTCTGCACAAAAAAATTACTGTTTTCTGCACAAAACAACCATGTGTGAATTTCACACAGAATAAACCGCAAATTGTGAAAAGGCTTCAAAAACTCTGTGGTTTCAAAAACTGCTGTAAATTAAAGTTGCAGCAGCATTGAAGTTGTCCTTTGTAAACTAAAATTAACAGCAGGCAGTGCTGCAACTGGAGACTTATTCTGCACAAAATTTACACATGGTTCTTTTGTTAAGAAAACAGCATCTTCATTGCAGAAAGCAGCACTTTCTGTATAGAAAAGAATGTCCCCAAGCCAGACAGAGGGCAATGTCTACCCATCTCCTTAGTGGAGCTCAGCAGAAGATGTCTATTTGGCATATTCAGGTGCATTTTCAGTCTCCCCACTCTCCATCAACCACGGAGTGCCTCTTCGGGCTGTTCAAAGGCTGTTCAGCAAAACGGTGAGTCTTGGGGATGGTGAGTGGGAAGTCACAGCAACGCTGCCCTTGTGGAACTCTTATGCTACGCTGGGCAACACAGGATCTTGACCACAGAGAAAATAGAACGAAAAAGCATGCCCATAACATTTGCAAAGAGCCGGTGCAGCGTAGCAATTTGAGCGGTGGACTACAACGCTGGAGACCGGAGTTCAATTCCCTGCTTAGCCACGGAAATCCACTGGGTGACCTTGGGCATGTCACATACTCTCAGCCCCAGTAAAGCTCATGATAGGTTTGCCTTAGGGTTGCCATAAGTCAGAAACAGCTCGAAAGCACACCACAGCAACAAACAACATTTGCATATGCAAGGTGGAGATGCTGCTGGAATTCTCATCCACTATATTGCTCCTTGGATCTTAAAGTTCCAGGTATCTGATATAATTCCAAGCCTGGACGTATCATTTCCAGGACACAATTTGATTCAGTTCCCTTGTTCTGTTTTTGGAATTTCTGGGGTTTTTTGAACAATAGTTTGTCAGTTGTCTTTGTTTTTTGGGGTGGGGTGGGGTAGGGCTAATACAGCGACATCATGAGTCTGGGGGAGGCTTTGGTTACAGTGGAGCATGGGAGAGAATAACTACCTCCCCCATGACCAAAAACAGAGGACACACGCAGATGTAAGACGGACTTTGCAGAAGTCACTAAGAAGATGCTAACCTGTTTGCATATGTAAAACCTCTCCAACAGCTTTGTGCTTTCATGGTCTTCCACAGGCAAAAGTACCTTTTTGCATAATGTTATTTTCATGGCTTTTAGTTCTAGCATATTTTTTCCACATTGCTTTTAGTCTTCCTCTTCATCTCTTGCCTTAAAGAGATTCAAGGGCTGTTTTTTTTTTTTCCTACGGCATCCATTATTTATTCAGAGTAGGCTTTCATTTCCATTCCCCGAATGCCCGGTCTTGTTCAGCACTTAGCCTCTCTACAAGGCACCATCCATCTTTTCTCTTGGTTTCATTGTGCATACACTGTGGCGTGCAAGTTTCCATTTCTATGATACGTGTATTAAAGATTCTGATGTAGCCTGTTCACGCCTAGGCACAAATATTGCAAGGCTGTGCAGTAATGAATCACTCTAATTTGGAAAAGAAATTAAGATCACACTGTTCAGTTTATGAAATCTAATTAAAAATTAATTGCTAGCTCCTAAGGGGGGAAAAATGTCATGAATGACCACTCCACAATTTTTGGTAGGGATAAGAACTGAATATGACTAACTTCCCATTCTTTCTCCAGTCCAATAATGATTCTTCCCAATAATGATTCCTCCCAAAGTTATAGTCATGATAACAGTGTTAAAGTCATGACTAAGTACAGTGAGGGTATTTATGGTGCAATGGTGAGGTTATTTGTGATTATTACTTAGGACAGTTCCACACTACACCATTATAGTGCTATTATTCCACTTTCAACCTCCTATGGAATCCTGGGGTTTGGAGTTTAGAGAGGAGCATTTAGTATTCTCAGCTAGAGAGCGTTTTGGCCTCTGGAAAACACAAACCCCAGAATTCCACAGAAGGTTGAATGTGGAATAGTAGCACTATAACAGGGTAGGGCAGAAAGGTCCTTAGTCACAAATTTGACATCTTTATCCTGACCATAACTTGCTCCTCAACCTACCTTACTGGGTGTCTGCTCTATGGGGAGAAGCAGGTCCATTCTGACCACAATCAGAGCACCGTTGAATGACATATCTGACCATGTTTGGGGTGAGGGATTATTTCAGGATAGGTTATTTGTTAAATACATAGTTTACAAGATGATATAGGATTCTGGCTGATACCTTCAAGCATCAGATTGTCCCTTGGCAGCCCTACCAGTAGAGAACTGTTTTCCGTAAGGAGGACCACTTTGGGCTTTATAAAGTGGTAGAAAGAATCACAGACGTTCACAAAACATGTGGCTGGAACCTGGCATTTTCACAGCTTCAGTGTCCCAGCAGGCAAATAGCTGCGGTCTTTGGTGATTTCATTCAAAATACAAAATACAGTGAGCCCTCTGCATCTGCGGGGGTTTGGATCCAGGACTCCCCATGGATGCCGCAAAAATGCAGATGGTCACATCCCGTCTTCTTAAATGGTGGCGACATGCACGTGGACACTTCAGCACATTCACATCAATGCCAATTTATTTATAGGACGTGACAATCCATGGTAAGTGGAATCACAGATCCAGAGCCTGTAGATTTGGAGGGTCCACTGTTTCAAGAACTTAAGGCATACACAACAGAATAGCTAAACTGCTTTCCACCCCACCCAGCACAAAGCTCTTGCCTTTACAAGGCTGGCTGCATGAAAGATAGAAAGACATAAAGGAATTCAGTAGCACCTTTGAGATTAACCAAGAAATTTTTTTTTTTTGAAAGCTTATGCTAGAAATTTTGTTTTCTCTATTAGTCTCAGAGGTGATATTTGATTCCCATATATCTTTTAATGCTAAAAACAGATTAAGATGGCTTTGTTCTTGAATACTGCATCAATACAGTTTATTTTTTTTTTAAAAAAAATCCATCACACTCACCTTGTTTTCCAGCCTTCCAATCAATTCTGCTAACCTGTTGATCTGAGCTTCCAAGCCCTCTTCCTTGGTGTCTGAAGACACTGTAAAGAAAAATGCAATTATGAGGCAAGAAAATGACCCTGGACAAAGGACTGCAGATGTGTTAGACCAGGCTACAAGAGGAAATAAGAAAGAAAGAAAGAAAGAAAGAAAGAAAGAAAGAAAGAAAGAAAGAGAGGGAGGGAGGGAGGGAGGGAGGGAGGGAAAGAAAGAAAGAAAGAAAGAAAGAAAGAAAGAAAGAAAGAAAGAAAGAAAGAAAGAAAGAAAGGAAGGACAACAGGGAAATAGTTTAATAGCATTTGACCATCCTCCTGACACTTATTTGGAGACTGAACACCTGGTTGTTCATATATTTTTCTCAGTACATAGGCAGCTGCTTTATTAGATGACTAGCAGAAGTTCCCAGCTTTGCAAGGGTTAGAAACCCCTTTGAATATCAGAAGAAGGGAGCCTCTCTCTTTCTCTTTGCCTCTTCTCCTCCCCTCATATTCTTTCTTGCCAGTCTTTTCCCACTCCACTCTGCTTGTTCATCTGTTCCCTTTGCTCACTGTCCTCCCTCCTGCTTGCAAAGTAACAGGACCTCACCGCCCAAGAACTGGGGAAGGGGTCCTGCAGAGGAAAGCGTCACTTGCAGCAGCTTGGAGGGCCTTCAGAGAAATGGCTCGCCTGCAACTTTATCTCTAGGAAAAGTTTGGGAAGACTGCCCCCTGGTGATTGAAGACGGTACAACAGGGTACAGAAATATTTCATCCTCATCATCCTCATCATCCTCATCATCGTTTATTGATTAGTCAGCTGACCATATCAACAAGAAATATTTCAATGAACCAAAACAATTTAAAAAGCAACATAATGCCAAGAATCACACCTCAAGAGTGTCCTTAGTAGCCATATCAAGTTTCTGGTGTCTAAGTTTCATAGCCTTGGAGCTACAGCGGATTCACACAGATACACACAGAGAGACAGGCATTCTCTTTTATTATTATAGGTTAGTCCATCTAGCTCAGTAATACTTATACTGACAGGTAGTAGCTTTCCAGGGTTTCTGAGAGGAGTTTTTCCTAGCCATAGCTGGAGACACCGGCAATTAAATGGAGATCACTAAATGATGTGCTCATCCCTGAAGTTTTAGCCAGGTTTCCCTGTTTCCCTTTCTCTCTTTGTTTTAGATTTCTGGGCTTGAAAGAGTGGGCAGGAGATGTGGTTGGTGACCCAAATGGGTCTGGGGAAAAAGATATGTAGGACACTGAGAACAAGGCCTATTTGTTTCTGTCTGCCTTTGTAACTAAAGGCAGCATTTAAATCTGGATGACTGAACGTGAACCCCAGCGCATGGAGTGGCCGCTTGGCTCATCAAGTCTGTCAGCTGGATGGAAAGTTTATGTTATGGCTCATTTATTTTAATGATGTCAAAAAAACAAGGCAAAAAAAAAACCACTGTCAGGTGAAGCGACAACATTTCTCCAAGCCTTTGTTAATAATGAAACTGTTGGAGATTTTCTTTTCTCCTTCTAGTAAAATTCAAGGGAATCGTCTCCTTGCCTTCAGAAACTGAGCGGATGAGTTCGAGAAGTCATATTGTAATTGTACAAATATGTATTTTCCAATGCATTATTTCTCAAAACACACAGTTCTCAATGTCTTTTCTTTTAAAATGCAGAACATAGTGGCACTTTTTGTTGCTTTTGAGCCAAGAAGAGTTATAGTTGCATTTCACTGATGCACTGTAGCACTGCAAGTCTAAAAGAAAGAACAAAACCAAAAAAAATAAAAAGGATGCTTCAAAAAGTGCTGATATGTCTTAGAACTAAAAAGAAACCCACACTAAGGAGAGGAAAACAGTGTTGCAGCTGATGCCAGGAACTTTTATACACACACACACACACACACACACACATCACACACATATATATAATAAAATAGAAATAGAAATGTTGTTTGGATATTTGAAAAAAAAAACCCCTAAGAATTACTGAAAAACACCACAATCACCCAAAATCTTTATTCCATCTGGAGGAGTCCAGCATCACAACTCTCCAAGGTTGCTCAAGAACAACACATATACACAGCACAAACTGCCATTGATCATCCGAGACTTTTAGCAAACCATCGACCCAATGCAAGCTGGTTTCCCAGTATCCACAACAGTTACTTACCAGTTTGGAAACTTTTCCTGCGTTCTTTGGTCATGATTCTGTTATTGGGGGGATAATTATGCACAGGGTTGTCGTACCAGGTGTCCATGACACTGTGGCTAGATTTACTGTGGAGGTTTCTGCAGTGGGACAAGGATAAAGACACATAAAGATATGCCTGATTATTTTATAGTAGCCCAATGGGAGCTATCCAAGAGGTATCCTGAACCAAGGATTGCAACAGGGCAGAGTCCCCTTTGGGCTGCGAAAAGCAGCTGCCAACCTAATTGGTAATTTTCTATTGCAGATGCATCAGATAGACTTTTTTGGCCATTTCTGCACTAGCCTGTTATAGTGCTATTATTCTACTTCCAACATCCTATGGAATCCCCCAAAGGCCCCTCCCTAAACTGCAAAGCCCGGGATTCCATAGGATGTTGGAAGTGGAATAATAGCACTATAACAGGCTAGTGCGTCATGTCTGTACCTTGTTCCTTCTAGCTCCATAGCTTTCTCAACAGTCGAAGTTCAGGACGAATTTGCCTCAAGAGATCCAAGTCCAACATAACTAAAACCCATCCATGATGATATATTTTTAACTATAATGTTGATGGCAGACTTTAATAAGGTTGTGGGGAGGGGGTCAACCTTGGTAGACAGCTTGTTATAACTTTGCCAGCTTGTAGATACTTGTCAGTGTAGTGCAGTGATTTGGGCACTGGATGCTTGGAACGGGAGATAGGAATTTGGATCCCTGCTTAGAAACCCATCAGGTGACATCGGCCAGGTCACACTCTCTCAGCCTCAGAGGAAGGCAACGGCAAAATCCTTGTGAACAAATCTTGTCGAGAAAACCCTGTGAGAGGTTCACCCTTAGGGTTTCCATTAAGTTGGAAACAACTTGAAGGCAAATAGCAACAACAGGGTACTTGCAGGGAGAGGGAAAAATAACTTTCCCCCATCTTGTTCCTGTGTGGCTTCAAGGCATAATAGGAGAGAGCCTCTCATGAGAGGGAGTTCCAAGAAGACTCTGCGTGCCTTTGAGGGTAGTGGGAGCATAAGAAAGCCCTCCTCAAGTAGGACAGGGAGAGATAGGCTGTTTCCACACAACACTGTTGTAGTGCTATTATTCCACTTTCAACATCCTGTGGAAGTCTGAGGTTTGTAGTTTCCTGAGCCCCAAGACCTCTCTGGCTGAGAATCCTAAATGTCCCTCCCTAAACTGCAAAGCCCAGGATTCCACAGGATGTTGAAAGTGGAATAATGCCACTTACAACAGCACTATAGCCTAGAAATGGCCATGGTGTTTCAAACGGCCTGGGCCTAAGCCAAACTTGACTCCACTTCACTGCCAGCTTGCAGTCACTTATAGACAGCCTGTGAACAAGTGCATAATGTGCAGTTAATTGTGAAAGGAACGGTTTCTATTTTTTTTCATCAGGGTAAGCTGGTAGCCTTGACACCCACAGAAGATTTATGCAGGGAAGATGAAAAATGTATCTGTTGCATAAGTCCAAAAATAGGAGGAATAAAGGATTAAGATGCACCAAGAGGAGGGGCCCAAATTTCACAGCCAGTCGCTGCATAAGACCCTGTTGGTATCCGTGATGTTCAGCAATAACAGGTGCCCTGTTTGGTATTGCCAAATCGCACACTGGAGGATGATCCCGGCTCCCTGAGCAGCCCCCATGTCTCTCTGCAGGGAATCCCCCCTTGCAAGCGTTTGCTTCTGCCTCCTCATTCGGAGGAGTGGAATAAATTCTAAGCAGGAAGCAAGCAACTATTGATTTTTTTCCTCAATTGAGTGCCTATGAGGAGAGAGATAAATCTTCAACTGCTGCATCTCAAGACTAATTACTCCACAATTATTTCCTCTTCTGCTGATCTGGCACCTGCCTGTACCGATGTTGTGAATTAAACACATGTTTATTTTCATAGACAATTACCCATGGCATCTAAGGACAAGCCACCACCAGCTCATCACAGATACAGGTCTAGGGAAACAAGGATCACTGGCAGGTGAAACAGGAGCAGCTGAAGTAAATGCCAAACTCTTCTTTTGTCATTTAACATGTGGGTCTGTCGAACACACAGGGGCCCTAGCATTGTTTTCAGGGTGGTAGACCCTCAACTTTGGCTGGCAGCAGGTTGCTGTTTTGCCTGCTCACAAGTATTTGCAGGCCAAATTAACTTTCTCCACCCATTATCATTCAAACATCCTTAAATCTGAAGACTCCGACAAGCACAATGTGTTCTTAGAGGTCTCCTCCATATGTTCAGTGGGTCTTTGTCCCCAGTAAATATCCATGGACAGACTGCTGGCCTACTTTCTTATTCCTGGGAAGGCTCCATGATCCTTGATATTTCTGAGTGCTTCATCATTAAGTACACTTCTGATTGATAGTTCTTCAGGAGGTTCAGCTACGTAGGAGTCTTGGCGGTCCCAGTTTGCCAGATCATTTGATGGTGGTAGGTGGGTGGGGAGTTGAGCTTCCAGGACCCATGCAAATATTTTGTCCACATACCTTCTAGGTCATTTTGGAGAGAGTTAAGTAGGCTTCGTCAATTGCTGTTAAATCCTGAGAGGAAACCTCAAAGATATTAAACAAGGGCAAGTTTATTTAAGGAAATCTCAGCAGGAATGCAAATTAGGAGAAGAGAAAACTAAACAAAAGAAGGTATAAAGAAGAAAAAGGATGCTGCTAACTGAAGCACTAAATGCTTGGCCATGAAAGACATGCCATGCCTTTGTTAAAATGTACTTATCAAATGAATCGACTGAGGAGAAACAATAGAACTGGGGTAACAAACTGGTTGGAAGAATCAGTTCAGACCCCCAAAGGAAGCACGGGGCAGTTTCTGTTCCATCATCTCTCTCCAACAAGGCTAGTTCTAAAGGAATATTTCTCTGGTGGTTTGCTCCTGTGTGCAAACTGGGATGGAAAGCCATTCGGTTCTAGGGCCAATAGGGCCAGCTTGGCAGAACCTTTGGCAAATCTCCAGGGTGGGACCTCTAACAGGAACCAGGTCCCTCCCCTCCCAGCAGTAGCAGCAGCAGGAGGACTAAAGCCAGCCCAAGGTTTAGGAGCCAGCAGCTCTCCTCCACGGCCTCCCCTTCTCTTCTTGAAGAGGGCACCAGCAGCCGCCCTCAAAGGCCAACCTTACCAACAAGTTGTTGATGCTGTTACATATGGTCAAATGGACTTCTGGTGACCCTATGAATGAGAGTATGGAAAAAATTGGTCTGTTTCAATTGCTAGATTGTCTACTTTAAAGTTGTATCAATCATATGTGGTCATTATTTTTGTTTTCTTATGGTTTCACCGTAAAACTGCTTTTGCACTTTCTTCCTTGACTTTCTTCAAGAATCGTTCCAAGTCTTTGCTATTGTCTACTAATACACTGGGTGACCTTGGATGCATCACATGCTCTCAGCCCCCAAAATCTGCATGTCAGATTTCCCTTAGGGTCGCTTTAAGCTGCAAACGACTTGAAGGTACACAACAGCAGCAAAGTACGGTGTAATCTGTGTGGCCATTTCCACCCTAATACTCTTACTGTGCTATTATTCCACTTTCAACATCCTGTGGAATCCTAGGGCAGTTTAGGGAGGGGCATTTAGGATTCTCAGCCAGGGAGCTGTGCAGAAAACAATATTTCTGTGCAGAAAATATTTTTGAGTAGCAAATGTTGTTTTCTGTGGCAGAGAAAATAATATTGTTGACAAAAATATTGTTTTCTGCCCAGATCATGCTGTTTTCTTTGCAAGAAAACCATATGCAGATTTCGCATAGAACAAGTCCCAAATTTCTAATAATCTTCGAAAACTGCAGAGTTTTTGAAGACTTTCTCACAGCAGGAACAAAATTGCAAAAAATCGCTCGCTGCTTCCTTTGAGAACCAAATTAGCAAAGAATTTACAGCCCCAGTCCTGAAGTCAGCATCTTCTCTACCTTGAAACATAGCCAAATGGAAATGCACAGAGAGAGTGATGTGTATTGCTCTGATATTGCTTATCCAGCCGCTGTAGATGGATTTTTTTCCCTTTCTCCAAATTATGGTTTTGGCAACAGTGCAACTGCTAAACACAAAACTGCTGTGCTGAAAGGAGAGGGAGGAAGCTGATGCCCCGTATCTACCTGCAATGCAGGGAGATCTGAACAGACCTCTTAAGTACTCCTCATGAATATACATTGGGTGCTGCTGGTGACCTGAGGTTGATGCAATAAATGGAAAGCAGCAACAACAGTAGACCAGGAGCGGAAGGGAAGCTCTAGAAAGACTTTTGACCATTTCATCTCAGAGCCTCTCTTGACGCCAGCAGAAGAATAGAAGCAGAAGGTCAAGCTGGAAACATAAAAGATTGGAAATGAATATTGTCCCCTCTTCTTTCTTTCTTTAGATCTCATTATCTTTCTCTCTTTGTGGCATCCATTATTTCAAAAGAGAACATTATGGAAGACGCCTTAGCTATAATAGTAGTACTTACATTTCATTTTTCTATAAAGTTAAGAGAGGGGCTTTCTCATCTGCCAATTAGCTTCCGAACAAAGAACAAAATGTTGGTTATTTCCTTTAAAGCCCTACAGGGTTTAGCTCCAGGGTACCTACAGGATTGCCTTCTCCCAGATAATCCACCCCCTACACTAAGGTCCTCTTGGGGACATCAACTTCCATCAGCCAAAACTAGGGTGTTGTCCAAAGGCCATTTTTCTTCAGCCATCCCCAGATTGCAGAATGACCTGCCAGAAAAGATCTGTCAGCCGGAGATGCTCTCTGTACCTTGTCCAGATCATTTTTACAGTGTGGATTTTAAAGTGTGTGTTGATGGGTTTTAGTTTGTATTGCTTGTATACGTTCTTTTAACTGATGTTGTGTTATGTTATTCATTGTTCTCTGCCTTGATCCATGGGGAGAGAAAAGAAAAGAAAAGAAAAGAAAAGAAAAGAAAAGAAAAGAAAAGAAAAGAAAAGAAAAGAAAAGAAAAGAAAAGAAAAGAAAGCAGGGGGAGGAGGTAAACCAACATGCCATCGTCCCATTCTTCTTTCCAGTATATGGTAGTAGTGATGGTAATGGAGTGAAGAAGAGTCTCAGATGATGATGATGGAATTCTCTTCTAGTCTGATCCTCTGGGGTCAAATTAGACAAGTTCCTTCCTTCCTTCCTTCCTTCCTTCCTTCCTTCCTTCCTTCCTTCCTTCCTTCCTTCCTTCCTTCCGTCCTTCCTTCCTTCCTTCCTTCCTTCCTTCCTTCCTTCCTTCCTTCCTTCCTTCCTTCCTTCCTTCCTTCCTTCCTTTTGTTTTGTTTGTTTGATTTGTTAAGAGAAATGTGGTAGCTGGAGTTTGCACAATTCAGCTTATATAAAGACAAATTGCACTGATTAAATGGATTTCGCCTAGCTGAGACTTACAATCGGATTCAGATGAAAGAATTTTGGGTGAGAGACCTGGAGAGGAACTGTGTCATTTGGAGCTCTAGCTAAAGACCTTGATGAGCTGTTTTCTCAGCTTACAACCTTCCAACAAATCGAAAGATCTTTTCCTGATAATATCGCTGCTATATCTCTGCAACCTCCAGTTTAATTTTCTATAACTTAGAAAAGAAAGGAGAAAAGGTCTCCTGATACGAGCTTCTGCTCTCTCTCTTCCTCCCTCCCTCCTCCTTATTTCCATGGTAACTGTTTTTGGGTTCTGGTCAACAAGCTTGCTGCTCTTATGTGTGACATACTATTTTGACTCTTCTTTGATAAAGCAAAGCTCAGGCTATGCATCCAGGGAGGCCTTTCAGATCTTGTCCTTTTTCCTTCCTCTGCATTTGTTGTCATTGTTGTTACTGCAAAAACTTGAACAGAGAGAAAGAGAAGCCAGGGATTTTGAGGACAGCTCTTCCCCCACCGCCTTAATTTGCACCCTCTCCAGTCCTTTGAAGCTTTCATGGACAGCACAGTCCTCTACCAGGAGAACTTCTGCTCTGCTCAAATGGTTGAGCAACTGGCACAGAAAATGAGGAGAAGGCTAAGGAAAGCCATCCATTGGTACATGGAAACCTCTGGTGAGTCTCACGATTCTCTGGTGAGTCGATGATTCTGGCTCCAACATCAGTGGAGTGGTGAATTAGCTTGGGTTTTAATCTGAACTCAGAAGGAGCTATCCAAGGTGTCCATCCAAGGAATGTATGGTGGGGATAGGCTTCACTACTTTGGATAACTATTTTGAGTGGATCCAGTGTGCTACTGATATCTGAGCCACTGGTGTCTGCTGACACTTGATACCTGCCCTTCCACCTCTATCTATCTATCTATCTATCTATCTATCTATCTATCTATCTATCTGGAAGCCATCATGCTGTAGTGTACTGTAGTAGTTTGAAGGTTGGACTACAACCCTGGACACCAGGGTTTGATTCCCTGTTTGGCTACGGAAACCCACTGAGTAACTTTGAGTGCATTACACGCTCTCAGCCCCAGAAAACCCTGTCATGGGGTTTGCATTGGGGTCACCTAAAGTCAGAAATTACTTGAAGGCACACAACAACTCTCTCTCTCTCCCTCTCTCTCTCTCTCTCTCTCTCTCCATCTTCCTCTTCATTTGTGGTAGGTCTTGGGTTGAATTTTCTGCCACTGGGGATTTCTAGGGGCTGCACGGGCTGCAAAAAATGCCCCTTCCCCAACTTGGAAGTAGCCAGAAGGCCACTTCTTTTAAGAAAACAGAGCTTTCTTAAAAGATTAAACAGGGCACAGTGGACCTACAACCTATTTAAAAGGTGACATATTCCACTAGGACAGTGGTTCTCAACCTGTGGGTCCCCAGATGTTTGTGGACTTCAGCTCCCAGAAGCCCCAGCCACTATGGTCAATGCTCAGGGCTTCTGGGAGCTGAAGTCCACAAACATCTGGGGACCCACAGGTTGAGAACCACTGCTCTAGGAGGTCTCCAGGACAGGCAATTGACACAGCCTTTTCCCCCCGAAAAAGGTTGGTCCAGAGAGTTCTGGAGGGGTCTAGAACTACTAAAACAGCCACTTTGCCTGTGGAGCAGGAGTTGCCCACCATGTTAAATCCCCACAATGCCTACAATGTAACTATGCCTATAAGGAAACACTGGGCATTATGGAAAAGGAAAATGGCAATTCCCACTGGTGCCCAATGTTGCCCATTTTGCTAGACAAACCTGCATAAGATTCAGCTGCATAAGAGGGCATCTCCAGGTGGCACTTTGCTTTGAGCTTTCTCAGGCTTAGAGCTGGTGGGGGCTAAGGCAACATGTTTCTATAGGTCTATAATATTCAGTGTGACTTTAAAAAGGTAGCATCCGGGGAGAATAAAACAGATTTGAGAATGAGCCAAGACATTTTGTTGGCTCAGGAAAAAAGGTGCCCTCTCACATATCCAAGCCAAGGTGAATTTACTCAAAGTCAGCCAAGTTATTCTGGTACATGAGGCCTAAAATCCTGCAAACACTTCTTCCCATTCCTGGGAGTAAAAATACAAGAGCTACAATTGCCTAAATCCAAGCTTTTGTTCCAACTAGTGTCTCAATGAACCTTCATAGGTTCTCCTTGATTTACCAAGTAAATATTTAACAACTTTCTGCCTTACTCTGGCAGCCAAAATTCTTTTGAAAATTCCAGAACACACAAAGGTTAGAAAAGGCAACAAGTTCCAAGGTGGCTTGCATTTAATTTGCTCAGAAGCAAGAAAAATGTGACCCAACCTTATCTGACTGGTTTGCTCATCAATTGCATCAACAGCACTTTCCACGGAACTGAGCAAGGACTGGATCTGATTGGCCGTTTCCTTCAGCAGGAAGCGGGTCACAAACTGGTCCACATTGGTTCCTCTCTCGTACACCTGGGAAGAAGAGGACAAAGGCGTTTTAAAAACCTCAAGTTGACTGAAAGACCAGCATTTATTAGACAACTTCACCCTCTCAAGTGAACATGGAACCTTCAAAAGTTTGGAAATTTTAGAAGACACATGGAAATGGAGATCTGCAGGGTCAGAGGAGAACACAATAATAAGACACTGTTATGTGCTTGTTATATGTTATGTGTTGTCAAGTTGACTCCATCTTATGGTGACTCTAGCATAGGGGGTCTTGATAAGATTTATTTGGAGGAGGTTTGCCATTGCTTTCCTCTTAAGCTTAAAAAGTATGAGTGGCCTGAGGTCATCCCCTGAACCCTGTTCTCCTAATGCTCAAACCACTATACCACACTGAATTTCCTAGCGCTAATATGTATCTGGTTTTAACATTTAGAGTATCAATAGGCTCCAAATGGGCAACTGCTATGTGTTCAATGTCACCTTGCACTGGGCATTAGAAGATCAAACTGGGGCGGGGGTGGGCAACGGAATAACAAGAAGGTGTTATGGGAACACTTAAGATAAGGAGGCAACACCTTGGCTAGCTACCATGATGAAAGTTATGTAAACAACAGTAAACCTGGGAGAGTGCCTGTGCTGATGGGCAACTTGCCATGTAAGACAGTCTTTGATATATGTGCCAAAATTTGTATGAAAGGTATAAAACCTGTAACCAATTCAAATGCTATAGTCTCAGCTATGTTGCTTGCTTTTCTTGAAATAAACTCTGCTGATTGAAACTCTGAGTGAAGTTCTAGAGAGCAAGTTAACCAGGACATGACACAGTTGATTTCACATCCGCCCTGTTCAGAGGTAAAAATCAAACCAAACAAACCCTCCTCCAGTACTGCTCCTCACTCCTTAATGACCTCCCCTGTTGGCATGTGTCAGGTTGCTTTGCTTCCCTGCCATGATATCATTTATTGTCAATGTATTTTAAAGTAGTGGTTTGTGGTTTCATGTTTGCTTACCCTGTTTGCTACATGTTATATATTGCCTGTAAAATGTTATATACTGTCTGATACCGCCTGTAATCATAGAATCATAGGAATGTAGAGTTGGAAGAGACCACACAGGCCATCCAGTCCAACCCCCCGCCATGCAGGAACACCCTCAAAGCACTCTCAACAGATGGCCATCCAGCTTCTGCTTAAAAACCTCCAAAGAAGGAGATTCTACCACACTCCGAGGCAGCGTATTCCACTGCCGGACAGCCCTGATCGTCAGGAAGTTCTTCCTGAGGTTCAGGTGGAATCTCCTTTCCTGCAGCTTGAATCCATTGTTCCTTGTCCTGGTCTCTAGCGCAGCAGTAAACAAGCCCTCTCCCTCCTCTATATGACATCCCTTCAGATATTTAAACATGGCTATCATGTCCCCTCTTAACCTTCTCTTCTGCAGACAAAACATACCCATCTCTTGAAGTCTATCCTCATAGGGCATGGCTTCCAGGCCTCTCATCATTTTGGTCGCCCTCCTCTGGACTTGCTCCAGCTTGACCATGTCTTTCTTGAACTGGGGTGCCCAGAACTGGACACAGTATTCAAGATGAGGTCTAACCAAAGCAGAGTAGAGTGATACCAGTACCTCCCTCGATCTAGACACCATACTCCTATTGATGCAGCCGAGAATTGCATTGGCCTTAATATTTCTGGAAGATTTCTGCTGTTTAACTGGGAGTACATATATAACCAGAAGGATAGTAAAAGAGGCTGGAAGGGGAAGGCTAGAAGCTATGTGAGCTATCTGGTAAAATCAGTGTTTTGGGAAAGAGTGAATGTTGACATAACAGGCCTTGTTAGGTGAGAGATCAAAGGCAGCGCAAGGTCGGAAAGTCTGGGAAGAAAGCCAACTCACAAAAAGAAGTTGTTTTGATGAACTGACAAATGGCAGTTTAGTGCTTACAAACTTGTGATATACTGCTTATAAGAAAATGCAATGCCAATCAGCCTTCAGTTCTGGCAATTTGATGAAATGTGCAACTGGTACCCATTGACTGAATAAACTTCTGTAAACTTCTGAGTGTGTTACTTGGAGCTGGAGTTATCCTATACATGACAGCAGGAAAGGTCTGCAACAGAGATGTAGCTACATTTAGATCAGAGGTGGGCAACTTCATGGGGACCAGTGCTAAATCCTTCCAGACCCAGCTGTGGGGAGGCCCTTAGTAAGCCCAAACAATTCCATTTTCCTCTACGGTCCCTCTCAAAATAGCAACTGGAAGTGATATCCCATCACTTCCTGAAACCATTTTGAGAGGGACTTCAGAGGAAAATGAGAACATTTGGGAGGTCTTGCAGGGTTCTGGGTTACTTGTAGGGATTCACAAATCTGGTGAGATTTGTTTATAGCTTGGGGACACAATTGCCTGAAAGCTTCATATTTTTTAACTATTGGTAGTTCAGGAGGCTTTGAGGAATGTTTGGAGGACTTCAGGACCACAAAAGTGGGTTCCGGTCACCACATATTGCCCACAGACCATTTGGATGAATGCAGTTATAAAGTTCCACAAGACCAGGAAACCCAACAAAGCAGAGCTTATAATCACAGATAGCTTTACAACTGCATTCAACTTGAAGGTTACATTTCTCCTGCAGTCCTTCTACCGTTTGATTCGTAATATGCCTATTAATTGCTCCATTACAAAAGGCAACCCCTGGTTGGAGTTTGTGTCCCATTCCCTGGGACTTTGGCCTCTGGCACTGTGGATGGCAACCAGGTGCATTTTCCATGTCTCACTGAGCTTCAAACAAATCCCCTGATTTTCTTCCCTTCCTGCCAAGAGATCTGTATGCTTTCCTTCCCCAAGGGAACAGTTTCTCTGAAGTATTCTGTCTCTCTCTGTGTCCATGTGCCGCTGAACATTTTTATAAGCTGGCTGTTATGCACAGCCAAGTTCATCCAGATGCAAAGGGATTGACTTCTGACAAGCTTTTAAGGCTTGGTTCCCCTGGCAACGGTGTCTAATTGAGTCAAGGTTGTCTTGGGCATTTGCCTCCTCTCGCATTTTTATTCTCCATTTGGAAGTAAGCGTCAATGTCCTGGCACCCCACTTAATAGCTTTTGGGCATTTTGTGGAGCTACACGATGTATTTTGTGATATAAGCAGGGTACAAAGAGTGGTTCAGAAGATGTGTAAAGTGCATTGCTAGAAAGAGTGCTCCTCTCTAAAATCAGAGGCATTGTGGCTGAGATCCTGTATACCACAGCATAGCATTTAACCCCTATGGGCCGACCATGGCCATTCTGTAGCTGATGGACAGCAGGAAGGTGGAATTGGAAAAGTGTCTGGCTGTGTCCCTGTAACCAGATGGAGACCTGTGATACCATCCATTGATATTGACCAGGATTCTCTAGAGGTCGTTGCAGATGATGTTATCAGTCTGTGCCTGGTTCTGGGACCATAGCCAGATGCTTCTCCAGTCTTCCCACTCTCCACTAGCCACTGAATGACAATGGGGGCCTACAGCAGCTAAACAGTGAATCCAGGGTGGGCAGCTTAAGTCAGTGTGGAGGATGGAAGAGAATACCTCTGTAAGAGGAAGAGGAAGGCCCTTTCTGCACCCTACCCCGTCCTGTCGTGCTCTAGTGGTGGTCCTGGCAGCAGCTCTGCCATGAAGGGAGTGCAACAGCAGCGCTCCCCTCCCTTTGGCTCCCTGCCGAAGGAAGTGTGATGGACACGCCTGCTTCTTCTGCAGCATAGCCAGGCATTTTCCCAGGCTGTGCTGGGGCAGGAAGTGCCTCCATTTCACTTCCAGGGCTTCCGCAGGCCAGGTAAGTGTGGGATGGTCACACAATTGTGGGTCATTGATTTAATCCATGATCACACCGACTGGTGACAGGAGGAGGACGGGACTGCAATGATGTCATGCAGAAGCATTGTCGCAGTCCTGCTCCTCTCCTGTCCCCATGCTGGGACAACAGCATCCTGCGAAAGGGCAGAAGGAGGAGGAGGAGGAGGAGGAGGAAGACAACACATGCAGGGGTGCATATATTGGTAATAGGATGCCTACATATTTCTACTTTGGCTTGGGTGCATGTGTGGCAGAATTATGAATTTCATTTCTTAGGTTTGCAAGATCTGAGCAGGACAGCTCAGGGTGCATGGGAGGTCACCCTAACTTGAAGCTGACTTGGTGGCAAATATAGCACCGATTTAGTAGACAGAAAAGATCCCTTTATTGAAACTTGTCACAACACAGAGTTGCAAAAGCTTAACACAGTAACACCAACCAACATTAAAAGTTTTGTATGATGGAACAAGGGCAGTTACCAGGAGGGAAGGACAACTCTTTCAAATGTTCCAAAATTTGTAAATGTCTTCTTGTTTGGGATGAAAAAAAAATGCAAACAATTCCTTTCCTGCACAATGCGGCAGAAACTGAAATGAGTCTATTTATCCATTCTGATCCAGGGCTTTGAATGTGATGCTCTCCAAAGTTTAGGTTTGAATCTTTGTACTAAATTAGGGTTGCCACCTCTTTGTTCTGAAGTACTCCTCATTTGTAACACCCATAGAGCAGGTTTCTACAGCGTACTCTCTGACTGTCCCAGTTTGGCAGACAGTCCTGATTAACCCTCTTGTCATCCCACTTTTTCAGCTGCTCTTAAAATGCCCCAGTTCCTCTCTCTTCCTCCCACTTTGTCCAAAGGTCACATTCAGATGATGGCATAAGCAAAATTCCATGTACGGAACTGTTTCACATGCATAGTGCGTATTACATTTGTGTATGTCACCAACAGGATGCCAACATTACCCAATGCTGCCCACATTTGCTGTGATTGATTTTAAGGTTAAATTTCTTAAAAGTGCTTATCATTCTTCTGAGAATGAACTACATGTTTTGCATCTGAAGTCGTAGCAGCAACTAGATGCTTAGCAAATCCATGAGCACATTCACTACAGCACCCACTGCCGGCATCCACAGGCCATGAGGTTATTAAGATTTTAGTTTGGCTCCCAATCAATCTGCTCGGCTTGGGGCGATAACAAGTCCGCACATAGTTGTATTGCCTCCCCACGTCTCCCTTTGCCTAGATTGTAGATCTTTGGGGGCCAAGAACCTGCTTTAAATTCTGCATCTGTCAGACATGCTGCTGACACTGTGGGGAAAAAAATAATTACAATAATTAATAATAACAACAAAGAGGCTGTGTTATGTGATCAAAATGGTTAAACTGGGATTTAAATAGGACTTATTCATTTGTTTCTTGCAGAACACAAAGCAGTTTCTCTCCCAGCATGCAAATACATCCTGTGCCTTTTGGGAATTGTTGAGCCAGATGGTTTGGCTCTAGGTGCGTACAGCATGCATACCAAAGAGAGGAGTTCCTGCACTCTGAAAATGCATTTGCTGCATTTCTGCCACATTTATCTATCACATAATTGTCACAGGTCCCATATCCTCCAACATGTCACAGATGAAAACTGGGGTGCAGCTGGCTTGGCGAAATCAGAGTGGTCAAGATGGTGAAACTTATTAATGAGGAAGAACAAAAAAGCTAGGAGACGGTGAAGCAGTTTGGACTTGCCTGAATCTGCAGGGAAGGCCATAATGGACCACCTCTTCTCCTCCCACCCCTGAGTTTACATGGTACTTATATATAGAATTATTGTACTTTGAACTCATTTTGCGGCAACTGAAGTAGGCTGAGGACAAAGAGGGAAAGTGGATGGAAGAAGAAGCTGGGACATTTTAAAAGCAGATGAAAAAGTGGGATGGGAGAGGATTAATCAGGATATTCCCTGACAAATCAGGACAGTGTGGCATCCAATCAAAAGCACAGGTTAAAGAAAGCCACGGTGGCTAGTTTACAAAAGAAGGTGGTTTTGCACGGTACTGACTGCCTGATGCTTGTAATACAATGAACCCTTCCCATGCTCCCTTGAACTGTTTTGCAGCATATTGAAAAGCTGTTCCAATTTGAGTTCTATTATCTCTCAGCACCAGCTGGATTCTACCAGACTCTGCTTGTCCACCGTGGGAACAAAATACTGGCTTGCACAGGCCTTTGGGCTGATCCAGCAGGCCCCCTCCTAAATTCTTATATTATGTTAAAGCTGAACTTATACTATTGGAGGAAAATCTACCAAGATTCCCTCTTTCTAAAAATGCATATTTTGTATGAGCTCTTGGTCTCAGATGGCTTATACGTCTTCTGTTCCTGACTCACCCATCAATACCTGCCTTTCCTTTTGCGTCACTGCAAAGAGGGAGCAGTGGAGAGGTTAGCCACAGGAACAAAATTTCATCTGGACTAAATGCTCTACTCATTCCAGGCTCAGGACAGGATATTGACAGGTGTGTCTTCCTTCTGGCTGCACCAGATAGTTCTTTATTAGGAGGGATTACAGAAAAGCCCCAGGGTTTCTGCCTAACCCCCTGTTTCAAGTTTATGATCATTTAAATACATGGTGAATTTTAGCTGTTCTTTTGAAGTGGAAAATGCAGAGACCATGTTTTCTGCAAAACAGTACTGCTTCCCCTTTGTTCACTGAGACACATAAGCCGCAATCTTTTCAGCACAGTGGAACAAATCCCATTGACTCACTCTGTTCCAAAGTCCTTTTCCCACTGGCTTAAACCATATTACAAGATTTCACATTATCAAATATCCACATATTTGGTTTGGGCTCAGATTGCAACAACCTCAGCTGGTTTCACCTAGCAGATGGTACAGTTCTAGGCCTTTTAAATAGGTCTCCTTTTGTCCTTAAAATTTCCTTTAATTGCACAGAGAGAGAAAGAGAGAGAAAGATGGTAAAATATTTGTACTTCTCTGGCTAACTTTAGGACATTAGTGTATGTTCTGAGTGGTATTTCATAGGAATACCAACATTTCGCAGGTGAAAACTGGGGCACACGTGGCCAAGCAACATCAGAGTGTGGTCAAGATGGCAAAAGTTATTCATGAGGAAGCACACACAATCTATGAGAGGCTGCAGCAATTTGCTTTTGCCCAAGCCTATTGGGAAGGGGAAGGTTCCAGCTGCCTCTTCTTCTCTCCCCACTGAGTTAATATAGTGCATATATGTAATACTTTTGCACTTGGAACTAAGTTTGCAGCAACTCAAGGAAGCTGAGGACTAAGGGGGAAATTGGGAAGAGGACAGAGAAACCAGCTCATTTTAAAAACGGCTGGAAGAGGGGGGTAACAGAGAATTAATTGAGACTGTCTTCGCCAAAACAGGACAAATGGAGTGGATCTGTTAATGCTCGGGCCAGGAGAGGTCACACATTTAAATGCCCTAAAATTTTGGTACATATTGTACCTCTTGTAAATTTACATTTTTAAAATGTAAAATGTGTTTGGTCGTTTTTGTGGCCCCCTGAAGCCCCCTACCAAAGCCTCTCAATGTCCCATTTTTTTTTAAAAAAGGTCAATTTTCGGACTTTTTTTTGTCCCCAAACATGTAAAAATATGCAAAACCCCCACAAACTCCCCAGAATCCGAGACAACCCCAAATACCTTTGTTTTCCTCTGCATTCCCTCTGAAAATGGCAATAGGAAGTGGTGCACCATTCCAAGAGGAACTGCAGGAGAAAATGAAGGTATTTGAGCTTGTTACCTGTGGAGTGCAGCTTGGCCCTGTGCCTGAATCTCCGGGAAAGGGAAACAAAACTCCCAAGCTTGACAACCGACTCATATTAACAACACTATAAGGAAACATACCTCAAAGGTTTCAAAAGGGAACCACGGCTTTCTGTGCCCGCAAATAAGAGCTGTCCCATGACAATCGGGTCAGTCAGACGACATTCTGCAGTACTGTGTGCTCAGCAAAACAATTTGATTCATTTTGCGTAAAAATGGATCAGCAGGAGAGCACTGATTTCTAAGCTCCGGCTTTGCATACACACCTCTCTGTGCAAGTCAAGCAATTGGAACGAGGCCCTTTCACAATGTACATCTCTTTCCCTGTAGTATGGCAGCATATTTTCTCCCAGCATCAACAAGAGTTCTGGCATTTGCAAGAAAATTTTTAGAGCAAATTGCCTAAACTTGACAAATCGAGGAAGCTACGCAGAGCTTTGTTGCACAGACTTTTTAAGAACCAGCAGCATCTGATGGGTTATTTCAGTGTTTCTGAACAACCAGCCAGCCCTGCTGAGCTTGTTCACTCTATATGTGGTTTGTTTTACAAAGGGAGAAGACAATAGTTTTGTCCGAAAACAGACAACATAGTTATGCAGACACCCTATGGGGAAAAAAACCCACTTGTCTCATCTTCGCACTTGAGATGAGAAATCTTATAGGGAGTGACGGGGAAGTCGACGATTTCTTGACAGGCTGTCTCAGAATACATCCACACGATAGAGTTGGAAGGCTTTGATCCCACTTTAAGTGCCATGATTCCTAGGGTGTAGCTATGGAGGGAGTGGGTAAAAAGAGCATTATGCTCCCTCATGAAATTTTTCTTCAGCCCCCAATTTTCTAGCCTTACAGTAACTTAAAATTCCAGTGGACCATTTAGAAATACTGTTTGGGCATCCAAAGAAAAGAGGCAGCAAAGGAACAAGAACCCTGCAAATATGAGTGATAGCTATGAATGGTCTTCAGCAGCTAACTTTCTGCAATGCTAGAAATTTGGGGACTGAACAAACATTTCATTTGAGGGAATTTATATCTGGAAGGCAATGCCTTCATTTTGCCCCCCTTCCAATCTTAGGGTAGGAAGGGACCACAGGGCCAATCTAGTCCAGCCTCCTGCCATGTAAAAATACACAATTAAAGCACTCCTGAAAGATATCTACCTGATTACTCTTTAAAGACCATCAAACAAGCAGAATCCACATTCCTCCAAAACAGTTTATTCCTCTGTCAAACAGCGACTACCATTAAGAAGTATCTCTGTCCTTGAAATCTCTGTCCATTGGGTTATGTTCCAGTCTCTGGAATAGCAGAAAACAATCTTGCTTCATCTCTGACAACTCTTACGGTAAAGAAGTCTCTTTTCTTGCAAGCTGTACCTATTGGTTCATGTCTAGGGTGGAAAACAAATTTGGGCCATTTCCTCACTACACTGTTTACAGTGCTCTTATTCCACTTTCATCATCCTATGGAATCCTGGGGTTTGCAGTCTAGGGAGGGCATTCAGAATTCTCAGCCAGAGAGCTCTTTGGCGTTTGTAAACTACCAACCCCAAAATTCCAATGGAAAGTGGAATAATAGCACTATAACAGTGTAGTGTGGAAATGGCCTTGCTTTATTCTCTGCATGACACCCCTTCAAATATTCCAAGATGGATATCAGATCACTTCTCAGTTTTCTCTGCTACAGCCTCTTCTGCAGAATCTATTGCTTCATGATTTCTCTGCCACAGAACCTGAGTGTTTTACAATACACTGGAGGGGGCCTCACCTGATAGCAAACCCCAGAATTCAGAAGGATGGAACTTTGGCACTTTAAAGTGGCATCAAACTGCTGTAATTTCATCATATGGATGCACCCTGTGTTAAGACAAAGATTAACCATTTGGTGAGAATTCTGTACATCCTTGCATGTACCAGATGCTTTCGCCAAACTGAATATATATGCTTATTTATAAAAACACAGATAAAGACTATAGATAGTGAACTCTGCCACTGCCTAGGTTATCTGAGTTTACCAGGTTCAAACTGAGGATTGCATGTTTCACAAATATAAGGAAAACAATAAAGGCAGCTTTCCTTTCTCTGTAGAAAAATTCATTGCCTATTTTTCCTAATACCAAATCTTCTACAATACAATGTGGCTCAACAAGAAGGGTTCGAAACCTCAAAGTAACCTCTCCACCTCCCATTTATTGGACACAAGCACTTAAAAAAAAAGCTTTCTTATACTACCCAGAAAATCAAAACATGAGATTCTACTCTCTAATAAAAACAGAGTCTCTAAGGGCATCAAATCTCAAATGCACCAACACCTTGATAATTGGATTTGGTCTTGCCACAGGTACACAACAAAATTTTTATATGTGTCCTTGATGACAGCTAGAATAGATGGAAAGGAAAAGCATCTCTCATATCTACCAGATTTATAGAGACAGCAAAGGCTGATCTGACAAAGTTCTATAAAAAAGGAATTGGCAATGATTTGACCTTGCAAAGGACCTACAGACATTGGAAGGAAAGGTAGCAAAAGCCAAGGAAGTGGGAAATGATGAATGGGCCACAGATTCTGGAGCAATTAAACTGAAATAACAGCAGGATTGGGAGGAGCGTTTTCGAATCCACACACTGTGCCTAATGACCTGCCCCGCTGAATCCACTGATCTGGGAAGCGAAGGAAAGCTGTTCCATTGAATTTGGTCTAACTAAACAGATGCATCAAATGTGTTAGATACTGAATTTGCTTTGAATAAAACTTGGGTAACCAGTTTTTGTGTGTGTCTTTATTTCCGTAGGCTAGCCAAGCTCCCAATATGTTGTACTACATCTCCCATCATACCTAGGCAGCAGCCCAAAATGCTGTCTAGAAACAATGGGATGTATAGTCCAGCCTACATGGAAGGAGTGCTGTTGGAGGTGGGGTGAATGGGAATGCGGAGTAGTGAAAACGTGTTATGAGAACACTCCATACCAAGATAAGGATATGGGAACTCAGTTTGGCTCCCAGGATGAAAGATATGTAAATAATGGAAGATATGAGGAAATGCTTATATTGGTTGGTTGGATGACATGACATTTATGACTTTTTGTACGACAAGGTATAAAACCTGTAACTACCTCAGTTACTTTAATTTCAGCAACTTTTGGAAAAGTTGCTGTGTTGTTCGCTCTTCTTAATAATTGTTTCTGTTTTAAACGCTGAGCAATTTTTCTTGAGAGCAAGTTATTCAGGACATGACACCTTGATCTTAGCCAACAGGCCAAGCAGCAGCAGAACGGACCGGTATGCCAGCAGGGATTCCCCCCCCCCCATATGTCCTTTCACCCAGTGAGAAACAGCGTGCATTTGTAGATCAAGTTCTCGGCAAGAACTAGGAAAGTGTGCATTCAAATCCCTTCTCAGAGTGGTACTCTGGTGGGTACATTGGTGCAGACTCTCTTTTGGTCAGATTAACCCATCTCACAGGTTTGTTGCAGAAAGAAAAAACATATTGGTGTGTGTGTGGCAGGGGGAGCCTATGTAATTGTCGTAAACTTTGTAGGACAAGGTGGGCAACTTCTGTTCCTCCAGATATCGTTGGGCTGCAACTCCTATCCTGCCTAACCACTGGAAATGCTGGCTGAGGCTGATGGAGGGTGTTATCCAAACAGCATCTGGAGGGGCAAAATTGCTCACCCCTGCCTTGCAGGTTAAAATTCAATGCATAAATCAATGCACCTAAATTTCCCTACCCATACGAACATTCCCAACCCAGTTTCTCAAGGATGGGGAATGAAAGTTAAAACATTTTGGCTGGTCCAAAGAGATGTCACAAGGAACTTTATTAAAATTTGAGTGAGGAGCGGGGAGAGTTGCAAGGATAGAATGAGAAGGACTAGTGTTTTTATTCTTGAAGCTATTTTTAATAACTAAACCAAGAGATAATAACAGCACGGAGATATCACTCATTATAATTTATTTGAACACAAGCGCAGGCAATTTGAATAATCAAAGTTCCACACATGCAAATTGCTCTGCGTTTATGACAGAAGAGATTAACGAAGGTCTGGTTGCTATGGTAACCTCTGGAGGCCCACAGATCTCAGAAGGAAACAAGGGCATGTTCCACCTTTCTATTTAAACCAGAAATGGGGGAAAAAAGATGGAAGAAGGAAGGAAAGAAAAGGAAGAAGGAAGGAGGGGAAGCTATTGCAAGCATGTTAGGAAGTCCTTACACAACCACAGACAAATTAATCCATGGAATTAGCTGCATGTCCGGTTAATGCCTTCCTTCTCGCAGCAGGAAGATAAAATAAAAAGCTGATGCTTTGCTCTGCTTTATTTACTTATTTATTTGTTTAAGTTATATCCGGCCTTTCTCCCAGTTTGGAACCCAAGGTTTGCAACACAAGATTAAAATCGAATAAGGTTAAAATGCATTTTACTGCTGTGCAGGGCCAATCCTGCCCTTAAGGGATGAGAAACTGAGTGTCCTTTCACACAACACAATTATAGCTCCATGATTCCACTTTAACTGCCATGGTGACATCCTAGGGAACTCTTGGATTTGCCATTTAGGAGTGGCATTTAGAATTTTCAGCCTCGTTGAACCCAAAAACCAGGATTCCCTAGGATGTTACCATGGCAATTAAAGTAGGATCATAGCACTACAGTCACATAGTGTGGAAGGCACTTGACTATCCTCCCAACATGGTGGTGGTACTACAATCTTTGTCAAACCTGCCCATGCTGGCTGAGCCTGATGGAAGTTGTAGTCCAACAGTATCTGGAGAGTTCCATTCCTGGTTTGACCATGGAAACCCACTGGGTGACTTTCGGCACTTCACATACTCTCAGCCCCCAAAAAACCCTTCATAGGTTCACCTTAGGTTCACTGTGAGTTGGAAAGGACTTGAAGGCACAATTAAACAACAAGAATGCTATATCTATTTTAAGCCATCTTGAGTCCAAATTTTGGAGAAAAGTCAGGGTATATATAAAGATTGTAGCCTGAATCTTCTTGGGTAGTCCAAAGCAGAGTAGCCCTGTTGAATTAACTGATTTAAATGCTGTTGGTTCAATGGATCTACTCTAATTGGGACTAACCAAGAGGACTCAGACCATTTAACAAAACACTTGTGAGAAATTGCCATAGACAGGTTATTAATAGAACAATTGCAAAAAGTGATACTGCAAAGAGAGCGAAACATTATCCAGTCATATCTTGCTAATTCTAGGGCCATTTCTGCACTACACTGTTATAGCACTATTATTCCACTTTCAACCTCCTGTGGAAATCTGGGGTTTGTAGCTTACTGAAGCCTAAGAGCAATCTGGCTGAGAAGCCTAAAGGCCCTTCCCTAAACTGCAAAGGTCAGGAGTCCATAGGAGGTTGAAAGTGGAATAACAGCACCGTAAACAGTGCAGTGTGGAAACGGCCCTAGTTTATTGGACAGGATCCAAATCACTGTCGCAGCCAGATCACCCTCACATCCAAACTGGTATAGTCTTTTAATACATTTTAATGATTTTAATGTTACAAATTGTTTTTCAAGTAACTTTTACACTTACAGTTTTTATTGGTGTTTTCATACATTTTTTCATCTGTATTGTTTCCAACACATTGTAAGCTATCTAGAGTCCGATTATTGCAGAAAAGGCAGGACATAAATGAACAGCATAAATAGTAAATTATTATTTAATTATCATCGAATTAATAATGTTGTTGTTGCATGCCTTTAGGTTTTTTCCAACTTATAGCAACCCAAAGGTGAATTTATCATTGGGTTTTCTGGGGCTGAGAGTGTGTGAAGCACCCAAGGCGTTTGCATGTGTGTGTGTTCTGCAGAAAGGCTGGATTGTGGTTGTCGTGTGTTGGTAGCTGTATGCCTCCAAGTTGTTCCTGACTTATGGTGACCTGAGCAGGCCTATCGTGAGGTTTTCCTGTAAGATTTGTTCAGAAGGGATTTGCCTTTGCTTCCTCTGAGGCTGAGAGAGTGTGATTTGCCCAAGGTCAACCCAGTGGGCTTCCATGGCCAAGGGGGTAACCAAACCTTGGTTTCCAGGTTCATAGTCCAATATTCAACCCTCTACCCCACACTGGCCCCTTTAATAATACTCCAGCTCTGCTTCTAGCCTTGAAGCTTGGAAGCCTAGAAGGGATATTTATATGTGAAAATAGCCACTAGCTTTTAAACTATTTCTTCATTCCTGTGGCAGCAACTAGCTCCTAACATGTATCTCTGCAGCATCATATGTATCTTGCATTGTATCTCTTGTGCCTGAGCCTTCACTTTGAGTTATCTTTGCTGACACAAACAGGGGTCTGAAAATATTGCAAAGCGGAAAACTGTTATTTTAAGGCAGTCGTGAGGATAAACAAGCCATCCTTTTTCCGCTGGTTAGGAGAGAGACAGAATATGCTGCTGTCTCAGGCAATCAGAAGCTTTATGCAAAGAAAGGCATTGATGCCGGTGTATAAGCCAGGCAGTATTTTGGAGCAAGATAGTGTTGGCTGTCTTTAGAGAATGCTCAAGTCAGATTAGGGACTGACAAATCTGTCCCTTTCTTATCCACAGCATAAAACTGTTTTGTGCACTTTCTGATTCAGGTTGTGATCTGCATTTTTATACATAGTTTTGTTTTATGACATTACTTAACAAAAGTTAAAACATAATTAAACAATCAGAAAGAATTAAAACAATGTTAAAAACCATAATTAAAAACTCAAGACGCTCGTCAGCAACACAATATCTAGCACATTCATCAGATAGGCCACAGATCATCACACATCAAATGCCTGTCTGAATAAAAAACATGTTTATCAGATTGTGGAAGGATAGTAGGGAGGGTGCCAGTCTGGGTTCTCTGGGAAGGGAGTTCCAAAGCCTGGGGCAACTACTGAGAAGGTCCTATCTCATGTTTTCCCACCAGGTGTACCTGTGAAGGTGGTAGGATGGAAAGAAAGGCCTCTCCAGCAGATCTCAAAGCCCAGGTTCGTTCATAGTGGAGAATATGGTTCTTCAGATAACTAGGACCTGAACCTATAGGGTGCTAAAGGTTATCACAATTGTGCTTGGAAACAGACCAGCAGCCAGTGGAGCTGTTGCAACAGGGGAGTTATGTGATCCCTGTAGCCAGCCCCAGTTAACAATCTGGCTGTGGCTCATACAATCATAGAGTTGGAAGAGACCACTGGGGCCATCCAGTCCAACCCTGTGCCATGCAGGAACCCATATCAAAGCACTCCCAACAGATGGCCATCCAGCTTCTGCTTAAAAACCTCCAAAGAAGGAGACTCTACCACCCTCCATGAAGGCAGCATATTCCACTGCCAGACAGCCCTGACTGTCAGGAAGTTCTTCCTGAGGTTCAAGTGGAATCTCCTTTCCTGCGGTTTGAATCCATTGCTCCTTGTCCTAGTCTCTGGAGCAGTGGATAACAAGCCCGCTCCCTCCTCGACATGACATCCCTTCAAATATTTAAAAATGGCTATCATGTTCCCTCTTAACCTTCTGTTCTGCAGACTAAACATCCCCAGCTCCCTAAGACTCCATGGCTTCCAGGCCCTTCACCATTTTGGTCGCCCTCCTCTGGACACGCTCCAGCTTGTCAATAGCTCTCCTGAAATGAGGTGCCCAGAACTGGCCACAGTATTCCAGATGAGGTCTAACCAATGCTCTCTGGACCAGCTGATGTTTCCAAACACTCTTCAAAGGCAGCCCCACATTACTGTAATCCAACTGGGATGTAGCCATGCGTCACCATGGCCGGATCTAGTAGGTGTAGTAGGTGCCACACCAGTATTCCAGGCAGACAGCAGTCTAAAACAATACACTAATACTTCAGGATGCAACATAATAGAGACATGCGCTTTGCCAATCTATACAAACTATTCCTCAATTACGTTCCTCAATCACACAGACATATTTATAAATTGGTAGTATACACACTTTTCAGGAGCTAATTTTCTTCTTTTGAAAGTGAATGATAAATGTTTGCAGACACAAGTGATTTGCTGAGGGGAAAACCCCTTTTGAATGAAAGCAATAATGCTCTAACATCATATCAGTTTGGGAATGATGATCGGGCCTAGCTCAAGAAAACAAATCTTCTACATGGACAAGATTTTCCCCTTTACTACAGAGTCTGTATATACACCCAAAGACACTTGAAGACAAGTTACTATTTCTTATGGAGGAAGGCTCACTGTTAGGAATCAAAGTGGTGAGGAGTGGAATCTCTGTGGGCTATTCTATTATTTTCATTTTCACACACAGGAGCTGGGAGTTATATAAAGGACTGAAGCATCACAACACACACAGCTGTGCACACGCATGCACACTCGCACGCAGTATGATGGGGTAACTGGACTTCTTCCCTGTGTCTTTTTTAAAAAAAACTCAGTTGTCATTTGCATGTATAGATAGAAGTGAAATTTCTTGCAGCAATTTCAAAGGGGATTCCTCTGAAAAATTGGTCTGCATCCTTTCCAGTGCTGAATTTTACCTCTGCAACAAGGATCCTAAAATTACATTGATGCTGGGTTCCTTTGTACCTATGGAACAATAACTGGACTTGATTTATTAAAAAGAGTGATTATGGGCCCTTTCACACTTCACAACTACAACACTATGATTCCTCTTTAACAATCATGGCTACATCCTATGGAATTCTAGGATGGGTAGTTTGGTGAAGCACTACAGGTTTCTGGCTGAGGATTCTAAATGCCCCTCCCTATACTGCAAATCCCAAAATTGGGTAGGTCAGAACTATGACAATCATGGAGTCATGTCAACGGGTCTTTCAGAAATAAAGAACTAATACAGGTTGACATAGGCCATTTCTGCTCTATGCTGTTATGGTGCTATTATTCCGCTTTCAACCTCCTATGGAATCCTGGGATATGCAGTTGAGAGAGGGACATTTAGAACTTTCAGCCAGAGAGCTCTTTGGCCTTGGTAAACTACAAACCCCAGAATTCCACAGGATGGTGAAAGTGGAATAATAGCACTATAACAGTGTAGGGAGGAAATGGCCATAGTTTTTCCCCTTTAATACAATCTAATTGTGGAGTTCACTCGGTTCCACCACCCTCGCGACGTGGATTGCTGTACAATCCAAGGCCTTTAGTATAAACACAAAGACTGTGGAACTCACTCTCACTTGGCTCCCTTTGAACTGGAATTCAGATAGCATGCAGGAAAGGCAGTAGCCCAGTGGTATAACCAAAGCTTAGATGCAATTATAGATAACATAAGATTTTTGCTGTGAATAAGGGATAACAAAATCATATTGCAGTTGCTAAGTAATGAGGGATACCTTCACTCCCTCCTTCTACACTTGAGAGAAAGAGGAGAGGGATGGAAAGGAAAACATCACAAGCTCTCATCTCTTGCCTCTTCAATTTTATTGCCAAAGAATGTGCAGAAAACAGCCAGGAGGGGATATATGGGGAAATGAGCATTCATCATGCAGGGACTCGGTGACAAGTAACTGGTTTACATCATCTTAAGAGCTCCAGGGGGAAACTGGCAATTTTTCTCCACAGTAGCACCTTGGGTATCTACGTGAGACTCTCTGGATTTTGGGGTAATATATTTTAAGTATGTTACAAACCAAAAACAAAAATGAAAGAAAATAAAAATCATATTGGTTCATTTTCTCAGCTCTCTGGATAATCAGAAATTCTGGACCTGTTCTGTTTTGCAGGAAAAAACAGAGCATACGACTCTGGAATCCAGAGTTTGATTCCCTGCTTGGCCATGGAAACCCACTGGGTGACTTTGGGCGGATCACACACTCTCAGCCCCCAGAAAACCCCAAGATAGGTTCGCCTTACTGTCGCCATAAGTTAGAAATGACTGGAAGGCACACAACAACAACAATTTGGGGTTGCCTTTAGGGATGGATGAGATTCTGTCAATTTTGGTTTCACTCAGTGTCTCATTTGCTCATGCACAAGTTCATTTCTGCTTCAGGTAAATAATTTTGGAGGGAGAAAGCATGCATGTAAATGTATGCACATGCTAATACACATTTCTCCTAATTTGTATCTTTGTGTACACACTTTTCCAAAGTACTTTTGCATTTTGAACTCAGCCTATAGCAATTGAAGGAAATTGAGGACAAGGAAGGGAATGTGGGGAGAGAAACTGGAGCATTTTAAAAGCAGCTGAGAAAGTGAGACAGCAGAAGATTTATTGGGGCTGTCCCTGCCAAACTTTGATGGTTGGAAGGTATTTTAAATAACCATAGAGAAGACTGGGAGCACAGAGATGAAGCAGCGTTACTCCTGGTAGAGCTTTACACTGCCCTCGTATGACTCAGGATCTCAGCCGATATGTTTCATAGGCCATTTCCGCACTAGCCTGCTATAGCGTTATAATTCCATTTTCAACATTCTATGGAATCCTGGGGTTTGCAGTTTAGGGAGGGGCCTCAAAGGATTCCATAGGATGTTGAAAGTGGAATAATAGCACCATAACAGGCTAGTGCGGAAATTGCCATAGTTTCCCTGAGATGCATTTAGAACTTCTCAAACAAGGCTGCTGTTTTTCCACTTGGGAGTAGATCATAAATCACAGTTTCAGTGAAGCTAGCCCCAGGTTTAATTGCCATGGTTAATTGTGGAGAGCAGAAGATCATTAACAGCACATTAATAGAGCAGAGAACATGTGCTGATCAGTTTTATGAAGAGTTCTCCTACTGGCTTCTCTTTCATACACAATTTAGAACACATATTCAAATATGCAAAGGAATGTAAATGACCCTCTTTTTTAAAAAAAACTTAAGGCACTCTTTGATCTCATTCTGATTGTGTGTATGGAAAAACAGTTTTCAAAATTGCAATTAAGCAAACAATATGAAATTTTGGGGGAAAAAACATGGCAGGATCAGCTATTAAACCCCCTGTTGATAAAGGCATAGTGGGGAATTAAACAGAAAAATTCTTCCAGTAGTTGATGGCAATGGAAATATTCTATAGACCTCTTTCAGGAGAATTATCAATGTATATCTTGTTCTGAACTGGGATCTGCCCTCTTTTCTCTCTGGTTTTTGAGATGTTCAATTACCTGGTTTTATTTCCAGAAAGACACCCACCCTTTATATATACCCCTTTTGATATCTGAACTTTGTAAAGACTACAGTATATCTGCCATCGCTGGTGGGTTTAATTTTCTATTTTTCTTCTATCTCTTCTCCTCTGCCTTTGATTACTGCAGTCTCATTTCTGTTAATTGATAGAACCACCCTTAAAAAAATAAGAATTCTTTTTTTAAAATGCAAGACCAAACCTTTATATATACATTATAGTAGAAAATAGTACAAAATTCTTTACCTTAATAAAGAGAAAAACTACATGAAGATAAAAAGGATTATAATATGTAATATTACATTCGAAGTCCATTTAACTTATTAATCTAGGTGAGATAGATAAAATTACAATTTAGAATATAAAGAAAAGTTTCCCTTGTGTGCATTTTCTAATTATTAACTTGACTCTTATTACACATAAACTATTACTTTCTTTCATTAATTATTCTTATATTCCTTCTATACCTAGTCCAGATGTATTTGCCCATCTTTTCCCCAGATAATTTGTCAAATATTCCCAGTCTTTCCTCAAACTGTTTAACTTTTTTTTCACTTAACAATATTGTTAGTTTATCCACTTCTAGGAGATCATACAATTTTAAGAGCCACTCTTCTGCAGTTGGTAATATATTGGCTTTCCAATTTTTGGCATAAATGATTCTTGCAGATTTTATAGTATAAAGTATGATAAAGCAAAAACAAAAACTGGATGTGCTTTTATGATCATTGGATGATCTCAAGGGTGGGCATGACTCAGAACCTAGAATGCCACACCACTAGATTTGGGTTCTTGAGGAGTTTCTGACTGCCGTTTTGGTGACCAACAGGGACAGTCAGAGGGTCAGTCCAGTGTAATGGTTTGAGTCCTCCACTGGGATCCTGTGAGACCCGGGTTCAAATCCCCCTCAGCCGTGGAAACACACTGGGTTGATTGGAAATCTTTGGGCAAGTCACACTCTCTCAGAAGACAAAGGCAAGCTCCCTCTGAATAAATCTTGCCTAGAAAATCCCAGGATAGGTTCACATTAGGGTTACCGTCAGTCAGAAACGACTTGAAGGCACACAACAGACAAACAAAACATAAATGCCATTGATTTTGGTGGGTCTCCTCATCAATATGACACAGGTTGAATCCAACCCAATCATTTGTGAAATAATAAGATGTGCTAGATCCAATGACACTATGTGTATATATATATATATATAGAGAGAGAGAGAGAGAGAGAACCAAGAGAGAGAGGCTGAGAGAGGAAACAATTGGTGCAAATTTACCTAGAAGTTTCCAGTTTCAAAAACACATTCTCTGTCTTCTAGCAACTCCTTGGCATTTTTAACGCATCGTCTTCAATGGCTGCTCCAGTGATACAAGATGAATCATATTCAAATAGATGTGTTTTCATAATAATTTCTCTGAATCCCCATTAGTAAAATGCCTTCCACGGTTAAACTTGTTTTGCAAAGAGGAGGTCATTAAGATGATGATCACCAAAAATGCCCTAGGTCTTATTGACAGATTTGTCAGCCTGTCCTAGGGAGATTTAATGAGGTTTGCTCTGATTATTTCTGTCCTGAATTGTTATTTTCTGCTCATTCTTTTAAAAAATCCTGTAAGTTAAAATATTTATGCTGGAGGCTGTGTATAATTTGTTGATCAATTAAGGCATTTTAGAGGAGATACTGAGGACAAATGTGTTTTGCTTCATCTCAGCCTTCCATAACCCAATGTTCTCTCAATTTGGTGGACTACTACATTCATCATCCCCAGCTAGCATAGCCAGAGTCCAAGACATCTGGGGAGCACTAGTTTTGGGGGAGGCTGATCTCTCTAGTGTAATGCAGCATGAGGATGAGAAAGAGATATTAGGAATCCAAAGATGGACTTCCCATCTTTGGAGGCTTTTAAGCAGACGTTGGTTGGCGATCTTTTTGGAGGATTGTAGCTATGTATTCATGCATGGCAGGAAGTTGGATTAGATGTTCTCTTCAAACTGTAAGATTCTGTAATTCTATGACATTAACTGATGCCACAAAGACTACAAAAATCTAGACAGGAAAGTACTGTTATCTGTCCTAAGCTTAAAAGAAAAAGAAAACTTGAATGTGTTCATCAATTGCTCAAAAGAAGAAAAAGCTTCTGTTTTTGCATCCTCATGTACAGTGCAGAACACAGAAATGGAAACTAAGCACAATTTGTAAAGTAAAGAAGTTCTTCCTAGTGTTTAGGTGGAATCACTTTTCTTGTAATTTGAATCCGTTGGTTCATGTTCTAGCCTGCTGTTCCCAAGACTACAACATGGAGCAATGGCCATTTCTGCACTAGACTTTTATAGCACTATGATTCCACTTGAAACATCCTATGGAATCCTGGGGTTTGTAGTTTTGGGAGGGGCCAAGTGGCCCCTCCCGAAACTGCAAACCCCAGGATCCCATAGGATGTTTCAAGTGGAATCATAGCGCTATAAAAGTCTAGTGTGGAAATGGCTAATGGCTTCAAACTACAGGAAAAAAGACTCCATGTATACATTAGGAAGAACTTCCTGATGGTAAGAACAGTTCAACAGTGGAATATGCTACCTTGGAGTGTGGTGGAGTCTCTTTCCTTGGAGGTTTTTAAACAGATGCTGAAGGGCCATCTGTTACAAGACTACTTTGGCTGTGTCTTGTTTCATGGCAGGGGGCTGGGCTAGTTGGCCCTTGTGGTCTCTTCCAGATGTATGATTCTATGAAAAATGCCAATTAAACAATACTTGCATCTTGGAGATGTGAAGCCACATGTGTGCAATGTCCTTAAGTGCAGCCTTCAGAAACTGTTACATCCAGAGGCTGCTTTTGACTTGGCATCAGTTTTAAACTGTGCATCACTCCAGTCTCTGATCTTCATGATAGCTCCTGGAAAGTTTTGTTTGTCCATGAGGGCACGAACTCCCATAAGCAGTCAAACTGTAAAAGCATGTGTCCTCATCCACCTCTACCTCCAAAGGAAGGAGTTCTCTGCTAAACACCTTGCTGTGAGAGCATGCTGCTTTGCTGCAGATTTAGTGAGCAAAGGGAAACACTCCTGGAGAAAAACACCACCCTTATCTTGCAGTCACTCACTGCTGAGCAAGGCTGACATATGGCAGCTTAGCAGCTGTAAGCCTGGCCTCTGTTTTCCCTCCATGCCCCTAATATGGCCACAGGACAGTGACACTACAGATGGCTTTTGCTTTCCAAAATGTGGACCAGGTGTAATGAGAAACCTTTAGCAAAGTAGCTGTCAGAGCAGCAGCCTTGGAATTTTCAGAGCATACAGATTAATATTCAGATCCTCAAAGACTACATGTGCCAGAGCTGGTCCTACCCGAAGAATGGGGCGAGCCGCTTTAAGCAGCTGATTTTCAGCGCGATAAAAGCAGAACAAATTGTTTATTTTATTACTAGTGCATTTTTTTATGGCTAAGGAGGGAGGGGAGATATCTTTTGCTTTTGCAAATGTTACAGATCCCAGACTGTCTCAGCTTTGCTGGCTAGGGGATTTGGGGGGGGGGTTGTAGTCCAAAAGGAACTTTTCCAACCTCTGGGACAGAAGTCCAGCTTGAAGGGATGGATGAGGGTTGGGAAGGTTCCCATTTCCTGCTCTGACTCAGGCCCCTCCCGAAACTGCAAACCCCAGAATTCCATAGGATGTTGCAAGTGGAATCATAGTGCTATAACAGGCTAGTGCGGAAATAGTCTCAGACAGCAAAGCACAGTTACAGACGAGTAAATCTGGGTGACCATTCTGCATTCATGAATGCTGCTTAGTCACATGCCAGAACAGCAGCTCCTATCCCTTTTCCTACTCTGCTGGGCATCAGCTGCATAAGGAGAAAGAAGTCCATTCTGCCAGCAGCTGGAGCATGGGTGAATGATATTTTTCTCAGGTTCCAGGGGAATTGGGCCAGGAGGGGTTACTTTGTTAAGTACACTAATACTTCACTATATAGCTGATAGAGAATACTGGCCATTGTTTTTAGCCATGCCCAGTGCTTGGTCACTTTGAACAGAAGTAGAGTGCAATGGATCCTAAAAGGTATAGACCTTATACGCTAGCAACAGTCAGAGTTGGATCTAGTAAAAGTTTTAGTAGCAGTAACGTGGGAGAAGTACTTGGAGGGTGAGATGAAGCCAGCACCTTATGGCTATCAGTCCTTGTCCCTTACCTGCCATGAAAGTATCTCCCAAAAACATTTGCATCCCTTTGCTCGAGGGACTGGGAGGCACAGCTGCCATCCGTTAAAACCTAGAGGTCTGTCTTGGCAGAAAAGGGGGCTAAAAAGGCCCTGGGTGGAGTTTTTTTAAAGTCTTGATTTGCAAAGACTTTCTGCATTGTACATGCTGGGCAATTAAATGTGTTTTCTGCTGAGAGTTTGAAACTGAAGTACAGAGGAAAAGGCACGCCCTGGAGACATTTAATGAGCACTGGATTCAATGAATGACTCCTACCTGCAGTTCTCCTTCCCCACCTTATTTGTCCTCTAAGTTGTTACAAGCTAAGAATAATTTGAGCCTGTTTTCTTCCTGCACACACACAAACACAGAGGTTAACCAAAAATGTTCCAGCAAAGGGCCCGCTGGGGTAATGGGATTTTAAGGATCTGAACAGAGGTTTCTAGGTTCCAGCCCCTCTCTCTGCCTCTAAGGTACCCTGTGGGAAGGGATTAAACAAAATTGCAAGGGCTGAGGTAGGCAGAGGCAATGGGGCTTGGGGACAACTTATGAGTCTCTCCACCATTTTAATTTTAAACAAGCTCCCCTTTTTCAGGTGTGTTCTTCCCGTCTTAGCATCTCTAGATCGGTCTCACTCGCTGTAGGTACAGTGGCCAATAATGCATTGCCAAACAAGAAAAAAATAATAGTAATGGCAAAGATTAGCATAAAATGTGTGTATGTTAACAGAAATAGATGGATTCTGAATTAGAAATCCTGGTTCTCATCCAAACTAAAGATGCAACTTGTGCAACCTGGGATAAGAGAAAAACAGTCCTGAGAATTCACCAATGGAGATCACTTAAGAAGAAAGCATAAAGCTGTATCAAAGAAGGGTTCAAAGATGAGAATGGGCATGAAAAATTATCTTACCACTTATGATTGCCTAGAAAAGAGATACAGGAAGCTGGCTTCATAGAAATCTGGTCTCCATTTGTCCTCTACAATATGGAGATGATTTAATTGTGACCCACCAATAAAGCAATTGCAGTTTTGGAGCAGTATTTTTTTGACCCAATGATTCACAGTTGGAAAGGAGACCCAGGAGCTGAGTCTGGGCTTGATGTAAACATGCTGAGTGGAAGGCTGAGATAGTTAATTGTATTAATTTAACTTTTGGGGGGGGGGCAGGTCAGGAGAAAGGGTGCACTGATTTTTGTAAATGAGCTTCAAATATAAATACATTCCTCTCTCCACATTTGTGGGGTTGACTAGGTTATTGTGAGAATAAAAGTGTGTGAGGGGAAAGTAGAGAGATTGCTTCTGCATAATGAGGTTTTTTTTGATGACACAACATGCAACCAATGGGATTTCTCTATACAAGGAGGTGTAAAGCCAATATCAAGTGAGGGCAGTTCCTTCTCAACCTAAGTCTGCCATTCTGTGTCTAAAACTGCAGTGCAATCAATGTTTCCAATAAGTACGTTCAATACTTGTTTACCACACTTCCATACAAACAAACAAAAAACAAAGGTTTTTGTTTTTAAAGCAAACTGCAACAAAATAGGAAAACTAGCAAGATCGAAATCTTATGTGTCAACTCAGTAAACTTCGCAGCATTTCAGCTTAGCCTCGAGATACCTAAAGTAATGATACTATACTTAAAGGTAACACAACACACACACCACCACCACCACCACCAAGGAATATCTAAACAGCAGTAGCTCAGAACATAATCAGCTCCAAGTTGATTAGAATACAATTAAGAAGTCGATAAAAAAAGAGGCATATTAACATATGAAAGAGATTTTTGTCATTTTGCAAGAGCTCAAAATGAAAGGTAAAGTAAGAGACACCTGGCTCTGATGAAAAGTGGTGGTAACATTTATTCATCAAAGAAGCGCTCCTTTCTTCCCCCTTTTTGCCAAAAGCCTCTTTCTTTAGAGGAGGCTGGGGACTTTATCACTTTGGCAGGTTTCATTCTTTATAAAGATGTCTCAAGGATTATTTTTAGCTGTAAGAGAAGTTATTATACATGCACCAAATGTTCTCTGCGTTAATTCTCTAGCCACACCCAAGACAAAGAATTTCCAGGATCATGGCTTTTGCTGCAGGCTGGTCTTTGAAATGTGGTGGCTAGCAATGTTCCCTTAAGGCCAAAGAACCAATCCCGGTGGATTCTGAATCAGGTGCCCTTCATCATTTTTCATATTATGGTGAAGGAAAGTTGCAAAATTCACAAAACCTACCCCCAACTCTCCCCGGTTGAAGCCAAATCCCACATCCTGTAACTTGGGGGGGTCACAGTCAGGGGTGTCCATCCTTGTTATCCCCCAGTAGCTTCTCTAGCAATATATAGGGTTCATGTGATAAGATAAACAGACTGTGCTTGTGACTATGAACAGCTTCTGTCCATCAGAAAAGGCAGCACGATATTAAACAAGCCAGTGGCCCAGTTTATCATCTCATTCTCTCTGTTCCTCTTCTCATCCCCATTCAACTTTCCATTCTTCTCATTTTTAAAAAAATATTCTTATTTCAATATTTTAACACCCTTGTTTAAGGCAGAGAGATGTTCTCAAGTCATAATATAAAAGACAAAGACCAGCATCATCTTAAATGGCCTAAAACATCTTGGGTTGGTATCCTCCTAGTTAGTTCAACTAGAGTAGGTCCATTAAATTGACTATTTAATGGTAAGTCAATTTGTAAGTAAATCCCACTGATACGATGGGTTCACTCTAGTCAGGACTGACCACGGGATTTAAGCCTTGGCCTCTAGGACTTGTTTAAAAAGAGAGAAGAAGCGAGACATACTTCTGGAAAAACATTCCCTAAGGATAGGCCCACCATGAAAAAGCCCAGTCTCTCTTCCCCTCCAGTCTAATAGATCTAGTCCTTTTATGGCCTCATGCAGTCCATTGGTAGTCATTATTTCATCTCTTCATCTCTGCAAAGAATTACACAAAGATGTTAAACTCACCCAGAGGAACTCAGTGTTGACACCATGCACTGTTCCATTTTTCTAATAAGACAATTCCTGGTCGATAACACTTTTTTTTTTTGGTGGAAGTTTTTTTTGCTAATTTATTTTCTAGCCATCTCTCCCTCAGACAAGGCCAGGCAAAGGTCTTTACTACACTTCCCTTGGTGTTTTGTTGCCACTCCAAAGAGCTGAATGATCTTAGGGAAGATGGTTTCAGGGTTACCATCAGCAAGCAAGGGCTAAATATCTTTGGTTTTAAATGAGAACATTGCACTGTGTGCAAAGCTCTTCATAAGTCTGACCGAGAAAGAAAACTGAGAAAATTGAAACTGACAGTTTCATGCAACCTTTTGGTATCAGAGATACATTAATGTAATATATAGGTCAGGCATTCCATGCCAGCTCCTGATAATATGGAATGCCCCATTGGAATGGGATTTTCCCTCAGAAACCATGGAAGTCTAAGAAAGCAAAATCCTCTCTCTTTCCTTCCTGGAAACCATGTGAGTGTCAGGATCAGATTTGTTACATGATGTACACAGCTGCTTTCCCACCATGGAAATGTCAGCACCAGCTCTGATATATGATGTCTGTCTGACCTGCAGCTTGGAAGTAACTCCAGCAAACGCTTCCTCTTATCCTAAAGATTTATGTGTACCCGAAGTGACATTTGGGCAAATCAAGTCTATTAAGGTAACTGAAGTATCTGCAACCTGTCCTACTTGTTCAGTGTGAATATTTATGAATGCTTCTAGCAGGTTACCCAAAGCTCTTTGCACTTGAAATATACATGAATAAGGTCTAAGTGGACAGAATTGATTTGATCCACAAAACTTGGATTTGGCTCGGAAGCAGGGGGAGGCAGTATTGCTGCTAATAAAAATTAAAAGTCTTGTGCAATTGAATATACAACTCATAATTTATATTTGGTATGATGTTTTCAATGCCTCACAGCATTTTTCCTTTCCCACCCCTTTAGCTCCATGACACAATTTTTAGGAAAACACTTCTAAACTCAATTAATCTAGTTTTTCGCAATATATGTTGCTTCTAAAATGTATTTCCACTTTGTTCTTCCAATCATCTAAAAAGAGCTTGGAAAAAAAAGTCCTTTTCCTGCACTGCAGTTCCCATAGGCACCATGGCCATGTAAGCACACTGTCTAACGACAGGGCCAGCCCCTTATTTATAAAGATATTTTTATTCTACTTTCATCATTGTTGTCATCAACATCATCATCGTTATTGCTATTAACCCACCTTTGAAGCAGGCTTGTTGTTATTGTGTGTCTTCAAGTCATTTCTGACTTCTGGGCACCATAAGGCATAGCTATCATGGCAAAATTTATTCAGAGATTTGTCATTGCCTTCCTCCAAGCCTGAGGGAGTGTGGCTTGATCAAGGTCACCCAGTGGCTGAGCAGGGATTTGAACCCTGGCCACTCAGAGTCACAGTGGTCCTCCCACTTTGTCCACAGCTTAATTTCAATTGCTGCAAACTGAGTTCAAAAGTCGTTTGCGTTCCATTAATTCAGCAAGGGAAGAAGAGAAGTGGAGGCACAATCTTGCACTTCCCTGTAGACTCAGACAAAACAAACCGCCGTGGCCTATCTCCTAGCTTGCACGCTCTTCCTCATGAATCAATGTTGCCATCTTGACTATCCTCCATTGTTGCTTAGCCTCGTTGCCCTGGTTTTCACCCATGAGATGTTGAAGAATCTGAGTCAGTCGCATAGGGACGGGGGAGGGCAGGAGGTAGTTCGCCCCGGGCAGTAAAGTTTTGGGGGCATCCTGGCCCGTAGCCATGCCCGCACATGCCCTGGCCTTGCCCTCATGCACTGCAGCCATGTCCTCACGCACAGTGGTCATGCCCCTCGCACCATGGCCATGTCCCCTCCAATCCCCCCTCCACACACTCCAAGCTCCGCCACTGGTCTGAGTTGAGACAGGGCCTGGGAGAGATCACATTTCCAACAAATTTCCTTTCTTTTTTTATACCTATCTTTCTCCCAAAGCAGGACCTGAAACAGAGGGTTTTGGGGGCGGTATTAAAGTTCATTCATGTATCTTTCTCTCTTTGGTGCTTGTTTGTCATCCCGACAGCAGAGATGATAATTTCCCCCACCCTTCTGGATGCGTTTGTTCTCTCTCTATCTTCTCCCCTCAAGAAGCCACCTGAATGAAGACAGAAAGCACTTCCTTCACTCCAGCATGGCTTCAGATGTGACTCTGGAGACAAATCTCATTGGCTCTGCTGCACTATCATGAAGTCAAAGCAGAGTGATGGATGTGCTTTCTGCCCTCACTCTGGCATAATAAACAGTATGTGTATGGAAATGGCAGCAATGGAGAGTGTGACTGACATCATGTGGAGAACATTTTACTGGCTCAGATACCCACACATCCACACCAACATCTGCCAAAAGCGGGGTCTCGTTTAAAAGTTGGCAAGAGGATGGCAAATCCCAGGGTGGGCATTTTGGCTCAGCCCACACAGAATTCCACATCTGCCATCTGCTGTGTGTGAGTTTAAGACTTCCCTTTGCAAAGACAGAGAGGAAAAATGAAAGTAACACACAACACAATGGCAGAGGCATCATCTCCAATAAAATCAAGCTGGCTAGCCCAGCAGTTTTCTTTCAAAGACTCATGGCAGATGGTGAGTATTTTCAGAGGCATAATAAGGACGTTAGAGCGCTGCCATCAAAACAGTTTCTTGGATGCATTTCAAGGAGGCATCCACAGCAGAGCACAAAACAGAAAAGCGCCACCTCAGAGAAGGCACTTTCAGCTCAACATGTGGGTCGAGAAACTCAACATGCATGTCAGCTTTTGTGGGTCATCACGAGGACAGTTTAGGTTTTCAGAGATGGGAAAACTCTGTGGATCTCAGGGCCTGTTCTCAGATAGATGCTGCCACACTAAATGTTTAATTTGACAATTCATGTTTAATATTTAATATGCCTTCTGATTCAAAGAGCTGAAGTGGGAAGCATAGAAAATGACAACTCCCATGCATCCCAGCTGGAAAAGAGGCCTGTGAGAAAAGCAAGCTTGAGCCATAAAAGGATGAGGTCTGCAAGTTTTCTCTCGTCTCTAGTGACCCAACCACCGACACTACCAGCGCATTGCTGTTCCCAACTCCACTCTGCAAACATACATCTGCCTGGGCCAATGGCAAGGACCTGTGAAGGAGGACTGGCTGTCAGGGATCAGTGGTCCCATCAAGACCTGGGCTTGAATTTGGAAGATTCTGTGCTCATAACAATATATGGAATTCTGAGCTGGGTGGAGGTGACTCATGTTTCTGAATCTCTTTTCTTTACCACTGAAGCTTGCCGCTAAGAAGCTAAGTAGCAGAACATGTTGCATTCAGTGACTAACGTTTGCTAAGACAGTAAACCTGTTTCTGGTTGTATCATATTAAGACTATAACTGGGGAACCCACAAGCTTGCTATATTTGTCTGCATAGAAATCAGAAAAGAAAATATATTTGCATGGAAACTTAAATCTCAGCATTGTTGTCTATGCTCTTACAGAAGGAAAGAGTTGTAAGGGACCTTAGTCTCTCTCTCTCTCTCTCTCTGTGTGTGTGTGTGTGTGTGTGTAAGTTGCCTGTTGACTTATGGCAACTCCATGAATTTCACAGGGTTTCCTTAGGCAAAGGATACTCAGAGGTGTTTTTGCCAGTTCTGTCCTTCGAAATATACTCTGTAGTACCTGCAATTTATTGGCAGTCTTCCATCCAAGTTCTAATCAGGGCTGATGCTGCTTAGCTTCCAAGGTCAGATGGAATCTGGTACTTTTAGGGTATTTAGGCCCTGACCTTAGACTATAGCCTGGAGAAACTACGGGGTGTTTTTGGACTATAACAACCTGTTGGATTTTCCCTAAATTGAATGGCCATGGTTGCCGGCAGATTCTGGGAGTTATGTTCCAAAAAAGTAGCTTTCTGAAGTTCTGGCATGGTCCAACCAACTGCTCCATGAAGCTTCTGCTATTTGAGGTATAACTACAGGACCCCTGACAGGTGACTACCCAGCTTCTAAAGTATCATGCTGACATACCAGTTTTCTACACATTCTGTCACTTATGCCTCCAGCTCACAGTACGAAGTGATACAGCTGAGCCATGGTTTCACTGACCTCCTCTTCCTTTAGTGAGAACTAAGCTCTGCTGCTATATGACATATGGATGCTGTTCAGGGAGTTGTCTGTTTTTGCTCTCTGAGATGATCAAAACCATCCACGTTCACGGAGACACAGGCCTCCAGGGTCAACCTTAATTAGTGCTTTTGGGGAAGAACACTGGCTCCACAGCTCTCTTCAATTATTTAGTGGTCCACTGTCTTGGGTATGGTCAGTCAAGAAAGTAAGATCAAACTGTTGAAAGTTGTAGGATGAGCTCTCCTTCACTTTCAGGTCTTCCTGCGGCCAATACCATCTTGACAGTCCATTACCCCTCAGACTTATTGGAGCCACTGTGTGCCAAGATGCCCTGTACTTCTCCATAGCATCTTTCATTTTACCACTTTCATGTCCACCACTAAAGATGTTGGATGTCAGTAAGAAAGATGATATTGGTCACAGAAGCAATTAAGATATTGGCCACTAAGCATTTCTTATTCAGCAGAGCAGGGTTTTTTAAAGAAACAAAACAAAAACTTAACATCAATGGCTTAGTTTTAGATCTTTTCCCTGAAATCGGGAAAGGTGTTGCAGGATGAACTCAGTTCCAGAAATCGCAGGTCTTTTGCAAAACTAACTTCATTCTGCAGTTCTCCTAGGGCTATTTCATCCTCTTGAAAGACAGAAAGAAGACGCATAGCAGATTTCTACACATTATAATTATTATTAGTTCTTTTCCAATGAATGTGCAGGCTATTATATTAGGACAGTGGTTCTCAACCTGCGGGTCCCCAGATGTTCATGGACTTCAGCTCCCAGAAGCCCTGAGCATTGACCATAGTGGCTGGGGCTTCTGGGAGCTGAAGTCCACGAACATCTGGGGACCCACAGGTTGAGAACCACTGTATTAGGATATATGGCTGGGTCATATTTTGATCTAGAAAGTAGATTAGTTTTAGCGGTGGTCTTAATGTAGACCCTCTAAATCAGTTTCAGCTGGAGCAAAGGAAGGTGTACTTAAAGCCACTTAGAGGTGGCATCTATGTCCAACCAAACTGGACAGAATAAATAGAGATATTTCAGCAAGCTACTGGAGAGGACATGGAGGCATAGGTTCACTATAACAGCGCTACTCAAAATGGCGATCCCTGGACCACAAGCCATTAGCACATAGACCTTGGAGAATTCAAAGATATAGCCAATGCTACGAGGACGGGACAGTTTAGCTGCCACTCCCCTTCCATTCCTCCACTCTTTTTGGTAGCTTCTAGCAACTGCTTTTCAATAAAGCAAAAGCTGCTATTGGTTGACTTTTCATCAGTTTTCCATACAGCATCTCATTTGTCCCTCTGAGTCTGAGTGCAAGTTATCTTTTCCTGTCATGTCAGCAAAGAAAGAGATCTGAAAGAACATCCATTTTCAAGAAGAGAGCATGAAAAGAAAAAAAAGCCAACCTTTTTCACTCAAATTATTTTTCCTGTTAACATTTAACAAGCAATTGCTAACTCAAGCCTTTCGTTTCCTGCACCTCCAAGATGTCAAACCTTACTTATAAATAACTGCTTGTGCAAGAGGTTGGTCAAAGAAAAATTTACATAAAGAAATCCTAAATCATAGCTTTGATACATGTCGGAAGTGATACCAGAAAACACAGGAAACTCAAACAAGTTCTTTTTTGCAGTAGTGGAGAGATTCGAAGCCACTTTTGACAACTCAGATTCACTTGCTCAAATGCCTGGGTAGAATTCAAAGAGGTGTATTTTTTAGACACTACTATTATCCTAGGCTCCACAGTACTCAGCATCTTCCTACCATCCCACTTTGCCAAGCTAGACTCTCTCCAACCTTCCCCTGACAGTCATGTAGATAATGCTGGAAAACAGAAAAAGTGCATTCATAATCTCTAGCTATCCTGTCTCTTAGTGTTCTTTAAAACAGATCATTCTCCAACCTGGCTTGTCAAAAAAGTTACAGAGTTCTTAGTGTGAAAAGCTCATTATCTGTTCATCTCAGTAGCTGACTCAAACCCACTCTTAGCAACAGCAAGAAAAAGATCCAGAAGGAGCAAAAGAAAAATATCAGGCTAAAATCAGAGAATCATATATTTGGAAGTCCAACTCCCTGCCATGCAGGAAAATATAATTTAAGTACTCCTGAAAAAGGGCCATCCAAAATCTGTTCAGACATTTCAAAAAGAGACAGCCCTTCACCTTTCAAGGAAAGCTATTTCATTGCCCAACAGCAATTACAGCCCAGAAGTTCTTCCTAATGTTTAGGTGGAATCTCTTGGAATCCACTAGTGCATGTTTTTGTCTCTGGAGCAGCAAAAAGCAAGTTTGCTCCATCTCATCCATGGCATCCCTTCCAATATTTAAAGACAGCTATGATATCACCTCTCCATCTTGGCTTCTTCAAATTAAACATACCCAGTTCCCTAAGCCATTCCTCGTAGGGTTTAGCTTCCAGACGTTTTACTACCTTTTACAATCCAACTGTTGCCAGAAGAGCTAGGAAGCCATTCTGTAATACATGTTGGATGACTGTACTAACTTGTCTCTAGTACTTCCTTTGGAAAGTTCCAGCATTTTTGGAAAGTTCTAGCAAACTAGCATTTTTTCCATAAAAGTCTAGGGATCTATCACACCCTCACTTGAAAGTCTGTTCTATGCATGCTCCAAATATTTTATTTAAATCAGAAAAAAATGTTTCAGTGTACAGTTTAGAAATATACACAGTGGGTTCTGTGCATCTTTCAAATATGTACACATCAGAGACAGAGAAGTTAATGGGAAAGGGTTAACATGTTGAGTTACTCATTCAGATGCTAAAAATCCAATGCAATTATGTTTATGATGAAAGGGGGAACATTTTAAAATACTAAATTGATTTCAAACCCATTTTTAAATTTACAGTACACCACAGCACTGAAAGCCTTACAAAAATGTAGGTGAAAACACTCTCCATTACTCTAATTTTCTCCCATTCTACCCCTTCATGCCTGTTTTGAGCTTTGGAGAGAGCGAGACAGAAGCACAAATTTAATCCCATTTCCTATCCACCCCACCAAAACCCCTCCTCCTCTTGATTTGCTTTTCTCCTCGCCTTATAATATCATCTCCTTATCCACCCCCTTCCTTTAGGTTGCTGATTCTCTTAAGCACCCCAGCAAAAAATCTGTTTCCTTGGACTGATGTAGACCTGTACAGTTGGCCCTCCACATTCACTAGGGTTAGGGGCACAGGGCCCTTGCAAAAGTGGAAAAATCACAAATACCAAAATGTGTGTTTGTGGGAAGAGGGCTGAGACATGATGGGGAAAATGGGCACCTAAGGTCCAAACCAGGACAGGGAAAGGGGGTGGGTCAGTATGGTAGCCCTGTACCTCCTCTCACTCTTGCCCATCTCTTTCCATGTGTGTGTGAGGGCATCAGGAGAGGGTTTGTGGTGCTAAGAAAAGGGACTGCAAGCCATCTTTAGCAAGCTAGGCAGTGGTTGGTGGAGGAGGAAGAGGGCCAGAGGCTGGATCAGATGTGGATTCAAAGCCTGATGGAAGCCACCAAGAGGGAAGGTTCCCCTGGAAAAGAAGCACCTGAAGTGTGGGGGGCAAGAGATGAAGAATCTTGGAAATAATCAATTTTGTGAAAGTCAAACTTGCGAAAGTGGAGGGTCAACTGTATTTGATATCCAGCATTGAACACAAGAGGACCACCCTGCTTTCCCCTATAGCTGGACATGCTGTGACAGGCTTTTGTAGAGACCTGTGGGGATCCTTGCAAGCTCTCTCAGTCTATGTCCTGGTAGCGCATCCAGCTACAAGAAAATAGCTGGAAGCGTCCTCACCTGCCCTACTCTCTGTGGCAACACAGAAATGGCCATATTGTGTGGAGGACTGCAGATGAACTGTGGGAGGAAATGTTGGCCATCACCTGGTAGGAATAGAATTCTATCCTATGCAAGAACCAGAGCAATGAGTTGCAAAGGTGTAAGTATGACTTATGCTATTATAATTCACTAACAGGATGCCAGCTAATTTATATTTTAGCTCACATGCAGCTAAAATACCATTGCTTCCAGTTTAATGTATATTTTGGAGATGGGGCTCAGAGAAAACAAAAAACCATATACATTAAAGGTACATTTAATTCTTGCTTTTGACAAGGACATCCTACAAGCCATTATTTCTACTCTTTCATTAGAAAGTCATGCAGATGGCATCACAGAAGTGCCATATGCTGAGTGAGCATAACTTGGTTCCCACGTTGTTCCAACACACTATCTAAGTATCCTTAATTATGAGTAAATACAACAGACGGACCAAGATATGATCTAGGCATAGGGCAGCATCTCCTCCTGTATGTAGCCCCTTGATCTTTAGGACATGAAACAAATAATTTTTGAGATGGCCATGATCTCTTAAGTTGGTGGCAACCATTGGGCTTTCTTTCTTAAGGCCTTTGCATGAGCAGAACTAACTCCCTGCTGGAGCCTATCACATCTGACGGCTTTGACTTTATCATTAGCCAGGGTGAGGCAGCCACCAAATGTAGTGGCATGTGTGTTATGAAATGAAATAGAATTATTACATTATTGTATTATCATATTAATATTTCCCCATGCTGTATTTGTCACTGCAGTTTTCACCACCAGAAATGGGAAGAGGGTGCTTATAGATTTACCAGCCACAGGTATTACTATCACTGGATTGACCTTTGATACTAGCCACCTTGGCTTTGATGGGAAGAGCAGTGCAAGTCACACTCTCTCAGCCTCAGAGGAAGGCAAGGGCAACTCTCGTCCCTGAACAAATCTTGCCAAGAAAGCCCTGTGATAGGTTTACCTTATGGTTGCCAGAAGTCAGAAATGACTTTAAGGCACATACCAACAACTCTGCTCCCATCTCATCATATGAAACTCTCAAGCCTGTGGAAAACTGTAATGCAGCCAGTATGGTGGTGATAAATGAATATTCGGGGAAGGAGATAGCTCTCCTCCATGGAAGTTTGGGAAGAACTATTAAGGTTCCTTTTATATTTTTCCTTTTGCAGAGTATATGTGTTTACTGGTTAGACCCCAATGCATGATATTTGACATTTCATAGAAAATCTACACATTTCACTACTTGTCCTCTTAAATATACACACATTATTCACCAAATTTGGTCAGTGTGCAGACTGATTGGGTTTTTAGCCATATTTTCCATTCAGCTAACTTTGATCTGAATCTTGTACCTCTAAAAGTTTGAGAATGTTCATTTGTCAAGACAAGCGACTCAACCCCAAAGGAAGTTTTATTTCTAAGATTAGTTTATATGGGGGTGGGGGAGACAAAATGAGAGGCAGGCAGAGAGAATGCAAATTAGACATGAGGAAGAATTGATATTTTTTAGGGCTTCCATAATTTTCCACTTCAACTGCCAGTTCCATGCAGCAACAGCAGATCTCTCTAAACCAGAAAGCAATTACAATCCCACACTTTGTTTAGCCTGTACACTTTAGTGCCTAATTAATAAGGATGGTTTATGAGCTCCCCATGAAAAAAAAGGAAATAATTGCCACATGTCTCCTTATAAGAAACAAACTATCAGCATTCTTTTCAAGACAGGAAGCATAAACACCAATTAAAACAGTTATACAAGCATTTTGCAAGTAAAACAGGCTGGTAGTGAGGATTTTAATAAAATGAATCCAGTATGCCATTTTTAAAACTTTGCACCTGTGTTTGCTTTAAAAGAAAAGAAAAAACGAAGGAAATTCATAAGTAGCATCTAGAGGGGATTTTCCTTTTAAAGGGTTAGTTGGTTGAGAACATTTAGCGATAGACAAGATACTAGATGCATGGAGAGAAATACAGCTGTGTCGGGCAGCAAGGCCAAGAAGAATAAGTGGTCAAGAAGAGATAATAAGAGATAAATTGAACAACCTTATTCTGTTTGACAAAACTACTTACGACAAACTGTGGGCATTTCCACAATATCTGTTAGAGTGCTATTACAGTCAGCCCTCCACATTTGCAGGTTTCACTTTTGCAGATTTGATTATTCACGGATTATTTGCTGCCACCTCTGCTGCCTCCCTGTGCCATTTTTAATAGGGACTGCAAGCCTCGTGAGACTGAGAAACTGCAAATGAGGCATGTAGGTCCCTCTTAAAAATGGTGTAGGGCAGCAGTGGAGGTGGCCGTAAGCCCCACCGGCGACCCACTTCTGCCTTGTGAAGGAACCATGATGCCTCAAAGGAATCCATGGTGGGTTGAATAGGATAATCATACTTTTTTGTGTGTTAAATATGGTTTGGGAGGGCCTAGAGTTATTCACGTTTTTTCCACTTTCATGGGGGTCCTGTGCCCCTAACCTTGGAGAATGTGGAGGAACGACTGTATTCCATTTTCAACCTCCTGTGGACTTCTGAGGTTTGTAGTTTATTGAGGCCAAAGAGCTCTCTGACTGAGAATTCTACATGCCCTTCTCCTAAACAGCAAATCCCAGGATTCCATTGGATGTTGAAAGTGGAATAATAGCACTATAACAGTGTAGGGTGGAAATGTTCTATGTAAGGATGTGCCAACTACAAGCTCATCACACCAGTTATGATCTCTGGAAGGCTGATTATTTGGGGCTCCCTGGCAAGAGCTGCACTTCAGGAGTTACTTAGCAAAGGTCTGATCAAACTTGGGTCTAAGCACAGAGCCCAAGTCATCTACATCTAAAACGCCAAGAGAAGTGATGCGCCAGCTGCTGGGAAGGATGCCCAAAAAGCTTCACAAATGGCTTTTAACTGTGAAAGCTCATGACGTTTCTTCAAGCCTTTGTAGACCCCTGAGAGGACTCCAGAGACCCCGATACAAACCACAGCAGACACCATGTTTTACATGTTCTCCCTTAATGATTTGTTTCAAAATAGTCACATCAAGTGTATAAATGATTGGTAGCCACAGACACCATTGCTCCTTTGTCACTAGAGATAACCCCCAATAAGACACCTTCCTTATGCTGAGTTTCATTTTGTTTCAATGAACAGAATTATTTCTAAATAAAACAGAGAGTCACAAGCTCTAGAACTATCGATTGAAGAAAATAATTGTGTGTGCATATGTGGGTATATTGCATTTCTATTTGGCCTTTCCATCTCCTATGCAAGGTGAGCAAAGTGTCTGAAATTAACAAACATGAAAAGGTTAGAAAAATAATTTCATAGTGCAGAGATGAGCAGTGGATAAATGCATGTATGGAGAAAGAGACAGAATAAGTCAGAAGTTAGTCAGGTCACAGAGTACTCTAGAATAAGATACAAGCTGCAAGAAGAGCCGTTATAAACTTCATTATGGAAAGGACAAGAATGTTCTCCTGAGGCAGGTAGTTCCACAGCATGGATGCCATAATGGAGGAAGCCCTTATGTGTCCAGTTTTCCTACCAAATACACCTCAGATGTTGGAGGGACACATGCAGGGTCCCCTCTTTGAGAGGGTAGGTGAGATTATAGAAGAGGAGGCTGGTCTTTAAGAATCCTAGTCCCTGTTGGAAGTGAAGAAAGGGGTAACCATTAAGGTGGAGGGAAAACAGAAGGAAAGATCCTGTATTTCAGGTGCCCTGGTGTGTTCCCTCTTCGTATTGTCTGCTCAATCAGTGCCACATGTTTTCCAACTTAATCATTTCCTTGTACACCTTTTGTCTCCCTCCAGAGTGGTAAAAGACCTCATCTTTTCTTTGTCCCACATCCAGAGTTCATGTTCACAAAACTTCCTCTACAATTAAGATAGTATTTTGTTGATGATTCCAAATGCCATATTCCATGCAAGCAAATTCTCCTGAGCTATCTTCTTGGACTTTAGAAATAACATTATTTTGAACTGAGCTAAGAAAGCAGACTGAGAGCTAGTGAAGGTGATACAGTAAAAGAACCACATGTTCCAAGCAAGTAGGTTTGGTGAAAAGTTGGTGCTGCTACGTATGGAGACCTGACGAACCATAAAATGACAACTCACCCGCTTGGTGTAATCCATGGCCTTCAGAATGGAGAGGTTGAGTGTCTCCAGGGAAGCCAAGACATCTTCGTAATCCCCCATGTGGTCAGCAAAATAGTCTGGATAGCAAGGATGTTACACGATTCAGGGAGGAGGAAAGTAGGAGAGAAGAATTAAGGAGATCATGTCAAAAGAATGTCTCAAATATGTCTCTACAATTTGATAAATTGCTATGAGTTGGTGTTCTGGTGGTAGACTAGAGCTTGCCAATGTTGTATTTTTGGACTATAAAGTACAAAAATCCCTTAACTTGTTGGCCTGGTTAAATAGACCCCCCCCCAAAAAAAATCCAACCTCTGTATTCTAGCTTAGTAGGAAAATACTTTATGGTGAAAATATTGCATTCTAGTTTACTAGGGAGAAAACAGGAGAATCCTAAAGTTGAGGGAATCTTCTCGGCCAGCTTCTAGAACCTTCTGCTCAATGCAAGCAATTCGGTGGTAGAGAACCCCCAACAGATGCCTTTCTAGCCTGTGGCCATTTACAACCTACACTGTTATAGTGCTATTATTCCACATTCAACCTCCTGTGGAATCTCGAGGTTTGCAGTTTACTGAGGCCAAAGAGTTCTCTGGCTGAGAGTTCTAAAGGCTTCTCCCTAAACTGCAAACCCCAGCATTCCATAGGATATTGAAAGTGGAATAATAGCACTATAACACTGTAGTAAAGAAAGGCCTCTGTCTTCAAGCTGTACCTGGACTGAAGGACTCCTTCTAACAGAGGCTTGTAAGGACATATGTAAGGACATATGCTCACCTCATATGCGTGGATATCAGGCAGCAGTGTAGTGTGGAAATGGTGTTCATCTTATGATCAGCTCTAGCTTAGATGTTTGAAAGGAAGCTCAAATCTTGCCAAATTTGCACCCTAGAGAGAGGGTACACCCAGAGCACCCTTAACAGGAAGGCCCATTAACTGGTGTGTCCCATATGTTCACTGAATATGTAGAGGGGTGTGGAAAGATATATATTTACTGGCCCCACTCCAAGCACTCAACAGATCTACACCCCAATATCTGTGTTCAAGAGGGCAGGAAGAGAAAGACTCCCTGCGCATAGACATCCATGCCCAAATTCCTCTATATGATTGGAAACTCTGTGCAATCTTCTCTCCCTCAAGTGCAGGAGCCTATGTGCTCATCCCTGTCCACCTCCTGTTCTAATATTCCATCAGATACACATAGATCAAAAGGACAGAGCTGGGGGAATGTATCCAATGGATGCCATCTCTGTCCTTCTCCAGTATTTTCAATGACTATATCAAGAGTAGAGGCCTTGAATCAACCTGTTTCTCCCAAGAACAGTTGGAGACAGCTAAATAAATAAATAAATAAATGGTGATTTCATTAACCATTCACGCTTTCCCTGTACGATCCTCATTAAAGCATCTGAAGTGTACTCCTTCCAGTCAAAGGGCTTTGAAAGAGTTTTGTACTACTATTTTTCACCATTACCTCTCTGGATCAGCATTTGTAGGGTCTCAGGTGGTGTTTGTATCGTCACGCTGTCTATGGATATTGTGCTTTGTAATGGTCTGAGGACTCGATGCAAATAAACTAAAACTGAAATGGATGACACTTCCTCAAAGGCAAGGCACAGCTCTAAAAAAATATTCCTATCGATTTGTGGAAGTCTGGAGCAAGGCATTTTGCTGTGAAGGGAGGGGTTGGAGGGTGACCATAACGCCAAAGTAAAAGTATTTTCATAGAATCATAGAGTTGGAAGAGACCCCAGGGTCCATCCAGTCCAACCCCATTCTGCCATGCAGGAACTCACATCAAAGCACTCCTAACAGATGGTCATCCAGCCTCTGCTTAAAAACCTCCAAAGAAGGAGACTCCACCACACTCTGAGGCAGCCTATTCCACTGCCGGACAGCCCTGACCGTCAGGAAGTTCTTCCTGAGGTTCAAGTGGAATCTCCTTCCCTGCAGCTTGAATCCATTGCTCCTTGTCCTAGTCTCTGGAGCAGCGGAAAATTATTTTCAAGCCAGGAAAAGTTTTAGAAGCTTCAGAGTTGCTAAGCTCTTACAGATAAACTGGTGCTTTCTAATCATCATCGTCATTTGAAATGTAAAGGAAAGATCCAACATGAATTGTTTTCATTTGGTATTTGCTTAGCAATTTTTCATTATGGTTTAAGGACTGCTATTTCATGATTGGCTAACATATATTCCGAAGAGTCAAAAACTGGAGAGTACCCAATAGAAGTCACAAGAAAAAGCAGAGACATGGGAAATGTGTCTCTAGCTCAACATATACCCAGCCTGCTCCTGTGGTTTGCTACCTGTTCTTACATGTTTTTGCTGGGTAGGTGTTCCAAAACGGTGATACTTAATAGAGTTTATGTTTGCTTCAGTGCCAGCTTGTTCACCCAGGATGCTGACATGTTCAGCACGTTGTTAAATAAAATCCAGTCTTCAATCCATTACAGATCCCACTCTCAACTTTAAAGGGGCAAATTTTCTGTCAAGAGCTGCCTGAGGTTGTTGCGTGCCTTCAAGTCATTTTTGACTTACGGCAATCCAAAAGCAATCCCATCATGAGGTTACGTGGGGCTGAGAGTGTGTGACATGCCCAAGGTCACTCAGTGAGTTTCCATGGCTGAGCAGGGAACTGAACTCTGGGCTCCAGGGTTGTAGTCCAGGGTTTAAACCACTACTGGTTCCAAAGCTAAGGATATTTCAGTACATTTAAGAAGTCAACCAGACTGACTGTTGAATCATATTTCAGCACCCACAATGGGTATCTCATATTCTTCCCACTGAATTTTATATGAAAACCTTCAAATTTTGGAAGTGCAAATTTTGGAACTTCAAATTTTGGAATCAAAACCAATCTGAGTAAATTTTCCAGTTATTAGCCAGATTACAAATTACTGGCTAGACTGGTACAACTATTTCCATAATGCCTGTTATGCTTTGGAGATAGTATTCAGCACCTTGGACAACTCTTCAAAAGTTCCAACAAAAACACAGAATGGGTTCGTTGACTCACTGACACGGAAGCCACCCTTTGCCACAGGGAGAACTCTATCACAACGTGCACGATTGGGTGAAGACATTTTGTTGTTTGAGGAGGGTCATTTTATGGTGCTCAGCAACCATTCCCCCAAAGCCAAGAAGCATAACACCCACAGCTGGCGATGTCTGCTTGGCGCAGGTGGTAAAAAAATCCTCCAAACACCTCTTCCCAACCCTGACAGTAAAAATACAATAGCTGTGAAGTAAATAACTAACAATTTGCTGGCCTTTGATGACACCCCAAATCTGCTTCCTGGGGCACCTGCCTAATGGTAGGGCTGGAGCTGATGATTTGTACCCCCATAATCCCTCCTTCTGGGGGTGTCAGCTCTGTAATAAGTTCATTGAACCTACACTTGCAGATGTGGAGCTGAGTAGGTTTCACTTCTTTCTCAAAAAAAAAAAAAGTAATCTAAAATTGTTGCTACCATAATTCCTATTAAAAAAGAAGCAGCGATTCATATTGAATTGACATTTCTTCCAGAACGCTCCTATAAATAACCTCAAGAGACAGACCATTAATTAGCCTCTCTTGGCTTAATTAAAATGCCATATATCTCTCCATGCAGCATGCAGGGTGAGCGAAGTGATAGCAACCACTGGAACAGCAGCAAAGAAACTCTTTTCTGCTGGGATCTACACAATCCAATAATAAAATGAAATAAAATAAAAATAAAAATAAAATAAGCCCAGCTACCTAATTTTCAACAGCCGCAAATATTCCCCTCCTCCCTTGGCTCCATACAGGGGAATGAAAAATAAATCACTTTACTGAGTTTACTTTATAAAGGGAAATAGATAAAGTAAATCCTTTTCCAGAGAGGATAAAGCAAAATCTATTGCATGGTCCCTAAATCCCAAAAAGAGGAGGGGGAGGAAAGATTGCAATTTTGACAAGAAAAAGGGCCAGTCAGAAAAGTGGCACATTTGAAATAGGATTAAATTGTAATTTTGGCTAAAAGGCTTCGCAAACACAAGGGAGGTACTTTTGCTTGGGCCATCTGGGGATTTGTGGCACCTGTAAATAAAGACGGAGGATGAGCCAGGCCGTTGGAGGCTGTTGTGTAGCATCACAAAGACGGTATGACTGTTGGCTGGCTCCTAGCAGGTTTGTTCATGTGTGCACGCACATTACAAGGGCACGGGCAGCGGAACGTGCGGACTGACCCCATGGGGAAGGGAGAAAGGTGTGCTGGCATTCAGGGGGATGTGAAAAAGTCCAACATGCTGAGGCTGATTTGCAGAAACACACACTGTCATTGTGGGGTCCCATAAGAACCCTAAGGTGAACCCATCACTGGGTTCTCTGGGGCTGAGAGCGCATGATGTGCAGAACATCACCCAGTGGGTTTCCATGCCTGAGTGGGGAAAAGTACCTTGGTCTCCAGGCTGTAGTTTAATGATCAAACCACTACACCGTGTTGGCTCTTAGAAGCACATGAACAGGAGAAAGTAGTCATGTGTGAAGAAGCCCACCAGCGGCGTAGGTAGAAGGGGCAAAATGAGTTGTCACTTTTGCTGTACGTCTTCAAGTTGTTTCTGACTTAACCTGACCCTAAAGTGAAACTGTCGCAGGATTTGCTTGGCTAGATTTGTTCACAAGGGGCTTGCCTTTGACTTCCTCTGAGACTGAGAGAGTGTGAGTTGCCCAAGGTGGTCGTACATTGCACTTTGGACAACAGCACCCACTTATTGACAAATGTGTTGTGCAATGCTGCCACTTCCAATGGGAGTTGTGTAGTGCTGGCATTGTGTATCTCTGCATGTGGATATTTATGCTACGCCGAGGCAAAGCTGGATTGCAGGCCAGATGTGCCGTAGTGGATCTGCTGCCTGATACTCATCCATCTAAGGCAGTGGTTCTCAACCTGTGGGTTCCCAGATGTTCATGGACTTCAGCTCCCAGAAGCCCCAGCTACTATGGTCAATGCTCAGGGCTTCTGGGAGCTGAAGTGCACGAACATCTGGGGACCCACAAGTTGAGAACCACCGATCTAAGGTGAGCATATGTCTGTACACGTGCCTTGCGCAGGACAAGCCTCTGTTAGAAGGAGTCTTTCAGTCCAGGTACAGCTTAAAGACAGAGGCCATTTCTGCACTACGCTGTTACAGTGCTATTATTTCACTTTCTTTCTTTCTTTTTTTTTATTGAAAGTTTGTCTCAAAAATACCCCCCACACACTTCCATGCTTAAATCTTCCAGCTGAAATTGCTTATTTCCATTCCATTACAAACATAATTTCCATCTTACAGAGAGAAGAACAGTTACATTATTTCTTCTGTGATTTCTTATACATTTATATCCTTACCCAATCCAATACTCTTTTCCATTCTTTCTCAAAGTTCTGGATAGATTTATTCTTCAACGAAAATGCTAATTTTTCCATCTCTATCATATCCAGGACTTTTAACTTCCATTCTGCTATATCAATATGTTTCTTTTCTTTCCAGTGCTGCACATATGTCAACCTTGCCGCAGTTATTAGATATAATAATATCTTCTGATGACTTCTTATTTCCCTTTGTTTCCCTAGCATATTTAATAAATAAAGCTCCGGTTTCATTTCAAAATTCAGCTTACAAATTCTTTGGATTTTGTCATGTACTCCCTTCCAAATTTTTTTTGCTATCTTACATGTCCACCACATATGGAAAAAAGACTCTGTCTTTTGAGAGCTCTTTGGCCTCAGGAAACTACAAACCCCAGAATTCCACAGGAGGTTGAAAGTAGAAGAATATCACTACCACAGTGCAGGGTGGAAATGGCCAGAGAAAAAGGTTTGGGGCAAGAAGCCAGGGAAAAACTGTTACGTAAGGAGGTACTAAATACCTCTCTGTGCAATGTCAAAAAATTACTTACATTGGCACAACCTCTGGTTATACTGGTATAAATCACCAGGACTGAACTACAGACAGGGTAGATATAAAAATCACTCATTCACACTGTTTGCCACTGTGGTGAGACAATAGTCGTCAATTATTTCAAGATAACGCATCTATCCATATAAATTAGTACAGGGGCATTTCATGCCAATCTGTGACCTCTTCTGCTCTCTTTCTTGGCACCCCCTAAGTGGCCACCCTGGAGGTGCACGCTGCTTATCTCTCCACATGCTCTACTTGCACACTTATAAATAAATAAAGCATATCTCACGAAAACATGGCAAGACCCTCAGAGGAGCCTAAATGCAGGGAAGGCAGTTCTTGGAACTCTGCCCTGCTTGGGGTTGTAAAGAGGGTGGAAAGTTATCCAAGGATAAATCCATCCATGGAAGTGAGCAGGAATTAACTGGAGATAATTTTTTCCTTAGTTTTCAGTATTTTAAAGAGTTTGGACTAAGATGCTGATAGCAGGGTTTTAAACTTGAGTGGACGCTTTGCTTGTTCTGACCGATCCCCAGGTACTTGTAAATGCAATTACTATCAAGTGTGGGTAAACACATCAGTGTCTGCCAGATGTTCCTGCTGTGGCTTTGGGCCTAAGGTATATTTTTAGCAAAGTACACAAACATTTGAAGATACAGAGCCTTACTACTATCTCTCCACCGCTTGCAGATCCCAGTGTCCTAGTTAACAGACTTGTGCCTCTGAAAAAAATAATATTTGTTCTTAACTTGCATCCTGCTCTTTCTAACAGGCTTCATGCAACCTACTTGTGATTGTGACTGTAGGCTGTAGAGCAATAAATGGGTAAAGTGGAGGAGCTGTGAATGCTTCCTCACCTCTACACAGCCTGTGCTTCCCCATCTGCCTCCCCACCTCATGGGTGTAAAGCTCCACGTAGATTGCATCCCCTCCAACTCTCCTGATTTGGCAGGGACAATCCTGATTAATCCTCTGCCACCCCACTTTTTCAACTGCTTTTAAAATGCCCCAGTTTTTCTTTCCTCCTCCCACTTTTCTCCTTTGTATTCTGCCAGTGGCAGAGCTTGGAGTGCGTGGCGGGGGGGGCAGAAGGGGGCAGGGCTATGGTGTGAGGGGCATGGCTATGAGCCGGGACGCCCCAAAAACATTGCTGTCCGCGGCTAATCACACACCCCACCCCCACGTCCCTACACGACTGTATTCTGCTTACCCCCTTTGCTGCAAACTGACTTCAAAGTGCCAAGGCAATTCGCACTCAATTAACTCAGCAAAGGAGAGAGGACAGGAGGGGCCACACTCTTGTACTTCCCAGAAGGCTCAGGCAAAAGCAAACTGCTGCACACAGCTTGTGTGTTCTTCCTCATTATTAACTTTTGCCATCTTGATCATACTGTGATGCTGCTTGGCCACATGTGTCCTAGTTTCTTTCAGTAACATGTTGAAGCATATAGTAGTGTCCTGCCATGCAGGCACGAATAATCCCTACAGCTTTCTTCCCACATTACAAAAGCATTAAAATGTCTGCACAGTATTTACTTTGTGAAGCATTCTCAGGAACTCTTCTGTGCAAAAATAAGTATGGATTTTCTGCACAGGAAACAGGGCATTTCGTACAGAAAACAGTTTCTGATGCAGAAAAGGGGGGGGGGTGCAGAAAAAAGATTGGCTTTTGCATAGAAAATCCATGTGCATTTCTGCACTTGTCCCTTGGAACACTTTGCAAAATGCAACTACCAAGAAAAAAAACTGCATAGAAATCTTATTTCTGCATTATTCTTCCTGAAAATTTTGGGAAACCCTTTTCACTGTAAGGGAATAAATAAAAATGAACATTGTTTTTTACCTACCACCCTCTCAGTTGGTGACTTTGGTGTATTGAGCAGGGAAGACTCTGGAGTGCCACTCTGCTCATGTTCACTTGAGCTGTCTGAACAAGTTTTGTGCGCTTGGACCTCTCCTTTATCAGTCTCAGATTGCACATAATGTTCTCCTCACATTCAGTTTCCTCAGAGAGAAAGATCTCCCCACTGAACATGAAAAGTAGGGATGTGAACACTAGTCTTCATTTATTAGGTTTCTCTGACTCTTACCTACATTTTCTTCTTCTTCTTGTGGGTTATGAGACTGTTTTTTTCGTTTCACAGTGAAATCGGTGTGTGTTTTAAATGCATTTTTCTTTACCTGTGCATTTATTTGCACAACTTTTCCCCACTGACTAAAATGTGCACATTTCATTGGTCCTCATTTTGAAATACATGCAGCGTTTTTCAGAACTGCCCTGAAGGCCTCACAAATATTTACATCTGTAAAGACAAACTGTATGTTTACATAACAAATCTTTGGAGATGGACCCCCTCCCCAACTTTTTCTCCTTTCATCTGTCCAATGCAACTTCTTTACATCCCTAACATGTAAAATACAAAACACATCCCTAACATGTAAAATACAAAACACAGAAACTCACCACAAAGCTCCTTAGTATCCACGTTGCTTGGAAATAAGGAAAAGAAAGAGAGGAAAAGAATTAAAATACATGAAACTGGAAAGGTAGAAATGGCAGGAGAATCAGAGCTAGTTTAGCAGAAAGTGGTCACTGACAGAGCCAAAACACTTCATATATGGTTGTTCTAACTAAAAGGCGAATCCCAAAGTCATATTCTGTGAGTCTTTCAGATCAAGCACACCTAAATGTGAAGGTTGAGATCCTGCTCAGCATTGGCACTATGAAGTTCTGCTAATAAATACACTGGAGTCTCTACACAGTAGGATTAATGAAGGCAAATCTGACATTAGAAATGGAAATGTTCAAAAATAAGTTGTAGAACATTTCCTGGATATGCAGTAGGGGATTTACAGATTGCAGTCCTTGAACACAATCTTCCTTTTGTAATAATGTTTCAAATATGTTTTAACTGTTTTAAGCATGTTTTAATACTGGGAATAGGTAATCTCTTTTTAACTCTTGCAAACTGAATGTTTAAACTGTATCTCTTCAGATTATTGTAAGCTGCCTTAGATCCCTTTTGGGAGAAAGGCAGGATATAAATGCAATCAATCAATCAATCAATCAATCAATCAATCAATCAATGAAACAGAGAACAAACCCTGGAGTGATGGCTGCAGCCAATCATCACTTCCAGCCAAGAGATTTGACCAGCTTGCTGTATCTCCTGTTTCAAACTTCATCTGATATGGATCTCTGAATGAGGGTAACAAACTACATCACCTGGTGCTGGATTTTGGATAAGCAGAGGTTTCTTATCAGCCAGCAAGCAGAGTAGACAGTCCTATTCTCAGTTGCCTTGGGATCTTCTCATATTTTTCCACAATATTTCCAGCCTGATAAGCCCTGGCTGTATGTGACTGACAGCTCTCTCTTGCTGAGTCCTGCTTAATCTTTATGTCTCCTTAAAAAAAGGTCCTGAAATGAACGTCATTTTGTTTTTGGGATTTGGATGATGTTTTATAAGCTCTCCCAAGCCTGATCTGGTTGCCAGAATGCTAAAAAAACAACTGCGCATCTACCAAGAGTCAATTTCCATGCACCTATTTTATTCTCAGATACAAATGCCATTGAAATGCTAACTATGCAGATGCAAAGTTTCCTAAATACAAGCCAGCCTTCTGGAGCTGAGAAAAGTTCAAACAGTTCAGGAACAAATAATTCCTTAAACCAAAATCCCGATAAAATTTAAAAGGAGGTTGACAATGTTAAGTAGGCCAAAGACAGAATGCAACTTTTCAAAGAGAAAGTTTTACGATAGGTGCAAAAGTGCACACCTCCAGCTCTGCAAAGAATTCCAAAGAGTGTTTCCAGTTAATTAATTGAATTTTTAAAATTGATTGCAAAATTTAGGGCTGCATGTCGGATCATTCTTCCCTCACTTCTCCGGCTCCCTGATTATGGAAAAGTAACATGTCAGGAGACATGAAAAGAAAAGGTAGTATCTTAAATAGCCAAGCTATTTAGCCAAGCTATTTAAGAGCAGTTTTCTTGGGAGTAATTCCCACTGAATTCAGAAGGGCTTAATTTATGGTGGTTTGAGTGTTGGACTAGGACTTTGGGAGATGAAAGCTCAAATCCCCACTCAGAGAGAGAAAGCCACCAAGTGACCCAGGGAAAGCCACACTCTCTTAGCCTAAAAGTAAGGCGATAGAAGACCTGCCCTGAAGAAATCCTGCCAAGAAAACCCTATGATAGGGCTGCCATAAGTCAGAGTCAACTTGCAGATACAGTAATGATAAATTTTTCACTAGACTGGGCTCCAACAGCATCCAGACATTACTTCTGGGACTATGTACCTTATCCTTTTACCATTGTCTCAGTATAATGCAAATTGAAGTTCTAATTGTTTCAGTTTATAAAGACATTCAAGGGCTTCCTTAACAGTATCTGTACTCTCAGGACAATATCGAAGCCAGACCTCTATTATTCAAAATCAAGCACAATTATAATGTCTTCGTTTGAAGTGCCATAGAATCAAATGCTTGGCTCTACCAATCCAACTGCTGGGAGGGAAGAACGGGTAAGAAATCATACTTTCACAACACAGCTAAAATGTCTTGCTGTCGTTCTGTTTATTAGGGTTGTGACTTAGAACACTTTCTGCAGTACTGAGATTTCAAAGTCTTAGTGATTGATTTTCTACTTCACTATTTTCTCCAACCGTCAGAGCTCTTTAGTGAGAGCATCTGAATTTGGCTTATACCTACCTGGGTTTAATGAAAGCAAATGCAATTTCTTTGTTTCTGTGGGCAGTATAGATTTTCTTTTTTGGTGCATCAGGAGTTCATTCCTTTCCATGCCAACAAAAAATGGTTAACTGGACAAGTTTTTATGCCAGTTTCTCCTTCCATCCACGTGGCATTTTACCTAGGGGATCAATTCCATTTACAGTCACAACTAAAGGTCAAAACTACATTGCATCATTATAAGGTTCTGAAAATAAGAACAGCTGACCCAAGGAGGCATTTCACACATCTGGGCAAAAGTCTTCTCACTAAGACCAAAAATGTCAGCTTTTATGCAAATTATGGGAATTGGACTCCTTCAACAGGTCAATGTTACGTAGGTGAGACGGACAGCTTTTGCCCCTCCAGAAGTTTTGAATTCCATCTTCCACCATCTCTAAGCATTCATTATGTTGGGTGAGCTAATGGGAGTTGTAGGCCTTCTTGGTAGCTGCTCCCAGGGTTGTCTTTGAAGGAAGGTTCAGCTGGCCATCTCCCTGTTCAACTCTGGCCAGTTGGCAAAGACCATTTTTAAAGGCAAGCTCTTGGCAACAGACTATATACAGAGGAAAAGGCAACATTTATCTTTTTTAAAAAATCTATTTTTAAGTTTGTTTTTTAAGAAAAGGTTCTCTGTCAAAAAAACAGAACTACAGATTACCCAGTTGCCTGGCCCAATTCTTTGCTGATATCCTTCATCACCTACTTAGTTACAGATGTGTAACTAAGTAATGTTTCCTAGCCTAGCCACCCAAACCTACCTTAACAACCAACAGACACATCAAGTGATGGGGGTCTGTTTAGGCTGGTGACTGGGGGCTCATCAGAGTGCCATTTTCAGCTCCCTCCAGCCAGCGAGCGAGGCTGCAATGAGGAATTGTGGCAGAGGTCCTACTTCTGATTCTCACAGCCTCTCTCTCTGGTGAGAAAATGCTGGGAACATCATTCTCTTGTGCCCCGGTCACCAGACCTCAGTCATTCTGTGCAGCTGCTGGCTGATAAAGTAGGTTTGTGGGGGGGGGCACTTATGATCATGGGAATACAGAGCAGCTACGGATCTATAATCCTAGGTTACAAAGCTATAACTGCAATACAGAATGCCAGCCCTTAGAGCCTAAGTATTTCAGAAGACAGTAATTTTTCAACACCTTGTCCTGGAGTATTAGCTATGTTGTTTAACCAATGAAGAGCTGCCAACATGAAAAGGTCAAGGGAGACAGAAGAACCACTCTAACACTTACAGATTATGGAAGCTGGCAGAAAGTTCATCTTGCATCTTGAGTGCAAATGCAACAAACACACAGCTCTTCAAACTTAGGTATGTTTTCTCTCTTCGCGGTGTATTGCATTGTTTTAGACCAGCCTCTATTAGTGAACTGGAGAGTTGAGTTCAGCGCAATCACTGGAATCCTAGTGGTGACATATTCAGGTGTAACTGCAAACCACACCTGCGTACCTCCTTTCTCAGTCACTGTGGATTAAGGTATTCAACACCTTTGTTGGGACAACCCCTTGCCATTGCCATCTACCTTCTTGCTGGCTGAGTGCCTCAGCTGCTTCCTGTAGTGAGACACAAAATGAAGCAGGCATCATCCTGGACTTCCCAGGGTCAAGGAGGAGGATGCCATACTCATGCTTCCAGTTGAAGAAGCATAGCTGGATTCTGCTGGGCTACTCCTGTCTTCCCCAGCCATTAAATGATCATGGAGGGGCATCCAACCAGGAAGAAGTTACATGGCATGCGTGGAGAAACGGAGAGGGAGCAGAAGTACTTCTGGTGGAACTTTCAACTCTTGTCAGATCTCCACCTTCAACCCTTCATACCCTTCAACACTTCACAGATGAAAACCAGGACACATGTGGTCAACCAACACCAGAGCATGGTCAAGATGACAAAAATTATTAATGAGAGAGAAGACACAAACTACAAGAGCCTGCACCAGTTTGCTTTTGCCTGAGCCTGCTGGGAAGGGTAAGATTCCACCCCCTTCATTTCCTCTGCTGCTGCAGAGCTGATTCCATGCAAACTACTCTTATATACTGAATGCAGTTTGCAGTAACTGAAGAAAGCTGACCAAGTGGTAGGAGGAGAGAGAAAGTGAGACATCTGAAGAACAGCTTAAAAGGTGAGACAGCAAAGGACTTAGATGGGACTGTCCTTGACAAATCGGGACAGTTGGAAGGCATGCATGCAAGATCTTTGCCATATTTAAACATAGCTAGAGAACACTAAGGTGGCTGAGGAAGACTGTTTTATGGATTTCTGTACTGCCCGACAATGTTCCACTCTGCTGTTTTGCAGCCAGCAAGCTGATTGGGGATGTTGAGGATCTAACCCATGTTGGAGAAGGTGCTCTAGAGGTTAGAGCTGAGTTGATTGTGTAGCTAGAAGTATATAAATCTACAAATCAGCTTTCTCATCTCATGCCCAGGTGTGTTGAACTATAACTCCCATAATTACTAGATGGATAGGTGATACAGAAGTTGTAGTCCCAACACAGATAAAGAGTATCAGGTTGAAGAAGTTTGCTATAAATAAAAATGTAAAAATAACTCATAAGTGGGTCAATATCTGCTGTTCTACCCAGGTTTACCAAAACAAAAGAATGGAGATTTTTTTTTTTAAAAAAGTATTGATCTAAAGATATAACTAAGAAGGCAGAAATGGCGAAGTGAGGTGAGCATAAAATAGCAATCATTCTTCCAGCTTCATACAGGAACATGAAATAAAGCAAGGTTTTCTTCCCAGCAATGTAAAACTTTTTTTTTTAAAATTCCATTTCTCCTAGTGTTATTCAAAGTTACTTCCAGCGGTGACGGAACGCAAAATGCATACAATGGCAAACACTTAACATACAGCATCTCATCTAACAAAAGTAATTAGAGCTCATTAAAGTCTCCTCAGCAGGACAGAGAATGGAGCTTTGCAAGCCCAAGTCAATGGGAAGGTTTGGCCTGGTGGAGGCAGAGGCCTGCTGAGGGAGAAGAAGCCCTCCGTTCGCTTCTTTGGTCTCCTTGGCAGGATGGCTTATATCTCATTTACTAATCTTTATTATTAAGGCTGAGAGGCAAAACCCAAAACTCCCCTAATCTTCAATGCTCTATTCCCAGCCTCAGGCAAATTCTTTTTTCAGTGCTTTTCCCCTGTGAATAAAAGTGAAGGAAGTTCACTATTCTGTAGCAGTAGCAGCACAATCTGCTCTTTAAGAGGTTCAGTTTTCTTGCTTGTATAATATTAGAGCAAGACCAAGAAACACCAGGGTTGGCAAACCTGCTGGTCTGTCTACATGGGGAGAAAACCCATGTTGTCCTGGGGATCTACTGCTTCTCTGTATAGTTCGCCAGAGTCACCTCTAAGAGGACCTCACAGCCAGGCGTTTTCCGGCAGGGTGGCCTGGAAAAAACCCCTTAAAACCAAACATGGGAGCAAGAGTTGGCTCCAAAACAACAGGGAGACAACTGTGGGGGACGGCAGGGCCCAGCATCACAAAAAGGCAGCGACTAAGAGACAAAAGGACTGAGCAGGAAGCCGTTTTTCTTCACCTCAAAAGGATGCTTCCATGGAGCTGGGAAAATAGTTTGATACCGGCCTCTGTTTCAGCTTTATTTATGGCCATGATGTAAATAAAGCTAAGTGCTTACCAGGAGGGACTAACTAGGTCAAAAACATGAAGCTCCCATTTAAAAAAAAATGCAGCTTTGTGTACAGGGTCCTTTCCCAACATGACCTGCCAATGTAGTGGAGTTGAGATGGAGAAAAATAAAGTACAATGTTATCCGGATACGAGATAAGTCACATTGGCTGGTGTGGAGTCAGGGGGACTCAACTGAGGAGTGCTGTTTTGACGGAAGTCCCACATTTATTGTAGTTTTTTTTACTGGGAGGAAGCTAAGCACTGCTTATGCTTCAGTGGAAAACAGGTGTCAAGATGCCTCACATGGGATAAATCATGCTTACCCTTTTACCTTCCTGGCCCCAGAAAAATACTTTGTCCATTGCTACTCAAAGTGGTGGCCCATTGACCACTCTCCTCACTGTGCAGTTTTTAAAGACTGCAGACTATCCTCCATATGTGTGGGGGTCCCGTTCCACGGACCCTTGTGTTAAAAGAAAAAAAAAAGACTGCTCCATTCCATTATCACCAATGGCCACAATGGGCACGTGCCTCAGCTCATCCATTGACAGTAATGGGACATGAAGCTTTGTGCAACCACCATTGTATTGGCAGACTTAGGCCCTTTCCGCACGAGGCTGGTGAATCGGTTCGTGCCGTTTCTTAGCGGATTTTCTGGGCTTGAAACAAGGCAGACTTTCCCTCATTTCCTTCCGCACAGCTACTGCATATGTTCCATTCTGATTTGGAGGAGTGTGAGTTCATGAATCCACACTGCCTCCACCGTGGCCACTCCCGCTACTCCCCTCACCCCACCCTGTTTGCTGTGATTGGCCCCCCCTTTTTTTTGCATGGTTTAGTACATCATTGCGTACGTGCGTATCTTGCACAAAACAGCTATAGACAATTTTTCTGTAAAATAATCCCAGACAGCAAAGATGGAGGCTTCTCATCAAGGCTTCTCACCATTCAATAAATAAATTTGTTGACATTTTTTGAATATTTTTGAATATTCTTTCCATCCCTATTTTAAGTTGATCAGCACGAAGGAAGGTAAGGCCAAGCTGGCCAGTGGGTTCATTTCTTCATCAAACAAAGGAAATTCATTCTGAATTTTACCAGCTGCTCTGAGTCAAACGGGAACTCAGTTGGTACTTGACCTTAGCTTGGCACCAGCAGCATTCTGCTTCAAGTCAGAGCAGGAGGAATGGTAGTTAAATCCAGGTAGTGAATCAGCCACCCATCCCTGGTTGATGCATTCTAGTAATCGCTTTGTTACAGCACATGGGTGAGAACATTCTGCTTCTGTTTTTTTTTTTTCTGTAGAAATAATTTCTCCCCTTTCTCTTCCCTGCTGAGTCTTGGGGCATGAAGTCCAATGGTTCAAAAAAAGAAAGCTCTCTATAGCAAAAAAATTGGCTCTGTTCTCTCATGGTGGTTGGCTTCAAGCTTGGTACTACTCTACAACAGGAAATTTAAGTATTTCTCCTCTTTATCAAAGTAGCCAGGGCAGGTATAGCTTCAAGGAAGGGGAGAACCCTGAATATTTGCCAATGCAAAAAGAGAATTGAGCTAGTAGCACAAACATTTCCAATAATAATTATAAATATTCCAAGAAACACATCCACTTGTGGCAAAGGCAGCATTTTCACTCCATGTGCATGCATGTGTTTTAAGAAGAGACAAACCTGGCAATTTTTGTTTTTCTTAATTTCTCATTTACAAATTGGCCTTAAAAGTTTGCATGAAAACTTGTGTTTACTTTTGTGTGCATTTTCCCTTAATAGACACATTTTTGCAAGCAGTGCTTCTAATATAATGCATTTAAAATTTTAATTTCACTAATAAAAAGATTTATATATGCATATTCCTCTAATGCATCCAGATCCCCAGTTTAAACATATCAGATGCTTTTAGAAGTGGAGCAGGAAACAGGGGAAATAGGATTTCCTAAGAAGTGGGTTACATTAGGGGGCACAGGCCAGCCAGCCTATGATAGCAATCCATCCTATCTCAGCAGAAAACAAGATGCCCCTAGCATTCACCAAAAACCAAGGCATTTACATTTATATCTTAACTTTTTTTTACAGGTTTAGTATGTGATTTATTATCCTGCTTCTGCACTCCAGCTCTGGCCAAGAATGACAACACAATTTTTTGTGCTAGCTAAGAAAGCTGAGTTCAGTGTCTTCTTTTTGCTATTTTGCTCTTGAAGCATAGGTACAGCTTCTTCAGAATTAGCCAAAATGAAACCATACCATGTGTTCTGTGCAATGGCAGAGCTTGGAGTGTGTGGAGGGGGCAGAAGGGGGCGGGGCTACAACACAAGGGGCGTGGCCACTGTGAGTGGGGGTGTGGCTGTGGTGCACGGGGGCAGGACCAGGGCACGCAGGGGCATGGCTACGGGCTGGGACGCCCCAAAAAAATTGCCTCCTGGGGCAAACCACCCCCCCCCACATCGTTACACGACTGGTTCTGTAGTGAAAGCTTCTAACGGCTTATACTTATGTACCTCATTATCTGTCCCCACTTAAGAAGGAGTTAGTAATGACCCTATACCATCAGATTCATGGTATAGATGTGTGCCTAATAGCCAAAGATGTTTGGGGAAACATAGCCAATACTGTTTTTCTGCTGGTGGAACAAGAAATGGGAAGGGGATCTCTCTCCTGACTGCAGCCCCCTGTGCTCCTCTCCAAAACCATCTCTGGGGGGCTGAATTTTTTGCCCAGTGCAGAGGGCTGCAGAAGTAGGATTGTTCTTGTTGGAAAGGATGAATAATTTAATCAGTTTTCACCCCACTGTTAGACAGTCCTTAAAAACTGTACAGTTTCGGATAACTGGTTTCAGTTTAGGACTTCTGTACACAAAAATCCCCGCATGATTTTATGTTGGCACAGAAAAGCTGCATTTTCTGTGCAGGCATGTTATTTTCTGCACATAATAAAATGATACTCAAAAGTGTCATAGGTCTTTTGGATAAACTCTTTTTCAAGAAGAAGCCATAGTGCTTTTAGCAGCAAGCTGAACCATCACTTAAGATTTTGCATTCTATTTACTAAAACTATTCTAGGAATTCAGTCAAACTTCATATTAAAATTTGTTCAACTTTCCCAGGATCACAGATGTTAAACAAGTGTGACTGAAGGAATTTTAAAATAGTATTTCAGACTGAGGGGTGGAAAACTTGCTGGATCCCACTTCCTATCAGCCCCAGCCAACATAAACAATGGTCAGGGATAGTGGTAAAGACAGTGCTGGAGACGAGTTCTGTGGATACCATAGACTGCTAAAAAGACAAATAAATGGGTCTAAGAGCAAAACAAGCCCAAACTCTCCCTAGAAGCCAAGTGGACCAAACTGAGATTGTCATACTTTGAACATACCGCGAGAATATATGAGTCACTAGAAAAGACCATAATGTCTGGTATCGTAGAAGGTAACAGGACAAGAGAAAGACTGCATTACAGGTGGAGAGATTCAATCAGGGAAACTTCATCTCTGAATCTGCAAGACCAGAGCAGGGTCATTGATAATAAGGACAACTTGAAGTTCTCTCATTTATAGAGTCACCATAAATCAGAGTCAACCTGATGGCATTTAAAACAACAGGTTAAGAACATCTGGGAGTACAAGTTTCCCCACCCATTTAAGAACAACAGTGCAATTCTATGCACATTTACTCAAAAGTATGTTCCACTGTGCTCAACTGAACATCACCTCTTGGAAGTTCCATTTAAGACTTTACCTTACAGATCAAGTTACTCACTTCCAACACACATTTGGTCTTCATTATTCAAGAAGAAATTACCAAACCATTTCCCACAAGAACAGTACACTGAAGTTTGAAAAGACAGCTAATTTGATGCCCAATGAGAGTAATTGGCATGCCCAATGAATTAAAATTAGCTAAATGATGGCATTTGAAGCACAGGCTGAGAAGCAAGGCGTGATAATTAGCTAAAGCGAATTGATTATTAAATGAAATTAAGCCAAGGAAAGTTTTTTTCATTTAATAAATTGACTTACTAAATTTGAGTTTGACCCATGCTTGACTGAAGAAGGTAGCAAGGAAATGTATCAATGCCAGCATCAAAGAAGGAAGGAATTTCTGAAATAACTGATTAAAGTCCCATATGTTTAGAACAGCCCGCTCCAGCTTGGCAGCCTCCAGTTATGTTGGACTACAGGCCCTAACATCCACAGCTAGCATGATAATTGGTTGTTCTCACTGAAGGATGATGGGGGTTGTATTCCCCCAACACATCTGGAAAATGTCACAGTGGGGAAAGCTGCTCTCTGTAGCTCATGACTAGGGAAGACAGCCAATTTTTTTTTTTAACATTAACTATTGCCACTAAGTCTGCAGAAGAACTATACAGGGAAGCATTGGGAAAGGCAAATAAAGAACATCAAGCCCTCAGCCTCCAGATCAAAGCTACACAAAGACAAATGGTCACCTCTGAGGTTGCCATGCCACTACCTGGGGGATGGGATCTGAGTCCTGACCAGAGCTTAGGAGTAAAATGACTTTTTGGAATTTACGTCCAGATTGGTTGGGCAATTCTAGGAGCTGTATTCCAAGACAAGTAAATTCTCACAGGATCAGCTCCTGACAATGACCCTGAGGCCCGTGGTTGTTGTTGTTGAGTGCCTTCAAGCCATTTCCAACCCACAGTGACCCTAAGGCAAACCTATCACAGGTTTTTCTGGGGCTGAGAGTATATGATGCAACCAAGGTTAGAAGCCCACAAAACCAGACCCGGAACCTTCAAGGATGCCTGTGTTATTTGCATTTAGTGCAGCTGCCCAAAAAGAGCAAGAAGGCTGTGGAGAGAAGATACACCCATTTTGGGGCAAGAGGGCTGGACTTTTAAGAGTCTGCCTTCCTGGAGAAGTGGTGAGGAGGCAGATCTCAGGAGAGATGGAATGGTGGCAAAAGGCGATAAGACCCAAACACATTACTGACTTTTGTAACAGTAAGTCCCTCATTAGGAACTGTCCACAGTACTGCAACCAAGGGCCAGCTTTGCTCCCCTGTCCTTCAGGCTTACATGCGTCAGGTCTAGACAGAACACAAAGCGCTAGAGAGCCACCAATCTAACTGCAAGATCACTACTGAATCCTTGCTCCCATAAAGAAGAGGTCTCTACTTTTACTCCTTGCTTGTGGTGTTCATGGAGCTGAGAGATTATCCACTGTAGATCTAATTATACCAGTGGTGATGGAGACTGTTGGACCAAAGCCCTGTTCATTCTCTGGGAGGACTTCCACAAAATTCCTTTGCCATGTCCATCAGCTTTCTCCATGGAAGCTTGGGTTGTCATCCAGAGCAGTAGCAGGTTGCCCTCACAAAGCCACGTCGAGCCCTTCTGCTGCTAGCTGCTGATCCTTAATCTAAAAGAATCTTGGCTTGTAAGATACAAGATTATATTTCCAGAGCTCCACACAAACATTCCCATTCATTTATGCCAGGGTGAGCAAGCTCTGGGGGTCTTGGGGCCTCTTCCAACCCCTGGGAGCCCTGAGAGGCTGCAACCTCCTCCAAAACAAAGGCAGAAGTGGCCAGACACCCAATTCTGCTTTTTTGCAACTTCCATGTGGCAAACCAAATCTTTATAAGAGCAAGGGAAGGTCTTACACAGAAAATATACTGCTTCTGGAGTTTTCCATAAGCTTCTTCCCAACCCCAAACCTCTCTCTCTTTTAAAAAAGAAATACGCACAAGGGAGCATGAGATTGGAGCTGGGAAGGCTCTTGGGGCTGGACATGATCCACAGGCTGTATGACTTTCACCTTTGATTTCTGCAGACCAGAAATGCTAGCGGCAAGGCAGCCGACACAACTATTCCAATTTCCTTTAAACCAACGTTTGCATTTCGAGTCACTTTCTATTCTCTTTCACTCACTGTGCGCTTGGGAAAGTGAATTTTAAATACTATCTAAATTCACCTCTGGGTAAAATGTGATTCTGGAATGTGTCAGCTTGCTTCTTGCCGATTAAACAGCTTAACAGCTTGGAGCTTTCTTGTCAGAGGTCCTTTGGGCACAACAAGTGCATATCAGCAGGTTTCATTTGGAACGCCAAAACATAACGGTGGAGGGGGTGCTATGCAGAACCTGAGACACTGAACAGCTTTATATTAAAGCTGACAATAGCGATGGGTGTATTGAGTCTGGGAAGATAACCAAAATGATAAACCTATCACATGGTGAAATGCCAGACGCTGTTGCTACAGGCAACAATACTAGGGAGAGCAGAATATTTTTTTTTAAAGAATAAACATTAAATCTTTGCCTTTGATACTCTCCTCCCCTGTATTTCAATACTTTTTAAAATTTACTTGCTCCTGTAGTACTTATTGTTACAACTTTGCAAGATATGGCACACAAAAGGCCAACATATTACAGAACATCAGGTCCAAGCTAAACATAGTGTTAATTGTGTACTTTTCTGCTTTGTAAATAGCAGCAGAGGGGAACCTGAGCAACAGTGGGAATCAGAATTTAACCCTTGTCTCATTGTGAAAATCCTGATGGGCTGAATCCATTTGCAGTTTTAAAGAAAGCCTCCACTGGGGACTTTTCTTTGCTACGCAAAAGGCAGCTTCAAAAAGTTGCTTTTTTGCTGGGACTGGGACAGAGAAAGAAAAGAGTTAAATCTTCTCCCTGCACACCATGTGGTTCCAGGACTGTTGAAGCCTTACCCCTGCTGAATAATAATGATGCATGGGCCGTCTTTCATGCAATTATTATCACATGGGGTTTGGTCCTCAGAAAATGTGCAGGACTATACGTCTGCTTAGGCTAGAAACCTATGTCATCATATAATTGCTAACCTGATGCTTCAGGAAGATCACCACTATAGTAAGAAGACAAGTAACCTTAGCCCTTTTTTGTCACCTCTTCAGCTAGTACTAAGCAGAGATATGAAAATCTCAGCTTCTTTTTTTAAAGATCAATAAATCATTCATTATTATTTTTTTTTGGAATTCTTAATTGTCTCTACCCAGGACTGTAGTTCTATAACATGATATTAGAAAGCGATACAATCTTGGGTTTTTAAGGAGGTGAGAAAGAGTTAAAATGTTAAAAAATGCAATAGCAATTTGCTTCTCATGTCGACGATAAGAATAAAAATTATTTTATATAGTTGCTGAGTGGTTTTTGTTGTTATCCTTGCTGTTGTCTCCAGCATATTTCTGATTCCAAAGACAGCCAGCTGTCTCTCTCTCCCCCTCTCTTTCTCTCTAGAGCCCCAGAAAAGTACAAGATCTGGTTGACAAGGTCTAAGTGCTGTTAGAACTGCAGTTGAGGGAGATTTTTGCAAAAGAGCTCACTTTCTTTTAGAATTCCCAAAGGTCCTTTTTCTGGATTTACTGTCGGAATTCCTCCTAGAAACACCTTACGCGCTTTAAGATGCAGACAGGACACCCACATGTTGCCACGGTAACAATTCCCAGACTGAGATGCCATGGAAAGTAATTAAGACCAAGTAAGATTCCACAGCATCCTGCCCAGTGCATATCTAGTTCTTTGCTAGACAAGGCAGGGAGCACAGCTTGCTCTAGAGAAGAATTGCTGCTGCAATCACATATGGAGAATGGGCTGGATGTTGGCCTGTGGACCACTTGATTTCCACTCTTAGTGTAGAATTACACAAGAACAAAGGCAGCGGGTGCACGTACCTTACCACACCAACCTCTTTGCACAAGCACCCTCCAAATATCCTGCCCCCTTGTGCTGAGCAGGGAGGGAAGCATGGAAACCAAAATTCACATTTGATGAACCCTCACAAAACTGGAAGGCCAATTGTCTATATAAAACAGTATACAGATGACATTCATAGAATCCTAGAGTTGGAAGAGATTCCAGGGGCCATCCAGTCCAACCCCCTGCTATGCAGGAACACCCATCAAAGCATTCCCGATAGCTGGCCATCCAGCCTCTGCTTAAAAACCTCCAAAGAAGGAGACTCCACCACACTCTGAGGCAGCAGATTCCACTGAGGCAGCAGATTCCACTCAGGAAGTTCTTCCTGAGGTTCAAGTGGAACCTCCTTTCCTGCAGCTTGAATCCATTGCTCCTTGTCCTAGTCTCTGGAGCGGTAGAGAACAAGCCCACTTTCTCCTCGACATGACATCCCTTCAAATATTTAAACATGGCTATCATGTTCCCTCTTAACCTTCTCTTCTCAGACTAAACATACCCAGCTCCATTCCTCACAGAGCTTCTTGGCTTCCAGACTTTTCACCATTTTGGTCGCCCTCCTCTGGACATGCTCCAGCTTGTCAATATCCTTCTTGAATTGAGGTGCCCAGAACTGGACACAGTATTCCAAATGAGGCTTAACCAATGCAGAATAGAGTGGTACCATCACCCCCCTCAGTCTAGACACCATACTTCTATTGATGCAACCAAGAATTGCGTTGGCTTTCTTGGCTGCTGCATTACACTGCTGACTCATGTTCAGCTTGTGATCTATCAAGACTCCTGGATCCCTTTCACACATACTGTTATCCAGCCGGTGTCCCCCTTCCTATATTTATGTATTCCATTTTTTCTGCCTAGGTGTAGGACCTTACATTTCTCTCTGTTGAAATTCATTTTGTTAGCCTTGGCCCAGCTCTCCAATCTGTCCAGGTCATTTTGAAATCTGATCCTGTCCTCTGGCATATTAGCAACCCCTGCCAATTTGGTGTCATCTGCAACATTGGTCAGCATGCCCTCTACTCCTTCATCCAAGTCATTGATGAAGATGTGAATAGCCCTGGGCCCAGGGCAGAACCCTGTGGCACCCCATGAGTCCCTTCTCTCCAGGATGAAAAGCAGCCACTGGTGAGGAGCACCCCTTGGGTTCGGTTGGTCAACCAATTACAAATTCACCTAACAGTAGCCCTGTCCAGCCCACATTTTACCAGCTTCTTTGCAAGAATGTCATGGGGAACTTTGTCGAAGGCCTTACTGAAATCAACATATGCTGCTTCTTCTCAACTGTCATGAATTCTTGAACATGTATCTTCTTGCTGGAGAGCATATGAACAGAGAATTCATCTGTGATGATATTGCCCCCCAAATTAGAGATTTTTCAGGGAACAGGTATTGAATGTAATAGGTAAAACCACATCCTCATATCAACAATGAAGACAGACTATTACCACCATCCATTTTTACAAATAATAATGACCACCAGCAATCCAGAAGTCTTATATCTATTTTATTATCAGTGGTGAGTGTGGCTATAACTAGGGGATGAAAACATGGTGGAGAGCTGTTTACATGATGGAGGATGCAGTGGGATATGAAAAATTAACAACAAAATGTAAAGCTCCTAGAGGAGAAACTAGATAGCCATGCTTGTTTGGATACAGCAGCCATTTATTGCTTTCGTAAAGAATACATCTGATATCCTGATATCAGATGTATTATTTACAAAAGCAGTAAATGGCATCTGATATTCTGAGATATCGGATATCCTGAGGCTACTGAGCTTTCAGTCTAAGTATTGTAGTTGTTACAGGATCCTTGATACTGTATGTTTTAGAAATCAAAAATTAAAAGACATTTTTTCATGTATGCCTTAAAGTCATTTCTGACTTATAGCATTGTTAAGTCTGACCTATCACTTTTTTTGGAAAGATTTGTTTGGAGGGCGGTTGCCTTTGCCTCCCTCTAAGACTGAGAGAGTATGACTTGCCCAAAGGCACCCAGTGGGTTTTCACGGCTGAGTGGGGAATTTGAACCTTCATCTCCAGAGTTCCAGCCAGGTGTTCAAACCATTACGCCACACTGCCTCTCCATTAAGTATTATTCACAGGAAAAAGACGGATGGATGGATAAATAGACATACATATATCTACTGTGCTAAAAGATTGTATCTTTGAGAGAGTTTCTTCTGAATATATTATTTTTTTGTCACACAGTGGTATATTTCTGCCTATCATAACTAGAGTGCTATGTTTATCTCTGTGTTGGTATTAGAAATAAACTAATAGAAAACTAAAAATTCACATTCATATTAAGTTGAATGCAAATCTTTGATTTCCACAGCTGGGAGCCTTGATAAAACAGGGATCTTGGCTACGTGGAGAGTCCTACACAAATTCAAACAAATGCAAGGAGAAGCCTGTTGGGAGTAAAAAAATGTTTTCTGAGCATTTAGTGTTTTATTTCTGATTTCTTAAGCAATTCTAAATAAGTTATTCTGTGTTCTTGCAAGAACGGTGTCAAAAGTCAATTAAGATAACTGTCCGAGAACTTGTATTTGTTTACAGAAAGAATGTTAGTATGATCTGTTTTCTGTTCCCTGTCTTGCTTATGTTAAGCAACTCATGTGAAATTTTTCTCCCTTTGGAAGCTCTATAAAAATCCAGATGTTTCAATAAAGCTTTATCCATCTGATCAGACTACTGTTGCAGCCAAGCTGACAGCAGGGGCTGAGGAGACGTTCCTTTTTGGCGAAGAATAACTGTGTGGTTGTGTGGGTGGGTGTGACACCTTTCCAACCTGATTCAGGTCCCAATCTCTGTGACTGTACTTACGAAACAAGTGTGGACTGGCATCTCAGTCACACCCAATGAGCCAACTATAGAGCCTCTTGCTCTGCATGGGAAAAGTTGGGGACTGGAGAGTCAGGGGGAAATTTTACAGCTATTCTACTCATAATTCTACTCAGCCTGTTTAGTCCAGCCAAATGTCTGCACACGGCTACATCTAACCAGAAGTGGTCCAATTTAAACTTCAATGAAACTGTGAAAAAGCTTAATGCAATCCTGAATATATTTTTTCCCCTCATGAAGTATTGAAATCAATGCAAAGAAAACTTTGTTCCTCCCAAGCCTGATGTAAAATTTGCTTCAAATGCATTTCTTCAAACTGCAACTCAAGTTTTTCCTTTATCTGGCTACTGGCTTTAATGACTTGCTTGTATTTATTGTAATTTTATTCATTATTTGGAAATTGCCTTGAGAGCCCTTTTGAGTGGATAAGGCAGAGGAGTTATCAATCAGTCATTCGGTCAGTTAATCACAGATGCTTTGCATTGGGAAAACAGGAGGCTTATTGAATTCCAGCTTTCAAAGGATACCTATAAATATACAATTCTCAGAACTGTGAATCTCAGAACCGCCAAGTATCTGGTGGTTAATTTTCATCTATCTTCTTGAAAAGGGGAGCTGGGTGGTAATAAAAGCACATTTACCAGAGAAGGATTGCTCCAACACAAACAGAGGCTTGGCCCGGTGCTGTTTTTAGTGCTATTGACAGAATTTTAAAAAGCCAAAATCACTCTGCTTCCAGAGGGGAAGAACAAGATGGTGGCTTACCCCACATTCCAAATGTAGGAGCTGAGTAGACCCTCAGCTGAAGACTGACCATGGAATTAGCCTTGTCACCCCATGTGATGGCAGATGTGTAGAGAATCGGGGTGCTTCCACACCACATAGTTATAGCTATAAGATTCCACTTTAACTGCCATGGCTCCACCCTTTGGCATCCTGTGAATTTGGATTTTTGGGAGAGGTTTTTAGAATGCTCAGTCAGAGAACTCGAGGGTGCCACAAGACAAGACCTAGGATTTTGCAGGATGTAACCATGGCAATTAAAGTGGAATCATACAACTATAATTGTGTAGTACAGTGGTTCTCAACCTGTGGGTCCCCAGATGTTTTTGGACTTCAGCTCCCAGAAGCCCTGAGCATTGACCATAGTGGCTGGGGCTTCTGGGAGCTGAAGTCCACGAACATCTGGGGACCCACAGGTTGAGAACCACCGGTGTAGTATGAAAGGGGCCTCAGAGCTAGTCATGAAGCACACACAGTTCCGTCCCCCAAGAGGGTGGAACTGATAGTTTAGAGGATCAGGAGGAATAGTAGGGGGAAAAAACTGTCCCCCTGCCGTATCTTCTTCTATGAGGCAGTTGCCTCACTCTACACGGGGATGGGCAACTGATGGGGTAGGAGTGATTCTCTCCCTGTGGCACTCTCTGGTGGGCTACAAGATCATGTTTTGGCACGCTGGAAGTGATGTAACATCACCTCCTGTTAACCTTTTGGCTGAAATGGGTCTTTCTTTTATTTCTTCTGGAGTTTGGAGGTCTCTGGGCAAATGCCACATTTGTGAGTGGTTTGGGGTCCTTGGGGACAGTTTTAAGGTTAAAATCATCACAAAATTGGCATGAAAATACATTCTAAAATGGGAGGTCTGGAGGTTTTGGAAACCTCTGTGGGATTTCGGGGGCCATACTCTGGGGTCCCCAGTAGCACATGTGGCCACTGTCACATTTTGCTCATGCCTGCTTTACACAATGGTATGGTCGGCCCAGGATGCTAAGGATAAATAGTGAACACAAGCAGGCCTTTCTTGTTGGGGTTCTTTGTGCACAACAAGCCTACATCAGCCATTTTCATTTGGAACACTGAAAGGTGACCTTTGGCCAGTTGCACTATCTCAGCCTAAGAAGAAGACAATGACGTAGCTCCTCTGAGTAATAAATCTTGCCAAGAGAACCCTAGGAGAGGGTTGCCATAGGTTGGGAGTTGACTTGAAGGCAGATAATGATTGAGAATGACTGCCCAACCATGGATACCACTGTATAACCTTTGGCTGGTCACAGTCTCTCAGCCTCAGAGGAAAACAATGGTGGACCTGATCTGAATAATAAATCTTTAGAAGACAGTTGCCACAGATTGGAGTCAATGTAAAGGAACAGAACAACAACCAATTGCAGACATGAAAGAAGAAGAAGGAATCTGAGCTGGGGATGTTGGAAAAGTTACCCATAGCTAATTGCAGTGTCCCACTTCATTGCATATTCTGGGATAAAGAGCAGCATGGCAGATAGCATTGTCCCTTGTTCCCTTGCAATTAACCTACTTTCATTCCTTCCAGAGCATCGTCTCTTCTGGAAGCTTTGCTAGCCATTGTATTAGGTGATGCAATCTAAATTGGCTCATTTATGGATATTTTTATTTCTTTATTTAAAACATTTCTAATCCACCCTTAAGCCTTTTTTTTAACGTTCTCAAAAGTGACTAACAAGACAGTCTTTCCTCTCTGGTTTAACACTGTTGTCAGAGGAAACAAGATAGAAAATGGAAAGGGTGGAGAGAGAAGAGCAGAAAACAAACACAGGCACCAGTTTTTAACATTATGAAAAATGGCAGCTGCAGAATAGGAAACAGTTCAAGGGAAAGAACGGTCCAAAGTCTGCTCAATCCTTTCTCATCTTCTTTCTGGTATGACTGCCAACAGAGGAAGAATAGCAATGCAAAGGCAATTTTTCATACAATTACCATGCAGACTGCTAGGTGAGGGTATCAAGTCCTAAAACCAACAGAGCAGCAAGAGGCTAGAATTTTTGACTTAGTGTCAGTCTCAGTCTGCCAAGAAAGGCATTTTGGAAATAACCAGATGCAGATAAACCTGGTTGTCAAGAGGATTTTCGGTCTGTCTGAGGATTGACTCATGCTAAATTGTCAAGGTGCAATTTTGCAAAGACTGCTCTGACTTTTTTTTAACCCAGTCACTGCTCTTATTTATATACTGCTAAGTCCTTTTCTGTAGTTCTTACTCAATTTACTTAAGAATTGGCTGGCAACACCTACATTTACCTATCATTTTACTTATCCCCTTGATTTATACCCACTCAGTATGTGGGTGTATTTTTGTGTTCAGCAGATACCCAAGTCAGATTCCAAAGAGTTAAAAATAAATCTAAAGCAAGTTGTGATGAAACCTCTATCCACGTTGTCCCTGCAGTTCTGACCCTTGGTATCCTATCACTCACCCTTCCTTTTTATCCTTAAAACCCCTTCCTGGAGGTGGATCTCAGAACCCAACTTGATACTTAACATGGGCAAGTGGATATATTGGTCATTGGGATCAGTGTGATAATGCATGAGTGAGCTTCCTTGTTAATTCATGAATAAAAATGTCCAAACAGAAAGGTAGAAAATAAAAATAGCAATGATTTCTTGTATGACAAGTAGGTTACACATCTAGCCTGACACTGTCACTGCACACAGTATGATGGAACACTTCAGTTAAAACCAAGGAACACTTCTCCCTAAACACCTTCCAGACTCTCAGCTCCTGTTAAACCATAATACCTTCTCTCACTTTCCCTCACTGTCTGTTCTGAGCCCTTATCATTTCTTTGCTCCTAACTGGCCCTATCTCTAACTGCCCCTGTCAAGATTTAATCCATTCCTACCTGACCCCATTCCTATTTCCAGCTGGTTCTGACTCCCTCACCAAAACAAGATGTTTTGAAAGCCCTTGATCCCAAATGCTGCCTTTTGGGGTTATCTGGGTCCTTTTCGGCTCCATCACTGACAAGCCTCCAGTTTTATATTCCTTTCCTCGTATCACACCCTCAGCATCCAGAAGGCTGTGTTTGGTTCATTTTATTCAGGTTTCGCACAGGAATATTGAAACAAGAACATTAAAGCATTACAATATCTAAAGAGTTCTATAAAGGAAGGCAGAAGAATTAAAAACAGGTATCAAACAGTAGACTAAAAAAACCAAGTGAGATTTTTCTTTTTAAAGGTTAGATATGATGTCAACCTATCGTCAAGTCCATCTACATCTTCATTTCCCCTTGTCTTCTGCCAAGAGCAGCTGTTAGGTCAGAGTTTTGTGGGCTAGTGAGTCTGCTTTGTGTTTTAGTCTAAATTTTAATGGAGTTAGCAGAGGTGCTGAACATGTATTGCAGATGGGTTTGGCACTGAAGAAGGTCCTTTAAAGCCTGGACTGAAAGGCAGCACAAGTCACCACTCCAAAGGCAGGGATACCACCAATGTTCCAACCTTCTGGAAGGAACAGTTTGGAAATGTGGATTTTGATATCTAGTTGGGATGGGTAAGAATCTGATTCAGATTATTTATTTGATAAGGACTGGTTAATATTCAAAAGTTTCTTCATAAACATTATAGAAGGAACTGGAAAGCCCTTGTTTAGAAAGGCAGAAGGAAAAGAAACTAACAGAATCATTTATATCGTTAATATCTGCTCCCATCATCCTCACCACACAGACAGACCTAATATATTGGCTCTTTCTGTGTATTTGAATTGCAAGCAATGTTGAAGACTTAATTGTGGCTGAAAATTGCAGAACAGAATAAACAAACATGCATTCTGTTCAATCCTATTCTCATCTAACTCAGAAGCAACCTTTGCTGAATTTAGTGGTGTTCACAACTTGGTAACTGAATATAGAACTGCAATCTAAACCTCTCATTTCACAAGTTTACCAAATGTTGTATCCACATTTAGCTAAAGACACCTCATTAAACCATAAGACATGGTCTTGGGACTAAAGTCAAGGTTTCTAGGAAAAGAAAAATACAGTGTTTCATCCTGATCCAATGTAATTTTGTTGTTGTGGCCTTAGAGTCATTTCCGACTTATGGCAACCCTAAGGTGAACAGTCTTTTCTGGGGCTGAGAGAGTGTGACACGCCCAAGGTCTCCCAGTGAGTTTCCATGACTGAGTGGGGAACTGAATCCTGCTCTCCAGGCTCATAGTCCAATTCTCAAACCACTACATGACGCTGGCTCTCAACCAGATTTAAGCACTTTGAAATCGTCAGAACCTTACTTGGATGTCATGGAGTGCAGAAATAAGCATTTCACAGTGGAGAGCTAATAACATTGAATTTTGCTGAACATTTTTTAGTGCACAGTGGCAGTTTGAAGTAGACAGCATTTTTGCAGACTTTGTAAACAAACAAAGGGCATGATCAAACCATGGTGAAAGTTGTTAAGTCTTTTTCCCCCAATGGCCACTGAATTAGGCACACGCGTAACTCCTTCTTGTGGAAAATTGGATTTCAACCAAATATGAGCACCTTGAAATCCAATTTCAGTCCAACGCCTGACTCAGTGGCCATTGAGAGTTGTTGCCTTTGTAACAAAAGAAACAACAAAACATACGCTCCTCTAAGTGAGTCATTTCTTGGAACAACAATACTCTGCAACAGACTTTACATTCTGAGCTACAATAAAAGTAAATACTGACAATGAAAGAATTCCGGCAGCAAAAAAAAGGTAGAGTGTATTTTTAAATTAAAATCTTTCATCCCAGAACTCTAAATGAGAATCTTGATTTCTTCCCAATCTTACAAATCTCCTCCGATGTTTTAAGAGTCCCTTATTCTTCAGCCCTGTTACAATGAAGTGTCCTTTAATGTTTTCTAACAACTCCTGACCATCTGCTGATAAATAATAATTAAAAAAAAAACTTTAACTTTAGTTCACATTTCTTCTTTTTGTCTATTAAATGGCGTGACAGTTTCAGCTTCAGAAATTTTTGCAGTTAAGTTTCAAATAGGTATATACAGGCTGTAGGCAGTATAAAAACGTAATCATGGTTTCATATATTGCAAACGTAAGCATTATTTTGTTCTTCATTATGTGTTGTCTCTACAAATGATTTCATGTAGCCCTAGAAAGAAGGTCTTTGAAAGCATATACAGGCTAGAACACATTGGGCTTTTTATCACTAAGTGTCGCCTGTTTCTTCTGTGGAAGAAAACTGAGCAAAATTCTTACTGGCCTTGTATTCTTCTTGACAGCTTTTTCTAACTGTCAGGAAACAAATTTTTCAATCTGGGAGCAAATTAGAACTATTAATTTCTGTTACTACTTCATTTTAGATATTAGTTCCCAGGGACCCTGACAACTGGCCAGGCCAACAGGGGCTATTTTGTAGTCCAAAACATCTGGAGAGCATCAGGTTATATGTTGCTTCACTGCTTCTCTGCCATCATTTAACTTGCTCTGTCCTGACATGCTGAGACACAGAACATTTCCGCACGACACTCTTATAGTGCAGCGATTCCACTTTCAACCTCCTATGGAATCCTGGGGTTTGCGGTTCCGGGAGGGGCCAGTCGGCCCCTCCCGGAACCGCAAACCCCAGGATTCCATAGGAGGTTGAAAGTGGAATCATCGCGCTACAAGAGTGTCGTCCGGAAATGGCCCCAGCATAGTGTAGCTATTTGAATGTTGGACTACACCCCTGGAGACCAGAGTTCAATTCTCTGCTTGGCCATGGAAAACCACTGGGTGACCTTGGGCACATTACACACTCTCAACCCCAGGAAACCCTGTGATACTGTTGCCTTTGGAGTGTCATAAATCTGAAATGACTTGAATGCACACAACAACCACCCTTATATATCATTCCATATGGAATTAAATCACTTAATAGTTTGGGACCAACCTACTCAGTCCATCCTGCCTGCACTATGAGGCCCAAAGTCCTCCTTATTTTTGTGTGTTTGAGAACAATCAGACCAATAAACGCAAGGGACCTGAACTTTTCAGTGGTGGCACCAGGTTTGTACCCACTGCCATCTGGGAGATATCAACTCCTATTTTGTAGTCCTTCAGAAGTGCTTGACACATTTATTTTCAATGTCTCCTTCTTCTAATTTCAGGAAAACACGAAAACAGAGCTTCTCAAACTGTACAATCCTAGAGACATGTTAGTCCAGACAATCTAGTGGTCCAGGCAACTTTCTATCCATCACAACCTTGTGAAATATTATTGAGATTTTTGGTATTCCTTGAGAACAGGTAAGGCAAATCATCTGGATGAGGCAGAGACTCTTTTCTTTTTTCCTTTTTGGATGCTGGAGACTATCAGACACTTAGAAAAGAAAAGCAATTAAAGTTACCCCAAGCTTCACTGAGAGATAATTAAGGGGGAACAGTAGCAATGCCTCAGTGTTCTTTCTCTCAATTTACTTTTATTGGACTATTCCGTCCCCCGACTCCAGAGCTTTGCTCCAGTGAGCAAACAAATCCCCCAGGGCTGGATGCTTTGTCTACCAAAAATAGCATGCAATTTCTCTTTGAGACTGAATGAGTCTGGCCAAGCCCACATTACTGTTGCATTGTCCTTCTGAAAACTCAGGTGCTCTGGTTTGCAAGGTAAAGTAATGTCTCTTTCCTGCTGGCAGCTAGGGCTGAGAAACCACTTCAAAGAAATGGAGGAAAGGAAGGCAAGTGAATTTACTCAGAGTAGCAGCCCTTCAGCTGACCTGTTAGCTAGAGTCAACAGGAGTCTATACTTTTGTTAAAAGAGGCACACCTTGGAGTAAAAGGGCAAGTAAGCATGCATCCACAGAGGACTTCTGTCTGGCACACCAAGTTTTCTAGGATTGTGTTAGAATTTTAGAACAGGTTGTGGAACCTGAGACTCCCCAGGAGCCCATTCACACTACAGAACTATAGTGCTATTATTCCACTTTAACTGCCATGGCTCCATCCTGTGGAATCCTGGGGTTTGTAGTTTGGTGAGGCACTGAAGCACTCTGGCTGAGAATTCTAAATGCTCCTCCCTAAACTGCCAGTCCCAGGATTTTTTAGGATGGAACCATGGCAGTTAAAGTGGAATAATAGCACTACAGTTTTGTAGTGTCAATGGGCCCCTGATCTTACTACAACATGGTATAGTAGTTTGAGCATTGGACCATGGCCCTGGAGATGAAGGTTCGATTCCCCACTTGGCCGTGGAAACCCACTGGGTGACCTTGGGCATGTCACACACTCTCAGCCCCATGATTGGTTCACCTTAGGGTCACCATAAGTCAGAAACAACCTGAAGGCACGCAACAACTACAACTACTACAAATACGACCAGCAACATAGGATCCAGATGAGTTTTCTAAGGACGAATGAACATTCTGAGATAATCTGGCAGCTGACTTTGCTGATCAGAATTATAGGAATCTGTCCCACTTACAACCAAGCCATGCTAAAAGTAAAAGAACAACGGTCTGAGAAAACTGGGTACTAAAGGATTTCATAACTTCACCTTTGGTAGCCCTCCAGTTGGGTGCTTTCCATGTACATGCTGGTCTGAATAATGCTTACCTGAATCCTCTGAATTAGGACAAAAAGAATAGAAAAGCAATCTGAGAGAGACTTACCTGGTGTTATCAGAATCAATGGTATGGAAAAGCTTTTCAAGTTCTTCCTCATTAAGAGTCCCATCAGAGAAAAAGGCCTGGAATTCTTCCAAGGACAGCTTGCCATCATCTGTAAGCAGCAAAACAGAAAGCATTGCAAAAATCAATCAATCAATCAATCAATCAATCAATCAATCAAATTACATATGGACCCAATGTTAAAGGGGAAGGGAAACATCCCCTGTGCAATAAGTCATTGATCTGCTGCAAGACAGGGCCACGAATCATAGATCAGTGGCAGAACACATGCTATGCATGCAGAAGGACCCAAGTTTGATCCTTGGCAACTCCAGGCTAGGTGAGGATAAGACCTGGTCTACCACTGCACTCAGAGGAGGCAGAATTAGCTAGATGAATCAATGGTCTGAGCTGGTATAAGACAGCTTCATGTCTGACATTTCTTGATGTTCTTGAAACCTTTAAATAGGGTTCAAAGAATGATGCAAGCTCTCCAGAGGCAATGAATCCATTCCAGGGCCCATTCACACTACAGAAATATAGCGCTATCATTCCACTTGAACTACCACAGTTCTGTTCTATGGAAGTCAAGAGTGTGTAGTCTGGTGAGATACTGGAGCTCTCCAGCCATGCATCCTGACACTGACAAGTGTTGCAACAGATGAGTAACTCCTGCAATTGACAAGTATTGTAACTGACAACTAGTGCAACTGACAGATATATTAATTGATGAATAGCTGCTATAATTGACATGAATTGATAAGTTAACTGCTGCAATTGACAAGGATTGCATTCTAGAACTGAGTATAGTTCCAGGCCTCCCCAAGAGTTCTTTCAGTGCTGAACACTGGCTCACATCACTGCTATAAAATTTACCGATGGTAAATGATGCAGTAGATGATACACAGAAGAGAAGTATCTCAGCCCTGTTGCTGATGGGATCCAGTGTTCCTTCACAGCCAGTGGTGGAACTAGGGCCCCAGATGAATTCTACCCAGACTATTCCTTGACTGGCAATCAAATTTCCCACTGCTAGATGTATGGGGAGCATGGGTTGAGGTGCACTCTCCTACACGCTGAGGCCAAAGGAAGAGTCATACAGAGCAAGAGCAAACAAAGGAAATCAAAGTGTGCATTCATGACCCGTCCTCTCTCCTGCAGCAGCTATGAGAACCATGCAAGTGAGTTATAGCAGAAGGGGAAAACTTATCCGCCCCAGTCTGTTCTCAGACTTCATGTCTTTTACCAGACTCAAGCTAAGGCAAAAAGTGTCCAACAGGGTCCCTAATACAAGTGAACCCTTTCATGCCACTGGACAGCTTTGGCTCCTCTCGTAGTATGCTGGATGCATATTAGTATATGTAATAAAATAGCTTTGATAAATTAAATAGGGCTATAGGTTGCTAAAGCACTCTCATGTTTCAATGGCCACTTGCTACTTGCAATGCAGGGCTGTGGGCTATGATGCCAACAAGAACTCCAAAACCCATCTGCCTGGTGGCAGAAGCCCACAAGAAGTGTTGGAATTGATGAGTAACTGCTGTCATTGATAAGTATTTTCTAGTTTTCAATGTGATCAAAAGTGCTCTGAAAACCAGGGTTTAGAAAGGTTACTTGTTTAGAAAACGGCTCCCAAGATCTCCCAGCCAACACGGGCAGGATCCAGTTTGATTTGTAATGGCTTATTTATACATATCATGTATATTCTGCCCTAGCTGAACCCATAGCTGAAGCAAGGGGTTGGTCTTGTAATGGGAAAATAAAACTACAGCTTCTGCAATGATGTGTTTTCATTGGAGAAAAGATCCAAATGCCAAGCATGAAATTTCCCTCCTCAGCAGTGCAGTCTCAGATCCATTCAACATACTTTTCTTAAAAATGCATTAAAGCCTCTCCACCCACCCCCATGTTTCCTTTGGTTTAAAGAAAAATCAAGTCAATACATGTAAATCAATATATATTCTCAAAATATCAGTGCGGAAAAATCATTAACATTTACAATGATTGTTTAAGGCAGTTAGAAAGATGGAGAATAACAAAGCGGAAGGCAAAATGAACTTCAACTACATTTCTTTAAAACTGCATTGGGAAGCCACACAAGAAAGAGGGAGAGAAAGAGAAGGGGGAGAGAGAGAGAGAGGGAGAGAGTATCCATATTCAGAGAGCATCTGGAAATATTTATCTGCTTTAAGATATGAGAAAGTATCATCTGTTTAATCAGATCAAGGACATGTCTCTCTTTAAGAAAATCTTACTTTGGCTTTATGCATGAATTAGCTGGAGAACAAAAATTTCTTTAAAGACCCAACCAAGTTTCCATATTTCTCAAACTCTCTCTCTCTTTGGATACAGTAAACCAGCAGTAACACTTCTTCTGGAAGTTATGAGGGTGAAGTAATTATTTCCCTGGATAAGATCTCCACTTCACCCAGTAACATGCTAGCTGGATCAACATCTCCCTGACTCCCTGGCTATTTTCCTGTAGCTCAGTGGTTCTCAACCTGTGGGTCCCCAGATGATTGTGGACTTCAGCTCCCAGAAGCCCCAGCCACTATGGTCAATGCTCAGGGTTTCTGGGAGCTGAAGTCCAAAAACATCTGGGGACCCACAGGTTGAGAACCACTGCTGTAGCTGGACACACTGCAATAATGTTATCTTCAGGGACCTCCAGGAGACCCCCAGAGCTGCCCGTTGGTAACTGCTGCAGCATATTCAGCTAAAGCAAAATACCTGGACACATTCCCCACACATCCACCTGCTCTCCAGCTTCTCAGAAATGGCCATGTTGAAGGGGGCTGCGTGGTTTACAAGGTAGGTTTTTTTGGGGGTAGCATTAGGAGAGGTAGCTACTTCATACACATAAGTCTCTCAATTCAGGATCAAGGCCACAGATGTGACTGTTATATTTCTTGATTTTCCCAGCAAGAAACCAAACAGAATGTATAGTCAGAGGACAACACAGAATTAGGAAACATAAATCCAATAATGCAAAGTGGGGTAGGCGTGGAAGTGGGGCCATACCTTCAGAGAAAGGACGTGGTCTGGATAGATCCTGAAGAACTTGGGCGGAAGTTTGTTTGTTAATCCCAACTAGAGTGGACCCTTTGGATCAGTTATTAAATTACCAACATATAAGTAAATCTAGTGGATTTCATGGGTCTATGTTAGTCAGGACTAACAATAGGTTTTAGGTCCTGGATCAGGAGGTCACTGCCCCACAGTTGGCTTTCTTTATGCCTACACAGAGGCAAGTGTATGTGTGTTTATAAGAGAAAAAGGAAGAAGGACAAACATAAGGTGCAAAATATTCCCCAACAAAAAGACATTTGTTTTATCTTCCTTCCTGTAAAGTTTTGCATACAAGTATTTGTTGTTCATAAAATATGTTGCTCTTGTTTCATTTTGGAAATGCTGACTTAATTTGCTTTTTAAAAACAAACAAACAAATGTTAGTGGGAGCCTTGAAGTGCCCTGATGAGGGTATTGATTATGGTTTTTGTTTCTGAATGTCAGGGTTCCCCCCCCCCCCACACAGTATAAGGCCTATTCAGTTTCTAAATTATTTCTGTGGCATCATCTGCTGTTATTATCACATACAAAGAAGCTGATAGAGCATTCGCTTATTTATCAGTTTTCCTTCAACCAAAAGGGGAGGAGCGGAAAACGCAAATTAACTGAAGCAACGGCAATTTTGGGAAGAGTGAGAAAATCTTCCCAATAGTTTTCTATTCATTATAAAACTGTTTTATCGTGCCTTAGCCCTAGCAACATATGAAAGACCCTCCCCTCTATTCCAGCTGCCACTGCTGTGGTCTCAGAGGGAGAGAAGAACAGGCAGACATAGCTCTATCATACCTAGGTCCAGAAGCAGATGAAAGGCCCACAGTCCATATTCCAATGGCCATTGCTGTGATTTCAGAGAAGGAGAAGAACAGCCAGTCACAGCTTCATCACGCCTCGGTTCGGTAGCTGAGGAACATCCCTTACCCTCCATTCCAACTACCATGCTGTGGCCTCAGCATCTGCCAGAAATAATCTTCTCCCACACTGCCATTCCTTTTTCTTTATAGAATCATAGAGTTGGAAGAGACTCCGGGGGCCATCCAGCCCAACCCCCTGCCATGCAGGAATCCAACATCAAAGCGTTCCCAACAGATGGCCATCCAGCCTCTCCTTAAAAACTTCCAAAGAAGGAGCCTCCACCACACTCCGAGGCAGCAGATTCCACTGCTGGACAGCTCTGACAGTCAGGAAGTTCTTCCTGAGGTTCAAGTGGAATCTCCTTTCCTGCAGCTTGAATCCATTGCTCCTTGTCCCAGTCTCTGGAGCAACGGAAAACAAGCCTGCTCCATCCTTGACATGACATCCCTTCAAATATTTAAACATGGCTATCATGTCCCCCGTTTTATTATGTTTCCTGTTTTGTTTAAATTGTAAGCCTGAGGGCAGGGACCTGTCCAATTAATCATTTGTAAGCTGCCCTGGAAGTCTTTTTGGCTGAAAAGCGGGGTATAAACATTCAGATAAATCTCTCTCTCTCTGTGTCTCCTGGTTAAGCCAGACTTTTTTGGAGTGGGGGGACAAACCAAACCAAGTTGGAGTAATGATAAAGTATCAGAACTATGAAAAGTTTTCTCATCTCAGAATTAACTAACAATGATTACCTAAGATGTACCAAGTCCTTAAAAGTCTTACTCAAAAGATTAAACATAGCAACACATCTACAACTATTAAAAGTTTACATTCAGTGCTAACACTGACACTGTGTAAAACACATTTAAAACCCTGTTCCTTCAAGTTGTATATCTGTAATTGTTTAAAAAAAAGTACACAGAGAGAACTATATTAAGCTGCATATTGACAGAACACAATAGGCAAGAAGGATGGTGAAGACATTTTGTGAGATAAGGCAGACCAACCTCATAGTGTGGAATTTGGAATTATGATGAAAATACTTGCAGAAAAAAAAAAATCTTCCACCTGCCCCCATGAATGGCTGTAATATCCTGCTTCTCCAACCAGTACAAGTGCAGATAAATGATGCTGAAATTGGACGACTTTGTATTGTAGGAATCTTATCAGGAAGGACACAGAGAAGTAAATTTGAAGGAGTAGGAAGGTACTGATATGCTATGGGCAGGGTAAAAATTTAAACCTGCCTTGATATAATTCCATGTCCAAGAGTTTTCGGACGCAGCAAATGAACTGTCACATGGGTAGCATCAGAAGCATTAAGCCCTGGGGCCCAAATCCTATTAGGAAAGCATGATTTAGGGTAGAGGATCAAAATTCACTTTAATATACCATCCTACTTGAATGGTAAAGGGAGAGGAGATAGAAGTTTTCCTTCCTCTTGGAGGATAGTCAAGACAAGAGAAAAAGAAAGAAAGAAAGAAAGAAAGAAAGAAAGAAAGAAAGAAAGAAAGAAAGAAAGAAAGAAGGAAAGGAAGGAAGGAAGGAAGGAAGGAAGGAAGGAAGGAAGGAAGGAAGGACGGACAGACTTTTCCCTACACAATGTGCAATTACTTTTGGGAATCACAGACACATTTATCTAATCCTGATAACTTTGAAGAAGGATTAGATAAATATATGATCACTATACCTACTAGATATGATCACCTGGCCTAATTGAGCCCTGTTTAGCTTCAGGAGACTTCTGTGTACCTCTGAGATTACAGATTGCATGGAAAATATTGTCTCCATGGCTTGTTTGTAAGTTTCTATAGTTTGTTTTGAGGAGTGAGCTAACCAGATAGGATACTGTTAACAACCATGCGGTTGAACTTCCCAAGAATCAGAGATGAAGCAGGAAATTTCTAGGCAAGAGGTTGCTGTGGAGGCAAAGTCTCTTCTGCGCAGCAGTGTGACTGCCTTTATAAACTTCCAGTAAGCTCCAACTATGTGGGGGAGCAACCTAGAAACTTGTGGTGCTTCTATCCAGTCTGGGATATTGTGTGGCTCTTCCGAGGAGCTCTCCAAGGTCATGTTTCCTAACAGGATCTCTCCTATACTCTTCTGGTTACTCCATCCAAAATGCTACTTGACACAGGGAGCTGTCCAAAGTTTCGTTCTGCTGCTCTCCTTCCTCTGTCTGCTCTCTGAATTCTGCTTGGAACAGGATTACTGCTGAGCAATCTGGGCTTTTGTTCCAATACGGCACAGCATTTACCACAATCATTTTTAAGCAGGATGCCTTCAAATGTTGTTGGACTTCATCTCCCAAACTAAACCAAGGCCCCACTTTAGTTTTTGGGAAAGTAGAATGGATGGAAACGGCTGAGCCCTGATCCAAACTGAGCGGCAAGGATTTTACTTGTCACAGGGATGAGGAGTATATGGCTTTCCAGGTATTGCTGGGCTGCAAGTCCCATGATCCTTCACCACTGGCTATGCCTGGTGGAATCTGCAAGTATATCCAGAAAGCAACTTCCATTAGGTCTGGCCAACATAGCTAATGGTGAGGGCTCATGAAGGTGCAGCAACATTGGGAAGCATATGTACCATTAGTTAAGGAGGGCAGTGCCTAAGCTGGAGGAAAGCACACCATTTGGGCGGTATAATTCAGCACAGAAATAATCCTTTTGTCCTGGGCAGGAAGGGAATAAGAAATCAACCAGAAACAAAGAACTCAGTGATACGAAATTTATATGAAATGAGACATGCCTCATCTCAGCACCCCCCGTGGTCTTCTCAGTGCACTTCAAGATCTTACTACACATTTTTACTGCTTACTTTAACAGGAAATTAGAATTTTGTCGTGATGCCTGTTCTCCCTGGTTGTGAGCAGTCCAATTATAGGCTTACAGTATTGTTCACAATAGCAATATATAGCATTTATTTCTATACCACCTATCAACTAGTGTTATCTAAGCGGTTTACAATGTATTTTAGCTAATTGCCCCCAACAAGCTGGGTACTCATTTTACCGACCTGCAAAAGGATGGAAGGCTGAGTCAACCTTGGAGCCTGGCAGGATCGAACTCACAACCTTGTGGTTGCAGTACTGGCATTTAACCACTGCGCCACCAGGGCACAATGGGGAAAAAATATGTGAAAAGGCAGTTACTTTTAATTGCTCCTGGATGTGTGGCTTGAAAATTTATTACAAGCTCTTTCAAAGTGCTCCTGGTGCCCCTTGCAAAAAGAATTCCCCAGCTGAGAAGTTTTATTAACAAATCTTCATTGCATTTCAAACCAATTCTCTCTCACAAATGGCCATAGTTCCACTGCAGTCACCTGAAGTTGCTATAGATTTCATTTCAGTAGAAGCTCATAGGACATGGGTACAGACTCATGTGTGTTCTGAGGGGCACATGAGATGCTAGGTTGGGAGATATACATGCATCAAGCACACATGTATGTGTGCCCACACACCAGTCAGGGTTTAACCTAAGCTTTCTTTCCTATTACACAAGAAGCCAGATGTCTGGTACCAAGAAGACCCTTCTGGCCTATCAGCCCAGACTCATTTTGGGTGAAAGGTGGGATATAAATCAAAACAAACCATATCAATATTTTGCAAAACCATGCAATGTATTGCAGACAATGACAAAAACAACTTCAGAGACTCCAAAAGGTGTAGTGAGAACTTGAAGTGTTCAGAGGACAAGAGTCAGGAAACATGTTCCAGCCTCAAGGATGAAAGGCGGGTAAACAATTGTGAGTCTGGGAAATGTCTAAGGATTTGGGGTGATGTTAAATTTATGATCCTCTCCAATCACAGCTTTGCACACCTGAATTTGTATGTGAAAGTATAAAACTTTTGAATGCCATGCATACTTCAGTCTCAGCAACTTTGGAAGAAGGGTACTGTGTTGCTTGCTTTGCTACAAATAAAAGCTACTGTCTACCTCAGAGTGGAATCTGTGAATTGAGGGTTATCTAGGCCATTGCAGTTACAATGGCTTCTTGGCATGCTACATGTTTTAGCACAAGAGACCTTGCTACTGCACCTACAACAAAAGGAATCTTCTGAGAGAAAGTTTTGAACCCAAGAAACCTGACTTTTGGTAAGTAGATGTTTGTTTCCAGCACTAACTAACAATTATAAAGATCTCAAAAACCCGTATCACCTTGTGCAGCTCTTTGAAAATTTAGGACTAGGGTCATGATTTGCATCTTTCTGGAGATATACTTCATGTCTGGAGGCCAGGATATTACTCTGTACTGCATCTGAAGATGAGGGCTTATATCCATGAAAACTCATGCTAAAATAAAAACCAGTTAGCCTTAAAAGTGGTGCTAGATTCTTTTCCAACACCTCCTCTCTCCTTCCTTTTAATGTTATAATCAGCATAATAAATTGCCTTGGGTTCCATGCTGGGAGAAATATGACATATAAATTGAATAAATAACATGAACCAAGAAAATAAGGAATTTTCCTAGTGACATGGGAGCTGCTTCTCCTATGGGAATTTCAAACATTATCTTTAAGGTACCCTTAGAAGGCATTTTAAGGAATTTTAACAGGATTTTTTCAAGCGTTATGTCACTCTCTGATCATCCTAAGTTGTTGTTGTTTTTAAATAAAAGAAAGTAACGAACATATTAATGCAGTTGATTTTTGAAGACTGCAATGAATAATGATACAGAGCTACTTTTCGAAGACTCTAAAGAGTCACGGGAACTAATTATATTTACAAGTAACTGATCAGCCTTTGCTAATGGGCTTAGTGACAACTTTGAGTTCATCTTGGCACAAAGCCAGGGCATGGCTTTTTTTCCTAAAGCCTTCTAGGACTAAGAAGTAGAGCTTGAATCTAGTTATACAGCTTTAAACTGTTTAAACTGTTCCATTATACTGCCTTAAATTGTTCTAAATTGCCTTTAAATTGTTTTAAATTGCTTTTTGTCTGTGTACCACACTGAAATTGTATAATAGCAGGCCGGATAAAAACATTTAAACAAGATAAAATAAGGTAAACGTCCATATTAGCAAGGATGGGCAAAGTGCAGCCAGTGGGCCATGTCAGCCCCCAAAGCTGTCTTGTGGCCCCCACGGCCCCCGAGGTCAAAAAAACTTTTGCCCTATATGCCTTCTAGGGGATAGGGGGACATTTTCACCACATTTTAGGCTGCCTTGGGCAATTTTGGGTCCAAGAGAGGCCATTTTTGAAAAAGGATGCAAATAGGAAGCGACTTTTGCTCACTTCCTCTGATTATAAAAAGGCTCTACAAGTGGCCTAGGGCAGGCTAAAGTATGTCAAAAAATTCACCCCATAGCCCCTAGAGGGAGTTTGAGGGCACAGAAAGTTTGGTTTTTTTGTGGGAGGTGGTCCTCCAAGATGTTCTAGGGCAGTGGTTCTCAACATATGGGTCCCCAGATGTTTGTGGACTTCAGCTCCCAGAAGCCCCAGCCACTTATGGTTAATGCTCAAGGCTTCTGGGAGCTGAAGTCCAAAAACATCTGGGGACCCACAGGTTGAGAACCACTGTTCTAGGGTAATAAAGTGGCCCCTTATCCTTCCATGGTTGCCTACCTCTGTAACAGAAACTAGGACACCCATGGAAGATGGTTGTTGGGCAATGCAGGCCACACCACCTGAACCCAAGCGTGCTCTTCTGGTCACTTTTTGCTTTGATTTTTGGTGCCTGATTTGGGAGAAATCAAGCTGACATGATGTCTGAAGGGAAACCCACTCTCCTCATGCCATTTATTAGCTGAAAATAGCATTTTTGGCTTTTTTTTTTTTTTTTTAAAATCTTAGTCATTTAAAGGTCTCATTGTAGGCCTGAGGGTCCCAGAACTACAAACAGTTCAAAGAACATACAACATTAACCCTTTGTGTATGTGTATTATGTAAGGTAGCCATTTCCCTAAACCAGTGGTTCTCAACCTGTGGGTCCCCAGATGTTTTGGACTTCAGCTCCCAGAAGCCCCAGCCACTATGGTCAATGCTCAGGGATTCTGGGAGCTGAAGTCCAAAAACATCTGGGGACCCACAGGTTGAGAACCACTGCCCTAAACCATGGTGGACCCCAGTGGTAGCAACTGCAACAAAACAGGACTCTTAATAACAAAGAATAGCCAAAAGATATTCAGAGTATAATCAAATAGAATACCCTCAAAGTATAACATCTAAAGAATATGTTAACATCCAATAATATTGAAAGGAGATAAAAACTATAGAAGACAATGGCTATATACAAAGAAGGAGAAAGAAGACTTAAAATGAATTGTACCAGGAGCTGACACACAAATAAGCATATAACAACACAACTTCAGTGAAACACAGTCCTACTCAGTAAAAAAACAATGATACATGCTTTAAGCAAAATTTCAGGCTGTGGGATGCAGTCCAAAATCCATACTGATGTATCAGCTGAAATGCAAACCAGCCGTAATCCACAAAAAAATGGCAAGGTCAACACCAATCTGCAAGGGAAGGTGGTGCCGTTTTGTTTCCAAAATGCCTTGAAATGACTTCATGTCACATGAGAAACAAGGTAGTTGTTATGGGGCACCCACCTCTAACCAACACTGAGAACAGCCCATTCTCAAGCTCTCCATCATAAGAGAAGTCACGGGACAGCATTTTGCTAAAGGCCCCCTTAGTCCACCCAAATGTATAAATCCCCACTGAATAGCAGAGCTTTTCACCCAGCCTTCCCCCTAATCTAATTAAGTTTTGCCTGTGCAGCAAATCTTTTCAGAGTTAGTATCTGAACACGTGTTTCCTGGATCTATAGTGCACAAACAATGTTCTCGTCTGCCCTTTGCCTGAATGTTTGTACCTTTGAGAACTTCAGTCTTTGGAGAGGAGAACTTCTCTCAGGGAAACCAAGCCACAAGCAAGAATCAACAGCATAGCACACATGGGAGTTTGAGTCCTGCTTTTGCAGATAATTTAGGTCAGAATGACTGATGACCCCCCTCCCTTCACTCTCCCTTTCTCCTTGGTGGAGGAAAGTAGAGCTAGTGAAAACATTAGGAGGAAAGAGAAAATGAAAATAATGGAGATGAGTGCACAGATGCACAGACAGCCTTTCCATCATGATCTCTGTCTCTCATACACACACACACACACACGGACACACACACATGTACTGCGAGAGTGTATTTAACCATTTCCCCCAAAGACAGCTTTTCAAAGAAGCCTTGTAAATGTTTAATGCTTGTGCGACTTCACTTTTGCTGAATGCACACTTTTTCTCCTACACACTTTTAACATTATATATGGCGGGGGTGGGGAGGCAAAAAATTAATGGATTTTATAGGCTTTTTGCAGCTATTAAGCCACAGCAGCGGGGGGGGTCTGTGCCAAAAGACCCCAGGAGCAAAAAGGCTGCTAGTTGTCAGAAGATACAAACCAGGATTCGAGGCAAGGGTGTTCTGAAGCCTCTTGTTATTTCTGGTAACCGTACTAGTTAGACACTGGCTGGCCATCGGTACTGAATGCATGAAGGGACGTCCTGAATATGCAAACTTGCCCCATGTCCCTGGATACTGACAGAGGCGCATGCCACACATGTTGGCTGATCTGTGAATAACACCAGTTGGAATGTGGAGGCTACAGATGGCAATATACAATCAAAGCACTCCAGACAGACCCAAAGAAGGGGACTCCACCATACTCCAAGGTATTATTATTTCACTGTCAAACTGCTCTTACCATCAGGAAGTTCTCCTAATGTTTAGATGGAATCTCTTTTCCTGAATTTTGAAGCCATTGCTATGTGTCCTGGTCTCTGGAGCAGAAGAAAACAAGCTTGCTTCATCTTCCATAGGACATCCTTTCAAATATTTAAAGAATCCTATCATGTCACTTCTTAACCTTCTCTTTTCCAGGCTAAACATACCCAGCTCTCTAAGCTGCTCCTCACAGGGCTTTCTGCTTTCTAGCTCTTTTACCATGTTGGTTGCTTTTTCCTGGACATGTTCCAGCTTATCCGTATCTTTCCTGAACTATGATGCCCAGAACTGGACACAGTATTCCAAGTGGGGTCTGACCAAAGCAGAATAGAGTGGTACTATTACTTCCATTGACCTAGACAATATACTCCTATTGATGCAGCCCAAAATTGCATAGGCTTTTTTAGCTGCCACATCTCACCGCTGATTCATGTGGGAAACCATCTGTATATTCATGTATATACTAAGTCCTAACCATTTCTATTAACACTTTTAAAAATGCATTAAAAAAAATATCTTGTATTTAAAAACAATTGAAACATTTCTTATGTCTTCAGGGAAATAAGGGAACAAGTCAGAAAAAAACACTCAAACGTACCGGTAGAGATCTAACACAATTTTGAACAGAACACAGATTTAGAGGCAATCCTACTGCAGTTAGAAAAAGTGGAGCACCATTCTGCATAAACACCGCCTTGTGTGAATGTTGCTTGCTTTGGAGGAGAGAACTCCTGCTGGGATCAACACATTTTCTTGAAACCTAAACCGCGTCTCAGTAATTGTGATTGCATGCTTTACACTGTCAAATCCAACTTCTTTTACATAGAGCAGATTCATTAACAACAGATGTCATGTTTTTTCAAAGGTCAGTTTACTCACTCAAGAGGAAAGCTGCCTAATTGATGGACAAAATTAATTTTTAAGCATTCTGCAAAGGACACACACACACACACACACACACACACACACACACACACACACAAAAGACCCACAAAGAGATGCTCTTCTTTCACAAACCAAAGTAACTGTAAGAGAGGCCTCCACAAGCATTCACTGCAGAAACTCTGAGAGGCAACGTCCAAGCTAAGGCTGAGCGGTATGCCCTCTGAAACACATTTTTTGATGTGAAAGAAGGCACGGGGTGGGATTCCATCTCCCCAGGTCTTCCAGAATCAGAAATTTGGAGACTCACTCTTTGGACTGCAACTCCACGGTCTTGTAGTGAGCACACTCAATGCCCATGCTGGCCAGGGGCATCTGGGAACTGTAGTCCAAAAGAGTCAAACTCTGTCCAAATGCATCTCTCTTTTTCCCATCCATCTGGAATGTATTTGAAGCCCTAATTTGCTGAGCGTCTGCTAGTGGAATTCTCCCACATTTTAAATGAGGGAAGGCAAACGTAGAAGGCTAGGGGTTCTCAGTAGCTCCCCCAGAGATCTTCAAAGGCTGCACTGTCCCCAAAACACTTTTTTTTGGCCTCAAAATGTGCCCAAATGCTCCCTTGAAGGATGTCAGGGGCATATTCATCATATTTTTAGGCCCTCCTGTTTCATTTTAGGCTTAGGCCAAGCCTTTTTTAAAACAAGAGTCAGTGAGCTACGTCAACTGCTGCTGTTCATTTCCGGTTTTTGGGGGCCTGTCCTGTACCCAAATTGGCCCCAAGAGCTCCCAAAACGTGGTGGAAATACCTTCCACACCTCCACAAAGGTATTTGTTCAAAAACATTTTTGACCTCTGAGGGGTCCTGGGGACCACAAAAACAGCCATGAGAAGGAACTGCTTATGGCTCACCCATGTTTTAATTATAATTTAATTTTAATTTTAATTTAATTGACCTCCAGATTTTTCCATCCCAAATATGAAGGAACTTACGAATTTTGGAAATGCTTCGAAAATAAGGTGACACTAAATTCTCCCACCAACCAAATCCAACAGATACAGCTATTTCGAGCACAGAGATCTGACATGTTCTTGGACTATATGGCAATTATTTCCGGAGAAAAGTACTTCAGAAAATACACGAAGAAAAAAATAGATATTGTATTAGTTCAGAAGAGAGAGAGAAACGTTTACTAACTGGAACGACTGTCTGGAAATGCATCTCGCCAGTGCTTAAAAAATTCTGGTGTTAACCAGCTGGATGAACAAGATTTCTGCTCAAAGACATAATTGAACTCTTGATACAAGCAACTGAAAACAAATGATGACAGATGTACAGTATACAAACAGCAAAAAGAGATGCACGGCGTCTATATGGAGTGCCACGAGACCTCATTCTTCCTATTATATCCGAGTCTCTCAGTCTCCTGCTCGTTCACTTTCCTCCAGGCTTTTATTATAGAATAACTTTTCAAAAGGCAGGAAACCAAGTCAATTAGGGAGCCATTTGCCCTATTACAAATGATACAGCCAGGCGCTAATGAGGAACTCGTGTCGTCTGTCAGAAACACCTCTTCTTTTACCTCCCTTCCCCCAAGTGACCTCTGAAATGCCAGGTTCCTCATTTGGATGTGACAAAGAAATGCTATAAGCAAATCATTCCTTCTTTTTCATGCTGGAGAAACTTAAGAGCATATGGCAAATTCTTGCTCCCCAAACTGGTATGATTTTTCACTACCATATCTCAGCCAAAACACCTTTGGCCTGTGGTCTCCACCTTTGTGGCCACTGACACCCCCTACCAGTCTCCAAAAAACCCCCAATCCCCCAGTTTTTCTTAAGAAAAAAATATTCAGTGTTATTTTTGGACACTTTTTGCTCAGACCACATAAAAGCCCTTCCATGTCTACAAACACACAAAAATACCCTCACTCCACCCCCACAAGCACCACAGAACCCCTACCACCCCCAAATAAACCTGAATTTTCTTCTGTAGTCCCTCTCAAAACATTCGACAGGAAGTGACACATAAATTCCTCTCACTATTTTGAGATGGACATATATTTTGTATATGTTTTTTGCTTCTGCAACCTCACATATGCAGGAGTGCATATTCAGGAAAAAACCCATTTTGTTCTTAGTCTCAGGAGGGATGAACAGATCCATAAATTGAGCCAATTCCTATTCCATCCCTTTGGTCAATATAGAATTGACCAAACACATACAGAATCCCTAACTCAATGCTGGTTGCTTTCACAACACCTGCCAACTGCTTATCCAAGAAGAGCATCTGGTATTCTCACAATGTTTTCACTGAACGCTTAAAACATTCATATCATATCTTCCATGGGAGAAATGCAACCCAGAACCATAGAATGTTATAATTATTCACTAAATTACTACCAGCCCATGAATACAGCTCTACTGTACCTGGAAAAAAACAGCCATAAAAGAAATCCAGCAAAAGTGGAGGCGAGGAAGATGATAGCAGGTCAAACACATGATCAGGTTTTTCTGGGAAAGCTCTTTTCCCCCAGGTGTGCCTGCCGAACCTGCTGGCTGGGTATGGAAAACTGATTCAGTGGGTTCACAATTCCCTCTGGAAAATATCCATTTCCCATCTCCCAAAACTGGCAGCAGGGCAAAAACATCTTGCCTCCGAAATCTGCATGTTTCAGGGGCTTATGATTCACTTCAGCACAGGAAAAAAGATCCGCAAAACTATGCACTGATTATATGTATTTTTTAAAAAGTACACAGAGGCTTGTTTTATCCAGTGTGGAAAAGGAATACTTCACTAGGAAAAATGCATGTCACCCCCACAAGCGTTTTGATGCAGGAAGACAAGAAATGATTGCTGCACAATGCAGAAGTGGGATGGCATGAGAATGCTTGTGGCATTCTGAGAAATGGAATGAAAATTAAACTGACAGATAGTCATGTCTCCAGTTCTGGCTGTCGCATCTCCAACTGCTCTATGCATCCATCCAGTATCACCTACCCTCCATCATCTGTGAATCTTTACCCATTACTACTGATCTTGAAGAGAACTAGTATGGCTTAGCGGCTTGAGTGCTGGACCAGGACTCTGGGAGATCTTGATTTGAACCCCCATTTAGCCATAGAATCATAGAATCCTAGAGTTGGAAGAAGCTCCAGTCCAGTCCAACCCCTTGCCACGCAGGAATACACCATCAAAGCACTCCCAGCAGATGGCCGTCCAGCCCCTCTTTAAAAACCTCCAAAGTAGGAGACTCCACCACACTCCAAGGCAGTGTATCCCACTGTCAAACTGCTCTTACTGTCAAAAAGTTCTTCCTAATGTTTAGATGGAATCACTTTTCCTGTAGGTTGAAGTCAATTCTCCATGTCCTCATCTCTGGAGAGCAGAAAACAGGCTTGCTTCATCTTCCATCTGATATCCCTTCAAATAGTTAAACATAGCTATAATGTTGCCTCTTAACCTTTGCTTCTCTAGGCAAAACATACTCAGTTCTCTAAGCTGCTCCTCATAGGACTTCATGGTTTCGGGCCTTCTACCATTTTGGTCACCCTCCTCTGGACATGCTCCAGTTTGTCAATGGAAACCTTTTGGATGACCTTGGGCAAGTCAAACTCTCACAATCTCAGAGGAAAGCAAACCCTCCCCACTGAAGAAATCTTGGCAAGAAAACTCTGTGATGGTTTTGCCCTAAACCAAAGTTGACTTAAAAGCACACAATAACAACAACTTCATCTTATAAACAGTTCTCATGTGTATTTGTATGCTTTGCTCTTATATCAAAGTTCAGAAGGGTCATTCTTATTCACACATAGATGAAAAAAGACAAAATGAGGAAACTGCAGCAATGGCAACAAATAGTTCTCAGTGAGCTTCTTGATATTCTGTTCACACAGCTGAATGCATGGAAAAATAACACTTTTGCCTATCTATCTATCTACCTATCTATCTCAGGTGCCTTCAGTAATGGCTGGTGGCTCCCATATCATTGGAAAAGTGAATCTGTACTGGGTTTTTGTCTGAATTATTTGGAGGGTAGGACTCAGCACCTTGGAGGGGTCCTTAACATTTCAACCATATCCCTGAGTAGATATGGAACGGCTAGTGAGTCAACATGATAATGGCTAGTAGACTGGGCTACGAGACGGAAGCAGTTCAAGTTTCATGTCAGCTATGTTTGACATCCAAGAGGATGTCAAAAGCCCCATGGACTTATTGCAAGGAGCTCTACTTTGCTCACTGCTTGAAAGCTGTTGCACTTGGACTTACTCCTAAGCAGACATGCAGCTGAGCAGCGCTTTCTCTGTTTGGTGGGGAAACGTGCAAGTGGATAAGAATAGCATTAGGTTCGATTTTGCTTCTCCCCTGTGTTTTTGGCCCTGTCCCCTGCTAGAACAGAGGCTTTGCTACAAGATTCTTTGATTCTGACTCTGGGCCAAAAACAAAAAAGTGTCCTCACCCCCTCTTTAACATACAGTTCACCAAACTGATCCATGCCATTCATTTCAAATGGGAAAATATTTCTGGTACAGCACAAATGTTAGAAATATGTCACTCTGCCACCCTGTACAATAGTGCACAGACATTTAAAAGACTGGAATATCCAACTAAGGAAAAAAAAAGTTGCATGGTTATTCCTGGAGCAGTGCCTACTCGTGGGCTAAAGCAACATTCACGGCTGGCAGGGGACCTGTTTGAGATGCTATATAACCATTGCAGCATATCAGATCTGGGCACTTTAAAAAACAAAAACAAAACCACATTCTCCAGAAAACTTGGTAGAGTGTAATTTTTGTCATGCCAAGCAGCCATGGAAACTCAGTAGCTCCCACCATTTCACATTAGTGCATGTGGGGAGAAAGCTATTCTTACAGCTGTGAAGAGGAGGGAGTCGGTAAGCACTGTGGAGAAGTAGATGCCGGCTTCTGAACATCTAACAGAACTATCTCTGGAGTGAAAAATCCTCAGGGACTTTTCACATTTCCTGTCTTCTTACAACTTCTGGGCAGAATGTAGAAAAATACTTCCAAAAAGGAGCAAGTTACAGTTGCAGTTCCAAGGACCCCCAAAGAAGCTCTAGTTTTATACAGTCCTCCCTCCACATTTGTGGGTCTGACCTTTGCTCACCAGGCATGTATGTGCCACCCCAGCAATTGTCATCCCCCAGTTCCCTTGCCTTTTGCCTGGGAGCACAGGTCTTCCTTCTCTGCATCTGGGCAAAAGGCAAGGGATGAAGAGAAGGTTAAGAGGGGACATGATAGCCATGTTGCAATATTTGAAGGGATGTCATGTTGAGGAGGGAGTGGGCTTGCTTTCTGCTGCTCCAGAGACTAGGACAAGGAGCAATGGATTCATGCTGCAGGAAAGGAGATTCCACTTGAACCTCAGGAAGAACTTCCTGACGGTCAGAGCTGTTACAGCAGTGGAATATGCTGCCTCGGAGTGTGGTGGAGTCTCCTTCTTCGGAGGTTTTTAAGCAGAGGCTGGATGGCCATCTGTTGGGAATGCTTTGATGGGTTTTCCTGCATAGCAGGGGGTTGGACTCGATGGCCCCTGGGGTCTCTTCCAACTCTATGATCATATGATTCTATGTGCGCCTCCCCTCTATTCCTTTGCCTTTTGCCTGGGCATACCTGCCTTCTTTGGAGAATGCACACTGGGGAAAAGGAAGGGAGTAGGGGAGGAAAGGCTTGCATGCCTCCCCACTATTCTCTTGCCTTTTGCCTGGGCTCGGGGAAGGAAGGCATGTGCATTGCAGCAAAATGCAAGGGAATGTGGGGGGGGGGGTCCCGGAAGGGAATGTAAGAGGGAGAACAGAGGAAAAGTATTTACTTCATGAGGGTTCTGGTTCCAGATTGGTCTAAAGAAGTGTATGAGTTCTCATTCCAGAGATCTTTGAGTTTTGCTAAGTTTTTGCAGCATCTGCTTCCACTCTTTCCACTCTTTGGGGGGGGGGCTGTATGTAGCAATGGCTTGGATCTACACTAGAGTTCTTTAAAAAGTTGCTTTAAAAACCCGAGATATAGTTCGCTGAGATGGCTCCTGTGCTCTGAAGGGTAAATCTTCTTCCTGTGAATTTTTTTTTTATTTTTGACAAATTTCTTAGAGTTATAGTGTTAGGAGTGCAGAAGTGCTATCTGCCTGACATACTTAACAGCACTCTCACTTTTAAAAGGAATTTAAAAAGAGGAAGGAGAAGGATACTTCTTTATTCTGGCATGTCTCAGAATTCAAAAGAAAGCACACAAAGGTGGGAAGAAAATAAAGCAGCTGGTCTGCTGGGAATTGCCAGAAACTAGTCCAGGATGACAATAACATTGTTTGAATTTTAAAAAAAAAAAAAAAAAAGCCCTGAGAACTACAGAAACAGGTACCACAACATCCGCAACTTCCTGACATGTCTGACCAATTTAAAGAAGCCCAGTACTGCACCTTTAAAAAAGTTTACTTTCATATTTTTTCAAAAGTAACTCCATAGTTAGTTTCAGCTACTTACCTAAAAAAGAAAAAGAAAAAGGAAAGCTACAAGCCACTGGCTTGTTTAACAAAACCCGGGCCGTTTCTGACTGTTAAAGTGCTATTATTCCACTTCCAACATCCTAGGGAATCCTGGAGTTTGCAGTTTAGGGAGGCGCCTTCAGAATTCTCAGCCAAAGGGCTCTTTGGCTTCAGCAAGGGCTGTGCTTTGCCCACCTGTACTACAATATCAGAAAGATTGCTCTTGGGGGAAAGTACTGCTGGGCAGACCAAAACCTGGCCCCCATAAGACCCTCATTCCTTCAAATGTCCTTCTCATAGGGTGGCTCCCCCCCCAACTAGCAGTTTCCCTTAGAACAGCACATTCGGGAAAATACTGCTTTTATCTGCTGTGTAGGTGTGTGTTGATGTCATAAAAGTATTCATTTTTGCATCTTTCAGCTGTTGTAAGAAGCCTGATCATTTTTTCCCTCCCAAATCACACTTGGGAACATCTCTGCATCCAGATTAGAAGGTTCTTCTGCACAAGACCCACAGAAATGAGTAAGATCATAAAGAGGGGGAGAAATGTGGTATGAAGGAACATGGAAAGCTGCTTTACTCTGAGTCAGACTGCTAGATCACCTCTCTCCCTATTGTCTCTGCCAGCTCTTCTTAAGCTGTCTAATGCAGGGGGCAAGGCAGGGTTTGTTTTGCGCCATGCACCAGCATCAGCTTTGTGGAACGGTCTCTTTCTTTTCTGGAAACTCTCCAGAGACAGGCAGCTGATGGCACTGGCACTAATCCGTGGAACACTGGGGCATTATTCTTCACTAGTTTTCTTTTCAGTGGAAGCAATAAGTAATTTTAGCAATTTTCTTCTGACTCCAAGTACATCTTTGAAAACTGAACAGTTTTCAAAGCCTGTTTGCAGTTTTGAACTTGTTTTACACAATATTCACATATGGTTGTACTGTGCAAAAAAACCCCCAACATCATTTTATGCACAGAAAGCAATATTTTCCACACGGAAAATAATATATCTACTCAGAAATATTATTCTTTCTAAAGAAAATGCTGTTTCCTGCACAGAAAATGCTGTCCCATTTACAGCATTTTCTGCAAAGGAAACAAGATTTTCTACTAAGGAAATATATAGAATATAAATAATAATAACAACAACAACAACAACAACAACAACAACAACAACAACAACAACAACAACAACAACCATTATTATTTAATCATTTATTATTGTACAGAAAATTGCTGTTTTCTTTGGAGAAAATGCAGGCGGGTTTGCACAGAACAACTGTGTGTGAATTCTGCACTAAGAAAGTCCCAAACTGTAATGAGTCTCATCAACCCAGAATTCTTCACAACAGAGTTTCACAACACTCAAGAAAAAAAACAACAATTTGTTCCAAATATTTCTGAATATTTTTTCCTATCCATATTAGACCACTATTTTTTGAGTAGCACTGGTCTATGTCAACAGTTCTCAACCAGAGAATTTGCAGATGTTTTGGATTTCAACTCCTAACAACCCTAACCAGAATAACCAATGATCCGAGTCTCTAGAACAGTGAGTCTCAACCTGTGGGTCCCCAGATGTTCGTGGACTTCAGCTCCCAGAAGCCCCAGCCACTATGGTCAATGCTCAGGGTTTCTGGGAGCTGAAGTCCACCAACATCTGGGGACCCACAGGTTGAGAACCACTGCTCTAGAAAGTGAAGCCCAGCAATATCTGGGGCCTTTCTGATGCAGAATCACTGCTGGATTGACTGGCAGTGCCTCTCCAAGGTTCCAGGTCTTTCACTGAACTGCTCAGAGATGTCAGGATTTGAATCTGGGACCTCCTCTGTGCAAAGAAAACACATTGTCCTTTTCTAAAGAAAAAAATTAGGAGGGTACAAATGAAGTTAATTATATTGATAATTCTCTGCCACTGAGCTACAGTCCTTCACTTGTCAAGAATTACATTAGCCCTTTTCCCCCAAGCTAGGCACAAAGAAATAATGTACCTGTTCAAAACTGAAACCCATGTTGACCAACATCTGTGTGACTACTTACTCATATGCATAATTATATTGCCTGAAATACTTGTATTAATTGATTTGCATGAACCATGGGCAAATAGGCTCCCATATGCGTCATTTGAATATGCTACCCATAATGACTAATTAAGAATACAGAAATTGTACAAACACTGCAGTTTGAAAGCCATATGCAATACTGGAAGAGGGGTCTGGAGTGGGAGGACTCTACCGCTTTGTCTGTGACTCACCTCTTCTAAGAAGAACATGCCTTCAGCACCAATGAAATTGGACAGAACACTGGATGTTCACTCATGCATTTCCTCCACAAAGTGCTACTCTGCTGCCTCTTTATAGCATGCAGATGATCCTGACTTCTCAAGGGAAGATGCCAGTAGAAGAGAAGTTCTGGCAGGTTCTACCACTTCAGGTTTAGCCCCAGAAACAGACTGTGTATCTGTCATCTGAGGACCAGCCTGACCAAGTGCAGATGGCCACCAGGTTATGATGTGGCCATGGCACATATCTATGGAGTAGCTTTGATCTATACTAGATACCTCAAATGACTCAACCAAGGCTATCATCCTTTGGACTTATCAAGAGACAACAGAACTCCTTGGAAGTCTACACTACAGATGGGTTGACACAACCAAGGAAACCATAGCCCTGAGCTTGCAAAACCTGTGCAGGGTTGTTGATGAATGGGACCCTCGGAGCTTTCTTATTCATAGGTTTGTTGTAAGTCAAAGCTGAGTCGACAGCAAATGACAACAATTCCATTGGTGGCAGGGCTCCCGACAGTCTTACCTCATCAATTGTCAAAGTATTTAATGCAGATGTGTTATCTGTGTCTATATGTCTATCCATAGTTCTTTGACAGTACAGTGGACCCTCCACTTTTGCAAAGGGTTGGGATGCAAAACCCTTGCAAAAGTGGAAAAACCATGAATAACCCCCCTGCATTCCTCCTCCTATTCCTTTGCCTTTTGCCCTGGTGCCAAGGTGAAAGGCAAGGGAATGGAAGGGGAGGTGTGTGTGTCTCCCCCACATTCCCTTGTCTTTTGCCCCAGTACATGGTCTCCATGCCCACACAAAAGGCAAGGGAATGGGGAGAGGAACCCTGGAGATTTCTTTTTCCACGCACAGTGAGAGTGCCCAGAGAAAAGCAAGGGAATAGGAGTGGGAGAATGGAGGGGAGGGCATGCTTGCACTCATGAATGATCAAATTCGTGAAGGTCAAACCTGCAAAAGTGGAGGGAGGACTTTAGTTATAAGGTTTCAGGTTATTTGCGCGTCTTCTTACGTTCAGCTACAAGCAGATCAATATTCATCTACTAAGCATGGTGTAGCAACAGCTTCTTTAGACCCACCCAAGTTTTGTACATGGCCCATAGGCTACCTTTCCTCCATCAATGCGGTAGATGCCCCCCCAACCAAAAAAAAAAAAAAAGGAAGTTTAACTCAGACTGCAAAGGATTCAAATTTTGAGATAAGCATACCTTGCCTTTCAAGTCTGGTTCTATCATAAATGACAGCCATAATTAGTTATAGAACCTTTAAGCCTAATCACATTTTGAATAGCTTTGATTTATTATAAAGGAATTAAGTTTTCCCTGCTATATGAATGTGAAGAAATCTCACTGAATTACATGTCTGCAATGAAGGAGACTGTATTAAGGCAGCAAGGCGGTGGGTCAAGAATTTGTTAACCCACACAAGATTGCTTGTGGGTCCAGAACAACACTGAGGCAACTTTTTTTCCCCCCTTTATGACCAGGTTTTCTGCAATTTGTTCGAAATATCTCTGCGCAGAATTAGTGGTCTTTTGCCTTGTGTGAATCAAAGCACACAACACACCCATAAAAAAAGGATGGACGCATTTACCAAAAAGGCACAAACAAGCTACCTGATGCTTCTAATTTTTAGACGTCCATCCACCTGGCTTCTAAATAATTGTCGTAATTGAACTGTACAATTTGTACACTTTTCACTAAAAGTCTAATTGAGACTGACAGAAAGTATCTTACTACCTTGCAGACAAGGATACCCTTTTTTTAAAAAAAATCCAGTTTGTTCTTCTCACAAGTAAGAGCAAGAGAGAACAAGGAAGGTGAGGATTTATATCCCAATCCCATGAGAATTCCGTTTACACCAAAAGGCCATGTCATATCATATAAACTGGGCACACTTGCAAGATTTCCAGTTGCTAAACCAATCAGAAACAAAGATGGCAGTCCTTTCCTTCATCGCTCTTCCTTTCTGAAATACAAATTCTCCTTGTTTGCAATTAATGTTATATGTGATTGAGGCTAACTGCAGCTGTCTTTTAACTAAGATTAAAACATCACCAATAGCTGATTCATGATCTTTTAGAAATAAAATCTTTTAAACTGTCCTACTCTTTTGATTCCTGAAAATAATAGTTCATTTTGTGCCAAATAGTCTCGAATTTCTAGCAATGAAGAATTGAAAACCACTTTGCATGCATGTTTGTTATTTAAAAAAAAAGTCTGGGGCCACTATTTCCCCTGGCTTATGCAGCTGTGGCATCATCCCCCCCCACACACTTTAAAACTGTTTTTTCTTTCCTAGACAAGTAAGCTGGATGATGCCAGGCAATCAGGGATCCTATATTGTAGGACTGGAAAATAACGGATCATACAGTGCCAGACGTTATTGGATTCCCATTGGACCCAGCCAGCTTGACTAATAATGAGAGACAATGGAAATAATTATTTATTCACATAGATGGAGGGCCAAAAGTTCTCCAACCCCAGTAATGTGGATTAATAGCCAATTAGATTTGCAAGGTTGTCACTAAAGCCAGATAAATTCAGATTTGGTGTCAGTTGGATTCTGGATTTGTCACTTGGACCGATCCAGCCAATCAGGAATCACCGAGTAAACTGGGTAATGTTAGTATACTGCAGACTTGGCTATGTTATGATACTGTGGAAGGTAAATTAAGCAGACTGAAAGAGAGGACAAAACCCAACATTTTGACAAAACTTACAGAAAAGCCATATAGAATTGGGAGGGGAGGGGAGGTTGGCCACCCCATAGATCATTGGTGGGCAACTGTCAGGGGTTTGGAAGTTGCATTGACCTCCCCCGGAAAACTCAGACAGTCACACCTCCTGGCACCCTACCCCACCCAACAAAAAAAGTCAATTTTTTGTCCCCAAAGACCCCATAGGGGGTATAAGGGGCAATTTTGCTAAGTTTTTAGCCCTCTCTGGGCCATTTCTGGCCATGGGAAGCCTTTGTTTCAAAAAGGAATGAGCCAGAAGTAAGAAAAAAAGGGCCACACTTTTACCAGCCCATTAATTTCCGTGAAAAAATGATTACTTGTTTCAGCTGGATCTCATTTTCACTGCATGTTAATAAGATATTTCTGCTTCCCAGTCTGGACCAACTACAAGTCAAACTCGTGGCCATCGTGGTAAGGCCACCAGCTCATTTGCTTTGAGTGGGCTTTGTTGCACCACTTCAGAGATGTACCTTATCCCTTCACGCTGCTTCCACTCTGAGATCCACCGGCTGGCAATAACGGCCTTGTGATCTCAAATGCGGCGGCAGCTCCATGAATGTTTCATATTGCCCTTTTCACGCTGCTCTTGTCCAAGGACAGCGAGGGTAGAGAGGCCACAGCCAATTAAACATCTCAAGCCTATGTGTTCCCACCATTTGAGAAAGATTTCTTTAATAAGGCATGGCCCACTGATTGAATGGTGTAGGTTTTTTCCTTTCAATTTCCCCCAGAGGCTCTGACAAGGAACAAGTGGAGGATGAGCAGGGGGCACCTCCTCTCTCTCCCTTTCCTCTGCAAATCATCCCAAGGCCATTAAATTCCCTGAACAAAACAATGTCTCATTCACATCTGTTGCTCCTGATCTTCCTAATGAGGATTGGGAAAGAAAAGGCACATCTCCCAACCCACAGAGAGAGTGCACCGGCTTTTCTGGGTTAATGCTGGAGATCAGGCCTTAATTGGAGCATTTCAAAGAAAGAACGGAGTGTTTGAACAACACCAGCCTCTTTCCGGATCAAAATAGCCAGGTTTCCATGCCACGTTTGCCCCACACTTTCCATCTCGTTCTGCCACAGAGATCACCCACAGACAAAGACACCGCACACGGGCAGCCAAATTGCTGCCCTCTTTCTCTCTTGGTTGAAATTTTCAGATGACAGCAACCCAGCATTTCCATCAGCTTTCCCCCACTTTGTTTTTAATACGGCCTTTGCAGGCAGTGGGAAAACCACACCGTTAAAACCAGGCTGGCCAACAACTTGTTGAACTTCAGTTCCCACCTCATCGACTCGAGCTGATGAGAGCTGCAGCTCAGCACCATCCAGAGGGCCCCAACCTGGCTAGTCTTGTATTAGATTCCCAGATCTGACTAATAGGCAAAGCTCATAATGACAGAGAAGCCTGCAAAGCAATTCGTCCTGGGACTTATAGTCTTTGTTCTTGCAGGAATTCGAATTTGCTTGCTTATATAATGTACACATATCTGTGTATCTTGTAGAAGCTGCATAAGCAACACCAAGATGGTGGTGCTACATTGTAGTTGACCCAGAAGCACAGGCAAAAGATGCAAAGCTCTTCAAGTCCATGGCCATTTCCGCACAATGCTGTTATAGCGCTATCATAACTGGCTGGCCCTTCCCCAAACTGCAAATCCCAGGATTCCACAGGACGTTGAAAGTGGAATCATAGCATAGTGCGGAAATGGCTCATGAGAAGTCTTAAGAGAGATGGAACATAACGCAAGGAAGTTTCTCCCATGTCAAATCCAGGAACATATCCCCCATGGATTCAGGGGACCTACTGTATTTGTTTGTTATGTATTTATTTTCTACTATAATTGGATTGCTTATTTGCCTCTCAACAGCCCCTGTGCATACAGCCTGTCTTTTTTGCTTTCTCTGTATTTACAGTGGTGGGCATACACTTAGCTCCACAAAAGAAAAAGATGCTAGAGTCATCAATAAACCACATACACAAACACAAACACCAACACACACACACACACACACACACACACAGATAGGTAGAACAAACACAGAACGGATTGATAAAAAGATGCAAACAACTCACGCAGTGCTTACAGTTCTCAGAAGTCCACTTAACAAGGCAGCAATAATTGTGAGGGGCACAAAAAGATCAATTGGGCAATTTGCACAGAAAATTCCTCTGTGAATGCCGACACTTTGTGAGAATGTACAAAGACCTCTCTTTCTTGCGTGGTAAAGAAAAAAAAGTTTTTTTTTTCCTTTCTCCCCCATGAAAACAAAGTAAGTGGGAGTTTACTTTCCAAGCTCAGTGGAAAGTATGGTCTTTGTCTTCGGAAGGTTTGAAATTCACCTCCCAGCAATGATAATTACTACACTTGAGACAAACATCTCCCTCTCACCCACTGGAGGCCCTGTCAGTCAAAACAGAAAAGACATTTTCCCCCCTTAGAAAACATCTGAAATCCTTCTTCCCCCAGATGGCATTACATTCAAACCACTGTGGATGACAAAAATACCATGCCCAGGTTGCTAACAATATTGCTAACTTGGCTGCTGTCTGTAGGAGCAGTAGTGAAGAAAAGTAACTTCAGCAGTAAAAAGCAGATTTGTTAACGCTGCTAAAAGGATTCTAACCAGCAGTCTCGGTTTAATAAAGTAGCTTTTGGAGCAGATGAATACTATCACGAGACTGCAGGTGTTCCTTATGAGTGTTCCACACATCCCCAGATTAAAATCAAATTTTCTGTTCCCTTTTCACAGGGAATGGTAGTTATCCTAGAATGAAAATGTGTGTTGATAGAAAAATACGCAAAGGTTGGCTTATAGACTTGAGTGGCTACAGTTATTATTATTATTCCTATTTCTATTATTATTATCACCACCATCATCGTTTATTTATATAGCACCGTCTATGTACATGGGACTTTACTAATAAAGCAACCAAAAATATTAGGTCCTGCCAAAGACATGCAGTCTAAAATATGTCTAGATGCTCACAAACCTAAAGGGAAGGGATAATAAAATTCTACCATTCAACTCTAAATCATTGTTATCCAGCTAAAATATCAAAAATCCAGCATAATATAAAACAAGTTGCAAGCAAGCGTGCAATCAAACTATACAAAATTATAAAAGCACGTTAAAATAAACTCCACATGCTTTTGAAAACAAGAATGTTTTTAACGGAGATTTTAAAATAATGAGGAAAGGGGCAGTCTGTCAATATTCGGGAAGGTAATTCCAAGAGTATGGAGCAGTGAGTGAGAAGCTAGGCCAAGGAAGAGAAACCCTGGGTTGAGAAAGCTAAAGTTCCTGCAAGACAGATCTCAAGCAGGCCAGTTTATTTTCATATATATATATATATATATTATTTTAAAACACGAAATCTTAAAAAATACAACACTCCAGAGCTAACATGAAATTTAAACCTTCTAAGCATAACATCCTTTCAATTTAAAAAGTATCTAATTACTATGAAATTTTTCCAATCATACAAGAGAACAAGTATCAATTCCACATTTCTTAATTGAAAAATTTATCACTTTTAGTTCATTTTGTACCCTTATCAATACTTCTTTAACCTCCTCTAATTCCCATTCTAAGTATTTAAAAGTTTCCCAAATAACCCCTCCCTCCCTCAAGGGGAGGAACCCCTCTATTTCTAATAACACATATTACTTAGTACCGTAATGCTCTTGTACACTCAGCTTGTTGCACTTTTACTTCAATCAGTCTGTCGACCGTCTCAATCACCACCTCTATGATATTTGTGTAATTGATGTCCTGTTATTTTGTTTAGATTAACATTTGTCATAATATTAACATTTGTCATAATATTTTATGTCCAGTCAATACCTCTAGATCTTATCTAATAAGGTCTGAAGTTTTTCAACTTTATTCCATTCTTCTTCATTTTTACTCTGATTTTTACCTCTTATCAACATTGTTAAATTATCCGTTGCTTTATATTCCATCACTTTAACCGTCCAATCCTCAGTCTTCGGGGTGTTATTATTCTTCCATTCTTTCGCAAAAACGATTAAGCAGGCCAGTTTAAAGACAGATGCCATTTCCGCACTAGACTCTTATAGCGCGATTATTGCGCTTGCAACATCCTATGGAATCCTGGGGTTTGCAGTTTCGGGAGGGGCCGCCTGGCCCCTCCCGAAACTGCAAACCCCAGGATTCCATAGGATGCTGCAAGTGGAATCATAGCGCTATAACAGTCTAGTGTGGAAATGGCCTGAGAGGTGATAGGTTGTGTAGGGCTTGGAACATTAAAGCAAGAAGCTTTTACTGAATGCCAGAAGGGATGGGTGAACAACGAAGCGATATCAAAAGTAGGGTAACATGATCATAATGATGGGCCTAGAAGATCATCTTAGCAGCCGAATGGTGAGAATCTTCACAGTCGTCAATTTATCCAGTACAAAATTAGCATGTGGTTGTTTTCTGCAGAAAACAACATTTTCTGCACAGAAAATATTTCTGTTCAGCAGTATTATTTTCTGCATCTGCACATCCTATTCTGCACAGACTCTGCAGGCCATTTCTGCTCAGGAGATCCCATTTTCTGTACAAAACAGCCATGTGCATTTTTTTTTTTTTGAACAGAATAAATCTCCAACTGTGAATAGTCATCAAATACTAAATGGTGGTTGAAGACTTTCGCAAGTGAGAAGAAAACTGCTGTAATTACTCATTGCTTTCTTTCAAAAGAAAATTAATGAAGAATTACATCCCTGGGAGAAACCATACCTTGGCCCAGTCACTGTTGCTAGATGAGCCTGAATCCTTGCCAAAGAGATCCATATTCCAGCTGGCTAAAACCTCACCGGCAAGTGCATATTTCCAAATGTATCTGCCCCTAGAAAAAGTCTGCTTAATCTCAAATCTAATGAAAAATTAAGATACTTAAATTCTAATCAAGCAATTTTCTGAATGTGCCTCTATAAAATTAGATCTGTAATTAGTTACTCGCTGGTGCTAGGTTATTTTTGAACTTCTATCAATCACAGCATGATTTTCCTTTTGGATGATCAAGTGAACTGTCAGAGAATGGATCCAGGCAGAGAGGAAGAAGACAATGTGAAAAGACGAGAGGGCAAACAGGTTATGTGAGAGACGGCTGCAACAGAGAGTAGTCCTCAGGTAGTAAAGTTCATTAGGAAAGCAATTAAAATTTTATTAGCGTTATATGGCCAGTGGAACTTCGGTACTTTCTATTGTGTTTCCCAGAGCCTGAATTCCTTGAACAAAGGAATTATTTGGTATCTCATTTATTTTTCTCCAGTGGCAGGTTGTTATGAGTGAGGGTATAACAACATTTCTTCACTCAAGAGGAATAGCTCTGGGCCCAGTGGTGTAATTTGTTTCTTTTCTCCCATTTTTAAAAATAATTACAAATGAAAATGAACACAGAAAGAAAGAAAGAAAAAGACTGTGCACACCTATTTCGAACATATATCAGACATCAAAGACAGCTGTAAGGCAAAAGAAGACAGAAATCAGCAACAGGGTAACATGAAAAAGGGAAAAATCGTTCTATAGATTTGTATGGGATTGTGTGGATGCATATAGTCTATTTTATTATTGATATGTTCCATAAAAGCTGGACAGGTAGCATAAAAATGTTCAGTGGTGTCTGCATTTCTCAACAGTCTCAATGTAGAAGGCAATGTTGCAGGCACTGGCTGTTTGTCGCCCAGAAGTAATCTAAGGACCTTTCTGCACTACACTGTTACAGTGTGATTATTCCACTTTCAACCTCCTGTGGAATCCTGGGGTTTGTAGTTTCCTGAGGTCCAAGAGCTATCTGGCTGAGACTTCTAATTGCCCCTCCATAACTGAAAACCTCAGGATTCCAAAGGATGTTGAAAGTGGAATAACTGCACTACAATAGTGCAGTGTGGAAAAGCCCTTGCAAAAAAAGAGAGGAGACACAGGAAATGTTCCTTCAAAAAAGGAGGAGAAAAAATCAGAAAGAAAAGGAGGTCAATTTTCAGTGGGGGAGCGGAAGTAGGAATGCTGTACACGCGCTTGTAGGATGAAAGAAATCCTGTCCCCAGTTCTATTTTTTCCAGAAGGAATGGTGTTTGCTGCTCATTGTCACCAAAAAAGAACTCAGTGCAAATAATTAGAGCCATTTCCGCACTAGCCTGTTATAGTGCTATTATTCCACTTTCAACAACCTATGGAATCCTGAGGTTTGCAGTTTAGGGAGGGGCCTCAAAGGATTCCATAGGATGTTGAAAGTGGAATAATAGCACTATAACAGGCTAGTGCAGAAATGGCCTAGGTTACTTGTAACCCATTAGTTCCAAGCTCTGATGTTGCCCCAGGTGGGAATCCACACGAAGGTGTTGTGAGTGACATCCTCCAATACAGAGTTCTTCCAGCATGGTCTAAAGAACTGTGACTTTTTTTTTGTAGCATAGCTCCTCAAGTTCTGTTAGGTTTTGCTGGTTATTACCTCCATGTCTATGTAAGTCCACAATCTGGGTTGACTGTTTGTCACAGTTCCTAGGATCTGCGTGAGGGTTCTTCCAAAAGTTTTTAAAAGTGTACAGTCACTGAGGCAGCACTGTAATGCTTCCAAAAATGATCTTTTATCAGTAATTGCTGATTTAATATAATATAGCTGGCCTCCAAATCCAAGTTATCCTATTATGCATATTAAAAACAACTGTAGAGCCTGTTGACTGAACAGATGATTAGTACTTTACTCAGAACAGCTAAAATATGTATTGCCTCATTTTGGCCGGAAAATAAAATGCCTTTCTAATAACAGCTTGATTAAGGAAGATGTGGGAAGCAGTTTAACATTTAAGTTAACATATTATAAATGAGAACTTAATTAGCGGAGTAACTGATTTATTGAAAGATGGATATTATTCAGTAATATGTGGAATGAGAGAATTAGCAAAAAAACAACAACCCTCTTTTCTTATTAGGTTATGGATGTGTTTGTTTGTATGTTTTACTGTCTATCTTAGCTTAGATTTGCACTTTGGAATAATAGGGTTCATAGAAAGCCATGGTGAAAAGTTAGCCTGTTTTCATTGCTGAATATATGCAAATAAGATTTGTGCCAGCCATTTGGACTCTATACAGACCTGCATTCACCACTGGCTTTGGCTCACCTGATCTCTGGCTGCTCCCACCCTCAGGAACTCTCTTCCACAGAAGGCTAGGCTGGTCCCCTCCTTGCTCTCCTTTTGCCAACAGGCAAAGACATGTATTTTAAAGTAGGCTTTTAATGGGTGAGCAGGGGAGCTTTTATTTAGGCTTGCCTTGGGTCCCACTTTGGGAGAAAATGTGGCACACATATATAATCAAACCAGCCAACCAACCAAAAACTTTTGTGGAAAAAACAGTTTTTCCATATTTTAGAAACCTTCTTTTCCTGAAAAATGGGAAAAATGGAAAGAAAATGGGTTATGGAATCAACTTTGAGATTGGGAAGTCAATGCAGGAACTGATTAAACTGACATTTTTATTAGCAAAAACTCAGAGATGAGCTCAAGCAATATTATCCACCAGTCATTAACCACACAGGGAGAGCACCAGTCCATGTGTATTAGACCCCTATGGCAAATGGAAGACTTTGTCATCCCTAAAGTCGTCTTCAAAGTTTTTCCCATTCTCGAGGCTCCATGTGTTGCTGAACTACAACTCTCATCGTCGCCAGCATCACCATCATCCAGCATGGCTAATGACCCAGGATGATGGGAATTATAGTCCAAGAACATTTGGAATGGTTGGCAGAAATCCCAACTCATGGGACTTCTTTTTGAGTTAGATACTGATGAGATCGCACCATAAATTACATACAGAGCTAAAAGCCAATTCAGAATGTTCAACCACAACTGATGGAGATTTAGGAAAACAGATAAACCCAGTTTCATGTATAATCAGACTTTAATTGTGATTATAACTACTAATTGTTTCTTTATTGTTTTTCTCTTGCAGATTAATGTCAGAATTTTAATCCTCTTTTAGAAAGAAATGATTAAATGTATTAAATCTGTAAATTGAAATACCCAGACAGTGAGTCAAAGGCTTTACAAATCAGTCTCAGGAACCCGACAAGTTAACGTGCTTTGGCCTTCTTACAATATGACGGCCTAAATCATTAAATACAATTCACTGCTACCCCAGGAAGTGCTGTTTTCAGAAGAGTGATTAACAGGAAATTGGGATGAGAGAAAATAGGAGCTCACAGTAAGAATTAACTTCCTGAGAAAGAGGGAGACAGAATCACAATAGGCTATAGAATATTTTGCCAATATTCCTTGCTCTCCGCTTCTCGTGCTTGAGCTTGACAGAACTAACAAGGTATTTCAGAGTGTCTTTCTATGAAGATTTGGACTGACAATTGTTGGATAATTAATCTACACTGAGATAAAACAGATCAGACCTGAGAATAAAACTTCTTATAAATTGGACTAAAAGTCAGCTGAAAAACCCAGAGAAGCAGACAGCAAGGATCAGAGACTGAATGGAGTTATGGGGAGTGCTATATTTAGTAAAGCACCAGTAGAACTTGAAAGTAATTTAGAATCATAGAATCATAGAAATGTAGAGTTGGAAGAGATCACAAGGGCCATCCAGTCCAACCCCCTGCCATGCAGGAAAAACCCTCAGAGCACTCCCGACAAGTGGCCATCCAGCCTCCGCTTAAAAACCTCCAACGAAGGAGACTCCACCACACTCTGTGGCAGCACATTCCACTGCCGGACAGCCCTGACTGTCAGGAAATTCCTCCTGAGGTTCAGGCGGAATCTCCCTCCTGCAGCTTGCATCCATTGCTCCTTGTCCTGGTCTCAAGAGCAGGAGAAAACAAGCCCACTCCCTCCTTGACATGACATCCCTTCAAATATTTAAACATGGCTATCATGTCCCCTCTCAACCTTCTCTTCTGCAGACTAAACATACCCAGCTCTCTAAGTCTGTTCTCATAGGGCATGGCTTCCAGGCCCCTCACCATTTTGGTTGCCCTCCTCTGGACCTGCTCCAGCTTATCCATATCCTTCTTGAATTGGGGTGCCCAGAACTGGACACAGTATTCAAGATGAGGTCTAACCAATGCAGAATACAGTGGTACCAATACCTCCCTCGATCTAGACACCATACTCCTATTGATGCAACCAAGAATTGCGTTGGCCTTCTTGGCTGCCGCATCACACTGCTGACTCATGTTCAGCTTGTGGTCTATGAAGACTCCTAGATTCCTTTCACATGTACTGTTAGCCAGCCACGTGTCCCCCATCCTATATTTCTGCATACCATTTTTTCTGCCTAAGTGTAGGACCTTACATTTCTCTCTGTTGAAATTCATTTTGTTAGCCTTGGCCCAGCTCTCCAATCTGTCCAGGTCCTTTTGAATTTTGATCCTATCATCAGGTGTATTAGCAACCCCTTCCAATTTGGTGTCATCTGCAAATTTGATCAGCGTGCCCTCTATTCCTTCATCCAAGTCATTAATGAAGATATTGAACAGCACCGGGCCCAGGACAGAACCCTGTGGCACCCCGCTAGTCACTTCTCTCCAGGATGAGAATCTGCCATTGGTGACCACCCTTTGGGTACGGTCAGTCAACCAGCTACAAATCCACCTGACAGTAGCCTTGTCCAGTCCACATCTTACTAGCTTCTTTGCAAGAATGTCATGGGGAACTTTGTCAAAGGCCTTACTGAAATCAAGATATACTATGTCCACAGCATTCCCTTCATCTATCAAGCAAGTAACTCTATCATAAAAAGAGATAAGATTAGTCTGGCATGACCTATTTTTGAGAAATCCATGTTGACTTTTCGTAATTACGGCATTGTTTTCTAAGTATTTAGAAACTGACTGTTTGATGATCCGCTCCAGGATCTTTCCAGGTACTGATGTCAGGCTGACTGGGCGATAATTATTTGGGTCCTCTTTTTTCCCTTCTTGAAGATGGGGACAACATTTGCCCTCCTCCAGTCTGCCGGAACTTCTCCGGTCCGCCAAGAGTTTTCAAAGATTATAGCAAGAGGTTCCGCAATGACCTCTGCTAGTTCTTTTAAAATCCTAGGATGCAATTCATCTGGCCCTGGAGACTTGAATTCATCCAGTGTGGCCAGGTATTCCTGTACTACCTCTCTATCTATTCTGTGCTGCATTTCCCCCACTTCCTCACCTGCTCCCCAACCGCCAGGTTGAGTGTTTTTATCCTTTTAGGAAAAAACTGAGGCGAAGAAGGTGTTGAGGAGTTCTGCCTTTTTTCTTCCTCCTGTTATTAATTCACCATCTTCCTTGCGCAGTGACCCTATCGTCTCCTTCTTTTTCCTTTTGCTGCGGACGTATTTAAAAAAGCCCTTTTTATTGTTTTTAATGTCTCTGGCCAGCCTAAGTTCGTTCCGTGCTTTAGCCTTTCTGACCTTCTCCCTACATCTCCTGGCTACTTGCTTATAATCTTCTTTGGTGATTTCCCCCTTCTTCCATTTCCTGTACATGTTTTTCTTAACACTTAGCTCAGCTGAGAGCTCTTTAGTCAACCCTTCCGGTTTGTTCAGATGCCTTCCATTTTTCCTCCTTAATGGCACAGTTTTAGCCTGTGCCTTCAGTACCTCCCTTTTTAAAAAACTCCCATGCATCCTGAACTCCTTTCTCATTGACTATTCTTGACCACGGGATTTCAGCCAGCAGCTCCTTCAGTTTACAGAAGTCTGCTTTTTTAAAATCTAAGACGAATGCCTGGCTACACTTGCCTTCTCTTCCCCACTGAATGCCAAATTCTAATAGGGCATGGTCACTCTCTCCTAAAGATCCAACCAGTTCAACGTCATTAACAAGGTCTTCCCTGTTGGTCAGGATCAGATCCAGAACATTTGATCCCCTTGTCGCCTCTTCCACCTTCTGGACCATGAAATTGTCTGCAAGACAAGCAAGAAGCTTGCTGGACCTTGCCGCCTTTGCAGAGTTTGACTGCCAACATATATCCGGGTAGTTGAAATCTCCCATTATTACTGTATCTCTCCTTTTTGAATGTGCAGTCATTTGGTCTATGAAAGCGCCATCGAGGTCCTCAGTCTGGCCTGGAGGTCTGTAGTAAACCCCCACTATAATTTCCTTATTGTTTCTCGCTCCCTTAATTCTTACCCAGATGCTCTCGACCTGGCTTCCGGTGTTCAAGTCAAGGATCTCTTCACAGGTGAAAACATCCTTGACATATAAGGCTACTCCTCCTCCTTTCTTATTTGGTCTATTTCTACAAAATAGGCTATACCCCTCTATTCCTACATTCCAGTCGTGAGACTCATCCCACCAGGTCTCAGTGATGCCTATCAAATCATATTTATTTTGTTGTACTAGGACAACAAAACAAACATCTTGTTTGTTTCCCATACTCCGTGCATTAGTGTAGAGACACTTAAGTCCCCGTGCCCTTCCTGCAAGTCCATAGCATTGTTTCCACCCCTCCCACGATTGGATGCTATTCCTACTTGGCCAATATCATTTGGGCCTTTTTCACTTCCCCTGCACTTGCCGAGTCCTTGTCCTGAATAATCTTGTCTCCCTCCCCAGTTGTACTTAGTTTAAAGCCCTCCTAATCCTCCTTGTGAGACTGTTTGCAAAAACGTTCCTGCCAAGTTTCGTGAGGTGCAGCCCATCCCTTGCCAGAAGCCCATGTTCCTGGAATTTCAAGCCATGATCCAAAAAGCCAAACTGTTGGCGGTGGCAAAATGTGCGGAGCCAGCTGTTGACCTCTACTATTGTCCTTTCCCTTCGTGCACCATATCCTTGAACAGAGAGGATAGGGCATGGCTTCCAGACCCTTCACCATTTTCACAGAATCATAGAAATGTAGAGTTGGAAGAGACCACAGGGGCCATCCAGTCCAACCCCCTGCTATGCAGGAACACCCTCAAAGCATTCCCGACAGATGGCCATCTAGCCTCTGCTTAAAAACCTCCAAGGAAGGAGACTCCATTACACTCCGAGGCAGCATATTCCACTGCCAGACAGCCCTGACCATCAGGAAGTTCTTCCTGAGGTTCAGGTGGAATCTCCTTTCCTGCAGCTTGAATCCATTGCTCCTTGTCCTGGTCTCTGGAGCAGCAGAAAACAAGCCCACTCCTTCCTCTACATGGCATCCCTTCAAATATTTAAACATGGCTATCATGTCCCCTCTTAACCTTCTCTTCTGCAGACTAAACATACCCAGCTCTCTAAGTCTATCCTCATAGGGCATGTCTTCCAGGCCTCTCACCATTTTGGTCGCCCTTCTCTGGACTTACTCCAGCTTGACCATGTCTTTCTTGAATTGGGGTGCCCAGAACTGGACACAGTATTTGTAATTTGTAATTAATTTAATTTGTAATTTAATTTAATTAATTTGTAATTAATTCCCTTCACGGGAAGACCATGATGCTTGGGAAAGTGAAAGGCAGTAGGAAAAGAGGAAGACCACATTACAGATGGATAATTCAACCAAGTGAGAAATGTTCCTGTGTCTTCAAGATTTGAGTAGAATTGAGAATAGGGTGACTTGGAGCTCTCTCATTGATGGGGTCATCATAAGTCAAAGCTGACTTCACTTCAGTTAATGACAAACACAGCACAGCCAATAGGCTTGCTAATTAAATATATGTTTATCTTCCAATGACCAATCACAAAGCAAAAATAATGCTAAATGCCATTGGACTGACATCCATGCATTTATCTAATAATCTTTCAAAACCATTCAAGTCTGAGGTGGAAATATTGGTTGCTATGTAACTGGGTAAAACAGAGACTTTAACTGAAGAGAATAAAATGAAATACATTGGATCAACTCCCTGACTAAAATATTATTTTAAAAAAAACCCTACCAAATCTAATGGAATGAGAACCAAACCAGAGAAGCAATGAAGAACAATGTATCACCGCAATAGGTACCATCACTATGTACATCAACCATATACATGTGGATGCATAAGACATGAAGACACAGTTGAAAGATATATTTCATTTCAGGGATCATATGGTAAGTGATCAAAAGCTCAAATTTCTGCTCATGTGCCCTTGGCTTTATATGGCTCTTCTCATCTTTTTCCCCTCTCTTGTTCCTTTTTGTAGTATCTCACTCACAATTCATTATTAATCGGTTGTTATGTTGACCTGGTTTGGATGCCATTTCAGGCATGTTTAGCAAACTTGAGAGAAACGGGTAGCTGGGGGAGGAAGGATGCCCACTGTGATCCATTTAGTTACTGGATGTTAGTACTCCTTACCTACCACACAGTAACTGAAGATCAAAATAAATGATGCCTTTGTCACCTTTTTTTTTTTTTGCATAGGCGCTCCCAGGTAGTCACAAACAAGCATCCGTCATCACATGATTTCCCATGCCTGGCAGAGGAGTATTGCTGATATAAGATGGTGCACATCACATTGGAGGCCAAACAGGTAAATGCACTTCTGCTCATCTTCCAATGTGATATATGCCATCCTATGTCAGCAATGTCCCCTGTACTCTGCAGCAGTCAAACAAGACAGTCTGTATGCAAGAAGATAAATAGACACAAATCTTACATTAGAAATGGCAACCAGGTGCAGAACATTTTGACCTTCCTGGACATACAATATGGAACTTACAAGTAGCAATTCTCAAAAAAAAAAAAAAATCAGACTGGAAAGAGAAACAGTTATATTCACAAATTCCAGTCCATTAGCAGAGGTATGAACAGCATTTTCTAAACAGAAAAATAAAATACTTTTGTACCAAAATAGCATTTTCTGAATAGAAAATTATGTCTCCTGCATAGAAAATACTATTTCCTGTGCAAACAACCATGCACAAATTTTGCACAGATTAAGTCCTGAATTGAAAGATTCTCATCCTTCCATGATTCTTTATAACTAGGGTTTCTCAATACTCCAGAAACACATTTTTCAACAATTTTGGAATATTTCTGAATCTTCTTCCATCCCTAATTATGAGCCATTGAAGTGTGCATTTCAAAGCCAAGAAACATACATTTTGGTAGCCTCATTCCCTTAATTGCATCTGGGGCCAATACAATCCGCCACTACAACTCTACATTTTCGACCGACAAGCTCATTCAGCAGCAGGGCTTCCTGGCACATCTCTGACAGACGTCTTCTGATTCTACCATAGGATTCCAAATGCCAACAGAACCCTGTCTCCCTAATATTATGACAATTGAAGTTTTCACAGCAGATGTTACGTCTAGTTAGCAGTCAGTTTGAAGCTAAGGAAATGTTAACAGGCTTTTGTTTTGACTCTTCTTGCTTTGTTGTGTGAAATGCTCATTATCCAAACTGCTTGGGTGGATGCGTACCTGTCGCTGATTTCTTTTAGCAGACAAACGCATGCCAAAATCAAGAGAGCTGGTCCAAAATGGAGTGATGTACAGGTCCTACAATCCAAGAGAGATCAGCTGCCCACCCCCTGATCCAGGAAGTAATCTTGCTTTGGGAATGCAAAGCTTCAGGTTCAATCTTCTGCCAAGGCCATACTGGGAGTGGGATCCATCTTTTCTTATCTCCTTTCCTGAATGACAGAGCAGTGCGTCATTGAATATTGTGGCCATAAGACCTGACTGTGAGCCATTGGCTGAGAATAAACAAAAGCCATTTCCACACTACACTGCTATAGTCCTATTATTCCACTTTCAACATCTTGTGGAATTCTGGAGTTTGTAGCTTCCTGAGAATTCTAAATATCCCTCCCTAAACTGCAAATCCCAGGATTCCAAAGGGCATTGAAAACAAATAATAGCACTATAACAGTGTAGGGTAGAAATGGCCAAAGTCATGTAGGAAAGGTCCCTACTGATAATTATGTGTCATGAGATCTAAAAGATCTTCCATGTTCTGAGGCAGTTTATCAAAGAATACTACAACTCTCTGAATCCCTTCAAGGGTATTCCAGAAGTTGCAGACCAAAAGTTACTTTTCCAAGCTCTTTTCATGCCTCTCCACCCCAGTTTCAGACCTCAGTGGTAAAGGCAATAAATCAATGAACTCCACCTATCTTACCATAACTCTTAAATATTCCAGGTAATAAGTATTCAGAGCCAGATGCTCTAAATCCATGCAATGAGATAAGTTTTCCCTTTACTCAAGGTCTCCAGCAGCTGCCTATACAAGCTATTAAAGTAACAGCTTGGCACATACAGCTGCTCTTGACTTCACTCCAATCTTAACTTTATTTCACCTTTACAAGTTTGATAAAACACAACATGCAAAGGCTTTCAAGGGGCTGGCTGTGTTTTAACACTTTGCCCTTTTACTTCTTAATGCGACCATAATTGGTCGACTTGAATTATTTTTTACAGGTCACCAGTTCTAACTGTGCAGTAAAGGACAAAGCATCACAGCACGTCAGCAACTCCACTGGATTAGAGCAACATTTTCCCCAACTCCCCAAGGGAGCAGGATTTATCATAATTCTAAGTATGCTGCAGAAAAGAGCTCCCATCAAGCTAAGGAAACCATTAGAAAGCAATTTGTTATCCGACTGCGCTTCTCAGTGGGGGAATGACTAAGGACCAGTTTGCAACCCCTAGTCCTTAACTCTTAGTGTCTCTGAAGACAGCAACTGGCACCTCTTGGCATGATACAAAGGCACTGTTGTTGTGTGCCTTCAAGTCATTTCCTACTCAGGGCAACCCTAAGGTGAACCAATCATGGGGTTTTCTGGAGCTGAGAGTGTGTGATATACCCAAGGCCACCCAGTGGGTTTCTATGGCCAAGTGAGGAATCAAACTGAGGTCTCCAGGGTTGTAGTCCAATGTTCCAACTGCTACCCCATGCTGGTTCTCTTACCCAGAGTATCAGTGTTACTCCCTCAAGCAATCTGTCAGCAGTGCTTTGATTGTGTATCCTGCATGGCAGAATGGTGATGGACTGGAAGGCCCTTGTGGTCTTTTCCAATTCTTAAGATTTTATGATTCTTGCCAGAAAACCTCATTAACTGCATTTGCAGCAAGTGCAAACTGGTGGCTGTTTTGGAAGAGAAAGTCAACGTAAGCACCTCTTTCTGACCAGAAAAAGGCTGGGCTCCTGGGGATGCCGAGGGCCACAGAAACATCCTTGGTGGGCCGGATGCAGCCACAGAGACACACATCGCTCATCCCTATTGTAGGCACACTTCATCATAGGTACACACCAATAGGCATGACTATTTTTAGCATCTGGAAATCAAGGTCTGCAAGACAAACAGGACTCTTTAGAAGTTCCAGTTTAGTACTGGGGTTAAGACAGAACCACAGCTGAGAACATCTTCACACAGTTAAGGGCACTGTCTTGGAAGAAACAGACAACTGTCCAGCTATGCAGCCAAAAACCCCTTGCACAGCTGTAGTTTATTTTTTTTAATGTGAGAGTAAAAGGGAAAGTTTCCTGCTCATATTTTACTCCAATTTATTAAATGATTCTCCCTTTTTATATACATATTGTAAAGACCTTCCAGACCTCCCCAATGCACCATGGGGAGCAAGCTCCAGGATGTCTCCATGATCCCCCCAGTGCTGATTCAACAGCTATGTATAACAGCATCTACATTCCTGCACCCACCCCTGCTCTCTTCCCATCTCTCCCATATTTATTATGGAAGATGTATTTGCAAGCACTGCAGAATGAACTGCACTTTAAGTTCCTCTCGTTCTTTCCAAATAACTGCAGCTGCATGCTTCCCAAAGGCCCCTTCCCGAGGCAGCACAATCCATTTACTTCAAAATCCAAGATATATGAATTAATCAAAACTACTCAGCATGTTCTCTTTTCCACAGCCTTCCTGAGGCTGATTCCCCTCCTGGGCTGAAGATACTGAATGCTGCCCCTTGCAGACACAGTACAAAACACAAGCCAAGCACAGCTATGATTGCAGAATATTAGGTGACAAGGGAAGCGCCAGTTTTCTGTGGGCAGGATATCTCTAGAGTTGCCATATGTTAGTGCTTGGACCTTCTTCTCCAGTCCTCGGGGAAACTCAAAGTGGTAGGCCAACAATCTGCTCGGAGTTCTAGTCCGAACTAGAAAGGAGTAGTCTTATGTGAACACTGTCTAGCACTGCCCCTTTGATATGGAAGCGACTAAACATCAACTCCCACTCCTTGTCTGCCTCTTTCACCATCATTTATATTCCACCATTACAAACAACACCCCATTCTCGTTCTTTGAGCCAATCCTCAATTCTATGCCAATGTGCACTTTCTGTCATTCCACATTTTTCAAATCATTCCATCAACACCACCAGAACTACTTACCATATATTTGGAATACCACTTCTCCATGTTATATTACATTGCATCTTACAATACATCATTGAAATTCATGCACCGTTTGCTAATGCACTTCCGAATGTACACCTGTTTATGTGTTTCCCCATTGACTAAAATATGTTTACGCTTATTTTTCAAATATGCACATCTAATTGGACTCAAATCTGAGCATAGTTTTGTATACGCTGGTTTACCCCAAACATCAAAACCTTAGAAATGCATGACTTTCCAAGACAGTGTGTGAACTTTCCCAAACTTGGGAGGTGCAAAATCGATCTTCCGTTCCAACTCTAGAGTGATGGTGATTGAGCCTGCCCCCTCCCCTGTCCTACATTCCTTTCTCCAAGTTTTTTTAAAAAAATCTTCCATTCATTTTATAAACAACACTATACAGAGAGACAAACACACACAATGAATAATAAGACTTACCATTTTTGTCAGCACGTCTGAAGATCTAGAATTAAAGAAATATGCATATTTACTATTTCATATTAGCCCATCTAGTGCAATCCAAATACTAAATACACATCATGTTTCATTGGACATCGGTATCTTAGTGTTTATTTACCACTTGGTAAACATGTCTAATTATTCAAACTACTAGGAGCCTTTCTTGGTGCCATTACAGACTGAATCTGGGGTTCTCAATAACTTCCTTCTTCTATGCCAGTTTACCCTTTCATTCAGTCGCGCTCTAGACATGTGGTTTGAAGGTTGCATCTTGAGAACATCCTTCTCAGAGACACCTATTGTTCTTATTTGAGTATCAGATGAGGAATACTGTATTTCTCTTATTACTCTGCTCTAAGAGGCTTCCTGGCCTTATCCGAGAGCAGAGGGTCTTTCCCCTCCAAACAATGGAACACAGTTTTCATCAGCTTCCACCAACATGGCTGATGGCCAGAAGCAATGGGAACTGGACACTATTAATGGCTGAATGGTTGGAAGTTCTCCACCTGTCTCTAGTTCTGAGAAAGATGGTAAATACATACTTAGATTAACGTCCTGTAGGTTAGTTCCAAATAGGGTAGGCCCATTCAGCCAATTGTTGAATGGTGAGTCAACACATAGATTTATTTAAAGGGATTTAAGGGGCCTACTCTAATCAGGACTAAAACAGGATTTAAGCTCTGGTGGAAATTACTTGGGAGAGTAAACCACCAATGTTCTGTGGAGACATTCCAAATGGAACTCACATTTTCTTTGTTCAGCAGTCTAAAATCATTCTAAGTAGCCATAAGCCCATGTAAGTGAACACTGGAATGGCATGTCCTGCCAATCTTTTTGCTGCATGTTGAAGACATCAATATAGGGGTAAGAAAAATGAGATTCACGGTTTCCCTCTCCTGCTAAAATCTTGGGTTACAAAGAGAATGATACCATTCAACTGTTAAAAAAACAGATTCATACCTGATCACATTAGCACCACGTTCCTATAATTTATCCATTTTGGTAGTTATTTAGGATATTTTTGTATTTCTTCTTAGCAAAATAGTTTTCTATGTGGTATGTACAATGCTAAGTGAGCTAACTACACAATATCTTTTAATGCATACATGCCACCTCTGCTTTATTCCAGAATAAAATAAATCTGTTTGTTTTTTTTAATCCAGAAGAGCACACATGGCCTTGATCTGGCTTGGGAGCAGTATGCATGGGTGATAGTGATTTAAATATTCCCTTATCAGTTATTATTATTATTATTATTATTATTATTATTATTATTTTAACATCCCTCCCATGCATAGAGGAGTACAAAAAAGAATGGGTGGGGGACTGATTACTCATCATATTTTTTTTTCTTTTTGAACAAAATGGCCTCTGGGAAGACAGTGAAGAATCAGTTAATATTTAAATTAAAAAAGTGATGGGGGAAAATAACCTCCCATACACACACTCATCATGTGCTACTCCCTGATCCATATTGAGCGCATGAGCCCTTACTCTAGAGGAAGAGGGGGCAATTGCATGGGAGTCAGAGGTCAATTCCCCCCCACACACACACACACACATACAGCAAGCCCAAATACCTCTCTTTTCCACTATGGCCCCTCTCAAAATGGTGATAGGAAGTGACATCCCATCACATTTTGAGAGAGACTGCAGAATAAAAAAACATTAAATGGCACAATATTTATTTATTGTATCACATTTTCTGATCTTTAGGGGGCATTGCCTTCTATGATATTTATTTATTTTATACCTCACCTTTCTCCCAACAATGAGAGCCAAAGAGGCTTACAAAACAAAATAAATAACAAGCAAATGAACTACATAAAATGGACTGCAAGATACAAAATGCAATGTAAAAACACACCAATCGATGGAAATACAAGCACCCACGTGGCTGACTGCTCCTTCCATAGCACCTGTCATGTGCATAAAAAGTTCTTTGCTAGCTGGTAGAAAGACAACAGAGAGGGGTCCAGTCGTAGCCTCCCTTGGTGAGAGCTCCAAGGACTGGGAATAGCCACTGGGAAAGCCCTCTCTTGTTCCCCTGAAATGCACCTCAGGAAGCAATGGGATCAAGAGAGGTTCCATGTACGGAGATCTGAAATCCTGGTCTGGTCTATATGGGAGAATACAGTCCTGATTCAGTTTATATGGGAGAATATAGCGAATCAACTGGCATTCACACCAACTGAAGCACTATATTCTCCCATATTCAGTTAGTGTGAATCCCAGGTGATATCCCCCAGCTGTTCCACTTTGGCAGGGACACTCCTGATTAGTCCTCTGCCATCCCACTTTTCCAGCTGCTTTTAAAATGCCCCAATTTCTCCTTCATCCTCCCACTTTTTCCCTTTGTCCTCATCTTTCTTCAACTGCTAAAGACTGAGTTCAAAGTCCAAGGACAGTTTGCACTCAGTTAACTCAACAGGAGGGATGGAATTTTGCCCTTCCCTGTAGGCTCAGGGAAAAGCCAACTGATGCAGCCTCTCCTAACCTCCACCATCTTGATCATGCTCTGAAGTTGCTTGGCTGCACCCGTCCCAGTTTTCGTCAGTGAAAAGTTGGAGGGCATGCAAGTCTACATCACCTTAGGTTCATGAGCAGCAATTTGTATTGTTCTCCAAGACAGACCAGCAGCCAGATATAAGAGGTTTCCCCCCTGTACAAGTATGGAAGTAAATGGATCTGCCTGAAGTCATCCTCAGCAGACATTTCAACAGGCACATTTGTCCCCCATTGTCCCTTGGCTGAACTCTTGAGCAGATATGCCGCAGAAGCATCTTAGGAACAAATAGCAGACAACTATAGATGACCAGGGAGAAATCAATGTGTGACAAATATACAACAAGATTGCACTCATGAGGCTCCAGCACAGACAATACATTCCCTAATTTGTTGGATAAAAGACATTTGGAGTGAAAGAGGGGGCAAGCAAGCAAGGAGACAGAGAAAGCCAAAGAGAAGAATAGCAGATGCAAGTACATTGAGATGCTATCTGATAGTCTGGCTGCATTATAATTTTTTTCAAAAAAAAGATGTTGTCAGCAAGCAGATCTCCATGAGCTTGCACGGCTTGTATAATTAATGTACAGTAGTAAAAGAAGAGACGCCAGTGCGCTCTGAGTGGGAAGGAGATAAATTTAGATCAAAGCAAGCTGAAGCAAAAGTGGGAAAGGGGAAGAGGCATAAGAACAGGACACATCTTCTGGACATAATATGTGGGGAGAAGAGAGGGCAAGCAGAAGAAGCAAAAAAGCCCAGATGAAAAGCAATTTGAAAACCAACAGAGGTGTTGGGTGTGTTTCACTGGATTGTTTTTCAAATATTAAGAGAGGTACGTTCCCCCGATACCACTAACATGAGCTCCAGAATGAGAGGAAGAAGGGCCTCACCCCCACAAGACAAAGTTGAAAGGGTAAACCCCCTTGAAGTGATCTGGCAAGATTGGACCCCCAAGACTCTGTGTAGTTCAGCCTCCCCTGGAGTTACCAACTAGAAGTGTACTTTACGATCATCCAGCAAACACAAACCTTAAAAACAGTTCCAGGGTCCCTGACCACCAAGACCATTTGTTACCCTCCAAGACCAAGGTTTAGGGCTTTACTATGTCATAGCAGGCAGACAGCCAAAAGGAAAAGATGCATCAGAATATGATGCCCAGCAATGTAGCAGTAAATTTTTGAAGAATGGGAGCTCTTCATGATGGTTCCTTGGAGAGATGAATTCAGGAAGAGTCCAAAAGGCCAGGCTGTTGTGTTGATCCAGGATCAACTCCTTCAGGAGTGGGGCTTTTTGTGGCAAAAGTTTTAAAACTCCTGAGTCAGAAATTTTGACAGTTTTCATTTTAATCAGCCCTCTGAAGAAGGCCTTATGAATATTCACAAGCTGAAGAATGCTAGGATTCTTAGTTAATAAAAGATAATCTTTTCCCCAACTAGAGCATAATCAGTGAATCAGCTGCTGAATGGTAGAGCAACAATTTGCCAATCAATGACTGTCTTTTCAGCATCTTGAGGCATTGCTTCCTTTTCCCTTCTGGATTTTACTGGATGATCCCCAGTTTTTGCCTTTTGTTTCCACTCTAGTTGGAAACAGCAATTGGATTAAGGCATGAATCCCCTCCATGAGGTTTTTTTAAAAAAATAATATGCAAAGTAGTTTTGGGAGTCAGCAGTAAGGAATGAAACAGTAGGAGGAAGAGAAAACAAGACTTCCCTATTATGTTTTTCAACTCAGCTTCCCCCAGCTGCTTCCCACACCCTGACTCAAAGCACAGTTGCAAACATGCATGCTTTTAAAATTATGATCTGTGTATATACTTAAACTATGTCAATGGTTCAACCTAAAAGCATCATGTATTTATTTAACAGACTCCTAGGTCCCAGTGTCCGCCGGCAATGTCTGTCTATAAGAGGATGCACATGAGAATATAAAACCATCAAGGCACCAAGAAAGAATCTGAGGGTTTGATGCTTGCATTGAATAGTTCAGTGTAAATGCCACCCATGGGTGGGAGGGGGAGAGCCACCTGTTTCTGCAGAATATAGCAAAGGACTGATCCTGGATTCATTCATCTGAAGGAGATACGGAAGAAATCTGATTAGACAAATACAAAGCAAAGCCATTGTTGTTATTGCTGGTTTCAGGGAAGGAATAAAAAGAGTATGGTTTAAAAATAGCTTTCATTCAACCAGAGAACAAAATTCTCTGTTTTCTGGGTCACAATTCAAAGGTAACAATGGTGCAAAAGAGAAAAGGAGAGAACGTAAAACGGCTGTAGGAAAGGACTGAACTGGAAAATATTAACCCAAAAGGCAATTGAGCAATGCTATCACAGACACAGACAGGCCGGGGGTTTGCTTTCGATCTCTCAACAAAGAAATAGACCTCAAATGATGACTGAGCCTGGGAAAACATCAATTTCCAAAGAAACAAGGAGCACTCTCTCAACCAAAGTCACCCCAAGACACTTTGCAAGATGCCTCCGTAGCATGCTGTTATCTGTGCAAAATACAGTTCATATATAATCCAGTTTACTGCCCATAAAAGTAAGGTATGTACAGAGTTGTCTCTACTGCTGTATGGAAGTGAGTATACAGGTGTGTCTCTGCGCATATGAATGGTGCATATGGATACAGGGAACAGGGAACAAAATGGAGTAGTTCCAGTCCTCCTGTGCCATCTTGTATCCTTCTGACTTCCTTCTCTTCCATGAACCTTGGACCCAAATGATTTCCCACCTCTGCTGATGCAGATGCCAAAGGAGCAGTTCGAGCATCCGCATGCCCTTGTTACACATCCCTGATGAAAGGGACGTGGCAGGAGGCATGTGCACACACCCAAACTATGACTCTGGAGACCAGGGGTTGATTCCCCACTCAGCCATGGAAACCCATTGGGTGACAGCAGGCAAGTCACAAGGTGATCCAGTATCTGAGCAGGGATTAGAATCCTAATCTCCAGAAGCCATAAACAAACAAACAAACAAATATTTCAATTTTGAATTAAGTCTTGGAGGTCCCTGGCAACAAATTATATTTACTGGGGTCCTCTGGTAAAGAAAAGGTTAAGAACCACTGGTCTATACGAAAGAGAGACAATCCCTTGCCAGCAGGCTTACCACCTGGCACAAAAAGAAAAATGGCAGAGGAGAGCAAAGGAAAACCACTTCCAGCACCATTTTTAATGCACATAGTTCTTAGAAGCTTTCTTCAACCTGGGCATTCCAGATATGCCAGACTATATCTTTCCTCATCTTTAGACAGCACTCTTGGGGGCTATAGTCCAAAAGATCTGGATTGTTCCTTTGGCTCTTCCAATGATTCTTATAATGACCAGCCTCAGAGAAACTTCTTAGACAGAAGGAAGGGAAGTGAGGGCAATTTTCAGCAATTGCATTTGTTCCCCCTTGTATTCGCCCCATCTTAAACCTCTCAAGATAGAGCACACTCTCTTTCTAAGCACTTCTGTGAAGCTCAGTTTAATTTTAAATGGTGGATCTAACATAACAAAACCTCAGCAACAGAGTAATAAATAGATGGGCAAAAGCAGGAAAGAGCTGCAGTCCCAGAAAAAAAAAATAGTGGGTAATTTGATGAAAAAATCATAATTAACTTCTACAAGATTCAAGAGGCAAATGAGCCAGAAGGGCAGAATTAAGCTCAAATGGTAAAATCGATAGAACATTGCATAACGATTGCTTTATTAATGAGAGCTGGAAGGAGGCACTGAGAACAAGCTAAGACGGCAATCAGACTTGGCTTTGCTACTTCTTTTGGAGGCTGATTAGCATGAGAGGAGTTAGACTGCACCCATGAGCTCCATTCTAACAATGGTAAGGATTGGAGCCTGCAAATTTCTAAGTGAAATTAGGTCATCGCATAGTCTTCCAGAAGCCAAAGTACAAGGAAGGGAGCACTTGCAGGAAACAAATTATACATGGGTATATTCATGTTCGAAAAGATGTTCACTTATATCAGCATATAATATATGCAGCAGACACTGTCATCTGTCTCTAAAATGTGTTTCAGTTGACAGCTCCCCTTTCAATAATTTCTGGCATCATCGCTCTTTTAAACAAGGTTTAGTTCTTGGATTAGCGATGGGGGAATCTATCAGTTCAAGTTTCTCCTGAATATGCATTTTTTAAAAATTCAGATTCCTTCCATCCAAAGTATGATGAATATATGTACAGTATGACTAAATGGAGAGCCAAACTGGTATAATGGCTTGGACAAGAATTCTAGGAAACCAGGTTTCCGATCTCCTCTCAGATCTGGAAACCCACTATGTGACCTCGGGCAAATCACATTCTCTCAGTCTCAGAGGAAGGCAACGGCAACTCTTCTCTGAACAAAGCTGCACAAGGAAACCCTATCCACCTAAAGCCTGCCCTAAGTCGGAAGTGACTTGAAGGCATACAACAACAGTTAAATGGGTCTTAGAGTAACTCAAGCCTGAACTCTTCCTGGAAGCCAGATTGACTAAAGTAAGGCTATCGTACCTTGGACATATCACGAGACAACGTGACCATTAGAAAAGATGATAATGCTGAGAAAAGTGGAAGGTAGTAGCAGTGGCAGGGCTTGGAGTGTGTGAAGGGATATGTGGCCATGGTACATGAGGTGTGGCTAGGGCGCACAGGGGCATGGCTACAGGCTGGGACGCCCCAAAAACTTTGCCGCCCAGGGTATGAGGAGAGTTTAGGTCACTGAAACACTCATTAACTTTATAACTGCTGCTCTCTCTAAGACACATTCAAAAGTGAACAATGTTAGATTTTGAACATCTCGTAGCTCTCCCATACATAGGGATGCTCTAGGTTGAAGCTGACATGGTGGCAGTTGACAACAACAAACTACTTCAAAATGAATGGAAACAAAATCTGTCTCATCTGTCCTAGCCATAGTCAATAGTACAGGTATTTTGGCATGGAGAAGACTGTGGCCATTTCTGCAGTAGACTGTTATAGCGCCATGATTCCACTTTCAACATTCTATGCAATCCTGGGGTTTGCAGTTTAGGGAGGGGCCTCAAAGGACTCTCCCGAAACTGCAAACCCCAGGTCCATAGGATGTTGAAAGTGGAGTCAAAGTGCTATAACAGTCTATTGCAGAAAAGGCCTGTGTTTTACCTGCCAGCCATTAACTATTAAAGTTGAGGCACTTGTCTAGAAAACAAAAATGGTCACCCAAATACAGCACCACACCCACGGCTAGATACTCTGTCAGAACTTTTGAAAAGTTTCTGCCGAGTGGACCAATCTCTTGATTTCAATTTCTGCCACCTCTGTGTTTTTTTCTTCTTTTTTAAAGCCTCAAGTTTTCCTATCAAACAAACAATGAAATCTGCAAATTTCAGAAAGTTCTGATCAAATGAAACTCTTGCCCTTGTGGCTATTGAGAGGGAGAAGAGAAGAGGCAAAGTTAATTCGAGATGAATATGGATAGATACAGAGGAATTCAGACCCAGACTTTTGAGAGCTGAGCACTCCAAGTCAAAAGCCTGGATGGAGGCGTCTTGTCAGTTTTCCTTTCTTCTGTGTTTGTACATTAAAAAAAAAAACTTCAAGTTTTGTCTATCCAGGATATGAAGACGTTTGCAAATTTTGCTAAGCTCTCAAAAAAATAATAAACCAGTAAGATTCTCATCCTTTCCTGCTCTTGACTATTGCATTTTCAGCAACTGGTACCTGGGTCTTTTGCATTTCTTGGAACCAATTGTCTAGAGCAGTGGTTCTCAACCTGTGGGTCCCCAGATGTTCATGGACTTCATCTCCCAGAAGCCCTGAGCATTGCCCATAGTGGCTGGGGCTTCTGGGAGCTGAAGTCCACGAACATCTGGGGACCCACAGGTTGAGAACCACTGGTCTAGAGTGCAAGAGCTAGAGAGATGTGGCATTAAAGCTACTATTTGTATTACAAGGGAAGCATCTATTTGCATCCATAGCAACTCCCCTTTAAATGGAAATAGCAGTTTTGGAGAGGCACTTTTTTAATTAGGACCATGGCAGGAGGATATAGAGTTAACATTCCCTTCCCACCCAGGCAGTCCTGGGCCACTCAGATTTTCTTGCAGCTGCTACCTAAAGAACAACAATTAATGTCCTATCTACTTTGGCCCTAAATCTAAAATGCAGTGGACTCTCAGCTACTTTTTCTGTCATGTCAACAACACTCCCTGGAGTTGTTCCAGAAGAAACACACAGACCTGGCTTGGCTTTTTGAAAGGTTTCAGAATCAATAGTGTAGCCGTAAATTCTCAAGTGCAGGAGCTCGCTCAAATGCCAACTCCCACAGCCGTGCACCTCAAAGAGAATCTCCATCACACTACTAGGATATATTTATCCAGAGTGTTAGTTCCTTTGGGTATAAATAATAGAAGCCAAGATCTGTCTCTCCATGTCCCTGCCTACTATTTTTCCTGGTTACGCTCAAAGGGGCACTCTATCATAAAACAGAGAGATCCAAAACAAGCAAATAAAGGAATCAGTATCATAGCCCCATAGTTGAATTGAAAGGGCATAAATGATAGGTTCACACACACAACAACAAACAATTGCAATTAACCTTTTCTTTATCACAGGCCCTCTTTAAATATTTTGTGTTGCTGCAGACCTCAAAGGCCCCTCCCTACTCCAGGATTCCATAGGATGTTGAAAATGAAATAATAGCATTATAACAATCTAGTGCAGAAATGGCCTGAGTGAAGTTTGTGGAATGTGAGTTATCCAGGACATGACAGAAGGGTGGTCAAAGCCCTTTGTGTTTCAGTCAATTAGTGTTTAGTGTTTTAGTACTGTGTTTTAATTTAAGCTATGTGGGTTTTTCCTCTTCTTTCTCTTTGCTTTTCTTTTTTTGTTTCTCTCCCCCACCCCTTTTCTTGAATGTATATTACTTTGATTGTGAATTAGATTGTGTTAAAAATTAATAAATAATTTTTTAAAAAGATATGCAAATTGTCTTACTCTCTTGGCAAAGTAACCTGCCAAACTGAAGTCGAGATTCCATCAAAGGAAAGGGGAAAAAATATCCAGACCTTAGCTGGCTTATTTTCCTCACCTTTGATTTCCTGTGCCTTTGATTTCACAGGGCATTTTCCTAATGGTGTGTGCAATGTGTTGTCAAACAGGTACTAATGAGTGTCCTCTCTAGACATGGGCACAAGCTTGCACATGTTCTGAATTCCATGCGCATCTTTTAGCCTAAGCACTAATGCATTGTGAATGTTCCAGTAACTCATGCTCATGGTGATATACATCTCAGGGGAATATTATTTAACGCAGAGTGAAACAAAGAAGTATACACAACACACTCTTTGGGGCATTACAAAATACAGCTGTGCAAATACAGCTGTGAAACTAATTAACATCATGGGCAATGGACCACTCTGTGCAAAATGAGCCGCTGAATTCAAGGAACACAAAAGAATCCACAAACCAGGCTCAAACTGTAAGATCCATTTAGGACGTATTTAGAAGAAATGCTCCCTCAAGTGGCACCGGACTGTCACAGTGCACACTTTTCTTCGCCTGCTCTTTGCCTCAGCTTTGTTTTCTGACCACTCACTGGAAGGTAAACATATGCTTAATTTGCTAGTGTGATTGCTGAGGCATGTGCCTCCCACAGCTGGAAGGAAAATGTGTTCATTGCAGGGAACATGCATTCACCTGAACATTGAGTTTGACCCTCAGGCCAAGAGATGGGAGATTTAGCTTTGATAAAGCACTACGCTCAGCAGATCTGGGGAAACACAGAAAGACCTGTAGATTTCTGTACTGGGAGGTAGGTTGGACCAGATGACTCTTAGGAACTTTTCCAGTGCTATGAGTCCAGCTGAATCAGACCAAGGGCCCATCTGGACCAATGTTCTATTCACACATTAGTCAATGAGTTGTCTTTTGGAAATCCCTAAGCAGCTCATAGCATCCTCTTTCTCACATTCCCTGGGAACTGATACACAGAGGCATACTGTCTCTGATAATGGTTGTGATATGCAGCCATCCTTCACAATGGGTGTGACATACAGATAGCCAAATTTTGCCAAGGAGAATGTTCCCATTAGGTTTGCAAGCAGCCATTCCTCCTTACAGGTTGCTCCATTGCATTCCTCTGGCCCAAGCCAGATCCCCAAAGTCAAAGGGATGCCAAAGTGTCCTCAAAAAAGGCAAAACTTTCGAGAAAGAAGGCCTAATATAATGGCAAGCAGTGGAGCTCCACAGTAGCCCAGTGATGTCTGGGCATGCTCAGTAGCCAGGTACTGGCTGTTTGGGTCAGGGGGTAGAATGGAATCTCAGGGGCAAAAGACATGTCTGGCTGGAATACTGAACATGCCACACTACAACAGTTTGTTGCAGATCTCACTTGTTATTAGCATTAAGAAAATTGGAAGAGATGGATCAATTACGCACAGCCTCTGGAAAACCATCACCCAAATGATGAGCTGCAGATGGAAATATCTATTCATTGTATGCTACAAGTTTCACACATAAAGTACCCTGGAGAAAATACAGATTTGTATCTTATTGAGCCATTAGACCCAACTTAATCCTGTCCTGATTAATCTGTTGTGGGGGGTGGGGGGTGGAATGGCTTGATGCATTTTGACTTTCAATTGTTCCAACCAGGTTCACTCACCTATAACATAGAGCCCATTAAGTAGGCAAGTACGTTAGCCAATTTTAGGGAAATTCCAGCATCCAGTACTAATCCTTTCTTCAGATCAGTTCTGCTCGATGGCACTCCTATAAATATTTTATCCAGGAGCAAATCTGACTGAACTCAATGAGATTTCTGAGTTGGCACATGAAGGACATATGTAACCCTTATAATAAGTCAGATCATGGGTCAGTATAGTCTGGTAGTATTAAGACTGACTGGGAACAGTTTTTCGGGGCATCTGTAATGAGTTCTTTCTGACCTGGCTTGAGGTTTCAAGGACAGGATTTGGAAACTTCTGCATCCTGGTGTTCTGCCACTAAGCTATGGCCCATCCCAACCTATAGGACTGCTATATACAATTCTAAGGGGAAAATGTGTTAAGAATTGTAGAAGTCTTTTCCCACCACAATGTTTATGAAGCTATTGCTTCTTCTCAGTTTCTGGTGCTTTCTGAACTTCCAAATATCTACGGTCATTTCCACACTACATTGTTACAGTGCTATTATTCCATTTTCAACATCGTGTGGAATTCTGGGGTTTGTAGTTTCCTGACGCCCAAGAGCTCTCTGGCTGAGAATCCTGAATGCCCCTCCCTAAACTGCAAACCCCAGGATGCCACAGGAGGTTGAAAGTGGAATAACAGTACTATAACAGCGTAGTGTGGAAATGGCCTAGGATACACTGATGAGCAGTATTACAGTTTGATGTATAGTTTACAATCCTTAAAATATTTCAGGAGGCTATGCCCACAAGAGGCTGGATACAGCAGGTCATGTGTTCATTCCGCTGCAACTTCTGCATAGGATGATTTCACTAGATCACTGCAGGGCTGGCCTCACCATTGGGCAGAGCGAGGCAGCCACCTCTCCCCAGCAGACGCAGTGAGGCGTTGGAAGGAGATGTCTTGTGGGCCGGCCAGCCCTCCCTAAGCTAGCCTCCTCCTTCCAGGTACAGTGGAAGATGCTGATCCATTGCCTGCATCAAATTGTTTCCAACGGCCAATCATGTTATGATAATGAGTACCATTTCATCCTGGACTTCTGGCAGCAAAATGCCTAGGATCAGCCCCAGATCATTCATTTGCTCCTGATGCAGTGAGCTACTTATAGTCACTTGACTTCTTAGAAGGCTGGCCAGAAGGAGATACGAACATCAAAGGAGACGTTAATTATTTCTCTCCTTAGTATGCTGGTAGTTCTCTCTAGCCTCACCAGTATAATCTGACATACAGATCAGAGATAACTTGATCTAACCATCTGTCTCTGAGCTGTGGACTCTAAAACAGGAAGGGAAAGAACTCAAGCCCCCTCAAGACTACACTAGGGGGCTGAGTCTCCCCTGAAATGATCAGGCAAAACTGGACCACCAGGATGTCTACATGGCTGAGCCTTGCCAGGCATCCTCAGTCAGAAGGTTACTAAATGATCAAGCAGGGAGAAATATTTAGCCACCTGCTGTCACTGAGTCCTTTCAGGAATATTAAAGGCTGCCTGCAATCTGTCCTATGCATACTCACTTGGGAGCGAGCATCACTGAGCACATGGGGGGGGCGTGAACACTTCTAAGTACCCATTGTGCCTATAAGCATCTTCATATTTTAAGACCCTTTGAATGATAATGGACGGGGGAAAGTAATTTGCCTTCCCCCTGCCAGGACATCCAAGTAGGCAATATTGGCCATTTCCGCACTAGCCTGTTATAGTGCTGTTAGTCCCCTTTCAACATCCTATGGAATCCTGGGGTTTGCAGTTTAGGGAGGGGCCTTTGAGGATGGCCATTGAGGCCCCTCCCTAAACTGCAAACCGCAAGATTCCATAAGATGTTGAGAGTGGACTAACAGCACTATAACAGGCTAGTGTGGAGATGGCTATCAACATCAACTCATAAAAGTTGAAACTCTCTCCCTTCAGCTTAAGAATAGTTCTGGGATCCCTGCTCTGACCCCAGCTATTCAGAGTCTCATTGTTATCACATACAAGTGGGCCCACTAGAATTAATGGGGCTTATTACCTGATCAGGAGCCAGCATGATGTGGTTCAGAGAAAAAGGTTTGAATCTCTGCTCAGCCATAGAAACCCCCTAAGTGACCTTGGGCAAGTGGCACTATCTCAGCCTGACAGGAAGACAAAGGAAAACAACAACAACCTCTGAACAAATCTTGCCAAGGAAACCCTGTGAGAAGTTTGTCTTAGGGTCACCATAAGTCAGAAACAACTTGGAAACACACAACAACAACATGTGTACCTGATCACTTTAGAAGCTCCATTCGTTCAATGGGTATCTTCTACTTTGGACAAGCAACAATATTTGGCTCAGAAAATCTAACATAAACCAATACACGCTTCTGGACTACTGTGCAGCAAAGTTGGGAGAACTGTGAAAGATTTTCACTCTGCATCTTGCTGTCTTGATATAAAATCTGCAGGGTTTATTTGAAAGAGAGGCAGGGACAGCTAAAGAGCACTTTACTAAAAAACAGAACTGCTTCTGGATACCCAAAGTTTTGTACACTAAGCTATGCACAAAACAATGATTCTCTTGAGAGATTCGCATGAGAGAGTTGGGTGGTGAGAAAAAATTAAGAAAATATTAGTACTTTGTAATCAGCTGGACCCAAAGAGAAAATTATAAGGACTATGATTTCCAGACAGCGCCAGGCAAACTGGGTACTTGTTCATTGCTGAGAGGTTAATTTAATTTTTAAAATGTCAGTGTCTTCATTCACTAACAATTTTTGAGATTCCAAACTGCTCAGTTTAATGTATCAATTCTCTGATGAAGGCAAGAGAGATTATGGGGAGAGGAAAAACATTGTTTCCAAGTTATCAAAAAGTTGTATGTTTATTTAATGCTCGGCAGAAAAAGTAACTACCTTTAACTGAAGCTTTTAAATAACAGTCAGCCAATACCCATTTTCATGTTGTTGTTAAATTTCCAGATATAACTTCCCTTACGGAAAAGGACGAAATTTAAAGACTCTGCTCTTTAGAGATGCATTCCACCAGTAAAACAAGATACTGCAACTGCATCCAAGTTTCAGCAAGATATCAGACTTTTTTTTTTTGTATCCTAAAATTTAAATTTAAATGCACAGGGGAAAAACTGCCTCTCTTCCAAAATCATAATGCCATCATAATGCCAGGATGATAAACTATACAGAGACTCCTAACTTTTTTTTCAAGCTAAGTCCTGCTGAATTACAATCTCTATGATTCATAGAGGGCACTGAAAATACAAATTCCGCAGCAGTGGGCGGGCATGCAGTCATGACATTCCTCATTAACAGGAGAATACAAATTTCAACAAATCTTAGTCGTCCAAATCTCTGTTCTCCCTACAGTATTGATTCACCTAAACAGAACTCCAGAGACAAACTGTGCCTTTAACCCTGCCTTAGCCACCTCACAGGGCTGTTGCAAGAGACTTCTTCAGGCAACAGCTGAGTAACGGAGAGTAACAGGTCCCCCCCCCCGAAACTGCAAATCCCAGGATTCCACAGGATGTTGAAAGTGGAATAATCACGCTATAACAATCTAAGGCGGAAATGGCCTAAGAGTATCTTAAGAACTTTTCTTAAAGGGTTGTCCAAATGCAAAGAATTAGGATAGCATGGGGGCAAGGAGGAGAGAGTGAGAGTTAAAGACTTCCAGAAGTGCCCCCAAATTAGCTTTCTTTGCAATTGGAGTCTGATTTTGACAGTCTTTGCGGTCCCAGCAGGAACACCCACACACCGGGAATTTGTGAGAGGTTTCTCAGCCTCTGCTACTTTTTATAGGAGGTTTTCCTTTCCAAAAAGAAATCCAGGCTGGAAAAAAAAAATCCCGGATCTCTTCCTGGGACGCTGCAAGGCTCCCCGTTCTGCCCACTCGCTAGAAAATTTTGCAGCTAAGCCTGCTTTGAACGCTACGCTCTCTCAAGATCTTCCTCCAGGGTTGCCAACTTCTCCCCCGGGAAAGAGCCTGCGCTTTGAGGCAGCAGCCAAGGAAGCAAAGACTTCTGCTGCCTTTCTACAGATGGAAGGGGAGGTGTCAGTTCGAGCTGGGAAGCCCCTGCCTGCTTTAAAGCCACCGGAGCCCTGCCGGGAGAGAGAGGGAGAAAAAAAATGGCAATCTTTTTTCCTCCTCTCCTTTCACCTTCTCCAACCCGCACGGTAGGACAAAAAAAACACACACACACACACACACTCTGCAGCAGCTCAGGGGATACTGAAAACTACCTTGACCCAGATGGAAAGCTGGCCGCTGAGAACAAGCCCCCCGGAAGGGAGAAGCCCACCCCTTGCCTCAGTCCCGCAGACCCCAGGATTCCATCGGACGTCGAAAGCGGAATCATAGCGCTGTTAACAGCCTAGTGCAGAAATGGTCTTAGACACAGGACAAAGAAGAAAAGGGGGCTGGGGAGCTGGGCTCTCTGTGCGCCCCTTTCTACCCCCGACCCGCGTCTGTCCCTCCTTTCTGCCCATAGCCGACAGCCCCAAGCAGAGGCAGGGCGGCCGCGGCCCTCCCTTCCTCCCTCCCGGTCGGTCCCCTGCTTGGGGGTAGACTGCGCCCGCACGCGGAGGCTCTGCCGGAGCAGCCAAGAGCCCGAGGAGACTCGATGCGTTTTCCATCGCTTGGCAACGGTGGGATATATATTTCTATAACAGAGATATATACCCCCGTTAAAGCAGGGGGGATTGGGGGTTTGCTTTGGGGGGGTGGCGGCTCCTATTTTCCCCGGGCTGCAGAGCCAGGGGGAGACGGAGGGAAGCGCCTCTCCTCCGCCTTCCCTTCTGGAGGGATGGGGAGCCGGGCGCCGGGGAGAAGGCAGGCGAGGCGGACTCACATCCAGGATCACGGAGGCGCCTTTGCGCTGCCCGGGGACGGCGAAGCTCTCCTGCCCGGCGGCGGCGGCGGCGCCCTCGTCCTCCTCCTCCTCCTCCTCCTCCTCCCCAGGCAGCTCCCGGTCCGGCAGGATGCTCTTGTCGCTCATTTTGGTGACGATCCAGCGGAGCAGCCCGTCCAAGCCGGCGACCTGCGGCTGCGGTTTGCGGAGGAGCTTGTGGACGCTCTCCCGGCAGTAGCGCGCTGCCTGCTCACACATCTTTTACGGGAGCCTTCATCCTGGAGCCCCGGGTATTCCCTCCCACGCCGCCGCTACATCACCCCCGCCGCCGCCGCCGCCGCCAAGCAGCAGCAACGAGGGCAGCAGCGATGGCAGCGGCAGAAGAGGCGCCCAGGCGAAACCCCACCCGCCTCTGCCACCGCCTCCCGGAGAAAGCAGAGACAGAGAGGGGGGTGGCAAGGGAGGGGAGGGAAAGGGCAGGCAGATCCCCCCACCCTTCCTCCCCAAAACAATCCAGGGCATATCTTTTTTAAAAGGAACAATTGTATGCCCCAATGAGGGTCCCGGGGGTCCTTATTCTAAGAGGTGTCCCACTTTGGGTCCCACATTGTTCCACTTTGGGAGAAAGGACAGTATCTAAATAAGTTTTGGTCCCACTTTGGGGAGAAAAGCAGCATATACAACACATAAATGGAAGGCTGGAAAATCTGTCCCCTATAGGGCTGGCAAGGTGTGTTCAGAGGCAGCTTGCAAGAGACTGATCAGTTTCTCCTTGCTCCCCTGATCAGAGGGGGTTTGCCTTCAGCTTCCTCTGAGGCTGAGAGAGTGTGACTTGCCCAAGGTCATCCAGCAGGGTTTTCCAGACCCAAATGAGTATTCAAGCCCTGGTCTCTGGAGTCTTACTCCAATGCTCAAGCCATTATCATTTTTCTTACTTATTTGGAGGTTTTACCCCACCGAGCACCCAAAGCACAGCTGAATTCTATGCATGTCTACTCAGGAGTAAACCTCCGTGTCATTGTTTTCCAAGCTCGAAAGCAACTCCATGTAAAAGCTTGCAGATATCAAAGCGTAGCTCATCCCATGCAGTAGCTGCCTGGTGGCAAAGCACAGCTCTGAGTTTTCTGTACCTTAGACACTTTCTTACCTCCTATCAGCAAAACCAGCTCTTAAACTATAAAGGCAACTCTACCTGCACCAGGACACATCCTGCCTATAGCTGGAGGCTCCCTATTCCTGGTGCATCTCAGCAAGTGAGCTCCAGCCTATGAAAACATATGCCAGAATTTCTCTTAATTTTTGGTAATAAAGTGGCCCCTAAAGAAAACATTTGAACCAAGGGAGACTATGGCCATTTTCAAAATACACCAAAGATTCTTCTCATGAGGCTCAAGAAACTATGACCAGCTGCTTCAAAAGACAGGATATTAGCCAACTTCAAGCCATGGTTTCCTGTCTTGCCTTGTTCAGAAACCATTCATAGAATCATAGAATCATAGAAATGTAGAGTTGGAAGACACCTCAGGGGCCATCCAGTCCAAACCCCTGCCATGCAGGAACACCCTCAAAGCACTCCCGACAGATGGCCATCCAGCCTCTGCTTAAAAACCTCCAAGGAAGGAGACTCCACTACACTCCGAGGCAGCGTATTCCACTGCCAGACAGCCCTGACCGTCAGGAAGTTCTTCCTGAAGTTCTGGTAGAATCTCCTTTCCTACAACTTGAATCCATTGCTTCTTGTCCTGGTCTCTGGAGCAGCAGAAAACAAGGCCTCTCCTTCCTCTGCATGGCATCCCTTCAAATATTTAAACATGGGTATCATGTCCCCTCTTAACCTTCTCTTCTCAGACTAAACATACCCAGCTCTTTAAGTCTGTCCTCATAGGGCATGGCTTCCAGGCCTCTCATTCAACAAAAGATTTCAGTCAGTTTGGACATAACAGGCAACTACAGCTCGCGGAAGACTTCCATGCCAAGATCCAATTTAATGCCTAAAGCCCCCTCAGCACACTTACACTGAAAGTCCTGGGAGAGAAGACGGTTCCCTTTCCTCCATCCGATAGCCATCTTGGCTGCCTTTTTCTGGTCACATTCCAAGTTGTTGATATCCTTCTTAGACTGTGATGCTCAGAACTGACACAGTATTCCCAGGGAGACCTGACCAAAGCAGAACAAAACGGTACTGTTACTTCCCTTGAACTGGACACTATATTCCTGTTGATACAGCCTAGAACTGTGCTCACTTTTTGGCCAACACATCATACTTTTTGATTCATGGTAAGCTTGTGGTCTACTAAGTTGCCTAAGACCTTTTCACAGCTGCTGCTGTCAAACCCGGTGTCACCTGTCTGACATCTGATTTTTGCCTGACCAAATACAGTACCTTACATTTATCCCTGTTGAAATTCATTTGGTTAGTTTCAGCCTAGCTCTCCAATGTGTTCAGGTCATCTTGAATCATGACTCTTGTCTTCTAAGATATTAGCTAACCTCCCCCAGTTTGGAGCTATCTGCAAACCTCTCAAGCATGTCCAGGCTCTTTGTAAAGATGGTGAGAAACACTGGGCCCAAGACAGAACCCCACTTGTCACCTTCCTTCCAGGATAACAAGTGCTTCATATTCAGTCCATCAGCTAGCTGCAAATTCAGTTCATCAGCTTGCTACAATTTCAAATTCAACAGTACCATCTTCTAACCTGCATTTGATCAGTTTGTCCACAGGTTATTATGGGGTACCTTTTCAAAGCCTTGCTGAAATCAAGATACACTACATCCACAGCATTCCCTTAATCTACCAGGCTGCAACTCTCTAAAAAGACACAGAGGGAAGAAAGAGGGAGGAGTGAGGAAGAGAGAGAGAAAGATTTGCTGGCATGACATTACTGATTTTGATTTTTAGTAATCAAACTAATCAGTTTGTAGTTGCTCCAATGTCCTCCCACCTTTCTTTTGTAAGAAGGGGATAACATTTGCCTTTCTCCAGTTTGCAGGGACCTCAGGTTCATTATGAAGACAGAAGTTAGGAAAGACTTCATACCTTACACTGCCTTAAGCTTCAGAGAAGAAAAGCAGGATACAAGTGCACTTTTAAGGTCTTAGGATAAGTAGCTGGTCAAAATTTGCTTATACTACCCTCCTAGAAAATGGTGCTCTAAATCACTCATTGTGGGTTGGGGCAGCCAGCCAGCTGGCTCAGGATCATTGCCTGATGCCTTTTGAGGCCAGTGAAAGATCAGGATTGCTGACAGCTCCCCACGAGTGATAAAGAAGGCCACTTTTCATCTCTCTTTGGAACCTTCTTTCCCTCCCTTCTCTGTCACTCAGCTGGGAGTTCAAATTAATTAAAGGTTTCCAGCAGGCAGAGGGAACCATTCCCTTTGGAACCAAATGTCACCGAGGACTTGATCATGTTCACTAATGAACAGCAGACTGGGGCAAGTTCAACTCTTTAGCAACCAATTGAGGTCATAGCAACCATGCAGGTACATCACATAAGACCACTAATGGTTCATCTTGGTGGGTCAGGTTAACTCTAAGAGGGTATTAGTAGTTCCCCAGGGCTCCGGGTCAGATGGAATGAGATGGCAGCAGCCATGTTTGTGGTTCACTTTTTTGTGCAGTTGTCATGGTCCCTGGAGCATGCCAGGCTCCACAGATGACTAAATCTATCCCCTTTAAATATTACTTTTAAAACCAGCTTGGAACTTAGAGCAGCAAAGAGGCAGCAGCATCTAGCTAACCTTTCCTACCATGCCCCAGTGGGACTAGGAGCAGGGTGGAACATTACAGTAAGAGAGACCAGACAGCCTGGTTAAGCTTGGAGAATCACCACTTCCGGCCCCTGCCAATTAGCCCAGGTTTCGGATTTGTAAAAAACATCACATCTCTTTTGGTTGTGACGTTCACTTCCCTTGGAACCAATGTACCCTGCATTAGTCAAGTAAGGCAACTACCTCAGACAGCAAATTCTGAAAGCAGGAGCACTCACCCAACTCTTCCTTCTATCCTTTCCTTTCGGAGGAAAAAGCTCATACCCTCCGACTTTTCATAGATGAGAACTCAGACAAATGTGGCCAAGCAACACTAGACTGTGGTCAAGATGGTAAAAGTTATTAATGAGGAAGAACACACAAGCTGGGAGAGGATGCAACAATTTGCTTTTGCCTGAGCCAACTGGGAAAGACACAGTTCTGCTCCCTCTGTTCCTTTGTCCGCTGCAGAGTTAACCGAGTGCAAACCACCTTGGCACTTTGAATTCAGTTTGCAGTACCTGGAATAAGCAGAGGACAAAGGGAGGGAAGTGAGAGGAGGAGAGAGAAACTGGGACGTTTCAAAAGCAACTTAAAAACTGGGATGGCAAAGCGTTAATCAGCACTGTCCCTGCCAAATCAGGACAGCTGAGGTACGCAGAGCTGTATGTGCACACTCTGTCCTACAGCCCATAAACCAGTCTCCTGTCTTGAGGTGCATCGTGCAATAGTACAGTTTTATTCTCTTACAAGAGTCCACTGCTGGTCCAGCCAACTTCTGTGCATGAAAGGCAGCAAAATGTTTTGGGACAGCCCAGTCTGAAGATGATAATAATGATTTCTTCTCCCCGTCATCATCTTATTGTTTTCTTTATGGGATCAGACCGTGGAGGGAGGATGAATAGAGGAATCTGCCTCTTGACTGTTAGACCATCTCCTTTGGGTGAAACATGTACAGTCAGATTAATGGCATTGCTGTTGGGTACAACCACTGCCATTGGGTGATACCAGAGCATGCAGTCATTTTCGTGGCTGACCTCACACAATTTTTTCTCAGTGTCTGTCACCAAAAGCCTGTCCTGTATGTATTAATATTTTAGTCATTTGGCCTTGTGGATGGAGAAGGAACATCCACCCCATCCTCAATCTAATTAGACCAGTGGTTCTTAACCTGTGGTCCACAGACTTCTGGGGGTCCACAATGTCCTCACAGGGGGTCTATGAAGGCTTGAAGAGATGTTATGAGCTTTTACAGTTAAAATAAGAATGAAGGATGGAAGGAAGGAAGGGGAAAAGACAGATGGACAGATAGATGCATGGACAGATGGTCATCCATTGATCTCGAAAAGCAGGAATCTTTTGCTGGCGATAGACATCATTTGAACAAAGTTCCATTACAATATCTCAAACAGTTGAAAATTTATAAAAATAATTAATGGCAAAATGTGCTCAGCATTTGCTACTTGTCTGTACGTGGGTGAGAACATGGAAGTGAATGACACTGAGTGGCTGAAACTTTTTCTTAAACAGCCAGAAACTGTCTTGAGTTAAGTTTCGGTGGTCAACGGCAACAAAAGATATGTAAAGAGAGTCCATGGTAAAGAAAAGGTTAAGAACTGCTGACCTAGATCATTTAATTCCACTCCCCCATTTTACTGTTTTACTTAATTAGATGCTTTCACATTTTACAAAGAATATAGTTGAGTATTTTCTAAGATACATTTCATATGTTCACATATATGTACATTTCTTCTCCCATGCCTTTTTAACTCTTTTCCCTTTCTCCTTAAAAGTCTTTTCAGGCTTTTGTTACTTAGCGTTGTGGTCAGTTTATCCATATAATACATATCATACAGTTTTAACGACCAGTCACTTTCAGAAGGGATTTCTCTTTTCTTTTCACATTTTTGCATACAATATTCTGGCAGCTGGTATCATATATAATAAAACTCTCCTGTGTTCTTTTTGTGCCTTGTTATCAAATCCTATGAATATATTTAACAAATAAAATTCAGGAATCAAGGGAAAGCTTATTCCCAGTATCTGCATTATAAATTTATGTATATCTTTCCAAAACCTCTTTAGTTTTACACATTTCCATCACATGTGGAAATATGTTCCCTTTGCTTCCCCACATTTCCAACATTTGTTTTTCACATTTTGCTAAATATTTGCCCACTTATGAGGAGTTAAATGCCATCTAAAGAACATTTTGTAGTCATTTTGTAGCAATTGTCTTTTAAGGCAGAGCAAGAAGTAAATTTTAAATGCACTTTCCAAGTTTTCTCCCAGTCTTCTAATTGAATGCAGTGCCTGATATTTTGGGCCCATCCGTTCATATTCTCTTTAATAGTTGCTTGTTCCATTTCTATTTTTAACATTCATTTATAAAGATTTATTATCATGTGCTTTTTTTCTTCCCAGGATCATAACATCAAGGTCATTTAGTTTTTCTTCCATTCCCTCTGTCTTTGCATCCATTTTATATTTTTCTTTCAGCTGTCTGTATAAAAGCCAATAACATGATATACCTTCACTTAATAGTTCTTCTGATGACTTCATCTCATCTTCATTTCCTTGAAACTTTAGTATGTCTTTATAAGTCAGCCAAGGATTTGTAAGTAATTTTTCCCATTTATGATTTTTTCCCATTTATGCCCCATGCCCTATGAGGAACAGCTTAGGGAGCTGGGTATGTTTAGTCTGCAAAAAAGAAGATTAAGTGGGGGACAGGATAGCCATGTTTAAATATTTGAAGGGATGTCATGTCCAGGAGGGAGTGGGCTTGTTTTCTGCTGCTCCAGAGACTAGGACAAGGAGCAATGGTTTCAAGCTGCAGGAAAAGAAATTCCACTTGAACCTCAGGAAGAACTTCCTGATGGTCAGAGCTGTCCGGCAGTGGAATATGTTGCCTCCATGGAGTGTGGTGGAGTCTCCTTCTTTGGAGGTTTTTAAGCAGAGGCTGGATGGCCATCTGTTAGGAATGCTTTGATATGGGTTCCTGCATGGCACGGGGTTAGACTGGATGGCCCCTGGGGTCTCTTCCAGCTCTATGATTCTATGAAGAGCATCAGACCATTTAATTTTCCTATCTGTCTATGATATTTGTTTGTTTTTAACACTAACAATCTATTATACGATCAGTTACAATCAAAATACAATCAAAGAAACAGAAGAAAAAGACATGGGGGAAAAAGCAAAAAAAAAGCAAAAAGCAAAAAGACATATATAACTAAGACACAGTAGGGCTCTGCCTCTCACAGTCCTGACTGTGTTGAAAAGAAAAATAAATAAGAGGGGGGAAAGATATTCTACCATTACAGATCCAGCTGGATAATCCTGTTTCGTACACTAATTCCTACTAATAAATGATGAAAAAGTTAACAAAATTGCTTTCAAAAAATTCCTAATTTTTACAAAGTCTTTTTATAGTCCCCAGCCCACTTTTCTTTGCCCTATATCTAAATGGAAGTTTTGGGTTGTTGTTGTTTTTTTAAAGTAGCATCAACATTGGAAAGATGGTGAAGGAGAGTTGGAGAAACACCGGCTTTCAGTTTCAGGTTGCAGCAGCATGTCTGCACTGCACAGCACAATAGAAACTTGAGTTGGGAAGGAATGGGATTCTACTGTAATCCTGCTATAGGTGTGTGCACCTGCCGAAAACAGGCAAGGTAAACAGTAGCAGCCTCCAGAATCCCTTACTGAGCATGCATGGCTGCCTCACTAGCTACCTTTTAATATGTTAAACTATAACTTTGGCCACAGGAGTGGAAGCCATAGAAAAGCAGAGGCTGGAAAAAAGCAAAACCATGTCCAATGCATTTTGGAAGACATTTTCAAGTGGGCTAGAAAGTTCAAAATCTTTCTGTTTCCTTAGGCAAGGCTTATCTGTTCTGGTGGTTTCCTTTCACAGGTACATGTTGTTAGCCTTTGATCAAAAGTTTGAGGAAAACATTATAAACAATCCCTCTTTTTGGTGTTGTAGGAATTAATCTCTATTTCTTCCATGTTATTTCTACGTTAGGTACCCAGTTTTCTGTTAAAGAAGTAATAGCCGGAAAGACATCGACTCATTCTTGTAACTAAAAACTGATCAGAAATGGACCGACTCTTCTTTTTAAAACAAACAAATGGTTCTTAAAAGAAAGCATTCAGAGCAAGCAATGGTAATTTTAAGGCCCAAAACCCATGCAAAACAGCAGTGTCTTCACTGCCCACCAAAAACCCAAGAAGGGTTAGAGCCAGTCTGGGAGTTCACAGGCAGGGTGCTGCTGCAGAGAAAACACTCTCACGTGCATCCACCAGCCCAGTCTTGCAGGGTGGCATAATCTATAACAGGTCCGCCGCTGGTATTCTTCGATTTCAGGCAGCCTCGTGCACAAGGAGACTATGTTTCAGGTATCCTGCCCCCAAAGTATTGAGGATTTTATAGGTCAAGACCAGCACCTTGAATTGGGCTCAGAAGCAAACTGAAAACCAGTGGAGTTCTCATAAAAACAGCATTATGAGGTCTCTAAAGAATACATCTAATACCAGTCTGGCAGCTGCCTTTTGTACTAGCTGTGCCAAAGTTAGCTGTGTTAACTTTCTCCTATCGACTAAACATGTGCTTCAAAAAAAAAATGTATTTTTTCAATTATGTGGGTTTTTAAAAATCATATGCCTTTAAAAATCTTCCCATTGTTTTGCACATGCTTTATTTCTTGGAAATGCCTCGAAAATCCTATATGCGTGCAACTGCTCAGCACAAAGCATGCGTTTTCTTCTAACAAGTCACAGGAGGAGTGAAAAAAGTGATTTTCATTGAGACTGCCAAGTCCAATCAAATTTCTTTCCATTTCTACCCCACATATCGTTTGCTAACATCACTACAAGATCTAACAACATCACACAAAACTTTTCCAATGTGATATATTTCATTGTCCGTCAGCAGAACCCTTCTGCACTCCATACAAGGGTAAGCAGGACAGTCTGTACACAAAAGGACAGGGTATCATAAATCTGACGTCTGAAATGTTGTTATTGAAAAACTAAATGGCTTACAGACAGTACATTAACATCTCCCCCAATTGTTCCAATTTGGCAGAGACATCCCTGATTAATCTTATTGTCCTACTTTTTCTGCTGCTTTTAAAACATCCTAGTTTCCCTCTCTTCCTCCCATTTTTGCCCCCACCCCTGTCCTCAGGTCACTTCAATAATTGCAAACTGAGTTCAAAGTGCAAAAGGCAGTGACGTAGACTTGAGTCGATTGACTTGGACTCAAATCAGACTTAAATCACTTCAATGACTCGATTTGGACTTGACTCAGCAATAAATGACCCACTGACTTGACTCAACTCAAGACTTCTATATTTTTAGTGACCAACTTGCTGTCCTTGGTTCAGTAACATAACACGTTCATCCAGAAGCCTTATGACTTTGAACAACGCTTCCATCTCTTTTTGCCCACTGGCCAGGTGGCAGTCTGTCTCAAACCCAAAGTGTGGGTTCATTTCTCAGAGGGGAACAGCAAATAGGTAGGCAATGGGCTTGGGTTGGGCTTGAGGTCTGCTCAGCAGCCTGTCCCTGATGCATATCAGAGGAGCCTTCTAAAACATTTCCTAAGAACAGAAGACAAGACTTGTCCCCAAAAATGGTTTCCAACCATTAAAATCACATTGCATTACTTCTCACAAAACAAAACATTTCTCAGTGTACAGTGAGAGTGGAAGGAGTAATTTTCTTAAAAATTTAATATATGCCAAATGAAAAATGGGACTTGTGTGGCCTGAGACAAATACAGAGGAGCACTGAATGGAATCCACAGGAAAAAAGAAGGGAGACAAGTCTCCAAGTTCTCTGTAGATGGTCTTTATTATTTGAAACAAGTCCAAAGACCACCTACAGAGCACTTGGAGATCTGTCTCCCCACCATTTTTCTGTGGCTTGAAAAAGTTAGCCATTCTGGGAATCCTAGCGCAAAAGGTAATTCCAAGCTCTTCTAAGAGGTCAGGCACCTGTTCTGCATATCTTCACACCTTGACCCTAAAAAACAGGGACCAGTAACCCCTAGGACAGCCCATTGCTAAGAACATCACTGTTTTTCTATGAGGGGGAAATAATGTCTGTTGAATTTCTACCTCTTCTGTAAGAACCACATGGGGAAGAAGTTACAATGTACGACCTCCAGGCTTCTAATTATCTGGCTAACTACTCCATACACTGTCCAAGCATAGGATGAAGAATCACTAATTTGTCAGCACTCCAAACAAAAGTCATTGGTTTCGGTATGTTGTCAAAATTATCTGTTTCCTAGGGTTCCCAGCAACCAAAGAGACAAATTCTCAGGTTGCTTATAAAGAAGAAGCTGCTGTTTTTAAGGATCAGAACAGAAAACCAGTGGCTGGCTGCTGCAAAGACTCCTTGGGGTATGAAGGCTGCTGGCAATCATTCAGCAGAGTAGACTTTTGAACTCAGTAGCAAGCAAGGTATTCATGAAAGTACTTACTACATTGCTCCAGAGAAGTTGTAGCAGAAAGGAAGTTCTGACAGCTGCTACCTGTCTTGTCATAAAGTGTCCTTGTGGAGTAAAGACATGTCTGCTGAATTTTCTTCTTCTCTGGGCAATAAATAAACAGGCACAAGCCCCACGTTTGCTATCAAAGTCTTGGTGTCATCCCTGAGCCAAGGCCTTAGATTCCCTGTTCATTTAGAACACTGTAGAGATACATCTGCCTATCTGAGCCACCAAAAATGACTGCCTAGTTTAAATTCATGCAAAATATCTTCAAGACAGAGAAATTTCATCTTAGCTCAGTCCCACCCATTGGTTGCAATGGCTGCAATTGATGGTGGATGAAATCCATAGATATTTGGAGGACCACTATTTTCCACACCACTGAAGGCTACAACCAGGTGATTAAAAAGAAGGCTATAATGAATGAATAGTCTCCAGGTCCAGGGTGTGATGAAACCACTCTTTGGCCATTTCTGCCTACAGAAATGTAGTGTATGGAATCCTGGGGTTTGCAGTTTAGGGAGAGGCATTTCATATTCTCAGCGAGAGAGCTCTTTGGCCTCAGTAAACTACAAACCCCAGAATTTCTCCAAGGGTGTTGAAAGTAGAGTCATAGAACTATAACAGTGTAGTGCGGAAATGGCCTCAGTTTTTGTTTGAACTCTAAAGGAGTTATCAGAGCTGCTGAAGCTATTTGGGGAGAGAGGGTCTGGCGCCTTTGACAGCTCCCTGGAAGTTTGCTACAAAGCTTTGAGTGGATTCTCTTCCTACAGTCATGAGGGGAATTGAAAGACTAGAGGGAGCAGCTGTATGCAACATGTATTACTATAACGGCAGAAAGGAGGGAAAGAAGGAGCAGTCAACATCATGTAATGGGTTTGAATGGTGAATCAGGACTGCAGCAGACCAGGGTTTGAATCCCTGCACAGCCATGGAAACCTTTGTGGTAGGTGATCTTGGGCAGGTCATAATCTCTCAGCCTCAGAGAAAGGCAAAGCCCCCCTCTAAACAAATCTTGCCAGGAAACCCCCATGGTAGGTTTGCCTTAGTTTCACCATAGTTCAGAAATGACTTGAAGGCATGTAACAACTTATGTATGCTCATTTATTTGCTGGTTTGTCTGTTTAGAAATTGTCTTAGGGTTGTCGTAAGTTGGAAACGACCCATGAATTTGACCAAATATAAGGGTCTCTGAACACCTCCCCATCCAGAAAGATCTGGTCACCTGAGAAGATCTGGTCCACCTGGGGTTATATATTATTTGTTATTGGAAAACAGCTGTAGTGGGGGTAAGTCAATGCTACAGGTAGTCTTGGATGACAACTAAAAAGTTAAAAACAAAAAGACTATGGAGACTACTGTGACTTGTTGCAAGAGGATGATAAACAGCTTACTTCTGCCATCTGGGAATCCTGGCCTTGTTGACTGGATTACTGTCACAACACTTATTAAACTGAAAACCGTAATGCTTTGTTCACTCACCTCTTTATTAGCAGAGGTTTCATTAGCAGCAGAAACAACAGAGTGCACCCAAGGGGTTCTTGAGATACTTTGAAACGGCTGGTCTGGGCTTCAGCGCTGACTTCTTTGTCAGCTTCAGCCCCAATAGGCAGCATCTCCAATTTTCTTATAGTGCTCCATTTTGGCAAGAACAAAGCACGAAGTGATAGCTAGGGTGACAGACAGAGAGGTCTCCAGGGAAGCTGCTCCCATACACCAATGTGGAAGCTACTTAGGAGGCTTTGAGCAATCCACGGGAAGCAAGATAAATAGAGCTGGCATGGTCAAGAAGCACATGTGGAGAAGCTGCTGTGATGGAAACCCACTTCCTCACGCTTTCTAACCTTTGCTAGAGAGAATATGGAAGATGTATCTGCTAGGCTGAAAGAGAAAGCCAGCATGTGCTGATGGTGGTTATACCTGAGAGGGCATACTGGAAGGAAGGGGTAGATGCTGCTTTGAAATCTTTGGGAAGAAATGGGATGAAAACATAATTCAATGAATTAGAAAAGAGAAGTGGAAATGTCAACGGGAGGCTGTTGTGTAAATACATTTTTGATATTTCAGAAATTAGAACAGTTTATGTTCAAGAGCAAGTTAAGTTCAGTTTTGGATCAGAATTTATGATGGGTACAGGCTCTTATCCCACCATCTTTCCAAGAAAATTTGGGTGGAATACAGCTCTCCTATTTTTATCACCATCATCTGGGCAGAAGTATTCTCACACGGAAGAGCATTCATCTGCCAACTTGAAACTGGAATTTGGGAGCTGTTAGTCTACGGTGGGCTGTTTCTCAGGTACTTTTGATCTATGTTTCCATTTGTCATGTCAAAAATGATGTCCCCTGATAAGGGCAGCAAATCCATCAAACGTTTATCTTCGGTGGCAGACAGAATCCAAGTGACAGAGCTGCAGATATGAAAAGTCTAATTAGACTCCTCGACTCGTCTTGGGATATTTTTGCTCCGCTATGCCCAGTTACAAAACCCGGCTGCGATTTCCTACTGTTGCATTTTTAGAATTAACCAGGGCTCCAAATAGACCTGATGTCTAATCTATATCAAAGGGAAGCTTCTCCTTTCATTTATTAAGTGGGGCCTAGGATGAATAATAATAATTAAAAAATCCTCTTGCTGCTTCTACAATTGATTTAACTGAGGAAACGTCATACTGGAAATCATACTAGAATCGCTTTCTTAATAATAGTCTGGTTAACTCACAATACTCAAATTTCCCAGTGGAAAAAAATGATTCGGCATTCTAGATAAAAGGTATACTTAATATGAACGTTCAAAACAGAGGTTGGCAGCATGTGGCTCTCTGGCATACTCTCCAACATTTAACAGATGAAAATTGAGACACATGTGGCCAAACAACATCAGAGCGTGGTCGAGATGGCAAAAGTTATCAAAGAGGAAAACACACAAGCTCAGAGAGACAGCAGCAGTTTGCTTTTGTCTGAGTCTGCTGGGAAGGGCAAGATTCATCCCTCTCCTCTCCTCTCCTCTCCTCTCCTCTCCTCTCCTCTCCTCTCCTCTCCTCTCCTCTCCTCTCCCCTTGTTGTTTTAAGTGCAAGCTACTCATGAGTATGCATTTTATATACACCAATTTCAAGGAAATGTATTTTTGAAAATATAGTCAGCTTATATTAATGTATATGTATGGTCTACACTTACAGTCTATGTATCAGCTCTTTTTTATTCATTTTCTTTCCTCCCTCACCTTTCTTTGTAGTCATATTTTTCAATAAAAATATAAAAAGAAGAAAATAAAGAACTATATTGCAACCATAATGACTTGCTACTTGCTTTTAAATCTAAGAACTTTGTTGCTGCTGCTGCTGCTGCTGCTGCTGACTGTGTGTGCCTTCAAGTTGTTTCCACCTTATAGTGACAAAAAAAAACAAAAACAAAAAACAAAAACGAGATGCAGAACAACTACCTAAACCACACAACACAAAAAACCCTACCTAACCTAAAATAAAAATTAAAAATATGAAAAGATCAGCAAAATCAGGGCCAATGTACTTAAACTTTGTGTTTAACAAAAAAATACTTATTTAAAAAAAGGAAAGGTGGTACCATAATGGCTACTTGATCTAAAAAGATTTAAAATTAACAGTGTAGAGCTTGTTACCCACATCTATGCAAACTGAGAGACAGAAATCTTCATTTGTTCTTGCACATACGAATGAAAATCTTCAAAAGCTTTCTCTTCGCTGAGCAGGAGGGGAAGAGGTTTTACTAATTTTCTGAGGATTTTTGAAACTTTTTTCTTGCAAAACAATCTTTACATAATAATCAGTATTTTTATTACTTTTTTGTAAAAACTTTGTAGTAGTTGGTTTATTTGTTTTTTTGCAAATGTACTGTTATGTATTTTGTTCAAATGTATTTTTGCACAAATGAAATTTTCACAAGTCAGTCTCAAAATGAAAAACCAGTGAAAAATCCACAGAAAAACGCATAACTCTCATGTCCTGTGAAGATACGTTGCAACATGCTAAGCAAGGACAAGAGTATTTGTTCGCATATTATTCATCCCTGTTAAAATGCAGTGCTCAGGTTTCCATTTTACAGCAATTGGACAATACTGTGACGTTTGAAACCGTGTAGTATGCTGGCATCTGCTGGGTACACGAAGTATTGCAAGTTGAATTTGCTTGGCTCATCAGTTAAGGACAGCAAGTAGATTGTTTTCAATATTGCCTGAACAATGGGACCAAAATGAGGGCAGGGGGGAAGATATTACTACTTTTCTAACTACAGTTTGGGGGGAAAATACTCTTAAGAAAATCTGCAAAACACCAGCTCAAGTTTCTTCCTCTAAAAAAAACTATTAAAAGGAATAGGAGTTCTGTCCCTTATTTTTTACTGTGCAACTCTAGCCTACAAGCAAAATACCAGCTGGTGACCAGAAGGAGGAAAGTCTCCAAACAGAAAAGTATGGATATGAAAGTAAACGCTATTGTGGAAAACATAACGGGCACAGAACAATATACAAATGACACCAAACCCCATAATACAGTACAAAATAACAGAATATAATATTAATGCATATATGGGAGAAGGCAGGTGAAAACAGGGACACAGACCAACAGAAGTCTGTAAGTGACACAACGTAGCTGAACACCAATCAATATGGTGCCATATAGTACAAATGTATATGTGTACAACATGGTGCCATATAGTACAAATGTATGTGGGAAACAAGGGCAATTGCCTTGCTGAAAAAGAGTTCAGACCCATGTTTGAAGTCCATAGTGAACAATGAGGTCACATCAACATTAAGGTCCATTCCAACTTTCACATGAATGTAGTCCACAAGGTGTATAACATTGAAAGCCTACAATGAAGAGCTGCATTTTTTTCCATTTTATTTGTTTTGAGACCTTTTCCCATAACCTCTATCCTTTGGTAACAGGCAATATAGAACAAAGAACCTGTGGCACCTTTACAACTTTGAAGCTGAGAACATTGACACACATTTCTCATACCATTGGTTTTTGTGGACTTCATGTCATAACAAATTGGTTAGTCTTTAAGGTACTCCAGGACCCCTGATTGTTTTTGTTGTAAAAAGCAAACACAGATATTCCTTCGACAAATGGTAAAAGCTGTGTTATACACATACTAAAGGTAAAAAAGCCACATAAAATGTCAGAGGAACAGTTAACAGACGCAAGAGGGAGCTATTCTCCTAAACTGTACACTCGAAGACCCACAAACAGCTGAAATCCATCCAGGAGCAAGTTCAAATCCCAATTTGCTGATAAAAGTTTCAGCTGATAGCAACATACATAAAATAAGGCAAAATCAAAGCTTTAATTATTTGATTTTTGTGGGCCTTAGTCTTTTAGAAACGAAAATATTAAAACCGAATTTAGCAGACAGATCTTTAAATTTGGATGAATTTCAAGCTTGATGGTGTTTTTTAAAAAATTAAATCGTTAAAGCAGATTTTTCCTTTAAACATGGGGTTTCAGAAGTGAAATTAAACTGTGTTCTTTAATTCTGGCATCATTGTTCATATTCTGAAAGTTTTGTGAAAATTTAACTTCAGTTGGGAGAAAGCCAAGGAGCTGGGCAGGTACTGAGCTTTCGTCCACAGACACCTGTAAATATCAACTGGTGTTCCATATTGTGATTACAGGTTTGTAACCTAGAGTTAGGGATCTGTAACTGCTGCATATTTGGCTATAGTACATATTCATGATCGTGGGAATAATGCCCCCCCCAAATCCCACTTTAAACTTCAGTGAGTTTGAGAAACAGTCACCACCCTAAGGTTTCTCGGTGTGCCATGCTAGCTGGAAGATTCTGTGATCTGCAGACCAAAAGGTAACTCTTCCAAACTCAGGTCACCTTGACATGTCTGGACTCTATTGCAAGCCCGGAAGGATAATACAAGCTCTGCTCCATACAAACATGGGCAGGCAAAATACAACACAGCTAGTTACCTCTCAGATGGTAAGACACTTCAAGTGCATACAGTAAATCTGATGGCACATTGTCCAAACCCATCTGAGAAAGTGCATGCCTTTTGCATGAGGTCATTGCTGTTCTTTCTGGAAGAGAGCAGAGGGGTGTAATTTGCAAATTTCTGCTTTGGCTCCTGCCAAATGCCTTGCAAAGATTTTGCATAAATGCAGCACCGGGCCCATGAGGTAGACCTGTTAAAAGGACGTACTCTCTACACAGTATGTAAAAGAGAAAGAAAGAACAAGAGGTACATTCACACAGAGATGAGAGATAACAATCCCTTTTCCTACAACAGAGGAACCCATTCTGATATGACAATATATTTTATGAACAGTTTTGTCTCTCGGTGATAAGCATTTCACAGACTTAGCGTCTCCCCAAAAATCAAGGAACTGCATCTTGTGGTATGTTTTCATTACAAACAGATCTGCTTTGAGTGGAAAATTTGAAATTTCAACATTTCACACGTAAAAACTGGAACACCTATGGCAATTGAATGACATTTACGTCAGATTTGGGGGAATCAGGCCGGGAGAGATTACTCAGTTAAGCATCCTTGAATACGTAGCTAATAGAGGATTCTAATCTCTTTATACTGAATGTCAGCTTGCCAGGAAAACTGACTTTGGAAAGAGAAATTAATGATTTTCCCATGAAAAAAGCCAGAAAAGGCCAGTTTAATTGGCCCAACTTTGGTCCATTAGAATTTATTTTAAAATGAAGCTTTCAAAAGTTAATCCTTTCTTTGGTGACCCCCCAAAAATTAGTTAACTGACTTGTAGGACTCTCAAATTGAGTTTTGGATTAAAGAAAAGCAACAAAAGTAGCCATTTTTCAGAACAGTAGAATACCTAACAGGGATACTAGAACTAAGACAAAGTTTTCTTAGGGCTCATGAGATTGCATGGGTGCAACGAGACGGTGCTGTCAGTGTGGGAAGGGGACTCGCGTTGCCTGTTGGTATGGACCTCCCCGCCCAATGATGTTTGGGATGGGATGCAGCTGCTAGCAGTTTGGAACAGATCTCAAACAAAAAACATTTTTATCTTGCTCATGATAATGTTGAAACATTCAGAAACTTGGTTCAAAACACAACAATAGTCAGTTCAGTTGACTCAGGTGCTCTCTTTTGCTCTCTCTTTTCAAGACCTGCTGCAACAGGATAAACAAAATTCCTTTCCCATTTCAATCTGAAATAAGATTGGGGGGATGGTCTGAATCTTGGAAAAAGTATTTGTTCCTTCTGCATTGTTGTCGTTGTCTACCTTCAAGTCATTTTTGACTTATGGCAATCCTAAAGTGAATGGGTTTCCATAGCAAGACTGGTTCAGAGAGGGGTTGCCTTTGCCTTCCTCCGAGGCCAAGAGATGCAACTTGCCCAAGGTCAACCAGTGGATTTCTGTGGCTGAGCAGAGATTCAAACGCTAGTCTCCAGAGTTATATTCCAATGCTCAAACCACTACACTACATTGACTCATTCCTTTGGCATATCCTTCAACATTTCACAGGTAAAAATCAGGACCTGTGCACCTAAGGAACATCAGAGTGTGATCAAGATGGCAGAAGCAATTAATAACTGCCGCTGCAGTGTGTGTTTGCCCAAGCTGTCCAGGAAGGGCAAGATTCCACTCCTCTTCTCCTCTCCTTCCTGCTGAGTTAATTAATGGAGGGCAAACTACTTTTGTATTTGGGACTCAGTTTGCAGCAACTGAAGTAACCTAAGGACCAAGGGGGAACGAGGGAGGAAGAGAGAGTGAAACCAAGGCATCTTCAAAGCACTGAAAAATGTTGGACGACAGAGGATTAATAGGCTTTGGAGTGGGCCTTCAAGTTGTTCCCAACTTATGGCAACTGTAAAGCAAACCTATAATGGGGTTTTCTGGAGCTGAGGCCATTTCTGCACTAAATTGTTATAGTGGTATTATTCCACTTTCAACATCCTATGGCAGTGGTTCTCAACCTGTGTGTCCCCAGATGTTCATGGACTTCAGCTCCCAGAAGCCCTGAGCATTGACCATAGGGGCTGGGGCTTCTGGGAGCTGAAGTCCACGAACATCTGGGGACCCACAGGTTGAGAACCACTGTCCTATGGAATCCTGGAGCTTGCAGTTTAGGGAGGAGCCTCAAAGGCAAAAACTGCAAACCTCAGCATTCCATAGGGTGTTGAAAGTGGAATAATACCACTATAACAGTCTAGTGCAGAAATGGCGTGAGAGCATGCAAGGCACCCAAGATCACCCAGTGGATTTCCAGGGCTGAGCAGGAAATCTAACCCAGGTCTCCAGGATCACACCATGCTGGATCTCCATTAATAGGACTGCTCCTGCCAGATCTGGACAGTTGGATGGAATGCTTTTATAAATGTTTTTGTAAGAAGAAAAGAAATCACTCTGCATGAGATTCTCACAAACGTCCTTTACAATCTAGACTACAACAAACTCCTGTCGCTTCCAGTTAACCAAGTGTAACAATGAAGAAGAAAGTGTACTCTTTTGCAAACTCTTTCATGAATACAAAGTTTAATATTAAACTACTCTGCAAAGTTTGGTGCTCCTATACCACATGCCATCAGTTTGTGTGGAAGGCTGAGCCTGAAATCTGCAAAAGTGTTCTTTCCTACTTCAGTGTTTACGGATACTTACTGCACCAATGGCTGAATATCTGCACAGGCCTATAAAGGCTTGCAAGGATTTGCTGTGATTAAGAAATGCTCCTTGCACTGACTTAGGTGCCGAAAACACAAGAAAAGATGCCACCAGCACACAAACTTGGCTCCATCTTCTTGGGTGTGTACTTTTTAGCTTAAGGAGATTAACGGATGCAAGGAGGAAACTGCTCAGGCATAAGATAATTACAACTTGGTTTAGAGACATTTGGCTTAACATGTGTAAGGCAATTAAAATAACCCCGAGGTGAATCTGTTTAAGCCCAAATGAGATGTGTACAGGTTGTTCCTTCAACACACTGCATGATTTGCTGGAAACCTTCTGCATCCTAAGTTTTTGAGGGAGAACGTGCTCTGCAGAAGGAAATTCAAGGTTCTCTGTGTTCACCATTCCCCATAATAAAAACGAATGATAAAAGCCAATGAAAAACATAAAGAGCTTAAGAGAAAGATTAGATAGACGTAATCGAGTGAAATAACTATGTATTGATTGGATAAAGGAGAGACAACAGTTTTTACTTTCTCCCTGGAAAAAACTCTAGTAACATTAATCCAACACAATGGATTTAGGAGAAACAAAAGAAACATAGGAGTGTACAAATCATCATGCCAGATCAGATCAGGGGTCTAACTGGCCCAGAATTCTTTTCCAGTGCCATCACAGGCATAATTTCCAACTGTCAGGCAGTCCTGATTAATTCTCTGTCATCTCACTTTTTCTGCTCCTTTTAAAGTGTCCTACTTTCTCCCTCCTCTTCTCACATTCCCCCTTTGTCCTCAGCTTCCTTCAGTTGTGGCAAACTGAATTCCAAGTGCAAAAGTAGTTTGCACTCAGTTAAGTCAGCAATCTCAGCTTACCCAAAAGGCTCAGGCAAAATCATACTGCTGCAGCTTCTCCTAGCTCATGTGTTTTTCTTCATTAATTTTGCCATTTTGTCCAGATTCAGATGTTTCTTGGCCACACATGTCCCTGTTTTCTTCTATGAAATGTTAGAGGCTTGTGGGAAGGACACAAGCAGGACACAAAGGTAGCAACCTCACACGGCAATTACCTAACACTTAGTACTCAGGGGCATTTTGCTTCTGATAAAGGAGGGGATATTTATCCAGCCATTAGGACTATTAGCCGTTAGTTGCCTCATCTGACAAGAATTTGTCTAATCTCTTTCTAAAGCATCCAGGTTAACTTTGTATTCTTCATCCTCACATGCAAGGACGACTACATCCACAGTCTTGTTCCTGCTGGAGAAGAAAACAAAGGTCTCTATGGAGTTCTCCAGAGGTATTTGCACTGTGCAAAATCTTTTGGGAAATTATGCTTTGATTCTAATGCAAGAGTTTTCTTTTCTGTGGGGGAAAACGGTGCTAACTCAGAAACACCACGTATATTTCTGTACAGAATAATGCTCAAGAGACTTTGTAAAGTGCAAGGAATCTGGCTGCTATACTCATTTTCAGCTGGGGTTCCCCGAGCACCAAGAAACCCACTCTTTCCTTGGAAAATGAACAGTTGCAAATATATATTTTTTCTCTCTTTAGCTGGTAGTCATTACATATCTTGTAATAGTGAATTCCACAGTTATACCACATGATATGTGAAGCAATGCCACTTTCCATCTTTAACTATTCTGCGTTACCGGATGCGTCTGAGTTTTAACATTATGAGAGAGACAGAAAAACCTTCTACCATACATAGCCAGAGACCATGTTGGCTGGGACAATGAGGACTGTTGTCCAAGACATCTGGAAGGCACCAAGTTGAGCAAGACTGCCTTAGACTTAAGGCAATGATGGCCTTCCAAAAGCTAAGTTCCATTATCTCTCATCATTGGTTATGCTGGTTAGGATTGATGGGGGTTGCAGTCAAGCATCTTGTTGAGGACCATGCATTCTTCAGCCCTGGCTTTTACAGGAAAGTTCCAGAGTTACCCACGTATCATAGTTCCACCCTCAACCTGTCTTTCAAGATAGGTAGGAGTTCAGATTAACAGAGCTACCAGACTGGAATGACTACAGGGTCAAACTGGTCTGGGTTCAAATCAGGTAGTTTTTTCCTTTCAGCCTTACATACTTCATGGCCACACCTTAACAGTCTGCTCTTCTTGCTCAGATCTTTTACCACTTTGTCTCTCTGGTATTTCATCTCTTTTTACAGATCGCCAAATAGCCCTGGCTTATTTAGACATTGTAGGCTATCCTTTCTTTTCAGATATGCAGGGTGGTGACGGGAGGGGCAAATATTCACTTTCGGTAGACTTAGGTCTTGGCCAAGTGGCAAAGGAGAAGCTGATAGAGACTTTCTCTTCCCTTTGGGAAGATACTACGAAACATCACTCATTATTTCTCTGACTGCATCTCATGAGTCCAGGAACAAGGTGCCACAATCAAGATGTCACATGCACACAACTCTGCCCCAAATAGATCCATGCAGCATCTTCATTGGGAGCCTTTAATCCTCTATATTGGGTGGGCATCACAGACCCTGCAGGTCACAAGCAGCCTGTACAAAGGCCTTACCTGTTATGGTGTCATTTACACCCCCCTCGACCTAAAACAAGGAGGACCGCATTGTATTTTGCTGTAAAACAAGGAGTGTAGACTCTATGTGGCTTCTTTTGGTCACAAAGCCCCCCTTGGGGGAGAGACCAGGAAACTAAAAGTGGCTTTCAATTCTGATTGTTTTGAGAGAGGTTTTCTGGGAGCAGGGGGAGATACAGTCTGTGCAGTGGTGACTAGTAGTTCCCATGTTAGTGCGATGGTAAATCCACTCTGGGTTTTAAAAAGTGGGCTTTTTTGCCCAGAGCATGTTAGTGGGTAGTGTGTGTGCACTGAACTTTTCACACACAGTGTCACCCTTTACTGCCTTTTCTAAATCTGCAGGCTTTTAGTTTTATGTCTGTATCTGCATTTTAATGTGTTATTCTTTTGTGTATTCCAGGAATATGAGTAATGGGTAATAAAAATATACTTACTACGAACAAAACTCATTCTGCTGTTTGTGGTTCTCGGTTTTATTGCTGCAGCTGATGCTTAATTTTGTTGCTTCAGATTTTCGTTTTATGGTTTGGTTTACTTTTGATATGTCTTTATCTTTACTGTTATACATCTTCGCATCAGGTACTTGCAAAGCAAACAACAAACCATATATTCTTGACATAAAATATCATCTCCGGACCAGAGTAATGGGCACTAAATTCAGTTCCATGAAAACAGGTCTCTAAAGAGCCATGGACCCCGTGGCACAAAATCCTAGGGATATGATTCTTCTCTAATGTTCTTCTCAAACGAAGCAAAGAGTGATTTTAACTGTTTTCTTTCGGCTCTGAGAAAGTCTCTAAAAACTGCACGGTTTTCATAAATTTTTTAAATCATTTGTGTGTGTGTGTGTGTGTGTGTAAAAAACATATCCTCCTACTGATGCGATGTTTCTGCTAAGAAAATAGAGCTTCCTGGGCAGAAAATGCTGTTTTCTGTGCAAAACTACCACAGGCAAATGACGAGCAGAATAAATCCTGCACCGTGAAGAGAATAATCGGTCTAGGATTCTCCTCTTCAAGGTTTCTTGACACTGAGAAACTGGTTATTGACTGTTTCGGGAATGTTTTCAGGCATTCTTCCCATCTCTAATCTTGACTTATTATATATACTGATGGAATCTGGGGTGCAGAGATTGTCTCCCCTCCAAAAAAGGATCTTTGGGGTTGTGGCGGATAGCTAGATGAAACTGTGGAGAACAATACCTTCATGCTGTTAAACAAATTACCATTTCAATCACAGTTCTTAATGAAGAGGATTGGCTAATCAAACTCTTAGATATGGCTGTAACTGGTAAGTTAACTGCCTTAGTAAGAGGAACAAGGTTGGGACTAGTTATAAAAACATGGGACCCTTTGTTACAATATTTAAGAAACAGATGGGGTAACCTGGCAGTAGAGAATTTTCCAGCTGAAAGTTGAATTTGAATAGAAGACATTGTATAGATAAATTTCTTAAGAGATTCGAATGAATAATTAATGGATTTGGTATATTTGATTTTAGATAACTTCTTTTGGTTTCATATATGTATGATAAAGATCAGATCATTTTATATGTAAGATAAATTTGAAATGATAACCTGTCAAACAAATTGTTAATAGTGCATATTTGGATACTTTTCTCTGTATTATAACACAACTTGGTATACTATATTTTATATTTCTTCTTATTACATTGTTATGTTTATTAACAAAAAAATAAGTATTGCTGTAGCTGTCCTGTGCCAGCAGCCGGCCAAGGCATACAGCTGCTTAATTAACCTGTTATCAGGAACCAACAAGCAAACTTTGTCTTAGTTGTTTTGCAGTCACAAGTTTGCAGTAAATCCAGGGAGAGAGAGTTGGATGGAAAAAAAATCTGTAGAAAAGGCAAAGGTCAAGGGTTCTAGAAGCAGGAGCAAGGAATCCAAGTGTAAGCTGGGATGCTTCCACAGATACGATCAGCTGGCTACAACAACCTCCTCCCTTTTTGGTCTCACTTAATAAAGGCTCAGAGTCTTCTGTAGCTGTTGGTCTAATTAATGAGTCCTTATCGTATAAACACTCCAAGACTCCTGGGCTCTCCCTCTTCCATCTACACTGGCTGCTATAAGTATTGTTACTCTCATGTCTCTGGGTTGCAACTGTTGGGAAGGGTCCTTTCTGGGTCCCGGGATGGGGGCATGACGGTAGCCAGTGTAAACACCCTGAAGGTATCAGATCCTGTCTGACCTCAGAAACTAAGCAGGGTTGCGCCTGGTCAGTATTTAAATGGGAGACAACCAGGGAATACCAAGTTCTGTTGGTTGTATTTCAGGAGAAGGCTATGACAAACCCCTCCTGGGTAAATCTTTCCAAGAAAACCCTACAATAGGGTTGTCATAAGTCAGAGTTGACTTGAAAGTACACCAAAGCAACAACCTGGAAATGCCAGAAAGGGGCAATCACAATGTGTAGGCCTGTGCACAGGCTTCTTGTGTGATGCCCAACCAGTACATAGGATTAGAGGCTAAAGGCTCCCAATGAAGTTGCTGCATAGTTGGGGCAGATTTGTATGCATGTGGCATCTTGATTGTGCCACCTTGTTTCTGGACACATGAGATGCAGTCAGAGAAATTGGGAGTGTCCTCCCAAAGGGAGGAGAAACTCTCCATCAGCTTCTCCTTTGCCTCCTGGCCAAGACTTAAGTCTACTGAAAGTGAGTCTTTGCCTCTCCTGTCACCGAACTGCATATCTGAAAAGAAAGGATGCCTATTTGTTACCCTGATTTCTGGGGTCCCTTAATGTGCTCCACGTGATGGGGAATGGAAACTAGCCAGAGCATGAGCAATAGCAATGCGAGAGGCAGGGTAACCTAGCAGGATCTTTTTACCCAGTTTTTACAGGGTCAGGCCAAGCCAAAAACCAAACAAAAATGTCTAATAAATGATTTTATCGAATGAAAGTCTCACGTATCAACGCAATCACTCACACACTCACTCAAGACCTATAAGGAAGCAAAAGAGAGGAAACTGGATAGGGGAAATATTGAAGGGATTGTAGCTGGGGTAATACTGCACTTTTTCCTGAAGTCCTTGGTCTAGGAAAAACAGCAAAGAAGTGGAGGCTCAGCACAGAGAGGACTGAGGGGATTATTCAACAGATGGAGAAACGGTCAGCTGAGATAACTGGGAATAATCCAAAGAAACTCTCAAAAAACTATCTGTAGGGGAAAAAGTACCTGGAGGGCTAATCCTTTCCCGGGGAGAACAATGGGTGCTGCAACAGAAAAGAAGCTCCACGATGGCAACTCCTTTTGCATGATGAGATTACAAAGTGTTGCCAAAAATCTCAGGATCTTCGGTTGCATTGGGTTGTGGTGCGACTTTATGTAAATGGTCCTTGCCTGATAGGATTTTTTTTGCTATCGGTGCTCAACCTGGGGAAAAGATGCTAATCCCCTCATTGGCTCCTATTTTTCACTCTAGGAAAAGAGATCAAATACCGTAGAGAAAAAGTGGTGAAAGACCTGAGCAAGAATAACAGACTGTTAAGGTGTGGCCACAAAGTATGTTAGGTTGAACAGCAAAGACTATCCAACTGGAACCCAGATCAATATGATCCCAGTTTGCCCCTACAGTCACTCCAGTCTGGTAGCTCTGCTAATCTGAGACTCTCAACCATCTAGACCAGTGGTTCTCAACCTGTGGGTCCCCAGATGTTTGTGGACTTCAGCTCCCAGAAGCCCCAGCCACTATGGTCAATGCTCAGGGCTTCTGGGAGCTGAAGTCCAAAAACATCTGGGGACCCACAGGTTGAGAACCACTGATCTAGACAGACAGGTTGAGAGTGGAACAGAAGAGACTACAAACCACAGAATCATGACAATTCAACTGGAATCATAACACTAGATTTGTGTAGCATGAATGGGCCCCAGAGGCTCTGGATTTCAGCTGCCAGAACCTCAACACTGGCCAAACAAGGAAAATCAAAGTCTAAGAAGCACTGCTTTCGGACATGTGGAGGACCAAAGGCTGAAAATCACTACCTTCCAACATGAAGTTCTTAAGAACTACTTCTAGATTGGCTTTGGGCACGCCAACCATCCTTTGTGCCTGAACACAAGTTAAATGCTGGTATTTATATTACTATAAACTGCAGCTCTTCAAGCTTCCAGGAATGCTGTTAAATCAGCGCTGGCATTTGCGCCCCCGGAAATTTTGAAAGGCGCAGCCTAATTAAAACCATCCTGTAATGTAAATTACAATGGAAATTAAACATAATTTTAGGAATGTGTGTGCTCAATGCTTGGGAGTGTGAGCCTATCATTAAATCTTACGCTTATAATTAAACAATCTTGAACTTGACTGCTCGATGGAATGCAGTGGAGCTCTTTCAAAAGAAAGATGGAGCAAAGGGATAGGAAAGTAAATCCACTAAACGTGCACTTCATTGTCGTTGTATCCCTTCAAGTTGCTTTCGACTTATAACAGTCCTAAGGTGAAACAATCACAGGGTTTTCTTGGCAAGATTTGTTCAAAGGGGGGTTGTGATGGCCTTCCTCTGAGGCTGAGAGAATGTGAGGTGCCCAGTGGGTTTCCATGGCCAAGTAGGGATTCAAATTCTGGTCTTCAGAGTCCTAGTTTGATACCCAAATCCTTAGATCATGCTGACTCTCAAATCCGTGCTAACACAGGAGGAAAGCTTCTCTAAACATCCTCTTGATTTAGGCAGACAGAATTTCCCTGATACAGAAAGGCAAAAAAAAGATGGGGAAAGTCCTTTTCACACCATAAAGCTGCTGTATACATTTACAATCTGTGTACATCAGACAAAGCCCCAGAGCTCTCTGTCTGAGAATTCTAAAGACCCCTCCCAAAACTGCAAACCCCAGGATTCCATAGGACATTGAAAGTAGAATAATAGCACTATAACAGTACAGTGCGGAAAGGCTATTAGTCTTTTAAGGAGTCCTGGGGCAGGCGTCTGTGCAACCGGAGAAAAAAAGCAAACAAGCAAAACAAACCACCACCCAGTTTTTTGATAGTAAAATCAAAAGGAAAACCCAGTAATAGGTGTGTCCCAAATACTACTGAGGACAGATAAATGCAGAGGTCAGCTAAATACTTGAGTCAGACTTGGATCTCTCCTCTTGTTGCCTGAGGACATGGTGAACCCTCAAGTCAGGCCAACCCCATTGATGTTCAGTCTGCGGAGCTGGAAAGTTACTATTCTTTCTGAAGCGAGCAATAGAGGAACACTGAGTAAATCTCTGCAACTTAGAAACGATGAGCAATCTCATGGCCACGCTGAATTCCCTGTTTTTACCAGCGGTGGGGCCGTGGATAGGGTTACCAGCTTAGACCCTGAGATTTTAACCTGAGTCCTTATTTATTCATTTTTAAAAATATTTTCCTGAATGTGGGACTCCAAGCAGCAATTAAGACATAGGGAAGACGCCTTGAGATGCCACTGGGAATACCATTCAGCGCAATAGACGAAGCATGAACCAGAGGTGCACAGAGTATGCCATTCAAATAAAACATACCAGGTCCAACAAATTCAGAAAATATACACACACATTTTTCGAGACAGTGCTCCTGCTCCAAGTCCCCCCAACCCCATCCTAAGGTCCACCAGAGAGGAGAGGCACACATCCTGGCAGCCATCTTGCCTTTAGACCGAAAAAGACCTATACCTTTGGAGCCACTCATCCTATTGACTGACTCCAGCTTTTCCTACCACAAAAAGCATTTACAACCCAGAATTCAGGACTCGATGCCAGAGGAAACATTTAGTCTTAAATAAGACGTGTTGTTTTGTGTTTGTTGTCATTGTTTTATTGCTGCTGCTGCTTTTGAATTGTAGTTTTGCATTTCTGTTGTTAGGCACAAGCGGATCCATGAATTGTTTAATCTTAAGCAGAAATGTATTGCTATTTCATACAGGTGCAAACCTGGCTTGTGTCTTTCTCACTTGTCTCCTTTTCCCATGCAAGAATGAAAAACGGTGAAAAGAATTCCTATTTTACGGGATGGGTGAAGTATTTTCTGTGCATCTAGTGGGGAGTTTTCAGTACGGAAAATGGCATTTGCACGGGCGTAAATTGTGCAAATTGCACAGCGGCACTACAACAGCTGCTGCCTTGTTGCGTGACTTTTGAAAATGAGAAGCATCAGGTGTGTTTTCTGCCTCTTCAATAAAATCAATCCACCTGGCCTTTTGTGTCTGTTCTTTGTGTGTCTGCGCCTTGCTGTACAAAGGGAATAAGGCAGCAGATTTATATAAAGGCAGGTTTTGTTCAAGTTACAGAAAATCTGATGAAAGCAAAGTGTTCTTTGTCTTGTTCTCAGACTAGAAATAAGCACTCTCTTAGAACAGGGGTGGATGAAGTGTGGGTACAGGCAGCCCCAGAAGGGTTTTATTACGGCCTTCAGAGACCTACAGGGGTGAAAGGCTTTTGCAACCAATTTTTTTTTTTGCCCCAAAATGCCCCTTTAGGGGCATAAGGAGCATTTTTTACTACTTTGTGGGGTGAAGGGCCAGCCTGTTTTTGACCCAGGGAGAGTCTTTTTTTAAAACTAAAAGTAAGCTGCCTTCTTGTTTGATGCTAAAATAGCACAATCTTTTTTAATTCCCAAATGCCTTCTAGGGGTATGTGGGCATTTTTGCCATGTTTTGACGTCTCTCCCTTAGGCCCAGAAGAGGCCTTTTTAAAAAAATAATAGAGGTGAACAAGAAGCGAGTTCTACTCAACTTCTGTTGTTAAGTAAAAGGTCTCTCCTAGGCTTAAAATGGCCGGGCTGAAAGCATAGTGAAAATGCCCACGGCCCCAGAGGGCACCTAGAAGCAAAAATTATTTTTTTGGAGGAGGTTGTGGGAGGTACGGCCCTCCAAGTTCTCCTGGGGGAAGCTAATGCAGCCCCCTATCTCCCCACAGGTGCCCAACCGTGTTTTACAGGGCAATTTTGCAAAAAGCATGCATAGCATAACAACTGTTTGCAAATAAAAAGAAATCCTACTCCATCAATTAGGAGTAATTGCAACACAGATATAGATTATACCAAGATTCTGACATTAGCTTCATCATATTCTGTGCTACTGTCCTTAAGTTCTTGCAATCTTCCACCCACTTCTTTTGACATTTGACAGCATAAGCAACAAGAAAGAGCATTGAAAAAGTAGCCTGTTGATGTGTTATGTAACACCCAGCTTGGCACGATCTACAGGGTAAATATTAACCAACCCCCAGACTAAAATTGGCAACTCCCTAAACGGATTTGTGATAAAGAGCTGCTAAGGGCAGGTCTCTTGTTTCTTTATTGACGGAGTACAATAACAACTGCAACTTACTCGTATGAAAACAAAGAGTACACCTGTTTATTCAGACTGATTTGTGTAGAAGAAAGCAAAACATTTTTTTTAAAAAATCAGTCAAATAATATCTCAGCCAGCAGTGGAAACATACACGTGTTAATGTACTCTCTACAAAGAGCACGAGGCCAAGGCATTCTCTTCTCTTGCAATACTCTCCATGGATTCTGTTGTGAATAACCTCTGGGAAGGTGCATCCAGAAAAACCAGAAAGCCCTAGATTTTGATCCTGTTCTTTCTGGTTTCATTCTGGAGATCTACACACACTCTGTTTATCCCAGAATATTTTCTGTCAGCTCCCAGTAGGACCAGAGACTTTTTATCCCAGCTCTCCAGGTCAGTTTATTCTAACCCAGTACAAAATCAGTGTGGGGTAGTGGTTTAAGTGCTGAACAACTCTGCAGACCAGAGTTTAAGTCCCCATTCAGCTGCGGAAGCCCACGGGGCGACCTTGGATGAGTCACATGCTCTCAGCCTCAGAAGAAGGCAAAGGCAACTCCCCCTCATCTTAAATCTTGTCAAGAAAACCCTAGGATTGCCGTAAGTTGGAAACAGCTTGAAGGCACACAAGAATAATGGGAACAAAATCTGAGATTTTTTAGATCAGATGCACTGGGAGACAAAAAAAAAAATTACTATGTTCACTCTGATTTGACAATTAAGCTTGTTGTGGTGGTGGTGGTGGTGGTGATGGTGGTGGTGGTGGTGTGCCTTCAAGTCATTTCCACCTTAAGGCAAACCTATCACAAGGTTTTCTAGGGCTGAGAGGGTGTGACAAACCCAAGGTCACCATGGTTTCCATGGCCAAGCAGGAAATTGAACTCTGCTCTCCAGGATCATAGTTCAATGCTCAAACTTCTACACCAAGCTGGCTTTTATGACAGTTCAGCTATAACGTGGGGGGGAGATTAACTACTGGAGAGCAACCGCTATGTTTGGATCTGGTATGCATCTGTAACAAGACTCACGAACTACTCGGTGACAGGTAGGAAATCAACAAGAGTGGGAAGGCTGCCACAAGTCAGAAGGCGATATCCCCTTGGATGAACGACAGACACATTTCAAGAATACCGGGCACAGTGACCGTGACCCATGGGCAAGAGGCTTCCTGGCCCTCTTAACAATATTGATTTTGGCTGATATGTTATCCTTCATCCATATGTATATCGGGCCCACCTGAAACTCCAATAGGTACTCTTTGTTTGAGAAATTCCTGGTGTGGCTAACACTACAATCTCTATCCAATATTTTATGGTGTGGAATGGCTGTTAGCAAAGGCGCTGCCCGAAAAGCCTTCCGAGGGGGAGAAAAAGAAGGATTTACCACACGTGGGCACAATCAGTCCGGACCACCTGTACGTTAGAACAAATAGATACACGCACACAAAAGGACAGCAGATGCTAGAGGAAGCCTGCTATAGTGACTCAAGTGCTGGGACTGGACATGAAAAATTTGGGTTTGAATGCCCACTCAGGCCACAAGGTTTACTGGGAAATGCTGAATGAATCATGATCAGACACAACTGCACAAACACAATCCTAAACTTCTATTTAACACTGGGGTGGGCAAAACACAGACTAGTGGCCTTTGGGGCCCCAAAATTATGCCCTTGCAATCCTTCAAAGACCCCAGAATCTTTAAAAATCTCTGAAAAATTTAAAATGTTTTTTGCGGTTACTGTTTCTCTGACTCCTTTGACATAGCATCACATGTGGCATGGATGGAGAATGTTAGAAGCATAGAATCACAGAGCTGGAAGAGACCAGGATGGCCATTGAGTCCAAGCGCCTGCCATGCAGGAACACCTACACAAAGCACCCCCAGCAAATGGCCATCTAGCCTCTGTTTAAAAACCTCCAAAGAAGGTCACTCCACCACACTCTGAGGCAGTATATTCCGCTGTCAAACAGCTCTTACTGTCAGGAAGTTCTTCCTGATGTTTAGGCGAAATGTCTTTTCCTGTAGTTTGAACACATTGCGCCATGTCTTAGCCTCTGCAGCAGCAGTACACAAGCTTGCTCCATCTTCAACATAACATCCCTTTAAACTTTCATCCTATCAGGCACAACCAGCATGGCCAGTGGTGACGGATTATGGAAGATACAGTCCAACAATCTCTGGAGCACTGTATACTCCATCCCTGACTGAGGGGTACTGTAGGAAACATAAAACCACAATTTCTTTGATTGTACTCTTGTAGCTTATATCCTGCTCAGTCACTGACATTTAAGCAGCACCTGAAGTAAAATTTCCTGTGTTCCTAGTCTCGTGCTGCTTTGGCATTAAACAAGAAACGCAGAGTCATGGTCACATTCAGAGCTATGTTCAACCTACTGCTAAATGCTGATGGACAATCTCTTGAGAAAAATTTGCTGAAAGCAGCCAAAGATGACTCCCTCTAACAAGAGAGGCAGTGCAAAGCATACCCAAGAACAACCAAATAGTCACTCCAGCATCATAGCAACATACCCGACGAGCTGGAATACAACATTTCCTTTATTGTGTAATGAAAAAAGGAATGGAAACAAAAGATTAAGGCAATGGGCCCTTTAAAATTTTAGGTATCACCGGGATTTGGCAAATATCTACCAGGCTGCAAAACTGTTTGAATAAAGAAAGCCTTTTCCCTCAGAGCCAGGCTAGAAAGGAGGTATTATATAGAAGAAAATTGGCATTAGACTCGACAGCTGCCAGAGTAAGGTTCTCAGTTTTGCATTGAAAATACAGACATCCCTGAAGGATGCCAATAAATCACTTTTAGAAAGGCCTATAACAGTATACATTGTTAACAGCTATGGTACAGATTGTGAATGTTGCTTGACCCCATCCGTCCTGGCTTTCAGACTGACGCCATAACAGAACTCAGACTGAAAAATCATACGCAACCAATCTTACTTAAGAAACAACAGGATCTTATGACCAGGTTGCTCCCATTATGTCAGCCACACACCCCTGGTATCAGTCAGTACTGAAGTTCAGAATGTGTGTCCATTTCAGAAACTTATCTTGGATTTATAAAAGATCAGTTAAGACAGCTTTGTCAATGCAACGTGGTAAATGTCATAAAACATCAGTTCCCAGACGTTTTGAAAAAAATCTAGAAGTCTCTGAACACAGAAATATCTATGCTGTCTCTAATTTATATAATTATATTACTGTTACAATTTTATGTAAATTATAGTAAATTAAATTGCATAAACCCCCTTATCCTGGGACTGCCACTGGTGATGAAGAAACAAAATAGACATTTTAACATCTAAAAGCATTGTTGGCTTCTTTTGTGATTTAATTAGACTTCCCTCTCTATCTTTTTAATTAACAGAAAGTAAATGAGACAAACATTAGGAGCAGGATAATTGCTTTTTATCTGTTTTGGGATAGTCAGTGCAACATAAATTTAAATACTTGCATTATTCTGAAATATAATAAATCTCACCCCTTTTTCTATCTCCTTCTGCATCATTCTCTCTTTGTCACACAGCCCAGTCTACTGAATTCTCTCTAACTTCAGTTTTTGCACCATAAAATATATTTTCTCAACAAAGTGATCTCTTGTATGGCAGTGACATTAAACTTGAAATATTGAATGAAAAGTTTAAATGCAAAAAAAGCACCAAAATACGAAACAGACACATACACAGTTTGGGGAAATGGGAGGCAGTAGGAAATGAGGAAGATCACATTAAAGGCTCATAAGACTCCGTCAAGGAGGCTACTGCCATAAATTTGCAAGATCTTAATAGGATTGTTAATAATGTGGTTTCTCTTTCATGGGGTTGCTGTAAGTCCAAGCTGAGTTGGCAACAAAAAAAAAAGAATGAACTTGACAAGCAGTGGAGAATAGGCAGTTTAAAGCAAATAAGCAGTTTCATTTCCCACAAACATGTGACTACAGTATTTCTGTGATCAAAATCAGTAACATGCGCATATATACATGTTTCTTCTTCCCCTGCAAACTTTCTAGTATGGCTGTAGCATGCACTTATAAGCATAGTCTGATTAGAAACCCTGTAGAGGTATTTTGAATAAGGATGGAAATAATATTCATTAACATTCATTCTCAGGTCAACAAACAGGTTTCCCATTGAGAAGAATAATAGATGGATGTCAGGGTGCAGAGTTCCTGCCATATGTTAGTCTGCTGGATGTGTATTGAAATAGTGTTACATTCAGTGTAGAAGTAGCTGCTATAGAACTCCACTAAGCCTCCTGTAATGCTCCAAAATATCCAGTGCTAATTGATGATTGCAACAATATATTGGTTTGGAGCCTAAATTGTTATCAATGATTAATTGATTTATTGCCTATTGCTATAAAGTATCCAGTGAAAAGAGTTGATCAGAGCGGGGCGAAAATGAAAGCGTAGAGGCTTGTGTTTTGGAAACCCTGTCTCTAAGATAAGAGGCAGAAAACACATGCTCCGGTCAAGGATTATGAGAAGTGAGAACCAAACACAGATCTGGGAACTCACTGAGAAGTGGTGTGATGCTAGATTTATGATCCTTTCCAATCACAACTTCGCACAAAATTTTGGAGTTGTACCTATAAGAGGCATGACTTCCGTGTCTCCTTTAGTCTCAGCAACTTTGGAAGAAGTGTGCTGTGTTTCTTGCATCTTCTACAAATAAAAATTACCATCCACCTCACAGTAAAGTTTGTGAAGTGTGGGGCATCCAGTACATGATAATGAGTGAGAATACTGGGAAATATTCTCACAGTATTTGAACCTCCAGAAGCAGGGGATTTTTCTGAGTAGAAAAACACATGGTTCTTTTTAACAGTGTGTGTGTTTGTGGGGAAACTCTCTTTTCTAAACAGAAAACATTTTTTCTGCATACCAAACACAACCACTAAGCAGCAAAACTGGTCCAAAGACTGAATGTAAACCAGAAAAAACCTGGAAGTAGAGGTATAAAGTACATAGTGAATTGTATGAAAAAATTATGACGAATACACATCTATGATAACAGGACAGATAGCTAGCTAGGTAGATTGGTGAGCCACAGGAACCCACCAAAGTATGTATAAAGGTTCTACAAGACCTTTGAAAGCAATATACAATCATGTCCCAATGGAGTATGTTCACCAAACCTGATCTAAAGAAAATTCTAATGTCTTACATATGCTCCTACATGTCTCTTATGGAAAACACTCCTCAGCTGTAATTTGCCAATAGAACAGTCTTCAGGTATTGTGAATAGTTCAATGTTCTTCAAAGTATATGCCATAAGGAAATTGTAATCAAATTCCTATCCGAGCACGGAGAAGTTAACAGTAGCAAAATAAATGCAGGAAGACAGGAAGGTTCATGGAATCTCCACCATTTTGTACAAGCTTCATCAGGCTTATCTCTATATGAATAAATAGGAACATCTATAGCAACTGTAATTATCAAGAAACAAATTAAATACCTTGCATGCAACTAAAAACCAACCAGAATAATCATCTTACCTCTCTGACCATAGGTTCTTTCAGAAAAGAGATGCAAGTCAAACAAACTCACAAGGAAAGTTTAAATGGCTATCTTTATAGTTTGCCGGGCCAGGCCCAGCTGAGCGTGGTTACAGCTGACACCTGTTACAATCAAGAAGTGCTTCCTAATGCTTCGGTGGGATGTCTTTTCTTGCAATTTGAACCCATTGGTCCTTGTTCTAGTCTCTGGAGTGGCAGAAAACCAGCTTGCTCCATTTTCTGCATGGCATCCCTTCAGATATTTAAAGATGGTTAACATGTTACCTCTCAGTCTCCTCTTTCCCGAGGTTAAAGTACCCAGCTCCCTATGTTGTTCCTCATAAAGGCTCACAATTTAGAGAGTGATTTTACAAAAGAGACATTTAGTCATATTTGGCCTATTTAAACAGTGATTTTACAAAGAGATATTTAGTGGCAAAAAAAGGTTGGTCCTCCAATAGTTTATAATACAATGCTGTGATGCCAGAGATTTTCCAACTTTAGCTTGCGTTGTAGACTCTGCTATTTCAGACCTGAGTGTTAAATATTGTCCTCTTATCTTAAAAAGAAAACAGCTTCCTTGGAGTCAAAACCTTATCTTTTTTTATATCTGTACTTGTGAGGACTTGTGTATTAATATATGTTGTGTACTAAAAAACAATTATCTCTGTTCACACTTCCGCTAATGGATTGCAATTTGTTGACTCATCTCAATTCAACTGTTTCAACTTTCCAATCTTCTTTTGGTTTTTTTGGTTTGATGTCCATGAAAGCTGGGGCAGTAGTAACAGTAATAGTAGTAGTAATAATAAAAATAATAATGATGATAATGATGATGTCTCAAGAAGCCACTAAATGATCCAGTTCTCTTGCATTTCTAGTGAACTTCTTCTCCCTCCCAAACCTGTGTTTCCCTTTAAAAAAAAAAGCCAATTGAATGGTCTCCAGTACATCAATATTTAGAAAGGAATATTTGATAGCAATAATCATTAGCATTTATACTGGAAATAATAATGTAGTAGAGAATGCTAAGTGATCTATCTAAGCACGCCACACCATTTAAACACTTACTTGGTTAGATAAGTATATGAATAACTTGAACGAACGGGGAGAATGATGTGAAATTATTTGTATGTCTCAGCAAAGTACAGATGGTGGTAATTAACAAAATTCATAATGGTAAAAATGACTTGTTTTATATGAAAATAGACGTATCAAATTTCATTTAATGCTTTGGATACAAACCCATCAAAAGAAAGTTTTTGGGAAGTATTATGTACATAGGTTAATTATAAATGGAGAATATTCATTACAGTAACAGATTTATTAATTTATTTCAATTAAGCGATGGTTAGAGAATTCAGAAGGGAAATATTGTCTCCATTTGTAATGACAGTAACTGTATATACATTTTTTTGTTAAAGGTTTCTTTTTTATTATATATTTCATGTATCACTTTCAAGCATGACAAACTGAATTGTTTTGTTTGCAATACTTGATAGTAACTATATATTTGAAAAAATACCCAAATCAACCACATGCTGTCCTACAAGTAATTGGCATTTTGTTTCAAATGTTTCCATTGAATGTGTAAGGCCCTGTGCTGGATCAGCGTTAGCACAGTAGCCACTTGCTTTTCAGGATCTGAATGTTAAGAACATCTCCGTGCCTTGACAGACATAACCCAGAGATGCCGTCCACTTAAACGTGTGCAGACCGGCCCCCTTTCTCTTGACCAAAACAAGCCATAATACATTCCATTGAATTAATGTTCTCTGGACTGATTTCTACATGAAAGGATTACATAACTGATGGGCCTGCAGTTCAACAGAAATCCCCAAGCCAACTCTGACATTTCTTTCGTGTGAACTCCCTTCGTTGCATAACATTAAACCACAAAGGCGCTGCTGCTGCAAAGCTCCCAAAGGCGGGAAGTCAGCCCCGGTGGCGTTGCCAGAAAAGTCATAATTGCCTGGGAACAGCTCTGCATGACAGTCAACCTATTCTAATCTCCTTTTCTCATTTAGAGATATAATTTAGTTAGAATTTGCCAAGTACCTCCAGTTCCCAGAATACTTATCAAAAGCAGCAGTGTGTGTGTGTGTGTGTGTGTAAGACACAGATGACTCCATTGCACCAAAACAACTCTGATTCAAAACAGCGTGACAACTGAAAGCTGAGCCTAGGTCTCAATACCATTTCAGCCTTCTCATGCATTCTTCCTTTTTTTCATGAAACATATGTGCCAGGAGCTATCAAAGTTATTCATGCATTATTATCTCTTGAAGTGATCCACCAAGGCAGGAGTCACCAAATTGTGGTCTTCCAGATACAGTAGTCTATCAGATCTAGTCAACAGTGATGTATGATAGGAACTGCACCTCTGCCAACTGTTCCAAATTAGCTCTGGCAGGGTCCATTAATCTACTGTTATACTGCTTTTTCAGCCTTTTTTAAAAGATCCCAGTTTCTCTCCCTTTTTTCCAATCCTCACCCTTCATCTTGAGCTTACTTCAACTGCTGCAAATTGAGTTAAAATGTGCAGGTAGTTTGCATTCCATTCAATCAGTAGGAGAGAGGAAAGAAAGGGGAGGACCCCTGCCCTTTCCAACAGACTACAACAGTGGTTCTTAACCTTTGGTCCACAATGTCCTCACAGTGGGTCCTCAAAGTCTTGAAGAAATGTTATACACTTTTACAGTTAGAACTGAAAAAGAGGAGGGAGGGAGGGAGGGAGGGAGGGAGGGGACAAATTTGTACAGAACCATTCCAATAAAAATATTGTAACAGGAGAGAGCGAATTGACTTATTTCTCCCTTCTTTCCAAATCTGAAGACCTTGGATAACTTTAAATTTAAACTTCAAACTGTTCTCAGATTTGAAGATCCTTGATAACTTTGAAGACCACTGATAACTTGAAATATCTTATGCACTTTAGGGTTTTACATCTTGAGTTCAGGCTTGGTTTTCCATAGCAACAAAAGCTATTCAGAGAGGTTCCATGGTAAAGGAAAGGTTAAAAACTGCTGGGTTAGACCATGTAGACTGCAATAGAGAATTCGGGCCATGGATTTCACAGTGGTGAAATTGCTCCTGCCACTCTCCAGGTGTTTTGTTTGTGTGGACCAGCTGATGCAACACCAAATCCCCCGAGCATCTGTTTGGCCATGCCCGTCCCTATCATTAGGTAGAGTGAGGCAACCACCTCAGGGGGCAGATGCTAGGGACAACATATAGGACTGCCAGGTCTCAAGGCAAGAGGAAGGAATCTCAGGGTGACAGTGTTGTCTTGAAATGTGTACGAATATGTGTATTCCTGATTTGTTAGAATTTTTATTTGAATGGCATACTCTGTGCACTACGGTTTATGTTTAATGACATTACCAGGGTCCACCTTTAGTGACATTAGAAGGGGCTGCCTCTAGGTCTCAGATCTGGATTGCTCAGATTTCAGGGTCTGAGAGAGCCTTGACCTGGCAACCCTATGCCGCAGCCCTGCAAATGTTCCTGCTGAGCTTGGCTTGCACCACCTAAACTAGCCTGTTATTCTCTGGCGTGCTGGAGGAGTCATTCCAGTTTCCCATGTAATAAAATACAACTGCTAGTCCAGGACACTTGGAATGGAGGGAGCACCATCTTCTCCTTTCTTCAGACCAGCAAAAATATATTGAGCTGGCTCTGCTCCATGAAGTTGGCAGGATAAGGAGAGCTTCTCTGGTACATCGAGGCCTGCTACCAGATGATGGACTGTTGAGAGCAAATTCCGGTAAGAGTGTGTGTGTGCCTCCTCACCTCCCCTCTTTCTCAGTTGGGCCTCTTCCCTTTTCAGCTCCATCCAACTATGTAGCAATGGAAGTTCGCATTTCTCCATTCCTGCCAGGATTGTGTCACAATAATTTCTAACACCATCCGCTGGCTTTGGTTTTGTGCTCTTGCCATGCTAGACTTACATTGGAATGCCTTCTCCTCTCTCAACTGGGTCCCTCATGGGGCGGGAGGGGGCTGGGGGGGAGTTAGTCATTTGGGCTTCTGGTGAAAGTTCAAGCTTGATTTGCTCTTGGAACCATCACATGCCTTCCAACTGTCCCAGTTTGGCAAGCTCAGCCCCAATTCACTCTCTGACTTCCCAGTTTCTCAGATGCTTTTTAAGAATGTCCTTGTTTCTCTCTCGTCCTCCAACTGCTGCAAACTGAGTTCAAAATGCAAAAATTGTTTGCATTCAACTAAGTCAACAGGGAGGAGAAGCGGGGCAGAATCTTATCTTTCCCAGTAGGCTCAGGCTAAAGCAAACTGCTGCAGTCTTTCCTAACTTGGGTGCTCTTCCCCATTAACTTCTTTAATCTTGACCATACATTAATGTCGCTTGGCCACACGTCTCAGTTTTCATCTGTGAAATGTTGGAGGGCGTGCAATAGATTTACTTTTTTGGCTGCCCCTGTTCTCCATAACACTAACCTCCAATACCACATTTCAAATTAGTTGTCTTCACTATCCATCTTTCACAGCCACATATAGAACCAGAAATGCTATGACATGGGTGACTTTGACGTTGGTGTTTAATACTGTATTGATACGCTTTAGGAACTCACCAAGTTCTTTCACAGCTGCTTTTCCAACTCCTAGTCACACAAAAATCAGCCGGAGGAGGGTACTGCCATGAATTTTAAAGTGCCCCCTCTAACAGTTGCTTTTTATTATTGGCTGCCTAGGAGTTGGCTCTTGTGGCCAAATTTCTGTGCTTCTTTCTTTTGTTTTTTTGGAGAAATCAGTACCATTCCTCATCTGGCTATAATCTGTGCTGACACTGGCTGACTGTGTTTATCAGCTGGTTCATCAGATGTTTTCCTGTAAAGGACGATGGTGTTGATCAGTCCTCCATATGACTTGGCCTCTTGTTCAGCGATGAGCACCCACCCCCTGGAATCTATGCTGGGAGTGAAAAGCCCCTTTGTTGCAAGTTGCTTTCCTTTCCTTGGAGGGAAGAAAACAAAGTAATTTACCTGGCCTGCAGTAACCCTTCTGGAAAATCCCACCCAGGTTGTAGAGAGATCTTTCAATGATTATGTCAGCACTGCCTGATCTATGACTGCAAAGCCTTCTTTTAACCTTTTCCTTCTCCATTTTTGGACAGCTGCTACTCTCAGCTTTTGCCTCCCGGAGGAAAAAGTCTGAATCCCCATTAAGGCCATTTCTGCACTAGCTTGTTATGGTGCTATTATTTCACTTTCAACATCCTATGGAATCCTGGGATTTGCAGTTTAGGGAGGGGCCTTGAGAATTCTCAGCCAGAGAACTCTTTGGCCTCAGTCAACTGCAAACCCCAGAATTCCACAGGAGGTTGAAAGTGGAATAATAGCTCTATAACAGTGTAAGCTGGAAATGGCCAGGGTGATGGGAAAGAGAGAGTGCAGACGAGGAGGTTCCATGTGTTCCACGGCACCAGTCCCCTCCTTAGTCTAGAGACCGGATGACCATGGGACAATGAAGAAGACCATCAGACAGGAACGTTTCTTTTCCTTGTGCATTTTTAACACTTTGCCTGTAGAAGGCTTAGCCGTAGCTTCAGTTTGCCTCTGTGCAGGACTGTTTCTGCAAATCTGAGGGCGATCACCCTGCAGAGACTTGATAGCTCAGGCTGGAATGTACTGTATGAGCAAGAGACAGGGCCTTGAATAACAGGAATGGAATCAACTGGCGTCATTCCTATAAATAATATTCCCGCATCCCCAACCTTCTGAACACATACATTCAGGGAACTCGTTCCGGTTGCTGAGACAGGATTTCAAGTGCAGACCAAAGCACTTATTTTTAACAAAGGCCCACTGCCTAGCAATTGATCTTTTTTTAGATCAAGGCAGCTGGACGGGCAGTGTGGTGCAACCGATGTAAATTTAATCACAGGACGTGTCCCAGATTGAGACGGACATGGAGGAATACGGCTATTCACTACAGGCCAGGACAACTTGGAAAGATACTGTAGCAGGTGCCATAAAAAGAGGCAACCACAATGATCAAGGAGTTGGAGCAAGTTGCCGATGTGGAGATGCTACAATGTTTTGGGCTTTCCTACTGAGAATGGCAATGATGGTTGTGGTTTATACTCCAGACATGGTCCTAAGACTGTTCACATCATCCTTCACCACTAGGCTATGCTGGCTTGGGCTGATGGGAGTTGCAGTTCAGCAAAAATGGGACCTTTCACACTATAGAGTGCGCTGTGATTCTGCTTTGATTGCCAAATCTGTATCTTTTGGTATCCTAGGATTTGTAGTTGGTGAAGCAGGAGAGCAATCAGGCTGAGAACTATACGTCTAAATATCTCTGCCTAACCTGCATACCTCAGAATTTCACAGGATATTGCCACAGTTAAAGTGGGATCATAGTACTATAATTGTGTAACTCTACCAATTGACGATCCATTTCTGGGCACAATTCAAATTTCTGGTTATGACCCATAAAACCCTATCCAGTTCAGGTCCAGGTTATTTGAAGGACCATATTCCACCACACAAGACTGCCCATGTTTTGAGATCTTCTGGGGAGGCCCTTCTCTCTGTCCCACCACCCTCACAGGTACATCTGTGGGAACGCAGAAGAGGACCTTCTTGGTGGCTGCTCCCAGACTCTGCACCACCTTTCCTTGGAGAAGTTAATACTGATATCCTTCTTACTATCTTTCTGCAGGCAGATAAAGACTTGGAGAGGTGACTTGAAGACACCTACATACATATACACACACTACTAAAGTGGGAGAGGTTGTAGCCCTCCAAGGTCTCCTGGGTGTCTAATGCAACCCCCTAAACTTTAATAGTTGCTCACATCTGGTTTAGATGCTGGTGAGGAAGATCTAAGTTGTCAGTATTTTCAGACTTTGTAGGTATCTGCACTACACAGTTATATCAGTTTGATATCCTACAAAAGCCTCCAGGACAGACAATTCACTTTTTAAACAGGTTGCAGGGAGTGCTACACCGTTTAATACCAACATATCCCAGTTTTTCCAGACCAGAACTGGCTTCCAGCTACTTCCTCCTTGAACACATTTGAGGCAATCTGTGTTTCCCCTGCCCCCAGAGTCCCAGAAATACAAATTGGCTTCCAGGTGTATCAGTCTGGCTACTGCTCTGGCTATACCCCCTTGGATTGATTGTTAACTTTACTCCAGACCCTTAGGATTACTTGGAACTGTTGGATTACAACTCCTAGAATCCTTCAGATAGCATGGCCAGTTTCCATTTTAGTAGGGGATTCCAGGAATTGTAGTCTCTGGGAGTGACTTTAAAAAAAAAGAAAGAAAGCTATGCTTGTACACTACATTCCTTTTCTACCAGGTCAATGAAGAGTCAGGAGGCTGGATGGTCCAACCTATCAGGGATGCTGTTACATATTGATTTACTGCATAACTGGAAAGTTGGAATTAAATTACCTTTGAAATTCCTTCCAGCTCTATGAGCAGCCAGGGACCTGCATGAGCTGTGTGTCATTTTAGTTTATTGTAGCATTGCTTTCTCCAACTAAGTATACCAAACTCAGAAGTTAAATCAAGTTCATCAGTGGTTATCTAAGGATAACCAATTGGATAAGCAAGCCCAAGTAGACTGTGTTGAAGAAACAATCAAGGAGCTTAGATGCCAATAGTTCCCATTTCAAATCCTATCTGATAAAAGAGGATGTGTGCCCAAGATGCTCATTTAAATTGCCCATGTGCATCAGAACAGGAATTACAGATGAATCTCTTAGATGTTACTAACTGGGTTCTTCATGTCCTAGCCAGGCAGTAATCTTGGTAATAAATAATCTGCATACATACCGTCTTCTCAAAATAGAACATACATGTGCCAATGATATTACTCACAGAAGAAAAGACTACAGCTTTGTACAACACTAGAACCTTTTTATTTAAAAATAGCTGTGTACAAAAAAAATCCGTATACATACATACAAAACCATTTTTTTAAAAAATTGACTTTGCTTTAAAAAATCAGCAGCACATTTAATTCTGAATAGAGAAAACTTGGCATGCAGCTTTAACGTTGGCATCAAGATACAAGAGGAAATATCAAAGCATTTCCTGAGATTTCCATACTGCATTCCTCATTTGCTTCTCAGACTTTGCATTTGTAAAGGAAGCGGATGAGTGATCTGCAGGCTTTCACCATAAGACTGAACTACCGTTAGCGACAGCATCAGCTTTGGTACAAACGTGCCCTCAGAGAGGCATAGGTGCCTCCAGCTTCTTGGACTACAATTCCCATCATCCCTAGCTAGTAAAGCTGACAGTGAGGATAGAAGGGAAACACAATCCAACAACATCTGATGGGCCACAAGTTGCTGGCAGATCAATTTCATTTGTAGCAATGGGTAAGAATCTCATTAAGCTCAAACCATCACTTCCTCATGAAGTCAGTAGAAATACCTTGGTCTTTTTTAAAAAAAAGAGGAAAGATTTGCCTATCTGGGCAGAAAACATTAAGTGCTTAGCTCTTTAAGTCCTGTGTAGTCAACCGAGTAGTGTGGAACAAGGGCTGCCACTTCCTTTTCAGATGAGGAGCTTATCTTTAGGTGGCTAGCAAGCACAACATGGTCTTCTCCACACTGGGAATAAATGCATCTACTGAATTTGGCTGGTCTATATGGGTGAGAACATCATTTGCTTCGTTTTTGATCAGATCATCATCATATTTGCAAATTTCTTCAACTACAGGGCTAAAACAACTGGAAATTCTAAACCGACTCCTATGTAGTAGGAGAAATTCTTCCATGTCTGTTCATGACCCTTAACCTCACTCCTTGAGGGATGATTTCATTTTACTGCAGTATTTTGAAAGGATACTTGATGCTTGGGAGAATCTGTGCAATGAGGGAATATCATCTATAAAAGTGGTGGTGGTAGAAATTCTTTGCAGATTAACTTCTGAGGATTTGAAATTCAGAACACCTCATAATGTTTTCCATGGTTAGAGAACAATTGCATTCATCCATCTGTTGTGTGCTGTGGCCTGCATAGAGCTGCCTTCACCATTTCTGACATGGGGAAGGAAGACTGGGTATCTAGTGGACTGAAAAGAGCAACCCCACCAACTCCTCACCTCCAGGTTCTTGAATCTGTGACTCGGCTTTTCAGAGCAAACCTGGAGAAGGCAACCGGGAAGAGATTTCATATCTGAAAAGGCTCCTCTACCTATTCAGTGCCCCTCTTTTCTCAAAAGTTGGTAATTTCAGTACCTTCCTTCAGAGAAGAGGGGATAATCACCAAGTGTTATGGAGGGTTTTTGTTGACCTTCTTCAGCAGAGAGCTGGCAATGGCCAAAGCCCCACCTTGGACAAACCGTACAAAGTTGTCCCCAGCTAATGGGCCCATGGCATAAAGTCCCTTCTCCTGAATGGACTCATAGGTGAATGGATCAACATCAATGGGGTTCCTCTTGGAGCTGACTGGCTGCCCACAGTCGACTGCCAGGTCCATACCATTGTTGGGTAGGTAGGACAAGTTGGGATTGGAGCCTATGAGGACAAAAGCCATGGAGATGTTGTGTATCTTTTGGCAGTGGTTTTTATCACGAAAGACACACTTCCTATCCTCTGTGAAGGAGACAATGTAATGCTCAGGAAGACTGACATAAAACTCATATGGCCCTGGGCAAGGGACAGCTTGTTCTTTCATCATGTGGTGGACTTTGTGATACTCAGGGTACATTGTTTTAGGGAGCTGGTTGAAGATGAGAGCTGGATCGTTCACCCTTCTGCGAAACGCATGGATGACTGGGATGTTGCAATGATAAGCAAAGAGGACTGCATCAGCTGCAGTTAGCCCAGCACCAACAATCAGGATTGGGTCGGACATTGGCCCAATTTCGTTCTTCTGCACAGCTTCTTCGAGAGCAGAGAGTGTATGGTGGATAAAAGGAAGGTGCTCCCCTTTGACCCCAAGCCGGGATGGACTGTCATATGTCCCAGTGGCCAAAACCACATTTTCAGCATACAGAGAAAAGGGTTGTGTACCATTTAAAGTTGTGACAAATCCATCCACTTGGAACAGACTTCCATGGTCAATCTGGTGGTCAACTTGTTGTGGCTCTGAGAAATTCCACACAGAGCTGCAGCCCCCTGAATCTTGGCCACTGTAACTGGAATCAGAATCCATGCTTAGTTTCTTCACAGATGTCACAAAAGTGCCACAGAGGAAGTTCTTCTTTAGCCCTTTCTTTGCCACATAGTATTGGTAATATTGAGCTATGTCTCCAGCAGTTGCTCTGTTGTTTCTGAAGCCCCTGAAAAAAGAACACCGCACTGTCAGTACAGAGAGAAAAACAATAGATACTTCCATGGTAACTCATTTAACCTGTTCTTCACCAACTGTATCACTTACCAAACACACTTTGGGGATCAATTCAAGGTTTTGGTTTTAACCTTCCAAGCTTTAGGTGGCTTGGGACCTTCATACCTCAAGGATCATCTGTAAACACAGGATACCACCTTATCCTAGGTCAAACTACCATAAGCCCTTCTATTTCAGTATTTCCTACACTAGGCAGAGGGGGGAATCTATGGACTGAAACAGACATGCTAAATCCAGCCTAGTTTCATGTGGACCTCCATCCATTTTGCAACACCTGTCAACACTTTGCCCTGCTTCCATCTACCTTCTGCTCTGTCCATGACTGGAATGACTGCCTTCATCTGGGCTTGACCCATAATGTGGACCTTAGGAGGAAAAAGAAAACACGTCCAAGCCTTGACCCACAATGAATTAAATGAATTAAGAGGGCAAGTGTCCAAGATACACTACTGTAATTTTTTTTGTCATGGCAGAAGTTGGAATTCTCTTCCTCCCTATGCTACAACCAAAGCTGCACCCCATGACTGACAATTTAGTGATTGCAGTCCCCTCTCTGTGGCCATTCAGTGGCTGATGGAGAGTGAAAGGGACTGGAGATAAATCTGGCCATATCCCTACAGTCAGACACAGAATGATGACATCTTCTGCCTAGACTTCCAGAAGACCCTGGTGGATCACAGTAGATGAAGTCATTGTTCCATGTCCAGCTATGAAGACACTGCCAGATGCTTCTCTGATCCCACCCCATCCACCAGCTATGGAATGGCCATGGAAAAGGGGCTGCAGCAGCTTAAAAGGTAAGTTCCAGAAGGGGTGAGAAGGGAGCTGTAGCATAGCTCCATCTGCAGAATTTTTATGCTATACTCTATGACACAGGATCTCAGTCAAGGACTGCCTGAAGCTCTTCCAGGGTTTGGGACAGGAATCTTTCCCGGCCCTACTACGGAGCTGAACTTGTTCCACACATCTCAACAGCCAGTCAGTCTACATGCCATGCCCTCTGTGCATGCTCAGGGTCCCCTCCCACCACAACAAGTGTTTTTTCTCAAGAGCTTTTGTACTGCTGCAAAGCTTTGAGTTCCCTTGAGCTTGCTGATATCTTCTTGTGTACGGATGTTATTGTTCTGGCTATACAAGGAGCAGCACTATGGATCAAAGTAGACAATACATTTATCAAAGTAAACAATACCTTTTTTTTTTTTTTTGCACAGATGCTCCCCCAAGCTGACATGTTTTATCTCACATTTAATATGTTCTCTTTTGTGAACAATCAATGAAAGGTAAAGACAGGCCTAATTTAAAAGCCTGATTGCTAGCACAAAAATCTGACGAAATCCCACTACAGGAGGGAATGAATTTTAGGGAAGATGCATTTCCCTTAATATCTAATTTGATTGTAAGAGGGTTGAGTTCACTGCTGTACGTGTGACCAGATTTGGAGAAAGAACTGACTTGAGACACTGGGTATAGTTAAATACCAGCAGTTCACAGCCAGTTGCTCTGGAATTCCTGACTGCCAAAAATACAGAAGCTGATAAAGAAAAATAACTTCAAAACTACAGCCTATAGAAAGCAATCCCTACACAGCAGTGCTCAAGGCTACAATAATTGTTTTTCCAGCTTCATTTTCTTCATGTTCCGTGTAGGCTTGCAGACTTTATTGTCTGCGTGTCTTGACTGGTTTGCTCCATCTTTACCTACAATCTCGAATAGACGTGGAACATCCTCTTACAGTTAATCTGCCTTCCCCACAGGGCTTTGGGTGGGTTGCAGAAAGAACAAAAGCTAAGGTCAAAGGCACCCACTAAACTGGGCTTACAACAAGGCATCCTAAACAAGGCAACTGTGCCTCAGGAAGATTCCTTTCCACTGGCAAATCTTCAAGGAAACAATAACACAAGACTCAAGATGTTTTTCACAGGCTTTAAAAATAAAAAATTATGAGCCCAGGTGGGCTCCTGGCTGACTCAACAGCCCTGCAGGCCACATGTCACCCCCTTGGGCTGCACTTTGCCCACTCCTGGTCTTAGATCATAAACAAATCAAGACCAGATCAAGGGATTTTGCTGCCTGAGGCAAAGGAGCAAATCACATCCCTCCCCATGCCAATATAAGCCAAGGTGCAGAGCGCTCTAGACCAACCACGTTATCTTGGCACCTGAGGCAGGAAAACCCGGAAGTCTCTTCTCTCAAAAAAAAAAAAATGAAAATAAGAAATAAGAAATAAGAAATAACTTGCTCTGCTGTTACAATAGCCAAAACTGACTGCTTAAAATGGCTGCCCAGCTCTTCTTAATGATTCGACTGCCTATGTGGAGGACAGTAGTTAAGAGAGAAAAGGAAGTCTTTGGGGGCTGCTGAGAACATAAGAACAGCCCTGCTGGATCACACTGGAGGCTTATCCTGTCCCAATATTCTGCTCACACAGCAGCCAACTAGCTGCCTATGGGATTATGACAGTGGAACATGAGTGCATTGGCACCCTCTTGCTCCTGTTCATCAACAACTGATAAACAGAGTCAGATGGTTTCATAGTAAAGGGAATCCACCATGATCAACAGCCATTTGATAGCCTCACCATTTGCAGAATTGTCTAATCCCCTTTGAAAGCTTCTGTAAGTCAGTGGTCATCATTGTATCTTGTGGTACAGAAGTCCACCACTTAACTATGTGCTGGCTGAAGGAATACAGAATCATGCCATCTTCACCACGCAACTGCAGGCACTAGTATTGTCAGAGAGGGGGGAATCCATCTCACTATGCACTTTTGCCACACCATGCATCATTTTATCCACCCCTGTTTCCCCTTCCCTTTATTCATCTATGCTAAGCAGTCCCAAATATTGTAACCTTTCCTCACAGACGACTTACTACAGTGCCTTCATCATTTGAGTTGCCTTTTTCTGTACCTTCTGTAACCTTTTCAGAAACAGCAAACAGAACTCTGTGCCATATTCCAAACGTGAAACCAAAATGAAAATGGCCACTTCTAACATGAAATCTCCTCTGCAGCCCCACCCGGGGTGAACATTTTAACTGAGCCACCCAACAGAGCCCCAAGATCATCTTCTTGCTAAGTTCTCAAGCCAATACGAAAATAAGATGTTTTTGCCCCATAACCTTCTAAACACACGTTGTATGAGCATCTTGGGTGTTTCCAGAGAGACAGGCACGTACCTTTTCTTCTTACTCAACCAGTCCTTGAATGGAAGGTCAGGAAGTCCCATCCATTCTCCCTGACTCAGCGTGAACATGGATCCTTCAATAGACTGAAAAAGAAAGAAAAAAGATTGCATAGAAGTCCAGCTTTTTAAATAGATAGATGATAACTGCACTGTTCTAAGCCTCATAAGATCGCTTTAATAAGGCCATTCTAAAATAATATGAAGTGGGCCAGAGGTAACTGTACCATGCAACCTTCCTTTGGCTAATGATAAACAATGAGAACTATGGAGTACGAGGGGAACCTTAAGCCCTCCAGATGTTTTGGAATTCAACCTCCAGAAACTGGAGCCAGAGTATTGTCAGTGTTTAGAGGTTATGGAAACTGTGGGCAGGTGGAAAATTCTGGTAGACTTATGGACAATTTGCAGTAGATTGACAAGGAATTCTGATTTGAGAGCTTAGAAATGTGACCGTTTGTGATTACAACTCTCAGAACTCCAGTGAACATGACATGAGAATTCTGGGACCTGTAGTCAAAAAATAATTTGTATGAGCTCAGGTTCTTTAGCAATGTTGTTGATATATGCTTTCAAATACTTTCCAACTCATGGTATTCCTAAGGTGAAACCATCACAGGTTTTTCTTGGCAAGATTTGTTGCCAAGGGAGTTTTTCCATGCCTTCCTCAGAGGCTCAGAGACCATGACTTGCCCAAAGTCACCCAGTGGATTTTCATGTCCAAGCAGGGATTTGAACTCTGTTCAGAGTCATAGAACCACTTTGTTATATTGGCTTTCTCTAACAATAGCACCCATAAAATAACTGTACTCCCTACCTAAATTATAGTGCTGATTTAAAAAAAAAAACTTGTAATAACCAGGATTTCATCTTGAAGGACAGAAAATCCATCTAATTCCAATATTCAAAATACATTCCTAGACTCAGAGTTTTTTAATCTTTTGCACCTGGTTCCCATGGACAGATGTTGGTGTTCTAGTTAAAAAACAAAACAGATCTCCCACACATGGGTGATGTCTGCTCACCCTTTGCTTATATTCAGTAATGCCCTGGATTATACTTACATGCCAGGCTCCTCCAGGAAGGTTTTTGCCAAGAACCAAATGAGGGACAGCTCTCTCAGGGTGGTGCCACCAAGCAAGGACAGAATCTGCCGTCCCCCGAAATCTGTATCCGGACGCAACAGCGTGTCAAAAAGAAGAGCAACCGGGCTGGAAGATCGCCCTTCCAAACCTTCAGATAGGTACTCGATATCCTGGAGGAGAAAGAAGAAGTCTGAACATCTATCTTCTTATTTTAGACTCTGGATTCAAGGGGCTTTAGCTTTGGCGCCGTGTCTGGTCCACTAGCACTAACCAGGGCAATCTTTGCTGCCATGTATTCAGAGTAATATTACATGGTCTTCACATCTATACTTTGACATTCTCTTATTTGGGCTATCCCTTCTGCACCAAGGCTGTTGAACCCTGGTCTGCCATTATGACTTAAGTGCATGCCAAATCAGGTGCTCTGTGCTCATGAAATCTTCCAGCTGAAAGATGTGCCAAAACTGCCCAACCAGGACACATACAATGCACAGATTTATGTGGGCAAGCTCATTATTTTTAGACCCCAGCAGAAATGTTAAAAAAAAGTGTTAGAAAAAAAACCTTTTACCTCTACATCCCACTCCCTGAAAGACTCCAAACCATGTTGTGCCATTTGTTTGAAATGGCTAGGAGGTGAAGGGAAGCAAAGATGGAAAGCAGTCAAAAACATTCACAAAATGGTTGAAAAATGTGTGCATTGGGAAACTCTGATGAAAATCCTAGACTGAGGAGAATCTATGAAGTGTGGTACTTGTTCTATGGAAAACTCACACATAGGGTTTTGGTTTGGGAATTTTTTTGGAGGGAGGTTTGTACAGGATACGTATTTATGCACAGAAAATGATGATTTCTGTACAAAAACAAAAACAAATTTTGTGCAAAATTTGCACTGAATATGTCCCAAACTACAACATTTTCTGCAAGTGTCTTCTGCACTTGTATTTTTTTGCCAGAAAATGTTGGGTTTTGCATAAAAAATGTGCAAAAAAATTGTTGCACAGAAGAAGCCCCAAACTGCAAACAGTCTTTGACAACTGCACTTTTCAAAGGCTTTCTCACAGTGTGAATAAAATTGCTATGATCGCTCATTGCTTCCTTTGAGAACAAAACTACAGAGTGTATGTGCATGTGCATGTGCGTGGGGTGTTACAGGGGTTTCTTTGTAAAACTATGAAGGTCAAGTTCAAGAATTGTCCAGTTACCCCACTGCTACCAACCTGATCTAAGATGGAAAGCTTGGGTGTCTCTTCCAATTTCCTTTGCAAAATAAGATTAGGATGGATGGCATTTCTTTTGACGTAGGGAATGTTGCCAGACAGTAAGTACGATAAGCAGATCCCTGAGGGGCCATTTCCTGAAAGAAGCAAACCACACAGGTCTATCAGATTAGAAACATCTGCTAAATGAAAGCATTTTATCCAAAGACATGGGCATAGCTGCCCGTTCTCACTCAGCTGTTTTGCTTATCAAGTTGGGATAGCGTTGTTCATACAAGCCCAGAACAGATGTCCAGACTGAGTTTCTATTGTGTGTGAAGAGCAAACACAAACTTAAAAATTGTATTCATGCTGTCTATATGAAAAGTGAGGAAACTTTGAATTGAACCTCAACTTCCAGAAGTCCCAGCTAGCAGAAACAATGGGGAGGTATTACAGGTGACACAGACCAAAATACACAGCAAACCAAAGGTTACCATCCTGGCTTCTGCAATTTCCCTGTTGTGCCTTTCTGTGGCTATTTTACTAGGAAGGACTTGACGCTGTCCTTCTAGACACTAAGAAGAGACCTTAGTGGGGACCTCATCCAAGACACTGATGTACGGAATCCATCAGTACAACATCCCTGATGGGAGATAAACTACCAATATCAACTGATAGGTGTATTGGCCAACACACAAGAGTAAACACAAACTGGAATCTTTTGACTACAGAAATTAAGGGCTTCTCCAGATGGGCCAATCATCCCAGTAAATGCAGGTTCTTCCATTTCTGAATTTCACACTTTGTAATGGTTGTTCCAACTCCCACAACCAGTCATGCCTTAATCATACCAGGATTTCACCTACTCGTTCTTTTTCCTGCTTGAAGTGTGTTTTACTATAGCGTGGATAGGGTTTCCTTCCCTCCCCATCATCCTTATTATGAACTCAAAACCTCCCCCATGCTCCTTCCCCCAATAATCACATCCCCTGTCTACATTTACTTAATTTTTTTTTTTATAGTCATAGCTATAACATGCTATACTACTCTAGCACTATCAATGCAAAGGAAAGGTAGGGGAGGACTGATAACCAGAAATGAAATGAAAGTCAGAGGAAAATTTCTGATGGCAAACGCGAACACGTCATTGGTGGGACTACCCAAAAGTATGTGAACAACCAAGACAGTGGATACAGACAATGCAGCTATCCCAGAAATTCATGAGAAACAGACTGGGACAGGATGTACCTCACATGGATATTATTATTTTTTTAAAAAAAATCCAATACCACTTGCATGGCTTTTGGCCAGCCTGGATGAGCCCTAGGCAGGGCTGTGGTTAGCACTTGGATGGAAAGCTGCCAGGGACCTTCTGGAGAGCTGGGGGAAAAAGTCCTGCTTGAAATCTTGCAAATCTTCTGCCAACTGGAGTTGACAATATTTGGCTACATGGACCACGAATCTGACTCAGCAGCTTTCTAGGTTCCTAACATGCTCTCTTTGTGATTCGGCAGACTCATGCAAAAACATCCATATGGGTAGCTTGGAAACTGGATTACTCAAATTTGAGGAGAAGTAGTCTATGAGAGGATTAAATTACCACTGAAGCTAAACCTTTGCAGGCAATAGTAATATATCCCTTTGTATCTTGGGTGCGAGCAACAGAATGCTGGACCTTTCAATCATACAAGTTGTTATTTTAAACTGTACAAGTGTAAGAGTACAGCCTGATTTTTTTTTTAATGCAGTCAGCTTCTCAAATCTCAGACTCCAGATTCTGCAGTCAAAGATTTCATCCTCAAATCTAAGGTTGTTGCTGAAGACCTAAGGTTGCTTTAACATCAGTCTGAAACATTGCCTTAATTATACATCTGGATGATATTTGCTACTCATATAAACAGTGACAGTCTCTCTTGGGGGAAGGAAGTGAGACGCCTTCCACACCAGAAGATTTACATTGCTTGGCAACAATAAATAGGCAGACGTGAAATGGTTGATAAGGGAAGCTTTATGCCACCCTCTGTAATGATGTCATGAACACACCTGGCTTTCCTTCCTCCAAGTCTCCAGGTAAGAAATGGTTTTGGAAACCACAGACCCAGCCTTTCAGTTGGGCAGCTACCTCTTGGCAGCCGTCAAAGGAAGGAGAGTAAACGACACAGAAGTAGGCCGTGGGCCAAAATCCATGAGGTAAGCTAGCTGTGCAGGATCCACTGAAATTAACAGAAGAGGGACAAAAAAACGAGCACCCTTCCACAGTGCCAACTTGGAAGGGATCACATCCTGCTTTTTAAGTGCTTTTAAAATGTTTCAGTTTCTATCTCCTCCTCCCACTTTCCCCCTTTGTGCTCAGCTTACCTCCACTGTTGCAAAGGTCAGAGTAAAATAATAGTTTGCATTCAGTTAACTGGAGGTGAGGAGGGAGAAAGGATAGTAAAGAGTGGACTGTTGCCCTTCCCAGTAGGCTCAGGCAAAAGCAAACTGCTGCAGCCTTTCCTATCTGGTATGTTCGCCCTCATTAATAACTTTTGACAACTTGACCACACACTGATGTTGCTCAGCCACAGATGTTCCAGATCATATCTGTGAAATGCTAAAGGGTATGCATTCCCATTGAGCTTAATGGAGCTTGGGCAGGAGAACTTCTCCACAGATCAATACTTCAATCCTCAATCTACTAACTTCGAGGCCAACCCCACTGCAGGACTTGTCTAGAACCACACTGCATATCCCTCACTAACCTAATAATTTAGATTTTGCAGAATGACAACACGGCAGAGGCATTGGACTAGATGGCTCTCAAGGTCACTTCCAACTCTGATTCTATTTCTATTTGTTCCCAGTGTTGGGAACAAATAAATCTTTCTGGTAGAAAGCCCTCCTCAGTCTAGATAAATACTTAATAGTGCCTGTGTAACCCTCAGCCACTCTCTGCTACTCTGATCCTTGCTCTTCACTCCCATGTGTCAAAATTATCTTGCAGCTGCATAATACTGTACAAGGAAGTTGGTCAGCATGACACAGCAACCAACCCAAGCATAAATACCCCAGCGTTGTTTGGCACAGTCACCCTGCTGTCAAAGCCAGTTGTGAGCAAAGATTTCTTCCAGGGCTATTTTTAAGGCTCTTCTCTCTTCTGCCTAAGCACTCATTTCAGAAGGGTCCAAAGGAAGGGACAGTTAATATCTTCCCCAAGCGCCTGCCATCCAAAGCCCGTGGCAGATTGAATTATACACCTACTAGGGATTCCAAGCCCTCATTGGTCCATATTTGGATGGAAAAAAGCATCCTCCAAAAATAAATGTGCAGAGGAAACAGATATTGGAAGAATGCTCTCGGGACACAGCTGGCGCAATGGCTGGGATTAGAAACATCTGGTTCCCTTTTGTTGTTAACTGCCATGAAGTCGACTTTGACTTATGATGAGCCTATGGATGAGAGACCAGAAGTCACTCTATCTTCTACCACCCTGCTCAGGTCTTGCAGATTCAGGGACGTGGCTTCCTTGATTGAGTCTATCCATCTGTAATGTGGTCTTCCTTTTTTCCTACTGCCTTCTACTTTACCAAGCATTACTGTCTTTTCCAGCAAATCATATCTTCTCACGATATGACCTATCTATCTAAAGTTGCTGTCTGACTTCAATCAGGAGAAAGAGATTTTTCTCTGCCTTGTAGTGATGGAAAGGAGAGCTAGTTAATATGGGAACCACCACACCTTTAGACACTTCCAGGTTGATATGGTCAGGATTTCTTTCCCTCTGGCCAACCAGTTTACCTGTAGGGTTGTGTCCAAGACCTGTGCTCTGCAGGGCACACATGAAAAAATAAAGCAGCATCTATCAGGATGTGGAGAAGACAAAAACTTTAGCAGATGTCCTGGAAGCAGGCTGTTGCTTCAAAGAAGCTGAACCAAGGCTAGTTGTTGTGCTGTCTGCTTTTAGAGACACTTTTCCAGGAGAACCTTCTTGGAGAAGGCTCCTGAGGAATTCCCTTCCACAGGAGCCTTCTCGAAGAAAGTTCTCCCCACAACCAGAGATCCAGTTGGCATGGTCCTTTTCCACCAGTAGGTGAAGACCTTTATAACTGAAGAGGCCTTTGCGATTTACATTATGTAGTAGTAGTATGTGTGAAGTGGTGTGCTATATTTCTTTTCTTTTATTAGAAATTATGTTTTTGAGCACATTTTTTTAAAAAAATGCTGTTATTTAATTCTTTTTTAGCTTTCATAAAATTAGATTTTAATTTGATCTTGTTTTAAATTACTATAAGCTGCCTTGGATTTCCCCCACCCCTGCTGCCAGGAGAAAGGCAGGAGATAAATTCAAGAAATAAAGAATGTATTTGTTCCAAAAATGGTAAACCAAATATGAACACCACTATATTTAGTTTCCAGCCTGTTCCGGCAAACTAAAATCATCAGCACTATTATTTGGGCAAATGCTGAATATCCTCATAGGAATATCATTTTTTAGAAACAATACTGGGTGGCTTGCAGGGGAACTTGTAGTCTTATGCAAGGCGTCTGCATCCTCAAGCTTCACTTCTGATCAGTCTGATAGATGTTCTAGTAAGGCCTGTAATCTGATAGACTGTCCAATGAAGTCTGCCAAGGTTGGTGGCCAATCAACCCACTGCGACTATTGCCTGTATGCCGTCAGAAGATAAGCTTTCAGAGTGCAGGTTATGTAAGTGCCCTCTGGGGAGAGGGGAGAACCAACCACGAACAGCTAGCAGCTAGAAGTCCACAGATAAGGGTAGATGTGTTTTTTAAGCTGCCAGAAAGGGAGGAGGAGGAGGAAAGGGGAATTGAAAGGAAAGAGGAAAAGCAAGCAGGCAATTATTCCTGGAATAAGAACCTGTAGACAGACACACTTGGATTAAAGTCCTATCTCTGCTATCTGTAGGGTGCAAGCAGTGTTTGCAACAGGCTCAGAGAGTTGAGAAGACCATCGAGAAACGTGACAAAGCACTGCACTGAATACCAAGTCATACCAGCTGTCCATCCAGCCCAGTCAGGACTAGACTGGACTAGACCAGAGTCCTCAAAGATAATAGGAGCTGTGGCCTCTCAAACTTGGAGGGCACCTGATTTGGGAAGAAGGCTGGCACAGACCAGCTGGCAGCAGCTCTCCATTTTATCAGACAGCAGCCTCTTACAGTCCTACCTGAAGCCACTGGGGACATGACCTGGCATGGTGCACGCACTCCTTTACTGTGCTACAGGGTGGGTACAGGGTACAGTATCAACTGGAAAATTATTCCAGTGTTTGTGCAACTGCTTAGTAAGTAAACAATCTGGGCACACAGGAATCTTCAGGACTGGGCCCTAGGTGAAAATCCAGACCCTACAATCTTTACTTTAAATCAAATAAGCCATAGAATCCAAGAGAAGAAGTCCTAAAAACATAATCCTGTCCTAGAAATATAATTCACACTGCAGTTTGTGGCTCACATGGGGATGGGCATTTTTATACACTGTGGAAGGAAGGACAAGGAGTTTTGTCACTGCTGCTGCTGCTACTACTACACCATCAGTTTTTTAAAATCAAGGCAGAAACTTTGAGAGGGAGACCAGCCAGGAAAGCAGAAGATGGGAGAAGGATTTTGCCAAAGCACACTTCTAACACAGTGGTGCTCTTTGTTGGGCAAATGAAGACAATCTGGCTCCAAAGACAACTTGAATCAAGCCATCTTTACCACAACAGACATACCCAATCTCATCAGCTTTCAGAAAGTAAGTACCATTGGACTTGATTGGAAATTGGGTGGCAGAGCATCAGAAAATAACAAGGAGCTCATATTGTCCTGACTGGGCAGGGACAGTCCTGGTTAATCCTCTGTTATCTGACTTTTTTCAGCTGCTTCTGAAATGTCCCGGCTTCTCTCTATTCCTCTCACTTTCCTCTTTTGTCCTCAAGCTTACTTCAGCTGCTGCAAACCAAGTTCAAAGTACAAAAGTCGCTCGCACTCAGTCAAGTCAACAGGGAGAGGACAGAGTGAAATCTTGCCCTTCCCGGTAGGCTCAGGCAAAAGCAAACCACTGCAGTCTTTCCGTGTGTGTGTGTGTGTGTGTGTGTGTGTGTGTGTGTGTGTTCTTCCGTTTTAATAACTTATATCATCTTGACACTCCAGTTATGACCAGGAAAGAATCCTGGCTGAAATCCCCGAAATCTGATGCCTGCTAGAATTGACACTGTAATGTTGGACTGACTTGGGACATCTTCTCAAGCACCCATGACTATTTTTAAACCACCACCCCACATTACCCCAAGAGAAATTCTCTCTATATAGCAGGAAGACAAAGAATTGGTTATCTTTTCCAAAGAATGCTGTGGGTGCATTAACTATACACAACCCTTCTGTATCTATCCTGGGTTAGAAGGGAGGCAAAGCCAAAGCAAAATAACATTATTAAGCAGAGAAGTCTTTTGTGGATTTGTATGTGCCAGTTCATAATTCCAGTTTCCCATAAACCGCATCCCCTTGGAAAGCAAATTCCTGGCAACGCATCCAAGCTAGTTCCTGTGATACATTCAAGAAGAACTGCAATCAGTTTGTTTCCAATAAACAAACTTGTGTTCACCCAAAATGGCACGGAAGGAAAGGGAATCCCAGGACGATTGTTGACTTGTTTATAGAGCCTGGAAGAACAGCAGTGAGAGGCTGCTGCAGGGTGGCTTAGTGAGATAACTACCACTGGTAAGGGGAGATTATTCCCTAGCGTCTCTTACCTATGATCACCACAGGAAGAGGCTTGGCGCTGGTGTGTTCCAGATGAGCGTGTAACATCGTCTCTCTCTCCTCCTCCTCTCCCTTGAAGTAGAGTGCAAAAACCTCCAAGTCAGCCTGGAATGATAAGGCCAAGCAAATATTTGTTATCAGCAGAACATTCTCCTGAACTGGCTGGGGTGCTTCTCCCACCCCAAAACTACTTCTGTTAATATTCAAAACCAAATATTCAAAACTGGAGAAAGTAGAAAGACACAGGAGAACTTTAGCAAGTTTGCCATTCCAGTTTGAGTTTGCATTTTGAGCACAGTGTTTCGCCTGCCCAACGCCAACATTCAAGCACTTCTTCAGGTTTGTTTGCCAGGTGGACATACAGTATATATTTTGTAATCTGCCAGTTACCCCTGCGTGTCAATGATCAAACATTTAAGGTTGACTCGGCCTTCCATCCTTTTGTAGGTCGGTAAAATGAGTACACAGCTTGTTGGGGGCAATTAGCTAAAAATACATTGTAAACCGCTTAGATAACACTTAGTTGATAGGCGGTATAGAAATAAATGCTGTTGCTATAATATTGCTATATTAATTTAGAACAACAAAGACTCTTGTGGTGCCTTAAAGACTAATGGGTTTCGTTTGGTATAAGCTTTTGTGGACTGCTGCCCACTTCTCTTAGCAGAAATAGACGTTTATGCCACATGAAATTGACCTTTCAGATGCCCACAGGCGTCTTCGTTGTTTTGGCTTGAACAAATGAATGTGGCTACCTCTCTGGAAATTTCTGAATTCAAATGAAAAATGTCAAATATAGATATTTAGCAAACATTCAAATATTCACCTTCAGGATTCACAGTGGGAATGGAGGAGCAAATTTCTTTGAGCTTTATTGTTTTCAAAAGCAGTTTCAAGAACAAGATTAAGTACAAACCAGCAGGAGGTTCCCTTGCAGAATCCCCTTTAGAATATTTGTTATTATTTTCCTCAGCTTCTTCTCCAAACCAGGACTCACAATATGTGTAATGCTCTCTTCACAGTATCATGGCCATAACCTAACCTTAATCTTGAAAAACCCATAGGGGGTAAGTGAAGTCTCCAGGCAAGCTATTCAGAAAAAGCAAGGTTTGCTTTCCCAAGTAAGTGGAAATGAAGTGAGGCCTTGCTCGTGACATATGAGTCAGACCTTCATCTGAATCCAATGAGAACATCAATCTTTTCAATTTTGATGAGCTACCTTGATTCCGATCTCCTGGACTAAGAAAAGTGAAGCCCTGCTAGATCAGAGCAAAGATCTGGAGGTGAATCATTCTCTTCTCATTAGTGACTAACCAGATACCTCTGGCAAGAGCATCAGGAGGGCAGGGATCCAAAAGCGCCTCTCACTTGTGTTCCCCGGCAACTGTTAACTCAGAGGCACATCCTTGTGATACCGGAGGCAATAAACAGCCATCACCACTAGTAACCAGTGACATGGACTGGAAACAGCCTCCTGTGGCAAAATACGCAAGCTACAGCGCGGCAATTTCCTGGTTCCACTTGTGCCGTGAATGGAATAATTGGGCATAGGAAAAACAAGCTCCCTCAGGCTTAGCCTCTCCAGTCTTCTGATCTGCAGTAAAGAAAGCACTATTTGGATCACCAATAGCCTACTTCAAGCTCTTGTTCTAGGCCACTTCCGCACTAGACTGTTATAGTGCTTTTATTCTGCTTTCAACATCCTATGGAATCCTGGGGTTTGCAGTTTAGGGAGGGGCCTAACAGCCTTCAAAGACCCTAAAAGGATTCCATAGGATGTTGAAAGTGGAATAAGAGCACTATAACAGTCTAGTGCGGAAATGACCCTAGACTCTAGTCCTTAGGGACAGTAAGCATTCGTGCAAAGAACTTCAATCACTCCAAAAGTCCATGCTAGTGCTAGCAGGAATATTCTTATGAGGAGTGCACTCAAGCCCAAAGCTGTAGCCCTTGATGGTACATCCTGATTAGATTTGCTGGAAGGCCAGCTTCCATGGTAGAACCATTGGCATGTCCCCTGGACTTGTTGTGCAACAAAGGCAAGTTCACGTGGGACAGGCTTAGAGGTATGGAACCGCCATCACACATCCAGAGAGGGCTGAGCTTCTAAACCAGCTCCTCTGGTTTAGATCTAGCCACTCTCTTATAATTTCCTGCAATGTCCCAGAACAGCACAGGGCACTGTGGAAAACTGAAAGGGTGGTTACCTCAAACCCCATGCAGAGGCTAGGAAGAAACACTGAAGGGAGAAGCAAGGGCACACCTTGCGCCTTTTCACACCAACAGAACAAAAACCATGGCTGCATTGTGTGGAATCCTGCCGTTTATAAGTTGGTGAGGCAATAAAAGTCTCTGGCTTCTAAATATCTTACTTAACCAGCAATCCCAGGATTCTGCTTTGATTAGATCTCATTTGGAATCTTGTGTCTAGTTCTGGGCACTTCAATTCAAGAAGGATATTGACAAGCTAGAGTGTGTCCAGAGGAGGGTGACCAAAATGGTGAAGGGTCTGGAAGCCATGAAGCCCTACAAGGAATGGCTTAGGTTGCTGGGGATGTTTAGTCTGCAGAAGAGAAGGTTAAGAGGAGACATGATAGCCACGTTTAAATATCTGAAAAGGATGTCATGTCGAGGAGGGAGCAGGTTTGTTTTCCACTGCTCCAGAGACTAGGACAAGGAGCAATGTATTCAAGCTGCAGGAAAGGGGATTCCACCTGAATCTCAGGAAGAACTTCCTGATGCTCAGAGCTGTCCGGCAGTGGAAGATGCTGCCTCAGTGGAGTGTGGTGGAGTCTCCTCCTTCTTTGGAGGTTTTTAAGCAGAGGCTGGATGGCCATCTCTCAAAGGGAGTGCTTTGATGTGGGTTCCTGCATGGCAGAGGGTTGGACTGGATGGCCCCCGGGGTCTCTTCCACCTCTATGATTCTATAATTCCACAACATATTGTCATGGCAGCTAAAGCGCAATCATAGGACTTTAACTGTGACCTGTGCAAGGGTGCCTTAGGTCTGTCCCTTTAAGAACCGATGAAGTAGAACAGCCCAAGAAGACAGAGAGCTACAAGGCTGAGAAAAGTTATTTCTGTAGCCTACAGCTCCCACTTGAACAGAATTTAATCACTGTTCGCCCTTGGCATACGGTGTAACAGAGCACTTCAATATGACGTTAAGAACATGATACAAATGAGGAAAGCATGCAAAATATTAAGCGTCTGAGCACCACAGCAACTGCTGCTTTCCTCCTGAGAATGCGTGCTAAGCAGAAGCATGCATTCCTTATTCAGGAGGAACTGAATACAAGTTCTTCATTTGGTACAAACTAGTTTTTATTTCTGTTGTTATCATTATCATTGCAAAGTTGGCCTTTCATCCTTTGGACTGGCCCTCTGGTACCTTTCCACTCCTCTGTTACTGATCTGCAGATTCCATCCCCATGTTGCCAGCACCTCTCCCCACTCATGGAGATAACATTACATAAGTCTGCTGAGCTGAGAAACTTCTCTTGGCTCAAACTCCACTAGGCTCACGCATGCGTCCTCATTCAAATTCCAGACTCTTCCAAGTCCAAGAAGGGCAGTTAATAATCCCTGTTATCACAGCTCAGCTAAGATCTAGCATTTCCCTTGAGACAAGTTTCTTCCCCAGAGGGACACTGAACCACTGTTTTTGTTTTTTTAAGTCTCATCAGAAAAGCTTGGGAAAAGTTACTCTTTGGGACTAACAGCTCTCCAGAATCCCCCAGAAAGAACTGGCTGGGCAATTCAGGAAGCTATAATCCAAAAAAAGAACTTTCCCCCTCACACACACACTCCAATTCTACAGGTGCATCTTATAAAATTCACTGATCCTATGAAACCTTTTTAAACTGCCGTTAGTAAAATCTTTTAAAGTAGAAATGAGAAAGCTGCTCTCCTCTGCTCTTTGCAAAGAGCCCCGGCTTTCTAAAACATAGCTGCTTTAAAACACACATACCACACACACACTTCCATTTATGTAACAAGAGCCATGCCTTCAGTGCTGCTGATTCATCGCCAAGAAAAGATTCCACTGGCGTGACTTACAGAAAGTCCTTGGTGTCCCATGACTCTCAAGATCTACATATATATTTAACAGAAACACTTTTAAAAGGGGGTTAGCAACCCAGCTGAGCCATGACTTTGCCAGTGGTGTCTTACCTTTGAGAAAGGAGGTGAAAAAGGAGAAGGCGTCTTTCCAGGGGAAAGTTTCTGGGAGCGCAGGCGACACTCTCTCTGCCTCCCTGGGAAGTGGCCTCTGCTATATATACATATGACAGGGCGAGCCTCCCAGGCAGGAGGAGTGGCTTGGGGACCGAGTGGGCGAAGCTAGGAAAATCTCTTATAAGCATGAGTCAGCAGCCTCACCAGTCAGTGTTCGCTTCACTTTTATGAATGGAGCTAAAGAGGAACTCGACTTTTTGCTGGGCTGCTCAGCCTCGCGTGTGAAAGCACGCGCCTGCCTTTCCAGAAAAAGCAATTCCACCCCACCTCCTGCTTCATCCCCAAGGCCAAGCTGCACCCCATCCTGCGCCTTGTGGATCCTAGGATAAAAGGAGTTTTCTTTAAGTCAAGTGGTTCTCTGAAGAGGAAAGAAAAGGCATGAAAAAAAAAAATCGAGAAAAAATAAGGAATGAGAGCTAGCATAATGTAGTGTTTTGAGTGCTGGGCTACCAAAAGACCAGGCTTGGATTCCCTGCTCTGCCACGGAAACCCACTGGGTGAACTCGGCCAAGTCACATGCTCTCAGCCCCCCTGAAAACCCTGTGTCAGGTTTCCCCTTAGCGCCACCACAAGTCAGAAAGGACTCAAAGGCACGCAACAGCAACAAAAATGAAAGAAAGTAGAGAGCAGCAATTGATAAATGCCTAAAATAAAAATGCATTTGTTGAGAAAGTCTGGGAGGCTGGTTTTGCATCTCTCATTCTCTTCCAGTGTTTGGACAGGGATGGGTAAGAACTTCACCGATGAGCCAGGCTTTGAGTGTTGGAGTAGGAGTCCAGGAGACCTGAGTTCAAATCCCTGCTCAGCCATGGAAGCCCACTAGGTGGTCTTGGGCAAGTCACACACTCTCAGCCTCAGAGGAAAACCGGCAAACGTCTGAGGAAATCTGGCCAGTAAAGCATATTTTTCAGAAAGCTGCTGTGGTGTAGTGGTTTGTTGGACTTGGGCCATTTCCGCACTACACTGTTATAGTGCTATTATTCCATTTTCAACATCCAGTGGAATTCTGGGGTTTGTAGTTTACTGAGGCCAAAGAGCTCTCTGGCTGAGAATTCTAAGTACCTCTCCTCTAACTGCAAACCCCAGGATTCCATAGGATGTGGAAAGTGGAATCATAGCACTATAAAAGTCTAGTGTGGAAATGGCCAGAGTGTCTTGTGGGGCCTTAAAGACTTGCTAGTTCTAGCTGGAATACAGTTTCATAAGTTTCAGCTGACTCACAGCAGATCAAATGGGTGACAGCTCAGGAAAACGTTTCCCCAATGAAGCCAGTTCATCTTTAAGGTGTAACAAGAATGTTGCTCTAGCTCTTTAAAAATCTGCTTTTGGGATTCTTTTGTGTTCATTTGTGGTTGCGGAGCTAATGAAGCAGGGTTGCTGCCTCTCTTTTTCCTAACTGGCTCCTCATCCTTAGAGATGGGGGTAGGTGAAGTGTAACTTGAGGGGACCAATTTGTGGCCCCTGAAAACCCCTGGTGACCTGAAGCCCTCCAAACTCTCATACCATTGGTACCAATTCTCAGGGTTTTTTTTCCCCTGAACACTGGCCAAATGAACTTAAAACTGGCCACAAATGCAGAGGTTTACTTCTTCCACGCACACACTTTTAAGCCTTCTCATACTTTTGCAAAACTCACCCCAAAATTGGCCAAAATGGCAACTGGAAGTGATGCGACATCACTTCCAAGATGTCAACATACAAGGGTGTGGCCCACTGGGGATTGGGGGTTCCATGTCAGCCAGGTGAGGGGTCCACTTTGGAGTTTAGTCTGAACTTTAAAAGATATGTAAGGTTCATACTGGTCTACGACCATAATAAAATTATTGCTTGATTGATATGTAAGGTTCGTTTATACTCTCAAAGAGATAATCTTAAAAATGTTAAGCTGTCTTTCCCAAATAGCTTCAGCAGCTCGGGGAATGCCTTTAACGTTCAGACTAAAACCTGGAGTGGATTCACTACCCCACTGCAATGGAAGCCACCAGGTGCCAGTGCAGCACATCCGACCCATGAGTATTTCTTAAGAATCATATATACCCCTGTGTCCCTCTTTTTTGCTTTTCTTCCTTTCTTTTCTTCTTGGTTTTTATTTGTTTGTTTGCTTTGGTACAATTGGCCCTCTGTATCCACGGATTCTGCATCCATGGATTCAGCCAACCACAGCTTGAAAAATATTTTTAAAAAATCCAAAAAGCAAACCTTTTCATTTTCATCACTTCATATAAGGGATGCTGTTTTGCTACACCATTGTATATAATGGGACTTGAGCATCTGCAGATTTTGGTATCCGTAGGAGATCCTGGAACCAAACTCCACTATATCTATAATATTTAATAACTAAAAATTTAATAATTAAAAATGAAACAGTTAAAAGCTCCCTCTTTCCCCAGCCTCCACCCTTCTTGAAGTACAAAGTCATGCAGTCACCTGTCTTTGTGAAATCTCAAATAGCTTTACCTTTTGAAACAGCATGTTCTGATGAACTTCTTCCATTCTATACATTTCCCAGATTTTTCCTGTTGCACTGTAGAGCGGCAATGAACCCTGAAGTCAGCAGCATAGGAATTTATTCACATCATGACTAAGAACTTTCACCTGCTTGTGCTCTATTTGGACAGCGGCAATGTTCAATGCAGCGAGGTAGTTGCAACATAATGCTGAGAACAGGATGTTGTGTTTTCCAGTTCTTACCAGAATCGGCAACATGTAAGAGGCTGAGCCTCGCTCATCCAAAATGCCTGGGACCAGAAGTGTTCTGCATTTTGGATTTTTTTCCCTCAGATTTTGGAATATTTACATACACGTAATGAGATGTGAAGATGGGACCCAAGTTTAACTTAGTTTTTGTACATACCTTAAATTGTAAATTTCAATTGTTGTAAACTATATACTGTTGTATATTGTTGTGGTATCTATAGGTACTATAAGATCAATCCAATTGTATTGTGTTAATGAGATGGAATTAATGAACACCGATCTATATTTTATCTAATAAACCATATTGTTTACAATTTTATCTCATGCATTTATATGCTATTTTCAGTCAGTGTATATTTTCTTATATTTAATATTGTACAATTTGGATGGTTCATTACGTTGGGTTTATGGACCGTAAAATAAAGTTTGTTTTGCTTTGTATATATTCCATTGGATAATTGTTGTAAATTATATCCTGTTCTTTCAGCACCAGGTCCGCTCTTCTGTCAGATCTTCTCTTCTTGCCTTCTTCCTACAGGGAACATGAGAGAATTACAGAGGCTTGTTTGGGACTGTTACATGCTCATGCATGCTGCTTGCAGGTCTCTCAATAGGTTTGGTACTTTATTATTATTAATTATTATTATGACAGGCATGGTCCCAAGTGAGCCTCTGTCATTCCCTCCTGTTCCCTATAGGAAGAAGACTGGATTCCACTTTTCAACAGTTTTGGTTTTCGGAGGGTTTTGCATTTCAGATTTCTGGATAAGGGAGGCTCAGCCATTATTCTGAAACGGGGGGCACCGCAGAATTAAAATACACAGGATGCTTGATAAAACGTATGACTTAATAGTCAGGTGTAAATGTTTAAGTAGTATGAACTGTTTGCAACAAGGGCGGGACCCAAGTGTAGTTATGTTCTGTTAACATTTGTTTTAGATATGTGTAGATTAGAATGTCTGTTGGTGTTTGTATGGATGCATTTTTGTTGCGGCTGTTTTAATGTTTTGAATGTTTGATTTGTGTTGTGTTTTTAATAAAAAAAAAAAAATAGAAAAAAACCCCATAAAATACAGAGGAAGCTTTTTGACTTGGGTTGCGGCGGTTCTGGAAAGTCTCTGCAAGTTGCAGCAACCAGTCAATGAAGCCTTGGAATTTCTGGCAAACTGCTGTTCTCTTCACTGAGATAGAGACCTGTGTATAGTCCTTTCCTCTTGCCCAAGGCTGAGCTGACCCAGACTGGAGACTTCGCACCCTCATCTTCTGTCTGGAGGTGACCTACCAGAACTGGAGACTTAAGACCAAGCCCTGAGATCCGGCAACCCTATTTTTGGTGACTTTTGCCAGCAGTGGTGTAATGGAGGACACATGAGAGTGAAGCTTGGGAACTTCCTGCAGAGGAAGATTTATGATGTCCTCTGCCAGACCAACAGGGTAATTCACATTTTCATCATCCTCTGACAGGCGAATTTGGTGATTACAGGGCTTTCAAGTTCTTTGTTAACAGCTATTCACAGAGGAAGACAGAGAATGATGAAAATAATCAAGCAAGGCCTGGATAACTTCTTTGCTTTAATGCAGTTGCTACTTTGCCCTATCATTTTAAATATTAACCTCTTTGCAAGATTGCTTGCATTTCTAATTAAAGCTGAAGCATGCTTGCTCTGTCGTTTGCTTTACAAGCTGAACATAGTACTCAGAAGTAAGCACCAGTGAGTTCAGTGGAGTTTAGTAAAAGGTGATTTTTGCATAGGATTGCTATGGGATGGCGTAAAAGCCAGAACAGGTCCTAATGGGCCGTTTTGGAATGAGACTGTGGCCCCCCAAACATGTAATGCTTTTGGGGGGGATTCTTGCAGATAATATTCCAGAACTGAAACATGTCAAAATTCTGGCTGGGGGATTGTTGCAGATAATATTTCAGAACAGAAACATGTCAAAATTCTGCTTTTATTCACCTTTTAAGGCCTGAAAACTATCCAGAACATTATAAAACTGTCTGGAATGTTAATTTCTGACTAGCCCATTCCTACTCAGTTCAGAGCCAGCCAGAACTGAATTGGAGGGATACAAAAATCCATAAAACCCCCACAGGAACCAGCTTCTATTACCTGTTCCAGGTACAATAGAATAAAGTAGAAGATAACTGTGAGATTTTATGAGTGGTTGGTGTTTTGCAGTATAGTTTTAATGATCCTGTTAGCTGTTTTGGGTGTGTATGTGTGTGTGTGTGTATATATATACTTCTGTAATGCTAGAAATTCGGAGACTGACACCATTTCCGCACTAGCCTGTTATAGCACTGTGATTCCACTTGCAACATCCTATGGAATCCTGGGGTTTGCAGTTTCGGGAGGGGCCAGCCGGCCCCTCCCAAAACTGCAAACCCCAGGATTCCATAGGATGTTGCAAGTGGAATCATAGCGCTATAACAGGCTAGTGCGGAAATGGCCTAAGTGAAAATTTCACTTGAGGAGGCAGAAGTTTTAATGGGGGCAATGCCTTCATTTTTTCTCTCTCCCTGTTAGCTACACACACACACACACACACACACACACATACCCAAATGATGCTGATGCTGACGCTGACATGCCATAAACATGGTGACCCCAACAATAAGCCAAGAAGTTCCCAAACTTGGTTCCCCAGAAGCTGGACTACAGCTCTCAGAACGTCTAATGGTTAGCCACATGGGCTGGTGCTTCCAAGAGGTGATGCCCAGCGACATCCAGGAATGCTGAAAAGGGAAGCACTGATTCAGACACTCTCCCTGGTAGCTGTTCCTTATGTCACCTCTGACTGTCACCACAAAAGAGTCTGTACTGTAAGGCCTGATCAGCAGGTTAAATTGGAAAAGGAGGCCCTTGAACAAGCTTAGACAGATTTGCCCCTTGTAAGATTAAGCCATCTGACGTCATGGCATTGGCATTTAACAACCATCAAATTACTGTACATAGTAGTTGCTTTTTACTGGAAAAACTTGCAGTGACCTTCGCTTCATGAAAATATGCTATTCTTTTTTTCAATCAAGTTTGCATATTTTCTCCTGTAAAAGTATGGGAACTGTTTTGGAAAGTTAGAGAATGAATCTATCATTTCTTGGTACAGTCGTATCTCAGACTTCCTCCAAAGAGCTAACCTGGATGTGCATGAAGGGTGAGCACTTTCAGATGGCCCAATGAATAATTTTTCGCTCAGCAAAATGAGATATTTTCCTGGGAAAGTCCGGGAGTCCTTTGCATTGTTTTACAGCAAACCTACCCTTCCTAGAAAGTGTAGTGAAAGTACTTTGATCGCCATTGAATGGAATGTGGGATTTGCAGCCCTGTGACACTAGAGCTCCCAGCCAGAGAATTCTATATATCTCACAAAATATCCTCATGTTAGAAGCAGGGGTGTAGCTACAGGGGAACAAAATGAAGGTGTTAATCCCCAATCAGAATTCTGCCCCCCAATTGCAATTTGTCTTAAGTCCCAAAATTTCTAAAATGGCACAAGCTTAAAAGATCAGTTGAGCATTTATTTAGACATGCCATTTCGGCATGCAAAGGAAATGAGGAGGGAAAGTAACCAAGGGAATATGAACTAGGCAAATATCAGAGTTCTAGGTGTAAACAATTTTCATTATCTCACTCTCTCCAGTGCTAGAAATGTGGGGGTCCCATGAGGGTCCAGAATTCCTGTTGGAGCACCAATGCCCTCATTTCACCTCTCTTCTCCACAAGTACACCACATGTAGAGAAAGGCTTGGTTTCTCAAGAGAAGGAGAAAGCAAATATTTCTCTTTCTGGACTGAACTTTGTCCAGGCCACCAGAGAGTGTTCACATGACATTTGGCCTTCCAAATCACAGAAGGCAAAATGCCCTGGGGTGTTGTGATCACTGGAAGGTGGCTCTTTTGGAAAGCTTCCACTAGGCTGATTGCATGCTGCCCGAAAATGCTCCCTTGTTATATCACACAATATGCAAAAGGAACTTCTCCTTTTCCTTCTTCTTCTTTTTTAAGACCACAAGTGGGCAACATGTAATCCATGCCCTCTATGTAACCTCCAAGTCTATTCATTTCTGCCTGAAATTTGTTAGGGCCTTTCCACACTACACTATTATATTGCTATTATTCCACTTTCAACCTCCTATGGAATCTTGGGGTTTGCAGTTTAGGGAAGGGCATTTAGAATTCCCAACCAGGGAGCTCTTGAGCCTCAGTACAAAATGAGTTCAAATAACAAAAATAGTTTGCACTCAGCATCTCAATAGGAGGGAGAGGAGAGAAAGGAGTGTCTTGTCCTTCCCAGTAGACTCAAACAAAAGCAAACTGCTGCATCCTCTCCTAGTTTATGTATTCTTCCTTGTAAGTGACTTTTGTCATCTTGGCTACACTCTAATGTTGCTTGGCCACATGTGTCTTGGTTTTCATCTGCGAAGTGTTGGAAGAACCATATGACATGCTTTTCACTTCCTTCAGTAATGCTAACATCACCTAAAACAATAAAACCAGCTGTAATCCCTCATTCTGCTCACCAAATATTCTCTGGGGGTCTCCCAGAAGCTGTCCAACAGTTCAAAGGAAATCTCAGAAAATAACATTTGAATGTCATCAATCAGGAAAAAGAAATCCAAAATATTTTGGGCAAGTCCTAACTTGTCCAGCATTCTCTTGCTTCCTTGCCACCCCAGCTCCTGGCGCTGGGTGAAAGTTCATCCAAATCCTCACTGTATTCTCCTGCCACTGAGCAGGCTTGGGCTTTTGCTGCTCTGCATACCTTCCAGAGGGCACCCAAGGTGAGCCAACCTATCTGTTCACTGTTCATTGCCACTTTGGCCAAAACTGAATATAAATATTGACTTGGGTATTTGCAGGAGGGACTTGGCCACTTCTGTGTAGGGAGAGAAATCTACTGGACAGAGGCAGCTCAGTTGCCTGAAATATTTGTAGAATACAAAAATTATGAATTGTAGCAAAAGAATTCGGAGATGGCTGTCAGAAAAGCTGGGCTAGGTGACCTTAATTGCTAGGAGAAGAGCCTCTGCCAGCTTAAGCCAGTTCTCTTAGCTGGGGAAAATGGATTTGGCCTCAGATGCAAACATGCTGGTTACATCCAGACCTGACTGTATTACATAATTCTCTGCAGCCTTTGAAGAAAAGATGGAGATTCCTCCCCCCTTCATTGCAAGTGGCACCAAGAGTAACAACTCTGCTTTTAAAATATGCTCTGTTTTTAATGTGCTGCTATGCCTGGGGACCCTGTTTTTGAGGTGGGGGCTTAACTTTGGCCAGCAAGTTGCTATTAATTTTGCATCCTTGCAGGTACTTGCAGGGGATGGAGGCAAACTACTTCTCTTATCCATTTTCCTTCAAACTTTCTTAAATCTGAAGACTCTGATAAGCAGAATGTCTAGTCAGGAATGCTCTCCCTGTGTTCATAGGAGTTTATTCCAAAGTAAACATGGATAGGCAAGATTGCAGTCAGTTTCTATTGTTCCTAGGAAGGCTGAACAGTAATCAGTGCCTTAATATTTCTTAGGACTTGATCAATTTGTACCCTTCTGACTGATGATGCCAGAGCCAGCTCTACTACATAGGAATCTCGGTGCTCCAATTTTGCTTGTATTTTGCTAAGTGTCCTTATTCCTCCATAGGGAGGTGGAAGGAAAAAAAGAGGAATCTGAGAACATTTTTAAAGGAAGACGTTTTCCGAAGAGTTTCAGCTCACTCCTATAGATCTGTATGCAGGTGGGGGAAAAAAGTCTAGAAAGGCCAGAGCTTGGGGAAAAGTTACTTTTTTAGACTGCAGCTAGCTGGGAGACTCTGGAGTCTGTAGTACAAAGACGTATGTGCCACGCACATGTGATAACAAACATAATCCAAGAGATCTTTGGTGCCCCACATTGGCTTTCTCACTTGTCCAACCAAGCTTTTGATATTTTCAGATATTGGCTCTTCTTTGTACAGGTGCCTCCAGTGGCTTCCTTTGTGAAAAGAGACAAAAAAGCATAGCAACACCCTTTTTTGCTTTTGTATAATTTGAAATACTGTTCAACCCTCAAGCTTTTCCTTTGAGGAGAGTAAAAGAAGAGAACAACTTCCTGATTTTTGGAGGGGGTATCTAGCACTTTGCATTTTCTGGACTCAAACACATTCAGCTGTACCTTTAAGCAAACATATTCTAGCAAGGTATGACTATAGCTTCTCAGAGCTCTTGGGAATGGTTTTACCCAGTTGGCTTGGTTGCCTGAGCAATTAAGATTTAGCTGGAGATTAAACCTCATGCTTGCTAGCAAGATGCACAGAGGAGGAGATGCAGTCATTTTACAGCATGAATTGCTGTTTGAAGCAGCAGGAATAAGCTCATACCCTCCAACAGTCCCAATTTGGCTGGGACAGTCCCATTAATCCTCTGTCCTCCCATTTTTCCAGCTGCTTTTAAAATGTCCCAGTTTTTCTCCCTTCCTTCCACTTTCCCCCTTCATCCTCAGCTTATTTCAATTGCTGTAAACTGGGTTCAGAGTGCCAAAGTAGTTTGTACTTAATTAACATAATGGGCAGGTGGAGAAGAGGGGAGCAAAATCTTGTCCTTCCCAATAGATTCAAGTAAAAGCAAACTGCTGCAGCTTGTATATTTTCCCTCAAAAATAACATTGCCATCTTGACCATGCTCTGATGCTGCTTGTTCATTTTGCCAAATTGAGAGTGAATGCGTAGGTAAACAAAGTGTGACTGGCATTATTGAAGGAAGTAATAAGCCTGGCATCTACTTCTTCTAGTCCCATACTTTGCAACACTTCACAGTGTGACAGATCCCTTTACCAAGGCTGGACCTAAAACTCCAACCCCTAGGAATCCTGCCGTATAAAACCTGCAATCATCATGTATGCTTCAGTCTCAGCAACACAAGACGAAGTGTGCTGTGTCGCTTGCTTTGCTACAAAGAGACACTGTTGTCTACTGGGTGAAGTTTGTGGATTGCGAATTAGCCAAGGCATGAGAGAATACAAATTGTGGCCAAAAAAGAAAAGAAGAAACAGGGACAAGGTTGCTTTTACTCACTTCCTTGATACATATTTCTTTTTTTGTTTTGTTTTTCTGCCATTGCTCAATTTCACTGCAGTCACCAGCATGCCACAATTATGCAATTACTACTAAGCAAATAAAAAAAGATATGGACCAAGAAACTGAAATTGCTTGATTGCAGGGAGGAAAAAAAGAAAAAATGAACAGCACGCACGTGCTACATAGCGCAGACACATGTAGGAAAGCGAGGTCAGCAAGGCCGGACTGATTGTGAGAATGTGCATCACCAAAGCAGCATCATAGCATTATTGCAGAGAGGGTGTAAAACAATTGTCAAGCAACACATCCTGCCCACTCTTGAGGGCACCTGTCCATTTGGCTGGTTTTGAGGTGGAGGGAAGATTCTCTCCTCCTGTCCCTGCAAACTTTTAGATTTACTTAAGTCGGCCACAGCTTGTTCCTTTATCTGTGGGTGGTGCCTTCTGGACTACATGAGCCTCTTTTTGAACATTGCAAGAGCAGAGAGACCTTTTGAATACAGAAGAATGTATTTCATTAACCCATGGAATAAGGAAGTGATGAGACGAGGGGAATCCACAAATTCTCTTTTGCTTATCCATACTGCTCAGGATCTGGTAAATTCTCTAAAATCAAAAGAGCAAAGCTACAGTATATTGACACAGGTATAGGAGGAGAAACCACTCATTTGAAATGTGGCGGTGGAGGAGAGTTCTATGGAGTTCCATGGACTGCTAAAAAGACAAATCAAAGAGAACCAGCAAAGCTCAAATTCTCATCTGAAGCCAAAATGACTCAACCAAGGCTATCATACTTTGGACATACCATGAGAAGACATGACTCCATAAAAAAGACAATAATGTTCAGTAAAGTGGAAGGTAGTAGGACAAGAGGAAGGCCACATTACAAGTAGATTGATTCAGTCAAGGAAACTATGCCTGCCTTGGAGTTTACAAGTCCTGAGCAGAGCTATTGGTAACTGGGTCTCTTGGTCTCTCATTCATAGGGTTGCCATAAGTCCACGCCATCATATTTTTCCATGTCTATGCATGGGTATGAAAGCTGGACAGTGAAGAAAGCTAATAGGAAGAAAATCAACTCATTTGAAATGTGGTGCTGGAGAAGAGTTCTACAGATATCCTGGACTGCTGAAACAAATGGGTCCTGGAGCAAATTTGGTACTATCATAAGATGGACACAGCTTACTAGAAGAGACAACAATGCTTGGTAAGGGAGAAGGCAGTAGGAAAAGAGGAAGACTGCATTACAGATGGATGGACTCAGTCAAGGAAGACATCTCTGAATCTACAAGGCTTGAACAGAGAAACTGATGATAGAGCCGTTTGGAGATCTCTCGTCCAAAGTGTTGCCTCAGATTGAGGTCGACCTAATGGAAGTTAACGGCTGCAACATCATTAGTCAAAGTCAGCTTCATAGTAAATACCAGCAAAACTTGTCTGCCCTTGTATGTATGCTTGTGATTGCCACGCTTCTAATAATGATGGCCTGAGGGTTGAGTTTCTGCACTTTTCCCTTCCTCTTTGCCATATTCTCTCCCAAATCAGATCTTGGGAAAGAGCACCAGAATCTCAATTCTACTAATTGTAATCAAAGTTTACTTTCACTTAAAGCAGGGGCAGGGGGAAGGAAATTGTGGCCTGTGTGTGTTCCTAGAGTTTTTCTTTCCCTCCCAGAAGCCTCTCTAAGCCCCTGCCATTTGTGGTTGGTAGATAGATAGATAGATAGATAGATAGATAGATAGATAGATAGATAGATAGATAGACAGACAGACAGACAGACAGACAGACAGACAGACAGACAGACAGACAGACAGACAAGATGCCCAGATTTGGTCAAGTTTGCTCTGCTTCTCAGGAAGCAACCAAGAGTGACCCCATTTTTATCGGTACCAGATCATTGTTTGTTTTTCAGAGAACGTAAAAAAACCCTCACAATTGTGAAATCCATAAAAAGTAATCAAAGGTCAAACCTGGCATGGGGTTGGAGAGATGATTTGCTCTGCTTATCACACTTGGCTTGTTTATAAATACACGAGTTCAAGGTAGCCACTGGAAACCCATGAACTATGCCGATCAGTGCAAACATGCTTTCCCTTTGATGCTTCTGCCTCCCTGCATTTTCCCTTTTTAAGACATTTAGTATTCACAGCAGTGAGTCAAAATCAAAATTGAGGAATGGCCTTCAGGCTCTTTCAGCTGGTCCCTGCCTCCAAACCAAGAAAGATAGCAAAGTTAATTTACAAACATTGCTCACTGAGTTGGCTCATGCTCCAATCTCTGTTATGCAACAGCTTGATAAGAGTTATGGATTAACTGGAAGGTCAAGTTCTTGGGTTCCTAATATTGCTGTTGACACAGGATGATTTTATACCAGGTAAGGAATGGACTCTGGCCCTTTGCCTCTTCCTCCTGATAAGTTTCACAGCTTGGTGCATTAGAGATATGTTGGACTACCATTCTGATCACTCCCACACAGCATGGGCAATGGCCATTTTGGCTGCGGTGATGGCAACTGTAGTCTCAACACAAGGAAGGCAGTAGGTTGGGGAAGGCTAAGTGTTAGTTTGCTAACACTCTGGTCACCATTCATGATTGTTGTGCACCTTCAAGATGTTTCTGACTTATAGCAACCCTTAGATCACAAGGTTTTATTGGCAAGATTTGTTCAGAGCAGGTTTGCCGTTGCCTTCCTCAGCATCATAGAAAAGAATCATAGAATCTTAGGTCCTTTCCACACCTTACCTTTTTTTGGTGCTGGAGTGTGGGGATCGCGCGAGCAGCCTCCAGTAAGAGGCTCTCGCATCCCCGCTGTTTCAGCTCTGCACAAGCTGCCTGCTCCTGAGCAGGCAGCGTGAGAGCCCTGCCTCTTCCTTCCACAGCACAGCTCCAGAGGCTCCACACGCATGGCAAGTGTGCCCAGGGGCTCTGGAGCAATGCGCAATCATGCAGCATTTTTGGCTGAAAGCCAAAAATGAAAAAGTGTGCTAGCAGTGCCTGCCCTACCCTGGAGTGTCGTGCAATTGTGAGTGCATCGTGCAGATCACTCCTCACAATCATGCAACACTCCAGGTGCCCATATGCATGGAAAATGCCGTGCGAAAAGGGCCTTAGAGATGGAAGGGGCTGCAAGGGCCATCTAGTATAACTCCCTGCCACACAGGGATGTATATCTACATAGTCCCACAATGCCAAACCAACCTCTGTTTTAAGACCTCCAAGAAAGAAAAGTACACACACAAGACAATCTATTCAACCATTGAACAGTTTTTAGAGTGAAGATCTTCTTATTCTTGTCTTGACTTGGTGCTTGAATCCACTGGTTCATGTTCCAGTCTCTGGAGAAGCATAAAACAAGCTTGCTTCATCTTCAACATGACAACCCTTTGGGTATTTAAAGATGGCTATCGTGTGACTTGCCCCAAGCAATCCCATGGATTTCCCTGGCTGAGTAGGGATGCTGTTGGACTGAAACTGCCATCTTCCCCAGCCAGCATGGCCATCAGACCATTACTTTTCTGACTGTTTTTTATGTTAGCATAAGATGATGACAGAACAGATTTTACTTAGATTATATAAATCAGAGGCTGATGTCTTGCATTAGAAGACGTATCTTCAGTATGTAGCTATGATAAATGTCTCCTGGTGCAATCCACCCCAACCCACCTTTTGTCTGCTGTACCCCCTCCACGACGGTCATTTCTATCTTGGTGGAGAACAGAGAGAGCAACTGAGAGGCAGCTAGGTACTTTCCTTTAGCTGGGTACGCTGCCATAGGCACCTTAATAGAACTTCCTAGGTTCCCCAGAGGTCTCTGCAGATGACACTATGACTTTGCATCTCTCTAAAGGAAAATGGAATCATAGGATCATAGAATTGTAGAGTTGGAAGAGACCACAAGGGCCATCCAACCTAACCCCCTTGTGTCATGCAGGAAGACACCATCAAAGCATTCCCAACAGGCTCTCTTTAAAAAACCTCCAAAGAAGGAGACTCCATCACACTCCCAGGCAGCGTATCCCACTGCCAAGTTGCCCTTACCATCAGGAAGTTATCTGTAATATTTAGATGGAATCTCTTTTCCTGAAGTTTGATGCTATTGCTTCACATCCTAGTCTTTGAGGCAACAGAAACAGGCTTTCTCTATCTTCAATATGATATGCCTTCAAATATTTAAGCAGAGCTATTGTGTTCTCAATCTTCTCTTCTCCAGGCTAAACATACCCAGCTCCCTAAGCTGATTCTCATGGGGTGTCATGGTTTCCAGGCCTTTGACCATTTTGGTCACCCTCTTCTGGACACGTTCGTATGCATGCAGGTATATGTACACATAACTGATTTTGTAAATTGCAACTTAGCTCTTGTTATAGTTACTACAATCTAGGTACTGTCTCCTTTTGCTTTAATGGGGGGATTTTGATCATTGCACAGTTGGAACAGAATTCCAAGCTCCACAACTGCTGGAGAGAGAAGTTAAGATAGATTTATGCTGTTGTACTCACAGCATGGCAGCTTGTTATTTTATGTAGTCAGTTGTTATCTTACAGCCAGCAGTGGATGAGCCATAACTAAAAGATCATTTGATAGGAAATGTCTGTTAAGGTTTAAACTTCAAAGTTTAACTCAGAGTGTCCTCTGTAATTAATGAATCAACATCTTGATCTATATTAATAGATTTTTAAAGATACATTAATCTCTTCCGTGACTGCTCGACTCATGTCCAGTCATCATTGTTTATATTCTTTCTCATTTATTAAAACAAACTTTCAAATCCAAATTGGAACTAATCTAACAGTGCTGAGTACTTGTACTAATACACTCTTTTGCAGCACTATTGACATAAAATATGTTGTGTTCTGGAATAGGGCCTAGAAGTATGTGCTAATGACAAGTGTAGTTAATTGCCCTTGGATGGACCTATTTCAAAGGATCAACATGAGTGGTTTATCATTTCGTGTGATTCATTCAATCATACAGGACACCCTGACTAGGCACAATTTACCAGCCAATCGGAGGAGGCAGGCTGATGGGCCTGTGGCTAAGTTACTTCTCTGCCCCTGTTTCCTCCTATTTAAGAAACAGCCTAATGGTTAGAGCATCCTCCAGGACAATTTCAAATCCCCACTGAGCCGTATAACTCCATGAGTGATCTTAGCTTAGTCATTATATGTCTTAACCTGCCTTACAGAACAAATTGGGGCTGGAGAGAAGCCGAACCATAATGCTACCTGGAGTTCATTGAAGGAAAAGTAGGACCAATATAACAATCATACACCTAAATCCTATTGTTGGACCTATATGCCTACTCACTAATCAACAATTTATTCAATAGGTTCAGAGCAACCAATAGAATTCCAGTTATAATCAGCAATTGTAGGCTAGCGTCCAACTGGGTTCCATCTTGTCCTCTGTGTCATTTAACACAGGAGATCATAGAAAGACACCTTATTCTAAATGAGACTGTCCCATGGAGATGCAGAGAGAGTGCAGATCATGTGGCCCCCAGAATGGGTTTTTCCCTTGTCACATTGTTCCTTGCAACATAAGACTGCTAGCAATGGGTGGTTCATCAGCTATAGCAGCTTCTAGGCATAGATGTCCAAGACCACAGTAATTCATGTCCTGGTAACTTCCTGTAACTTCTTGTAATGCATTCTGTATATGGCTGAAGGCAATCAGGCGATTGCACCTTGTACAAAAATGGAGCTGTGCAAGAGTTTGTTTGCACATATTACAGAATCCTAGAGTTGGAAGAGACCACAATGACCATTGAGTCCCACCCCGCTGCCATGCAGGAACATATCCTCAAACCTCCAGAGAAGAAGACTCCACCACACTCTGAGGCAGCATATTCCACTGTTGAACGGCTCTTACCATCAGGAAGTTCTTCCTAAGGCTTAGATGGAACCTCTTTTCCTTAAGTTTGAAGTCATTGCTGCAGGCATGGCATGGGTTGGCCAATATGGCCCTTGTGTTCCAACTCTATGATTCTATGCTCTGGATACATTCCCCACATCTGTTAGGCCATTTCCGCGTTAGACTGTTATACCGCTATGATTCCACTTTCAACACCCTATGGAATCCTGGGGTTTGCAGTTTCTGGAGGGGCCAGCTGGCCCCTCCCGAAACTACAAACCCCAGGATTCCATAGGATGTTGAAAGTGGAATTATAGCACAATAACAGGCTAGTGTGGAAATGGCTCAGACTTGGTATTTTTTTCATTTCAATGGCATACAGATACACACCTCTGTTAACACGGCCTCTGAAACAAAAGCTCTTTTTTGCAGTCTTTTTATGGGAGCCCAGCCCAGCCCTCCTTTTCTTCTTTTCTTTCTGTCTAGCTGGAAGCCTTTTGTTTTGTTATGTTATATACCATTGAAGAACACACAACTATACGGCTAGAATCCTGTTGGTCAATCCTAGCTAGAGGAGACCCACAGAATCAAATGCTGAATGGTGAGTCAACACTTAGGCAAATCACTTCTGATTGGCATGGTGACATGGTTAGTTGCTCTAATTCATCTCTCTTCCCCCCCCCCCCGCTTTTAAACAGCTTAGCTGGATGCATGACAAGCATCTTGGTGAAGATTCCTTTTCTACACAACATAAAAAGTGCAGGAGCCTTCTCCGGTTTTCAGCTTGGCAGTCCTGGTTGCCACAGAGAGATGTCTCCAATTTCAGTTTTCTAAAAGTCTGGGAAACAGTGAACTGCTTTGTTAGAGGCAAAGATGATGTTGGCAAACAATTCATTCTCCACCTCTTCCTACCCTCTGGACCCATCCATCACACAGAGATAAAAGGTGGCACAATTATCTGTACACTGACGGAAAAGATCTGGCTGGTTTACACATACACCCCCCCACACACACACACCATCTTCTGAGCATGCTGAAAGACCATTGGTTCTTCCCTGTTTTGCTTTGCTTGGCACTTGTTGCATTTTTTCCCCCTGATCTGGAGTCCTGCTGGCCATGATCTTATCTCTAGCCTTCCTCCTGTGATATGACTTGTGGCTGTTGCAAGGTCATTTTGCAAAAACATAAGCATGGATACAATCTTGTAGACTATTATTAACCTCTGGTAGTAATTACTGCCTCAGCCTGGGCATGTTTCATGCCTCTGTTAGGGTTTTAGAAAAATCACAGTCTTGATTTGGTCATGTTTCTCCAAATTCCACTTGCATTCTCTTCCTTTCCCTGGGTTGTGTCAGATTACAAGGCCTTGATTTTCTTTTTTGTCCTTCATAGAAATTCATACACATTTCGTACATTTTCCCCACATATTACATTGTGCGCACATTGTACACATTAAAGCATATTTGTGCCCTCTTTGTACTTTTAGCCGTTCATATTTTTTATAAATATTTGCATTGTATACTCTTTGTACTTTTAACCATTCATATTTTTTATAAATATTTGCATTGTTTTATGTGTACATTATTTAATTCAAATGTACCACAAGCATGGACTCTGGAAAAGGGAGGGCATCTTGTTGTTGCTGTTAGACTTTGGCTTATGGTGACAGTATGAAAGAGAGACCTTGAGGACACCCTGTTGTCTCCTCTGCTCAGGAGTCTTGCAGATTCAGGGATGTGTCTTTGTTGATGGAGTCTATCCAGCTGTAAAGCTATCTTCCTCTTTCCCTACTGCCTTCCATCTTGCCAAGCCTTATTGTCTTTTCTAGCGAATCATGTCTTCTCGTGATATAAGTTCTACAGCCTCAGTTTAGTCATCTTGCTGTAGGGCCCATTCATTTGTCTTTTTGGCAGTTCATGGTATTCATAGAACTCTCCTCCAGCACCACATTTCAAATGAGTTGACTCTCTTCCTACCAGCTCACCTTACTGTCTAGCTTTCACAACCGTACATAGAAATTGGAAATATTATGGCATGGAGGAACCTGACCATAACATCCATGCCCTATGAGGGAGCGGGATATGTTTCGCTTAGAGAAGAGAAGGTTAAGAGGTGACATGATGGCTATGTTTAAATACTTGAAAGGATGTCACATGGAGGATGGAACAAGCCTGTTTTCTGCTGCTCCAGAGATTAGGACATGGAAGAATAGCTTCAAATTTCAGGAAAAGAGATTCCATCTAAACATTAGGAAGAACTTCCAGATGGTAAAAGCAGTTTGCCATTGGAATATTGTCCAGAAACAAGTTGGCTGGAATAAGATTTCTTATTCCATCTGGGAACAGCCCCTTTAGCTAAGATTACTGTTTTAATTTCCAAACAGGAAAATATGTTCTCTCTATGTCTGTTTGTGTTTGAGTGACACAGTGTCAGCAGCAGTGGTTGGTACTTAATGCCTAATGCTCCATGACATCTGTCCCTAGTCTTGTTTTTTGGCCTGGAAATCTGGGACCTGGGATGATCCTGAACAGGCAACCCTACTTTGTCTCCGCAGCCAGACACGGTCTGCAGACATCTTCCATCAAGATCCAATGGAGTCTTCTAAAGTCTCAGCTGATGATGTCATCAGTCTGCATCTTGCTACAGGAACATAGCTGGATGCTAATCCAATCCCCTCCTCCTCCGGCTGTTCAGCATCAATGGAATGACTATGGGGGGGGGGGGACTATTACTGCAAAATTGTGAGTCCTGGGGATGAACTTTGGATATCATGGAGAAAGGAAGAAGCTACCAACATCTGCAATGACCCAAAAAATACAAGGTGGACTTACAACCATGTATTTCACTCAATGATGACAGCCTCTCTATGCAATCCATGGATTGTAATCATTGGGCTGTTCTAGTTCTGAAACAGCACGAATGCCCAGTAACAGGGTCAGAGCAGGGTTATAACTCTCCAAGTTACCTTGGAAGTCAGTTCCAAGAGCCATACTTATTATCCCTTCGAGCTGCTAAGCCTTTTATCTAATGCTGCCCATGCATTTCTGTTGCATTCCTTTTCAGAGGTACACACGTGTACACAGTTTATGGAGGTGGTACGAGTCAGCCTTAAGCCTTTAGTCAATACAAATGCATCACAAGTGATAACCACTGACGTTATTAGTGCGTGAGTGGAGGCATTGAAGACCCAGCTTGTCTCTGGTTGAAGGGTTGTGTTAAATAATAATAATAATAATAATAAAAACCAGACTGGTAACACTCAATAAATAAATGTGGTGTAGGAAAGAGACAATGTGTCAAGGTGTTGGGGAGGAAAAAAAGAGATGTTTTGTTTTTGAAAATAGCCCAGCATATTTTGGCCTAGAAATATTTTTGTGCCCTTCTTTGGGGGCTGTTAATGGAAAAGGGGACAGTACTTAGAATACAGTAACTATAACAAGAACTTAAGTTGCAATATACAATTTACAAAATCAAGTATGTGTGCACATACCTGCGTGCATATGAACATGCCTAGAGGAGGGTGATCAAAATGGTAGAAGACCTGGAAACCATGAAACCCTATGAGGGGCAACAGCTTGGTACATTTATCCTAGAGAAGACAAGGTTAAGAGGTGACATGATAGCTGTGTTTAAATATTGGAAGGGATGTCAGGTGGAAGAAGCCTGTTTTCTGCTGCTCCAGAGCCTAGGACATGCAGCAATGGCTTCAAACTTCAAGAAAAGAGATTCCATCTTAATATTAGGAAGAATTCCCTTGTGATAAGAGCAGTTTGACAGTGGAATATGGAATCCTGGAATCTGAAGTTTAGGGAAGGACATTTAGACTTCTCAGCCAGATAACTCCTCAGTCTCAGTTAACTACAAACTCCAGAATTCCACAGGATGTTGCAAGTGGAATAATAGCACTGTAACATTGTTGGGAGGAAAGGCCCTACAAGCTTATTTCTGCAAAACATTAGTCCATAAACCTTCAATCCATGGACAAACCCACCACAAGTGTATAAAAGTGTCAAGAATATTATGTCCATGCCAACACAATCCACATAAATTACAATTAAATATACTAACTGGTGTTAGGTTAGTGAAGATAGGCTAGTTCATTTGTTCTTAGCTACCTTGTTCTTCCTCTTAAAAAGAAGAAGAAATTGTTATTTAAAGAGTACCACACTGGTTGCATGTTACTAACTTATTCATTTTAATTTATTTTTTGGGGAAAAAATTAAAAATGCACTCAGAGATACAAACATGACCAAAAATAAATAAATAAAAAATCCCCAGCAAAGCAAAATTTTAGGAGTAATCAGTTACTGTATGTTTGCAAAAGTAACATTATTGCCCTCTCATTATCCCAAGGAGTAACTTCTTAGATACAGTGTTGTTACTTGTAGTGCCTTTTCTTCTAAGTTCTGGAAGACAGGACCACAGAGAGTATCCTGCTCAGAGCAGAAAGCTGAAGCCATAGAAAATCAAATACAGGCTGAAATTTTTGAGGTTTGCAAACCAGTTGGCCAATTTCTGCTGGGGAGGAAGCAGAGGTTCTTACGAACTGGCCATTGCTCCATGTATGTAAGTGACAAAGAGAGATTTCACACTCCTCTCATAGTCCCCACTTCTCTGAAACTTGGGAAGTTATACTTCTGCTTTCGAGGGCTAGTTCCCTATGATGGTAGGTGACTGCAGACTTGGGTGGTTTTTGCAACGTGGTTGTTCATAAATACACAGACAGGAGAAAACAAGAAAGCAAACATGTGAACTGGTGATAGTAGTTTCACAAGAGGAGCAGCAATTCCTCCCCAAGGCCCAGCAAAGCCCTGCCATTCATCAAGGCCACATCTTGTTATCCTGCTACAACATTCAGAATCACCATTCTTCTGCTTTTCTCCCTTGGTCCATATATTTTCTCAATCATAGCCACTTAGAAGAGAAGGTTATATCACACTCTAGCCAACAAGTGTCCTATTGCCTTCCCTGTTAACTTGCTGTGACTTGCCCTTAGCCATCTTTTTTTTTCATTACAACACACCATGAAAACTGGGTGGGTGAGTAGGCGGACAGACAGACAGACAGACATTTTGTTACAGTCCTAGACCAGCATAATGCATTAGTATATAAATAAAAAATACGTATGTTGAGTTGAATTTAGGGTATAGCCATGCTGAGAGATAAGCACATCAGTCAATTCTCAATCTGACTCACTTTTTTAAGGCATTCATTCTTCCATAAATCCATTCTCTTCCATTTTCATATTAATATGTAATATTAAAATATCTGTTTAAAACTTGCACATGAATTATAGTTAAATATGATGTTTTTATACTATATTTTCTTGAACGTACGGATTTCTAAATGAGAGATCTTTGGCCTCTCTGGTCATTTCCACACTACACTATTACAGTGCTATTATTCCATCTTCAACTTTCTGTGGCATCCTGGGGTTTGTAGTTTCCTGAGGCCCAAGAGCTCTCTGGCTGAGAATTCTAAAGGCCCCTCCCTCAACTGCAAACCCCAGGACTCCATAGGATGCTGAAGGTGGAATAATAGCACTATAACAGTGTAGTGAGGAAATGGCGTTAGTCTTCAACAGGTGCCCACCCCCACCCTAAACCATGTATTGGGCAACTGAAAATATATGATGAAAGGCTGGTTTTTTAAAAAAGAATAACTTTTGAGCAGATGGTAGGAAAATTCAGACAATGTAAGGTGTCTCCAAGTTATGATGACTCTATGAAGGAGAGACGCCAAGATCCCCAGTTATCAGGTCTTGCAAATTCAGGGCTGTGGCTTCCTCACTTTAATCAATCTATCCATAATTCTGTCTGCTCTTTTTCTCTTGTCTTCTACTTTGCCTAGCATTTGGGCTTTTTATTTTTATCTACATTGTTGAGGCAAAGGCAAGCAGCTCTTGTTTCTCATCCCCACCCCACTCTATCAAGATGGATTTCATTGAGATTGTGCAGTAAAAACAATGTCACATCAGGGCTTATTTAAGCCATGGGTGGGATAATGCAGAATGACAGGGGGCTTTGTTATACACAAGACATGCCAAGGCACTCCTAAGCACAACTCCATGGTTGTCACGGCAGAAATTATGTAAGATGTTTGTTGCATTGCTTTAGCAACATGAATGACGTCTTGGATTCATCCCTTCATTTGTAATAGGTTTGCCTTTGGGTCACCTTGAGTTGGAAACAACCTGAAGGCACACAAGAATACAACCTTAGTATTGGACTCTTTGCTTTCCTTTTTCCTTCCTTTCCTATTCAGGGACTGTTTCCTGACTGTTTAATGAAATGAATTAAGTCAATAAGATGCTTATTAAATGTCATTGTCTGCCAGCTGTATCAGGCAATATCAGGTGATTACTACTGCAAACACTGTTGCTGTATATTACATGTCACTAAGAACTAAATATTAGCAGGGATAAATAGCATAAATAAGAACTGTAGGCAGAAAAATCCACAATACTCTTAATTCTATCAGTTCATCCCAGCTGAATCCATTGTTGAATGGTGAATCAACACACAAGTCAATGCCATTGATTCTATGGGTTTCCTTTAATGGGGATGAACAACAGGATCCAGGCCAGTATTTACTAGTATCTTAACTTGTGTGTGCATTTCATTACAGAGTCTGGAAAAATTACTTTTAGACTACAACATGCAGAATCTCCCAGCTAACATAGCCAGTGGATTCTGGTAGCTGAACTGCAAAAAGTAACTTTCCCAACCTCTCTATGTGTTATTTCTAAGGATAAGCTTTATCAAAGTACTGATTCCCATGAATTACAAATACATTACAATAAGTCAAATAAGCACTCATTGTTAATTTCCAGGAAACAGGTAAATAATTCATATGAACGTGCACCTCCCTGAATATCAAGGAACTTTTCAAAACCAAATTTACTCCTGTGATTTGTTGTTGTGTGCCTTTAAGTCATTTCAAATTTATGACGAGCCTGTCACATGGTTTTCTGGGGCCATTTCCGCACTACACTCTTATAGAGCAATTATTCCACTTTCAACATCCTATGGAATCCTGGGGTTTGCAATTTAGGGGGGGTTCCAGGTCTGAGAGTGTGGGATGTGGCCAAGATCATGCAATGAGTTTCCACGGCCAAGAAGGAATTCAGACCCTGGTCTCCAGCGACACAGTCAAATGCTCAAACCACTGTGGTTTTTACTCATGTGATAACTTCCTTCCAAAATGTAGCTCTTATGGGAACAACTCCAAAAGATACATGTTAAGGAAGCATTAGCAGTACTACATCTCCGGATTTGGCCCTGCAGTTTTAAGTGCATCTGAGGTTCCCTTCATATTAGAGACATTAATTGAAGCCAATCTAGTATCCAAACCAACAGATATTTATATATCTAAATTTCTGTTTTCTGTAAATAAATGTGACATGCAAGGTTCACAGCAAGAATGGAACAGAGAATTGGAATATCTGATTCCAGCTAATCAATGGCCACTGGTTTTAATATTTGTAACTAGTATCGCTTTAGATCTCTGGCTAGATCTTACACAGCAGAAATTGCTCTTTTGAGTATGTTACATCTCCAACAATTTGTTGATTTAGAAAGCCTCTTCTTGAATAGATTTTGTGGTAACCAATATATCCAGCAGGAGGGCATGCCTCACTCTCAGCTGCCTCACTGGCTTGTTGGAAGGATCAGATGAAGAGAGGAGAGCCATGTATGCCACCTCGAACTCATGAGAGGAAAAATGGGATAAGATGGTAGCCGATAAACGTCAGCTTGATAAACTATCAATGGCTTCTTGTTCTGATATATGCATTGTCTCTAGCACTGGAGGAAGCATGTCCTTCAGTACCAATTGCTGGAGAACATGAGCAGGAGAGGTGCCATTTCCTCCATGTTCTGGATGTGGGCAGTGGCATAGCTTGGTGTGAGTGGGGTAGGAGCAGGGGGATGGAGGTGTGGGGTGTGTGGCTATGGCACATGTGGGTGTGGCTACAGCATGCATGGATGTGGCTATGGCATGAGTGGGTGTGGCTACAGGGCATGGGGAGGAGCTACAACATGTGGGGGAGGGATTATCATGTGTGGGGATGCAGGCAAGGAGCAGCGATGCCCCCAAAAAACGCCACCCAGGACGCATCGCCCCTTTGCCCCCCGTCCCTATGTGACTGGATGTGGACTTTTCACAGATGCCTGACTGACCACAGCAGAGCACATAAGCCTTTGGTCCGCTCCTGTGAGGTTCTTCCATTCCATAAGACTGAAATGTTTTAACCATGGGTAAGGTTGCAATCATAAAAGCCAGGCGATTCCCTAGAGATCCCAATGGAGCGCGAAGATTTGGCAAGAGTTCCCAGGGGAGGAGAAGAGCATCAGAGGTTCACAACGAGCGGGTGATATCATCCCTGCGGATTCTGCCGAGATTAAATGTCCTGGGCACAGAGACAATGGCGGGCGTGCCCACGGTGCTGTCTGTTTGCCGCATTCCCGGCCTGAGGCCAGACAAACCCCATTTTCCAAACAAATGCTGGATTAGGTACAAATGCTTCTTCTCATCCCTTCAAAAAAGAAAGAAAAGAACTTGCATAATTTGGTTTTGGCTTGTTTATAATAGACTCATTATCGTATGAAAAAAGACCTTCTAAATCCTCTCCAGCTGATTGTTATTACTCACACCATTGGCAGCTAAGACTGAGAGGTGGTACATTTGGAGCTGGGCTGCCTTCTAACAGAGCTTGGGAAAGTTACTTTCTGGACTGATCATGTTGGATGAAGGTTTCTGAGAATCTTAGCCTTGACAAGTAACGTTTCCAAGTTCTGCTTTTTAAGTTTGTAAGCTGAACCTCAGGCCCTCCCTCTCTTTCATTGCCATGAGTTGCCTTTGGAGACAACAATTACTCTATACTATCTAATCTAGGGTTGCCAGGTGAAATAAGGCTCCTGTCCCTAAAATGGTTGTGTAGAAGGAATTTTCAGCAGGTGTTGCTTGTATGACAAATAATGCTTTCTGCAACACTTTGGGATGCTTGACTGCTTTAAGAAAAATGGGCAATATTCTTGCTCTTCTATCATTATTCCCAATGGGTTTTTTTTTTCCAGCATTGGGAAGCTCCTTTCTTTTTAAGGGGAATGGACCTGGGAATGAATAATAACAATTACTTTTCCCATTCCTAACAATAATATTATTTTCAAGTTACAGTATGTTTCAGCAGGGTTTAATTCTGGCACAGCCAGAACTGGTTTCCATACTCCTTTGCTCAGGTCACCCAGGCATTTAGGCAAAGTTTCAGTGTTTTTCTTATTGTTTGTTTGGGAGTTATCTTGATCTGGTTATGTCACCAAGTTCTCTTCCCCGGTGCATTGTGCTAGGATTCAGATTTCAATGAACTCTGCTTTTCCAGGAAAGTTATTCACAGTCACCAACATTTCACAGATGAAACCCAGGAAACATGTGGCCAAGCAGCATGAGATGTGGTCGAGATGGAAAAAGCTGTTAATGAGGAAGAACACACAAGCTAGGAGAGGTTGCAGCAGTCGGCTTTTGCCTGAGCCTACTGGGAAAGGCAGGATTCCACCTCATCCTCTCCTCCTTGCTGAGTTCCTTGTCTGCCCTTTGAACTCCATTTGCAGCCACTGAAGTAAACTGGGGACAAAGGGGGAAAGTGGGAGGAGAAGGAGAGAGAATCTGGGATGTTTCAAAAGCAGATGAAAAAGTAGGATGGCAGAGAACTGATTGGGGCGGACCCTGACAACTTGGGACAGGTGGAAAGCATATGCCAACTCCTATCTCTCCCTGACAGTTCTCTAGTTTCTATACAGTTTTTGCATCTGTTGTATACCATATTCACGCCTGCCCTTGTTTTGCAATGGCCCATCATAAAGCCATGCACCACCCTGGGTTGTTCCATGTCAAGGCATTTAGAGCATTTCTGCATTAGACTGTTGTAGCGCGATGATTCCACTGGCAACATCCTATGGAATCCTGGATTTTGCAGTTTCGCGAGGGGCCACGTGGCCCCTCCCAAAACTGCAAACCCCAGGATTCCATAGGATGTTGCCAGTGGAATCATTGCGCTACAACAGTCTAGTGCGGAAATAGAGTTAGGGACTTTCTGCACTACACTGTTATAGTGCTATTAGTCCACTTTCAACATCCTTTGGAATCCTGAGGTTTGCAGTTTAGAGAGGGGCATTTAGAATTCTCAGCCAGAGAGCTCTTGGGCCTCAGGAAACTACAACTCCCAGAACTCCTCAGATACTACATCATCATCGTCGCCATCATCAATTTTTATTTCTTACCCACTTCTCCCCAAGGCTCAATACATGGTTTGGATTTGCTGGTGTTGGGGTTTCCTGAGAATAAAAACCCAGAAGAACAACGTCAGGACTGCCTCTGTCTAATCCAGACAGTTGAAAGGTATGGCTAGTAAGCTGAGTTTCTTGTGCTAGACTATGTAGATGGGGAAGATCCAGAAATGTTTGCTACCAAGATGGCCACATCACAAAACATCTTTTCAAGGGATAAGTAGAAACGTTTGGTCAAACAAGGATGATGCAGAGCTCAAGTCAGGAAGCCTTAAGGCCACCTGAAGTGTACTGGCATAGATTCCAGAATCTCCCCCATTTCCATGATGATGAAAGACCATAAGAGAAGCTTTGTTGGTCTACTTAGTCCAGCATTCTGCTTCTGTTGTGGCCAAACAGATGCTCTAAAGCTGAAGCTCAAAAGTAATACATGAAGGCGATAATACCAAAGTTCTAGCCTCCACTGAGTCATGAAGTTCACTGAGTGACTTTGGGCCGGTCACGGTCTTTCAGTCTAACCCACTTCACAAAGCTGAAGCAATGGAAAAAGTGTTCAAAAGAAGCCTTTGAAACAGACTGGATAGGAGGGTAATGGTGTCTAATTCCTTGGGGGTCTTTAAACAGAAGCTGGGTGGGCATCTTTCAGGAATGCTTTGACTGTGTGTTCCTGCAGGGCAGGGGGTTGACCTAGATGGACCTTGTGTTTCTTCTGACTCTAAGATTCTGTGTTCCTAATTGTGAAGTTTTTGAAGACATTTTCACAATGGGAAGAATATTGTTGGAACTACTTGCTGCTTCCTTCAAGAATGTAATTAGCAAAAGATTGGACCTCCCACAAAGTTGTTCTGATGGCTACTGTGAGGATAAAGTGGCTACAAGGAAAGCCACATGTGCTGTCTTGAGCTTCTTGGAGCAAAGGTGGGGACACAAGTATAATTAATTAGGGAAGGAAGGAAGGAAGGAAGGAAGGAATCTGAAGAAGAAACAGCATGTGCATTAGTCGATTTGATCACAAGGAAAGTGTGGTGGTGAGAAGGAAAACCTGATGATTCTTCAGTTCCACCTAGTGGTAAAATGTCAGTAACATTTCCATCACAGAAGTTTATGCATTCCTGCCTGAACCAGCCAGTTACTGCCTCCCTTCCCTTGCTCCCTCGCATCGTGGGTGTTTGCAACTGGAAGGCATTGCCCATGTCGGATGTCTTAATGCTCCACCCGCATGGGAACTAAGTTTGTCCTCAAGAGGACCAGAATTTCACACATGGGGGACAGAGTGAGTTTGTTTGCTGCTATTCCAGAGACTAGAACATGAACCAATGGATCTGAATTATGAGAGATTCCACCCAAACTTTAGGAAGAACTTTTTTTTTCTTATGAGAGTTGTTTGCCAGTGGAATAGACTGGGCAATCGATTTCTTCCTCTTTGGAGGTCTTTAAGCAGAGGTTTCCACCAATGGCACAACCTTTCCGCAGTGATGGGATTGCATGATCCTGTGAGGCAAGAGGCCCAGCTGCTGGCCACAATGCTGCTGGTAGGGTCTCCCATGTCAGGTGGGCTTTTGTTGAGAAGCCAGAACCAAATGGGCCAAAAGCTACTGGGTAGCAGCCATAGTAGTAGTGTGTATGGGGGGGTGACACTGGCAAAGGATCTCTCAGAAACAATGGTAGCGTCCCCATAACTAATGCTTGCCAAAGGAGGCACAGTGAACCCTTTTTGAATGTCTCTTACCATGAAAACCCTAAGATGAGACAATCCAAAATGAAGCTCTGCTCTGGCTAGGTTCTGCATCAGCCCTCCCAACCTGTTGCACACCAGGGCAAAATGCTAGGGAATGAGAGGAGGAGCTCCAGAGGAGAGAAGGAAGGCATGTTTCCCCAGGCATATTTGCCTTCCTTCTTTACAGCCAGCAAAATGGAAGGAAACGAGAGGAAGAGAATTAGGAGCGGGGAAAGGCATGCATGCCTCGTGAATAATCACATTTGTGAGGATCAAATCCACAAATGTGGAGGGAGGTCTGTAACTGTTTCTAAATTTACAGCCAGTAAATTGGTACTTGGATGGGAGACCACCAATGAATGCCAGGTGCTGTAGGCTATATTTCAAAGGAATGAACTGGCAAAACCATCTGTGAGTATTCCTTGTCTAAGAAAACCCTATGAAATTCATGGGATTACCATAAGTCAACACGCGGATTAGCACATGAAAATTAAAAGCAAATTGTTATCTCTCTTTGTTCTCATTTTCCCTCTTTTAGCAATGCATAACAAGTAACCCCACAGTCATCATGCTAGTTAACTCCCATTGAGTTGATTGAATGCAAACTACTTTTGTAGTTTGCATACTTCAGTTTCCCACAATTGAAGTAAGCTGAGGATGAAGGAGGTGATCGGGAGGAAGAGAAGGACCAGGGACATATTAAAAGCAGCAGACAAAGTTGGAACGCTGAGGATGAGTGAGGACTATTCCTGACAAACTGGGACAGTTAGAGGGATGAAGGTGTGAGAAATCTTGTGGAGGGGGAAAGAGATGCTAAGGAGAAGAGAAGACCCCCAGAAGCTCTATGAAAACTGAGTGTGCTCAGTGAAAATGGGAATGTTGAGTGACCACTGGCATGGGGAATAAAATAAGGAGGGGTATACGGCATTACATGGGAAGGAGATGCCACTGTTGTCTGGAACAATGGCACGGAGCACTCCATGCTGCAACGTTTTGTTGCAGGTTGTCAGCTTTTAATATTGCTTGCAACTCTTTGGAGTTCTCATCTAATTTTACCACTGGATGGCAGCAAAACATTACCAGTTCTTTCTCCCTCTCATCATGTTTGAAGTCACTTCTGCATACATGGGTTTCATTAGCTCCAAATGTGCATTAGTTTAAAACTAGAGAAACATCTGTCAGTTCTGTACCATTCCATTAACTACACCTTCCAAAGAAACTGACATACAAGGCCGTGGTTGTGTGTTGTAAGTGCACATGTCACCTTTTTCATACTTTCAATACTCCTCTCTAGCCTCACGGTCAAGTCAACAGTTGCCACATCACAGTGACAAAGAAAACAACTATGCAAAGGCATGCAGCTTTTTGTGCCATATCTCTTGATTTGAGGCTGTTTCTCTTATGAAGTCATTTCATTAAGTTGGTCATTCTTTGGTTTACTCAAAATGTTCTTGCTGTTCTTGTTATCAATGTCACTTAAGAAATGGAGGAAATCCCCTTATCTGATTTGCCTCAGGGGAAATTCTAGGACTTGCACAAGAGGTTGCATTTATTGTCCTCCTTTCCCTGCTGATAGGGACATAATAATCTATTCTTGGGTATTTTATTTTCTGTAGGGTTTTTTTAAAAAAAAAAAAAAGCAAAAGGGTGTCTAAGAACATGCATAAAATGGAAGTGTAAACTTGAATAAATGGTATTCTTGCAACCAAGAATAAATGAGTCTACCATTTTTTGCACTGGCATGAGAAGCCTGTCAAATACTGCATGGTTTTCAAAGACTATGTACAGTTCAAGACTTATTCTGTTAAAAAATGCATTTGGACTTTTTTGTGCAGAAAACAGCATTTTCTGAACCGAATATAGCAGTTTTGTTCAGAAAACAATGTTTCTTAGGCAGAAAATAACATTTCCGCACAGAAAATTGTTTTCTGAACAGGAAACCTGTTTTATGGTCAGAAAATGCTGTTTGCTGTGCAGGAAACTGGTTTTCTGTGGAGTACTCTTACTTTCTGTTAAAAAAAAATAAATCTGTGCCCTCCCTCAAAACATTCATTTTTTATGCAGATTTGAGTTCCAAATTCCAGTGATTCCCCTCTGTCTAGGATTCTCTTTGTTGTGGTTCCCTGATATTCGAGAATCTTTCTTCCTTCCAATAATTTTTGGAATATCTTCCAACTTTAACAGAAGGGTATCCCTGTTAGTTAGAGGCAGCAAACCAAAAAAAAGTCTTAAACAAGTTAAAGTGTAGCACATTTATTATGGTATAGCCTTCCTTGGACTACAGCCCACTTCCTTTGATGCATAATGTTATGCTGCCCCTCACCTGTGTAATGCAATCATAAGCATAAGATGGGGAGTTGTGATGGAGTTCTGGGGGTGTGGCTATCCTGAATCCCAGAGCAGCTTAGCAACAGGTTGCCAGGCAACAAGAATAGCTACTCAGGAGAAAAACCTAACCCATTAGTGTGAGAGAGAGGCTGAGGGCTTGGGAGGAGAATATGTAATAAAGGCAAGCACTGAGACAGATCTGGAATAAAGTCCCTTAGTCTGCCAGGGGGTTGTCTGAGTGGGAAGGTTTATTTCTCAGGGAAAGCCTAGAAAAAGGCAGAAAAAAAAAATCAAACCATTATAGCAGTGGTTCTCAACCTGTGGGTCCCCAGATGTTTGTGGACTTCAGCTCCCAGAAGCCCCAGCCACTATGCTCAATGCTCAGGGCTTCTGGGAGCTGAAGTCCAAAAACATCTGGGGACCCACAGGTTGAGAACCACTGCATTATAGAATCTGGTCCAAAAGTGTGAGATAGGTCCGTTCTACACTACACTGTTATAAGTGTTGTTATTCCACTTTCAACCTCCTGTGAAATTCTGGGGTTTGTAGTTTCCTGACAGTAAAGAGCTCTCTGGCTGAGAATTTCCCCTCCCTAAACTGCAAACCCTAGGATTCCATGGGACGTTGAAAGTGGATTGATAGCACTATAACAGACTAAGGCGGAAATGGCCCTAGATCTGGGGACTGAGTCTTTGATGGAAGTGTAGCCAAAGGGCTGTTTGTGATACTGGTACTTATATGAGGGTTTCAAGATATAAGGAAACTTTCTGAAAGAACTCTGAAGAACTCTATTAGCTTTGATCTGCATATGACCTTAAATACTTTGTTTTATATATTATTCTAATAACTGTCACAGTTCATTTTGGTAAATGTTGACTCTGCTGAGTGGTATACAGATTTTCAAAACAGAAACACACTATCCTAAACTATAAAGGAGTTCTCAGTAACCGTTGGGCCTTTCCGCACTACACTGTTGTAGTGCTATTATTCCACTTTCAGCTTCCTATTGAATCCTGGGGTTTGCAGCCAGACACATCCTTCTTTTGGTGCCAGATGCTGACTCTCTCTTTTCTCTGCTCATCTAAGCAGCGCCGTGATGATAGCAGACCACCTAGAACTTCATGAGTTACACCAGTCTTATAGGGGTATAGGAAAAACCCAGCTGTAGAAATCACAGAGAAGCATCTCCATTCCTGAAGTTTACACAATATGCCCCTCACATCTTTGCGTGACATGAGAAGCTGACCTCTTCCAGTTTTGACAGCAAACAAGGGCTCTTTGGTTGTCATCTTCTGCAAGACCGGTCTTGCTGATGATACCAGCATTAAAACAAGATAGCTTCTTCCTCTTTCCTCTCCTCTAATCATTTGCACCATCGTAACGATAATAACTCATCCGGAAAGCAACCGCAAGTGAAAGGGCACAGCAGATGTAGCTGTGATCCTTATTTTGGTTTGGGTCTAGAAATCTCATACCCTGCACATTCAATCTATATAATAAGCAGAACTTGGGAATATTAGCAGTAGTGGCAACATGGTAACAGTAAAGTGCTAAAGGAAATCAATCAATTAACATTAAATCACAGAAAAGAGAATCTGACAATTGATTCATTACTTTCACTGTTTCACTTTTTAACATGCATTGTTTGGGAAGGTTGTCAGGGTCCTTGGAGTCGTTTTAAGTTATTTTTACAGATTATGAAATTAAAAATTAATTAAATTAAGTTTAAATTAATTAAAAATTCAGATTACTAAAAAAAAAATACTAAAATTACTAAATTTCCTCCCAGAATTATTGCCGCATAATAAACTAAAAGAACATGAAGTGATCATTATTATTTGAAATTTTAACCTAGGTAATGTTCAACAATTAAAATAACAAAGGTCAAATTTATCATTGAAAGTTTTAATGAATTGGGGATAATGAATTCATCATTCACAAATTGTTTCCATGCACTGAGGCTCAAGAGCTCTCTGGCTGAGAATCCTAAATGCCCCTCCCTAAATTGCAAACCCCAGGATTCCATAGGATGTTGAAAGTGGAATAATAGCACTATAACAGTGAAGTGTGGAAATGGCCTCTGATGTTGCTAGGTCAAACGTCTCAGATTTCATCAGCGATGTGTTGGAGGGTCTGCTTGAGCAGAATTATTAGTGCTGATGTAATCCAGAGTTCTTTTTTCCCCCACCCAAAATAATGATACTATCTTGTGTTGTCAAGTGAAATCCTTGCTCTTTTTTTTTTTTTTTGAAAGCTTAGGGGATGTTGCAAGCTTTTAAAAAAGAGGTTGTCCAACCAATGCTGATCCCTCCACTTTCCTGTGTAGCCTCGGACAGGCTGAGCCAAACACACCCATGCCTGCGAGCTACAGGATTAAAAGGCAAGTTTCTCTTCAAGTTTAACCTTTGTAGCCGAGCAAGGAGGTACATCTCCAGCTTTATTGTGCTGCTGCGAAGATCTGAAGTGTCTTGCATTTCTCTGCTGCCGTTGTTCTCCTACCACTGCCATGGCCATTTTCAGCCTCGTGCTGGTCATTTGCTTGGTATTATTCTGCTTCTGGAAGTGTGTCCGTCCCAGACATTTTCCCCCGGGACCTCGGAGGCTACCTTTTCTTGGAAACCTGCTACATTTCAATGTGAACAATCCCTTGGAGGACTTAAAAAGGGTAAGAGACCTACCAGAATCACTGTGGTCAAGAGAAAAAGAAAGGAAGGTTAAAGCATTAAAAGGTCTCAGGTTTTGGCCCAGAAGCCTCAGGGCCTGGAACAATCCTGAATTGGCAACCATATCTATAGCTGGTATTTTGTTGCTATCAAGTAGTTTCTAGCTTCTGGCAACCCTGAGGCAAATGGGGTGTTCTAGGGGCTGAGAGTGTGTGACGTGCCCAAGGTGACCTAGTAGATTTCCATGGCTGAGGAAGGAATCAAATGCTGGTCTCCAGGGATGTAGCCCAACGCTCAAAGCACTGAGTGTAGCACCCTGGCTAATTCACCTATTACATAGAACTGGGTTCGTGGTAATTACCACCTTTAAGTAATTTGGACCTCTATCTTACATTCGGATACAAAGTGCTCCTATCCTCACATCTAAGCTAAAATTATTCCAGCTTTAACTGAGACAAGAGTTTCTACTCTCTTTCAATATATCTGATGACCGTAACATAATAGGTTAAGAGAATTGTAGAAGATAACATATAGAGAGAAGCAAACTGTTCCAAATCTGGGCTTGCTCAAAACATCACTTTAAAATACATTTAAGTTTACTAGGTTATATCATGTTGATTTACTGTCTCTAAATATGTGTCCAAATCCTCCAACTGTCCCAGTTTGGTAAACTGGAAGGGTGTGGGCCTTCTGTCTGATCCAGGATAGCTTTTCTTACGTTGAGTTGGTTTTCTCTTTGATGCTTCTGTGTTGTGCCAGGGCAATGAACTTTGCCAGCCTTTCTGTTAAGACCAACATATAATATGCTGGCTGTTTTGTTACAGATGCAAGAAAAATATGGCCCTGTCTTCAGTATGTACATAGGAGGAACACCATGTATCTTTATTCAAGACCTTCTATCTGCAAAAGAAGTCCTGCTGACAAAGGGAACAGAATTTGCTGGGAGGGCAGAAAATCCTATTATAGACCTCATCCATAAAAAGAAAGGTAACTGAGTATGTTTTCCATACTAAGGGAAGGGAAAGAAACATAATGGATAAAGGAAAATTTGTTCAACTTCCACATCCTTTAGCACCCAGGTTTTGGAAATGGGCACTGACTGGCACGATGCAGAACAATGATTTTAATTTCATTTTTGGTATCTTTCCCTGGCGTTCTCACAGGTATAATCACAGTAGACTATGGGCAGGCATGGAAGGAACAACGGAAGTTTTCTCTGACAGTTCTTAGGAATTTTGGCTTGGGCAAAAGATCAATGGAAGAAAGGATCCTGGAGGAGGCCACTTACTTGATTCAAGCATTTACGGAAAACATGAGTAAGCCTCTGAAGCGACTGGATGCGGTGCCTGGAAAAACTTGATTATTCCCACAAGTCAGCTCAGTGGACACTCTGATATGCCATGTGTTTGTTATTAGTGAGAGAGAGGAGCTTAGATGAAGCTGTTACCCCAAAACGTGGGTGCCACAAGGGCCCACCAATGATGCCAGTACCTCCATTCAAAAGTGAGGAATAATTAGCTCAAAATTAGGAGGCCTGCGAGAGGGGTGTAACTTGATGAGATCTTTTTACCAGTGTTTATGGGGTCGCACAGGAAAGAACCAGCCAGGGAGTAAAATGAAAGCTTAAAATGTGTTGTATTAACAAGATTCACACAAGTGCACAAAAGCTCAAACGCTCACACACTTGCACAAGGACTAACTGAAGGGAAGGAAGGAAAGTGAACTAGAGGACTTTGAGGGATTTGGGTGACACTTACTGGTCTGGAGAGCAGCGAAAAGAAGAGGCAATGTGGCTTAGGTAGGCACCTAAGGACAGTTCTTGTTCGGGTAGCATTCAGAATGGCAAGAGACTGCACTGGGCAGCCTGAAATCAGGAGTATTTATACCCAAAAAATATTCTGCAGGGATGGGTGTGAATTGCTCTCCTAGCCAAGTGGACAATGGGAGTTGCAACACCAACAATGAAATCCAGATGGAGCTAACGGTCTTAGTGTTTAGGTGACAAAAGAGTAATGGCTGACATAATAGCCAAGTATTGGGGAGAGGTGGGGAGACAAAAGGGAAACATCCAGGTGTTCAGGGTCAGGGTTAAGACAATCATAATTTGGTGGGCATTTCCCCATTTAACACTGAGAGATCCGGCTTGTTAGCATAAGCCTATTGTCTTGAGAGTGGCTGTGTTATTTGCTTGACAATGACCCAGTTCCTGCCTAAGAAGTGGGTGATGCCAAATAACATAGTGCCAATTAAATAAAATTTTGCCACAATTAAACTATGCCAGTCGGTAGGGGCGAGGGATGATGCCCTAACAAAGCTTGCTTTTTCTTCATCTCTGTCTCTTTCTTTAGTCTATGTACTCAAGCCCTTTTGCTTCCTTCTTACCTGTTGAGATCATTTTCCCCTTCTTCAAGAAATTAGTGACAGCTTTATCAAATTTATACTGTTATAGCTCTGTTATTCTACTTTAACTGCTATGGCAACATCCTGTGGAGTCCTGGAACTTGTAGTTTAGTGAGGTCCAAGAGCTCTCTGGCTGAGAATTCCGAACTGTATATCCCAGAATCCCATACAATGTTGCAACAGTAGTTAAAGTAGAATAACAGCGCTCTAGCAGTGTAGCGTGATAAGGGCCTTAGCCTCTTTCTTTCCTTTTTCTGGGAAAGGAGCATGTATGGTTTTCAGCCTCCCACATACAGACACATGAGAACTGGTGTGTAGGAGCTTTTGTAACCAAGTATAGGCGAACTTCTTTTGTCTATCTCTGTTCCTATACTGAAGTGAGTTTCCTGAGATAAGTTTCCTTTTTCTAACCTTGTGCAAGCATCCAGACTAAATACTCCTGTTTCTACCACAAGCACGTATTGCATTAGACCTGCTGCGCTCTACTCAATACAGATACCAAATATTCCTACACAAAGTAGATGAGTCTTATGCGGTGTGAGCCTGACTGCGAGGAAGATGCAAAGTAACCAATGACCCGTTTCCCCCTTGTCTTATGTCACAGACATTCCTCTGGACCCGCAATGTTTGATTGACAGCGCTGTGAGCAACATCATATCAACTATTATATTTGGGAAGCGTTTTGAATACAATGACAGCAACTTGAGAAATCTGATGGAGAGGATACATCAGAATATGAAACTTGCAAAAGGGTTCTGGGCACAGGTACAGCCAGCCCTTCACATTCAAGTGTTTAACATCCACAGATTTGATTATTTCTGAGTTTCTCCATCGCCTGTCCCCCCAGCCCCACCTCAGGCACTCCTTTTCTAAAGAAATCTTCCCTCTCAGCTGCTCCAATCAGGCTGAGAAGCCCTTTAAGAAACCACCTCTGGTCCTCCTCCTCCTCCACTAGCCACTGCCTGGCCAGCTACAGATGGCTTTGGGGTAAAGAAAAGTTAGTTTGTACAGGAACAAAACCTAGGACTTCCACAGGCTTTTTTTCTCGCATAGAGATGCTGTTAAATGGTTTGTATAGAAAATGTGGTTTGGATGGTTCCAAAGAGATGTTTAAAAACAGTGGGTAGAATGTTCTAATAGCAGCTGATGATGCTCATTTATGCCCAAAATCTGAATCCTTCCCCTAAAATAAATGTAACAAAATACCAACAGCCAATGGGGTAATTTTTTCTATTTCACAAATGCATACAGTGAGATAGATAATACATGGGGAATTTTTGTTCAAAGTTGACTTTATTTTAACTTGGCTTACCCTCCATGATAAGAGTAATATTGGGAACCTGGACCTGTTGTGGATTTCCATGAATGTTTAATACGGATGGCAATATTCCTGCTGAAAGGAGTGAAACATTAAAGCAGAGGTGGCTCACTTTTATACCCGCAGCTGGGCATCTAGAACAGATCTTGTGCCCAAAAGGATACTGCTGCAATAGAGGATGACCACCTTGGAGTTGGCATAGATTCTAGAATATCCTTTTCCAACTTCGTGCCCTTCAGATACACTGGACTACAGCTCCTATCATCCTCAGCCATCACAGCCAGATGGAAGATGTCCGATGGCAAAATTACTGTAAACAAGCAGTGAGGCTCTGCAGTGGATGGAAAGAGGTGGCAAGAGGTGACAACCCAAAAGCATGCCTTTGTCTGCTATGTGAGAGGTGGGCAACTGCCTGTGGTTTGGGGGCCTCATGACCTCCACTGTGGGATCTGAGAACACCATGCGCCTCCTCTCACGATGTTCTAACACCTGGAAATTTTAAAGCTTTTAAAAAACCCACACTCACGCAATGATTTATACCCCTATGGAGTGTGGTGGGTGGTTTTGCCATGCTCTCCCAGGGAATTTTAAGAGGAGTATACCCTCCAAATTTCCAATTTAGCAGGGACAGTCCCGATTAATCCTCTGCCATCCCATGCTTTTAAAATGTCTCCTCCTCTCATTCTCCCCACCCCCTGCTTTGTCCTCAGCTTATTTCAATTGCTGCAAGATTGAGCTTGAAGTACAAAAGTACTTTGTGCTCAATTATCTCAGCAAGGCAGGGGTGGGGAAGGAGGCAGCTGAATCTTGCCCTTCACAGCAGGCTTAGGCAAAACCAAACTACTGCAGCCTCTTCTAGCTGGGGTGTTCTTGGTCATTAGCAGTTTTTGCTATCTTGATCCCACTCTGATAATGCTTGTTTGTAGGTATTGTGATTTTTATCCTTTTAGAAGACATTTTAACTGCAAAACTTCATCCAGCTAGGGAAGTTACCACTACTCACCTAGCTTCTTCATCTCAACTTTTCCATTGCTTGCTGGCAGGCTTACAATGAAGTGCCGTTCTTGAGGTGGCTTCCTCTGCCTCATCAGACAATACTGTCCAACGTCGAGAAGTTCTTTGCTTTCTGCAGAAGCGAAGTGGAAGAACACAAGGCAACTCACGTTCTTGGGGAGCACCGAGATTTCATCGACATTTATTTAGAAGAAATTCAGAAGGTCTGTCAAAATCTTTTCCAGTTCTGCATGCCACCTCTTCCCCTTGTGTAATGGCGGGGCAGAGTTTGGTTTTGGGAATGGTAGTCCACCAAGTAACTTTTCCAAGCTCAAGCCTGCAGACAGGGGGAGTAGAGGAAGAAACATGCTTGCCCTGGATCTGTTTTATCTGACACAAGAGCTGGACTGCAACTAACATCATGCTGTATCATTGGCTTAGGCTCATAGGGCTGATGGGAGTTACAGTCCAACTATATCTGGAAGGTCACACTTCATATAAGGGTAAATGGAGGAAAAGTATAGCAACCGAGCTCCCTGCTGCTGATGTTAATACTGATGTTAACTAGACAGTGCCTATATATCAGGAGTGGGCAGAATATGCTCCCCCAGATATTTTGAACTTCAAGTTCCATCAGTCTAATTTGTGTGGTCTATGGTCAGAAATGGAAGAAACCTCTGGAGGATGCCGGGTTAAAGGACGCTAATGCATATATACATGAGGACACAAAATCTATGTAAACCATGGGTAGGTAAAGTGTGGTCTATGGGCCACGTGCAGCCTGAAGCCCCCCAAGCCTACCCCAAATATGGCAGTTTTGTCCTCTCAAATGCTGAAAAAAGCGGGCCCCCATCCTGCTGAAAATTGGCAAAAAAAGGGCAGAAGTGATGTGACAACACTTCCACTTCTGTCCGAAGCACAGTTGTGGCTACCACTGGGGTAAATAGTATATATACTCTTATATAAGTCTAGAAATCTTAGTCAAAAAATTGACCCCCAAAACCTGGGTCAACTAATCCACAAGCCAGTATAAGTAATGGACTTTAACTCCTATATATATATAAAAAAGAAACCATCCCCTTCTCTGGATAGAGTGGTAAAAGGTGAACTTAGGCCATGCTGGGGAGAGCTAAAAGAAGCACCAACCCTCTCTATTCTCTCTACCACAGCATAGTTTCTGGAAGTGGTAGTCCATGGACTGGTACAAGTCCAGAAGCCATTAGCTACTAGTCAGTGGAGACTTTCCAGAAAAGGAAGAAATGGTTGTAGTGCCAATGAGCACAAAGATGGTACCAGTCCCTGGCACTCTGGAAAAAAAATAATCGCCAGTCCCCTACATCAGACAGTTTGAGAAGCATTGCTTTAAATAACAAAATTGACTACAAACTAATTTTTCCTCCAATATTATCTTCTTTGATGAACACAAGCCAGAAAATAAAGGATCCAGTTTTGATGATGACAATTTGTTTATGGTTGTTGTTGATCTGTTCCTTGCTGGATCGGAAACCACTTCGGTAACACTTCAGTGGGCTTTGCTCTACATGATGGCTTTTCCAGAGATCCAAGGTAGGTAAATATTAAAGACTATCTAAACAATAATGACTATAAAAACAGTAATATGTAATGGAACTGAGATCCACATGGAGTTTGGCAGAGCACTAGCTTTGCAATGAGAAGGTCCCAGATTTCAAACTCTGACATCACCAGGTACTTCTGCGGATGGCTCCAGATGGACTCTCTGGAGACAACCTCTACCTGAAATTGTACTGCCAGTCAGAGAAGATAATACAAGACTAGATGAATTAGCCATCTGACATGATATAAGGGAGTTCCCCATGTTCTTTCATGGGGATTGCCAGCTCAGGACTATTCCAGGCCTTGGAATTTCAGGGCCAAAACATGAGACCTGGAGATGACCACTTGTGATATCACAAGATGCCTGCCCGTGGTGATATAACAAGGGTGATGTTACAAGAGGCAGCCCTGGTCATATCATTCAGTATGATAAATTAAGCATCAACCCTAGTTACATGGAGTCCACTATTCAATTAAAAATAAATCAATAAACACCAAGTCTAAGTAATTAGGAAAATAAATATATACACACATTTCTATCATCATAATCGTTGTTGTCATCTACCACCATTTTCCCAGTTTGGGATTCAAGGCAGCGTACAACAGCTAGAACAAACATAATTAAAATTAACAGCATACAAAAGTTATACAAAGTGATTAAACCACCATAAAAGTGAAACCAGTTAAGAAATTAAAGCAGCGACAAAACTTAAAATTTCAGCTCATTATGTAAGGCCTGTTTCCCCAGAAGAATGAGTTCTTAAAGGCCTTTTTGTTGTGTGTCTTCAAGATGTTTGTGATTTATGGTGACCCTAAGGTGAACCTATCATGGGATTTTGGGGGGCTGAGAGCATGTGACACATTCAAGTTCACCCAGTGGCTGGTTGGGGAATTGAACCCCGTGACTTTTCCGCAGGTAGTTATTAAGGCGGCCCAATGTGTCTTGCCACGGAGGTCTTCTGCACCTTGGAGCGAATTAGGTTCGGTTTATTTACCTTCATTCCGCATGTAATTCCGACTAAATGCACCCCCATGTGGTGGTAAAGCACGCTATTTGAAAACCGGAAGAAATCAGTCTTCCAATTTTCCAGATGGATCCAATTCGTACTTTCACAGTGGTGCAGACACGTACATTCGCGCCAGAGCAAACTGGTGGTCATGGGAAGGGGCCAGGGGGTAGTATGGACTTACGCACGTACGTAATGATGTACTAAACCATGCAAAAAAAGGGGGGCCAATCACAGCCGACAGGGCAGGGTGAGGGGAGTAGCAGGAGTGGCCACGGCGGAGGCAGTGTGGATGCATGAACTCGCACTCCTCCGAATCTGAATGGAACATACATAGTAGCTGTGTGGAAGGAAATGAGGGAAAGTCCGCCTTGTTTTGAGCTCAGAAAACCTGGTAAGAAACGGCACGAACCGATTCACCAGCCTCGTGTGGAAAGGGCCCTGGTCTCCAAGGTTGTAGTACGATACTTAAACTACTACACTGTGCTGGCTCTGAGTAGATAAATGTCCATTGCCTGTTGTAGTCATACAATGGATACCAATTTCTTGAGCAGGAAGCAGTGGGAAGGAAAATCTGTTATTTTTCAGTCCTGCTTATGAAGTACAGAAGAAGCTGTTTGGCCTTTATAAAAAAAAGGATGCTGGGCTATATAACCATTGCTTGCTTGTTTGTTTCTTGTAACTGCTGTGGGGAAGGGGAGATGTATATGAAGTGCACAGGCCAGATGCACACTTCAGCTGCCCACTTGCTTGGACAGATTTCTGTCCAAACCTCAACAGGAAATATATTCCCCAAGCTAGATGGGAAGGGTAAGGGGAAAGAACAACAGAGCATGCGTACTGTTTATCTGCATGATGCCAGTGAAATATGATCTGTGTGGTATTATTTTGTTCAGCAAAATGCCAAGAGGAAATGGACACTGTTCTCAGCAACAATGCCTGCTTGAAATATGAGGATCGGGTAAACCTGCCCTACACAAATGCTGTCATTCATGAAATCCAGCGTTTTGTAAGCCTTGCGCCTTTCGGAATGGCCCATGCACCAATCAAAGAGATGAATCTTTTTCAATACACAGTTCCTAAGGTAAAAACTGAAACTTTTGAACATGAACCAGTAGGCCAAGCATTGGGGACCCCATGCTAGTGGATCAGTAGCTCTTTCACCTGAACTTAAACATGTGTATTGATGTGGAGACTTATGGTGCCTTTGTAATATTTGGTTTATTCAGTTTATTTTTGTAATATTTGGTTTACTATTTTGATTTTCAAATCTTTTTATTAACCGATATAAGAATATGACCACATTTTTTTCTTTTTTCTTTACATGTTCAAACATTATACCCAAATTAAAAACACAAACTATATACGTAGCTATACTATACTTACTATACTTACAAGTTGAGCATAAGCGAAGATGCATAGTATTAAAACTGTAAATTGCAAGCACTCCTGAAAACAATAGTAGGCAAAACTGCCCAGGTGAAGCAATCAGGATCACTACTGTGAACATATCCCACTGAGGCTTTCCCCATTCACCATACCTGGCCAAAACATTAAGAGATTGTCAGGACTCCCATCAATGTTTTGTCACCTAAGGCAATCAGCCTATTCCAGACTCCTTTGTCCGTTTCATGAGAAAGTCATTACTGCTTTGCCCATGCACCCTCCTTCAGGGCAAGAAATGGGGTATATAAAACTCAGCTTCAGCCCCAGTAAATTATAGTACTTTGGACATAGTACATGGTGCCCAGATTTCTATTCTTCTGTGCCGCCCTCTGAGCCACTCCATTTCAACCTTCTGTTTCAGATTGGTAACTATCACCCTTTCCACCCAATTTCTCTCAATCCAACCTTTCTTCCCTCATTTTCTGGTAGCCTAGTATGGTTCTCGAGAGTGTCTGACTTCTTGTGTTTTTGCTAATTCCCAATAAAATATCCTGTTTAACTTTTAAGTGGATTCCTCTTTACAGTACTGTTATACACAGGTGAAAGGATCTTGCTGTTACCCTCCTCTCCAGGCCTCCTTTGAGCTATAATTCCCCCTATTTCTAAGAAGATGCTAGCATTGTAGGTGGGCCCCAAAGTCCCCCACTTCTATAGGGTGACAATACTTTTGCATGTTGAACTCAGCTTGCAGCAGTTAAAACAAACTGAAGACAAAGGGGGAAGGAGGAGGAAGAGCAGAAAGAAACTGGGACAATAAAAAAGAAAACAGCTGAAAAAGAAGGGCGACAGGGAATTAACTGGGATTGCCCTTGCCAAAGTAGGATAGTTGGGGAGTATGTGAAGGCCTGTCCTGTCCAAGTTTGGTTTAAAGGATCATGAACCAGAAGGTGGGAGAACAGCAGGGGCCCCGAAGCTGCCCATCCACAGGCAGCATCTGGACTGGAGCCCAGGCAAACACACCGTAACCCCACTAAGGTGAGATGTATGTCTGTTGAAATCATAGTAACTATTTCTAAATTTACAGCTAGAATGTATCAATTAGCGCAGGAAAATAGTAAGCAAATTGTTGTCCTCTTTTGTTTCCATTTTTGTTCCCAGGTCCCTTTTAGTGATGTGTAGCAAGTAGCCACCCAGTTTCCATGTCGGGCCATTTCCTCGGATGGAGGTTTGTTGTACACTTCACTGATATTGTTCTCCAATTTGTTTCTTTTATTGTTTTTAGGGAACACCAATTCTAATCAATAATCATGCTATTCATCATGATGAATCCCACTGGAAGTACCCTCATGAATTCAACCCCTCCAACTTTCTGAATGAAAAGGGAGAATTTATGAAGCCCGAGGCCTTTCTAGCTTTTTCTGCAGGTACATTCTCTCTCTCATTCTCATTCTCTCTCTCCTACTCTATCTGACCTTTTGCCAGGTAAACAACAGGAGTTCAAAAATTCAGTGTCATAAACAGAGACTTCATTTTAGGTATCTATGGAAGAAATGGAACATGCATTACTTACTTAAAGCATTCTTACCCTAATCTCCGTGGACTCCCAGAGTAGCTTGCATATGATCAATCAAAGCTTGACAGGCCCTGATTGCAAACATTCAGTTTAAAAGGTGTGGTGCAAAAGGAGAAAGGAAAAGGGAGTGGGGAGGCAAAGTCATGCAGCAAATCTGAGGGCTCTTCTGCACTACACAATCGTTGCAGTATAATTCCACTTTAACTACCATGGCTGCCTTCTGTGGAATCCCTGGGTTTATAGTCTTGGGAGGTTTTGGAGCTCTCTGGCTGAGAATTCTAAATATCCGTCCCTAAACTGCAAATCCTATGATTCCATAAAACACAATGATGGCAGTTAAAGTGGAATCATACTGCAATAGTTGTGCAGTGCAGAAAGGCCCCAAATGTTAAATAACCCAGACATTTAATTATCAGATGAAAAGGGTTCAGGAAGGGGAAGAAACTAGAAGGGCTTTTCTCTCAGCAGGACAGACAGAATGCCTTGCTGCATATCTCCATCTGCTGGGTAAAATTATCCTTGAAACTTGGCGTGTAACAATCTGTGCAATTAAGTTTTGCCACCGATCTCCAGCATCTCTGTATTCATTCCATGTCCCCCCACTTACACATCTCAGCGATATATACTGCTCACTCACCATTCAAATGCCAACATCTGTTCAAGAAAGAATGGCATAAAGTTTCAGCACTCCCTGTCAAAATGTCTGTGAAATGCACTTGGAAATGAATTTTAAGGGCAGCTAGAATTTGTTACACCAGCTAGTGCTGTTTGTTCTAAATGCATCACCTTTCTAAATATGATTGTGTTAACCAGATAATGTAAGTTGTTGCGGTTAGCCTACTCGCGCTAATGCCCTCCTCGTCCTTCTGTCTTCAGGCCCACGGGTTTGCTTGGGAGAGAGTTTGGCTCGGATGGAGCTGTTCCTTTTCTTCACCAGCATTCTGAGAAACTTCCAGGTGTCTTGGCCGGATAAGTCAGGGGCACCAGATCTGACACCCCACTATGGCATCACGCTCTCTCCTTCTCGCTTTAAAATGTCGCTGAATTCTCACCAGCAAAAGAAACAGTTCTAACTGGGACTCAGCTCCTTCAAGTTAACTTTATGCTCTCTGTGGACGACCTTCACACATTAGGAAAAAACATGGCATGAAGCAGAGAAAATTGAAAACAACAACAGTAAATGCATGCACATGAAATATACTGCTAAAGGGGAGAATCACTGGGGCAGACAGATAAAATAGAAAGTAGCCCTTTTCTTTGCAACCACAAGTGCCAAGTACTTGTGCCCAGGACAGGCAGTGTTCATTGTCTCACAAAATTTATCTTGGATTTTGTAATCCTGAACAGATAATAAATAAAAGAGCAATGGTTGTCAACTAACCTGCTCAGGTTTTGCAAGATCTGGGCCATGGCTTCCTTGTTTGAATCAATCTGTCTGTAATGAAGCCTTCTTCTTTGCCTTTGACCTTGCCCAGCATTGTTGCCTTTTCTAATGAGTCATGCTGTCTCCTGTCCAAAGTACAACAGCCTCTGTTCAGACTTGGGGCCTTTCCGCACTACACTGTTATAGTGCTATTGTTCCAGTTTCAGCCTCCTGTGGAATCTTGGGGTTTGCAGTTACTAAAGTCAAAAAGCTCTCTGACTGAGAATTCTAAAAGCCGCTTCCTAAACTGCAAACCCCAGGATTCCATAGGACATTGAAAATGGAATAATAGCACTATAACAGTATAGTGCAGAAAGGCCCTTGATTTGCTCTAGGACCCACTTATTTGTCTTTTTGTCAGGCCATGGTATCCTCTCATTTCAGATAAATTGATTTTATTCCTGTCAGCTTTCTTCTCTGTCATATTTATCTTTTTCTAAGATCAGAAAATGCTTTCCCAAAATCTGAAGACTTGGGAAAGTGCTTGATTGCCCAGGGCCTTTGGAGGAGACACTTGAAACAAAGCCAAGAATAAATGGCTGGATCCATTTTTAATGTGGCACCCCATTCCAGAAAGTTAGCATAGCAGAATGCATTTGTTCCACTTTTCTTGGAACACAATCTAGTGGTTCTCTTTCTACCCCCATCAGTATTTCAAAAGATACTCTCACTTCTTCTCCCCATTACAAGGGAGAGTTTCTTAAACTTTGAAAACCCTGATAACTCCCTTTGAAACTTGTTCTATGCCCACAAGGTATACATATCTTTCTTTACCATAATATGTCCTTCTTTACATATCCTCCTTTACCATAATGTGTGTGCAACCGTGCGCTTCGGGGTTAAGAGTAAAGGCGTGCTGCTACTACCACTGTCCAGACCCTTTGGCTACCTCTCAGAGCGCCTATCTTCAGTTTAGGAAGCTAGCCTCCACCACATAGAATCAGATAATCAGATAAAATTTGCAAAGGGTTTTATGAAGTTAACATACTAAGCACCTGCATGTGAATTTTGTAAATTGCATGGCTTGAGGGCACGCCACGTTTTGTTTTCAGAATTTAATCCTAGGTGCAAGGGAGAGGCAACTTCTATCTGGATTGCAGTGTGGGCATAGGTTTTAACCCTTCCTTCTCCATGATGTTCCCCACATACACGTTTGTCCCCCTCCCCTGGGGAATTAAAGACAGGGTAGAAATTGTACAGTACACCAAATGCTGGTCTTCACTATTGCCTATGCTAGATAGGGCAGCTGGGAGTTACAGCCCAGCATTTAGATGGCAGCATGATTCCCATCCCTGGACTAAAGAAAAGCCAGTATAGATTCCCCCCACCCCACCACATCACTAGGTTTTAGATGGAGAACAATTTTCACCAGGACTGTATCTTGGAGGGAAAAATTAAACTTTCCTTCCTTGTGCATTGTCTGTCTGTCTGTCTGCCTGCCTTTCTAATTTAGATTTTGCCTTCTCCTGGCAAGGGGCTCAAAGCAGCTTTGAAAACATACAGTTGTTCCCAAACTTTAGTCTTCCAGATGTTGTGGACTTCAGCTCCCAGAATTCCTGATTGCTGGGCAAGCTGGTTAGTGCTTCTGGGAGCTGAAGTGTAAAACATCTGGAGGTTCAAAGTCTGGGAAGCCCTGAAGTCCAGCTAAAATCATATTCACAATTTTTTTTTAAAAAAATGGAAAAATGTTTTGATAAGCATGGAGTTGAAAATACATTTAAGACCTAAAAGATGCAACCAAAGCGCACTACTTTAAGACACTGTTCTGCCACATGGTTTAAGAATCAAAGGCCTGCTAATAAAAAGGTATTTTCTTGCCTGCAGCATAAAGAGAACACAGAGATAGCCAACTGAACCCCCGTGGAAGAGAATGCTAGAATCTGGGAACAGCCCCTGAGAAAGTGCTCTTATGTCCTCACCCAACATGCCTGTGACGGTGACGGGACAGGGAAAAAGCCATCTTCTGGGATTTTAAAACCTGAGAACACTCCTACAGAGAGATTTGGTCTTTCCAGTAGTCTGGACCAAGCCACATAGAGCTTTAAAGATCACTTTGAATTCTGCCTGAAATGGAATGGTAGCCTCTCTTACCTTTGATTGCGCGAGATCATTTGGATTGGTCCAGCTTGTGTGATGAACTTTTGGGCAGATACATTCAACACACACTGGAAGCTGCCTTCTCTAAATGAAATACGTAATTGCTCTGGGAACATGGGTGATAAACAGATTGCAAAAGTTATGAACTGTTATAGATAATGCTTTTTAAAATAAATATTTTAATTTGCAAGATTTTATCCAGGTATACAGGCACACAAGCACTATACATAAGTGGGGTTTCCACTGTGGGGCAGTGAAAAGTCCCTGTGACAACAGAAGCAGAACTAAACTTAGGATTTTTTTGGTTTATATGCAAAAATTCTGGTGTTTTTAGACTGTCCTTTAGTCATTTTGCCCATCCTGTGAGCAAGTGAAAAGCTCTCACATGGAACAGAGGAGGGGAGAGAATACTCTATTTTTGCTGAGGCTGGGGAACATTTCTCTATTTGGTATGGAACCTTTTTTTTTTTTACACCAAAGTTGCAGAAGTCTTTTTCTATTTTTCTCTTTGCTCAAAGCATTTCCAAAAATAGAACAAAAAAAAAAAATCCCTTGGCTGATTTGCTTTACAAAACGGGAAATGCCCAGAACTTATATAATAAAATACTAGTTAAAACAATTGACATCAGCCTCATGTGGCATAGTTTTAGCTGCTGAAGCATATGCAATAATAAATTATTTCTGGATACTATTTTCTGAGGGAGATAAAGTTGCAGGAGGATGACTCTCAGGACTGTCTGTTTGGAAAACAACATATATTCCACATTTTATTTATACACAGGGGCAGCAGCTCCAACTGGTGTACAAAAGAATATGCACACACATCCTAGGGCAGGGACACTCAAATTGCTGGTTCCCAAGCCATCTGCTTCCAGTCCCTGAAAAACTTGCAAAATACAGAGACACTGTTTTAGCCAACTGGAACAAATATGGCACTATTCCTCAAGACACTGGGGGAAAGGATTGCCAGTCCTCACTCCCATCAGACAGATTATGAAGCATTGCTGTAGGACGGGACTACTTAAAAGAGGTAGAAGGAAGGAAGGAAGGAAGGAAGGAAGGAAGGAAGCAAGGAAGCAAGGAAGCAAGGTAGGCCGCCAACAGGTACAAATATAGTGTCAGTCCCAACTGAACTAAGGAAAAAAATTGCCAGTCCCCTCACATCGTGTAGCTGAAGAAGCATAGCTCTTGTGGATCAGCACTCAGCAGATACGGGTGGAGATGGAGACACTTTGGTAATCAGGAAAAACTCCCAAGTTGCATGGCTGTTGCTCTAAGTCAGTGGTTCTCAACCTGTGGGTCCCCAGATGTTCGTGGACTTCAGCTCCCAGAAGCCCCAGCCACTATGGTCAATGCTCAGGGCTTCTGGGAGCTGAAGTCCACAAACATCTGGGGACCCACAGGTTGAGAACCACTGCTCTAAGTAAAGCAGCTGACTTAACAGTTTCTCTGTAGTGGATGACAGCAAAGGGGACTTTCTTGCTTTCTAGCAATTACTCCAAGTCAGGGGCTAGAGGATCAGTCTCCACGATATGCTGTGTAGGATAAGTGCTGCCTTTTGTAAATGTTATTCCTCCTTCAGTAATCCTCCATAAATAACTGGGCTTGGCTATCTAAAGGGAGTAGCCCCAAACTCAGTGATTAGGTGTGGCTAACTCACATTTGGTTTTTAAGAATTATTGTGATCAGCGTTTCTGCAGATCAAAAGCATCCCATTTCCCAAGGAGTTTTCAGTGGAACACAACTGTGGACCAAAGAGAGAAAGAGTTTAGGCGGGAGTGTAGTGAAAGCGAAGTTGTAGGTGAAACTGAACATTATAAACTCTACACGAGTCATATTAAGTGTTTTGAAAGAATGTTTTTTTGAAAGAATGCGAAAGAATCTTCTAAAAAAAGCAAGACACTAGCTCAAATATAAATTTAAAAAGTGGGAAGCTGAGGACAGGCCAACTTATCTTTAAAGCATCAAATCACATTACATTTCAAGTATTTCAGTATAATGCCCACCTAGCTGCAAAGACAGAGGACAGAACTAGTCTAAGAAGGTACCAGAAATGGCCTGTTACTAGTTGTCAATGAAGACTTCTTGGGATTTGCCTTTTTTCTTAATGTACTCTTTTATTTTTTTACAGAAAGTAATCAAAAGAAATGCTGAAAGGAAACAGGTTATTGTTGTTGTGTACCTTCAAGTCAATTTCAACTTCATTTTCCTGGAAATTGTGTTTCAAATAATTTTCGCTGTTTATAATCATGTTTTTAAAATAATAATATTGTTTAATCCTTTAATTTTGTAAACTAAGGTTTTAGCTTTATCTGATCATTGTAATCCACTTTGATTTTAGCCAACCGTTAAAACTTGATTAAATTAGATTTATTATTACAAGATCATTTCTTAGCATAGAGAATTAGTTACCACATATAGGAGAGTTTTCAGAAACTCGGGTCTATGTGCTTCATTCACACAGAAGGCACTGCAGTGTTCACATATCAAAGAAATGCATGCTTCTATAAAAACAGGCTGCATGGTTAAAATGCAGAATGTTAAAAGTCTTGTCTGAAAAACCCAGTTGAAACATAAATTTCACACCAATATTGAGGCTGAATTATCAAGAGTGCCATAGGCATATACAGAAATCACTGATTTCTATTATAAAGAATTATTTACAATTTCAATACAGTACAAGATTCTCATATAAAGCACATCAACCTTCCATTATCAGTGAACAATCATCACATGAGCACTTGCAAACCATTTAACAGTTCAGCTGTTGCAATGAGATCAATTTCTCAATAGGTCATTGTTTTGTCACAGAAAAAATATGCAATCATCTCAAATCATTTTAAACATTGTACAAAGTAATTTCTCCACACACACAGAGGTTTGCACCATGGAAAGTTGCCGTTCCACAGCTATTACATCTGCACTAACTATGCAATCTGCAACTTTTAAGTTAGAATTTGTGCAGTTTCTGTTTTTTAGATGCAAAGAAGTAGTCCTGATGTATACAACCACATGGAGCAACCTTCTATAGAAGGGCATGAGAGAGAATCAAGTGCATATGCAACTTTGGTATAAAGCTCATACACAGATGAGAGACTCTTTCACAGCTATGTCAATAAAACTACACCCTAACTTAGGAGGGGACAATATCAAACAAAGGGAGGAGGAGAAAAGGAAAAGCTTGCGGGTGCATTCTGGACCATCTTTTTTAAAATGGCACCTGCCCATCCTACTCTAAAAGGACTCAGAAAGGCAAGAGTTTCGCGTGTTCTCCACTAAAGAGCAGTTTTCTTGGGAGAACATTCACGCAAGGAGAGCATGGAAGCCAGCCACGCAGTACTGGCCACCCTTGACCCAAAATACCTTTCATATCAGAATTATGACTACAGGAGATGGTGGCACATGGCGCATCCTGCCAGCCCTCCACGTGAGCCATTTATTAAGGGCTCTAGAAACGAGAACGGCTTTCCCTGCTTCTTGTTCTTCTCCTCCAATTTACAGACTGGAAGAGAGCACAAGGACCATCCAGCCCATTCCCCTGTCACACATCAATTAATTCACTAGATTAATGCAAGGGAAAGTTCTGTCACACATCAGCTTTTGCAGCTTCGCCTCTCAGTCTTCCTCACTTAGGTGCCGATATTTGAAGTGGGCCACTAACATGACCAGACCGGTGACGATGCAGAGCGAGCCACAGACCAGGTAGGTGATGCCCAGAAAGGAATTCTTGCTGCCCATCCAGGAGAGGGTGCTCAAGATGACCTTCTTGGAGCCGCGGAAAGAGAGGACAGGGTAATTGTAGGTGACGTTGAGGTAGTAGGTGCCGCGGGGCAGCGCCACTGAGAAATTGCCCTGGTGGACGCGGGAGTAGAGCTTCCGGAAGGTGGGCAAGGCGGCGATGCGCATCCAGACGACAAAGCGCTCGTTGACGAAGCCCGTGTCGTTGGTGCCTTTGCCCAGGTCGTAGACCGGGTAGGGCCAGAAGGGGGGCTTGGCGGTGCCCTCGAAGGCCAAGGCCAGGCTCCCGTTGACCGGTTCGGGGTTCCGGAACATGACGTTGGTGTCGGTCCACCAAGAGATGCCCCGCGTGTCCAGGGGCACGCGGCCCAAGGAGCCGTTGCTCAGGACCCGGTAGAGCTCGAAGGAGTCGTTGAAGAGGCTGTTGGCGATGCTGCCGCAGGGGGCGACGGGGTAGCCGCTGGCGCTCGTCCGGTAGGGCTGGCAGTCCTTGACCGGGGCGCGCAGGGCCCAGGCGTCCCCGCTGAGCTGCGCGCTGTCCCGGGAGATGCTGTAGCGCCGGTTGTTCTGGTAGTAGCCGGAGAGCTGGTAGTAGAGGCAGACCGGGGCCGGGAAGTCCGCCGGGAGGGCGAAGCGCAGCCCGCAGGCGCACGGCCCGGCGCCGGCGCCGGCGCTCCGGTTGGCGCAGGGGGCGCAGGCGGTGCCCGGCGCCCCCGTGTAGTCCAGCTCCAGCTCCTGGATGTCCTGCGAGGAGAAGAAGAGGCCCAGGCCCAGGCCCACGAAGGCCGCCCCCAGCGCGAAGAAGAGCGGCAGCACCGTGCCGGCCGACAGCAGCGGCTGCCACGCCGGGAGCCGCTGCTGCGTGAAGGCCGTGTTGTCCGGCTTGCGGCTCGCCGCCGCCCCGCCGCCGCCGGGGTCCGCCTGGGGCCCGGCGGGGCCGCCGCTGACGTCGTAGGAGCCCGAGGCCATCCCGGGGTCCTCCCGGCTGCCCCCGCCCCGCTTCCTGCTCCTCCGGCCCCGCCGCCGCCGCCGCCGCCTCGCAGGTGCTTCTACCTGCCCGGCCCGGCCCGGCCCCGCCCCGCCCCCTCGCTCAGGTAAGCGCGCACGCGCAGTTGAGGCCCCGGCCGCTTTTCCTCTCCCCGGCCCTTTCCGCGCCAGCCTGTCACAGGGCGGTTATTCCGTTTTCAACCTCCTGTGGGAATCCTGGGGCTTGCCGCTTAGGGGGGCCCCTCCCGGAACTGCAAACCCCAGGCTTCCCTGGGATGTTGGAAGTGGAATAATCGCACTCTAACGGGAAATAAATAAAAAGGGGAAAAAATTAGCAAAGGAAAAAAAAAATAAGTTGCCACAAGCTACCTAGGCCAACCTAGCCCAGGATCTTTCCACAGTGCCCAACCAGATATTTCTAGAAAGCGCGCAGCGGGGCAAGAAGGAAATAGCTGTCCATCATTGCTGTTGCCCCCTAATTGCAAGCACAACGTACAGTGGCCAGTTTATTTGAACCTACACAAAGCCTTCCAGCCCCTCATATCAGCCACAGAGGTGGCTAGGTGCTGGCTGATGAGATCTGGCAAGTTCATTGAATCGCAGAATATTTTGCAACAGACCACAAGGGCCATCTAGTCTAAGCCGCCTGCCATGCTTTTATACACAATCCAGCACTCCTGAAAGATGTCCATCCAACTTCCGCTTAAGAACCTTCCAAGACAGAGAATCTGCCACTCTTTGAGACAGTTTTTTCCACTGTTGAATAGTTATTGACAGTAGAAAAAGTCCTTCCCAATGTTTAGGTGGAATCTCATTTCTTTTGCAGGCTCAGGCCTGAGAGGCACAGTGCAAGGAATAAACCAGGCCACACACTGAAGCTGGATGAGAATAGGCCACAGCTTTACTGGTTACAGCAAAAACAGAGTTGGATTGCGCATGGGTCCAGATCCCAGCATCGGCCAACTTGCCTGTTGACCGATGAGACCGAAAACCCAGACCCAGATCCAAACCACCTGACCCCCTCAGTAGTGCAGGGATGCAGGCACCCAATCCACACCATGTGTCTGCTGCCAACCCTGCCCTCCTGGCAACCGCCTGCATCTCCAGGCCCCAGTGACCTGGGGAAACAGCAGGTTTGGATCCAGGACCCATGTCAACTGCCTTACAAGTTGTGGCAACAAAAGGCAAAGACACAACCTAGCTACAGCACACAGGATACAACAACAGGAAAGCAAAGCCTACCCACAAGGCACAAAGCACAGAGAAGAACTGAGCTCTGGGCAAAGGAGAACCCAACTAAATACAAAATAGCTGGACCAGAGGGAAAACTTCCTGGAGCTCTGGCCTGGGCAGAAGCAGCCAAGCAATTCAAACCAGCAGGCTTAAACTGATTGGCTGCAGAGAGGAGAGCCCAGCTAAATACAAAACAGTTGGACCAGAGGGAAAACTTCCCAGAAGAACTGAGCTCTGGGGCGCAGGGAGCCCAGCTAAATCCAAACTAGCTGGACCAGAGGGAAAACTTCCCAGAGCTCTGGCCTGGGCAGAAGCAGCCAAGCAATTCAAACCAGCAGGTTTGAACTGATTGGCTGGGAGCTTTTTCCAGCTGCACAAAGGCTGCTGGGTATGAGGAAGTACTCAGGAGGGTTGAGCACATGGCTGGGGAGCTGCATGGCCTGGCAGGCCAACTGAACAGCCCTGGGGGACCCTGTGGAGGAGGCAGCACCGCCACCGCCAGCCGCAAAAGTGCCACCCAGTAAGTTGGGCAGCTAACATAATTTGAATCCATTCATTCATATTAAGCCCTTGGAACAGCAGAAAACAAGTTTGCTCCATCTTCTACATGACATCCCTTCAAATGCTCAAAGATAGCTATCATGACGCCTCTCATTCTCCAGCTCCCTGAGTCATAAGACTTGGTTTCCAGACCTTTGATAATCTTGGTCGACACTCTCGGGACATGTTCCAGCTCGCTGATATCCGATTTAAGTTGGTGAGCATAAGAGACAGGACCTTGTTTGTGGTGTCCCCATTGTTGTTGAAATGCTGTATCACGGGAAGTTTGTGTATAGTTCCTTCCCCAGATGATCATAGGCAAGGCTCAAAGACCTGTGTAGCCAGCTTCATCTTGGAAGAATGGTGAGAAGTGGAGTTAGGCTCTTATAGTGTGTCCTGTATAACATTCAAAGTGCATAGAGAATAGTGTAGCTTAGTGTAGTAGTAGCAGGCCCCATGTCATGGACCTAAGAACAGGGTGGAGGATTGAGGCCCCCAAGACTAGATTGTGTGAGCTGAACCCTCCCCCATCTGGTAAAATCAGATGGCCAAGTCTCAGGTAGGTAAACGTCCCCAGGAATTGTCAATCAGAAAAGTAATTTGTCCTCCAACAGCAAATGTCTACAAATGGACCCAGTCAATAACAACCTGCCTGCCAGTGTTGAGCCCCTCCCGTTTAAAAACAGTTGTGGGGTCCCTGCCCCATATAACTTATCCCAATGGGCCTCAGGGGAAAAAAAGGCTGTACAGAATGATAGCAGTTTCTCATGCAAACATTCCTCCTGCTGTTTGGCTGTGCCAGCATACCTTTAATACAGAAAGCCTGGGAAATTCCTCTCCTTTTCCCATATTGTTGCTTGATAGCTTAAGTCTTTGCCTCATCGGAAGGGATGAGTTATCTCTTTCCTAGACTTTTACATCGGAGTCCAGCTGTACTGTGTATATAAACGTGTGGGGAGCCAGCATGGTATCATGATTTGACTGTTGAATTAGGACCCTGAGACACCAGGGTTCAAATTCCCACCTGGCCATCTAAACCCACAGGGTGACCTTGGGCAATCCACACTCTCTCAGCCTCAGAGGAAGGCAATGGCAAATCTCTGAAGGAATCTTGCCAGACTCCCCCTCCCAAGATAAGATCACAAGAGCCAGTTTGTAGTGGTCTGAGTGACGGAGTGTTGGTGTCTCAGTTAGCCATGGAAATCCACTGGATAACTTTGGGCAAATCACACTCTCTCAGCCTTAGAGTCAGACAAACCTCTTCTAAGGGTTTATCTGCAACACACAATTACATCAGTTTCATACCACTTTTAATTTTCCTGGCTCCATCCTATAGAATTGGGGAATTTGTAGTTTTACAATATACTTACAGTTCTCTACCAGAGAGCTCTAATGCAACAGGACTAGTGATCCCTTGCCACAGTACAAATTCCATAGAATTAAGCCATGGCAATTAAAGTGGGATCAAAATGCTATAATTCTGCAATGTGAATGTGCTCTAAATCTTTCCCAGAAATAAGACAATGGTGCTATAAATCAAAAGCACAGAAGAGCAGCAAAGATCATCCTGTACCAGGGCGGATTCTTTGGCCTTGGGCCCAAAGGGAAATTAAAACTGGCTGCCAGTCTAGGGAGACCTGAGGCCTTGTGGTATGCCTAGTATATTTTGGGGACTATATACATTCAACTACATCTGTTTCCATTGGTTGAAGGGATGAGTGAGACATTTCTTTCTTTTATAATTTCATATTTCTGCCTCTATTTCTCATTTGCATGTATTCAGGGAGAATGTCACCTTGTAGCATCAGTGGCTTTGTTTCACTTTGGAAAGATTCTCAAATCTGGCTTGGCAGGACAGATTAGGCCTCAAATGCAACATATTCTTGCAGCAACCTACATGTTCTAGTTGGATTTTATATAAAGAAATACAGATTTGCACATTGGACTATGACCCTGGAGACCAGGATTTGATTCTGTGCTCAGCCATGGAAATCCACTGACTGATCTTTGCCATATCACGTACTCTCAGCCTCAGAAAACCATGTGATCGGTTCATCTTAGGGTTGCCGTAAGTTGGAAACAACTTGAAAGCACACAACAGTAGCATACCCTAGTTAAGGAAGCAGATGTGTTTTTGGGCTTTATGTCTTCAATAGAAATTTTGGTACCAGAGGTAGAAATAATATGGAAACAATAGGAATAGGTACTGTTGTTGTTGCTGCTGTTGTTATATGCCTTCAAGTCATTTCCTATCGCAAAGTTTTATTGGAAAGATCTCTTAAAACAAGTTTGCTTTTACCTTCCTCTGAGGCTGAGAGAGTCTGACTTTCCCAAGTAGATTTCGAAATGCCCCAAAGAGGCCTTTTTCAAAAGAAAAGAAAGTGTCCTGGAAGTGCCTCCCACTTCCTGTTTTTTTTTTTTTTTTAAAAAAGGCCTCTTCCTAAAATGTCATATAGGGCCTAAAAATCTGATGAAAATGCTCACCGCCCCTCCTACAGGGCATTTGGAGGCAACTTTTGGGAGGGATGCAGCGGGGAGATGCAGCCCCCCAAGTTCTCATGGGGGGGATACGCAGCCCCTAGCCTCCCACAGTTGCCCACCCATTATCTATACTGACTGAGAGTGGCTCTCCAGCATTTTAAAGCAGTCAGCCAGTCCTATCTGGAGGTGCCAGCAGCTCAGCCCAGAATGCGGAGAGTCGAGAAGATGTAGTCCAGCAGATCAAGAAGATGCCGTCTTAGTCATTCAGTGCTTTTTCTGGGGGAAAACCACTTGTGAATATGTTTTGATCATTAACCCTGCTGCTGTTAATTGTATTCCAGCAGTTGTCAGGGCAGCTGCAATATAAAAAAAGCCCCTGGCAATTACACACTGCGTGCACACACAACTGATTTAATGGCTGGAATTTGGAACATAGCTTTCTTTGTTCAGCTTTCATTTTTTGTTGTAACATTGGGCAATACTGGGCATTCTGTAGTTTTTCCCTCCAGCTGCTTTTTCAGCTCAGGTACTTGTTAAACATCAATCCAGCAGATAGCTCCTGGTTTTCACCTTTTCGGGTTAGTTGTGCAACAAGAGGGGAGGCCAATACCCCTGGTGTGGGGAATGGATCCTACATAGCATTATTTAGCATTGGTGACATCAGTATGATGTTTGTATGACATGACGTTTTCCTAATATGACAAGCCCTTACTTCTCCTAGACTGGTGTGGCGGTTCCCCAGTCTAATAAGGCACCGCATCTTTGCTACACAGTTCTGCCTCCCACCCCACTTACAACACCACTTTTGCGTAAAAGGGCTAGTGTTTTCAATGTTTAGAACAACTCAATTCTATAGTAGCGTGTTTTCTGTGGTACTTCGCATACTGTATACAACTCAAGCCAAGTCAGTGTTTGCAAAAATAAGCTGTAACAGTTATTAAGATAACAAATAAAAATAAAGTAGCATGTTAGACTTTCTGTGCAGATCAAGACTGATACATTTCCTCAGTGCATGTTTTTGACAATAGAATAAGTAATTTCCTGCTCAGAAACAGTTTAATTATATCTGTACACTTTTATATAAAAGGGACAGGTATCGTATAACAACACCTTGGGCAGACTCCCACCAAAGGCTTAACTCCCAATCTAGGTCACACTCTCTGACCAGTTCCTACTAGGGTCCAATTGCTCTTCCGACTTTCACGAGGCTTCCACTGAGAATTAAACCTCCCCAAAACAGTCATACTCTCTGACTCACTAAGGGACTTTACTTCTGAGCTGCTTGCTAGGCTGTCACCGAAGGAATCCAAATACCCCCAGCTTCTTGGCTTTATGTAACTTTTTCTCTTGGCCATAAGCCCCTCCCACACAATACTGGACCGGGTTTCTGAGGGGCTATTCTGGTTGCCTAGCAACGTGCTTCCAAATTACCTTGGCACTTCAGGTAGCCGCACTCCTAGAACTTCATCATAGAGTATAAGTTTCACATTATGGTTCAAGTGAATGGAGAAGCAGCTAGCTTTCTACATATACAGGCAGCAAGGTTAGTTAATTTGTCTGAGGACCGGGTTTGGTCTGGGGACCACATGATTTAGACTTGCTTCTCGGATGACAGGTTGGAAACTAGTGATGGCAATCTTTTTTTTTTTTTTTTTGGCTATAATTTGCTTGCTCGTGAATGCAATTAACATCATGAAATTTGATTTCCATCAGTATAAAAGATTCTTTTGTTAATTATTTGTGTTTGTTAAGGCTAAATAAGGCAGTATGTACTCAGGTGCTTTCAGATGTGTAAGTAGCTGAAGAAACCAGTAAGTCCACACAGTTTTATTGCCATTCTAGAGTGGTAATTGCAATATTTCCATTCCTAGCAAATAGCTGAAGTCATAAAGGTGTTAATGAATCATCAGTGTTTCTTACTCATCAAAGGGCTGATGGTGTGATAAAACAGGTGCCATATTTGATGTGCTTGATGTCTGGATTTTAAGGAGGCCCTTGTTCATCAAAGAAGGTAGGAAGTATTTATTTCCCCACAGAACATCCACATTGGTGATGGGGGAAAAACTCGTCCTCCAGATACTACATACCACCACTCCTATTACCTCCTTTCCAATTGCTATGCCAGCTAGAGCTTTTGAGAGTTGAACCCCAAAATAATTGTAGAGCCAAAGGTTCCACACAGTTGCTGTGCATCCTTGTACAGAACAGTTACACAAAAAGGCCAAGTGGATGGGCCACTACAAGAAAAAACATGCTGGGAGGGGAGGAACCAAAAAGGAGCTGGTTCTTACTGAGCCAACTGGAGGGAGCCTCCCTGTTCCACTTCTCCCTTTGATACAGTTGACAGGAAAGCTTTCTGGTGGAAGCAGTGCAGCCAGATGGTGGCCGACCCCATCCAAGACCATTTCCGCACTAGACTGTTATAGCACTATTATTCTGCTTGCAACATCCTATGGAATCCTGGGGCTTGCAATTTCCTCCTGAAACCGAAAACCCCAGGATTCCATAGGATATTGTAAGTGGAATAATAGCATTATAACAGTCTAGTGCGGAAATGGCCTTAAGTCTTCTTACCTCTTTCTGGGAGGTTGTGAGTAGCGAGCGAATGATATGTTTGGGCCACCAGCTCCAGTGCTAAATATCCCAAGTTAAGGTACAGAGCATCCACAGTCAGGCAGCTTAATTTAGCCCATGAGGTAGGAAACCTACAGAGTACCTCTCCCTGTCCCTGGCAGAAGAAATACGACCTATATGACTTAACCACTTTCGTGACACTCATTATCTGCTGCCCGAGGAACCTGTCTCATTTCTGCACTACACTGTTATAGTGCTATTATTCCACTTTCAACCTCTTGTGGAATTCACAGGTTTGTAGTTTCCTGAAGCCAAAGAGCTCTCTCGCTGAGAATGCTAAAGGCCCCTCCCTAACCTGCAAACCCTACAATTCCATAGGATGTGGAAAGTGGAATAATAGCACTATAGCAGTGTAGTGTGGAGATGATCTTGGAAACTAAAAAGAATTATTTGGTACAATGTAACAGCCACCCACTTTGTCAGATGCATGAACAATAGGCTGCAGTCCACAGTGGAAACGTCTCTGTATCGGAGCTAACAACCGTCAGGGGCTACAGAGCTGCATTGGCTCCCTAAAAGACCTGGGGGCAGGCAACATCCCCCTACACATGATGAATCCACCTGCAAAAAGCCCTCAGTTTTTAAAGAACTGTTCCAGTTTACTGATAAAAAAGACTTCTGGATGTAAAATGGCAAGGGAGGGGACAGAAATATGGCAAAATTGTGCCCATACTACTTTGAGGGTATTTGGGGGCAAAACAGGAGGGTCCTCAAAAATACAGCCTATGGTCCACATTTTGCCCAAACCTGCTCCATATTAAGTACTCTCTACTATACCCCAAAAGCTAACATGGCAATGAAAAGACTGCGGGAATGACTTCTGCCCAGGCGGAGAGCCTCCTTAATGGCGTGAGCTCACTGTATTCAGTGACAAATGCGTCTGGAAGGGCATGGAAGTGATGATTGTCTCGGTCCAGAACAGCTCACCGTTGCCTGAATTGCTTGGTTGGTGGTGCGTCATGTCCTGCTCATGTACTGAAGCACATAACCAAGAGCAATATGGCTGCCTAGGGCCGGCCTTTCAGTTGGAGGCAGTAAATCAAGGCACCTGACCTGAATAACCGGACTGACGCTTGGAAGGAAGGGGAAAACGTGTCGGTGAGGCATCGCGTTCTGTTTTCCAGCATTCTCAGAGGTGCCTTCAGATCGCCTGCGTGCAGCGGCTCTGGTATGTGGGTAACCTACATGCTTCTTATTAACGATGTTTGTCATCTGATACTCTGACTCATTTGTTGCTACTGCTGACTGCCCATGTTCCTCACACGCAATCTGTTGTGAACATTGTTGGAGTATATCATTTAATGTGTGGTCCCATACTAAAACTCCTCTCAATATGGAAGGAGTTTCAGTATGGGGCCACACATTAAATGATATACTCCAACAATGTTCACAACATATCGTATGGGAGGAACACGGGCAGTCAGCAGTAGCTGTCCTGAAACTACTAATCTTTCAGAGGAGAAGGAAGAGTTGTCATTCTTCACCGTCTTGTCCTTCTCCTCTTCCTCCTTCACTTCATTTATATCCCCTCTCTTCCCCCAGAACCAAGGCTCAAAGCGGCATACAAGTTAAAAAACAGTGCAATGAAAGCATATAACAAGTCAACACTGAAACGGAACCAAACTATCAATATGATTTAAAACAATATGCAGTGTAGAATTAAAAAAATAAGAAGAAGCCATTTAGGAACAGCACAATTCTGTTGTTGCTGTGTGCGTTCAAGTCATTTTCCTATTTATGGGGACCCTAAGGTGAACCTGTGATGGGGCTGAGAGTGTGTGATGTGCCCAGTGGGTTCCCATCGTTGAATGGGGAATCAAACTCTGATCTTCAGGGTCGTAGAGAGGAGGAGGATGCAAGCATACAAAAGTCCCTGTTGTCATTTGTAACATTTCCGAATTAGAGTTAATGTGGCGATAAGACTGTTGCAGCAAAAGCTCTGACAATGAGGAATTTTGTCACATCTTAAGTCAGTGGTGGGCAACTTGTAGCCCTCCCGTGTTATTGGAGTGCAGCTCCCATTAGCCCTATCCAGCACCAGTCAATGATGAGGATAGGAAATTGCTAGAAACGTAATCTAGCAACATTTTGGATAGGAAATGTCCCACCTTTGCTTTAAAGACTGACAATTTTAACTTAAGCTTTGTGGGCTGCATCCTGATTCATCAGAAGCTTCAAGTGTTATGCTGAGTTGCAGAGGTAAGAAAAGTAACTTTGCCCATTATGGGAGGAAACTGTGAACAAAACATGTTGTAGGAAAATGAAATATGACAAATATAGATGAGAATCACAATTGCATTAATAGCAGCCGTACACAAAAGAGCTGGTGGGTGATAACACTGGATTCATCCAGACTGGTAATTTCTGCCAATTTGTGCTGCAGAATTTAATTTGCTCCTTGATGTTTCTTACAGCTTCCTGTCATTTCCTCATCCAAAAGTCCTCTTAATCTTTTTCTTTTAAACAGGAGCATTTAGGTTAACTTGTAAGCCTCCTTGCTTATAAATCAATATTTGTATATTTAAATTTAATTTTATATATTTAAATTTTGAGTTAAGTCTTTGAGTTAAGTCCCCAGCAACAAATGAAATCTCTGGTAAAGAAAAGGTTAAAAACCACCACCCTGGGGATTCCTTCCAGGGCCCCCCATGGATACCAAAATTCATAGATGCTCATTATGTACAATGGTGTAGTAAAATGGCATCCCTTTCAGTGGTTCTCAACCTGTGGGTCCCCAGATGTTCGTGGACTTCAGCTCCCAGAAACCCTGAGCATTGACCATAGTAGCTGGGGCTTCTGGGAGTTGAAGTCCACAAACATCTGGGGACCCACAGGTTGAGAACCACTGCCTTATATAAAATGGCAAAACCAAGGTTTGCTTGGTTGAATCCTTGGATACAGAATCCGTGGATATGGAAGGCCAACTGTATTGTGCTATTTGTGAGCCTTCCCTTTGCTTCTCCCCCGGACCACTTCTTCTTCTTCCTCCTCTTCCTCCTCCTTTGTCCCTCTAAATATGAACCTCGCCCGCCCACCTCTGCGCAGATTGTCTGGAAGGCTGGCTTGGAAAAGCGTAAAGCTAAAAGCCATCAGCAGACATGAAAGAGTTACAGCTTTATGCTTAACAGCCTGGGGGGAAATTTTGTCCTCTGTCAGCTGCCAAAAAAGGAGGAGTTTAGCACTGCGACTGACTCATACGGACCAGCTAGCCTGAGACTGCTGCGGATCTGTTTACTGGAGCACTTCTTCTGAACACATGAAAATTGTCAGTGCTGTGAACTCTGTGCTCTTGGTTTGTTTGAGGTAGGTTTCCAGTGCTTGAATGCATGCATTCTCTTCCTTTCCTCTTTGCTGCTAATTACAGCCAGGAGCAGTCTGAATGCCAGTGCAATTCTAGCAAGCATTGCTCTTCAAGAAAAAATTGGCTTGAAAGTTGTCTTGAGGATCTTGGTTTTAATAATCCCATTAGGTTTTGCTTTGTTTCAGCAACAGAAGTGATCTGTGAAGCAAAGAATCTGCTTCTATTCAAAGAATTCTTTTCAATAGAATTCCTCTGGTCTATTCCAAGAATCAAAATCTATTTATTTTATTTCACCTGATTACCCACAGCGTAAGAACTTGCAAGCTTTGGTGACTTTGGGAGATACTTTTCAGGCATAAGTGATGAATAAAAATAAAATGATGTTGTAACGTATGTTTTTGAATGCTCAAATCCTTCTGTTGATTGAATGATAGAATGCCATAGCCTTCCTTGAACTTGGTGCACTCGAGATGTGCAGGTTCCATCATTCCCAGAAAGTGTAAAGGCACAAAGGTTTGGAAAGGTTGGTGTGTAACATTTTGAAATCTACTTGTCTATCTCTGGGTAAGCCCTATTGGCAGATTTCTTTGCTTTTGTATATGATTGCAAATCCGTTGTTCATTAGTTCTTTCGGGCAAAGAGCTGTAACATTTGGAAGAAGGAAAACCTTTGACTAATAGAATTCCAATGAAGATCTGTTGAAACATTTCCACCCCCACCTCGACTGGTCTTTTAACTTCTGACTGGATCTGAACTAGAACTAACCAGAAAGGTTTCTATATTTTGCCAAACCAAGGCATTGAAATTGGATTGTAAAACTACTTTTTAGGTTGCAATCCTCTCCTCCATTTATTTGAGAAGGAGCCCCATTGAATTTAGTGAGTCTTACTTCTGAACAGGCAGGGAAGGGATTGCTTCGTTAGGGACTTGTTTGAAAAAAATACTAATCCAATTTGTCATTTGAGGTGAAAGCAGATAATAGAATTTGCTCCCCACATTTATTTTTAAGGACTAGTGCTATAAATTTTTATTTTACTCAGAATAATACCCTAGCAGTACATCATACATGTGGGGTCGAATCTCTCCCCTTTCTGTTAATAGTTCCGTTGAAGAGAAAGTGGTGGCTTGGAACAATTGCAAAATGAAAATAAAAGTCACTTTGGTTTGCTTTAACCGTCTTTGGTCAGGGATGGAGGTCTGAGGTTTTGGGTCAATTTACATATGACTCCCTTTTTAGATGTTACGTCAGTGTGGCTGATGGCGCTTTGTGTTTTAGTAGTTTCTCTTAGTGCCTTATCTGTTTTACCCAGATTGGGATCTTTGTTGCCTTTTTACTTGTTACTCCCTTGCTTTACTAACATTTATGGATTTTAATGTTGTGGGTTTTCCCTAGGTTATTAGCTGTTGCACGCATGGTGCTTTATAAAGCACAAGTGAGCCCCTGGTTGGAGGAGATAAAAATCTTGCAAACTTTAGACAGGATTAAAAATAGAGGAAGGGCAGGGAGGTGGAACGTACATGCCAACATTTCATAGATAAAAAACTGAGAGACATGTGCATAGTTCTGGGTGTGTGTAATTCGAAGGCAATCTCCAGCAGGGAAAGTCTCTTTTAGCAGCACAGCATAGCACAACTCTGCACGTTCTCTTCCAAGGCTAGGAGAACCTGCCCCAGTTTGCTTTCTCCTGAGCTCACTGGGAAAGTTTCCTCTGTCCCTGGCAGAGCTGATTACGTGCACTTTGAGCTGAGTTAGAATCATAGAATCATAGAGTTGGAAGAGACCCCAGGGGCCATCGAGTCCAACCCCCTCCCATGCAGGAACACCCATCAAAGCATTCCCAACAGATGGCCATCCAGCCTCTGCTTAAAAACCTCCAAAGAAGGAGACTCCACCACACTCCATGGAGGCAGCAGCATATTCCACTGCCGGACAGCCCTGACCGTCAGGAAGTTCTTCCTGAGGTTCAAGTGGAATCTCCTTTCCTGCAGCGTGAATCCATTGCTCCTTGTCCTAGTCTCTTGAGCGGCAGAGAACAAGCCCGCTCTCTCCTTGACATGACATCCCTTCAAATATTTAAACATGGCTATGATGTCCCCTCTTAACCTCCTCTTCTGCAGACTAAACATACCGAGCTCCCTAAAGCCGTTCTTCACAGGGCATGGCTTCCGGACCCTTCACCTCCACCATTCACCAGTTTGCAGCAAATGAAATAAGACCAAGCTTTGCTGTGAAGACAACTTGTAACCAACAAGGGAGATGGAACTTGAATATGCTTTCTAACTCCTTCAGCCCCACCTGTGTCACTGGGGAGGCATTCTTTATGGAGTGTGCTGGACTGAAAACATTGTTGCTGCGTGCCTTAAAGTAATTTCTGACTTATAGAGACCCTAAGACAAACCTGCCATGGGATTATCTGACATTGAGAACTGTGATGCATCCAAGGTCACCCATGGGTTTCCATGACCAAGTGGAGAATTGAACTCTGCTCTCCAGGATTGTAGTCTAAAGCATGTTGGCTCTCTAGCCACCTGGAATTACTCACTGATGTATGTGTAGGGTGTGTTATATGAGGGCTGTGGCCACATCTTTCTTTTTTCCAATGTAGATTTCATATTTGGTTTCTCTTCGTGAGTCGATATAATGTCACTCGTGTCCATGTCTATTTTCAGAACACCTTCTAGCGTTTATCAGTTACTCATCTCCAGTGGTGTTGTGTGGGAGTTTATTATTCTGTTCCACGATGACACACCTCTGATTCTTCACTCCTGTTCTTCAAGGCATGATTTACCTTCTCTAATTAGGTGTCCAGCTTCATTTTACACCCTGGATCCCAGTATAGGCTTCAACAGACGCGATGCATACTCTCCAACTGTTCCAGTTTCTGGCAGAGAAATTCCCATTAATCTCCATCTGTTTAGCTGCTGTTAAAATGTTCTAGTTTTTCTCTCCTCCTCCCATTTCCCTCCTTTGTCCTCAACCTACTTCAGCTGCAGCAAGCTGAATTCAAAGAGAAAAAGTAGTTTGCACTCCATCAACTCAGCAGGGTGGAGAAGAGAGGAGTGGGTGGAATGTTGCCCTTCCCAGGAGGCTCAGGCAAAAGCAAACTGCTGTAGCCTCTTCTAGCTTTGTCATTAATAATTTTTGCCATTCTGATCACATTTATGATGTTGCTTGGCCACACATGTCCCATTTTCATCTTCAAAATGTTGGAGAGTGTGGAGAGGTCCCTGGCATGCCATTTGTGGAGTAACTTGGTTGAGAATGGCACACATCTCCTGATCAGGTTTGGCCTATTTGCTGCCCTAGCACCAAAGCTTGGGGAAGTTACTTTTTAGTCTATAGCTCCCAGAGTCTCCAAGTGGTCTTGTTGGTTTGCAGATCCTGGGTGTTGTGGTCCCAGAAAAGAAACTTTTCAAAGTGCTGGTAGAACTTTTTCACCTTTAAAAGAACAAGAAGCCACCAAATGAATCAAACGTGGCCACAACGGTGGTAACAGACTGCTGCAAAGGAAAGAATGAGCTCTTTGTGGAGACGCAACGGCCATGCTGGCTGGCAAATAATACTCTATAATTACTTCTCATTTCTCAAAATCCGCTAGTCTTTTTCCTTTTACCAAAACCATAAGCATTTCCGTTTCAATCATGTCTAAGATTTTTAGCAAGCAGTCATTTAATTGGGGTATCTCTTGTTCTTTCCATTTTTGTCAGCACTTGCAGATTTGAGTATTTGTGAGTTCTTTTATTTAATTAATTTTATTATTTATTGTTTATTTGAATTTATTTATTTTAAAAAATGTTATTCTGTTTGCCCCTGCCATGAAAAAAATATGTTCCCTCTAGGAATCCCTGGATCCTCCAGTGTGACTCTATGACTGCTTCCACTGGTATTTTACCATAGTTGTGCTGGAAGACCTAGAAATTCTTAGAGAAGTATTCTCAGATTTAAAAAAATAGCATTTGTGATTTTTATTTTTATTCATGTTTTTTCCACTTTTGCGTGGGTTTTGTACCCCAATCCCTGCGAAAGCGGAAGGCTCACTGTGCTTCCTTTCTTTTTCAGTTCTGCTTGTTAAACGTCATAAGATGTCATCCAGTGTGTTGCCTGTCATTTCCCAGAAGGACTTGGAGAGCATTTCTCTGATGAAGACAGGATGTGGCTTTGCTCTCAAAGCCTTCCATGTTCCTGGGAATATAGATGTTTCCTTGAAGCTCTTAACTACTCAGAATGCAACAGAGAGGTGAGTTTCCAGGTTTGCTTCCTTGTTTGCGTCTTTGTCGAAGAGAGCAAGTGGGTACCACTAGCCTCAGCCAGGCTCTGCTGAACTCATCGTACGGGAGCAGAATCTGCCATTATGAGACCCTGGTAAAAGTGAGTGACTACAGTCAGGTGCAGACAGGGCTAATCCTACCATTACAGTGGCAGTGGGCAACTCCAAGGGGTCCCAGGACCCACATCTTGCCCCCAAACAATACTTGTCCTTTTTTATTTGAGTTAACTTCAGCTTATGGCAACCCTATGAGAGAGAAATCTCCAAGGCCATCAATGGCACTGCCCAGGACTTGCAAACTCTGGGCTGTAGTTTCCCTGATCAAATCAATCCATCTGTAATTTGGTCTTCCTCTTTTCCTGCTGCCTTTTACTTTTCCTAGCATTATACAAGCTGCCAAAGAGAAAGAGGAAATCTAGGAGTGGAAGCTGGAGATCCCCTTCTGATTTTGAGATGTCAAGTAATTTCTGGATGTTAAGGAATGCAAGGAGACTCCTGCATCTCTTTAAAAGCTGAATCGTCTCCCCTGGAGGCTCCAGTGGAGATGGTGCAAGTCTTCTTTTCAGCTAGGCAAGATGCAGTTTGGGGTGGGATCTGGAGTTGCTAAGGGCCACCTGTGGTCCCACGGCTAAACTTTAATCACCCCTCCATTAGACAGAGTGGGGCAGGTCCCTCATACTGCATCGGTTCAGTTGGTTCGTCCAGTCCAGTCCATCAACTCTGTCTGGGCGGCTTTCCAGGGTTTCAAGTCTAGAATTCTTTGCAGAGCCCTATTGGGAAATCCCTGATGGCGCTAGTGCCTCTGAGCATGTGCAGAGTGTAATCAGTGGTACAGTGAGCTTTTTACTTTTGCAAAGAAAACCCCATACTTTAGGGTCATCATAAGTCAAAAATGATTTGGAGGCACATAACTACAACAACAATAACAACTTAGAGTTTAGGAGGAGAGGTTGTGATGATTCTCTATCAAGTCTGAATCTTGGCAACTTTTAAGAGGATAAATTTTAATACAGTGAGCTTTGACAGCAGCAACAGCTCTTCTTCAGCTGCGATTGGTAGACTCATATTTTGGCATCCTGCAAACAAGGAAAATGCTGGTCAAGGCCTCAACTTTTGGTTCAGCTGAGTAGCTGAGCAGTGATAGGAACTAGCTAATTCAAACCGGTTGTGTTGGAATTTTTCAAACAAAAAAGGACAACTTTTAAAGTTATTTTTAAGCTTAATTAATTAATGTTGATTGGTATGCCAACTATTCCAAGTCTAAAAATTGACTATAAAACTTTATCCCCCTTCTCCAAATGATGATTCAGGATTTTTTGCTTGTTAGGATGCAGAAGTGAGAGAGCTAACCTTTTGCTCAGTGTCTGGAGAGAGGATGTGTGATTGTGTTAAGCAAGTGCAGGAGACTTGAGGTCAATAATAAAACATGCTGTGACCACAGCCAAACAAAGATCTGTCAGAAGAATTTACTTTGAGAGCTATGAGATCCTGGTTAAACACTCATTAAACTATAATGAGTTGTTGGTGCCACTTTACTGAAAGTAGGGTAGCATCCATTTATTCACTATATATAAATACTAGAACATACTGATAAAGGAGTATTCTTGTTGTTGTGTACCTTCAAGTCATTTCCAACTTACAGCAAACCTAAAGTGAACTTATCATAGGGTCTTCTTGGCAAAATTTCTTCAGAGGAAGATCCCTGTTGCCTTCCTCTGAGGCTGAGAGAGTATGACTTGCTAACTGACTTGTGCTGGCTGAGGCTGATGATTGTTGAAGACCCTCTTCTGGAGGTCCAAAGGCTCTACACAAATGCTCTACACAAATGTTTGCATCACCATGCATTGTGAAAGTCGAGGACTGTGACCGTAGGAACCAGACTGCCAATTAATTTTGCTGTCTTGGGTGATTTTTTTAATCCATCTAAAACAGTCATTGCAAAATGCCCCCCTTTTATGTTCCGAATATATTTGCAGAGATTTGAAAGCACTTCTTCAAGAGGTGGCGGGCACTCAACGCATGCAGTGCGATAGGCTGATGCCTTCTGTTGGTATCTGCCAGTTCCAGAGTTTTCTTAGCATTGTCACGGAATGGATGCACAACAGATCTCTCAGTTCGCTCATCCACGAGGTATGCAAGAGACAGAGGAGTCTGCCTTGTCTGGAACTTATTTATATGGATTTTGACAGTGTTCCTGTTGCTTGTGTGGTATTTAATTCCTTTCTCCTTACTTTCTTCTCTGTCCCCCTCCTCCTGTTCAGATATTGGAAATGTAATGCCTCTCATGCAGCATTTGTACGCATTTGGAATACATACCTGATCTAATATATGAAAGTCAAAGTTTGTCTGTTTGGCTGTGTCAGGCAAAGACCTCATATGATTGGCTGCCTAAAAGGATTCTGTGGAATCCTGGGGTTTGCAGTTTAGGGGGGAGCCTTTGGAATTCTCAGCCGGAGAGCTCTTGGGCCTCAGTCAGCTGCGTCTGCCTTGAATAGGCCAGTTGCTATGGAGACAGTGCCTAGCAGCAAGGAGGAGGGCAGTGTATTCTGTCAGGAACCCAACCTCTGTATGGTAATAACTCTGAATACAGATTGGATTGGGGACTATGGGAAAAATTGCAAGTACTGGACAAGACAGTTTGGGGGATTAGAGACAAAAGATCTCATCTTTCTAACAAGTATTACCTATGAGAAAAGAAAATTCTGGGCAATGCCGGGTATATACGCTAGTAGCTTATAATTATTGGCTAGAATCCACTGTTAACAGTTACAAAAGCATAAACTAGAGTTACTCTTTTGTGATTGGATCATATTCACAGTCCCTATGTATTCCCTACTTTAGGGAATGTGTAAGGACCGTAACAGTTCCCCAGTCCTCACTTACCAAGCAGCAACCGTTGTGAGCAATAGGGGTTTGTTCCGTTGATCGGGAAGTAGTTGACTCACATTCCCCAATCCCTCCCATGGGTGATGTCTACTGCAAAGGGTTTTTTTTTTTAACAGGGATCCTGCTTCTGATCATCACACTGGAGATTGCTGTCAAGAACTGCTACTTTCTGTTACTCAATAAAACACATGTATAATTTCCATGTCGTTTATTGGAAGCACAATGGGCTAGTAAAGCAAATGTTGCTGGCACTAGTACCTTGCTTCAGACCCATTGTTATATAGTAAAACACAATAATCCATCAGTATCTATTCCTGACGCCCATTGGCGGTTCTGTCAGGCTTACACCCCCTTTCCTAATTGCCAAATTGTTTTTTCTGTTGTTGAAACAACTCCTGTCTACAGTCACTTTGATCTTTAGAATTTCCTTCTTGGTCTTTGATATTCTGATTTTAATTCCCACTATACTTCTAGCCTAATCCTCTTAAATCACCCTCTGATTGCTACCATCTAAGCACAACAAGGAAATGCTATTTACCAATGCTGGTCAAATGCTATTTATTGCCCCAGCCAGTAAACAACACTGACCATTTGGTCTCTAAGACTCCAGTCTCTACTAATTCTCAATTATATTCCCACTGTTCCTGTTACACTCAGCATTTCTACATACCTACTCACACCTTCCCATTCCACAGATCAATACATGTCTAGGAGAAAAAGCGACATGACAATTGTTCATGGAAGTGGGGTGGAAATGTCAGTCAGCTGTTTCTTGGTCGACAGGGGAACAGATCCCTGTCGCTCACAATAGCTGTTGCCTGGAAAATAAAGATTAAGGGGGTTATTCTGAGAGACACTACTAGGGGTAACAACTAGAGTAGTTACACAGAAAAATAGGTGATATAGAGTTGCAGCCACCAGATGTAAGATGTAATTAATTTGTCATATTCAGTTATCTTACTGATTTTCAAGGCAATATTGTTGAATTTACCTTGGAAGAAAAAGAGATATCAAATATGTGTATATCATGAGTCAGGAGCCTATTCATTTCTGAAGAAATGATCTGGGTCCAGCTTTGGGCAGAAAATACAGTCCCCTTTCAAAAGGTTGTCTCTCTTGAAGTTTATTGAAAAGATTATTGTGTAAAGTCAACAGACATAACGGAACCCATTGCTGAGAAATGGGCTTGCTTTGTAGCTTGTTGAGGTTTGGGTTGTGGACATAGGAATTATTTCTGCAGAGTGAATCAACCAAGGAAAAGCTTCATCCCACAGTATAGTTAAACTGTTGCCCTTGGCTATCTAAAGATGTCGTGGCTTGGATGGCTTTAAAAGAGGATTAGACTTATTTGCCATATATAAGAGGGCAAGCAAATGGCTAACAGGATTGATCAGCCAACAACAGACTCTGCATTGTGATCCTGTCTTCTTGATGGCCTAGCAAACCGTGATCCAAGACACTGTGCAAACAATTTCTGGTTTGGTAAGCTGCTGGATGTGTACCCAGGAATTGTGTTTTGTTTTTTCTTGCAGCATGAACTCTTCCCAGAACTGCCATTTACTCTTTCTGTGAGAATCCTGTCCGACGTGGCAGAGGGCCTGAATTATCTGCACTCTTTGGAGCCTCCCATCCTTCACCACAGCCTGAAGCCCTCCAACGTCCTGATAGATCTGGAGTACAGAGCTAAGGTGAGACCGCTGAATATGTGCTGTTTGCCTCATTTCCCTTTTAATTTAGAGAAAAACAGGCTTATAACAACTTAGGCCATTTCCGCACTAGGCTGTTATAGCACGATGATTCCACTTTCAACATCCTCTGGAATCCTGGGGTTTGCAGTTTCGGGAGGGGCCGGGCGGCCCCTCCCGAAACTGCAAACCCCAGGATTCCAGAGGATGTTGAAAGTGGAATCATCGCACTATAACAGCCTAGTGTGGAAATGGCCTTAGCGAAGAAGATAACACGATAAAGAGATTTAAATACAAAGCCACCAGTACAGCTGTTTGTCACCAGTGAGATGCTACATGAATCTTTAGAGTGAGTTCGTCATGTCCTACGGAAACCTGGGATTTGTAGTTCTCTGCGGAATTTAGACTTTCTCAGAGAGCTCTAGTACCACTTGTCAAACTACAGATCCATTAGATGCAGCCAGAGAGTTAATGTGGCATGCTGTAATTGTGTATGTGAAAGAGACCCTAGCTATTGGCACATCCATTTTCTTAAAATGGCACTTCCATTTTGCAGATATCAGATTATGGCTTAGCCACTTGGAGAAGGCAGCAAATACGTTCATTCCTGCAGAACTGTAACAGCAGAAGTTGCTGGGATTTGCTTTACCTCTCACCTGAAATACTTCAGGGAGGCTGCTTCTCACCAGAAGGTGACATGTACAGGTGAGCTTCTCTTTCAGATCAGAAGTACATCATTTGAAGCACCTGATTTGTTTTTTAATTTATTTATGCCATGTATATGCTGTCTCGTAACTTAACATTCTCAGGATGGGTTACACTAAGCATGCAGAAATTATTTAAGTACAACATAAAATCAAAAAAGTAATCTCACCACTGGCTTAAAAGGTAACAGCAAAACAAAACTTGTCCCGTAATTAAATGCAAACTGAGAGTGTCAAAGACTCCGTGAAGTTTTCAAGAGACCGGGGTGAAATGCTCCTCTCTTGCCATGGGGCAAACTTCTCTTGGAAATGAGTGGAAAGGATGCATGTCTTGAAAGATAGCTAAAAGATGGTCTTTTCTCATATTGAAAGAGTGCATTTCTTTCAGCAAAGTTGGATCCTTGATTCACCAAGCTTGGTCTTCAAATTTCTCATGGAGTCACTGGGGAAGGAAATTCCCCTTCAGAAGATTGCCCCACAGCTTGGCTGGAAAAAATCCTCTGGATCTGTGGTGGGCAAAGTGCACCCCATCAAGGATGTTTTCACTGTCTATGACCCCTCTAGATCTCCTGGACTGCCCTTTTTAGGACCTGGGGGTGAAGCCTCCAAAAGCAGCAATTTACTTTTTTAAATAGATAGCAGCCTCTCTTTGATTAAACACACACACACACACACACACACCAAAAAAAACCCACCAAGATCTGAACTGCCATCCATTTCCAGTTTTGTCTGTTTTTTTAAAGGAATTTATGTTCTGTGAATTAGTCTGGTCCTCTTTTAAAGCTGCTCTAGTTTAGTGGCCAGTGTTGCTACATCTTATAATATCTAATTCCACAGTTTAATTATTCACAGTGTACAGGAGTACTTCCTTTTGTCTGTCCTGAATCACAATTCCTGCTAGAATTGTGGGAGAGGGAGCAATCCTTTCCCTGCCCATTCCCTTCATGCTGGCTGTAATTTCAGCCACCTGTATCATGTTTCCTCTGCCCCAGACTCAGTTACTTGGCTTTTTTTTTTTATAAACTTGAGATCCTCAACATTTCTAAGCTTTTGCAAAAGTTTTTGTCTCCTGAATAGCTGGAGTAAAAATGCTATCAAAGAGGAGAAATAAGGACAGATTTTGTATAAAATTTTCTTGGACGTGTTAACTTGCTAGTTTATATAGCAGACCTTACAAACTACTGTGTGTCTGTCTTTTAATATTTGTTCCTAGCTTTGGAATGATGTGTTGGGAAGTCCTGAGCAGAGAGAAGCCCTTGAGAGGTAGGCATTTGTGTGCCAATTATCCTCTTTCCGTTTAACTTTTAACAAAATTCTGTTTTTTGCATCCCCCTTACAGACTTCATCTTTTCCAGGATGTAATGAAGTCTGAATCTTTTCCCTCTTGCTGTTACATAAAGAAACATCTTTAACAATGCTCTGGATTCTTTTAAAATAAGGCCCTCTTTCGGAATACTCCATTCCATTCCCCTTTCCTGTCTTCCTCCTTATGCCTGTCAGCCACCTGACATTTCCAGTCTTCAATGGATTTTCCTGAAAGCTATAGGTCTGCACACACTTAAATCAGGCCCTTTCCGCACCTTGCCTTCTTCTGGCGCTGTGCGGGGATCGCGTGAGCAGCCTCTGGCAAGAGGCTCTTGCATTCCAGGTCCTTCGGCTCCGCACGAGCTGCCTGCTTGCGCGAGAGCCCCACCTCTTCCTTCCACAGCGCAGTCTGGGACCTTCCCAGGCTGTGCTGGGGCACGAAGCACAACCAGTGTTGCTCCGGAGGCTCCGCATGCCACCTAAGTGTGTGCAGGGCCCGCGAGCAATGCGTGGTCGTGCACCATTTTCGGCTTCTAGTCGAAAGTGAAAAGGTGCGCGATCGGCGCCTGCCAGCCCCTGGAGTGTCACGTGATTGTGAGTGTGTTGTGCAGCTCGCTCCTCACAATTGTGTGACGCTCCAGGTGCCCTTTCGCATGGAAAATGCCGTGTGAAAAGGGCCTCCGTGAACGCAACAGGATATCTTAACATACACTGTGGAATAAACATGCTCTCTAGTGGATTGCTCTACATTGGATTGCTCTACAGCAGAGCTTTCCAGACTTTTCATGTTGGTGACACACTTTTTAGACATGCATCATTTTGCAACACAGTAGTTCAGTTTTACTAGCAAACCGGAGGTTAAACTAACCCCTGATAAGAGATACAGACACATACATAAATTGCAGCAACAAAATCTATGGGGACACAACATATCTCATGAAAACCTTTCATATATTTTAAAAAATATATGATTTAGTAATAATAACATACATTTCCAAAATTGTAGGCGACACACCTACACACTTCAGGCAACAGACTAACGTGTCGTGGCACACCGTTTGGAAAGCCCTGGTCTACAGAGTTTATACAGTGTACTTTTGGGCTTCAGTGTCTTGCCTCTTGCTTTTGCTCGTCCTCAGCTTGTAACTGGGCAACAAGAGCTCCTTCCATCATTTCTTGTAAACCTACCTTCAAGGTAACTATCTGAGACTTGGGCAGCTCCCACATCGCTGCACCTGCCCCTCCTCCATGGCTTCTCTTTGGGACTGGCATCAATAATCAGCTGGATTAGGCTGGTACCTGCCTTCTGAGAAACTTTCCCTGGCTGGAAATGGCAATGTAGGTGTAGCACTTTTGGCAGGCTTAATTCTCTTTGAGCCTTGTGCAAACATTGGCCAGACTCCCATTTTGTCTGGCAGCCGGAAGAAAAGGGCTGCAGAGTGACCACGAAGGAAGTAAGGCGATAGAGAAATAGACTGCTGCTGGGAGCTGACCGTTTTTGCCTGCCTTCCCTTGATGCTGCTGTGTCACCCTGGGAAAAGTGGGACTAATAGCATGGTTAATCAGCAGGATTCTTGCCAGCGTCTGCTCCTTTGTCAAAGATAAAAGCTGATGCCAAAAACAGAGGGAAAACAAAAAGAAACTGCAGGTGCTTTAAATTCTGTGCTGCCCTCTTGCGGCTCTTCTGTGCTTTCTTTGGAAATAATCATCTGCGTGTGCAAGTCAATTGACCTGTTATTCTTAGCACTGACAGTGTTTCCAAAAGAATGTTTTCTTTTCCTACTGCAGGCAAGAAGACTTTGCTGGAAGTCATAACGGAAGTCTGCGGTGGAGTGCGCCCTGGGATTGAACCAACGTTCACAGCAAGCAGCCCGATGCATCGCAACAAGCTGGTACAGCTCATTCTTTTGTGCTGGCATCAAGAACCCCGTAACAGGCCACGCGCCGCAGGTAACAACTTACATTTTCTACTCTCTGACAAGGTCTTGCTTCATAGATCATATCTGGAAAAAAGGGGGGCTTTTAAAGAAAGGGGAGAGAGAGAGATTACAGGGACACATATTTTTTTTTCTGGTTCTCTGGTAAACTTGGATGGAATCACCCTCCCTAAAAAAGCAAAGCTTGGAAACATTTAAGCTTACAGAATCCACCAGCCAATATAACAAGTGGCTTTAATTAATGTAGGATGCTTTGCAGAAGTAATCACACACACCTTTGACCTTTCCACATTTTGTTGTTTCCCATTTTGTTTTCCCAGCCTAGAATTAACTTAGGTGGACTTGGCATTGTTACCACTTGATGTACACAAAATACTTCACACTGTGAAGGCGCATAATATTAATATTGTGGCACAAAAAGTAAAGTAAATAAAAACACCACTCACAACAATGAGAGGAGTTTGTTCCAGCCCGCTGCCATGAAGTCAGCAAACCTTGTCTTATAATATGTACCTGCAACCTCCATTGTTTTATCTGTAACTTTACCTGTTGGCTTGCTACATCTTCTGTTGATTCTCCTGCAGTGGTCTGGCTTAGACATATATAAATGATCCATCTGTCCACATGACTCCATGGCCATTTCCGCAGTGGCCTATTATAGCGCTATGATTCCACTTGCAACATCCTATGGAATCCTGGAATCCAGCCGGCCCCTCCCGAAACTGCAAACCCCAGGATTCCATAGAATGTTGCAAGTGGAATCATTGCGCTATAACAGGCCAGTGTGGAAATGGCCCTTGTTTACATACCACAGAAGTATGGTAACTAGCATTTTCTGAGGTTCATTGCTTGCAAAGTATGTTAATAATGTTGTTAATAGCCATACCAATGGAAATCCATGCATATCTAGACTCATGTAGAAGTAACCTCAGAAGTGGCAAGAATCCATATGAGCAAAAACATGCATAGTGTGAGAAGGGGCCCTTTGGATTCTAAATGAGGCTGAAGAAAGATTTGCACTTGTATACGTGCATGCAGACATATAAATACAGCTTGTGCATGTTTTCTTTTACAGAATGCACAGCACTTCTACAAAATATTCTCAGTACATTTGGAAAAGAGATGATTTCTGATGCAATATACAATCTGATTCATGCAAAGGTGAGCTATAATCCATTAGGGTGTCACTGCTTGATACTGCTTTGCAAAACTAGAGTAGAGAGTTCAGCTGCAAAATGTCATGGGTAAAACTAGCATTATCACTCTCGAGCTTTACAGTATGTAATATATTGGGTGCCTAATGACACTCTCTGCTGCGGGAATGCTTCTGGCCATTTTGGGTGAGAAAATGGTGCTTCCCTTTAAAGGAGAACCAAGAGAGCAGAAGGGTTGGTGCTTCTTTTAGGTTCTCTTGGGATGGACTAAGCTCTCAGCTTTCACTACTTTACTCAGAGAAGGGGATGGTTGCTTTTTTATATATATAAGAGTTAATACTGTGCCTTAATTTTTATCAAAAACAGAACCATCTCCTTCTCTGAGTAAAATGGCAAAAGGCCTTTTTGAATGCTTGGACCAGAAAATGGAAGGAGCAGTAGCTGGGGGGCTGCACCCTGATGCTGTCACTTTTCCTTCTCAACAGAATGACCTTCGACTTATCCATGGGTCATATCAGAATCCATAATTTTGGCCCCAAAATCTGACCTGCCCCTAACTTATATATCAGTATATATGGTATATTCTAAATTGTATTCACATAATTTTAAAGATTGAGGAACTCTATAGAACAGTATTTCCCAAGCTGCTTAATGTACTGGCAGAGTTTTTTTTTTCCATTGTGCCAGGGACCAGTACCATATTTTTTCCCCTTGTTTACAGCTGTTTCTTTTTTTCCTGGAAACACTCCAGGGACCAGCAGTAAGTGGCTCATGAACTAACACTGGTCCATCGACTGCAACTGGGAGTAGCACTGCTCTAGAACATGTACACTTATAAATGGCACCTGCTGCATTTCTGAGTTCCAGTCAAAAGGGGGTTTGAGACCCATAAAGCCCTTTCTGACTTGGGAGCTCAATATCTAAAAAAACCTGCCTTTTCCTATACAGTATGCAACTATTAGCTTCCTAAAACTGTTAGGCAAAATGCTGTCTTTGAAAGCTGTGTCTGTCTGAGTTATGAAAAGTCACTACAAAGGGAAGATTTCTCAGCCTCCCCTTCTCACCAGCTGAAGAATCCACATAGCTGGATGCGGTAACAGAGGAACATCCATGACTTTTTGAGACAGATGACCTTGAGGGTGTTTGCAGATGGAGAACTCCTCCACGAGAACCAATCAAAAGGCATTTGGGCAGCTATTCCAGCTTTTCCACATTAAGAGAATAAAATAAAAGCAGAAGGCATGGGGAAGGTTATGCATGGAGGAGAATAACATCTGGATCCCTTGTAAAATCTCATGAAGAAGGCAGGGCGGGGACACATTTGAAATCCTTGCTAGAAAACTCCCTTAAGTCTCCAACCTCACAGTGCTGGGATACAGGTTGTTCAGTAAGCAGTGGGGCAAACATCCAAAAGGAGTTACAAGGGAGAGGTCACTGAAAGGAATTAGGCAAGGCGAAGTAAGATTAACATGAACTGAAGTGTAAACAAAGTTTGGATGAGCTTCGCAGTGAAAATACTGTGAAGGAAGAAAACCATGAAATTATAGAGCAACAGAACTTCATGAAGGTAGAAGTCACGAGGTGTTTGTTAGTACAGGCATACCTGTTGGGATACTTAAAGCTGCATTTTTGAGAATTACCTGTGGTTAGCATTGCTTCCACTGACATGCTCTATTTCCCTCTTTCAGGACTGTGCGATAGATGCTGCCAAAGGCCCGGTTGCTCATGTGCTCGACAGAGACACGCACAATTTGGAGGTGAGCGTAGGAACACTTTAAGTCACACCTTTCTTCCCTGTGGCTCCTAATCCTTACTTTCAGTGGCTTCCAAGGGTTTCAGATAGCTGGCAGAAACTATTGTGGGATAAACAAAACATATATGAATCTCCAGAATAAAATTAGAAACAATAGGAACAAAATCTGGGAATTTCTGGTCTTTTAAATCATCTGTTTTTTTCCCCTTCATTCCTGTTAATTCATTATTTGGAGAAAGGTGGAATATAAATAAAATGAAATAGAGTGTATTTTAATATTATTATTTGAAAGAATCCTCACTTTTTCTCATTGTTTGTTTCAGATCATCTGTACCCAGAACAACAATGGGCCCAACAAAGGAATTAACCTAAAAGCACAGACTTTGTCAAACATTTGTCCTGAGAGTGGTGCAAGAGGGCCAGGAGGTGAGGCTAACTGGGCATTCCTTGTCCGCAACAATCCTTATCAGGACACAGTAATAAGAAAAGGTGATGTTTTATTGAGATCTTTAGTCCATTAAAATGGGTGGTGGTACAGGATTCCCTTGAGGGACCTGGTGAGGGCAAAAGGCTTGTCTTTCGCTTCTTATGTCATATCCCCATCTATTTTGGGTTTGTTGCTACATGTCTTCAAGTCCTTTCAGCCTATGGTGATCCTAATGCAACCCTATCATTGGGTTTTGGGTAGGGGAAGATTTGTTCAGAGGAGAGTGACTTGCCCAAAGTCACCCACTGGGTTTCCATGGCCAAGTGGAGATTTGAACCCCTGTCTCCTTAAACCACTATACCACACTGGCTTTCATTGGCAAGATTTCTTCTGAGGAGGTTTGCATTGCCTTTCTCTGAGGCTGAGAGAATGTGACATGCCCAAGGTCACCCAGGAGGTTTTCGTGGCCAAGCAGAGATTTGAATTTAAGTCTCCTAGAGTCCTAGTCTGCACCATGCTGGCTCTTTTGTGGGAAAGCAGAGCTGTGAAAAGTTGTTTTGGTCTACAGTTGCAGCCCAAAAGTAACTTTTCCAAACTCTAGTCTCGGGGAACCGCCACATCAACTTTCTTGTTTATTTGCTTATTTAATTTATAGCCTATGTATCCTGTCTGAAGGGGTTTTTTTAAAAAAAAAATGTGGTAGCAAACATCTAATTTGGTTTCCAGTGACGGATAAAGCACCCAAGCATGTATTGTCGCCATAAAGAACGCTTCCGTGACTAAACCAACAAGGAAGAACTTCCCCTACCCTCTGATTCTCGCCTGCAATTTTTCTCCCTTTGTTGTGGTTGTGTACCTTCAAGTTGTTTCCAACTTATGGTGGCCCTAAAGTGAACCTATAATGGGATTTTCTGAGGCTGAGAGTATGTGACATGCCCAAGGTCACCCAGTGGGTTTCCATGGCTAAGCAGGTTGTGGCTCCTTTACCCCACACCACAATAGTCTCCTCTGGAAATGACGTGAAGGCACATAACAACAACAAGTTTAGCCCCAAAACCAGAAAATAACCTTAAAATGGGGGAAGATGTTGGTGACAAGAGATCTTAAACTCTCTGTCTTTCTGCCCACTGATCTTCCCATAGAACAGGGGTGGGCAAAGTGCAGCCCCCAAACTGCATGTGGCCCCCAGGAGCCAAAAAAATTGCTCCAGAATGTCCCCAAATGCACTCTAGTGGGCGTGGAGGGCATTTCCTCTGCATTTGGAGACCCCGTCAGGGCTCAAAAAATTGCCCTAAAATGCCCAATAGGGTGAGTGGGGCACATTTCTACCACATTTGCACTTCCCCAGGCCAATTTAGATGGTTTTTGAAACAGGGAGTGAGTAGGAAATGACTTCTGTTTACTTCCTGTGGCTTAAAAAAAGTCCTGCGCTCACTCTAAAATTGCCCAGGAAGGTCTCAAAATGTGGTGAGAAATGCCACCATATCCCCTAGAGGGTGTTAGAGGACCTTTTTTGGGTGTTTTGGTGAGTAGCAGGTGAGGTGGAGAATCGAGTTCCCCCCTCCCACTTCCAAAATTGCCCATCCTAGTCTTAGAAGGACTCCTATTCCCTGTCATCTTGGATGTTTCAGAGTTGGAAATACCCATTTGCTGTGAAAATTCCCTCTGGTTTCTGGGCAGGAGGATTGTGTACCTCTGTCTTCAACCAACATGAATTAAATCTTGTTTGCTTTTGACTGTTTCCGATTGTAAAAGCAATCTGTATCTTCATGTCCCTCCACAGTGGCTTCTGTGAATCCCAGCTTGACCCCTGGATAAATAATCCACTTCTTTGTGTAACAGGGTGTTTTGACGGTGTGTCTTCATTTACTGGAAGACAGAAAGATAGAAAGAAGTAATAGCACTGACAGTACAGGGATCCCCCCTTATCCCGTTTTGCTTTCCGCGGTTTCAGTTACCTGTGGTCAACCTCTTCCCACACAAATTCACCTCCCTCCCTCCTACTCTTTGCCCCAACCTGTCCCCAGAATCCAGGCAATGCCACTTGTGGGGCCCGCCTGCCTCCCCGCCCGCCCGCCCCCCACTTTAACCACCTCCCTATCAATACCACCACAGAAAATAGTTCTGGAATCTCCAGAAGTAGCCTTCTAGCTTGTCAGGGACCATTGAGAGCCTTCTTTCTATCTGTCTGTGTGAATCCTTTCTTGGTCCCTAGAGAGAACTAGCTAGAAGGCTACTTTTGGTAATGGTACAGGGTTTGGTACTATCCATGGTTTTGGGCATCTTTGTCTTGAAACATCTCCCCCAGTGATAAGAGGAGACTACTGTAATCTTTATTATCTTTGCACCAATAAAGCAGTTTTTTCTATACTGGAAAGGTTCACTGTCTAAGCAATAGGACACAAAATGGGAAGTATATGGGGAGAGAAGGAGAAAGCTGGTACCATAGATCACAGCAAGTCTCATGTGGCATTGTTTGACTACAGCACCCATCATTCTTGCCCATTGACTCTGCAGACCCTTTTGTAAGCTACCTTGCATGCAAGCCTGGGAGAAAGGAGGGATGTAAATAAAGTGCTAGATGGGTAGATAGAATGGTTGAGAGCAGTGCTGTTCAGTTAGTCTTGCTATGTGGCCTCCCAGCCATGAGCTGGCCCACTGGGTACTTCCTCATCCCCAGCAGCCTTTGTTCGACAGGGGAAAGCTCCCAGCCAATCAGTTCAAACCTAGTGGTTTGAATTGATTGGCTGCTTCTACCCAGGCCAGAGCTTTGGGAAGTTTTCCTTCTGGTCAGGTATTTGAATTGATCGGCTGCTTCTACCCAGGCCAGAGTTTCAGGAAGTTTTCCCTCTGGTCAGATATTTTGTCCTTAGCTGGGCCCTCCAACTTTCTCATCACTGCCATGTAGGATTCAATTGAGCATTTCTGCAATCTTGATAGTTTTTCTTTTTCTTTTAGAAACCAGTCAGCTTCTTCACTCCCTGCTCCCCCATCTGTGATTAAGTCACAACTATTCTGTCCTGATGTGATTTGGGCAAGAAAAAAAATGCATTCAAAATATAGTTAGCAGAACTACAGTGAGAATGGACGTATTTGGGTATTTATTTGTTGTTACATGCCTTCAAGTCAACTCTGATTTAATGGTAACTGTATCCTAGGACTTTCTTGGCAAGATTTGTTTTTTTTGGGGGGGGGGTGTCATTTCCTTTCTTTGAGGTTGAGAGAGTGTGACTTTACAACCTCAGTGGGTTTCCAATGCTGAGCAAGGATTTAACCCCTGGTCTCCTACAGTCCTAGTCCCAGCACTCAAATCACTCTACTGTGCTGGTTTTTATTCCGATATTCTGGGAAGAGTTAACCTGAACGTCTGAAGAAAGGGAAGAGGCTGTAGACTGAGAAGGACTGTGTCCTTCACACATACCATCAGAAACCCTGATTTTTCAGGGTTCCCCATCTTGTGAAGAGCCTCCATGCATAGCAAACCATCACTGTCCACATATGAAGAGAGCAACTAGGAAAGAAAGATGATTACTCAGCTTCTTCTCCCTTTGCATTCAGATTAACACTGTTCTTAAAGCCCTGAATAGGGCTCACCTCGATAGGTCTCCACCCCAACTCTGCTGCTAAAATCTCAGTTAGATACATTTCCAGTCAAACAACTTGAAGAGGTCAGAGGACGAGCTGGAAGCCAGAAAAGAAGTCCCAAGGCAGCGTGGCCTGCGTAGCTTACAACCAAAAGGCCAACAGTGTCGTGCAACTTGCTTCCTCTGGATGGCCAGACCCTGAGCGCTCCTCTTGACTTGGCTCTTGGTCTGAGGGAGGAGAAATGTCTGTCAGCAGGAACAAATACAGTCAAAGTCTACGTAGACAGCCAAAAGCTGGACGTAGCTGAAATCTGGCTGGCTTGTCCCCTGGCATTGTTTTCCTAACAGAATCGCCAACCTGTCACCAGGATGCAAAACAAGTCTGAACAAACAAGTCTAAAGTGTGAAGGTCATCTTAAGAGTGGCTTCCCGTACGACTTCTCTCCGGTTCATTTTTTAAGACAGGCTGGGAGCCCCTGGAAACCAGGCAGACGAGCACATCGTTTTACAGTTAAAAACTTAACAACAAGTAAAAGTGCATCCAGGAAATCTCTTCAAAACATGCCTAATAAGCATTTTGGGAGAATGCGCACACACACTAAGCTACTTCCCTTCATACATACAGGTAGTAGAAGATACACAAAACAGATTTTGAAGTGATTGAATAAAATTATTTTCATGGTGGAGCAAGTAACGGTTTTCTAGATAATGTTTAGAAGGCATTTTGGGGATCATTTTGATGGCAGTTTTGCAAATTTTATGCCTTTCTTTTATATATTATTAGCAGTGCCAGCTGGTCACTTCTGTCTTGGCAGGGTAGTCCAAACTGCAACAGAGCTATGTAAGATGCTTCAATCTATTCTGGGAGTAGGATTCAACACTTTGGATAACTCCTCTAAAGTTGGGACTAAAAGCCAGGGTGGCATCAGTGCCCTAATGAGTAGCACCAATTAATTTACTCTTGAAACACAATAACATTGGAGCATGTACTTTTAAAAAGTAACTATCCAACATCTGAGGCTAAGCATCAATTTCTGAAGTGGAATTGTTTCTCCCAGCCAAAGGGTGCCAAAGATGGAAAGGAAAGATTAGCAGGCCATATAAGTCTTTAGTGGTCATCTTTGACACCCTTTTGGTGTAGGATAAGACTCTGAAACCCCCTTCTTATAGGGTTCTTAGGCTCAGGGAGTTCAGGAAGGTGACTGCCCTTGAGATGAACTACCGATTTGGGCTCTTACAGAGTTCTGAAGCTTGGGTGGGAGTCCCCTGGGTTATCTTCCAATTATGGCCGGCCAGGGTGCAACCCAAGACTGCTTTTGGGGCTGGGTCTTTGCCCATGCAAAGACTGAGGGGCTCATCAAGGGTTTGATGTTTGGCCTCAGCTGGATCCGCAGCAAGTTGCTCTCCCCTTTTGCTTCATTTCCAGACCAAATAGGCTGGGTCAGATAAAAGTGGCCCTTATTTAACCCAATTTTCTGTATCCAATCTCATTGTTCCAGTGTTGGTTATCAAGGATTTTCAGGCCACACTGGCTAATCAAGGATCCCACTATATAAAAAAAAATGCATTTCTGCCCCCAGCCCTGACAGATCAGTATCAGAAAGAATGAGAGCTCTGAGCTGTGAGCTCTTACAGTTTGCCAGGGTTGCCAAGTCACTATTGCAGAGAAAATTCTATGAAACTAATGAGAGAAGCTTTGACTTCTTGGCATCATTTGGTCACGTGGAGCCTCCTGTAAGGTAAACAACTGTTCCCTAGTCCTTGCTACGTAACCCATTCCACAGTCTGTTGACTTGGTGGGGAGCAAAACACATTATGTAACCTTCACGGTGTCAGCTTGTTCTTTTGGAAGAATTTCCCTAGCGCTGGGATACACAAATGACAGAGACACAAGCATTTTTGGAGTTAGCATATGTGAAGCTATGTTCGGGTCCCCCTTTACCTCCTAAAACTATCCATCCATTCCCTAAAACTATCCATCCATTCTCTAACACAAACTTAACTGCCTGTAAAGTAATCTGTGCTCTCTCTTAAACATGAACAAAGTTGAATGGGTGAGCTCATATTTTAGTTAATTTAGTTAATATTTTAGCTAATAAGTCAATTAATAGATATATTTGTACGGGAAATTTATGTATGGCCCACTATTCCTATAGTGAATCCACTCTAAGTTTTAGTCTAAACTTTCAAGAAGCTATTCAAGACGCTGAAAACTAGGCCCAAAGTAGGTTCAGCACTTTGGATAGCACTTGATATATTACCCTAGTGACTTGAGAACCATCAGTACTTCCCTCATTCACACCCTACCCTTTCCTTTTCCTTTTCCGGCATTCATTTCTGCAGGTCCTCCAGTCTGCAACAGCAAAAGATCCAGATCGCCTCCACATTTGTCGTCCCACTTTCTTTTGCCTGATTCAAGTGCAAGCAGCAGAAGCACCTTGCCCATTTGCAAAGACTCAGAGAGCAAGCAGCACCCCCTGACAGAATTAGAACAGGATCCTGGCCACCATCAAACCTATAGCAACCATCAGAACAGTCAGTCCAAAAACAGCCTAACAGGTGAGATTATCTCTTTTTTAAAAAAAGGGATGAGCTTCAGTGGAAACAGTAATGGGGTATTGCGTTCAGCATTCGCTTCTCCATTGAAATGACTGGTAGCAGATTCAGGATAGGTAAAAGGAAGTAGCACAGTGCAAAGCTAAACTCCATGGCAGTTAGTAGATTCCATAGCAGTGGAGTGATCAATTACCTTGTTTTAGTGGAAACTTTAAGACAGTTAGCCAAGGTGTTTGGGAGGTTATGAAGTGGCACAGCTGGGGATGAGCCAGTGTGGTGTACTGGTCTGAATGTTGGATTAAGGGCCTTTCCACACTACACAGTTATAGTGCTATTATTCTGCTTTCAACATCCTGTGGAATTCTGGTGTTTGTAGTTTACTGAGGCCAAAGATCTCTCTGGGTGAGAAGGCCCCTGCCTAAACTGCAAGTCCCAGGATTCCATAGGAGGTTGAAGGTGGAATAATAGCACTACAATGGCGTAGTGCGGTCTAAGACTCTGGGAGACCTGGTTTTGAATCCTCACTCAAGCCACATAAACCCACCGGGTGAGCTTAGGGAAGGCAAACACTCTCTGCCTCAGATGAAGAGAGTGGGAAAATGCCCTTGAAGAAATCTCATCAAGAAAACTCTAGAAGAGATTCCCAATAGGCCAGATTCAACTAGAAGCTACATGACAACAATGCAATGTGGCTGCTGGGCTGCTATGTATAAGATATGACCCTTTCCAGTCAGTTATAAAATATCTCCTTCCCACTGTCCCCTACAAAGCATAGGCAGATTTATTTGAGGGTAGAAGAAGTGGCCAAAAGTCACAGGATTTATTTTTATCTCCTCTGTGGACCAGGATCTTGCTACAAACAGAAGAATTGCTCCGTCCTGGCCTGTGGGCGAGAAACCATCTTGAACTGCATGACGGAAGGACGCTTGAACCACCTGCTGGATGTTCTGCGCTCCCAACAGCTCTTATCCAGGACAGACTACGAGATGATCACCTCCTTCCCCACTTTGACTGCCCGGGCTCGTGCATTGCTGGACACTTGCCTTAGCCTTGGCGAAAAGGCTGCCCAGACTGTGGTGTCTGTATTGTCTACTAGCAAATGCAGTCCTTTGCTGCAAAGCTTACAGACAAATGCAGTAAATTAAATCATTTACGTCTTGGCATTTTTTTAAAAAAATGCAAGCATGTCTCTGTGAACTAGTAATTTGCAACAGCGCTGGTTTACTGTGCCTCTGTTACCTGCTGTCACAGGCAAGAGGTTTGCACTGCTTCTGCCTGGAGACTTTTATCCTCTTAAGGAAGGAACGTGAGTTGGATTATGGGGCTCAGCTGCCCGGTGCCTGCAGTAATGACTCCAATATCCTTTTAATATTGATGGTCATGAAGTTGGACACTTGAGCTATTGTGATTGTAGCGTGGCTGGCCAGGCGTCAGCTCTTAACCTTCTGGACAAAAGAAGAACAGACTTTGGCACTGCCTTTATTTTCATACTGTTTGGCACAGGGATTGCTGAGGCTTGGCAAAGAGAACAGAAAAGGCATTTACGGGGCTCTATTGTTCCAGTGAAACAAGAAAAAAAAGCCTGCTAAGGTGAAGCAGAAATTAAGGAGAAGCACAATGGAACTGTCACTATAGCCGGCACCTTATCCAAAATGGTATTTTGAAAAAAAAAGTGGCAGAAATTCAGATAAACTTCTAATCATCCAAGTGAGGTGTTTGTTCAGTCTTTATGCGCAACCTATAACCAGAATCCTGTTGGTGCCTTCGACATGCATTTCCAGTTCACCTCCAGAAATTTCCAGTTCCAGTGGTTGGAAATTTTTCTCCAATACAGAATGTGTGCATTCAGTTCAAGACCACAGAGGTGGGGCTAGACGTTTTGAATGCGCACTGCATATACAGATAAGCAATGAGCATACACATCATGGATGGAGCTGTTCCTGTGCATTTCGTTTCACTTTTGTATGTGAAACAATGCAATTCCATATCAAGAATGTGCCACTGTTACAGAATTCTGTGACCACAAAGTTACATTCTTCTTCCTCAGCACGAGATCTCAGACTATATTTTGCTACCTACACCTGAAATCTGGGTAGTGTGAGGTCAGAGGTTCCAAAATAACATTTGCCTGAGCAAAAGATGATGGTTTTCTGGAAGCAACTTTATCTATTCAAATTGTTGGTATTTATTAACTTTAGATATGTGGAGTGCTTCCAAATATAGTAAGGAGCCACACAGATCAAGCTACTGCAGGGACTATGAGTGGGATTTTATCCAGGGAGGGGGGGAATCACTTGGGAATCATATGGTAAGCTGCTGTGAGCTGTTTTCCCATTATTTAAACACACGCACACACACCACTCTTCTGAGTGGAAGAAAACCTTTCGGAAACCTGAACAATTAACAACACAGGAGGTTAGATCCTGACTAAGGAAGTTGCACTTAAATCCATTGAAATCAGCAAGGCACATAAGTCGTGACTGAATTGTTTGATTTCCATAGGAGCTAAGAGCACTTAATAATCTGCTTGGTGCCAAACTGTAACAAATAATATTTAGCAGAGGTCATAATATCCTTTAAGAAAAACACTTTGGGATTTTTTTTTTAAAAAAAATGGTGCACACTCCTTTGTGAAGATGAAATGAATATAACTTTCTAGGGAGTCCCATCTAGGTAAGTGGGAGATGGAGCAGAGTTAGGATTTCTATACGAGGATGGCATATGATGGATTCCAACCTGATGTTAGATTTGCAGGATTTCTAATAATGTAAGTAGGAAATCTCCAAATTGTAGGATACTGAATTGGAGTAGTCACCCTTTTAAAAAAAAAGAAGTGTAAGAAATAAAGTTGTCACATGGGAAGCCCACCTGTAACACAGCTTGTTGTTTGTGATTTTTGTTTTTTAAAAAATTGCCAATATTTTATATGCGACTATGTCAGAAAGCAATTTACAAATAAACTCCGTTGTTTGACCTTAGGCCAGACCTGGGCATTGTACGGCTCCCGGGCCACATACGGCCCTTTGATTGGCTCTGACCGGCCCTTGTAAGGCTAATTGGAAATTACAAAATAAACATACTTTCTAAGGCCCTTTCCTTACGGGGGGGCGAAACGGGGCCGCGCACGCAGGGGCAGAACTTACCTGTGAGCGGGTTGCTCCGTCCCTGTGGAGAGTGCGGATCCGCCGTTCCAAACGCCGCCGAATTTCGGCGGCACTCGGTAGCACTTGGCGGCGCCCCAAATGGCGGCCGGCGGCTTCCGGCGGCGCTCCGCCAATCAGGACGGCGCGCCAGCTGGAAGCCCGCCCCCGGGCAGATCTGCAGGGACGCACTACCGCGTCTCTGCAGTTCTTCACCGGGGGCTGCTACGGGGCAGCGCGGGTGAGTTTTATAAAAACCACTTGCGAAGGTGGTTTTTATAAAACTCACAGCGCCACCCCCGCGGCTGCGCTAGAGCAGTTTGAGGTCTGGAACCTCACTTTTTTTAACTGCTCTAGCGCACCCCCCGGTGAAGAAGACCTCCAGGAGAGGTCGCTCTAGCGTGGGCAATATGCCCGGCCCTCCACAATATTTTTAGTTTCTCATGTGGCCCCATTGAAAAAATAATTACCCACCCCTGCCTTAGGCCATAACAAACCTGTATAAGCAGCAGCAGTTCAGCACGTATGGCTAAAAGCGTAACTGAACTGAGCTAAATGGGCAAGTGACAGGTTTATTGTTTAACCCACATTTGGAAATCAACATAAACTTAGGTTTCTTCAACAGATTGTGGTGAGCTGTGTGTAAACACTATTCTTATTTTATATATTTTATTGTTGTTGTTACCCTGCAAATGAGAGACCACCAAGAGCTATCCACTACCCTGCTCAAGTCTTGCAAAGTCAGAGCAGCCGCGACTTCCTTGACGGAGTCTATCGACCTGTGATGTGATCTTCCTGTCTTCTTACTCCTTTCTGCTGTGTTGTTGCTGTGTCCCTTCAAGTTGTTTCTGACTTACGGAGACCCTAAGGCAAATCAGCCACAGGGTTTTCTGTGATTTGCTTAGAGGTAGTTGCCCTTCAGCTTTCTCTGCCAAGTGTTATTGCCTTTTCCAAGGAGTTGTGTTGTGATCTGTCCAAAGTACAACTGCCTCCTGGCTTCTGGGGAGAATTCAAGCTTGATTTACTCTTGGACCCATTTCCTTATCTTTTTAGTAGTCCACGGTATCCACAGTACTCTGCTCTGGCACCACCTTTCCCATTATCCCTGACCATGGCCCATGCTGGCTGGGGCTGATAGGGGTTAAGACCCAACATCTGGGTGAACACGTATTCTCTAACCGCCCACTCTGAAACAATGTTTTTAAATTGCTTCAATCACATTTGTGTAGCCTCTGTAATCAGGATACACTTTGACCAAATTTCAATATGAAGTTTGACCAAATTCCTAGAATTGTTTCAGTGAATAGAATCCAAAATTTGAAGTGATGGTTCAGCTTGCTGCTGAAAGTACTGTGGCTTATTCTTGAAAAGGGTGGTTATCCAAAAGGCTTTGATGCTTTGAGTAACATTTAATGCACAGAAAATAGCCATTCGTGAACAGAAAATGCCATTTTTCTGTGCCAAAAAATACGGTGTATGTGTGTGTGCACAGAATAAGTCCTGAACTCTAACTAGTTCCTCCAAACTGCTGTTTTGAAGAACTGTCTCACACAGGTGAAAATCGATGTACTGCTTTCTTCAATGAATACAGACCCTTGCTCTCTCCATAGTGCCTACGCTGACTGCCATCACCTTTCCAGGGCTGTTTCCAAATCCTCCCAGGAAACAATAGGGATGAAAACTGGGACTTGGCAGATGCAAAGTATATTCTCTACCACTCACCTGTGGCACTTCTCCAGTAATGTAAACCTTGGGGTGGGCAGCTGCACTGGAGCCTAACGAAAGCCCCTGTGCTGGCTTAAAAGGCAAACTGGTTTAAACTGCCACTATTTTCAGTTTACTTTTGGATGTTTGTGCCGGTGTTTGAGGAGGACACCTGTACTCCATGCACAGGGGCCTGGAGCACAGATAATACCAGATTAGTGCATTTGCAGATATCCTTGCAGTGGTTTGTGCAATAGGCATCCTTCATGTCTTGTCTGGGATCTTTGGGAAATCTTGGAAGATGGTGCTATTACAGAGCTGGATTCTTTTCTGCTGCTAACCCCTCTCCACAGGGGGCTGCATGAGCTAAATGGTGGTTTTGTAGGGTAAGAGAAGAGAGATTCCATAGTTCTACTTTACAGTGAATTTCCCTGGTTGAGGATATGCTAAATATCAGAGGAGAAGAAGCCCTATCCCGTATTCATCCTGGCAACTCTAATGGAGAGAGTTTGAAGTTTTCTCTGCCATACCTTTCGGTAGTGGTGGTTTGTGGTTCCCACATTAGTGGGCTGGGGAATCTGCTTTGAGTTTTAGTCTGCACTTCAACAGTTCCCCAACAGTGCTGAACCTGATTCCCAAAACAGTTTCAGCGCCTTAGATGGCTCCTTTTAAACTCTAGACAAAACCCCAGAATGAATTAATCACCCTACTGACATGGGAGCTGATGCTGTTTTCAGAAGCAAAACATCAGCTGGGGAAGGGATGATTTTCCGTGGGAAAGAGCACTTTTGATTCTTATCAGGATGAGGAACAGGAGAGTCAGGTAGGGAAAAAAATAGCCAGTGCTGGACACACTTATATCAGTAAAGGCTGGAAACATGTTTTCCATGAGCGTGACTGCTGGCTGGGAAATTTTGGGAATTGTAACCCCAAAAATGAAACTTTCCCTCCCTCTTCTTTAAATAGCATACTTTGTACTTTGCCTTCTGTCTCTCAGCCACTGGGCTGTGTCACTAATCTCTTTCAAAAGGTGCAAAAGTCCCAGATTCCATCTCTGACATCTCCAAATAACGTGGATCCCCGGAGAGCTGCTACCAGTCACCCTGGATGGAAAGGAGCTCGATGGACCGATGGTTCAACCAAGACCAAGGTAATTTCTGATGTCTTTCTCAGCTTTGCAGATTTCCTTTAGCTGGAAATGCTGGGAATTGAACACAGGATCTTTGATATGCAACCTGTATTTTTGTATTTTCACCCTTTGTGTTAAAGCTCCTCCTCATGGCTTAAAATCATTAATCAATGATAACCCAGGAGAAAACAGAATGGAAAGGGTGGTTGTCCCCTTGATTTGTAATTGAGCCTGGATGATAGAGGGCTTTTCAGTTTCTGTAAGTTCCACTGGTGTCCAGTTCCCAAGTGGCTCTGTAAGCAAAACACTAAATGAGGCTGGTTGCAAAAGACTAGCATTGCCATTGCTTTGAGAATGGGGTATGTGTTTACTTTGCTGCCTAATGAAAGTGTGTCGTAAGAATGGAAGTTGCATCACTCAAAAAGAGATTTAAATCTTATCATGTTGCCCCTGAGAAGGTAGGTTGCATTATACATACACAAATACACACAGTGAACAACTTTGCTGTAAGCCAGTGAAGATGCCAAATGTTCTCAAGTACTGACTTCATGGCTCCAATTAGTTGCAGCAATAACAGTTTCTCTCTTGGAATCTGTAGGGAAGCCAGCTTCAGAATCAGTTAAGCCATGCTACTCTCTTTGCAGTTTCAGGTCCTACACGGTGTCAGTCATTTGCTTCACAACCTAGGTGGTGTAAAACTCACTGAGGCAGGTTGGCATCACTTGACGCATCACACCAGTCTTGAAATGCTTCCCAACATACCACATCTGCCCAGAGCACGGAAAGTTAGTTTCTGTGGTAGTTATAGCTTCTGAGACCCAAAAGTGGTCACTTTCATAATTGCAATTTTAAAAAGTAAATTTCCTCAGCAATGGTTGCTTCTTAATTTTTTAAAAAATCAGAAAGCTACAAGTATGTACAAAACACAAATTTGAAGTCTCATGCTTAACTATTAAAAGTACCTGAAAGATTTAATAGTTTCATTGCAAAAAGGGCAGGCGGGATTCCAAAATATCTTTAATAAAGTTCACTAAAGTATCACCAAGAAGGAGAATTTTTGAATTATCCGGAGCCTTTCTTAAGGCTGGATGGTACAAAATTTGGGGAATTTTCCCTAAATTATCCCCAAAAAACTGGTCATATGTTGTGGCCATTGTCTCATCATGAGGACCAGTTTCCACTTTGGTACTCCACGGAGCCCCTGTAGAATAAAGAGGTGCCTTTATACCTGTTTATGCAGTCAAAAAAGACAGGCACTATCACTACCGTGTGGGGTAGGGATCTGAGTGTTAGATGACGACTCTGAGATACCGGGGCTCAAATTCAGTGTGACGCGGCAGCCAAGAAAGCCAACGCGATTCTTGGTTGCATCAATAGGAGTATGGAGTCTAGATCGAGGGAGGTACTGGTACCACTCTATTCTGCATTGGTTAGGCCTCATTTCGAATACTGTGTCCAGTTCTGGGCACCTCAATTCAAGAAGGACATAGTCAAGCTGGAGCAAGTCCAGAGGAGGGCGACCAAAATGATGAAGGGTCTGGAAGCCATGCCCTATGAAGAACGGCTTAGGGAGCTGGGGATGTTCAGTCTACAGGAGAGAAGGTTAAGAGGGGACATGATAGCCATGTTTAAATAGTTGAAGGGATGTCATGTTGAGGAGGGAGCAGGCTTGTTCTCTACTGCTCCAGAGACTAGGACGAGGAGCAATGGATTCAAGCTGCAGGAAAGGAGATTCCACCTGAACCTCAGGAAGAACTTCCTGATGGTCAGGGCTGTTCGGCAGTGGAATATGTTGCCTCGAAGTGTGGTGGAGTCTCCTCCTTTGGAGGTTTTTAAGCAGAAGTTGGATGGCCATCTGTTGGGAATGCTTTGATGCATAGCAGGGGGTTGGATTCGATGGCCCCTGGGGTCTCTTCCAGCTCTATGATTCTATGATTCTATGCTTCTTTGCCCTTGATCAGTTTACATTTCAGGCTAGCAAGAAATGGGTCCATGGCTCATATGGAGGGCAATCAACATTGACCTTGCTGACCATGTCTCCAGCTGGTAACACATGTTGTTTGGAACATTTACGTCTATACCCCATGCTGACCTACATCAGCTGTTTCCATTTTTGTTTGTTTAAAATATTTATAGGCCACCTCTTAGGGGAAATATCTTCCCAAACCAGTTTGCATAAAGTGCTAAAAGAGTGTGATAAATCAATCAGAAACAAACAAGTTACAAAACTGTATACATTTTCTGTTGATCCCTGGGATGCTAAATGGAGACTTTACAGGGTGTCTTTACAACCAAAAGAATGCAATGCTGGCAGTTCTTCTACTTGAACACTTTCCCCTGCACAGTTCAAGAAGCAGAAATGGTATTAAGCTTAGAATGCCTGTTGAAAACCTATTGTTTATGTCAGCCTTCCCTGGCCTTGTAACACCCAGGCCAGGAAACCTGTTTGTGCACCGTGCTGATGGCTGCATTTTTTTTCCCTCAGGGTTGTAGAGAGGTGATGAAGGAAGGCAGAGAAAAATTAGCTCTGAGCAACTTGTTTCTCTCTTCTATCTACTATGAGAGAGCTAGCATGGTGTAGCCATTTGAGGGTTAGACTACGAACCTGGAGACAAGGATTTGATTCCCCGCTTGGCCATGAAAACCCACTGGATGACCTTGGGCACGTCACACACTCTCAGCCCCAGAAAACCCAGCGATAGTTTCACCTTAGCGTTGCTATGAGTCGGAAATGACTTGAAGGCTCCCAACAACATTTCTTGATTTTATATGTTGAGGAACAAGTCACTATAAAATATGTAAATCAAGACCAACATGAAAAAAATGAAGAAGGAAGATGGGGGAAAGAAATGTAGCAGCACTTTTCAGCACTTTCCCCCCTGTTTTTGCATGAGCTTTCAGGGATATAAATCCACTTTGGGTGTAGTACAGAGTGATAAATGCTTTACATAAAGCATATTTACACAGCTGTGGGAGTGGGATGGAAAGCAGTAGGATCCAGAAAGATGCAAATCATGACCTTTGCCCTAAGTTTTCAAAGGGCTGTGTCAGGTGATATGGACCTTGATTCCATGCCCAAACAACAAACACCTACTATCTCCCTGAAAGCAGATGCATCCCATCATCTCTTCCCAGGTGTTGCTGCTCTACATGTTAAACAGAAACTGTATTGAAAGCATGTCTATAGCATGCATAAAAACAGTATGAACATATGCTATAATCCTTGTGCCAGTCCCTATGAAGCAGAGAGAGTTTAATATCCCGGCACATGCTTTTATATAGGATACACAACACTTTACAGAAGCACAGTCCAACCCATGACACCCCAGAATTTCTGCCCAGCTTTTCCTGGCAGGGCAGCTGGGCTGCCCTGACACCCCAGTAAATGGCTGGTGGTGGGTGCAACTTGACTGCCGGATTGTAAATAAGGAGCATGATGGATCATTGTAGATGGAGATGTTGAATACCTCTGACTGCAGCAATCAGAAAAGGAAATGTGCAGTTGTCACTGTGTCACCGATAGGGTACATTGAGCAAGGGGGGTGGCCATTTGGATCTCAAGGAATGACCTACAGTGGGTCCTCTGTATCCACTGGGGTTGGGTTCCAGGATCTCCTGTGGGTACCACAATCATGGATGCTCAAGTCCCATTGTATGCAATGGTGTAATAAAACGGCATCCTTTATATAAAATGGTGAATAACTCAAAGGTTTGCTTTTGGAATTTGAGTTTTTTTCCCCTAATTATTTTTATTAAGAGCAATGTTACATGACAAATCAAACCATAACGTCAAATATCAATAATTAGATTAAATTAAAATACTATTAGACAACCAATGATGAATTCTATCCTGCAGCATGCATTATAAATGACTCCATTATTTCTTTACTAAATAAAAAAATGATACATGAACAGTAGCTTCGTCTTATTTCCACCTTGTTAGAGTTATATAATTTTATAACTACACAAAGCACTAGACATCCTACATTATACTAAATATGTGCCTCTTTTCCTCTTCTGAAGAGATACCTTCTAAAGAAAGAGCGGAACATCTTGATTAGGGACATGAAGATTAGGAAGGAACGGTTAAACAAAAGAAGGAATGAAAGGCTTTGCACTTGAAAATACATCTTGTAAAAACTGGATCCCAAAATCAGGCTGTTTTGAGCTTGAGCTCTTCCTTGTTAATGTTTCTGGAGAAGCACTGTATTCTGCTCTGATCTTATGCTGGAACAGCACTTCTTAAGCTACCCGATGTGAGCTCTGAAAATTTTTTTCCAATGTGCCAGAAACCGGTACCATATTTCATACTCTCCAACTTTTTGTGGGTGATCACAGTGTGCGTAGAAGGGCAAAGCGATTAATGAGGAAGAACGCTCAAGCTATGAGAGTCGACAGTTTGCTTTTGCCTGTGTCTACTGGGAAGGACACGATTTTGCTCCCTCCTCTCTTCTCCCTGCCTGCTGAGTTGATTGAGTGCAAACTCCTTTTGCACTTTGAACTCCGCACCCAGGGACAGTAGCTGAGGACAAAGGGGGAAAGTGGGGAAAGAGAATGAAACTTTTTAAGAGGAGCTAAAAAGTGAGATGGCGGAGAATTAATCAGGACTCTCCCTGGCAAATTAGGACATATGGAGGATATGATATTTATACTCAGTATCTGCAATTGTTTCTTTCTTTCCTGGAAACTTTCCAGATACCGCTAGTTGGGGCTTTGTGGACCAGCACTGGCCCATGGACCACCACTTTGAATAGCATTCTCAGTTTATCAAGGGAAGGATTTCTTTCCTGTCCTTGTCCTTACCAGATCACTCTTTCTGTCCTTGACTTTTGAAGTTGCCTCATTAAGTTTTACTAGCAGGCTTGCTAAAGTGGTTATTCCTGAGGATTCAATCAGTTCCCTTCCTCAGTTTCCAGAAACTAAAATTGGAGAGAGGAGGTGATGTTTTCATGGCATGCATCCACTAAAGCACCATGCAGGGCACACAGCCTGCCTTTCCGCACACGGCAGCTTCAGGGCTACTTTTTGAATCCATAATTAGTTTTTTAATGAGACAACTATGTTTTTCTAGTATATCTTTAACCAATGGAAGAAACACACGCATTTGGCTTTTAAAATCAGAGGAAGGCAGGCGACTGTAGAGCGAATGAGCAGAGCAGAATTCCTAAGTGTTTACAAATTTCTTTCCTCCTCTCTTCTCTGTTGGTGCTCAGCATGGGACTAGAGACAATGGTGGGGTACATGGCGAGTGGGGCAGTATCTTCAGGTGGCAGAGGCTGAGAGTTGGCAGCCAGTTGTTGGAAAAGAATGCGGTGGGTTACGTGGCCTTTTCTGTACACACAGCTCTTTTGCCACATTAACCTTCCAATATGGTAAGGAGGCTGTTCCATTGCCAGCTTTGAAGAACGCTGCATGTCCGACTCAGGTTTGCTTTTGTGAGTGGCACAACCAAAGGGCACCATCTCATTCTCTGCAGGCAGCAAAATGCCTTACCTGTTCTCTGATCATTCCTATCATCCTGCCCAGCTCTCTAATCCCAGTCTCAGTCCCCGTTTCTGTTCTTTCCCATTGTTCCCTTATTTTAGGATAGGATATTTCTTCTTCAAGGCTCTTGTGACCCAAACATAGGGCTTACAACTCAAATGTTCTCTCGTCCACAGGAAACTAAACCCATCGGGCAGCGCCTTTCCCAGAAGGTATTAAATAATTTGCACTGACAGAGAGTGTATGATATCATTGTTGTTATTTTTTTAATAAATTTTTTATTCATCCATAAAAAAAGAAAAAGATGTTATTGTTGAAGAGTAACTTTTAAAGCAGATGACTTTTAGATAGGCCTTTTGACGGGAGGAGGGAAAAAGTCCATTTCGAAAATTTTATGCAATAAAGTATTAGGCAATAAAGTTCAATAAATAAGCACAAACATTTCCTCCACAGTAAATCTGCTGGGCCTTGGAGGTGGCACATGTCTCTTTATTGCTTTTGCGACTCTGAATTGACAAGGCTGCCATTGAGTAATATTGCCCCCCAGGACATCTAAGAAAATAAATGAGAAGAAAGAGTTGGCAGTGCCCCTTTTAAACGCAGGCTTCAGCATGCTTACAAAATACTGAGAAAGTTGATTTTGTTCAAAGTAAACATCTTTTTCTGTTGAAAGTAAACTTCCTTTTACCTCCTTTGAACTGGATGGATCATAACACAGTTCATATAAGGATAACACAGAATATGTGTGTGTTTGTTTTAATGTGTTTCCTCTAACTTGGAAGGAAAATCTTCCATTGTGGGCACAGAGTCATCCAGCTTGATATTGTTGCTTATTTAGGCATAGATTATGTCTTTATTTGACTCTGTCAGTTCAGAGAGAATTTACTTTTTGACGTTTCCTCTTCTTTTGCTAATAGAGCAGTTAATTTTTAAACTATCGCAGTGCCTCTAGACAGTTATCTAAAAATCTGGGTTGCTCTAAACTTTCTCCTTCTACCATAGGATACAAAGTGGATTGACTGGGAAACCGGCCAGGGATCAGCTGTAGAAAAATTGTTGTTGCTGATGATGATATTTATATTTATAGCCTATCTCTTCTCCCAGTCTGGGACTCAAGGTGTTGTTGTTGAAGTTGCTGTTGTTGTGTGCTTTCAAATCATTTCCAAATTATGGTGACCCTAAGACAAACCTATCACAGAGTTGTCTGGGGCTGAGAGTATGTGACACACCCAAGATCCCCCAGTGGGTTTCCATGCCTGAGCAAGGAATCAACACTAAAACTACTACACCATCCAGCTCCAAGGTGGCTTACAAGAAGTGAAAGAAAAATAGCTAAGAATATTTATCCATAAAATTAAAAGCAGTACAAAATAAACCCCCATAGATCCCTATTTTCCTGGCCCAGTCACCTTAAACCTTCTTCACCAGACAGCAGCCATACCAAGAGATGGAAGTCTTTTCAGCTGATGATCAGAGGACAGAGGACAGCGTTTCCACCACACACACACACACATACACTGTGACACGGAATTGTGACACGGGACCTTTGATGGCATATTCCTGCCTGGCAGGGGGTTGGACTCCATGGCCCTTGTGGTCTCTTCCAGCTCTATGATTCTATGACTACCTTCCAACTGTTGGAGCCTTGTTTGCTGGTGGAAGGTGGTGGAAATAGCCTGATCAGAAGCTGGGTGGACCTTCATCTCTCGGAGCGTCTACTGCCTGGTAAAGTAAGCTTGAGAGGGCCTTTACAATCAAATAGGACCACGACTGTGACTACACAGTGTTAGTGAACACAGAACAGTTATGGATCTGTAACTCTACGTTACGGAACCGTAACTGCAATACAGAATGCCAACCACAGATCTGTACCATCTTCTGCAGTCCTTTGAAAATTTAGGACAAGGATCATGATTGGCATCTTTCAGGATCCTATTTCTTCACATCCCACTCTGACAACTTTTTAAATATACGGTAATTTGTATCTGAACATTTATTGTCACTCTGCGCTGCCCCTAATGATGCTGCTACCCTTCTTTCTTTGGGCCTTTCCACCCTACACTGCTATAGTGTTATTATTCCACTTTCAACCTCCTATGGAATCCTGGGGTCTGCAGTTTAGGGAGGGGCCTTTAGAATTCTCAGCCAGAGAGCTCTTTGGCCTCAGGAAACTACAAGTCCCAGAATTCCACAGAATGTTGAAAGTGGAATAATAGCACTATAACAGTGTAGTGCAGAAAGGCCCTTCCTTCCCGTCCTTCCTTCCTTCCTTCCTTCCTTCCTTCCTTCCTTCCTTCCTTCCTTCCTTCCTTCCTTTTGGAAATTTGATGTCCTTGCTTGAGTATTCTGGAAGCTGTAATTTCAAAAAAAGAAGCTTTTCCAGGCTCTGAACTAGACAGGGCTTTGCAGCACGGCAATCATGTTCTGATATCCTGGAGAGACGCTGTCAGTCCGTGCAGGCATTTTGACCTGGATGGGCCAACGGCCAGACTTAGTATAAAGCTGCGTCCTACATTCCTCCCATGAGATGGTTGAATTATGACAAAGTCCAGTGTAATACAATATGAGTGAAACCCTCATAAGGAATGATGACAAATTCCTGGAGGGATTAAACAGGCTAGTCTGTTAACAGGAAAAAACAATAGAGTCCTCGTGCATTTTAAAGGTGTATTGTGGCAAAGGTTTCATGAACGAAGCTCACTCTCTTATCAGTAAGTGGGGCCAGAGGGTGTGGTTTCTTAAGCAAAGCCCCAAGGTACTCAAGATAACAGCAGAAGTGGCAGACTAACAGGTTTGGGCCCAGATAGAGAGGCATGTAAATTGACTGGCAGATCTGGCTGTCTTCCTAGGGCATCTCCTCCAGCATCTTGAGAAGAAGCAGAAGCAACATAAGAGGAAGAATATTTATTTCTTACTCCTTTGTCCCTATAGATCAAGGCAGGGGACAACCAATTAACATATAACATGATGAAGAAAGAGATGCAAACAGAATGGAAGGGAGAAAAAGCACACTTCTGTATGCAGTATGTGTGTGTGCACGTGCACGTAAAAGTAGCTTGGTATTAGCATGCCTTAGAGAAATATGTCTTTCTTTTGCATATTCTTTTCTTCTCAAAATGAAAAAAAAAATCTGGAAACACTGTTCTGCAGACAGTGGAGCCCCTTACCTGATGAAACAAATGTGGGTTGGACTATCTGTGATTCATACATCTCATGTTCATGATACAAAGGAACGAGGTATGACTATCCAGGGAAAGCATATTGGCCTACTTTGTGCGTGACCGCACATGGCAGGTATTGGTAGCTACCCTGTGTTGTTCACAGTAGGGAGATACTGCCAAGATACTGTAATAGTCAGTAGGAGGGAGGTGAGGCTAGGATAACCACCTGGCAGGTGTGGTTGCATCATCTAAGGATGTCAGAAGAGAATGAGTCATTCACTTGCAAGTTCCATCTCTCCCTCTCTCTCAGGCTTCCCCCACTTATCTCATAGCTTAGGGACTGGAGCACTGTCAGAGAATGGAATTGGTTGAAAAGCAGAACCCATGTACTGTAGGGAGCATGAAGGACTTACAGAAGCTCACCTGGGACTGAACAAGCACACACTGCTTGCAAAATCTCTCAACCGGCTAAGTGCCTTCCCCGCTTCTTCTCAGCTCACTTTGCAAGCGGTGTCCACATGTAAGCCCTTCCAAGTGAACCTCCATAGACAAAGAGAACTGATGAAAGGACAGAACCCCCCTTTGTCAAATTAATGGAACTTATCCTTAATTTAGAAGCATCAAAAGAGCAAGTCATCAGATAACTGAGTGTAAAAAGATAGGGGCTTCCTGTGTATGTTACCTCACAGCAGGCAGCTAGTGTGATGGCACTTTCCCAGTTTCCAGGCATGTTCACTGCTGGGAACACAAAAAAAATTGTTATGTGTCTTCAAATCATTTTACTGTTTATCATTTTATAGCAGTCATTTTCTATTCTCTTTTTTTTAATGGTGTGAAAATGCAAATCATATTATCTCAGCCTTAGAGGAAGGCAATGGCAAACCTCCTGTGAGTAAATTTTGTCAAGAAAACCCTGACAAGGCTTAGCTTAAGTCAGAAACAACTCGAAGGCACACAAGAACTGAGCAGCGAGTACTTGTGAGTATTCATGTAAAGGATTGCACCCTTGCTTTAGGCTCTGGGTGTTAACTTGATGAATGCCCTTTGAACACCATGGACTTTTTTCTAAGTAAACACGGCTATGACGAGGCCACATATTATGTTAAGTGAGCCTTCTTCAACCTGTTGCCATCTGGATTGGTTGGATTACTACTTCCAGGTAGCCAACATAGCCAGGGGATATACTGGCAGGGATTATGGGAGCGATAGTCAAAGACACCTTGGGAAAGACTAAGGTATTAGATCATGCCTAACGGAGCAAAATGATCAGCTATCATATTTTTGACATAACATTAAACAATATGAGTCATCAGAGAAGACAAAAAGGTTTGCTAAAGTTGAAGATCACATTACAAATAGCTTGATTCAGTCACGGAAGCCACAGGCTGAGTTTGCAAGATGTGAACACAACTATTAATAATGGAGGTCTCCTGAGGGGGTGTTGTCTCTTGTTCATAGATTTCTCATAAGTTTGAAGCTGACTTGCATACCCTTCAACATTTCACAGGGGACGCATGTGGCCAAGCAACATCAGAGAAGGGTCAAGATGGCAAGGTTATTAATGAAGGTGGCAAGACAAGCCAGGAGAGACTGCAGGAATTTTCTCTTCTGCCACTGAGTCAAACTGGCTTTTACACTTGGGACCTGAAAAGAACTTTGTTGGTTCTGTGCCTTCAAGCTGGTTCTGAGTTGTGTTGAACCTATCATGGGGCTTTCTCTGCAAGATGTTTTCAGGGGAGGTTTGTCATGGCCATTCTCTGAGACTGAGAGAGTGGGACTTGCCCAAGGTCCCCCAGTGGGTTTCTGTTGGCTGAATAGGGATTCAGAGCCTGGTCTCCCAGAGTCTTAGGCCATTTCCGCACTGAACTGCAAACCCCAGGATTCCATAGGATGTTGAAAGTGGAATGATAGCGCTATAACAGTCTAGTGCGGAAATGGCCTTAGTCCAGCCCTCAAGCTGCTATTTCATTCTGGCTCACTGAAAGAACTAAAAAAGAGTTTAAATGATGGAGTCCAGGGACAGCTTAAAGACGATCAAAGACTGCAGTCTGGTTGGTTGGATGCATTAAGTATTATGCAGAATGTCATGTACGAATAAAGTACACAACAGAAATGGACCAAGGAGGAAATGAAATACTGGCAGGACTTAACAATGATGATTAGCTTCTCAACATTTACCATTCACAACCATCCTGGCACGAAGGGAAGCCAATTAACACCTGTAGTGTTAATCTTTCATCCAGATTCAGCCCTCTGGTGACAGATTGGAACCTGTTAACTCTCTTCTTGCTCTAATCTCCCTTTGAAGTTGTTTGGCTCCACAGTGAACACTTTTAAGGGCAGGGACAAAGTTTCCTGAGAGGATGGCGTTCTTCCATTTGCTTTTGGCTATTGCCATTTTTAAGGTGACATTGGGATATTAATGTGATAATTTTGAGTTGAACAAAAACTGACCTGTTCAGCCCATGTAGAAGGAAGAACATTGTCAGAAGGTGGTATATATCATATTGTAATAAGAGCAAGTGATTTAACTTTCATACCCCCCCACTGTCCCACTTTAGAAGGGGCAGTCCTCTCTATCCTTTTTTTAAAAATGTCCTAGTTTTGCTCTGCTCCTCTCCCTTTCTCCCTTTTGTCTTCAGCTTATTTCAATTGCTAATCACCAGTCCACAAAGCCTCCATCTTACCAGGATTCAGCTTCAGTTTATTGACCCCCATCTAGCCCATTATAGCATCCAAGCACTGGTCCAGCACCTCCACAGCCCCAAGTGACTCTGATAAGAGCGACAAGAAATAGAGCCAAGCATCATCGGTGTGCAGACGGCACTCCAAAACCCCTTATGACCTCCCCAGAAGCTTCACATAGATATTGAACAGGATGGGGGATAAGATGGAAGCCTGTGGCACCCCACAGCTTAGTAGCCATCAGGCTGAGCAGGAACTCCCCAGGGCTACTCTCTGGAACGAGACCTCTAGATAAGGATGGAACCACTGCAGATCAGTGCCTCTTATTCCCATCCAGAAGAGCCAGACCAGTAACAAACCACAATCAACGGTATCAAAATCTGCTGGGAGATCCAGGAAGATCAACAGGGTACCATTCCTCATCTTTCTTCCCAGAGTAGGATGTCAATTAGAGCAACTAAAGGCTGTTTGAGTGCCATACTCTGGCCTGACTGAAATGGGTCCAGATAATCTGTTTCTTTCAAGAATGCCTGATGTTGCCCATCCACCACTGTGCTTCTGTTGTTTTCTCTTCTTTATTTTTCAAAGCAATATCTCTAGCGCATGCTGCAGCATGTCGCTCTTGGCTTGCACGTTAGTCAAGTCTTTGCCGATTGTGTGGGCATTGGCCCAGGAAAATATGGTTGGGCTTCATATCCAGATGGGTAGAGGTTCACTGTGGATGAGTGTGCCCCATGTCAGTGCAGGTGGAAGTACCGCCAGTTTATTGCCATGCACTCATAATCGAAGATCACCAGTTTTCTCCCAACCCCCAATTTGTGTTCCTTTTTATTCTTGTGAAGTTCAGTCCTATGTCACATGATAGTTATAGAGAAATTGCTTCTAGGTAGAAAGTGATGCACAGCCCACAGGTAGTTTGCTCAACATGATGATTGCCTACTTGGATACTTTGATGAGCTCATATATGACCTACTTATATTGTGAAACTGGGCCCTAAGATGGTTTGAGGTAGGAAAAAAGCATAGTCCAGTCAGCCCTCCATATTCACTTGAGTTAGGGCCACAGGACCCCTGCAAAAGTGGAACAACCACAGACATCAAAATGTGTGTGTGTGTGTCTGTAGGAAGGCGGCCAAGGCATGGTGGGGAGAGTAGGCACCCAAGGTCCAAACCAAATCAGGGAAGGGAGAGAAAAAGATGGTTTGGCACAGTGACTCTTTCTCTCACCCATCTCCTTCCTTGGGCATTTCGGGGACGTGGGGAGAGGGTTTGGTGGTGCTTAGAAATTAGTGTGCAATCCATCCTTAGCTGACCAGGCCATGGCTGGTGGAAGAGGATGACGATGACCAGAGGTGGGTTTTTAAAGTGCTACGCAGCCTGATTGGAAGCATCAAGAGGGAAGGTTCCCCTAGGAAAGAAGCACTTGAGTTGGTGGGGGAAGGGGTTAGAGAAATTTGCAAATAATCCAATCTGTGAAAGTGAAATCTGCAAATGTAGAGGGCCAAGTGTATTATCTTTGGCTTTGTGTTATATAAAGTGAGAAGAAACCGTTTTCTCTCTTGAGGGTGGACTCCATAGAACTTGCTGATTAGTGACGCTGAGAAAGCTGCAATGGAAGGGTGAGGAAGAGGGCTTCCCCTTCAAAACTGTCTTCCTTCCTTCCTTCTTCCTTCCCTCCCTCCTTTCATTTTTGACTTTCCAGCTGAAAATACCTAAAGCTCTTTGGAAATCTCAAATACAGATGAATGAAAACACATGTTCTTTGCTGTGACTGTGTTGTCACAAATGGGAACTGGAACAGCATTTCCAGTGTTTGGTGCTGATTCAGTTTTAGAAAACGGACAGATGGAAAAGGGAACCTTGGTGCTTCATCTCTACAATATCTACTCAGCCCATATGCTTGAAAAATAGATAGACAGACAGACAGACAGACAGACAGACAGACAGACAGACAGACATATCTCTATCTCTATTTCCAATGCTCTTTAAAGAAACTGACTCCCATAATGGCTTAGCTGAATCACCCTCTGCTGGGGGGAAAAAAAGGAAATTAAGCACTTAATTATTATGAAACACACACTCTCCCCCCCCCCAAATGTGACCCTAAGTCTGTTATCTAGACCTATTTTGACAAGTCTTCTTGACTATGGGCCTGACGCAATGCATTCTAGATACCACTGGTATTACCTTTGGTACACTGCTGAAATTTTGTCTGGTTTCTTTCCTGTTCATACTGGTTCTCCTGAAAATGAAACGGCTCTGGTTGTAAATGAGCTTAAGTTTGTTTGTTTGTAAATGGATAACTATGTGGCGGTGCAGTTATATCGATACTAACAGCCTCTGGGTCCCCCACCCAGCCTGAGGCTGGACATTAAATGCTGTACTTAAAGTCATGTGGCATGGAGTGACTTTTTGTCAACTTAGGCCAGGAAGCCTATTGTGGCCTGTTTTATCCGTACTCTGACAGCATCTAGGATTAACTACTATAACGTACTGCATGGGGGGCTGACCTTGAAGATTATTTGGAAACTTTCACTTAGTCCAGACAGCTGTTGGGCTGTTTCCTGTGACCAGTCAGCCGGAACAAATCTTGCCAATAGTGAAATTCACTGGCTTCAGGTCAGTGTCAAAGCACAATGCAAAATGTGCTGTGTGCCGGAAAGTCTTGCACAGCTTAAGTATGAAGTATCTGATGGGAAGCCTGCATTCTTGATCTTATCTTTGAAGTCTTTCTTTCCGATCCCCTTCGCCTTCTGAGATGACACCTTCTCAGTGGTGGCACCTTGCTTGTGAGCTTCTCTTCACAAAGAAGCCTGCCTAATTCCAATATTGCTGTCCTTTCAGCACTAGGCAAATACTTTAAAAAAAAAAGTTATTTCTGACTTACGGCAACCCTAAATATGGCAACCCTAAAGTGAACCTATCACAGGGTTTTTGGGGGGCAACATTTGTTCAGAGGGGGTTTGCATTTGCCTTCCTCTGAGGCTGAGAGAATATGACTTGCCCAAGGTCACCTAGCATCTGAGTGGGGATTTGAACCTTAGTCTTAAATAAATAAATATTTGAATATACAAATAAATATTTGACTATTTAAATATTTAAATCTTAAGTCTTGGGGGTCCCCAGCCACAAATTGTATTTACAGAGGTTCCTTGGTAAAGAAAAGGTTAAGCACCATTGATTTACAGCATTTATACCACACTCTACAGCAGGGCTTTCCAAACGGTGTGCCGTGACATGCTAGTGTGTCTCCTGAAGTGCTTAGATGTGTCATCTACAATCTTGGAAATGTATGTTATTAATTATAAATCATATATTTTTAAAAATCTATGAAAGGTTTTCATTACGTTGTGTCCTCATAGATTTTGTTACTGCAATTTATGTATGTGTCTGCATCTCTTATCAAGGGTTAATTTAACCTCTGGTTTGCTAGTAAAACTGAAATTACTGTGTCACAAAATGATGCATGTCTAAAAAGTCTGGAAAGCTCTGCTCTACAGCCAAACATACCCTCCCGGGGGGCTTACAAATTGTTAATTTGGCTGTTCCCTGCTCTCAGATTTACAATATAAAAAGACCAAACAGATTAGGAAAAGGGGATGGCAAGGGGAAAGGGAGAAGGAATTAAATCCAGCAAATGCCGGCTGCTCTTCTCTCCCTCAGTGGCCAGAGCAAAAGAGGCAGGGTCTTTTCTAAGTCGGTGGGACCAAGGCACAATGTCGCTGTATCCAGCTACGGATATCCCTCAAAGCCACAGCAGTGGCATGCAGAACAGAAGAAGTAATGGCTTATTTTTCTTATTATTATTTCTACTAATTATTGTTTTCTAAAACAATAAGAAGTAGGAATAAGAATAAGAAAAAAAAGTACACACCCTGCAATTTATGTTGAAGTGCAACAAACTCTGAACATTTTTTTTTTTTGGTCAGGCTGTTACCTGGTGGCACAACTATGAAACACCTGTTTTCCTTGCATATGCAAGAATCCAAGTAGACTCCTCTTAACTCTCTGCAGGAATTTGGCATGTATTAATTCTGGCACCAAAGATAAAGCTAGAATCAAAGGCAAACACAAGCAAACATTTTATCTTCAGAAAATCTATCACACGTTTGGGAGGACTGGAATTTTTCACTTCCGCAAGGAATGGATTGGCCATTCGTTCATTGGAGTCTTTCCTTACTATTAAAAAAAACCCAACATGTTGGGGAACGTTGCAGAATAGCTTCAACATAGTCTAAAACACGAATGAAGTATTTAGTATGTTGCTTATTTGTATTTGTATTTTATCTTGGTTTTGGAAACAAAGCCCTATGAAGTCTATGCTGAAAGGTGGCATTTTTAAAGAAAAATAATTAGACAAAATTTGCTTTTAGCCAACTGTAACCAACACTATTTTCAAGATCAAAACAAACTGCAGAAGCAAACTCCGCCCCAGCTTTTTATTTAAACACTGAGAGGTTAAGAAAGAGCATTGTGAAAGTAAACACATGAGAACCTGAAATTAAACACTACTGCATTGTTCTCTGAATGCCACTGAAGTTATACTTGCGTTTTATTATACGGAATCAGTAACAGCTATCTAATTAGAAAGAAAGCACTAAACACTGTGTTGAGTTGCCAAGCTTGCTGGTTTGGGACCATGGCAAGCGGATTCAGCCAAGAGCTTCTGTCATACAACCTGAAAGTCTAAGCCTAAACCAGGAATTTTGGAGCCCTGCAGATGTTACTGAATGGCAACATCTGCTAGCCTTCCCCAGCATTTGGTATGTTCCTTTGGGCTGCTGGTAGCTGCAGTTCGACATCTGGAGGGCTGCACCACTCTCAAAACCAGTGCACGCACCTAAGGCCATTTCTGCACTACACTGTTATAGCGCTCTCATTCCGCTTTCAACCTCCTATGGAATCCTGGGGTTCGCAGTTTAGGGAGGGGCATTTAGGATTCTCAGCCAGGCTGGCCTCAGGAGCCTAGAAACCCCCGACTTCCACAAGAGGTTGAAAGTGGAATAATAGCGCTCTAACAGTGCGGTGCAGAGCCTGTCCATGCCAAGGAAGGCAGGGCTGCCCTGAATCTGCATGACCTTAGCCGGGTGGTTGAGGAGAGGGTGAGCTGCAGGGCTCTCGTCCACGGGGGTTGCCATAATGCATTTATTTTTATTATTTATTATGTTTGCATGCCACCTTTTCCCAAAACGGGACCCTAGGCAGCTTCTAACAATAAATTAAAGACATGGACTCCAGGGCAGTTCACAACCACCACCTCCCCTCTCCATGCAGTTCTCTTTCACGACTCCCCGCCTTCAACCGAGGCCGTTTCCGCACTAGCCTGTTATAGCGCTATTATTCCACTTTCAATCTCCCACGGAATCCTGGGGTTTGCTGTCTAGGAAGGGGCATTGGGAATTCTCAGCCAGAGAGCTCTTGGGCCTCAGGAAACTACAAACCCCAGAATTCCCCCAAGGAAGTTGAAAGTGGAATAATAGCGCTGTAAGCGTGGACATTTCTGCACTGCAGTGTTAGATAGTGCTGTTATTCCACTTTCAACATGCCAGTTTAGGGAGGGGCGTTTAGAATTCTGAACTAGAGAGCTCTTTGGCCTCAGTAAACTGCAAAGCCCGGGATTCCATAGGGTCCTGAAAGTGGAATAATAGCACTACGTCCGCGTAGTGCGCAAATGACCCGTGTAATGTGGGAATGAGCAGCCGGGAGCGGGGTGTGGTGTGGTGACGCGCGGACGGGGGCTCTGAGGGCGCAGGGTCTGGGTCCCCGCTCGGCCGTGGGAGCCACTGGGTGCTCTCGGACGAATCACGGCGCCCTGTCCCCGGTCGACCGGAGGGCAACCCGGCGGGGTCCCCGCCGCATCCCGAGGAGCCAGAAAGACCCGGGAGGCGGAGCAGCCACGACCACCAGGGCGAGCCCAGGCTCCCCTAGGAGGCTGAGAGCGGGGCGACGGCGCTGTCGCAGGCGGGGGCGGAAAGCGCCGGAGAAGCCCCCCGGCCCCGCCGCTTCCCTCCCGAGGGGCCGCCGGGGGCGTCTCCCGGCCCTCCCCGCCCCCGGCAGGCGGGGCCGAGGCGTCCGGGGCCAGACAGACAAGGCGAGCGGGCAGCCCCAGCCGCCGCCGCCGCCGCCGCCGCCGGGCAAGCGGTCGGGGGCGCGCGCGGGCGGCCCAGGACGGGAGGCCGGCCGGCCGGCCCGGCATCCCTCCGCCGCGGCGGGCCAGGGACGGAGGCAGGCAGGCAGGCGGGCAGGCGGGGCGGCCCCGGAAAGGTGCGTGCGGCCGGGGGAAGCCGGGGGAAAGGCACGCGGGGGGGCCCCGGGGCAGGGGCAGGAGGGGCCGGGCCCGAGGAGGCGCCGGGCGGGGGCGGGGGCGGGGGCGAGCCGCGGCCGCGCGCGAGGGAGCCCCGCGCGCCCCCTCTCCCCGGCAGCGGCGCCCCCCTTCTGACCTTCCCCCGGCAAGCTACGTGAGGGGGCCTGGGGGCGAGGGGGGAGGAGGAGGAGGAAGGGGCCGAGGCGCCCTAGGGACCCCGAGGGTGGCCGGACCGGAGTCAGGGGAGGAGGGGAGGGGAGGCTGCGTGGAGGGGGGCGGCCAAGCAGCCCTTCCTCAGCTTGGTGCCTTCCCCAAAAAAACGAAAATAAAAAAGTCCTGCTTTCTGGGGATGATGGGAGTGGCAGTCCAACGCAGCGGGAGGAGGGCAGGAGGAGACTCGCAGGGCCAGCCTCCACCCCTCGTTAGGGCTTCGTGTCTAGGCCGGGTTAAGCTTTGCTGGAGCAAAACAGCAGCAGCAACAGGGAAGAGCCTTCCAGGTTTTTTTTTTAATCCTTGTTATTTTGTGGCACAACCTTTCCTGGACCCAGGTCCCCCGAGCCACAGAAGATTCTGCCACAATAACAGTGGGTTCGTCTCGAGGTGCGACAAGACTCTTTGTTGTTGATCCCGGCCAGGTAGGATTTTCATTCCCTTGTTGTTTGCCCTGGGTGCCAAAATAATTCGACTGGTTTTGGGATTGCTTGGGCACCTCCTTGACTTCGTGATGGAGGACAGCAGGAGGGAGAGATGCCCTTTAGCTTTCCTGCCTCAGGCAGCAAAGTATCTTGGTGTCAGCATTGCCCTGTTGTGGACTCATCTTGCAACACCTTACTGGGTGGAATTTGGATTAGAGTCCGAACCGAGCAGAGGTTGTGGATCCTTTCAGCAGCATCCTAAACATGTTAATTCAAAGCTTCATCAAAATTGCTTTCTTGTTAGTCTTCTTACAGTATTGTAACGTTGCTCTCACTGCTCCCCAAATTTCACATTACCAGGAATTATATTCAACACCACAGAGGGGAAAACTGCAGAAAACCTGCATGTCTTCTCATCCAAACTTCACACAAGGGGTGGATCTTACCTGATGTGGTTGTGTTGTCATATAAAGTGTTCTTGCTCCCTCTTTTTTTCCTCCTTATTTTTACTTCTTCTTTGTTCCACAGAAGTTCAAACAATTGCTGGTTCTAGTCCTGTTTAGAAAATGGAATACTCCACACTCCCCAAAGGCTCCTCACGACCTAAAACTTTGAACTTTTTCAAGGGTTTTACCTCTTGCTCAGGTTCTTGCTTGCAACTGGAAATCTCGGGGCCAGATTTGGCTTATTCATAGGTACTGCCAGCCATGAATGTTGCCAATCTAGAAGCAAATGAGTTATGGAAAAGCAGCACCCAGGCAACAGAAACTGCCTGTTGGCTGTTCCTGTGTGTGCATGCGTGTGTAAGTGTGAAAATGCCGCACCAATCCTCCTCCTCATTTCACAGCAGAAAAATGGCCTGTGTTGGTGTTGATTGTGCTCATATAAATTTTACATGTGCGGCGTATAGATTGCAGTGCTTTGGGTTGTTTTCAGAAACTTTCATCTTGAACCTGCTCTTGTTTCCTTGAAAAGTATAATTCTTTGCAATCAGGAGGATTTGTGCGTAAATGCACTTATGTCACGAACCAGGCAAACTATCTTTGTACCAGGTTGATTGTGTCGGTCTGATTAGTTCTCTTCTTTCGCCTTTCCAATTTTTACCTCAAGTTATTATGTGAAGATTTCTACTCCTGTGGGTGTTAATTGACTTGATAAATGCATATTTCTTTTTTGATATAATCAGAGTTCGTTTGCTCTAGTCTAATGGTCAAAATCTACGACAGGAGAACATTGCAAACAAACGATCCTGTATTTTTTGCAGTGAACATTCCAAATAGTTTTTTATGTGAAAAAGTCACGTCACCTTTTCATGGAGAGATATGGGAAGCTGTCTTGTATTAAGCTAAAGGTTTAAACCCATCTAGTTCAGCGTTGTCTATGTCTGTTCTACAATAGGTGCATTTGGATGTCACAGAAGATATTTCTGAATAACAGATATTTACAGTTCTGTCTTCTTATGGGTGACCCGGCATGTTAGTGCATGCTTGCTGATCACTCCCACAGCAACAACCTGAGAATAATATTTGTTCTTCCTCTGGCTTGTTGAGGAGAAGCCAGCCAGACAGCCACCTCTTGCCACTTTTCAACATTGTGCCAAACAAACCACAGGTCAAAGGATTTGTTGAGCAGGACGTACAACCATGTTGCTCAGGAATAACAAGCCAGAGTTCCCCTTGGAACGTTGCTTGTCATGATGTGCGCGTTCAATGCGCACATTGGCTAGCAGTAGCCCTCCAAGTTTGCAGATAGGTGTTTTTTCCAGCCGTGCCTGAAGATGTCAGGGGTTCAGGGTCAGATCTTTTGCATACAGAATGCCCACACTAAGTGTGGAGGTAACCCAGCTTCTCACTAAAACCAAGTTCAGGTGATCATTCGAGAGGGGTACTTTACCTATGGGTCTCCTGCATCAGTAAGAGGTTGAACTAGGGCAGCTCTTCTCAGGCTATCTGATGTGGGCGAGTGGCGATCTTTTCTTTTCTTTTTTATCCCATGTGCCAAGGATCAGCACCAAATTTATGCCCATTGTTTCTTCCTTTCCTGGAAGCTTGCCAGGGACCGGCAGCCAATGGTTCGGGTACTGGCACCATGCCAAAGAACAGCACCTTAAGCAGCATTTAACTAGAGGACCTTTGGAATTATCTTCTGATTTTTCAATTCTGTGATTGGGAAACGATTTGAAAACCCTAGTCAAAGAGGAAGTGTGTTTTGAATTAAGGGTGGCTAACACTGGTGCATATGTAAGTCTTGAATGTGCTAAAACCTGTCAGAGAAGTGATGAGAGCAGTTGGTAGAATACAAGAGAGGGGTGCATGGTTGATCTCTCAATGGGTTGGATGTTAGAAACATTATATCTGCACTATCCTTGTTTCTGTGAAGTCTGCTTGTGGCTAGTCAAGTAAAATTTTGTGTCAAGCAAGTAACCATTGCAATGATAATAGGTACAATACAATGCATACCAGCAGGCATAATCCAACACAAAAATTTGCGAATTGTTGTTGTTGGGTGCCTTGAAATCATTTCCTGTTTATGGCGACCGTAAGGCTAATATATCATGGGGTTTTCCGGGGCTGAGAGTGTGTGTTCAGGGTCATAGTCCAGTGCCCAAACCACTACACTACACTGGTTCTCTACTAAAACAGTCTTGTTAATGTAATATCTAGAACAGAGCTGAGATCCTAAAACAAATATAAACAGTGTAGCTCAAAGAACTTAAGAAGTAAATAAGATAGTTGGATTCATTTTAAAAGTGTGAGTGTGTATGTGTACATTGTGCAGTTTAAAAGACAGGACTTCACTTATTCCAGCAGCAGTAGCTTTAAAAAATGTTGCTGTTTTTAATATGACCATAGGAGGATGATCCTCAAGCAGGAAATTTCCATACTTGTAAAAATTGGCTGGATGCTCGGGGTAAGATGCTTGTGACTAGGATGAAACACAGCTTGTCATTTTCAGCTGGTATCCCTTGAACTGTGTCTTCTGCCTGTTTCTTTCATGTTAAAACCAAGAATGTGGCAGGACTTGTAACGGAGGTATATACTGGGGAGAGAGAAATGGTCACTCAGTGTCAGCGTGACCTGTGTTGTTCTGCATTATTTAGGAGGCAAATATATTTGAGAGTGGTTTTCTTTCCACAAGAGGAGCTCAGGTTACTCATGAAGACTGTAACTTGCCTGACGCTGCTAAAAACAACAGTGAATGCATTTGTCAAACGTTGTTTTTTTTTAACACTCAACAAAGCTGTTTTTAAAAAGGATTTGCTCCGATGCAACACAATATTTTGAAAAGTTAAACCTAGTCCCTTAGTCCGTTTTCCCTCTCCCGAGGATAAGAAATGGTTTATTTATTAAAACATCTGCCGATGTTTTAATAGGTCATACTCAAGTCAGAGTGGGTCATAACAGTAGCACTGCTTTTCCTGATGGTAGTTTTTAATGTTTTTAACGGGAGAGGGAGAGAGAAGGGGAGAATGCAAAACAGAGAGGAACACATACTTAACAAAGTGTTATTTGTATTTGTTATTAAAGGCGAGTCTTCAGTCTTCAGACACTAAAGATTACTGCCTGAAAGAATCTCACTATTCTAAGATTATGTTAGGCATATCCTAGTTATGTATTTAGTATTTCTTTGTGTGTCTGTCAAGGTAATGCAAAGTCAGTTCTTACCAGTTATGTCAATATATCTGCTTGCAAAAACTAAGGTGGCTAACAGCCCCATCCTTTACTGTGTTGTGTTTAAATGCCTAGAAGTTTTGGAAGCAAAAATTCAGATTCACCACAAACTCAGAAGATGAAAGCCGTAGAAAAATAATCTACTGTACCTTCATTGTGCAAGACCATAGACCAACAGTCATGGCTTCCCAGACACTCAGCTTGAAAAGCCAGGATGGACTGTGTGTAACGTAATCCAGGACATTCTGGTCTGTTCGTTAGGCACTTCCATGTAATTATATACTGCTCCTCTGATGCGGTCTACCACAACTCTGCTTATGACATTTAAATAAAATGTCCATATTCAGTAGTAATATCTGTGTGAATCTTGGAAAATGCAATGTGGGAAATGCAGGGTGGGAAGTGGTTGCCTTTTTGCTTTGCTAAGTCTGTTACTGAGAACGGTATGCCAGGTTATAGATGGAGACAATGACTTGTGTAGGACCAAAAATGGATGCGAGAAGAGGTTTGTTTGTTACCTCCCAAGTTAAAAGCCTTGACTCCTCCAAATAATTTTCCCTTCCAAATTTTCCTAAGATCAGTCTCCCAAAATTAACGTCCACTTTCCAAATGAAAATAGCATCATTTATTAGACTTCACTGTCTTTAGTTTCCATGAGGTCTTTGGACCATCTGCAAGGCAGGGAGTCGTATAAAGGGAGAGACGGAGATTCTGGCCAGCTAACAGTACAGTCCACCTCTCTGCACTCTCGCTCCCATTTTGTCAACCAGTTCCCTGCGTCCAGATTAAAGAGGTGGAGTTTGGACAGTGCTTCTTGTGTAAAAGAAAAGAGACAGCTGCAGCCGTCATTGGTGAGTCACTATTTTTCTCCACCATAAAGAACAGCACATACGCTCCTACTGTGTGCTCTAGTGGTGACTGTAGGCGCAGACAGGTAGCAAACTTGGCAGATCCCATGGATCAGGGCTTGCCAAATGGTGTGCGGCGATGTTGCCTGAAGTGTGTAGGTGTGTTGCCTACAATCTTGGAAATGTATGTTATTATTTGTAAATCATATATTTTTAAAAATATATGAAAAGTTTTCATGTTTTATGTCCCCGTACATTTTATTATTACTATTTATGTATGTGTCTCTATTTCTTATAACGGGTTAATTTAACCTCCGGTTTGCTAGTAAAACTGAAATTACTGTGTTTTGCTAAAAAGTGCATCGCCAACACGAAAAGTTTGGAAAGCTGTGCCATAGATGCTCCGCACAGACAAAACACTGAATCTCTGTGAGGGAGGAGTTTTAACAGGTAACAGTGTTATCTCGTGAAGTAGACAGTGCCAAACCATAATGAATTGGTTAGTCTTTAAATGCCACATTCTTTTGATGGCAGCTGACTAACCTTCCCACCCGTCTGGATATTGTTTTAGCATTTAAGCATGTGGTATGTGCTGCAGAGCTTCCTTGCATTAAAAGGAAGAATTTATTTTGCTGCACTTTGGCACAACAGTGCGAGATACAAATCTTTCTGCTAGGTTTTTTGTAGCTGGCAGTGTCTCCTCACTACTCTGGACAATTTACTGTAAAAGCTCACTAAGCGTACTTTTCAAGTAACAACGGCAAAGAATACCATAGCTGAGGACTGAGACATTCTGACGAATATAGAAATACTCTGAAGAAAACATGAAGGAGAATTGCAAGTCTATTACTAGTCTGTCATGGTTTATTGACTAACCAGCTTGACAAGGAAGGGCATGTAGTCGCCTTAGGACACACTGACCGTGGCTTTATGGCAAGTTTTACTTCGCTAGCGTTCTGCTCTGAATCTCTGGGTGTCGTACATGAAATTATTGCATTTTATTCTTATAGCTACCCTCTGAGATAGGTTGGATGAATAGAGAGGAACTAGTTCCAGGCCGCTTATTGACTGTCTTGTAGGTCAGATCGATTTTATGTCAGCAACAAAAAAGGGGACTTGAATTGAGTTTCCCAGTGATAATATCATATATTTTCTAAAATGTGGTTCAAATTTGATTTCTTGAACTGTTTCTTTACAGGTAAGCAAAGTATTATTTACAATGCTATTTCATTCTTAGGCCATTTCCGCAGTAGACGGTTATAGTGCTATTATTTTGCTTTCAACATCCTATGGAATCCTGGGGTTTGCCTCAAAGGCCCCTCCCTAAATTGCAAACCCCAGGATTCCATAGGATGTTGAAAGTGGAATAATAGCACTATACCAGTCTAGTGCGGAAATGGCCTCAAAAACTCAGTTTAAATGAAAATAATCTTGCTTTTTTAAAAATATTATTTAAAAAAAATCAACCCCGATTCATGCCAAGTAGGAACTTGAACCCAGAACTGCCCAGTCAAAGGCCAACGGCTAAATCGTGGATCGTGCTGGCTGATTTCCAGAGCATTGCCTTTGAAATGTATAAATTCAAAATACGTTGCCACTTCCCTTGCTTCATGCACTCGAACTTGGACAAAAGAAAACTTCTGATATTGAAACGTTTCCTCAAAGTTATAAATTTGTTACAATTCACGGTGTAACTTGACTGTATTTAAGAGAGAAATTCTGTGTCCTGATATAAAAAATTTTTTTAATTGGATCCGAATAAAATCATTTTTAGAAGAGACCTAGTAACATAAGTGGGACAAAGTTACAAAAAAAGAACAACAATTTTAATTGTTTGGAGTCAACGTTTCAAATTGTTTTTGGAAAACTCATGCTGTTTGTAGTCATAATTCATCTATGTCCTGCTGAAACATTTGTGTTTGCTGAACTTGGACTTGAGGATAATAGAAGCAGAGCTCAGAAATAACAAACACAGTTAGTTGTGTTACATGCAATGCGTTATTTGTAATGAGTGGTTAACAGTGTTACTTCTAATATGTAATGTGTAACATTATTATTATTATTATTATTAATAATAATAATAATAATAAAAAAATAATATTATTATTGTTACTATTGCAAGGAGTAATGCTTGCTTGTCTTAACACATTACTTGCCTGAAGAAGTTTCCAAGTAATTTTGATGAAATGAGGGTCTTTTATCAATGTTAATGTTTTTTAAAAAGAGTTTCAAGCAAAACAAAAAGCAATATGTTATATAATAGGGCAATGAGTACCAGGAAGAAATCTTGATTTTTTTGATTTTTTTTTAAGTCACATTTACAAAAAATAACACTCCAAGCTCTGGGTAGAAATATTAGATAGCGTTTATGAAGTTGTTCTTGCTTTCACTCTGATATTTTATCCCTTTATGTCTTTATATTTTTCATAGCTTTACCTAAACGGGGAGGATTGTAGGGCATTCCAGATGTTGCTGAACTGCAACAGCAGCCCTAGCTAGTATGGCCATTGGAGACGAATTCTGAAACCAGCAGTTCAATAGAATTGGGAAGGCCACTTGCTTCCCCTCACCGAGGTTTGTAGTATAGTGAAACTGTAGAGCTTTCTGGCAGGAAATTTTAAACATTCTTCTGTCAAACTTCAGACCCCAGGATCCTATAAGATGGAGTCATGGCTGTTTATCATGGAATCATAGCACTACAAATAGGCAGTGTGGATGGGTCCCAATATAGAATTTCCCTGGCAGGTGAAATGTTTGGCATGACAATTACAGTGCACCTAATAAAACTGCTAAATTTTTCCCAGTATAAGTATTCCATTATAGATAGGTAGGTAGGTAGGTAGGTGTACATACATGTGTGTGTGTGTGTGTGTATAATTTCTAAAGCTATGTGAAAATAACAAAAGATAACAAAGCATTCAGATTCCAAGTGGACTAATGTGAATTAACTAACCTGTGTTGTGGCAATAAGTATAAATGTCTGGGTTGCCTGGGCAAGACGTTAATCCCATAGAATTAATTGTGACAGACTAATTGGATGCTTTCTCTGTGGGATGTGTGGAATGAAAGGCAGGTTATTCATGACCTGAATATGCAGTGTGATCTTAATGGGGGTTGTGTAAGAGCAGCGTTTGGGAAGAGAGTGCTGTACAAATGCAGAACATTGTTCCTAAAATAAGTGAGAGGTAGCAAAACAGGTTACTGGCCTATATTAATCTTCACTTGTTGTCTTTTGATAATCCAAACCACACCTCACAGGGATATGGCTCTATAAATTCTTTTTCTATCCGATGTTTTTGCCTGCATGTTGTGACCTCAGTAAGTTATTCCCCAAGTGGGTCTATTTGGAAATGACATTTTTCTACACTGACATAATCTCAGATGTCAGAAGGAGTTTTGTGTGAAGTGCCTTAGCTTATAAAGTTTCTGCTGTTGAATGTATTGAACAACCAACTCAGTATTCCCTCTCTTGGTCTTTCCTGACTGGCATGACTCTCCAAGGTCTTGGACAAAGTTGTTTTCTAGCCCTGGAAATGGAGAGATGGCCGGTGGGGCAGGGGGATGCAGGGTGCATTAAAAACTGATGATTTTTAAGAATCAGCCTTAAAATTTTGCTGATTTTTGAATTTAAATCGGAGTGGGAGGAGGGAAGATGTACGTGGGAAGACAAGGGGATGGGATGCGAGAGCAGGAGGAAGGCAGGCACATGTATTTGTTCGCTTGCTTGCTTGGGCAGATGTGGGGGGGACACAATGGAATGGGGGGCAGGGAAGCCACATACATGCATTCCCTCACACTTAGGTGGGTGAGTGAGGGGCAAGGAGATGGGAGTGGGGAGATGGAGGAGGGAAGGCATGTACATGTGTTCCCTTGCTTGCTCGCTCAGGTGGGTGGGTGGAAAATATTGGCTTTTTTCCGCTTTTGTAAGGGTCCCGTGCCCCTAAACCTCATGATAGTGGAGAGCCAACTGCATTTCTTATCATTCCAAATGCAATGTTGTGATATCTGCAGCTTGGCACAAATAATGAGTATATGATGTACTTTTTATTTTCTAAATTAATAAGAATCTGAAAAACAATACATCTACAAAATACAAACCCTTGTCTCCTAGGTACTGGAAACATTTCTACTGCGTTCTACACAAGTTCATCATAGTGATCAGATTTGTACCATTGTTCAGAAATATGTGAAGTAATATCAGGGAGATCATTATTTAAACCAGTGGTTTAATTTTTTTTGCCTCCTTGATTTAAATGAATATGTCTTTCTGAGATGGAACCAGAAATCTTCTACAAGGCTGAAAAGAGGTTGGGCAAGCAAAAAAAGCTCCCGTAGGGTTCTCATGTGTTCGCTGATTTGGAGAAGGTGAGCATCAGTAGGAATTTCCTGCTGATCTTCTCCAAAATGCAGGACAAATGGGAAAAGGCCTCACTTCTGTTCCAAACATATGGGCCTGCCAAAGGACTTATGGGGAGGAGGACCAGTGGTGATGGGAAGCAGTAATGGGCTAATAACCAATACATTCATTTATGAGGACCCTGAAAAGGGACAGCAATATTCTAGTGAAGAGGAAATCTATTTTTTTAAATGCTGATTTTGTTATTAAAATGATAAAAACTGCAGCTAGTTAATTGTTCTTGGCACTTGCAAGAGTTTTGCAGAAGGAAGTTTTTGAAGCTTGCTAGCCAGTTGGCCTGTGCAAGCCCATGTTATTTATTTGTGATACATTAGCCCCATTTGAGATTTATAGTTTCTGGCAAATAGTAAGTACAAGGGGTGGTAGGGCTGTACCAAGTATCTTTGCCCTGATTTCATGCGTGTAAATTAGTCCCTCCCCTGACGTCTGTGCGGATGTTTTCAGAGAGGAATCCTGCATCTGTTCAGCAGCATTGCAAATGCTTCCCCATGACCTTAAACCTTGAGCACGTGAGCTTCCAGGTTGCACAGAAGCCTTCACGTGGAGACACCCTGCCAAAAGAGGTACCCACACTGTGTGCGCAAATGCTGGGAGAAGGCTGATTTGATCTGAGTCATGTCATGAATGGAACTCATCAGGAGAGCCCTGTGTAGATTCAGTTTGCTGTATTGTCTGAATAGGAGTATACAGTTGACTTGGAGGAACTCTTGTATTATAATGCTGTTGACTTTTGTACCCTACAGTGTACAAAAAAGTTTCTGCCTCATTACCCAGAGAGAACTCTTTCCTGCCATAGCTGATCAGGCAACTGGCTACCTACAAGCCTACTAAAACTCATTTTAAAATTTGCAGAATCTTCAATGTGGATGTCTTTTCTGGGTAATTGGCAGAGTAATCCCACAAACTAATGCCCTTGGTTTTGTTGCTTACATTTTAAGGCATCACACCTTGAGTCGGGTCAAAGTGTAGCATCCATCTTTCTGTGAGATACCAGTGTAACATGGCTCATTGAATTCCACGTTTCACACCAGGAAACAAGTATGTCATAAGTTAATTAGTGGGGATTTTTTTTAACTCCGCCTTCCTCTTTTGTTGTAGTTCAGAATTGGCCTTGACTGTGGATGCATGCCGATACCATGATGGAGGAGAGGGAGAATTTTTCAGCTCTGAATTCACTGACTGACTATCACTCAGTCAAGGAGTCTGACAAAAACGGTCACAGCAGCAATGGACAAATGAATGAAGACAGCCATGGAACCATGCAGCTGAAAAAAGAAATCTCTCTTCTGAATGGGATCAGCCTAATAGTAGGAAACATGATTGGTTCAGGTATCTTTGTTTCTCCCAAAGGAGTCCTGTACTACAGCTCATCCTATGGATTGTCGCTAGTTATTTGGGCCATTGGGGGGATTTTTTCTGTCTTTGGTGCCCTTTGCTATGCTGAACTTGGAACCACTATCACAAAGTCAGGAGCCAGTTACGCGTATATCTTGGAGGCCTTTGGAAGCTTCGTTGCCTTTATACGTCTGTGGACATCACTACTAATAATTGAGCCAACTAGTCAAGCAGTTATTGCAATAACATTCGCCAACTACATAGTCCAGCCCGTCTTCCCTTCCTGCCAGCCTCCTTACCTTGCTTGTCGTCTTATTGCAGCTGCTTGTATATGTAAGTATTTTATAAAAATGTAAGTATTTTGTTTTATGAATATATTAGACCCGAGATAAATGTTAGAGCTGGAGCATTTATGAAAGTGTTAGCCCCGATATGTTTTAGATCCAGGCTATCTGACAGTTATCTCCATGTATGAGCCTACATGGGCCCCAAGGGGGGCACTTTTCCCGGGGGGCCAAAATGGCCTTCTCCTTACTCTCCTTCCATTAGGAAGCCAAAACCTTTGCATTCCACCAGGCTTCTAGAACAGAAGGTTTTAAAAATGGACTTATAAGAGGGAGGACTGTATTAATTGCATCAGTTGAAATCCATTCCAGTTTTTACTCTTTATTTCTTTCTGCTGTCTATAAGGGTTACTCTGTATGGGTAGGAAATAAAAGCACAGATTCTCTGGGTAATATCCTCTTGCTACCATCCTAAGTTGCTTATTTTGTTCATGGTTACAAGTGTCAATTAATTTGTTTTCTACTAATTTTAGTATTGAGTAGTGTACATCCCTGTTTGTGCGCTTTGTTCAGTAAAGTAAAGGTCAGTATTTCCAACACTGAATCTCTCGGCCTTCTCTGTGTTAATTAAATGCTGCCATAATGACTTTTTGGAGTCATCTTCCCAACTGTGGTTGGAACATGAAACCTGCTGATTCTCATATCCCATGCTCTCTTTTTATTATGTTGATGCACTTGCATTTCTGTATGGGTCTAACCATAGCGTGCTTGATTTGAACATCTCGGGACATTATGCTTAGGGCTGCCTGAAAGTTGGGGTAGGAATCTGTATGGTAGAAGGTAGGAGAAAAGAGACAAGGTCACGTCTTCCACAACATTTAAAACTGTTGTTTATTTGTTGTCTGATTCAGTGCTTGAACATTTTGGTAATGCAGTTTTAATGATGAGCAACTGTGTTCTTTTGTGACTCAGAGGGCTGACTGCCTTGTAAAGGCTAATATTCAAAGTATAAACCGTTGTTGCCATGATCATTTACTGCTTCTGTAGAACTGCCTTTGCATGGCAGTGTTTTACCATTTTAAGTTTCACTGTCTACCCTTTTAACTCCACTTTTTCCATAATAAATTGTTGCAGATTTTGGTGCTTACTGTGCAGGTAATTGCTTAGAGCCTTACAGTGCTTTTTTAAGATGGCCTGTGAATGAAGAAATCTATCAACAGATAAATATTACAATTTAACATTTTTAGTATTAAACCATTCTTTTTAACTGACCTCAAGCTTAGACCTGACGTTCAGGTCTAATTTAAAAAAACAAAAAACTTCTCAAACTATGTCTTTGCTATCAAATAACAAACACAGTGGTTTCCACTTGCAGCAAGAACACTCTCAATATGAAAGGAAAGGTTTGCCAGTCTTCCTTAACATTAGTGGTGCTGACTACAAAGTGGCACTCTAAAGATGGTGAACAGACATCATCTTGGTTTGTGCCGAGAAATACTTTCATGACTTCTAGAACCTCTCCATAAATCACGTACGTTTTCTCAAGTCTTCTTTACTTTGCAGTTTCTTGTAAGCTAAGCGCATACGAAAGAGCAAACAAAAGCCTTGCTTTTAGATTATAGGGTATGAACTCCTTTAAACACTATAGTTCTGCATATGCAGCCTGTTAATATTGTTTGCACTGATTTGTAGTTATGACATGTGAATTGTGGCACAAAATAAAATCGAAAATAACAAAAACAAACAGATTTCAGTGTCTCCCTTGCTTCTCTTTTTGTCTCCTAGGTCTCCTAACGTTTATAAACTGTGCCTATGTTAAATGGGGAACAAGGGTCCAAGATGCATTTACCTATGCCAAAGTCATTGCCCTTATTGTCATCATCGTAATGGGAATTGTTAAACTATGCCAGGGTAAGACTGATGGCTTCATGTATAGATGTCTGTATTGATCCAAAAAAAGATGCTGAAGCACTCCTTCAGATGGGCAACTGTGTCAGGATATTGTGGTATTGATTCTTGGGGATTTTGTCCAAAATACTCAAATGATATTTCTGTTGTCCCAGACTCTTTTCTGGCAGTTCCCATCACTAGCTGCGACATTTTGTCCTCACCCTTGAGTGGGTTTCTTTTTAATTTTTAATTCATAGGTTTATCAATTATACACAATTATCGCACTGTTATTCCACTTCCACTGCCAGGGCAACACCGTATGGAATCCTGGGATTTGTAGTTGGTAAGGCACTAGAGCTCCCTGGCTGAGAATTCTAAATGCCCCTCTCTAAATTGCAAGTCCCAGGATTACATAGGGTGGAATTGTGGCAGTTAAAGTGGAATGATAGCACTATAGTTATGTAGCGTAGATGGGCCCCAGATAAGTAATTGCATGACCCATATGAAAAAAAATATAGGCAGTAGATCTAGTTGTGGGAGCTGATGGTCCATGTGGATTTGCAGTTCCTAATAAGCATAAGAGAATTGGCTGTACATCCTCAGTAAAGGAAAGCCCATAATTCAAAGAAGCTATTTGCCTATGAGACATACTTTGCACAGCTGGGGACTTCCTTTGTGACTCTTTGCGGTCTGGTTGCACGCATGTATCTGTTGTGTGTAGCACCTCCACACGGTTAGCAAGGTAGAACATTTTTGGAACTAAACAATAGTTTGGCTTTTCTGCTCCTGCAGCTTTTTAAAAAGAAAGTCCTGGATACACATGTACATTACTTTTCAAGTTATGACTGTAGTCTTATCTTTGCCTGTATCTAATAAACTGTGTTTCAGAACCAGATTAGACCTCATTTTCTTTACAATCTAAACAACCGTTGTTGGCTGTTGCAGGTCCTGCTCCCAGTCCCGGTAGTGTCTGTTTACATTAGAAGCATGCATACCATCAGTTGCTTTTATACAGTTTATTTCCATGTTTAGTCTGGCCTGGAGATATGGTTGTACATTGTACCTTTGTTTTAACACTAGTTTGGCCTCACAGCCGACCACATTAACAACGTTTGAAGGCCATGTGTATGCCCAGCGTACGCAGGTCGTTGGCAAGGTTGTAGCTTATGCCAAGGTCTGCACTTTCTCCTCCAATAATTTTTCACTTGTTTATTGTTCATTGTAGAACAGCTGGGCCCACTGGCTTGTTTTTCCTGTGAGTTATAGGATCCTAGCTATTGTAAATTTATCAAGAGTTTTCCCCTTTGTTTTTCCGGGGGGGGGGGAAAGCCCCATTGATTCCTGTTTGTTTTGGAAGCTTTCTTAATATGCTGACTTGAGAAAATTGGAAGCCAACATTTCCATTGTGCTGAAAATGCAGTTTTTTAAAAAATCGTTTCTACCTTGTGTTTTTGAAAAGGATTAGATGCTGTTTTCTTTCTCCAAGTGACAGACCTGTGCAGAATAATACAGAGAAGGTTTGGTCTGTGCATACAGTAGAATGAGTTGTTAGACTAGGTTGTTTCTGGGAAAGTTAGGCATGTCATTTCTTCTTTATGTGCAAATGCACATACCTATGGAAATACATTTTAAAAAATGGACTCTGCTGCTTTTATAGAACAGTTCTCAGAGCACTTCTTCAAAGAGCCTGCATTTTTCATTCTTGGTTTATTCTCCAGTCATGTTGACCAGAATAAACAGATTGATTTTGTTATGTTCCGAAACTGTATTTATTTTGCTGCTTTTCTTTTATGCACAGGATACTCACAACACTTACAGGACTCTTTCGAGGGCTCATCCTGGAACCTCGGGGGCATTTCTCTTGCACTTTATTCTGCCTTGTTCTCGTACTCAGGTTGGGACACCCTCAACTATGTAACCGAAGAAATAAAAAACCCAGAGAGGTAAGTTTCTTGAAGCCGCATTAAATTTGTCTGACGTGTTCCACAAGAGCCTGTAGCTGAACGTTTGTCCCCAGCTGACAGTAAACTTGATCTCAGGAGCTGAGGAAACATTTTATACTGATGCTAACAACTCTGAACCCTAACAGTCTAAAGGGCAAACAATAGGATTATAAAGCTTAAGAGAGGCCCATGAAGGAGAGCGTGGCTGTCTTGCAGAGGTGACAAAGCAAGACATTTCAGCATTTCACAGATGCAAAGCGAGATACACGTGGCCAAGCAACATCCCAGTGCGGTCAAGATGGAAAAAGTTATGAATGAGGATGAAAAAACAAGCTAGGAGAGGCGGTAGCAGTTTGCTTTCGCCTGAGCCTATTGGAAAGGGCAAGATTCTGACCTCTCCTGTCCTCCCCGCTGAATTAATTGATTACAAATTATTTTTGCCCTTGGATTCTGTTTGCAGCAACTGAAGTAAGCTGAAGACCAAAGGGGGAAAGTAGGGGGAAGAAAGCAAAACTGGGACATTTTAAAACCATGGAAAAAATGGGACAAGAGAGGATTAATTGGGACTGTTCCTGCCAAATTGCGACAGTTGGAGCGTTTGGGACAGACTTGTCATTGATGACTGGTGATAACTGACTTGGAAATTAAGTTTACATTATGAAAGTACACTGACTTTTAAACATTTTTCCAGAAGTATTAACAGAGACTTTTAACAGCCGATGGAAATATTGTGTGTAGAGTTGAGGTTACCGCACACATGTCTATATGTAACCTTTTAGCTCATAGTTAGGCCAGGTTCTCATCATGGCAATAGACGTGGGCCTGAATAATAACATTTTTCTCAATCAGCTTGTTCTGATGGAAGCCTTCTTTTTTATATGAGCTTTAAATCAGTGTCTGTGAGAGTGTAGATAGTTGGTATAGTTTCTTTTTTCATTCTTTTTTTTTAATTAAGTTAAAAAACAAAGGAATCCACAAACCAAATATTTGAAACAGCAAAACAACAAAAAATACATCCATATAGACATCAATAGATATCCCAAACAATATGTATCTAAAACTAACTAAACAGCACTAAAATTGGTTCCCAATTTAGTTCTTTTGCTTAAACATTTGAACCTAATTATTAAGTCCTTTATTTTACTCCTAATTATTAATTGTTGGTTATCACTTATAATTTTAATTGCTTAATTTCATAAGTTCATAATTCGTTGTTGCTTAGCCTAAATTGCTTTATACTAACGATCAGTCATTGAAAGATAACAGTAATCTATATAAAAGAAAATTAAAACAACAAACAGAATACATCTTCTAAATCTACTTTTACATTTCTTGTTGAGTAATATAAATTTTAAGTATCAAAACTTGTTGTCATCAGATCGGCAGTTGATATAGTTTCAATAATGTGTATGCCCCAATTTGGGGAAAACGCAGGACATACATCATGATGATGATGATGATAATGATGATGATGATGGCAACAGCAATTACAGTAAGTAGTAGTATTAGTAACTGCAGCAACAGCAGTTGTTGTGGTTGTATACCTTCATTTATGATGACCCTAAGGCAGTGGTTCTCAACCTGTGGGTCCCCAGATGTTCATAGACTTCAGCTCCCAGAAGCCCCAGCCACTATGGTCAATGCTCAGGGCTTCTGGGAGCTGAAGTCCAAAAACATCTGGAGACCCACAGGTTGAGAACCACTGCCCTAAGGTGACACAGTCATGCCATTTTCTTGACAAAATTTGTTCAGAGAAGGTTTGCCATTGCCTTCCTCTGAGGCTGAGGGAATGTAACTTGCCATCGAGTCGAACCCCCTGCTATGCAGGTACACCCATCAAAGCACTCCCAGCAAATGGCCGTCCAGCCTCTGCTTAAAAACCTCCAAAGGAGGAGACTCCAACACACTCCATGGAGGCAGCGTATTCCGCTGCCGGACAGCCCTGACCGTCAGGAAGTTCTTCCTGAGGTTCAGGTGGAATCTCCTTTCCTGCAGCTTGAATTCAAACCACGCTGGCTTGTAGCAACAGTAGTAGTCATTGAGAAAGAAAGGACAAGTACTTCTAAGTTTGTGTGTATGTCTGTGTGTATGTCTGTTCTTGTTCCATTTAACCAGGAACCTGCCTCTAGCGATTGCTGTTTCTATGCCGATCGTGACCATTATCTACGTCATGACCAACATAGCTTACTATACAGTGCTGGATATTCACGCCGTACTTTCTAGTGATGCGGTGGCTGTGGTAAGTCTGAAACAGTTATAATTTTTCAGGTCTTGTCTTAAATTCAGTATAAAGCTAAAGGAGTTCCATTTTATTTTCATTTCTCCAGCTGATATAGCTTATTTGTTCTTGTGGCCTGGAGGGACACCACCTGAATATGCAACTAAATATGCAGCCGTGGACTGCACCCGGTTTTCCCTGCAGCACGTAACGTGGAACTGCATATTCACAGTTACTTGTGCTAGCATCTTTGTATGTTGTATATGCAATTGTCTTTGAGGAAATTCCATCCTGAGTTGTGTGGTCTTCACGATCAGTCAGTTTCTATATGTTTTAGAAGCTAGGCCATGTGTCTTGACTGATTTTGTAGTGCTGCAGTTGGGTGGCAATTGAATAGTCATTTGCATGTGAGTGAACTGTCACCCAGAGTCCATAGCAGTGTTTCTCAGTCCTTGGTCCTTCAAATGCTTGAGACTTCAACTACAAGAAGCCTTAGGTAGGGAAACCAGTGGTTAAAGATTCTGGAAGTTGAAGTTCAAAACATCTGGAAGGCTGACAGCTGATCCAGAATGAAACAAACCACAATGTGCCTTCTGGCATGACCTCTGCAGACATGAATATGAGGTTGCATGACTCATTGCATCCCATTATAGTTAATGGATACAACATATGCATGTCCATGCTGCCATGGGAGCACACGTATTGCGTCCGTTGACTACAGTGGGATGTGATGCGTGTGTTTTTTGTTTTACATGGGAGGTTCTGGAATGGAACCCCTGCGTATACAACTGTGTCTTCAGGAATGTGTTTGGAGCCCCATATTATGGGGATTAACTGGTGAATGTATTTCCTTGAAACTCATTGGCTTATGCAAAAACAGTAGCGTTACATGGATTGGATTTGGAGGGAGCCAGTGGTTGAGATCAGTGAAATAGTTGGGACTGAAACTTAAGTCATAAATAATAGAGGTCCCCTTGATTTCAGCAGGAACTAAGGGGAACTGAGGTAACCTGGATCTAGTCTTTTGTGTTTTGTGTTGGAAGTTGGCAAGATCAACCAATTGCTCAGAGGCTCAGACCTGTTTAGGGATTCACTGATATGAAAGTGCTATCATATTTATGGTGCAAGAGTCTCTCTTAACTTCAGCTGGGTCACCAGCTGTGTTGGAAGTAGCATGTACTGGCTTTGAGCTGGTTGGATTCTGTACTAAATAAAAATGTACTGCAGAGAGCCTGTAAAATCACTGGGGCATGAGTCGGGGGCCTCAAGCCCTGTTGGAAGCGGTATGGTGAGCATGTGCCATCCAGTCTAATACCTTCCACTCTGATGATGATGATGATCAGAGTAGACGGCCAAACCACTGGACCACTAGGCTGAGTAAGCAAAGAAGGGTGAGTAGTGCATGAGGACAGAGGCCTACTAAGAACAGTTTTCTTGGAGTCTCTCAAAAACTGAGCTCTTGAGAATAGACCAGTAAGTTTTTTAAGCTGTTAACTAATGCAAAAAGGTGCATAAAATATACTCTTGATGTTTTCTGTTACACAGAGAAACCTGAGTTGCTAGGGTCATCTTGCATTGTCATGTAATTCTTTTGACAACGTTTAAATAAGTGTAAAAAGATACCAAATATCATATTTTTTATATATATATTTACTTTCCGAGTTTCCAAACCCCTGACATTTGAAATTCCATTTTTATCCAAGTAGTCTGCTTTCAAATGGTTTTAAAAACCTTACATTTTTTCAAATAGTGCTCACACACACGCTTTAGTTCCTTTATCATGCTGGAACATCACTGTGGAGTCTTGTGTCTGAACAGATGTCAGTATTGTGCCTTTTTAAAGAGGTGAAATACTCCAAAATCTGTCCTCCTGCCTAGGGTAAATTTTGCTTAACTAGCTCTGCTTGTTATCTCATTCATCCTTGAAGGACTTCTGGACACTGTGTTATTTTTTCAGCCTTCTGCGGTAGATTAGGCAGAGAGGCACTTGTTTGCCCAGGGCAAGGCAATGAGTTGCACAAAGATCTTAGCCTTGGCTTCTCAGGTTAAAGCTCAACAGTTTGTTGCGTCTCTGTGGAACTGGCTCTGAACTTTTACTGGTATCCCTTTCTCTGTCGTTTGTACAGTATAGGAAACCAACAGAGTTGCGGAAAGACCTGCACTTTGGGCTCTGGTTCAGGGGTCACTGTATATTCATTGTCACACATCTGCAAAATAAGTAATTTGAGCAATATAATGTAGTTTAGGTTAAACTCCTTTTCTAGAATGAAACCTCTTCCATATATATTTATCTCTGGGGATGGTATCTGGCATCATATAGCACAGAGATGCCCAAACTCTGCTCTTCCAGGTTTTTAGACTTCAACTCCCAGAAGCCCCAGCTGCCTGGGCCAATGATCAGTGATTCTGGGAGCTGAAGCCCAAAACACCTGGAAGAGCAGAGTTTGGGAAACACTGATGTGGCATGTCTGTACCACAAATATAAACTGATTTCATAGCCAGCCTTTCTACACCAACAAACATAAGGTTGCGAAGGACAACTAGAGATCTCTAGTAGATTTCTTGGCATCCTCATCAAACAACAATTCCCAAGATTCTTTGTGAGAAACTGTGACATTAAACAGTATAAAACTTACATTAATTAGTGGTGTACATACTGCAGTAGCTCACTCATGATACTACTGTGACCATCTGAACTGTAGTAATCCCATTTTGGAGCCGGCATCTCATGTGATACATTCCTGTGCATCATCTTTTAGTTGAAGATTTATTAATTGTTTTTTTTATTTTTCAAAAAGGCCCTCAAATTTAGCCAATATTATCAGTGTATCCGTTATCACAGTCCAAAAATAAATGTAAAAACAGAGATGCTGATGTTGCCATAATAAATGGCTCACTTTTTTCTGTTAAAAGCTTGAGGCAATAGCGATTTTGGTGACCCTGTGATCGCTGTCTGGCACATTTATTTTAGATCATACTACCCCCAGGGCAGAATGTAGAGATGATCCTGTCTGTGCTTACTTTTTGCAATTTCATCCAGAGAGGGTAAAGGGAGAATAGAATAATACCAAGATGAGTCTACAAGAATCGATATGCCATTTACTCCTCCTGGGTCAGCCTCCTGTTTCACACCTCCAAACTCTGAATAAATGGTTAATTCCACTGGTCAATTGTCTTCTTCCTTTTTTAAGTTTTAATTCATGGCTCTTCAATTTCATCTTAAACTACCTTGTCCTACTTATAAATCTAAGTGATTTCTTATTCAGGGCCATGTAATCTTGTCCCCCGTCTGCCTACTGCCAGTCCATCTCTCTCTGGACCACATTCGGGAGCCAAACTGGGTAACCTGGATGCTCATTTACAGAATAAACAAATCCAGCAAGAAAAATAAGCCACGTATTAACAGATATTGTAACACTTATTTGGATCTGTTAGGTATTTAATTGATGTGAATTATCTGGCAGCAATGTTTTATGGTTTCCTTCACTAGATTGATGTCTTTCAGGCTACTGATTCTAACTGCTCTGTTCGGGAAGGTTGAGTTTGTATTCTGTTGTGGCCTTTGGTGCTGTCTTCATAAGAACATTACTTCTTGCATCAAATATGAACTGAGCCCCTCCTAATTTTTTTGATGAAATATTCCATGCAAGATGTATGAACTGTACTCTTCCCACCCACAGTTTTTTTCATTCAATTTTAACCTTTTGTTTCTTGGCCTGTTAATTCTCTCCTTCGTAAGTACATTTCCATTTGAATGGTTTAGCAGCCTTGGAAGACACAGTGATGGGCGTATTTATGAGTTGGCAGTTTGGGCATCTCATGAAACCATAGTGACAAAGCCCCCCACTCTAATGTCACTTTAAATACTGGTTTCTGGTTCTGGTCTGCTGGTTGCTCCCAAATCATGCTTTTTCATATTATATCAGAACATAATTAAGCTTCTTTAATAATGATTTGGTAAAAAAATTAGTTGAGAGAGCCATTATAGCGTAGTGGTTTAGATACGGGACTATGACTCTGGAGTCGTAGAGTTTGAATCCCTGCTCTGCTATGGGAACTCATTGGGTGACCATAAGCAAATCACACTCTCTCGGCCTCAGAGGGAGGCAAAGACAACCCCAAATCTTGCCAAGAAAACCCCATGATAGGTTCACCATAAGTTGGAAATGACTTGAAGGCAGTGAAAAGCACCAAAAGAGTTGAACCAGCCATAATAGATTGTGTATGAATGAGGAAGAATTTAAATCTGGGAACTTTCTAACTTAGAACAAATATTCCTACATGGCATTGCACCAGCTGTTGGATACACTTTGATCTATTTTATATATTCATCTGAGAGATTTTGCTATTCCTGCCTCGTCTCATGTAGAAAACTCTACTTACTAAATCACCTAGTTTAGGAGAGTTAGATTGAGTGATTCCAGCGTGTTATGCCTCAAACAAGTTTCTTAAATGTTCACAGTATTTGATCTTTCTCATGAGGTTAATCTGTTACAGCATCCCAAATGTGAGTGTTTTAGGTTCAAGTACCCAGCTAGAAACTCCTGGCATCTTGCCCCTTCATTCCCATTTCATTAATGTCTGTCTAGTGGTTTCGACTGCAGTTAAGGTGAAATCTACAGATGCATGTGGTTATTTCTGATCTAATCTTTCTAATTAGGAAAGTTATTGGGGCTTTAACCTTAATCAGATTTCTTTATTAATCCACTTACTCTATTTTTTTAACTACTTTCTGGTCACAGTTCAGGAAACATTGCATTCCTGGACTAGTCAAACATGTTATAAATGATGCATTTTTTTTTTTAATGCTTCTTGCTCTTCCGGCTTCCTCAGAAGAGGCTCTGCCTTTTATGAAACTGACCATCCCCCTACTAGTGGTTTTCTCCTGTTATGATGGGAGTAAATGCTTCTGTAATAACTGCTGGCAGGTAGGCCCTTAGGTCACCGCCAGATTCTTTATTATCCCTTCATATCCCTTTGCCATCAGTAATTCACTTGTCTGTAGAAAAAACAGAACACTGATTAAAGGTACATCTTATGTGAAAGAGAAGGCCGGGATCTTCAATTGCACTATAGTTTTTGGGAGCACCTGAAGTTCAGAATCTGTAAAAATGAAGACAGAACTGATCACTATCTTTCAGGTACGCTGAACCATGTGCATTTGAATGCATTCATTCCCAGAGTTGCTTTTCTCTGTCTGCATCATTTTGCTGAGTCCAGAAAAACACCTTTTTTTTGGTGGTCCAGTGGCTTTCATTTCGTGCAGCAAAATTAATGTGCTTTCCTCTCATTCATTTATGGCCGTTTGAGACTCCTTGGTTTAAGAGTCCCAGTGTGTACATAGCATCTCCATTCACATCTGGAAATAGCCACGTCACAGGAGAAATCAACATCTGTATCCCTAACTTGCATATGTTGGGCGCTGAATGAGGGCAGCCTCTCTTTGGTGTTTTGTGGATGTTCACTGAGTTTTGGCATTGTGGTGCAACTGGGATTTGGTTTCTTTTTTTGCATGCCAAAAGCAAAATGGAGTATAGAATCTTAGATGTACAGAATTGCCTGCCTTCTTATTCGTGGGAAATTGATCAGGCTTTTGAGCTTAAGATGTACTGTTTAAATATAATAATGAAAACAAACATTCATTATTATAGAATTAAAGGTATATTAAGCTCCTAACAAGACCCAGTGTAATATGGTGGTCTGAGCATTGAACTGCAACCAGATATTATATATTCCGAAATATAATAGTGCCATCTTTCTCTGGGGAATTCCTCATCCCATTTTATGAAGCAAAACTAAAGCAGAGGATCCGTCTTTGGACAGATGAAACGGGGCTGTTGTTCCTCATTGTAGCCCAGTGTTCAAGCGAATTCAAGCCCAGTCTTAGCACCATATCGCCTGTAACGCCAGACTGTGGTTTAGTCCTTCTGGCACATTCCCCATTCTCATCCTTTCATTTTTAGCCCCTTGCTTTTTTGAACAACTTATATTTTGCCTCTGAATTAGCAAGTTAGGCGTTGCTCTTGATCTTTAAGCCAGAATGGGAAAAACCAGTTCAACCTATTTGAATGCTGGTTTCAATGTCACGGGCAAGGAACAATTTACGGAGAAAGGATTGGAGCGTGGGGAGGGGGCTGGCAGATCTGTGACTTGGACATGATGGTGAGTTAAACTGTGATTTGGCCATTCGTTGGAAGCACTCTCATTTTCTTCCAGTAGCATGGCAATGTACTTACAATTTACCACTTAGAGGCCCAGTCTCAGCACTCAGTACATTGTACTCCTCCTCCTCTTTCTGGACCAACTTCTCTCCTCTTTTCTCTTCATGACGTTAAGTCAGTCTTGGTTTTCAAGTCCATTTTGAAGTCTTTCTTCCAGTCATTGAGACCCTCAAATTCATAAATTGCATCATTGTTTTTGTACCATAAGAACAGAAGCATGGGGAAACGGCCATGTTGTTTCAGAGAAGCGGCGAGGGAGAGAGGGACACTTTTGGAAAGCTGATCCCGAATTTCTGCCTTCATCTCATGGCAAAGTTTGATTTTTCTGGTTGATTTAAATTTGTATGCCTGCACATAATGGTATCCCTGGTTCCAGAGCACTAATAGAAAAGCTGACAATTCAGGCCTGCTGCTCCCCATGTTCATTCCCTGGAGAACAAGGACATGACACCATTATTTCAATATGGATCAACAAACTCGTTGATATGTTGGCGGGCCACGTTCTACCTCTGTGACTAGGAAATGCATTGCATTTTCATCTGGTGGTTTTAATCTCAGAGAGATGGCTTAGGCTGTACTGAAGAGATAATAGAACCAGTACAACAATAAGGAAGAACTTCAGGAAAAGAAAGACCACAATGGAAGCAGCAGCTATAAAAATAGTTGGGAGAAGGCATGTATCCTGGTGAAGCCTTCAGATAAACAAGTTGCTCTTTCCATCTGTTAAGTATCTAAAAGTCAAGCTTTAAACCATTTAATTTAATCCTCTCCTCGAGCCAGTTTCTTACTTTTTTTTTTTATTAATTTGTGATAAAATATATTGCCTAGGTGGAAAAGAGAAGGTGAAACATATACCGATATAATTTGTAGAGCCTGTTCATAATTCTTTGTACCTTAGGCTTTCTGAACAGTAATTCAAAATGATCTCTGAAGTTCAGTTTGGCCTGACTTGAACTTTACAGCTAGACAGAAACATTTTCCAGAACTGCTGCTAATTTGCTTAACCAGTGATACTGGTTGGGTACTTTTTGAATGTTATCCTTTTGCAGAGACAATCTCTTGATGTGTTTGGGTGCATATTTAGTAACATTCTAAGTTTCCTCCTCTCCCCTCTATTTTTTTTAACTAGACATTTGCAGAACAGGTGTTTGGCATTTTCAGCTGGACAATTCCAATTGCTGTAGCTTTGTCTTGTTTTGGCGGACTCAACGCATCTATTTTAGCATCATCGAGGTAAAGTATTTCTAATTTCAGTCTGTTATACTCAAGTATACAACTTTTCAGAGGAGAGGGGGGAATCAAAGTATAAATTGTGTCTTGGAAGGTACACATGATCTGTATATCTGTGGTTTCAGTATTTCACATTCTGGTTTTATTCTGAGTTCTATGCGTATATTTAGGGAACAAACCAATTTTTTTTATAATATATTGATAAGAAAGAAGATGGGGCACAAAAATTTCTTTTTCATAGTTTTGAGAAGAACATGGACTGCCTTAAGGCTCACCCAGTTTTTATATATATTTGTGCCTACTGCACAAAACTGGTTGCGTTGACCTAGAACTGATTCTGTTCTATATGCAAAGTTAAATATCTGAATTGTTCAGGACTATTTTGCATAGGATTTTTAGAAAAGGACAGGAGGCAAATTTGGAAACGTTGAACAAGTGGGGAGGACAAATGTGAAAGCCAAACCTATGGTCCCTTTGATTTCCAAGATTATTGTAGGTTTTTCATACATGAATATTTTTGCTAATCCAGCAGAGCAAATGCATTGCCTCATTTTACTTTCCTTTTGTACAAAAGGAAGACAGAGTGATGATTGGATTGTCTGATGCATGAAAAGTTCAAATAGATAGGAAGCCTCCAGTCGTCTTGGACTCTCCTGGCTATTGCTTCAGATCGCACACGTACAGCGTTGCTTTGTTCATAAAATAAATTATGGAGGAACATCTTGGGTGCTCTTCTTAGCTTCAGATCAGAAGTGATGCAACTGTGCAGTCTTTCATCTTTTTTTGCAGGCTGTTCTTTGTAGGATCCCGGGAGGGCCATCTGCCGGATCTCTTGTCCATGATTCATATAGGGAGGTTTACCCCAGTCCCAGCACTTCTTTTCAATGTAAGTAATCTACAGAAGCTATTTTATAAGGATATTAGCGGATATATCCGGCGTTGCCTGGGATTTTATTTTCTCATAGGTAATACTTGTTAGAAAGATTTGAGATTCTGTGTTTCTGATTCCCCAAACTGACTTGTCCAGTACGTGTAACTTTTCCCCATATTCCCCAATCCAATCTGTATTCAGAGTTATTAACATACAGAGGTTGGGTTCCTGGGGGAAATACACTGCCCTCCTCCTTGCTGCTAGACCTTGTCTCCCTAGCAACCAGCCTATTCAAGGGAGGTACATTTGACTGAGAATTCTAAAAGCCTCTCCCTAAACTGCAAACTCCAAGATTCCATAGAATCTTCTTAGGCAGCCAATCCTATGAGGCCTTCGCCTGACACAGACAAAACAGACAAACTTTGACTTTTATATATTAGATGGCACTGTATTCCACAGCATGCAATCTATCTAATGGTGAATGTGGACAAACAATAATAGTAAGTTTCAATAGTAACTTCTGTAGATATGATGAAATGTAGGAACGTCGTTTTTTCCACAACCATAAAGCCCTTTTAATGGGGATGATGGGGAGAGTTGATAGAACTTCTTAAATTTGCAAGTCATCTTTTTCCTGGAATGTGAAAATGTAAATTGAAATAAACTTTTGTGTGCTTAACCTCTGGTTATATATATTTTAAAAATATCTTTATTAATACTTTCTGAAAACACTGAAAGTCTGTAAGTACATAAAAGAAGGGGGAAAAACAGCATGAAGAAAATGTGAGACATATGAATGAGGAACTAAAAAGTAAAGAAAAAGAAAATGGTTTCACCTCCAGTCTTCTTTTAAATGGATTATAACAATCAAATTGATTCAAAGCTTCTCAAAGATAATATTCAACATTTCTCTTCTTCCTCTCCCCCAGTTGATACCTTCCAAAAAAGAAAAAAATGCAAATGATGGAAATTCCAGATGCTAATGGGTGATCCCTTGTTCCCCCATTGATCCAGGGAGAATTTCTCCAGCCAGAAGTTCCCATTGCCACCACTTTTGCCATGGAAGTTTTCCCTGCTGCAGAACTGCAGCTAGGAGCATCCACCCGCTGGTCTGCTGGAAGCATAAATCTTTTAAGCTCTGGTTATCAAATATCAGCCCAAATTAGATCCAAGAAAAAATGAGCATTGTATACAAAGTAAATTATATATGACAGAAAAACAATTACCTAGGAAAGCTAGTCCTCTCTAGATAGCTTCTATTTTAGAAGAGGTGATATTGCAACACACAATAAAAGCAAGTAGGGGCTAGTGCCACAGAAATCGGCGAGAAATTGGGGTGCACAAAGGAGAACCATTCACGAAAAGGAAGTTCTGGTACAATTCAACAAGCGTTTCTTTCAAAGAAGGGTGAGAAGGAAGTCAACACAAACAATATATATATTGCTTCTCTTTTCTCTTCTCTCTCTGTTTGTATTTTATTTTAGTTATTATTAGAAGATTCAGTTAAGGGGGAGCAAGGATATAATGTAAAGATCAGCAAAAGAAACCGTGATACGTTAGAATAGATATTATAGTTTTGTGTATTGGATGGAATAGAAGGTATAGTAGAATAATAGTAAATTTATGGTATGCCAGGAATTCAACCAATATTACTTCTCCTTTTCCTTTTTTACATAATAATACAACAACATTTGTCGACAAGAATTTTTTTCTTTTATTCAATAAAAATATAGTTTTTTAAAAAAAAGAAATTGTGGGGGAGGTTCCCTCTTGACGATGTCACGGCATTCTGTTTCCTTTTAGTGTACTATGTCCCTCATATACTTGACTGTAGAAGATGTCTTCCAGCTTATTAACTACTTCAGCTTCAGCTATTGGTTCTTTGTGGGATTATCAATTGCTGGACAACTCTACCTCCGTTGGAAACAACCAGATCGGCACAGGCCCCTCAAGGTGAGCATAACAGTCCAATCCCGTCATTTATATTGGAGAAAAGAATGTATCTTAAGATGCTTACACTGGTTTTCTGCAAAATGAATGTCACAGTCAAGTCTCAGGTGAGAATCTTCCTGATGTCTTGTACGTGTATGGGTTCCCCTATCTAAGTGGTTGGACCTTTTTGTCCAATGCAGAATATCTGCATTCAGCTCAGGATTGGGGAGAAGGAGCTAGACGTACAATACCATTGTATATAAAATGAACGTAGGAATGTGAGCAGATGTGTCTTTGCAAGTGCAAGCCCATTTTGGTTGTTTATTTCAGTTGTGCAACTTCGCTATTCAATACAAGAGTTGCATATTAAAGTGTAAATCCTCAAGCAGAGATTTGCGCTACACTCTTGATCTTAGCTCTAGTCTGTTGCAATATTGGTGCCCAATAAAATTGTTAGATTGGAAGAAGTTGCTTCTGGAGAGGAATTATAAGCTTACATTAGAGCAAGAATTGTGATTTTTCATCCTAATTACTCATTCAGCATATATATTTCCTCTCTTACAGTTGAGCCTGTTTTTCCCAATAGTCTTCTGTATATGCTCAATTTTTCTGGTGGTTGTGCCACTCTATAGCGACACCATTAATTCCCTGATTGGTGTTGGCATTGCACTCTCTGGGATTCCAGTCTACTTCATGGGGATCTCCTTGCCTGTTTCCAAAAGGCCTCCCATTGTCAGCAAAATCTTAGGTAAGACACATTTTCATGATTTTGAAAGGCTTCACTTAGGAAATGAAAAATAGCACGATGTTCACATAAACTGCAATTGTAGACAACTGCAGTTGTAGACAATGTGCTAGCCAAGCGTTCTATCCATAAATTGCAGTTGTAGGCCATGTACTAACCGCTATTAAAAAAAGATTTTTTTCTTTTTGTGCATCTGTATAATAAACCTAAAAATAGTACTGTTAAAAAACCTTTTTTTTTCCAAACAGCTATAAAGATGTAAAACTCTGTAGAAGGTTTAAACAACATTGTTGTTCAGAAAGAGCTGCACCCAGTGGAAAAAGATGTTTGCTTCCAGTATAAACTGGTTGAGGCCTAAATACCCTATAAGAAACCAGATCCTGCCTGACCTTGGAAGCTAAGCAGGGTCAGCCCTGGTTAGTACTTGGATGGGAACCAATTGATACCAGGCACTCTAGACTATATTTCTGAGGAAGGAACTGCTAAAACCACCTCTGAGTATTCCTTGCCTAAGAAAACCCTATGACATTCATGGGGTTGCCTTAAGTCAACAGGTGACTTAAAGGTGAATACACACACTTGGGCTTGTCAGTGGTGAAAAGATTTCATTGGGATGACATGTAAATGTCTTGGGTATGATTTTTTTTTCTGTGTGTGGAGGGCACCCCTCTTATTCTGCATTGACTCTTAGTGTGCACTCCCAGACAGGCTAATGCTGGAATGAGAGGGTCTATATAGTTCTTGAACATTTTTCTTGCCGACATCTCTGTTTGGTCAACTCACCCAAGCTCTGGACTTGCCTGAGCAGAGGAGGGACCCTGGGTGGATTTGTGGGTGGGCATGGACACAGACCTCCCAATCCTAGACTATTTTGACAGATTTGCATGCAAATTAAAGACAGAGAAGGCTTCTTTTTGTATCCTTACAGAATCCTTCTGTATCCAATGGCAAGGATCATATCCAGGGTTCCCAAGGCCACTTTGATTTCTGAAATTTAATACTGTTGGAGGAATTTGTTCCAAGGAAATACATCTAAGATGTCAGATCTCAGCTACACCTTCAAGAAAATCACACATTACAAACTACCTTGGAAACTGTGTGTTCCAATGTGCCGTATGTTAAAAAAACTTAGCAAAAAAACAAAAACTGTAGCACATGAGGAATATGCATTCCATATATTAAACCTTGCCTATTTAAATGAAGGTGTGTTTAGAAACCCAGTCTCATACTGCAGTATTGCGTGGTAAACATCAGTCTTTTCCAATACCTTTTTAACCACAAATTTTGTGTCTTCTAGAAGGAAATAAGAAACCATAGTTTATGGAAGGCATGTTTTCCATCTGAGCTTCATTGAAATATCTGTAATTATAGATCCATTCATTCATATTCTGCTTTCTTCCAGGAAGCAGTTATCAGTTGTAATGTCAAACCAACACAATAATAGCTGTGTTTACTAAACGAAGAATTATAGCATTCCCAACTTTCTTGTTAGTTGTGATACTGTTACAGGACAAAGTCAAAACCTTTTTGGGGGTGTGATATCTATATCAGCCTGGCCCAAATCCAGCACCCCCAAAATGTACTGAATCTTAGTTCCCATCGCTATCCAGTTGTCATGTCTGGGAATAATGAAATTCCTAACGCAACACTTCTGGAAGGTACCAGTTTGTAGGAAGGCTAGAAGTGGCAGAAGGTGCAGAACTGAAGTAGGTTTTATATCTCTTTGAAAACAATTTTACATTTGGTCCAACTCCCGGTCTAGTTTTTGTGAGCCATTTGATTTTTCAATTGGTATTACATTAGTAATTGTCTGACTCAGCTGTTTTACCTTTTCTGCAGGTGCCGTTACACGAGCTACTCAACTGCTTTGTTACTGTGTTTTGACAGAAATGGATAGTTTTGAAGAAAAACTAGACACCAAGACTATATAGAGATGCAAAAGTGACTGACAGATGGTGGTCTCAGAGAAGGCATCGTTGAATTTTGGACTTCTTATTAAACTGGGATTCTTGCCAGATCATACTGTGTCATGATCTAGGGGTTTTATTTTGTAAAAACCAGTCTTCTCAGGCATAAAACTCACAATTCTAATCTAAAAACAGTAAATGCTTTTTAGCAATGAAACCAGAGTATCTTAAGACGGGTGTCAAATTAAGTGGATTTCAGAGAACCAGGCAGCAGGGCAACAGATTCTCAGTTCCAAAGGCAACAATCAATCTCCAACCTTTCAGCAACCGTTCTGTTGCCTGTGTGAAGTAGACTTATGTGGACTGACATTCATTAGGTTTTGTCAAAGGGTCAAGTGTGACTCACAAGACTCCCCTGCCTTTTCACCCAGAGGAAAAGAATACTGGATGTCAGTTACTGTTCTAAAGCTGTTGCTGTCATATCCTTCAAGAACTTGAAAACAGGTAGCTTTTATTAATCAGCGTATACTTTTATTTTGAAGAAAAGACTGGTCAGAGTTTTTAAAAAATTGTTCGAACAGAAAGTTGCACAAGTTGTAGAAATCTACAGGCAAAATGCTAATGTTGAGTGTCAGAGCAGAGAATGGTGGATCTGGCATCCTCCCAACAGTTTGGTTGTATAAGTCAAAGACTGATGCTTACTCCTCTTTCTTACATACCCTATTTGCTGATGTGTAAGACTTTTTTTTCCTGAAAAATACTGTTTGAAAATGGGGTGCGTCTTATATGCCCGTACATCTTATCTGCGGGCAAATAATATTTGCTGGCATATAAATGGGGTGCACTTTGTATAGCATTGTGTTTGGATTACAGTGGCTGGAATAGACAGTTTGGTAAGTGGATAAATAACAAGAAGGTGTGAAGAAATCGTTCACTTACACATCTTATGTACCAAGTTCATGAATTGTTTGCACAGCTTTTGTTTTCCTGAGTTATCTGATGCAAGGAAGTGAGAAAAGGTTGCACTATGCAAGTCGAAAAGATATTTGCATTTTCAAAGTTGGCCCTGAAAAACTGTGGCACAAAAAGATACAAATTGTGTCTGTTATTTACTGTTATGAGTAGCAGCTCGTCCCTTTGTCACATTTGCTTGCCCATGTGGTTTTCCTCGCCCACATACAGTGGGTGAAGTAGCTAGAAGCCAGCCGTGCTCGGAAGCAACGTGTCCCTGTGCTGCGTCAGCAGTGTATCTGACAATCCTGGCAGAGGCTGGCTTGCTGGTGGCAAGACCAACTTAAAGAGCCTGCCTAAAGTGTCTCTGACCTAGGCTGAGCCTAGTTTCCCCTTTCATCCCGTGGTTTTTGGTGGTGGCAACCCCTTTCTCAGAAGCAGTGGGACAAGACTCCTGGCTGGTGATGTCACAAGCGTTGTCAGACTGTGCAAGCAACTTTGCATCAGAGAAGCTGTTTGCGAAGATCCTCTCCTTCTAGCACAGCCTGCCTATCCCTATGCAACTGGCTCTTTAGCAGCATAGCTGGCTGTGCTTATCTCTGTGCACATCTCTGTGCACCTCCTGTCTCATTCTTCAAGGCAGGCCGCTTGCAAAGGGAAAAGCTGGGATGTTGCTGGGGTAGGGCTGTTTATCTTTGTTCCTCCACACACCTTGCCTTGAGCCTGTCTGCTGCTTAGCATCTGAAAGTACTCCCTAGGCATTTAATAAATGCGATTGCTGAGGCAAAGACCAAAACGGATTCTCATTCAGAAGATTTCTCTTTCCATAGGCAGTTGCTGGTCCATTTTTGCATGATTGGTCAAGCCAATCCTGTCTGTATTTTGTATGTTTAAAAACTATCACAGAACTTGACTTGGCTGCCTAAATACCAGTTTAAGTACTGTAGTGCATAGTCCTCCTACCAGGGTAACTAAACAGACTTAAGGAAAATTTATTCAACCTATACATTCAGATGGGGCACTCTGAACTTGGTTAACGGAATTACAGCTACTTTAATAAGATGTAATTTTGAGAAAAGGTGAAAGTGGCCTGCACTCGTTTTCAGTACTTTGTTACATCTGAATTTATAATCTGATGCAATTTTCTAGAACTTAGTGTATTTATTTATTTTGAAACTATGGCAAATCTGAAAAAATTGTTTTCAGTCTTTGCGTCCCTGGCTTACCCTGTTCATACACAGAAGAATGACAGATGGAATTATCAAGCATTCAGTAGATGAACCCCTCTCTTCAACAGCTGCCACCTATACAAATACTTCTTCATTAGGATTTAGTCTACTGTGAAATGCAGTAAAAGCAGAGACTTGTTGGAGACTACAAAACACAATCTCTGCAACAACTTTATTTCATTTCACGGTATGGACGTGGCACTTCTTGTAAACTTTCCTTTTGAGTATTGCAACACTCCAATCTCCTGTTAAAACATGTTGTTTTATAAAGGATAGTACCTGATCGGGCCCAGTTGGCTTTTATACCATTTCAGTGTATACAAGAACTTTTAGGTATACATGGGGAGAAAATTAAGCTTCCACTATGTGGAAATAAAACAATCAGAACTAATGGTGTTCTTCCTTTATTTGTAAAGGATGACTGCTGTATTTAGTTAGCCACACCCAACTTTGTATACACACATACAATAAACTAGAAAAAGAGAGACAGAATGCCAGTACAGCAGCAACATAGCTTTGAAGTGCAACCCTTTTACAGCACACAAATAGATTTAAGCTGCCATTTAACTTATAGGCAAGTATTCTGTAGGGAAGAAGCGTAGGTCTTTCCTTTGTAAACCTGATTGTTCATATTTTTTCTTGTGTCCAATTACCTTTTGAATGGCAGTGCTAGGTCTAGAGCACATCAGAGTGCAAAGAGCTGAAGCAAGAACTCCCAGCAGTTTCCTAGAACCAGGCAGTCATACATAAAAAAAATGCTGTCCTCTATTTCTGTAAAGAAATGGAAACAGTATTTCCTTGAACTCAAGGAGAACTTATACAGTCCTTGAATATCAAGAACTACTCCTTTTGCGTTGCTACCTTCTGTTTAAATGAAACAATGGCTAGGTATTTGTCCATTCAATCCCATGTCTAAATTCCATATACGGTAGTCCCTTTCGCAAGGGGAAAATATATAGATTAAAAGAACAAGTTGCTTACCCGTAACTATAATTCTTCAAGTGGTCATCTGTTACCTACTGTTGGCAGTAGATCACAAAAAGGTGATGAAGCAAACTAACCGCAATGAGGTAAACAACACAGCTGATCCCGCTGTATTATTCCAAGCAGCATCAATGATGGTTGAAGCAGCAGTGATACATTTACTTTGCCTCCAGTGCTTTCTAATAACAATTATCAGAAAGCACTGGAGGCAAAGTAAATGTATCACAAAACCATTTCCAACTCCATTCATAACCGTTCTAATGGCTTTGTAGTTAAGAACTGATTATGACAACTGCAGAGTTGTTAGGAATTTATTTATGGTGATAATAAGGGAGAAGGATTGTGTACTACATTAAATATTTGTATCTCTGGCTTCTAGAACGGCAGAAAAAGAACAAACACTCCTTAAGGAGACAATTCTCCAACAATTGTTCTATAATTAATCTGAAACTTACAAAGTGTTTAAAGTTATCAGCGGAACAATCCAGCTAATAGCCAAGAAGGGAAAAAATTAACAAAACAACTGAGTAAAAACTACCCTTTATTTACATATCAAAGTTCACAAAAACTGTGCATTACTTGGGAATCCAGTAATACTAAAGTGCAAAGATCCATGCAGCATGAGCAAAAGTCTTTTTAAATTCATAGAAGATTCCTTTACAATAGGAGACATGGACTGCATGAGGGCTTTTAAAATACACCTTTTTTTTGTAAACATTTCTAGTTTTGTGGCATCTGATCTGAAAATTTTAAGATGGTCTTTTAAGAACTTTTTGAAATACCCTTTTAATACAGAAGTAGCTTCTGAATGTTTCAACACGGTAAAGCTTCCCATCTGCCCAAATTAATGCTATAGTACTCAGATAAAGTCGGAACAGATTACTCAGTTTTAGAATCTCCTGACAACTGGAACTGACAACTGTCACAAAGCTTCCATGACCAAGAGAGGCAGTATTCACTCTAGCTAAGTTACACCACTGGCATGATTGCAATGCCATGAACTTTCAAGGCCTTGTCACGGAACAAGTCTTTTAGGTCCCAAGAGCGTAGTAAGCTACTCAGAATCCAGCTCTTCAAACTCATCATATTCAAACTCCCGTAAGACATCAGACCGATATTTCTCCCACGTTCTCCTGATATAGCCAATGTCTTCATCACTGTCGCTCCCATTCTCAGATTCTAAAATAAAACAGAACTTAGTTTGGCACCATACAGCAAAGGTTTTGTAAATTATGATTACTGGTTAGTTTTGAAATTTTACAGATGCCTTGATGCACTGTAGTTCAACCTTTCCCCCACTACTTCAGGGACTGGGAATCTGTGGCCCTAAAAATACTGAATGCCAACACCCTTCATCACTGATGGCTCATGGTGACTATCACTGACAGTCACTGAGCATGGCCATGCTCAGTGATGCTAATGGAAAATGGGACTCCAAAAAGCCCTGGGATGTCTTCCCACTTGCTCATAAAGAGTCTGGCTGCAACTTAAAAGAAAACTAACAAACAATGTTAACAGCATTATGGCATAAACCTTTCTGAAAGTTGGTGCCCACCTCATACTTGTTTATAGCTAACAAAAGCAAATATTACTTGCTAATGTTAATAGTCAGCTAGTGTGCTGTAGTGGTTTGAATGTTTGATTAGGACCCTGAGGGTTTGATTCCCTGCTTGGCCAAGGAAACCCACTGGGTGATCACGGGGACATCACACACTCTCAGCCCCAGAAAACCCCATGATAGATTTGCCCTAGGGTCACCATAAATCGGAAACAACTTGAAGACACACAACAACAATATTTAATCAAGGTGGCAATACCATCTTTATCCTCCTCAGGAAGAAAATCATCTTCATCTGGGTAGTCATTGCGCCAATTATTCTCATTGTTCTCATCATCCTCATCATCGTAGATTTCTTCTGAGAAGCGATCTTCATCCACCTGTGTGCCAATATCAAAAGGCTTCCTCAGAGGGGGGAAAAAGCCACAACTGCACAAATGTGATTTGCCATTGCAGAAGAAAAAAAGGAGGAAAATATGATAGATCCTGCAATGTATTTGGTTTGTTATCTATTAAGGTTGTGGGAAGGTTTGTGTTTTGGAAGCACTGACCACCTTTCTGGCTATCACCAAACTAGGGACTGTTGAAGAATATGAACAGGCAAACTCTACATCATTCCTTTTTGCTTTACGCGTGGCTGCTTGCCACAGAGTAGAAATGTTCTTGACTACCACCCAAAACAGTCTTTACTTGCACCTGCTGTTCATTTGGACATATTCCCCATGTAATCAGCTATTTGGGCCAAGATCTAATGATGTACTCCTTTTTCTAGAACTAGTGGAGTCGAAGCTATTTCGCTTTTAGAGCTGGAAAAGGAGAGAGAATTGTGTGTTCTGGTGAAAGCAATGGGGTCTTGCAAAAAATTAACCACTGGATTCTGGCTTGGGACAAAATTTCAGTCACTGACCCTTATGAGCCAGTAAGACCAACCACTGTGATTAGCAGCTGAAAACTGAATTAGTTATCAGTTCAGGAGAGACAGCACAGTTTGAGTGTTGGACTAGGACACTGCAAGACCAGGGCTTGAATCCTCGCTCTGCCACAGAAACCCTGTTTCCTAGCGGGTCATGTCTTCTCATGATACAGCCAAGGTATGACAGTCTCAGTTTAGTCCTCTTGGCTTCTACACAGAGTTCTGGTATGATTTGCTCTAGAACCCATGTATTTATCTTTTTAGCAATCCACGGGATCCACAGAACTCTTCTCTAGTGTCACTTTTCAAATAAGTTGATTTTTTCCCATGACCTTAAAATAATAATTTAGTATGACAGCCAACTACTCCTTCCTCTCTCGTTTTCTCCCCCACCAGCAAATCTTATCTAACAAACCTATAAAACCTATAAATGCCACCGTCAATCTCCACAGGTATAAATCACCCTCAAAGTACTGACCAATATGACATATAGTCTTCATGATATTCAAAACAAACTTTTCCAGAAAAGTGTTTAACTGAGTGCCCAATTAACTCCTGAATTTGCATGAGTAATATAAGCAAAAGAAGGCATCCAGATTTTTTTTAAATATAATGCTATATACCACACTTTTCTTAGCCCCCCCATAAAGTTGAAACTTCTCAATGTTTTTGACAATTTCCATACTTCCAGTCTTGCAGCTTGCTTACCAGTTCACAATCTTGAGTATAAGGTTGTACGGAGAGAATGTTTTCAATCCATCCTGGGGATGTTGTTTCCATACAGTAGATATCGTAAACATACTCTTCTTCTTTTGAACTGTGCTCTTCTTCTTTATTACTCTCAGACACAGTTAAACGCTCACGAATCATCTCTACGGCATTGCAAAGAATCACATCTGGATCATCTGAGTTCTGTTAGATTGAAGGAGTATTATTGTCATGGAACATAGAATCCATTAACACAAAAGAAAGGCAGAGAGATTAATAAGTAACTAGTTTAACATCTTTTCTACCAAGTTGGTTTCTTATGTTTAACACAAAGCAAGATGGCAACTTGAAGTTTGAGAGATTCTCAGTGTAGGCTCACACACATGGGAAGGGAGAGAACTTGTTCCAAAAATAAGCGTAAACATTCTTTCACACCATCTTTCTTGTTTACACAGTTAAAAACATAATTACTAAAAACAATACTGATACAGCGAAAGACCACAGAGAACAAATAATTTGTACTTTTTCACTGAAAAGTGATTCTTCTCAAGGAGACCAATAATAGTTAAATCATTTTGTGGACTTCAATTATATTTTGAAAACATACTACATTATGCTGCCAATCTGCTAGAGCTACACTGGGAACATGATGTTTACTTACTAGCTTCCACTCTGGCTTCGCATCAGCACAAATAGCATTTGTAATCAAAAGAGATGCAGTTGCAGCATCACAGGTTGTTCCTCTTACATTTCATGTCCTTTTGACCTTACTATTTACTATTTGCCTTTTCTGTATCCATGTAGATAATCCCCAATTGAGGATAATACTTCATACATCTGATAAAATGATCTCTAGCTCCTGAAAAAGTATGCTGCAATAGGCTTTTTTTTTTGGTTATTCATTGTTGTATCCAAATGCTGGCGTCTAGTGGCAAGCAAGATAAAAGTTCATGAAGGGGGAACATATTCTGACCTCTACCACTCACAGCAGGATGCTTTTAAAGGCTTAAAAAGGCAGTCAATCCAGTTACCAATTCCGGGGCCACCCAAAAAAGAAACAGCAACAACAACAGAAGGTTTTAATTTCTAAGCATATTATAATCGTCAGGTTATACAATTACAAACACAGTAAGAGTCATGCCTTATTACATCTAGATCAAAATTCTGCTCCCACAACGGCAATCAGAAGCTTCAGAGAAGCCCAAGGATAGACATGAGTGCCAGAGCAGCCTCCTGCTTCCAGAAACTGAGAGGCATACAGGAACACTTGTGTTAACAAAGATGCTGACAAAGAAGCTCCTTTTTACAAAGTCTTTTCATGCATCACAGCCTCCCCGCCCTTTCCTCCATGTCCTCTGTATAGCTTGAAGGGTCTTTTCTTTTTTTAGCGGCACTGGCAGTGGAAGCATGTTGAAAACAGACTTTTTGTGCTGAGCTGGAGTAATGTGCCTGCAGTAAATACCGCAATAAAGCTTGCATTGGGAAAAAGGGATTCTACTCTAGGTCATTCTGCTGCCGCTTCATGTGCCTGCCTACAAGAAGCAGCTGCACTTACAGAGCATGTTTAAGAGAAAAAACAGAAAAGGGAAAAGCAGATTAGCCTGCTTCATCACCTACTCTTGGGATGCAGAAAAAATATAGATCTATATGTTTGGCCACCAAATGGATATCATACGAAAAATGGAGACTAGTGGGGAAAAAAATTCTTGGATGTGTTTTGGAAGAAACCTTTAAGTGGTCTCTAGAGGGTTCAAAATGTTTCTTGTTTACTTATGGAAGGCTCACCTGACTTGGCTGTTTCATTTCATGTGTGCATATTGTTAGTTTTGAATTTAAAAAATTGCTGAAATATGTTGGAAGTGCTCTTCTTCTTTGTAATGTAGGTATCTTTATTTCCTTGTTATTTTTATCTCTGGTACCAGTCTCTGTTAAAGAAGAAAAACCTAGGAACACATCTACTTTGTTAAACGAGGTATACTTGTATTGCCTTTGGTACTAGGGGAGTGTATACATACATCAAATCGCACCAAAATCCACTTTGCCCTCTCACTCTTTCTCCTTCCCTTTTGGATAGCCTTCCTCTCTACCTGCTCAGCCTGAATCACCTTCTAATGGGTGAGAAACTCCTTACCCTCTCCCCTGGTGTTTTTGCTTTTTCTCTTCTCACATGCCAGTGAATGTGTCACCTAAATCTCCTCCCCACTCCTCCTTTCAAGGCACTAGGAGAGCCCCCCTCCCGCAAATTATTTGAATAATTTGGGAATCCTGCAAAAGAAGGAGGTACATGGGCTGCCTGGAGGCTCTGTGGTGAAACAGTGTGGGATCTTGTGGCATCTAGTGGCTTAAAACAGTACTGCAGCCTATACACTGACTTCCAACTAAAATTCATTTAAACACAAGGTGACTATGGACTCAAGAATGAAGTCCCTTAATCTTCATATCATGTTTTAGGTGCCTATGTCTCACAGTCTCGGAGCTATGGTGGAGACAGACAGTTAAAGGAACAGACACAAGCATCCATTCTATTATTATTGCAGATTCCTTTTCTAATTCTGCTCAACAAAAAGTTCTATTTTCAATTTACCTTTTTTCAAAGGTAAACTATAAGCTGACAAAGTCATAGACATGTTAGTCTGGATCAGCACGCAAAAGAATCTTGCAACACCTCTGAGACTGAAAGAAAGAAGTTGGGAGCATAAGACCTTGTAGACTTAAGTCCTCTTCGTTAATTGCATGGAGTGAAGTGTCTAGGAACAGGTCTTAATGGCTATGAATGTAGGCAGTCTGTATGTGTGAATAGCAACAGAAATGAAAAACCCTGTATGTGTGAATAGCAGCAGAAATGAAAAACCTGTGTGTATGGTGATGAGGTGACATATAGTTTTCACAATGGTCACTGGGCAACAAAGGCAGGATGAAAGATGTTGCCTAAAGCTAGGGTGAGTGGTAACCATATGAATGGCTATACTACCAACTTCTTTTTCTCAGTTCCTTCCAAAGATGCTACAAGATCTTTGCATATCAATTGACAAGCCACAGCTGTAATAGTTGCCTTTCCTCTAGAGATCATTAGCAGATGCAGAGAAACAGTTAAAAACTATGCTCTGTTAAGTTTGGAAATCCCTCAAACCATGACTTGGATTCTAAACTATGGCAAGCTCAATTTGGGGTTTGGCATGCTGTCTGAGTTATCTTTAGATAAACCACAGGTCTGCTAACATTTTAACAGAGGCACCAGAACACTCAGAACTCAGTACCAACCTGCAAACCAGGGTCCTTCTCCCCATCTTCTTCTTGTACAATATCAAACAACTGGAATTCACCACAACAGCCTGAGATTCCAAGCCTTTCCTGCTCAGAAGTATCATTTTTTGCTCCAAGATCCAAGTGGTTACTTTCACTTAATTTCTTGCCATCTGTATCACTGACTGTACTTTCTCCATCAGTGAAATTTGGACGATGGCTGGCAACCAGGCGATAACGACTTTCTTGCCTTTTTGCCTGCTTGGACGATCGAAGATCCTCAATGACTCTCTGGGCACTTCCTAGTGAAGGTCGTAAGAGCTGGGCTCCTTTGTCTTTGGTAATAGCATCTTGTACATACTTCTGGACAGGCTCATCCTGAACAAAGGGAGGGGAAAAAAGCACACTCAATCCATGACTTAGAGGCCTGTTTTCTTAAGAACAAAATTGACCACAAATATAAAGTCATCAAAAGGTCACACAGATACACCATAAGAGATGGTGTTTGTTTGCTCACCCATCAGCTGCTGCAAAGGGAAATCAGTGTAGACATCTCAGAGTAAACATGGTGTCACCACTACCACTTTATTGTTGTTGTGTGCCTTCAAGTTGTTTCTGATTTATGGTGACCCTAAGGCGAACCTATCACAGGGTTTTCAAGGGCTGAGAGTGTGTGACACACCCAAGGTCACGCAGTAGGTTTCCATAGCAAAGCAGGGAACTGAACCCTAGTCTCCAGGGTCACAGTTCAATGTTCAAACCACAACACTGGCTCTCTAATACATGTAAAACTGCAGTGCTCAAGATAATGTTGCCATGCAATCTAGTGAGAAAACAATGCCTTGCATGGACTAATATCCATGACACATGCAAACCTGTATAGTGCTACCCCAAAAGCTTCAAAAATAATTGACACAATAAGGAAAGCACAGTTCAGAGCAGGGAAAAAGTGGAAAGGTTTATGTACAGCTTCAGCCTGTGCCACTTCTCAATGGCTTCCTGCCCAAAAGATCAAGTAATTTGGCACTTCATCTTTCTGCTTAATTATAACCCCAAACTTGTATAGATGCAAGTCAAACATTTTTCTTCCATGCAATCTTCAGAGGGAAGAAAAATGCTGGATTGTCCCCCCACCCTCAGGGGAGAGACAGACACTTCCTCTTTCTAAGGGACCGCACAGAAAAGCAAGATCATGTGGATACATATGCAGGAACAGACAGCAATCTCCACTGTGATTTCTGCCATGGCACAGTGTCACTGGTTCATACTTTATGTTTCCTTCTACAGTCGAGGCACAAATATCCACATCCACCCACCTTGAGCTTCTGGGAATTTTATCAGATGTTTAAGAAGCAGCAGATATTCAAGAGCACAGCATGCCACCTAACTGCACTGCTGTGCAAGGTGGAAAAGCAAACTTCAGCAGGTCAAATCCTCAGCTCCCACAGCATTGGCAAAAACAACAGACTTATGGCATATCAAAGGTGAAAAGATTTACTATTATCTACAGCATAAGATCTTTGGGGCAGGCACCTACTGTTTTAGATGCTACAAAACATCATGCACACTATTAGCCCTTCATATATAATGGAAGCTTTATTAAGTGTTTTCAAACTACATATGAACAAAACAGGAAAAGATAAATAAGAAACAAGAAAAGCAAAAAACACTAAGAGAAAAAAATAGTAAGAGCAATAAAAAAGAGATACACATTTGGCTTCCAGCTTTTCTAACGCAAAATGTATATAGATATATAAAATAGTTTCTCTAATCATAAATATCATTCCAATGCTTTAATTGCTACTTTTCCAAATATAATAACTGCCAAAACCTGTGGTCAGCATATTGTACTCTTTTTCTTGCAAAAAGCCTATTAGACATTCCCAGCCTTTAAAAAAAAATCACGGATGATTTTTCTTTGATCATTTTCATTAATTTTCCCATTTCACCCAGGTCAGTCACTTTTATCAGCCAGTCTCTGCCCTGGATTTCAAAGAAAGTTACTTTGCTGCTCCTGTTGGATTTTAAATTTTATTGTCTATATTTTACTGCCCTTTGTCCCTCCTCCCCCCAAGGCTATTTTTGTGGCTCCAGGGATAATAAAAAGTGAGGAGTGGGTTCCAAATTAAAGGGGCTTTTTTGCTCTGAAATGCCAAAAAATGATCTCTGGGTGGGTATTTCCACCAAAGATAAAACGAAATTGTGCCTTCTCCCAAAAAACTCCACTTTTCCCCTCAAAATGCCCCCTAGGGACCCAGAAAGGCCCACAATCATGCCATCTATGTCCCGTAGGGGGCGTCTGGGGGCATTTAGAAACGAAAGGGGACTTTTTTTGGAGGATCAGGTGGGGTGAGGGTCCTCCCGGAAGGCTCCTACGCCCCTCCACGGTTGCCCCCGCCCGATCTAAAGGGGCAACGAGAGAGCAAAGGTGTCCCAATCCCGCCCCATTTCCACACCCCCCCCCCGCACGGCCGCCTTTTCTCAGCCTCACCTCTGAGGCCACGGTGGCCACCAGCTTGAAAAGATTCTTCTCCACCTCATCCTCGCCGGTCGCGGCGGCTCCCTGCTCGGTCCGGAGCCGCTTGCAAGCCAACACCAGGGCTTCGGCCGGCACGGCCCCGCCGCGCTTCCTCTTCACGCGTAGCACGGCCGCCCGCTCCATGGCAACCGGACCAGGCCGCGCGCAGGGAGTGATGGGAAGGCGACTCGCCCCTCTATGGCTCGCCCACACTCAGGCTCCGCCCCTTGGCCGGGATTCGCTGAGGCTGCCCAACTTAGGTTCCTTTACCTAGATTCCTTCTAGGGGCCATGGCCCCGTTGTTGTCTTACAGAGTTCCGGGATCCATGCGCAGCTCAAGCTGCTCTGTAACAGTAAAGTTCATGTTGTCATTTGACATACCGTGTTCTATATTTTGCTTACTCTGAATGGGTTTGTCATGCCCTTTGGCACGCACAATGAACTCCCCGAGGGTACGTCTGTGGCATAATCTTTAGCTGCTTACACATGATCTGGTATATAAACCTGCAGTGGGAAACGCTACTTCTTTTTGTCGCAGCTGCAAATCCCACCACTCACCGTGAGCATTGGTTATTCTAGCAGAGTTGCAGCCCTTTGGCCGTTGGCCTTGCTCGCTGGGGAGATCTTGGAAGTTTGCAGTCCCAAGTTTTCTCCTCTATTTAAATTTTTCTCCTCTTTTTCTACTGTGCTATTCTACTCGTCATTTCCCTCTTCTCCCTAACTGACTTGATTTTTTTTTTCAGGAAAGATGAGATGTTAATATTTCAACACCCACAAAACAATGCGTGGCTACTCAAAAAAAGAAAAAGAAAAAAAGAGTCTCATTCGGTTAAAGACCATTTAATTCCCAGGCAGAAACAGTTTGTTTTGGAAACTGTTGGAATTACATCAGCACAGAGCTAGACTGCTGCAATGCAAGGAAGAGTCTCTTGTTAGAATATCGAAATAAGGCTCATTGAGCATTAGAGCGCAGCCATAACCCATCTATCTCTTTGTGACACATTTTAAGCGAAATTTGTACAATACCACCACTGTATTTTATCGCGCATGCGCAGCAGCCTAACTCTAACCGGAAGTGTATGTGTTGCTTTTCGATCTATCTCTTTGGCGTTGTGGTTAAAAAAGCGAATGGAGGGCGGCAGGCTCCCGCGCGTTGCATCTTGGGAAGATGGCGGCGCACAGCGTGCGAGGCGGGCGCTGATTGACAGACGGGAGGCTGGCGGAGATCCGGATTAACCGTTGGAAGCAGGTGGGGAGGCTTCTCTGGCTTCTGAGGTCGCTGGCTGAAAAAACAAGGGGCCCTGTGCCCGGCTGGGGAGCCTGAGGTCCCCTGTGAAGGATCAGCAGACTTGCTGTCTTAATAGAAATCTGAGCAACAAGTGCCTCTGAGCGTGTGCAGAGTGCACAGACCCTTCCCCCAGGGGAAACAGCTGCTTGTGCAAGGTCCATGAGCGTGTCTGGAGTATTCTGCGGGGAAATAAGTTATTTCCACCACCCCTCTCACTGGAACCTCTGGCCAAGATGCTTAGGAGCATGTGCAGAGTGCCTCTCTAGTGGAAAGAAGTCCTTTTTGAAAAAAGGAAAGCCACCAGAACCTCAGGAAGAACTTCCTGGCGGTCAGAGCTGCCCGGGAGTGGAATCTGCCGCCTCAATGGAGTGTGGTGGCGTCTCCTTGGCCATTTCCGCACTAGCCTGTTATAGCGCTATGATTCCACTTTCAACATCCTATGCCAGTTGCTCCTATGGATGAACCCGGCTGGCCCCTCCCGGAACTGCAAACCCCAGGATTCCATAGGGTATTGAAAGTGGAATAATAGCACTATAACAATCTAATGCAGAAATGGCTTTGTTTACTTGCAACAGACTGGTAGTTTCCTTGGGAAGTTGTTCCTATGGAAGAGAGAATAAAGGTTCAGTTTTAGTAACAGTGGCTTTTATAGATTTTTGTGTTCAATCAATCAATCATTTATTTGTTTTTTTTTAATTTATTTTTGCAATAGATTTCTGATCATATATTGGAAGTATGAGAGCACCCGAATAAAGAACTTTCTTACCAAGCACGAAGCAAGACAATCATGAAAGTTTTCTGTGGAAGAGCCAATCCAACTACTGGAGCAATGGAGTGGTTGGAGGAAGATGAGAACTATGACTATCACCAAGAAATTGCAAGGTATTTAAAAAAAAAACCATTCAGGAACTATTGTGAGAAGTCATTGTAGCATTGTGATCAGTCAAGAGTGTTGAACGGGGTATTTGGGGTTGATTTCCTATGCAAGTGCAAGCTTACTGGAGTTCCTTAGACCAGTTACTATTTTTCAACCTAAATTAACTTCAAAAGGTTGTTGGTGGGCTAAAGTGGAAATAACTGTGTATGCTACCCTGAGCTCTTTTATGATAGAATCACAGACTCTTAGAGCTGGAAGGGACCATAAAGGCCATCTTCTCCAACCTCCTGCCATGCAGGAATATACAGCTAAAGTCATCCAAAAGATGCTCATTCAATCCCTGGTTAAAGATTTCCAACAGAGTCTTCACCAAGGCGTCTGTTCCTTTAGTAAGCAGCTCCTGCATTGAAGAAGCTCTTCTTAATCCTATAATCTGATTCTATTGGTTTGCTTGGCGTGCTCCATCTTCGACATGACAAGCCTTCAGACAGTTAAAGATGGCTGTCACGCCACCTCTCAGTCTTTTCTTTTCCAAGTTAAACATACTACCTCCCTCAGTTCTTCACAAAGCTTTGGTTTCCAGACTTCTAATCATCTTGGTCACTCTGCAATCAGGAGTTCAAGTATTTGGACCTTTGGTTGTCTAGAACTCAGCTGCCATCAGGTGTAATGGAGAAAAAGCAAGCCGAAATAAAGATCTCACTCCAAATTGTGCCAAAAAAATAGTATGTTCAGTAGAAACTAAAGCAAATCTGTCTAATGCCATTTTCTAATGCCATCTTCAGGGCTAATCTACACATATGTCGTGGATATAATAAATTATATAGAGTTTTCAAGACTCAAACACTGGCCAAATTATGGAGATGACAGATAATATAATTATAGTAGGCATGTTTATTTTTAGTATGGATGAGGCACCCTGGCTGTAAGAATGTGTACAGTATAGTTTTTAAAGTGTTAATACTTTATTGGGGTCTGTTGTACTTTGAGATGTAGTAAGTTCTCACTGGATTTGAAGAACCAAAGCACATAAGAGTAATAATGGCCCAAGTTTTAATTTAAAGGGATGACCTACCATATTTCCAGACAGCTGTAGGAGGTGATCATCCTGTCCACTACATAGGTCTTGATGAATATTTTAATAACACCAATAATCTTTAGTTGCCCTCTTAATTAGAACTCTTTTTGCTCTTTCATTTGTACCTTATTTACAGGTCATGTTATGCAGACATGCTGAATGACGAAGACCGAGTAAGTAACATTGAGACTGTATATTCAATTTACTTGTATATTTTGCTTTATCCAGTCCATGGTTATCTTGCCATTTTCCATCTTCTTCAACATTGCAACCTCAAGGGCCTCTTTTTCTATTTCATAGTCCAGCTTTTCTTCTTGTTCCAGAACTATTGCAAGAAGTGTTTTTCTTGAAAAGTTAGTGCTGCATTTTTTTATTATTATTTTTTAAAAGGCTTAGTTTGTACTATCCTTTGAAAATCACTTAAGATTTTTCTTTCACTCTTGCCAATTATCCAAGCTTCTTTTTAGCTGTCATGAATATATAAAAAAAATCCAGTTTCAATAGGCTGCTGCCTTAATGTCCATTCTGTCTTAAAGAGAAGGATGCAGTTGTGTACTGTTTTTCCAAAGGTTTTTTTATAGGCAGTTTCTTTGAGATTGGTTTCCCAGCTGTATTTTTTGGGTGGATGGACATAAACATTGTTAAGATTTTTTAAAAAATTCTTGCATGGAAGCTACATGCTTGGAGAAAACATCCTGTAATTTCAAGGCTATGTTTCAGAGTTATGACTGTTAAGCAATTTATTTATTTATTTATTTATTTATTTATTTATTTATTTATTTATTTATTTATTTATTTATTTAGTGGGCAGAGTGAAGTACAGCACTTCCCAATTTGGTGCCTTGCAAATGTGTTGCACAACATTTCCCATCCTCCGCAGGCCAAATGGCCACTGTGCTGGTTGTATATGAGAGGAACTGAGGTATAACATTGAGAAGACACCAATTTATGGAAAGCTGCAGTTTTACTGGTGAAATTTGAAGAACAAAGCATGCATTACTTAAAATGCAATAGTTAAGTTGATTTACTTGTCCTTGGATTGCATTCCTCTAGTGATTGACACATTTTGACAATAAACCCTCTGTGAAGTGCATCCCATCTGTTTGTCAGGAGCTTCTGTGACACTCTTTTAGCCTGCTTTCTTCTGCTGCTATAAAATTCTAGTTCAGATGGTATGATTAACTAATGTTCAAAGTAGGCTTGGGTGATGTTGAAAGTGTTGTTGTTGTTGTTTTTTTAAATGAACTCTTTCAAAATTCAGTCTTGCTGAGGCCAAGCGATGTTTTGAGCAGACCACTAATATTGAGGCTTTCTTAGCTTTAGGGAATTGTTTCTTTTAATTTATACTTTAAGAAAGTGACATTTTTGAAGACAGAGGGATCAAAAAAGGCTGTCAACTACCACTTCCTGCAGGGAATTATGTCCATCTGTATCTGGCTTTAAACAGCTGCAACCTCCCCCAACCAAGTCTTTTTGTTTGAAATGAAGCCTGTAGTTGTTGGCAGGAGCTGGATGAAAAACCCTCAGTGAGTAGAACTCCTGTGCTAAACACAACAGAGAACTAAGTATTCCTTTTAAGATAAGGCATCCCAAGGCTCTGTTGCTAGATACTTAGAATTAAATATTTAAAGAGCATTTCTTAAAGTTAGGGAAAATTGAGCTGAAAATATCAGTTGGAATGAACGTTTCTGGGATTACATCAGTCTTGCTTTCCCTGTGAAAGATTATTTAGCTTTCGCCCTTAACAAGCATGGAAATCTTGTTTTTAAAAGAATCACATATGCTGAGTTCCTGAAGGTTCTAATAAGAGTCTTGAGTATTGTGGACGAGCTGCTATGAAGCTATGCCTCAGTGATACTTTGAAAAGAAAGCTCCTTTTTTGTTGACTGTTATTTGGTTATTTTATGCTTGGTCTTGAATATCAAGACTAGGCATCATCTTCCCACTGCTGAATGAGTTAGGATCATGTGAAGTAACTGGTGTTTGTCTCTTTTTACAGAATGCAAAGTATTTTCAGGGTATTCGTGCTGCAGTGGGCAGGGTGAAAGAAAGAGGGGAGAGCGCGATTGTCCTGGACATTGGGACTGGCACAGGGCTCTTGTCTATGATGGCAGTAACAGCGGGGGCTGATTTCTGCTATGCAGTTGAGGTGAGCATCACTCCTCCTTTGTCTTCAGGGACCATGGGAGCATCAGTGGTATAGGAGATTCTTCATAAGCAAAAGTGTGATATAATGGAGTATTACCTGTTGTATGCCAAAAAGATTTTTAAAATGGAGTGCAGGAACTTAGTTGTAATCTCTGGTATTTCCCCCTTTCCCATGTTTTGTAAAACTTCTTAAAAAAATCATTAAACTCCTTGACAAATAATTCTGGGACCAGTCTACCCATTCTAAATTGCCCTAGCCCAACCATAGCCAAGGCAGATGATATTCTGAGGTCAAAGCAGACATCAAATAGGTACCATCATTAGTGTGTATCCAGCTTCACTGCATATGCAGAATTTCTTTATTAAAAAAAGTTCCTACATGTGGAAAAATGCTACCTTTGGGAGAAGTTAAATCTCATTTCTCTCCTTGCAGTGCTCCTTTCCTGTTTTGAATTTTTTTAAGAAATAACTACAATACCTGTACATGGTTTGGGTTCAGGCAGTCTGAAGGACTGGGTCCTCAGCAAAAACCTGCTTGGCATGGGAGACCCTACCGGCAACAGTGCTGTGCTCAACATAGCCTCTTGCCTCACATGCAATCCCACCACTGTGGAAAAGTGTCACAGTGTTAGTGGTGTGTATAGTCCATACGAAAGAGCTGTACGTGAGCATGCCCTAGAATGTCTATTCCTGTTAAGAATTTGGTAAGAGCAACAGTGATAGAGTAGTAAGTGACTTAGGTTTATTTGTCTTTTTGGCTTTATATTTACAATAAGCAGTGGCAAATAAAAGCAAACTTCTTACCCATCTGGTGTGTTTTCCACCTTTAGATCACACGCTGGCAAGAAACAACACATTTTGGGAAGTAGGACTGTCTTTCTTTGCCAGTTCTGTGCTTTAATTAGGAATACATTTTAACATGCCCAGAAGCTTTGTGTTTCATTTGAGGTCTCATCCATACCCTTGAGAGTACAAAGTTAGACATCTTAAAAGGTTTATCCAAACAGTAGACTCATGGCGAAGTTATTAGAGTCTAAGCTTATCTTAGCTGTCCAGGCCAATGCAAAATCCCATCCAGTTTTTACAAGGCTTATGTCTGAAAGAAGGTACAAAGTGATCATATGTTTCATACAAAAAAGTAAAAATAGGTTGCGTCTCTTACCTGCATGATATAATTTATCTCCTTGGAAAAAAACTACACACAGATGTAGCTCCTAACATTCTGTATCTATCTAATCCCCCATTTGGTAAAATTAAATGGACAGAGATTTTTGAGCTGAGCTTCATTCTCTAAGATGAGGCTTATCCAAAATATGTTGGCTCAGTTTTTGAATGATATTTTCAACCTCGGGTATGGATGCCCTTGACTTTGTGGTCTTGAGAGCTGATGTAGTGTGATGGCTAAGTGGATAAGCTGTGTCTTGGTTGGTCTGAATGTCTTCCAGCTTTGAATGTGCAAGTCTACCAGTAGGCAAGCCACAGTTTCTTAGCTTCACAATGATGTCCTGTGCATGTTTAATTTATATACAAATACAAATTTGTTCAGAAAGGCTTTCTCATCATAAGGCATGCATAAGACTGTAGGCTCAATCCCCATTCTCCAATATTACTGTCTATATCATTCCACTGAGTATCAGACTTTGGAATTTCATGTTGTTTTCCTTCATTTTTCCTGTGGACTCTCATCCATCTCAGGAAGGGAGTGGAAAGTACCCCTTCCGCTGCATACCTTATTATACTGCTCAGATTTGGGTCTAGATTAGCATTTATATCTACCCCATAGTCAGTGCTACAAGGAAATTGCAGTGTAGTGCCAAAATCTGATTATTTAAAGTTAGGTGAGCGGAAGTTTTCTTACCTCAATTTGTCATGGCCTCCAACTTGTAAGAATGACACTATTCAGCATACTTTATTGGTTTATTTTAAGGGTAGCTAGATAATGACTGGAATGTTTTGAACAGTTGAAATGTGCTATATAAATGCAAAGGGTTATTGTGTTGCAGGTCTTCAAGCCTATGGCCGAAGCTGCTGTGAAGATAGTGGAAAAAAACGGCTTTAGCAACAAGATAAAGATAATCAACAAACACTCAACTGAAGTAACAGTGGGCCCTGGTAAGATTAATGTGGCCTCTTTTCTTGTGTTGATGAAAGAAAGGATCTTGTTTCTAATTCAGTCTAAAATTATTCCACTCCTTAAATATGCTTTACGTAAGTAGTTTCCAGAAAGCATAGCATACACTCTCTGCCCCCCGCCATAATACAAATGACAGTAATAAAATCACAGCAGCTGCCAAGAACAATTTAACTTTAAAAATATGGAAGAATAGAAGCATTTGACCTGTGATTGTTTCTGTGCCTGATGTGAGAATGGTAGGTGGAACTTGTAGTTTGTATGCCTTGCATCCTGTTTGGCTGCCTTGTCTTGGACATCAGGTTCAACAAAACTGGCTCCCTTCCCAGCCTTGTGGAGGTGTTTTTGTTTCCTTTGTTTTTGATTTTGCTTTGTTTTAAAGAGAGAGAGAAGAGCCGGAGACTGAGAAGGAAGGAGGACTATGTGGAAGATAGGAACAGTAACACTCAGGCTGTTCCTTCATGCTTGCTTGCTGGTGTTTGAGGGAAATGGGCTATTTATTGAATCCCTTGCAAATCTTGTTCTAAGTATTTGCAAGTCAGTCTGTGAAGATCTGATAGAAAAGTTTAAGGCAAGGGTCCAACAGCTTTGGCATTTAGCTCCAGGCCTGCTCACGGCAGATCTCTTTTCAAAAATCCAAAATCAATTGCTTCTTTTTGTATTGCATTATATTTTCTAGATGGAGACATGCAGTCTCGTGCAAACATCCTGATAACAGAGCTGTTTGATACTGAATTAATTGGAGAAGGGGCATTACCTTCTTATGAGCATGCCCACAGATACCTTGTACAGGTAAGGAACAAACTGACCTTGAAGTGATAAATTAACCTCTGTTAATGATGGTGTCTTGTAAGAGAAATTCTTCTCAGTCAGCTTCCATAGTTATTATAATTACCCAATGTTGAACAATTTTGTCTTTGGTAAATTATGTTGGTAATATTCAAAAGTGTCTTCAGTGTGTAGAGGGGACCTTCCTTATCCATATTGGTTGGATGTGATTTAAAAGCAAGTAGCTTTAAAAAAGTGGACATGCTTTTTTGATCCAGGAGGGAAGCAGAAAGAAAATAAAATTGTTTTGGTGAGGAAATGAGCTTATCTATACTTATTGAGGAGTAAGTATGAGCGAACTAACAGTTTGTGATGTCATGGGTTTGTATTCGAAAATGTTGTCTGGTTTATGGGATGTGTATCAGAATATGAGGTAAGGAGCTATTGAGAGGGGTGGAGGATGGAGTGTTGAATGCTGATTAGTGAAATGTTTGAAGAGATTAGTACAAGGCTGGTGAATGTCAGTTGGGAGTTAAGTTTGAACAGGAAGTTTAGTTAGCCTAGGGTTTGTGTAAAATGCAGTTAGAAAAGAGTTCGAGAGAGATTTGAGTTAGACTAGTGTTGGAGCAAGAGAAGGGAGTTTGAATTGAGTCAGATAAGGGTCTCAGCTTGAGAGGACTGTATGTTTCTGTTTCAGATTTTATCTTTTCACGTAAGAATATATTTCACAGTTTGATTTTTTCCCCCAGATTGCACAAAATGAGCATTGCTCAGTTTCTTTACTCTTTGTTCTTAAATATTCAGGAGGGATGTGAGGCAATACCTCACAGAGCAACAGTATATGCCCAGTTAGTGGAATCCAAAAGAATGTGGTCCTGGAACAAGCTATTTCCCATTCACATCCAAGCAGAAGATGGTGAGAAGATTCTTATCTCCTCACCAGAAATGGAGAAATGTCCTGGAGCACCTTCTGTCTATGACATCCAACTGAATCAGGTGCCATTGTCTGACTTTGTGGCTCTCAGCGAAGTTGTCACAATGTTCAGGTGAGTACGGAGCTTTGGTGGCACTTCTTGATGTATTTAGGCCATTTATTCTCTGCCTTTCAATCTTTGTTTCTCAAGGTGGCTTAGGACATCATTTTAATACAATGCCTCATGAGACAATAATTTATTATAAAATAACTTCAGCACAAGATTAAAAGCAACGTTGAATCAAAACCATGATAGAAACCATTAAAAGTCCAGGAAAACAGAAAATTTTACTTGGCACCCAAAACTCATCAAATATCATACTGAATGATTGGAATGCAGAAGAAAGTTCTACAGATGAGATGCTATGATCAAGCATACCAATTCCTTAATGCCTGCCTGCTTCAGAACAAGGCCCCTTCTACTGAAAGTCTTAATGGCTGACCCTCAGATACCTTGTTTCCAGACTATTTAGAGTGGTGGTGTATGAGGAAGGGTCCGCATGGCCCCCTGAAGGCCTCATTCTACCACCGTGGCCTGCCCGATTTTCTGCTCGTGATTTTTCTGTTACATTTCAGGGGTAAACCAGCAAAAAAGGGACAAACTCAGTTTTGCCTTGTATTGTTTACCATATGCCTTGTTTTCAGAGGAAAAGTCAGTTTGCCTGCCCCCTCTTTGCACCTGTGCTGTCATGTCAGGTTCAGCAAAGGTGGGCAGGTGGATGAGGCAACCAGATTGAGAGACTACATGTAGCTCATGTTGCCCACCCTGATTTAAGCCTGTAAAGATTAAAGCCAGTGCTTGAATTATGCTCAAATCAGCAGATAGACAATTTCTAAGTCAGTGCATGTATGTGTGTGTGTTCATATTACATTTTACAAATGTGTATCTGTTTGTATATGGAGATGTCTACCTGCTGAAAGGAAGGTCTTAAACTCCTGAGATGAAATGTTTTTTATATATATATATATATATATATAGGAAATGGTTTAGAGAGAGAGAGAGAGAGAGAGAGAGAGAACAATTGGCAAGATGTTGGGAAATATTTTGGTACTGTGATATTTTGAGGATGATCGTAATGTCTCCTGCTGCTCTTGATAAAACCAGATGATGCATCCATTTCTATAAGCATAAAGAAGCCTTGTTCAGCCCAGTTGGTATGTTGCTTAGTACTTTTGTTCTTAACAAGTGCTGTTTAACAATCTGGATTAAGTCATAGTATTTAAAATGAACTGATTGCAATTCGCTGTTTTCCACAGTGTAGATTTTAGCAAGCAAGTGAGCAGAGCCTCTTCCTACCACACAGTGCAACTGGTGCCCATAAGGTCCGGCAAAGCCCAAGTGGTACTGTCCTGGTGGGATATTGACATGGACCCTGCTGGTTCCATAAAATGTACAATGGCCCCTCACTGGGCACAGTCCGCTTCTGAAGATATCCCGGTAATGTATTGAGCCTTCTTATTCTTACGATATTCTGCTATCATTTTAATGCTAATGTCTAAATTAAAAATGTATATAGACAGCTCCTCACTTGTCTTCTGTTCCATAAAATAATTCGTATTGTTAGGCTTGGTTTAAATGTGGTTCTCAGTGTGTACCATGAGGAGAGGGAGCATCCTCATGCCCCTGTGGGTTTCATGCAACCATTTCCTCTGAAGTGGGCTTCTGCTCCTTTTGCAGGTGCTGCTAACATGCCAGGCACAGGTTAATTTTGCCCTGTTGCTCCTTCAGTTTCCAACATGTAAAGAAATTGAAATGTTGCGGCCCACTTTAAACAAGAAATCAGCACTATGGAAGCTTGCACTGATATGTTTTGGGAATGTTTTTGGTGGACCCAGTATCGCTTTTTAATTGGATCACACTTCCATTTGCCTTTCTTAAAATGGTAGGAGACTTTAAAAATAAGATGCGACAGATGAAAATCATCCATTCTCCACAGATCTTGTACAGACTAGTTTAGACAAAACTGGGCTGCCCTGTCGGGTTGTGTGAATATTTTCCTGTGAATATATTGTAAACCACCCAATTCTCAACATTACACCTCCGACAAAGGCAACCCAGAATGGGACTCTGCAGGTGGAAGCAAGCTTAATTCTTCTTAGCTAAGAACACTGGACTCGCCCTTGACCAGGGATATCTTTAGCCTTTCCCTAAATAGTGTCCCTTATTACTTTTTCCTATGTAAGTGGATAGGCAACTTTCACATCTTCTGTGTCCATCCATGGCACTACAGGATGTTGTAGAGGGATTTTGTATCTCGGTATGCAGAGTGCACAGTGGTGTATTGCTCAATTAGAGATCCTTTGGAGCCTTGCCATCTTTTATGCTCACCCTCCTTCATAATGATAGATATTTTACAAATGAAAGGTGGATGATAAACAGCTGCTCTAAAAACATGTTCTCCATTTGTCATCCCATTTTGAGCTTCTGCATGTATTCTCTGCAGTTTTTCCCAATGCGTTGCTGAAATAATCAACAATTATTTTGTGTCTGCGTTTCTTTTTATTACTGCCGTTTCTCTCCCTTTCTCTTTTTTAGTGGAGAGATCACTGGATGCAGTGTGTGTATTTCCTTCCAAATGAAGAACCTGTTGTCCAGGGCCAGAGCGTGAACCTGACTGCCTTTCATGATGATTACTCCGTATGGTATAAGGTTCAAAAAGGCAGGTAACTAAAGATGTTAAAGTATAAGGAGAATGTGAGGATCAGCCAAAGAATGTTGGAATGGGAAGGTTTATTTCCAAATGAAAGTTCAGGAAGGTCATTATTTTAGGGAAGCATAACTGAGAAATGCTAAATGCCCTACAGTGCATGATTGGCTGTATGCATGGCTGTCATATTAGGTGACAGTTGTATGTCAGATTAATAGGAACATATTTTGGTGATGATACAAACGGAAAGTTGTTTTATGGCCTCAGAAACACAGCTTAGAAGTTACTTTTAAAATGTGTTAGTTACTGTTCAGAATCTCCCAAATAGTTGCTTACAGTTATAATCAAGTTTTTTGTAAAGTATCTCTTTCCTCTTTCAAATATAACTAAAATGCTACAAGCCATTGGTTAGTAGTACAGTTTACATTCCCCTCCCATTCACTTTATTGTTGCTTCAACAGCCACAAGAGAGCTGAATGCACAGCACAAGCCGGCACGATGAGATATTCCTCCTCCACCATGTAGAGAGCCTGATAACTGTGAAAGCAGTTGTTGCGTAGCAAAAGGAGTGATGTTACCTCTTGTTAAAATTGCAATCACGATATAGTTTAGTTATATCTCATCAATAGAGGAAGGAACCTGCTGCGTTTGTAACAGGTCATTTCCAAACACAGATAAAAGAATCACAACAATGACTGTGCAGAACTAGTCTGTAATATAAACTGTCTTTTTATACTCATTGTTAGTTTGTAATGAAAAAAACAACAACGTTGAGGTTTCACCAAACTTGGCAAAAGCAAAGCAACCACAGGCTGAGTTTGTATTCTGTTTTGTAGAAAGGGAAGCAGGGGTTCACAAGTCAGAGAATACTTTAAAGCCATGAAAAACAGGTGACTATAAAATGAGACAGGAGAAGGAGCACAACACAGCCTTCCTGTTCAGCTGCTGAAGATTTACCGTAGAGTTAGATAAATGGGACAATTACTGTGAACTTGAAGCCTGGCTGGAGGGAAGAGGTAGACCTCTAAAGCTCTGGACCAGATACTTAATTGGCCATTTTAAAGCAGACTTTACTTCCATAGATACCAGGTATTTGCTTTTCTCAGAATAGAGCTTTAGCAAGGATATTGCTGCTTCTGCAAGCTGGCAGCCCTTTATAACCAGGTGGCTGAGACATAGCCTTTAATGTTATTTATGTCAAAGGAAAAGGGTAACAGAGTATCCTAGCCCCTGGTCTTTACCTGGACATAAAGAGCATCAGAGGCTGTTTGGCCTGTTTCCAATCCTGGCATTAAAGGCCAGAACAAATTGCCACTGCCCTTCTGCCCAGCACTTAACACACTCCTTTATCAACAGAGTAAATGCAATTCAGACAGGGCACAGGTGTACATGTTTTACTAACTCAGATAATCAAAGACACTCCAGCATAAATATGCCATCATTCAGTTTTCCTCAGCCTGGTGCCCTCCACATGTTTTGGACTGCAGCTTTCATAAGTGCCATCAGCATGGCCACTGGTTGGAAAGAATGATGGGAGTTGTAGTCCCACACATTGCAAGAGCACTAACTTGAGGAAGACTGTTTTAGCTTCATGTTCCTTTAACATGCAATAGAAAATAGAATTTGGGGCAAACACACAGTTGGCTGCATTTATCTCAATATTTTCAGAACTGAGGAAGGCAATACTGCTGTCCATGTTGAGAGTCCTGTGTGTAGATGTCAGGCCCATCTGCTGTGGAACCGGCCACGATTTGGAGAACTAAATGATCAGAACCGAACAGCCCGGTATTTACAAGCTCTGCAGAAAGTGAGTGGATTTTTCTAAATCCAGTATGGTTTTCTTCCTGTCTCTACTTCTGAATGCCAGTGTGTGGAGCCACTGAATTGGTGTGACATACAAAATCTTGTTTCCCATAAGCTAGTGGAAGATATACTAACTCACAAAGCCAACAGAGCTTTGTTTACCTGGTTCTTCTTAGGGTCTAAAGCCCATGTGCATACTGTGTGAAAGATGCTGAAACCTCCATGCCAGGGTAGCATTTGTGGTGCTACACATAATTCCTTACAATTGGCTATGCTGACAAGGGCTAAGTGGAGTTGCAGTCCAACAACATCTAGAAGGCCACTGTTGTCCATTCAGGGCTTCAGCATCTCTTTCTCTCCATCTATGATAGATTCTGGGGAGTTGTGTAGGTGGGATAGAGGTGTTTTTGTGTGTTTTTATGTGCTTGGGTCATTTTCCATGTGGTTTTTAGGCACACATTGTCCAAAATTGCACTGAATTTTTTCAAAAATTGAGGAGTTAGGGGGCTTTGGGTGATTAGTGGGAGGCTTCAGGGGATACATGTGGCTTGTGGGCCATGCCCTGCCTTCTCCTATCTTAGGGCAACCTTCCCTAACTTGGTGCCAATCACATGTGTTGGACTACAGCTCTCACCTGTAGCCACTGTAACCAGTAGTTGGATGCATATCAAAGGGACACTAGGTAGAAGAAAAATGGAGTCTCAAAAGAGCAGAAAAAGGGCTATCAGATCAGAGTTCTAGGAAGTTGTCTTCCCAGTTTCTGTGGAATAGTAAGCACACTGAATTAAGAGGCTTGCTATTGTTTTTTGTTACTGCTTTCACTCTTCTAAAGTCAGCTTTGTTTTTCCTCTTCTGCATGGCCAGACGTTACTAGGCCTGGCTTGAAAAAATAGTATCTAAAATTGGCCCTGTAGGTTTGTAGTGACAAATGTTTAGATTCCTCTCACAAATACATGCTTATCAGATCTAAAGCATACCTTCTTTGTCATTCAGATGCCACAAATTCTGTTTGAAACAGGGGACTCTTAGACAGCTTTGGAGCAGTAGTGATGTTCTGTAATGTTAAGGTAGCCCATCGTCACTGAACTTTTGCATCTTCAAAGTGCGGAACAATGACAGCTTTTCTCTTACTTCTGAAGGTTCTGAAGCCGAACAGCCTTTGCCTCAGTGTCAGTGATGGCAGCCTTCTTCCTGTGTTGGCTCATCATCTGGGGGCAGAAGAGGTACAAGACTCCTTCCTTGCTTTTCCTATATGCTCAACTATTTGTCACTCCATTTTTTGGTATAGATTTTTCATTTTTTGTTTTATACCTGTTCATTTTCACTGCTTCCTATGAAGAGCAAGTGATGATATACGACACCTAGGCTAGCATCCTATGCCTGTCTCAATTTGCCTGCTATCTGAAATGATTCATTTCGTTTTTGTATGCTGCCCTTTACACCTCCCAGGACTCAGAGATGGTGCCTCCTCATTCATTACTGCTTCAAATTCACCTTCAAAACTCTTTAACTTTTCTAAAAAGTCTTAGCACTTGTCTTCAGCTGAACAAAAACTCATGAATTGCCCATATGAAAATTATGACAATGGTTTGAAATCTTGAGTGACTGGAGCAAAATAACTAATCTATTAGTTCCTGCTGATTGGAGGAATGGAATGGTCTGCATTGAGCAGCATTCATGGTTTTTTATGTATGGTGAGATGCGCTCTGCTTTTTAGATTGCTTCTTCTTTGTGCAGTTAATTCCCTTACAGAACATCTTTGATTATCTTTTGCAAGCATAAAAGATGGTGGGCAAATTCCAATTGTTGCCCCATTAAAATGGATAAATGGAATCAATGAAACTTATGTAATTGTTGATTTAAGTGGTGCCCATTAATCAGGCCTACTCTAGCTAGGATTAACAATTCAGTTTAGTGCACACTGTTTTGTATTCACTTATCTTACTGTGTCCAGTGTTACACCTTTTGCATGGCCAAGCTGGGATGATAATTATGTAACCTGGGAATATGCATTTATCTTTGCTTTAGTGGCTTAACGCTTTTGCTCCTGTTAAACTGACGTAAACCCACAGGTTGTGTCCCAAATTCTAAGCCCTCTTTCTCATACCATCTTTAACTTGTTTCTCTTCCATATCAATTTTAGCAAAAATTAACACATTTTACCAATCACATGTTCATCCGCTGTACACAGGTACATTTCAAACTGGGATTTATATTTTATTTTTTGGAACTGTGATTCTTTTTATCCATCTTAAACTTTTCAACTTAATTTTTAAAATTTCTGTTTAGAAGCCCATAGAGGGGCTGCTTATGTGTCATGGTTTTGTGCAAAAAAGTGGCCAAATCAAACAAGTGCTTGCCAGACACAGAAAGATGCTGCTAGAATTGTCTTGTTTTTGAACTTTCGTTTGCTCCTTGCAGAATGAAACAGAGCCACAGTAGAGCATAGCACAAGCCTCCTATAACTGAGCAGTGTCACAGTAGTGGGAGGGGAAGGGAAGTCGAGGGACTTGGGTATGTTTAGTCTGCAGAAGAGAAGATTAAGAGGGGACATGATAGCCATGTTTAAATATTTGAAGGGATGTCATGTTGAAAATGGAGCAAGTCTGTTTTCTGCTGCTCCAGAGACTAGGACAAGGAGCAATGGATTCAAGCTGCAAGAAAAGAGATTCCACTTAAACCTCAGAAAGAATTTTCTGACGATCAGAGCTGCCTGGCAGTGGAATATGCTGCCTTGGAATGTGGTGGAGTCTCCTTCTTTGGAAGTTTTTAAGCAGAAGTTGGATGGCCATCCATTGGGAATGCTTTGATGTGTGTTCTTGCATGGCAGGGGTTATACTGGATGGCCCCTGTGGTCTCTTACAACTCTATGATTCTATGATAATCCCTTTGCAGAGTTTGGAAAAGGTAGTTTTTGGAGCATAATTCCGGGAATCCCCTGGCCATCATGGCCACTGTTTGTCAGTGTTCCTTTCTGCCCCACAGGAGCTTCCTCATTGAACCACCAGTGTTGGTTTTCCATTGTTTAGAATAATTTAAGCCGTTGTTGTCATTGTCGTCAAGATCAGGATCTCCTCTTCCTTCTCTTCCAGGTGTTTACATTGGAAACTTCCTCAGTTTCTCATTCAGTCATGCAGAAAGTAAGTAATATTCTTTCAGTAGTGCGAGTACGTGTGTTGTCATCTTAATTGTCACTGTGACCTCATGATCTTTCACCCAAATGAATTCCAGTTGAATCTTTGCCACTGCTTAGCATGGCTTAGTCACATGCTTGAGCTTGTCTCTTCAACATGTTGAACTTGTATAAAGCCCACTCTTGTTAGTCTGGACTGAAAATAGTCTCTACTGGAGATGACTTTATGTTGAGATGAGAGGGTCAGATCTCCTTTCAGTGCATGAACATTTCAGAGACTGAGTTGAAAGTTTATGTATGTGATATATAAGATGAAAGAAGAAAGTAGACTAAAATCTGGTAGGGGTAATATTGCTTGTTGCAACTTCCAGCCATATTTTAGGGTTGAATAGCTGGTTTTATTCTAATCTTTTGGAGGGTGCCTCTGTCTTTGAAAATTCTTTACACACACACCTACACAAAAGATGAATTAAACAATTGTACACTCTTTGAGAATATTCTCTATAGGTCCCTCTGTAGCAAATGATTTTTAAAAAAATCCAACAGTGTGATGTCTTGCATTTCTGTCTGGTACAACCTAAAATAAAAGGATTAAATCTTTGAAAGGAAATTTGGTGGAATAACATGAAAATTGCTCTACAGGTGCTAAGTAGGAAAATTAAATGAGAATGACTCTTAGAGTGTTGATTAAAAAGACTTTTAAAGAAACTCTTTCTGCCAGGAAATGGTAATAGTAGTAATTTTTGGCCAATTAGTGCTCCTGGTGTTTTGCATAAAAATAACACATTCACACTAGAAATGTAACAACTGGTGGGCCCTCTTTCGAGTCTTCAAGATCATTTTAAAGGCACAGAGTGATAAACCAATTGGGAAAGGGTGGGTTCAGTCTTCTGCCAGCTTAAAGTTTGAAGACAGTGAGGAAGCTGGATCCAAGCTGCTGTTCTCTGGCTGGGGATGATAGGAGTGTAGTCCAACACATCTGGAGAGCATCTGGTTGCAGAAAGCTGCTCCTGTGTTATGCAAGATTGTATAAGCTGTAACTGTATCTACACAGGGATATAGAACCGTCCATTAATTGCCTTAGTTAAAATACTTGAGATGTCATAGAATAGACTAGGTATGATTTATTTTTCTTAAATGAAACAGGCATGATTCAGTACCTCTGTCTCTTTAGTTTTAAGGGACTGGAGATTCTCTACCATATTGTTAGCTGGTCTGTTTTTACTTGGTATCCCCCTGTGTCTACTTTCTTGATCACTTCCAAATTTGCGAGCAACAGAATTGTCCAACTAGGCAAGCTGACTTCAATTCTCCTTTAAGACCCGCTTAAGGATTAGAATTCAGGAAATTTTAAGACGGGGGAGTAAGCACATGACATGATAATCTGTTTGGCTTTTTATTTATATGCACAAATCAGTAGTATACATTTCCACTCCCCTTGAAGAGGATTAAATAGCGTGGACTTATGTAGTCTAGGCACATTCTTACGTGTATATCATCTGTTAAGGAGTCTATACATCTTCAGACAGGCATCCACTGTAGATTTCTAGCAAATGTGTCTACAGTCATCTGGAGAGGAATTTATACTGATTTTTTATACTTTATCTGATGAGCAACATGGCCTGTGTAGCTTAACTCTACATATCGAGATGAACATTCCCTCTCTCTCTCTCTCTCTGTTTAGTCAGCGTGTTAAGAGAGGATTTTCAACCTAGGAGACAGCTGAGAGGCAGCTGTAGGAGTGCAACTGTTGAAAGCAAGCACAAGATTGCTTGATGCCTCTCTGCCTAAGGGTGCTTTTATCTTGTATCTGTTATATTGCTCCTTTGTGGGATGAACAGCTCCCAAAGAGGAAAATGTGGGCTGAACTGTCATTGCTTTGGGAGGCCATGCACTCATAGTATGATTTCTGTATTCCTCCATCAGGGTGGGCAAAGTAGGGCCCTGGTGTTTCATACACCCCCCCAACACTGGCCTTTTTTTTCAGGGGCGGTGACCCTGGGCCTTCCCCTCCATTCCCCTGGGCCATTGCTTTCAGGCACAAAAAAAAGTGAATCATGTTTTCTGGAATGCTTTTAGATAAGACTCTCCCCTTCAATATAGGGTTACAGACTGGTTTTCTAAAGAAGAAGTGGACTTCCACCCACTTCCAGTTTTGACCTTTGTTTCTGTGGCTTGTGGCAGTCTGGTTGTTCCCTGGAAGGGACCAGGCCAGAAAATTTATCCACAGGCCTGCCTGCTTTGCCCACCCTTGTCTTGTCTTCTCAAAAGGAAGGGTGGGGTGGTTGATCATCATAATGTCACTCCTACAACAATGTTAAGAAATCACTAATTTCCTTTTTTTTTTCTTTATATAGATTTTTAAGGCCAATCGTCTAGAAGATAAAATTAAAATAGTACAGAAGAACCCTGAATCATTGACCTCTTCTGATCTTGGAGACCAAAAAGTAAGACGAACAAAGCTTCTGTGTAAATTTTTTTTAAAAAAATTCTCTCTCTGACAGAAAGGTAGCCCATAGTAAGTTGGGCCTTTGCCCCCGGGTGGTTGGGTTTTGTGTGCTTGTGGTATCCTGGCAAATCATTAAGAGTTGTCCAGTGGTAGAGTGAAGCTTAGATGTATTTTTGCAATAGCTTGGCATTTTAAAGCTGGGAAAAGATACGGAAGCTGAGTGTGGACTAGGAGAGTGAATTTTCCTCTGTTACTAACTTGCCTGTACAGTTCTCATAGCTATGGGGAGAAGAGAGTAAGAGTGATGGGTCATCTTTGCTTGCTTCTTGGGGGTCCATCTTCTATCAGCCTCACCTGGGGAGGAGGACTGTATTGCAGCCCGGAGGCTCCCCATTATCCAGCCATGGGGAATTGGATTGCCATCCAGGGATAGCCTGCATAAAATTAGTTTAGTTTAAGGACCCAGTTCTACCATGGGCTGTAAGGGGATGCTGGACCCTATCAGTGAAAGAGCTGGAATGTTTGTCTACTGTCTACCCATCTGTTGCATCATTTACCACCAGTAAAGTTTATCTGATGACAATAACGTGTGTTAGCATTGAATGCAGTCTTGGGGAGGCCTGGAACTGCACTCGGGTTCAGAATAGAATATATCCTTTCTTCGTGAATGGAGTACGTGAAACAGCAGGATTTTTCCCCCTTTCAGCTTAGCGGATGATGTTGTGTCCAAGACTAAAAAGTGAAGTAATAGCTGCGCTGCTTATCTAGGGGGCCAGGGGGCTTCCAATGTAAAACCAAATCAAGAAGGAGCTGTCAGGTCTCGTCTGCGATGACTGGATGATATTCCTACTGAAACCCCACTTACTTCTGTCCAGCTACCAACTGTCACTGCCGTAGACACCGGGGGAGAGGAAGTAGTAGCCCTTCCCTTGTGCTTCCACAGTTGGCTTTTCTAAGCTGACTTGGCAGCTGTTCTACTAGGTAACAAACAAAAGTTCAGAGATAATTGTTAATAAAGGACTGGTTCACTTGTGTACATTCATGATTTCTTGTGACTTGGGTAATCACTGAACACTAGGTCAGTTCATTGGAGGCACTTCATTGAAAAGTATTCATGTATTCATTTGTTCACTTTGCATTCCACCTTTCTCCCAATACGAGATGTGAGGTGGCTTACGATATAGATCACAAAAGTTAAAAGGAATAAACAATTCAATTTGTTATGAAGGCATAACAAATATAAAAATGTAGCACATCCCATTAAAATATCCTTCTGTCACCTCCAGTTAAATGCTGATGAGCCAAAATAAAAAGCTGTTGGTGAAAAGATAGCAGAGAAGGGCCAACTAAACCTGCCATGGGAGAGAATTCCATCACCCAGGAGCAGCCACCAAGAAGGGTCTCTCCAGACAGGCCATTATTGTAATGAGTGATAAGTTAATGTGAGAGGAGGATGTGTGCGGTTAAGAGATCAGTAAAAATGTCCTAAAACTCTTCAGCATGGCTGGGATATGAGTAATTATATAAAAGTGCTCGGATGTGAGGACAAATGCGCTCTCTGATCCTCTTGCCCACATGAATCTCAGTCGGTTTTCAAATGCTTAGATCTCTTTTCCTTTTCTTTCCCTAAGGTATCCCTTTTAATTGGTGAGCCCTTTTTCTCTACAAGTTTACTGCCATGGCACAATTTATATTTCTGGTATGCTCGAACAGCGCTGGCATGCCACCTCACAAGTGATATAAAGGTCCTACCCCAGTCTGCTTCCCTTCACCTGATGATTGTGGAGTTCAAGGTACAAGGGATGTTTTTTTTCTTTTCTTTTCCTTCTTTTCTTCTCCAAAGCGACATTTTAAGATTCAGGTGTATCAGCTCTGAATGCACCATACAGGTTTAGAATAAGTGCTCTGCTTTAGAACAGACTAGCTTCTGTGCCATTGGACAACAGTTTGAGTTACATATACTAGGCTGATAGTCATTGAGAGCGATGTTCCCTAGAGATAAAAATGCTTTGGATAATCATGCTGACACTCTCCAACACTGGCACTATTAAGATGACTGTGTTTTTTTAAAAAAAAAAAAAACCCTTGGACTTTCTGCTTTAGAATGGATTTGTGTGTTCTGATGAGTGGAGGAGAGAGAACTGATTAACTGCAGCCATCGCTTCTCTGTCCCTGGAGAGTTCAGCACAACCTGATAGCTATTTTGCTCAGGGACAACTTAACTATGTTGTTATTGTTATTATTTATTATTATTATTATTGGCCTAAATCCTGTTGTGACTCCTGATTGGAGTAGACCAGTTGAATCAATGGAATTTACCTCTGTGTTGACTCACCATTCAACAATTGGCTGTATGGGTTTCTTCCAGTTAGGACTGACCAACAGGATCCGAGTCCCTGTCATTAACCTTATTTATAGCCTACCTTTTCCCCCAAGACAAAGACTTGGATTGCACATTTTAAGAAAATTACAATTAAAAACATACAGAAGAATGGCAGCCGGTGGAGCTGTTGGAGCAGGAGAGTTGTATAATCTCTGAATCAGTCCCAGTTGGCATTCTAGCTGTTGCTCTTTGTACCAACTGAAGTTTCTGAACACTCTTTAAGGTAGCCCCCTGCAGAGTGTGTTACAGTTATCCAAACTGGATGTAACCAGGGCTTCTATAGGCTGTGGCTAGATTGGGTATCTCCAGAAACAGAGACAGTAGGTTCAGAAACTTGAAGTGTACAAAAGCAGCCTTGGCCACTGCAGAAACCTGGGCCTGCAGTTTGAAGGAAGACTCAAGAGTACCCCCAAATTGTAAGCCTGTGTCTGCAGGGGGAGTATAACCCCGTTCATCATAAGCTATATCTCTGTTCCCTGATCTGTCTTTTGACTAACCAAGAGCAGCTCTGTCTTGTCTGGGTTGAGCTTCAGTTTGTTGGCCCTCATCCAGTCTATTGCTGGTCCCACACTCTAGTTTAGAATCGAAACAGATTCCTTAGAGTTAGGTGTAAAGGAGAAAAAGAGTTGGGTATCATCAGCCTGTGTAATATCCTTCTACACGCTTTTTTTTTAAAAAAAATCTTACTCAACTATTTCATTTTTTCTCTCTTTTTAGAAACTTTAATGTGAAAATCTAAGATACCTTCAACCCAATATACCATATTTCAGTTGATTTTAAAACCAGCTTCTCTTACTTTCAATTTAATTTTGAAATGGTAAAGAAATACTATTGTGTTTCTTTTTCTCTAGGACTTGTGGCGTATCCAGCCCGTGTGGCATTTGTGAAGGGTTTGATGTGCGCATTATGGATGAGATGATAAAGGTTAGTCTGCTCTCCCAATATGTGTGTGAAATGCCAGCTGGATTATAGATTTAGTCGTATGGAGAGTGGTCCTATGTGTTTTTCTATCCAACATGTGCATTAAATGGAGCATATAGAGCAGAGAGACCCTTGCTTATTGTAATGTCATCATTGCCAACCGGCTAAAGAGAAAGAAGCAAGGAGCCCTTGAACATGTCTTTTTATTCAGGTTTTGGGAGGTGTGCAGCCCAGCTGAGAGGGGTGCCTTCTGTGTTTTGGCTTGGGTAGCACTGTTGATTCCCTTTGCTCTGCCAGCCAAGCTCAAGGAAGTACAAGCATCACTCTTAGTTCTGAAATGCCCCTTCAGTGCTTCAGTGAAAGGATGCTGCTAAGCACTGTAGATGGCCCCACAACCTGGAACATAGAATCATAGAATCATAGAGACCACAAGGGCCATCCTGTCCAACCCCCTGCCATGCAGGAACACACATCAAAGCACTCCCAACAGATGGCCATCCAGCTTCTGCTTAAAAACCTCCAAAGGAGGAGACTCCACTACGCTCCAAGGCAGCATATTGCACTGCCGGGCAGCTCTGACCATCAGGAATTTCTTCTTGAGGTTCAGGTGGAATCTCCTTTCCTGCAGCTTGAATCCATTGCTCCTTGTCCTAGTCTCCTGAGCGGTAGAGAACAAGCCTGCTCCCTCTTCAACATGACTTCCCTTCAAATATTTAAACATGGCTATCATGTCCCCTCTTAACCTTTTCTTCTGCAGACTGAACATCCCCAGCTCCCTAAGCCGGTCTTCTTAGGGCTTCATGGCTTCCAAACCCTTCACCATTTTGGTCACTGTTCTCTGGACACACTCCAGCTTGTCGATATCCTTCTTGAAATGAGGTGCCCAGAATTAGACACAGTATTCCAAATGAGGTCTAACCAAAGCAGAATAGAGTGGCACCATCACCTCCCTTGATCTAGACAGCATACTCCTATTGATGCCACTAAGAATCACATTGGATATTGGTTGGTCACCTACCTGAAGCAACTCTGCATCCCAAAGAAATATCTTGAATAACCCAGAAACCTCTGGATCTCTTCTCATTTGGAGCAGCCACAGTCATGAGGAAGCATTAGCCAGTGGTGAGAGGATAAAGTTGTAAACTGTGGGACAGGAATCGACTCTGGACATGGCTGCATGTAAAAATCTAATATCTAATCAAACACTTTGTGAGTGTGTACATGTAGCTAGTGAAATACATACTTAGATACATACATGTGCAGACACCCATAAAAATGGTACAAAAACCCTAGCTTTAAAAGCAGTCTGGGAGAATTTACTAGGCACTGCAATAAAACAAACAGTGTGCTAATGACACAAAATCATTAGCAAACCGTAAAAAGCAGCTGCAACAGGAGTCTCACAAAAAGAGATGAGAATGAAAAAAAAAAAAACAATGGTCCAATAATGTTTCTTAAAATAACGAATACTCCCACAAGAACTTTTGTACCACATCCCTTTTTGTTGTAATAAGGCACATTTGCAAGTCCTCAGTCTTCATTGTTCAAGAACACAGGACCAATTAACTTAATTGCAAAAATGTGTAGTTATTTGAAACTACTACTTAGAAATGTCTGGAATGACAAGTTTAATGAGTCACTTTAGCAGCTGTGAAACCGTAGCAGAGACTCTACTAAAAAGGGTACATACTTGGATATAGCTGGAGGGCAATAGAATTTATCCAGTTAATTAATAACAAATTCTTTTCGGACTCCCATACAAGTCTAGTACTTGGGATTCATCCATGCTCTGGGTTTGTCATACAAACAGAATCAAAATTCTAGATAAGCTGTATCACTCACCCTACAATGAGGATGAGAGACTGTTGAACTGGGATTTGTCATCTCATTGGCTACTACAATATATCTTGTAGTATGCCATTGTCTGTAAAATATTAATAACAGATGATGAGCCAATGTGGTTTAGTTGTTTGAGTGCTGAACTGAGACTCCAGGACACCAGAATCCTGATCCCCATTCATCCATGGAAACCCAGCAGGTGACATTGGATGAGTGACACACTCTTAGCCTCGGAAAAAGTCCATTGCAAACCCACCTCTGAAAAATCTTGCCAAAAAGACCTCACGATAGGTTTGTGTTACAGTTGTCACAAGTTGGAAATGACTTGAAGGCAACACAAGGACAGCTCAGAGGTCCTTACGGACAGCAAAGATAAACGGCTAAATCCAATCGCTTGTTCCAGCTAGAGCAGACTCACTGAATCAACTGATGAATAATAAACCAGCAGTTAATGGATGTGCCTTCAGTTCAGTAGGCTTGCTCTAGTTAGGAACAGCCAGTTGGATGTAGCCTGAAGTCTGCAAATCACTTGGACAAATCAGGATTGATACTTAAGGGAGAAATGTACTTAGAGAACAAACAGCAGAGTCTGTTGAGTTTTAACCTAGCTTTTCACAGTCTTGGAAGCTGGGTTTCAGTTGTGTTTACAGCTCAGATGGTTCGAAAAAGACTGGTTTGATTTCTGGTGGTCAGTCATTTTGACCGACATTTTACTTGCTGCTTATTTTTCTTTCACATTTAAGTGGAAAATTTTATCTAGTCTTACCTGTCCATGAATAATAATCCTGCTATATTAGTTTTAAGTATACACTTTCTTGGGCAGGGGCAGAAGGCAAATCATCCCATCTTAAATTATTTTTTGCTACAGGCCTGCTTTATTAACTAGCAAATGTCCAGTTACCATCTTACGTGCACCCTAAATATCTAAAACAAGGGTATGGGGGAATACAAGAGCACACTACACTCTTTGCCAGCTCTTCTGGAAATTCCAGGAGAAAGTGGTGGGATCGAGAGAAAGTTCTCCACTGAAGATCATAACATTCAGATATGCTGATATGGGGAGATAAGGACTTTCAGATAGTCTGGACCTAAGAGCTTTATGTGTCATAACCAGCACTTTGAACTTAAACAAGAAACTCTTTTTTGAATGCTCCAACCTTTACAAGGCTTTGCTTTCCTTCCTTCCATAGAATTCCTTAGACTTCAGGGAATCAAGGGAAGCAGAGCCTCATCCCTTGTGGGAATACCCTTGCAAATCACTCTCTGATCCAGTGGAAGTCTTCACATTTGACTTCCAACAAACTGTACCAGAGCAAACTATCAGGGAAGAAGGCCTCATTAACCTGGCAGGGTAAGTACCTCCTGGAGGAAACAGCATCAAATGGTTTTGTGAAACATTTTCAGGTATGTGACACAGGATAATGAAAACTGGCAGAGTAACTGTGTTAAGAATCATGGTCTCTGGCATCTAGAGAAGGCCATAATTATGCTGTCTGAGCTGCTGTCACTCTGCTTCCATAAATGTAAGGACAGAGACTGACTTTGTGTTGTTGTTACTGAAAGGGATTGCAAGAAGAAAATGGCTGACACACTTTGAATGCTAAAAGTAGGACACTGATGTTGTGTGGCATTATTGAAATCTTGTGATACTGCTGGAATTGGCACCTCTTTTATTTTTGTTTTTGACTAATTTGGTTTCCTTGGTGGATGATCTTTGAAAGAGATACGCAAAGTGTGCCCTGACTGATTTTCATGTATCTTCTCACAGGGCTTGATGCAACTAACATGGTACCTTTCTGGGTGGCCTTACCAGATGGGGACTCAATGGCAAAGGTCTATGTTGTCCCCATGCTTTATAGAATCCACAGGTAGATCCTACATGAAAGCGTTATGTGAGGCCATCCAAAGGTTAGTCTGTCGTGTTAGCAGTACACCAGTGACTCTCAGCTCTACCTAATGTTTCTAGCAAAAAAAAATATCAGGAGGACACTGGGACACTGGACACCCTGGACAGTGTCTAGAGCCACTGAATGGATGAAGATAAGCATTATCATAGTATGCTGTTACAATGCTTTCTTCCACTTCAACCATCATGGCAACATCCTGTGGAATTCTGGGGTTTGTAGTTTCATGTGGCCCAAGAGCTCACTGGCTGAGAATTCTAAATGGCCCTCCTTAAACTGCCAGTCTCCAGATTCCTTTAGATGTTGCCATGGCAGTTAAAGTGGAATCATAGTGTTATAGCAGTGTAGCATGATAAGGATATAATTCAGATGAGATGGAAGTTCTATAAATTTGCTGATCTGAGTGAAAGAATACCAGATCAACCTTGTATTCAGTAAGTCAGTTAATGTACGTAGAGTGATTTGGAGAAGTGTTATCCAATTCTGAAGGCAGAATTGATCTATTTGAAGTTTTGCAGCTCAGTAGACTTGTACCCTAATCTTCCTTTGAAATTCCTTTACTCAAGAATGACTGGTTTAAGATTAGTGGCAGAATGTCATGAGAGGCTGAAGGATTCTTTCTGGTTTTTAGCTACTGACATTTCTCGTGTCAGGTTTTCGACCATTTCTGTTTTGCATAGGAACATTGTACACTGATGATTTTATATAAATAATAAACAAGAATACATCCAATTATTTAAACCAAACATGGTTTAGTATGAATTTGGGAGCAGAAATAAAATGAACTTAGCCTGATGCCCTCCATATATAATAAATGTTATTATTAGTCTTTATGACCACTGGTCATGCTGGAATGATGGGAGTTGTAATCCCATCTAAGTTGGAGAATATTTGTTTAAAAGAAAAGTATGTTTTTACCAATTTTTAAAAAAACTTTGCTGGAGAAAGCTTTGATCTTTCTGTAGTTTTAAATATTTATAGTAATAAAAATGTCTGTCATGTATGAAACACCATGCTGTTTTAAATGAATAATGTATAAATTGCAACGTAACATATGACTGAATTGGTTTCTAATCACTTTTTTCCTCCTGTCTCAATATAACCATCTGTTCCCTGCCTGATCATTTCTTTCTGAACCTGCTCACAGTGTGTGGTGTTATCGCTCCACCAAGTTGTGGTGTTATTGCTATACCAGCTGTAAAATCTTAGAACATCCTGTGCAGTAAAGATCAATATTTACCTGTAGAATGATCCTTATTTAAACATTGAATGTAGATTTTTGAGACAGTGTTTTCTAATTTGCATTAGCTAATAACTTACATCAGCTACACATGAAATACTGAAGCCAATATCAAGCAGCACATATTTATTCCTCTTCTGGCTCTCATGGGTAAAGATCAAAGGATATGACAAGTCCAAATCCCATATTTCAGAAGAGCAAGGGTTGTGAGCATGTAGTATGTGCTTAGTCACTGAGATATAAGGCTTCAAACGTGATAGTTTGAGAACTGCTATGCGAACACCGTTGGCTCCTATCTTTTGTCTCTCAATTCTGCTTGCTTTCCTGTTAAAATGCCATGCAGGGCATTGCTTTGAATAATCTGTTATGGTGAAGCGCTTCTCATTTAAAGCACATGTTCAGACATGTACATGGGCACATGCAATTTTCATGATCATTTCTACTTGTGAGCAAAAAGTTCATTGTCAAGAAATTTGTGGGGATTTTTTTTTGACTTGCAGTAACATTCTTCATCTCTTGAAATAATTATGAATGCAAATATTAGAGCAACAGTTGTTGAACATCTGTTGTTTTACTTGCAGCCTAGGCATATCGTGTGTAAATATTAAAGACTCATATATGAGCCCCTTTTTATTGTTTAAAAGTCAAGTAGCAGAGGGGAGGAAGCGTTTAACCCCTTCCTTCTCTGCATCTTTTCCACTCCAAATCTTTCTTCTGCAGAAGGATCTAAATGGGATCACACCGTCTGTATCTTATCATATGCACAATAGGTTGTTATAGGTAAATGTCCCCACTGTTTTTCTTGGCGGACAAAGAATCAAGCCTGCTTTACCTTTCCTTTGCTCTAAATTCTCCCCTCCTTCAGCTGTTTCTGTTTTCAGATAAACTGGTACTAGTTTCTAGTCTATGACAGCAAGCCCCTGAAGTGTTAACTGAAAGGGATGCCCCTTCCCCAGCATCCATGCTATCCTGACACTCCTTTTTTTAAAAGAAAAAAAACTCAAAAAAGTGCCTTGCACCCTTTAGGAGCCATGGGGACAGTTTTGCCTTGTCATCTCTCCTGAACTGTTTTAGGGCGAGTGGAAGCCTTTTGTCAAAACTCCCTGTCATTTCTTATTTTGAAAAATGAGCTTTACACAATCTCAGGATGAGACCCCAAAACTTAACAAGATGGCTTCCATGCCCCCCCCCCATACAAAGGGCATCAGGATGATGCTGCTGTCCAAAGTCTGATGAGGACCTCTAGACCTCTAGGAGTGGCATGCTCTGCCTTATGTTTTCGCAGGTCTGTTCTTTTCCTGCCCCTCCCTGATGTCATTAGTCCACAGACCATTTTTCCCCTGATTGTGAACCCTACTGAAAAAGACAATCTGATGACTGGATACGCTGCTCGACATGCTTTGCTCTTTTTGTTGCAAAACAGTGTTGTGTTTGCAAAATCTGGTGATTTCATCTACCTGCCAGGATTGAGAGGAGCAGTAAGGACTTATTAACACGGGCAAGCAGCTCTGGCAGGCCACCTTTATGCCTCAAGATCCTCTGGCAGCCACATCAACCTCTGAAAAAAATAAAATGCTTGTTAATACTGTTTTTTAAAATGTTGAACTGCCTTGCGACCCATTTAAAATGTAAATTGTCGCACTTGGTGGCTTTGAACAGCAACAGCTCACCCTCTTTTTGACCAGAAAAATGTTGATCTGGGGAGTTATTGACGACCCCAGGAACATCCTGGGGGGGGGTATATGCAGCCATATGCTCACCCCTGCTATACCAAATGAGCTGTCCTTTCTCATTATTGAAATGTTTTTCCACCACGGCTTTATTCTCAGTGTACTGATGGATAGAAGAGAATAAAAGAAGATTCCTGCTGGACCAGAGTGAAGCCCTGTCTAGTCCAGCATTCTGTTCCTGCTGTAGCTAACCAGAAGCCTCTGGGAGGCCCAGAAGCATGAATTTTTGAAGCTTTTCTATATGACTTTGAAGTCTAGGGGTTTCTGTTTAAAAAGAAGGAAAGCTAAAATCCACAAGAAGGTAGATCCTCATTAAACAACTGCTTCTAGCTCAGATCTTTAATGTGCCACCCCAGCTCCTGTCGTATAGGCCTCACTTTGCTTCCTGTTAGAAATCCCACTTCACACCCACCTCTGGTTTGATGGTTTGCTCCCAAGGTTTCAGCCTCCCGCAGCACTGCTTTCTGGCCCTTTCATCTATCCAACTGATGTGGGAGGATACGGTTCGTGTTTCAAAAGGAATTTGCACCCTGAAAATTAAGGTACATCTTGGTCTTACTGGCGCTCTTCAAAGTCTGCAGACGATCAATACCTGAGGCTCTTTCTTTCCAGGACTGGGAAGAGCCACGGAGCCGTTCTGTGGATGGAATATCAGTTGGTGCCCAGCCTTTTTATCAGCACAGGACTTGTACAGATTTCAGATGAAAAGGTATTTGCATAGTTCTCTTTCCTCTGTGCAACGCAGGGGCTGAATGGGAAGCAAAATGTTAAATGGCAAGAAAGAAAAATCCAGCTGTGCCGTTCAGTTCTGACTCATATTTGGGACACTTCTGGACTCATTAGCCCACTTGCATTCTCTTTGAAATAGCATGATAAACAAATCAACTAATTAATATTGCCTTTAATATTGCCAGTGGGGAACATATGCAGAAGCTGTCATAGTATCAGTGTTGCAATGTGTTTAGGACGGACAAGCCTCTCTGGAAACATCAGAGCTCTGAAGTAATGGGTAAAATTTTGATGTCAGGCCAAGGCACTGGGGAATGCATATACCATAATTTTCACATCTTCAGCGAAGCATGCATATTTAGAAGTAAAGCCCTTCCTATTTACAAGAATTTAGCTACAAATATGTATTTGTAGAATTGCAGCCTTAGAACTCCTGGGGATAAGAAGATGACTGGCATTCCAGTACAGCTAGGAGCTGTTTCTTCCATCTCCTCATTTCTAAGGAGCTTTTTTTAAAAAAAATCTACTGCATTCTGCTCCATATACCAAAATAAAATGTGCAACATTGCTCTGAGTGTACATCTCCCTCATAATGACAGTGCAGTCTTTTTTGCAAAGGAATGCAACGATATTCTGAAGGGAAGGGCTTACTGTTGGTCTTAACAGATCCATACACGTACTTTCGAAACTGATGTTCCTGTTCTTTCTCTGCAGGGCTATTGTCAGTGGACTCCCCACTGCAAACAGGCTGTGTATTTCTTCCATTCGATTACTGAGCCAGAATCTGTAATCGATAACCCTTCTCAAGTTGCATACGCTGTAAGCTTCAACCCAAAGACAGGAGAAGTTGGCATGGATTTTAAACTCTTAAATTAATGGATCATCCTTCTGAAGAAAAATCTTTTCCCCCTCTTGTGGCTAGGTCATAATAAATATATTGATATGACTGTGGTACACTTCTCTTCTTTGGGAGCAAAATAGCTTTTGTTTATCTCAGGATGCATTCTGAAGCAGCAGAGGGAAAGCTGTAGCAATCTTACTACAGTTAAGCTAATCTGGCTCCAGTTATGGAGTTTCTTGAAAGGCCCTATGTACACCAGCTAAGGCAAAAAGTGGAAGCCTGAGGTGGGCTGTGAGTAGTAATACCACTGTACAAACATATAAATCTGCTGGCCTGCTTGAGTTCATTCGTTGCTGTCGCTCATGTTGTTGTTCATATAGGATCAATCACCTCTTCTGCCCTGTTCTTGCTGAAAGGCAGGGTTGGGCTGTTTCTCTCTGGATCCAGGGGTCAATTTTGTCTCTGTCCCCCACCCTGGATTACAGTGTGGGTGACGCCAGTTGTTGCTGTAGTCATGCATCACCAAAATGGGGTGGCTTGTAGCAGCTAGAAGTATGGAAGACTACCTAAATGTCTGTTCCAAACAGCATTTAGGGACTGGAAGTGCTTGGAGAGTGGAGAACCTCTGCTTGTTTGCCTTGGACCTACATCTAGTTGTTAGTCCACCCAAATTGTTAGTAGACCCATTGAATCAATGGAACATCTCTCAGCGTTGGCTCACCAAGTTTCTGTTGATTCTGTTGCCCTGCTTCAGTTAAGACTAACAATTGGATTGAGGCCATAGTCCAGTGAGCCACTCTTATGCCTTGGGACCCTATAGGGATAGCGTGGGCTCTCCCCTTGCCAAAAAGTGGCCTGAAATTCATTCATGGTATTCAAAAATGTGTATTTTTATGTTAATACAGGGCTGAGAGGCCTTGCAACTATTTAGAAGGTAAAATACTGCACCTAGAATCTTCCAGAAGCAGCCGTTTACTTTCTTTATGGAGCAGAAAATAGTTGGTTTGGATCCTGGAGGAGTGGAGGCTCACAAAAATATCCTTGGGGAGGGGGGTTCATATGCAGTTCCAGGATCACATGTTGCCCACCTCTCTTTTAGGACCACCTTGATGTTATGCACCAGCACAGCTAGTGCAGGCTCCTCATAGGTCAGCATTCCCTGACCATTGGAAGAACACCAAGCTAGCTGTTTATGTTCTAAAGTTTCTATCCTGAAGTGTCTGGACTGTTCCCAATATTTGTTTCTAAAAAACAACAACAGGAGCATAATAACAAATACTAAATGTTTTTTAGCCTATAAAACAGCAGATAGAAGAAACCCAGAAAACATCTTACTGAAACCTGATTCTCCCATTTTAAATCTTTGATGCCAGTACCTGGTGAAGAAAGTCCAGTGTAGAGGAAAGGTTTTTGAGGTCACAGTTCTGCACCTGAGACCTGCTAGTCAGTTCCATTGAGGCTTACCCCTGAGTAGCCATGTCTGGTATTGCAAGTCACCCTCCATTGAGAAACCAGCACTTTGAAACAAAATAAGAGACATTCTCTTGAAACTGGTTAAATTCTTTCTATTGTCTCACTAAATTGTTTCCAGTTTTTCATTCCTGCAGGCGATGAGCAGAAAGCAGAACAGAATAAAACTGAGTTGTGCTCCCGCATCTTTCCTTATCTTTAATTATCAGTAAGTATGGCACAATTTAATGGTAAATGCACCATCGTTTCCCTCTGTTGCACATACACCTTTTAGCCTCAGTGCCATGGACCAAGTGATAGTTAATGTTCAACGCAGATATCTGTAGGGCAAATTCCATTTTAGTGGGGTTGAAAAAGGGAGCTTAGACATCAAAACTGACTATGCTGATGACAAACCATTAGTGCCCAATTTGTCAAGTTTTTGGTTTTTTTTTCAAATTTTTCACTGAGGTATGGAAGCTGTTTGGAAACATGTCTGTGTTGGAATATCCAGTGGAGGATTTCCAGCTAGAGCATCTCCATCAGGTAGTAATCTGGCTTCTTTTTGAAGGCAGATTAGAAAGAGAAACTCACCACCAGTCTAGCTCATTGGTTCCATTGCCAAATCGCTCTTACCTTCAAGGAGTTCCTTCAGTACTCACTTTTTATTACCCTATGCACAGAAGAGCTAGCTTCCAAAACTGTTTATTCACAGAAGAGGCTGATGTAATGCTGAAGAATGAATGTGTGAACTCTCAAAGCCCACTTGATGTGATGAAGTCGGAACTAGTGACTGTAGTTACGGTATGTGTCAAACTAAGAGCATCATCTAGGCCGTAGGGAGATGATATCATGTTTTGCGCAATGATTTCATGTGCGTGTGTGTACACGTTAAAAGTAATACATGACCTGTGCTGCTTCATCCTATGTTTCATTGATTTACTTCTTCTCTGATGGGACAAAAAATGAAGGCTTTGGCTCAGTTCCGTACCAGAGGCCCATGAGAGAAGTGCAGGAAAATGAGCTGGCAGTCAGAACTGGTTTCTTTGGTGCCTGAGATGCATTTGATAGAAGCCAAACCCCTGGGTGCTCATGTGTGTTTGATTCATTTCACTTGACTTGCGAGTCTGCAGACAACAGAAATCTATACTAACTTGTTCAGGGGCCAGTTTCTATAAACAACAAAGGCAGCAAGACTTTCATCTATAGAGAAGGAAGTGTCAGTATAATGAAATTTGGTCTGCACAATTAGCCTGGAAGAGGAAGGTGAAATTATGGCCTGACAGGACCAAATGGCCTTACGGGTTGGTTTTGCTGCTGATTCTCGATTCTGGCAGAATCACATAATCTGCCATTCCTTCCCCACTTACCTGTCCGTAGTGTTACAGGGACTATCCCTCAGATAAAGAATAGCAATGCTTTTATTACTTTCTCATCTCAAGTAAGATTCCAGAACCAGTCTGACAAACCACTATTGCCTTACCCAAAGGTATGAAGGTTTATGGTCAGAGTCCATGCTAAAATAAATATTTGGCCTTAAAGTGCTGCTAGATTTCCCCTCACACACACCCTACACACTCTTTTTATGATAATGTCACTAAAAACCCTGAGGAGAATAATTGATGAACAGATTCAACTGGTACCTCTCTGGAAAATGGTGAGTAGATTTCATTCAGTGATTGCATTAGGTATACCCATATCCAGAACAAGAATCTGAAAAGAAATTTCCTTGCATTGGCTTCATGCTTGCTGTGTTTTAAGCAGCAAATATTTCCTCCATTTTTTTTGGTAGGGTTTTTGGGAAAGTGTGTAGACAACATTCTAGTTTTTTACTTCACCGCTTCTAGCATTTTATCGCTGTGCTGTGATTGTGTAAATTTTTTGTTGTCACAAGCCTTCCCATTGACTGTTGACTTATGGCTACCTTATCCTAGGGATTTCTTGGCAGGATTTACTCAGAGGAAGTTGAACTTGGCCCAGAGTTACGCAGTGGGTTTCCATGGCTGAGTAGAGCTCCAAACCCTGGTGTCCTACAATTCTAATCTAGCACCCAAATGGTTGCACCATGTCAGCTCTTGATTGTGTTAATATCCTGGTTTCATTGCAGTTGCTTTTATTTTGATGGAAAGGTAGGTTTTTGATACCTTAATATGAATATTCTGCAGTGGCCAATCACAAGGGCTGCCCCTGTATCACCCATTTTGTTTTTTGAAGTACTGGAAGGATCTCTAAGGCCTGATAGCAAAACCAACCCCCGTGCATACTAAAGCTACAAAGAGCTTAATCCTGACAGCTCATGGACTTCTTCCACTGCAGTGTCTGCTATTTAGAATCCTCCCCTGTTGTGAGAAACCCTATTTCCAGGTGTGCATTCACCCAAACTGGATAGATTCAGGTACTTCGGAGGCTTCTAGAAACTTTCTGTGGGGTTGGTCCAAGCCATGCAGCTGCTTTATACGCCAGACAAGATGGCATCCTCCTACGTTCTGTATACAAGAGCCAGCTGAACTGGCAGTTCAATGTTATATCAGCAGTGATGGAGGGATAGCCTGTCCCGCAACACCTGAGGTCAGTGAGCTAGTTTAAAGGGAACAGAATTGGTAGCCCAGCCTCTAGGACCTTGCCATGCCACTCCAGCGTCTGCTGTCTCAGGCAGTGACTTCGCCCTGTCTAATGATAGGGACGGTCCTGAAATTCAGCATAACTCTTCTGCTGAAGTGGCTGCATAGCATCAATATATCAAAATAACTGCATGAAGCACACCTATTGTGCAACCTAGTGTGCCTTGTCTTCAAAAAAACAGCTTCGAATTATGCGAGTGTGATGGCTGCTTTATAAGTATCCAATATTCTTCCCTTTCCTTTCATGCTAGCATCTCGTCCACAGAACAGAAAGAATCTCTTTCTTTCCTTTCATGCTAATCTTGTCACAGAATCCAAAGTAGACAGAAGGGTCTATTTATCCTTTTTAAGCCTTAACAGTTTATTATTTCATTCACACCAACCATTAATTCCTTTCAGCACCATTAGAAGTTGGAAATAAAGCATTCTCTGGTTGTCTACATACCTTCATTTTTTTTTTAAGGAAGCATAAAGTCTTTTCATTTTATTACACACAAATAAACGAATGGAACATTTTTCAATTGGCTTTCTTTAATATATATATATTTATATATAATAATAATAACAAAAATGCCAGAAGGTATGTGCTTACCATATAAAAACATTAGTTTTTAGAAGGATACGATACAGAAAAAATTATTGAAATAAAAAAAAAGTTGTTTAGGCTTTCTAAACCTATTAATACAATATTTAAAAAGACAGAGATTCATAGTTAAAACATATGCAGGTTAAGGATAGAGGGAAATGACTGCTTAAGTAATACCAGTTTTTGTTTAATCTCTGTTGTCAATGAGGTCAATGTCTGGATATTTATATTACATATTGTAAGTCTACATAACCTCCCTTTACCCAGTTTGGACAGACAGGCTGCATCTCCTAATTCTGAGAGCTGGACTGATATGTCTTGACTAGGATAAACCGGCACTCCAGACTACAGATGTAAGCTACTACGGACTGTCCAGGTTCTGGCAGAATGCCACCATCCCTTGGGCACACTGATGAGTTGATTCAGGCTGCAGTGGAGAAGACCTGGTGTGGCTGTTGGTTGATCACTTCAAAAAGATCAGAAAGAATGAACAGAAGAAAGGACTGGAAATACATTGTCCATACAAACTGTGTTAACTTCCTTCATTAAGGGCTAGAAAGAAGAGGAGAAGGAGAATGGAAGAGAAGACAGCTTAGGAGAACATCTGTTACAGAAGATTGAAGCTACTTGAGTTATTCTCACTAGTTGCAGAGCATTTAAGAACTCCCTGCTTTGCTGCACCTAAGCAAAGGTGAATCTAATGCAGCCTTTTGCTTTTCATAGTTGCTTCAACCAGGGTATGAAGGCAGGATTCCACTCTTGTTTCTCCCATCTGTAACACTCAGATTCCATCTTATGATGGAAGGTCAGCCAAGTCATCTACTAGCTATTAAACTAGGTAATCTCAAAGTTTCTTCTTCAGTCTAATAAACCATAGTTTTTCAGACCAAAGATGAGTGTGATGGCCATGCCTTGACTTCTTTGCTGGGTTTTTCCTTTCTTACTCACTCATGCCTTAATGTAGTTCTTCAGAGTCTTCATAATCACCCAAACAACCTGGGAGCAAACTCAACCTTGAGTATACTTTTCAGTGCAGGAGAAAACTGCAATGCAGTCCTTCTATAAGATTGCCTCCTACATGCCACGTTCCCCAGATTTCAGCCACTTTGCATTTACTTTGTGTGTCTTCCTAGGACAGATCCAACCCTCTCTCCAGTGGTTTCGGTGTTGTGTACTTTGGGTTCTCACCTCATGGGACTGCATTTATACTGAGATAAATGCTTATTCCACTATAATTGATCCAAAGAAGCAGGTTTTAAATGCCAAGACACTTCCTCCCCCACCAAAGCAAACCAAAGCCTGACAAAAGCCAAAGCCTGACAAAAAAAATACCAATAAATCTCTGTTTCGAGAGGAGGGGGTGTTCTCTCTTTTTAAATCCTAGCCATGTTGGGCTAAAAAAAGAATGTGCTGTTGAGACTCAAAAGTGCCTTACAGGACAAGTAAGCAGGATGAAGTACATTTCTTCTGTAATCACACCCACGAATTTGTTTGCTCTGTACATTTTGTACAGTGGGGGCAAGGAATCTTTTTCTGTCACGGGCTACAGCTCCCATAATTCCTTCCCATTGGTCATGCTAGCAAGGACTTCTGGAAGCTGAAGAACAAAAGATCTGGAGGCCCAAAGGTTCCTCACCCTGTTGTAAAGCCTTGCCCTGACAGAGCAAAGAGCCTGCATGCATTCATACACCTACCTACCTACCTACCTACCTCAGAAAATGTTCATGCTCTACCTAACCCATCTAGAATCTTGGGAACATGCAGAATGAGTTGCTAAGGGTTCCAAATCAACTTCTTCTATGAAGAGATTGTTTGGACGCCAATGCTGTGTTAAATGTCTTAGCTCACTGCGAACAGGTATACGATCCAGAGGATATTACCCATCTGATACATCATGGCTGAAATCCTATTTATGAATTCACACACAAGTGTAGCTCACATTTCCTTGGAAACTGAATTTTGTAGTGGGCGGTACAATCACAGTTGCTCAATGACTGACCATGCAAACTTACTCAAGTCTACTCAAAAGAAAGTCTTAGAACTGAGTTCTTACTCCCAGGTGAGCAGATGTCGGATAGCAGCTTGCAGGTCCCTGGATCTATTCTCAAGTACGATGTTATTTTAGTGCATTGCTTCATTTAGCAGCACAGAGAGCTAAAACTGATAAGGAATTACAGAAATGCAAAAGCTTTCTTGGGAATGCTTGTTAATTGTATCAAATTTATCTCAGCAAATGCTTATTTTGCTTTCCTTGAAATCCTTTGGCTTATTGATTTTGCTCACTGCGTGGTAAGTTGATCTTGGACTTCCAATAAACTCTGGAGACTTCCCAAACAATGTTTAGATATCTAGCACTAATGAAAAAGACTCATAACAAGGCCCACAACACTCCTCCCAATGAATAATTCTGCAGTCTAATTAAATGGGTATTGATAGCTCTTTCTATACTTTTTGGTTTTGTTGCATCCCTTCATAATCCCCAGGAGTTTTCACCACAGGAGAAGCCACCCAATTGAAATTTCACTTTTGGGGAAGTTCAATGGCATTTAAAGATAACAAACCTCTCAGTGACTAACCGGGACTATTGATTGTGCTGCCTAATATTTGGATTTTGAGAGCAGTAGTTGTGCTAGTTTGCGGCAAAAAACAAGGAATGAGTTTTGTGGTCCCAATAAATGTTGCTAACCAGTTTCTTATTACAATTAGCACTAGTAGCCCAAGGAATTTTGCAGCCTGAAGCAAAGGACAAGATGGCACCTCATTTCTGTTCCAGGTACGGAAGCTGACTGGATTGGTAGCTGAGGTTTGAGTCAGCAATGGCGACAGGAGAACATCCTTCCCCACATCTGATGGCGCCAGGCTAGCTAAGGGGAAATCAAAATCGGACCTCCATGTCATACACTGAGCCCTACCATCTTCCCATCCTCTCTAGCTGCCTGAGGCAGCTTCCTCCCTTAGTTCATGGCAGGGCTGCCTTAGCCCCCAAGTATGTGTGTGTGCTTGAATTTTTAATTGTAAAAAATAATTAGTTACTGTTACAGTTCAAAGGAGCCAAAAGTAGTTATCTACCAGTAATAATGTTTAACTTTTTACTAACTTAAAAGAAAACTCAACAACCTCTCATACCAGCATGCGAGAAGCCCCTGCTCCGTGGTACAAAATGTGCCTACGTAATGAGATCATGCTCTCAATAAATATAAAAGAATTAATGAAGCCATTACAAGTTACTATTGAAAAGGAGTGAAATTATCCCTCATGATGTTATGATAGCAATGCAAGTTAGTTATGCCTTAGCTATCGTTGAAAAGGAATGACTGGTATCTCACTGTTTGTGACCAGTTGCTTTCTGGTCTGCGTACGTGTGCAAAAGCATCTGACCCAACTTCATTTGAACAGCAGACAGCAACCCAGTCTTAAGGGAGCCATCCAACATGCTGAACTTCATCCTTCAAATAGGCCCATCAGACATGAGGTATCTCCTTTAAAGTTTGCACTAAGATCTGGTATGGATTCTCCACCCCACTGACTTGGAAACCACTAGATGCCGTGCTCAATACTATTTAAGAAGAGCTTGCGTCCCCAGAGATGGCCATTCCAGAATGCCCCCCAACCACGTCTCCCTGTCTTCTGCCCATTTTTGGCACTCTCCTGCTGCGGTGTTACTCATGTATTTCTTGTATAAATTACGCAGACATTGTACACTTAATGGTCTTGCTCTCGTCCCTTAAGAAAGAAGGTTCTCAGTGACTCGCAGCAACTCTGAGGAAGATGCAAATGGTTTCCCCACTCCTTCAAATTGGTTCCTCACAGGTTCATAGCATCTTGTGGGAGCTCCTTGAATCAGACAGTTAACCATTTAACCAGGAAAGTGAAAAGCTGAGGCCACAACTTTCTTAGGAAATATATACATCTGGGACAAATATAAAAGCTACCCATGGAAGTCCACGAGGAATGAACCCCTACCCACCAAAATGCACAACTGGACAATACCTTTATAAGGGCCAATTAAAATGCCACAACATTGTGCAAGCTTTTGCGTTCTCCAGAGCTGTTCATCAGGCTACATAGAACAAACAAACAAAAAAGCCAGGGAAAGAAACACAAGAAGGTGGCAGGCCCAGTCTTGCTGTGGCAGGTCCAGGCCTCACCTTGATGCCCTGGGACTGACTCTATAAGGACCAATTGGGCTGCTAAAAAAAGTTACCAGAAATCTACTTCTGGTTCTCAAAAATCTGCCTTCCTGAATGTTAAAGTACTACCTGGAGGCTTTGCATCCTATTTAAAAAGGAAATTGTTATACCCCGAGACTTCAAGGACCAGCAATTCATGCCTCCTTTTTATGGCCAGAGAAAGATAAGTCTGGAGACTCTGGGGGAGCTGAGGGCCAGAAAAATATTCTTGGGGCCACTGCTCCATGCCCCCCCCCGTTCTAGGATCACCCTAGATGATAGTGATTCATGCTCACAGGTCAGCATTCCTTGATCCTTAGAAGACTGCCAAGTGTCCTGTTCCCCAAAGATCAACCTGCAGTGGGTGTGCAAATATCATGCTAAACTCTGTAGTTGGAAACCCATCCCCAAATGCAAAACACAATCCTGTTGGCACAAAAACATGCCTGTTGTTCCTGCATATAGATTTCCCCTTTCCTTCTGATAGACCCCTGTACGAGACCAAAGACTCCCTGGAAAAGAGTGAGTCTCCCATTCACAGATTTTGAATTTCATGCAACGCTTGGACATAACTTCACAAACAGCACTTGGCATGAACTGGCTGTTCATCAAGCAAGTTCAAAATAGATCACATCAAATGTTCTGGTTCTTCTAGCTTGGAGTCCTCTGGAGGTTTGATACTACCAATCCCATCAGCCCTGGCCAATGGACAGGGATGGTGGGAGCTGTAGCCCATAACGTCAGGAGTGTGCTACACTGGGGAGGGGGCTTGCTCTAGAGCAAGGCCTAGTGATCCAAACCAGCTAAGCACATCTCCAGGTCCATTTGCATTCACAAAGCTGGGAAAGGAATGGCTGGCCAGGCATTCACACTAAATCAGCACAACTGTAGATACAGACGGTGGCATCCAAAGGATACGTTACCATATTCCCACAGGTTCAAGATATTCCCCAACAAGCAGAGAGGAAAGGCTGTTATTTGGCAACACTCAAAACAGCTCTGGTGTTCCAAGTAGCTGATGGGGATAATGGCTGGGTTATTTGGGAGACTGGCATGTACTTCACAACCCATGTGCCACATCAGTTAGTCTTTGATTCTATTCCATACCATAGAAAATAAATCTAGAGTTTAAGGATCCACACATATGAAACATAGATAACACAGCTGTTAATCTGAATCGACAGTAGATTTGCAATGATGGGAAAGAATCTGATCATGACTACATGGCATTTTCTTTTCTTTTTTTGAACACCATTCATTAGAGCGAAGACTCTCTTTCTTCCATTTGCCCTCTTCTATGTTTTCCAAAGCATATCAAGGCACCAAAAGGCACTAGGTCAATGCACTAAGAAGAAGGTAAAGAAATACAGTTCCTGGACTATATGTTGTCTCAAAGTTTGACCCACAAAGACGATTCAGTGGTTAACAAACAACATCGATTATGGCTAATCCAGAAAGTGACTACTTCTTTGTACAACAATTGATTTTTTCCCCTACAGTTAAAAATGGAAAATATCCAAAGATGATAAACTCTGACAAAGTTTAGTTCAAACTTACTCCCCTGAAAGCAAAGTCCCCAAGAATCTCAGTGCATCTAAACGTGAGATGAATCATCTAGTTCTTAACTGTTGTCTTTTAGAGATGCAAGAACTTTTAGAAAATTGAACTAGACAGCTAAGTTTTGTTGTTGTTTTTTTGTTAGTTTTGCTTTGCCTTTTAACTGTACATAACAAAGTTCTGTTTGTCAGTAATTGGAACAATTGCTTCTATACACACAGTATGTTTCTACTTATGCTACTTGGAGAATGTAATTAGCTGATGGTAACTTACACTGTTAGAGAAGTTTTAAAATCCCGCCTCTCAATTAGTTATTACCATTGGTGGCAAAGATTCTAGGCAGAGATGGTGGACAATGCACAAGTTGCAATTCATACTGCATTTTAAAGAGTTAATTAAATGATCAGAAAGACATAAAGCAGAATGAGGAAGCAATGTTTCAGACGAATCAAACTGTCAGATTTAGCCTGGCCCAAGAAACGAGCAAACTCAGCTGAATGGCTTTGTAGAGCAAATTAGAAACAACAGCAGTGTATTTTGTCTCTGTAGATGGTCAGACTAATCCTAATCTCCTATTTGCTACAGATTTGCAGAGAATTTGGTACAGTTCAGAAAGAAGCCTTGAATCTGGAAACAATGGAGATGGGGATTTGCATGTCAGTCTGATGGTGAATCTGTTTGGTCCAAACTTTTCAGGAGCTATCCATGGTGCTAAACCTATTTTGGGGATACACTTCAGCACCTCAGATGGCTCCTTTCAAGTTCAAATGAAAGCCTGGACTAAATTCACCACCCAACTGGCATAGAAACCATCAGTCAGCAAGGTTTGAGTGTCTAGAACCACACTAAACATGTGGCAGAGATCCCTGTGGGGAACTGCGTACTGGGGCAGAGATGAATCAGTAGTGACTGAAAAATCCCTGCCATCCCACTAGAGGGACATCACCAGAGGCATAGCTGAGGAGTTGCTGGCGGTGAAGACATCTGCACATACTTTGCTAACCAGCCTCTTCCTTTGGAATGTCTAAGCACAGCTTAGGTGCTGGGTATTAGGTGAGAGGTACCAAAATGTGCAAATAGTAGTCTCACCCTGGGATTTCACACAGGGAAGCAATTAGTACAATGTGTCCTTGATCCTTCCTTTTCCCATTGCTCCATGGAGCTGCCTTTCACCTACAAGCTCAGGTTCCCAGATGTCTGTTTCTCCTAGGGGACAGAAGAACTGATGGAGGAGAGGGTTGCAGGAAGAAAGTAACTGCAATGGGAAGGGTTAAGGCCCCTTCCCCTTCTCGCCTCCAAAATATGCCACCTGGTTACCATGTTTTTAGGTGTTTTGTAAAGATCTGGGTGTCCCTGAAATGTTTCCTTAGACCTACATTGCTGGCACCCTGCTTTTCTATATGCAGAGAAGTTATGTTTCCTTCCCCTTTGTGAAGACACAGAAAAGCAGCCATCTAGCAGACACTTTCTTTCTTGACCTTTGGGGATTTTCCAAGGCAGCTTTCATAATTATGTTTGGAATAAGTTGCTCATTGCTCTGGATTGCTTTGCATGTTTTAGGGAAGCAGAGATGGACTGTGGGAGCGAGAGTAAAACTAGATGTTAAGGAGAGTGTGTATGTTCTCTGATTACTCCATTTGCCCCCCAGAGTGGGACTTCCTCAGACATACATGCCTGAGCCATCAGACTTGCAAATTAAGCCTGTGTTTACCTTGCATCTTATTTCCAAGCATAGGAGGAATTGGATGATCCACTCCAGATTTCAAATCCACTGCAATTTTTTTTGCAGACTCCAGATCCACCAATACATTCTCAAAGTGGACGCAAGCACTGCCCCCTAAAGGGAAACCAAAATGATCTACTAACTTTTATTCCTCCAGAAGATGGTTGCCTCACTTCTGACCCAGTCTGCCAAATCTATTTTTATTTCTATATTTCTAGAAGAAACAAGAGCTGCTTTTGAGACCATCTGGTAGCACGCAAATATTTTGCTCAGTTTTGCAGAAACAGCATGGATGTTTATTTTTCCCCAGATTTTTAAGAAGGACTACCCCATTCTCAAATAAGTTGAGGACGAGATGGCACTATTGCACCCTGAAAATGTACCTGCATTATACAGTTGTATGAATTTCATACCACTTTAATCAGTGCAACCACGTAGTGTCAATCCTGCACTGGTGTTAGGGGTGAGGGAGGAACATGGCTAAAGTCAACTGCACCAGTTTGGTGGCAGCTGTAGTTTTATATTTTGTTATTTATGTTTTGCTTTTTAAATGTCTGTTTAATTTGTTGTAAAATGCCTTTCTTTTTTAAAAAAAAGACATCTAAGAAATAAAATCAGTCAAAACCCACTTTTTTAAAAAAAAAAAGTCTGCATGCAATCAAAAGTATGACTCAGTCCTTTAAATGCATTGGTATCATCACTGTTGTTTAGCAACAGGTGTGCATGCGTTCCTTTTAAAAAGCTTGTGTTCTAGACCATCTATCATGTTGTACAGCTTAATTTCTAAGTGAGAGGGGCTACAACCTTTGGAAGCCTTGCTTATGCTCCTCTCCCATGGAAGCCAATTCCATAGTAGGGCAGAGAATACTTGACATTTATCTGTGGGGAGGCCATGGCACTCTGTATGTGTTTAAAGGCACTCTTGTAAGTGCTGTACAAGCCCGGTTGGGAGGGAGGGAGGGAGGGAGGTGGAGGTCAGGCGTATCAGTCCATCACCTCTGAAAAAGCAGCAACCACCCATGGTAATAGTAGTCGTGGGGATCACTCACACTACAAAATTATAGTGCTGTGATTGCACTTGAAGTGTCGTGGCAACATTCCATGGAAACATCCCTAGGATTGGCAGTTTAGGGAGGGGAATTTAGACTTCTCAGCCAGAGAATTCCACTGCCTCACCAAACTACAAACCCCAGGATGGAACCAAGACACTTAAACTGGAATAATAGCATTATAACTGTGTCGAGTGAATGGGTCGTTTGGTGACAAGGAAAAGAAACGGAACTCCTCCAGCTGGGAGAGAAGCAGGCCAGCAAAGCAGAAGTGGAACAGTTCAACACAAAGCACAATAGCTTCCTCAAAGTGACAAGCAACTCTTCTGGAACATAACAGTCTAGGTGGCACTGCGTTATGCTTGCCAGCTTCAGAATTTATTTTCCTCTTGGTTCTGTCTATCCTGTCCCAATGGTGTTGCTGGACTGCCTGAACCACATGGGTAGAGCCAATGGCACAGTTCTGTCTCGTGGGAATATTGCCCAGCCGCATGGTTTTCACTTCCAAATGTTACCGGAATATTGTGAAAATAGATCCCGGGGAAGTGTCTCCTACACCAATATAAAAAATCAGCCTTATGTTGAAGAATGATTGGACTAAGGTCCAGTTGGCTGCACCCAGTGAAGTCTGTGCTGTATGGTCCCTCCATATAAAGCTCTAGGGTACAACACTTCTTGTGTTTTGTCCCCAAGAAGGTCTTGAACACTGGGAGTCAGGCTATTTTCATACTGCTCAGTCCTGTTTTGTGATAGGAGGTCACCAGCCATTTGAAGCCTCAGCCATTTTGAGCTGGATAACATCTTATATAGGACGGCAATATTTGGTGGTTTAGATCAGGATCTCTACCATGTTCCCCTACTCTCTCAAAGCTCACTGTTTGGAAGGCCTAATCCATATGGTACTATGAATTCCCCATTGCTATGTTCCACACTGTTCCAAACTCCTATGGGTTTGCTTAGTTCCCATGTGAACTAAGAGCATCAAGGCTCTCCTCCTTGATGGTAAACAGTGTTGGCCTCCTCAGCCATTTGTTCTTCCTGTGGTCTCTATTGGTGGTATGTGAGATTCAGCCATGGAAGAAAAAAGCGACCCATATCACTGACTTTTACTGTCAAGTCTTTAGTCCAAGTTATGCACTGGGCAGAATCCAGCGATAAAGTCTTCCCTGGAGTAGACCATTCCAAGCTCAAGGTTGCGATTGCATGTGTACCACTCAATGATCTTCTTACTCCTAATTTCTTCATGTAGGAATCTAATATGTCAGGGAGAAGGATTTGGCCTAGCTATATCCCTGGCATACTAGTTTTCCACATGGGGAATGATCCAACAACAGCATTGGGCAGCATTGTTTGTTTGTATACTTCTCTAACCCCACCACCTACATGCTGAACTGATACAATCCAGGAAAATCATGACTATTTGGCTCACCTGTATAAATTGGTTCTTCCTGAAAATTGTCTTTTGAAAGACTGTGGCCTGCACTGGTAGAACATAACATAGAGTTCAATGCTACTGTTTCATCGCGGCCCATAGAGAACATGCTCCTTCTGTCTCCAAACATTTCCTATTGGACTTGAAGCCTGGATACCCTTTAGTTCTGAAGCACTGTTTCAGTGCTTTCGATTCTGAATTCTCCTTGCAGTTTTTCCCCGTACCTGCTCCCCCCTCCCAATCTCTACCGCAACGGCACCGTTAAGACCATTCCATTTTTTTCAAAGTGAGTGGCATGCAATGCAGACGCATGCTTCTGATGCAGGCATGCTACTACAACATTAACAGGCTAACCAAAAAGAATTAAAAAGGGGGAAAGAATTAAAAAAAGAAATCAAGCATTAGCTTGTTAAGGATATATAAAGAAATGATGCAAAACCTTGCTTCTGGAGCAGCACTAACACAGAGACTGATTACAAACTAAATTGTGCTATATATCAGTACATGTGTGTGTGTGTTTGTGTGTATATATATATATATCTTATATATATATATATGTATGTATGTATGTCTATGTATAAAAAACATTGTTTAATAAGAATGGCACTGGTTCAAAGAAATTGGGACTTCTGTCTTGGTTCCTTTCAGTCCACAGTGAAAGTATAGAAATACAGGCCTGCCCAGATGCCTGGGCAACTTGTGACCCTTGCTGGTGGGTTGCCTCCCCTCCCACCCCACCCCACCTTGTCCCCCCATACACATATTCACATACGTTCTTTGCTTCCCTTTTTAATATCCTCCTAGCTGGATGCGAATGGAGAGGAGTTGGCAAAGCAGGTGAAGTTTCAGCTACAGGATCGTCTGAGTCAAGCTTGGTCCATCTCGTGATGTCTGTGAGGGGCAGGGGGGACGAGAAAATCCCACTCTTTGTCTTCCTGCATCTGGGTCACTAGTTTTTGGAAGTTCCCTCTTTTAAACCCTCAGAGAAAAAGAAAACCCAGAGTCCGTCTTTAAGGGTCCTCTTCTCCCGTTGAAACAATCAGACGCATGGCGACTGGCAGGTGGTCTGTGAGTCCTGCCAACTGGGTAATAAAACTGAACTCTTCTACTTCCTGCAGAGGAAAGACGATGAAAAGACTTTTCAGAGACTGATCACAGAGCACCATATCAGGTCCCTGTCTGTCTGTCTATCATGTAAGAAGGAAAAAAAGAAATGCACAACTATAGGATGGGTAACATCCAGGTGAAAGCCAGCATGGCTTGGTGGTTTGATCTTCAGACTACAACCCTGGAGACCAGGGTTCTATTCCCTCCTTGGCCATGGCAACTCAGTGGGTGACCTTGGGTGCGTCACACACTCTCAGCCCCAGATAACCCTGTGATAGGTCGGCCTTATGGTCACCGTAAGTCAGAAATCACTGAAGGCACACAACAGCAGCAGCAGCAACACTGAGGCACGTAAGCAGTACCTGTGATGGCATGAGCTTGTTTTCTGCTGCTGCAAAAATTGCAACACAAACCAGTGGATTCAATATGCAAGAAATGAAATTCTACCCAACATTAGGAAGAACCTTTTTATGGTAAGAGCTGTTCAGCAATGGAATGGATTGCCTCTTTGGAGGCTGGGTGGCAAAATTAATCCACAAGGCTTAGTTTAAAACTGGCTTCAGTTGCACACATGGGCCCAAATCCCATTCATCAATTATGTAGCATAAAATTCTGCCAGCATGGCTATGCTAGAGTTACTCCGGCTTGTGTTATTACACAAAATGTATCAGGTACTTGCAGATCTACTGGTTTGATATCTGTTTGCCCATGCTAGGAACTGCCCTGCACAATGTCCTAAAAAATATAACAGTTGGTGCAATGATTATGGCAGTGTAATACTGCTTGCATAACTTGGGTTAGGATACTCCAGATGTGCACTGCTTTATAAAGCACAACTGCTCCTGTAATGGTGTTTATGCCAGTATAAGCTGCCAATATCTCCTACTGCAACTCAAACCAATGGTTTGCATGGGAAAAAACTGCAGCTTGTTCCACACAGTTCCAGGTGGATGCAGCTTACCACTTTCCACTCGAGATAGAGTCCTTCTTCCGTGTAAAGCATGTAGTCAATTCGCCTCCCGTTGCCTTTCAGAGCACCCTTCCTCCCCTTCTGACTCGAGGCGTGGCTCTTGCTGGTAGGAAAAACCAGGTAAGCTTTCCTCCCATCTTCACTTTCCATCGTTCTGGTTCACAAAAAAACACAATTGCTTCATAAGAATTTCCTCCATCTGGATCATCAACTTTTTGAAAAAAGATTTGATATTTATTAATTTTAGTACAAACACACAAACAAACTGATTCACAACTATCAAACAAAAAACCCCAAAAGGAACAAACTATATATAAACAATATACATACATAATTAAAACTAAACTAAACTAAATTGAATTAAATTAAGTCTAAGAATAACAGCAAAATCCCTAAACACATCCTAACTACACTAAGACACAAAAGAACTCTGATCACCTGCAATACAAATTGTAATGAAAAGGAAAGATCAATTAATACCCCATGTCTTATTATATAATTACAGATCTATGTATATTCAACTTACTAGAATTACTAATAATCATAACCACAGATTATTGTATCTTTGGCTCTCTCATTGCTCCAAAAAAATCCATAAAAGTTTTCCAGTCTTTAAAAAAAATCCTCTATTGATCTATCTGTTAAAATCCACATCAATTTTACAACCTGGGCAAGATCCACAACTTTAACATCCCACTCTTCTGTCGTCAGTGTTTCATCCCATTTCCAAAACTTGGGCAAACAGAATTCTTGCAGTTGTTATCACACATTGAAGAAGTGCCCTATATTTACTATCCAGTTCTTTATCAATAATTCTCTCCAAAAAAACCATTTCTGGTGACATTGCAAAATCTACGTTTAAAATTTTTTGAACTAACATATGTATCATAGACCATAAACTTCTTGCTTTTTTTGCAAGTCCATCACAAATGCAAAAAAAAGGATTCTTCCTAATCTTGGGAGCCCCAACATTGATTTGAAACATTCTTAGACATTTTTGACAACTTTTCTGGAGTTCAGTACCATCTACACATCATCTCGTACATATTTTCTTTTAAATTACTGCACAAAGAAAGTTTTATATCCTTAGTGCACATTTTCCCCATACCTCCAAGTACACATTATTCCCAAAGTGCTTCTCTAAGAATTTAGGCAACGCATGCATTCATATTTGCTAGTCCCTGCATCACTTGGTCTGAGTTTGTTCTTCCATTTTACTAGTCTGCAATTCTCTGTCTGTCATGCCCATATTTGAAGAGCATATGCTTTGCCCTCTTACCATGAGATGTTTGAAACCTTCAGTAAATCTAAGTAAACCTACTCTGATATTTTCACAACTAAACCTGCTTTATTTCTTAGCCTGACCCTGTGGGGGATGATGGTGGTGGTGTGGGATTTGTTGCCACTCATATTCTGCTTGCAAATATGAATTACTGTACTTGTGGGATACACTACTGCTTTTCACATTCCCCAACATTGACTATAGCCATTCAACTACAATGCATGGAGAGGTGAGGGGCTCCTGTGTCTCCACCTTCCACCCTCACAAAACAGGCAAGGGCACAATGGCCAAATTGATATACTTCTAACAATTTAGCCAATGTGCTGTCCAATCTTTTTTTTTTAATACACATTAGTCAAAAGTAAGTCTGATTGAGTACAAAGTAACATACTCCCAAGCAAAGTACATGGAAGTACAAGAATAAAATTAACTGGCATCCTATTCAGTATTTACAAGATCATAAGCTGGACTTATGACCTCATAACTTTTGGTATTTGCATTTATGGTCATTGGTGATTGAATGTGGCCCCAAAAACATACCTTGTAAGCCAGGCAGCATCTCAAGCAGTGTTTCCAAGACTCTGTAGATCATGATTCTGGAAAATGATGACTGCAGTAGTCTCTTGATTGTGAGATGTGTTGAGACAAGCAGCTTTGGCAGGCCCTTGAGAGGTCTCTCCAGCTGCCCATCTCAATATGCCCTGCAACCAAGGGACTGCCACAGTCATCACTTGCCAGCATCTCACTCTGCAGAACCTCAGAACCCTTCAGCTGAGACACTACCTGGCTTATGGGGTAGGTTTTCTGATGCCCATCATCATAGCTGTGCCGGATGATGAAAGATCTTGGCCAATGTTTATAGTGTTGATTTTGGCTACAATTTTGTGGTGGAACTGTGCACGATTCTTATAGCATAAAAATACTTGCATTAGAGGTTGTGTCAGTTTGGTCCCTTAATGAAGCCAATCACCTGAAGAAAACATGTAGCTCACTCCTTCATGAATTTAGGTTTGTTTTTGAAATCATATTTTTGGACTGAAACTTTTAGTTTGACTTTTTGAGGGAGGGATAAATTGTATACCCTGCATTTAGAATGTGTGTGTGTGTGTGTGTGTGTGTGTATGAAGGAGAGAGAGAGAGAGATTTTCTATAAAAAGAAAAGTGTTGTTCCTTTTCAGGAAAATTAGATATACAGGGAAATAATTGCTCTAATTGATTCTTGTTACCCAGCTGTTATAGGCCTTTAAAATATAAGATCCGGTTTAAACGCGTCCTGAAGCCTTATCTCTGGAGACCTAATCAATTGATGCCTATTTGCCATTTCTGATTTATTTCAGTGCTGAGGAATCAATAATCATCAACGTTCTCCAGATGGGCATTTTTAATTACAAAGCGGGAGGTTTGCTTTTGTTAAGAGGATGGTTCCAATCAAGGGCCATTGTTTAATTAATTTTCTTCAATAGTGAAGTCGACAGGCCATTCTTCAGCTTCCTTGCAGCAGGGGAGGGAGGGGAGGTGGACGAAATGTCCATTTTTTAATTCAGCAAGAGTGCTGGTTTTGACAGAATTGATCCCTCTTGAAACATCAGCAGATGATCTCCACTTCATTACAGAAAATTAAATAAGAAGCCAAGAAAAGCACTGAGGTGTGTTGAACATATTTAACTGCATTTATTTTCTGCACATGTTCAAAAGGTGGCTGTTTTATAGAAGGTAGCAGAAACTCCTGCCTGCAGAGGCTTACCATCTGGTTGGCAAGCCATATACCCCTTCTCTCTGCCCCATTCCTGGATGGTAACATGAAGTGAAGCAGTGCTGGTTGGTGACTCCTATGTTAGTGAGGCAGTGAATCCATTCCAAGTTTTGGTTAGTGTTAAAGGAGTTATTGTCATGGGCCAGGAGTCAGTTTCTCCAGGTAAACAGCAGCTTTGAAGAAGGACAAGTAGACACAAGCACACCAGGAACTAATCAGGCTGGGATGAGAGCCAGCTGTCTCCAGCCCTTCTAAGGTAGGCAGAGGATGGTGGCTCAACACCAGAAACAACATTTGTGTTTGCTAGCCCTTCTTGTGTGCTACAGATTCCCTGCCTGCTGTCTGCCTGTCTTCTCTGACCTTTAGACTGTCTGACCTTGCTGCCTACTGGATTCCTGAGCTTTGGATCAACACTGGACTTTGCTTCTGCTTCACCCTGACCTGGCAAGCTTTATTGGGCTGCTAAGCTGTATTTCTTTGCCTGCTGAATATCTTGGCACTCCGTTGCCTGACAATGGACAGCAAGTGCCTATGACAATTATCCAAGGTGCTGAAGCTGTTTAGGAATAAAGTTCAGGACTTTGGAGAGTTCCTTTAAACCTGAGATGAAAACCAAGGTTGAAATTCAGCATGACAGTGATGTCCTCCTAATTGGACTTATGTGTGCTCAAAACAAAATTGAGCAGTTTTGCAATATTCATATTCACTTAGGGGCCGCCAAGAAGTTACAATGTATAAGCATCCAAATTACAGACAATGCTAGCCAGTGGTGTAATGTATGTGCCAGGGCTTTGCTGGGGCTTTTCAGATATGAATCCAGACACTGGATAGGAACTGCAAGAACACAACAGGCATGCCCAAGGCTCATTAGAAATGCCTGATACGCATCAGAAGTGCTTGATTCGAACACTGATTGGTTGAGGAAGGAAATGTTGCTGGAATGTTGTGAGGATGAGTGAATTACATAGGAGTCTGGGTTGGAGTCTAGGCTGGAAGAAAACAGAGAAAAAAGGTCTGAGTTCTACAAAGATGTTGGTGGGCAAGATTAGTGGGAAAAGAGAGACACAGACTGTGCCAGAGCAAATTGTGTTTATGTGGTTGGTTCTGGCTTCAGTGTAAGTTGTCTCTTGCTACATATCTACTGAGACAGTTGACTCACATCCACCCACTTAGAGGAGAAGGAAATCTACACTTCATTCATGAACTAAATAACAACTTGAAGGGGAACTAAAAGAATGGAGCAGAAGTGGCAGGGTAAGTAGAAAGGCGAGTGGATGGATAAGTGGAAGGATAAAATAATAATAAAAAAAGGAACTGAGAAGACAGGGCCCTTCAGACTGCAAATAGAGCAAGGAGAACCAAGCCAGAGAGGGGAGATCTAGTGGGAACAGCCAACGAAGCACAACACAAGGAGTCAGGCCTGATCTGCAGCTAACAGACCTGTACAGAGATATCAATACGACAATAGAATATATGACAGAAAAACTGTGCACAAGTTCAAAGTGTTGGGTGTGACCTATAAAGCCCTATGTGGCTTAGGTCTAAGCTATCTGACAGTCTGTTATCTCCCCATGTAAGCCCACCTGGGCCCTGAGATCCTCAGGAGACACCCTTATCTCTGTTACACAACTTTTAGAGGCATGGTTGATAGGGATGAAAAACAAGACCTTCTCAGTGGCTGCTCCCAGGCCCTGGAACTCCCTTCACAGAAAGGACTGGACGTCTTTGCTATCCTCCCATCAGTGGGCAAAGACTTTTCTGACAGGCTTTTGCAAATTAAAAGTTTTGAAAGAAAGAGTTTTTGAGAGGGGCCCTGTGCTATTTTTTTAAACTGATCTTTATCATGTATGTTTAAAATTGTTTTAAATATTGTAAAAGGTTTAATTCCATCTCTAAGTTGATCTATTATATGTTGCTCTGTCTTGCATTATTTTAATTTGCAACCTGCCTCGAGTCCCAGTTTGGAAGAAAAGGCAGGCTATAAATAAAGAGGAAGAGGTGAAGAAGGATGATAGTGTACATATCTAGAGCTCCACTGTACTTGGAACGCTCATCAAAGGTGGAAGCTGATTTGACTTTCCCAGATATACAACAATAGTTGGGGGGGCAGGGGATGCAGGGGCTTAGATACAGCTCTGTCCCCTTGGCTACTGATTGGCTGCAGGGCTGTGCTTGGGCACGTTCTGGTTGGCCATGTGTACCTGGTGAAGAAGTCTCCATCCCAAGATAAGGCTGCTCCTTCATCTCCAGGTAGTTGAGAAGACCCAGAAGACAGCCAGGTAGCCCCCCTCACCACAGCCAACTGATGGTCCAGGAGATGGGTCTGAGAGCAGTTATGGGTATCAATATTTAGCCTTCCTTTGATAAACATTTAACATTTTCCAAATGTCTTTATATTCAGGATGGAAATAATTTAATATCACCATATAAACTGACCTCATGCATAAGATGAGGGCAGGTGTTGGGGCCAACACTGTAGATTTGATGGGACTCATGAATAAACTGAGGGCCATTCCACAGAGAATCCTATTGAATCTTATACATCCTATAGAATCCTGGGATTTGTAGAGTCACTGTCTGAGAATTCTAAACAGCTCATAAAACTACAGATCCCAGGATTCCCCAGGATGCAGCCATGGCAGTTAGAGTGGCATCAAAGCACTATCATTGTATTTATAATATCACTGAAAAATGATGCACTTGAGAATAAGACACCACTTTACTTGCACAGAAAGTCACTGTGCTAACTGAAATATTGTTGGGAACAATGAACTATAACATCAATGTTTTCACAATATTGTGATGGCTTTAGACTCTCACTGTGCTGAAAACTTGCGCTGTAATTTCCCTGATGTTTTCATCCTCCATGAAAGAAGCTTCTATTTTTATGCCTTATTCTCACAATATTTTCCTTTGATGATGTTTTTGAGGTTACCTTGTCACTGGAAGATGGTCTGAGTGTGTGGATATACTCCTTGCGTGTGAGTGTGTATCTCTCTTTCTCTCTCATTCTGCTACAACATCCCTTCAGTATTTTGCAGCTTCCCTAATTACTTTGCATATCCCGATCTGAAGAAATTCCAATGGGAGGAATGACCCCTGGGCATCTTCCTCTGCATTGGGCTTGCTTTATTTTATATCCCGCTTACCACTTATAGGGGACCCAAAGCATCTTACATATTAAAATGTTAAAACAATATAGCTAAAATAATCTGTAATATAAATATTTTTAAAAAGCATTGCTCCAACAAACCACTTAAAAGCATTCGTTTAAAACAGAAACACATTAAAGCTTCTCGCACATTACAAACCAGCATGCCCTTTGTATTATATCAACCAGTTGAAAGCTGAAGGCATATTTAAATAGATGCTAAAGGCTAATAGAAGAGATCTTGCCTGCTAGTGAGCAGAGGGGGGCTAACCAAGCCTCTCTTGGAAGAGAATTCCATAGCCATAGGGGGTTGCCATAACTTGGAAAGGACTTGACAACAACAACAACAAAAACCCATACAGAGAGATGCAGTTTTTTGGACAGCCTGGACCTAAACCATACAGGGAACCTAGGGTGGCTGCAGACCAGTGGTTCTCAACCTGTGGGTCCCCAGATGTTTTTGGACTTCAGCTCCCAGAAGCCCCAGCCACTATGGTCAATGCTCAGGGCTTCTGGGAGCTGAAGTCCAAAAACATCTGGGGACCCACAGGTTGAGAACCACTGCTGTAGACCAATGTACTTATGACTGTAAGGCCATTTCCGCACTACACTGTTATGCTGCTATTATTCCACTTTCAACATCATATAGAATCCTGGGGTTTGCAGTTTAGGGAGGGGCATTTACAATTCTCAGCCAGAGAGCTCTTTGGCCTCAGTAAACTACAAACCCCAGAATTCCACAGGATGTGGGAAGTGGAATAATGGCACTATAACGGTGTAGTGCGGAAAGGCTTTCTGTTAAAACAAGGCACACATAATACTCTTTGGGTGCTGTATGATAACTAATATTAACGCAAGTATCCTACAGCATACTTAAAAGAGTTTCATTGGAATTTTCTTCTCTTTGGAACGCTTTGTTTTAACTGATTTCTTTTTCCTGTCAGATTGAATGATAACAGTTAAAAATGCAAAAGAAATTTTCAGCAGAGTACAATCTGAACATATAGGAAAACAATAAAACATGGGTGATCAATCCAAGCATCAGTGGAGGATACCCCTTTGCGCGATGACAGGATGTTAAACAAAAGACAAACAAAAGGTTTATGAATACCTTAATTAAATGACTGCTTTCACTCTTTGTCCTAACAGTACCTTATTAATCAAGTCAGAGGTAGAGGCTCACGGTAACTAAGTAGCCACAGCTCATATTGATCTTTTTAATAAGGAAACCGCTCGTGTAGACACTCTCATTGATGTATTTAATACTGTGGTCTCCTTAACTTTATTAATAGGTTCTTAGAGGTTGATGCTGAAAGTCTAATTTGCTGGGCTCTTTCCAGAACTATTGTTGTCAATATTAAGCGGGATGACAAATTAGCTTTTTTTTTACCATGGCCAAATTTTATTATTGAAGAATTTCCGAACACAGGTCTATTTTAAGCCTGAACAAGCTTGTCAATGACACTAGCAATTTCAGAGAGGGATTTGCAAGTACATGAGTTCATTTTTAAAAGATGAGGATACCATTTCAAAGCGGCTAGACAAAGTATGAATTGTGAAGTGAACACTAAAGGCTGACAGAACAGTTGTGCTGATGGACCAAAGCAAACTTCGCATTGAAGTATTGGAGAAGTCATTAAAAAAGAAAAGACTACAGACCAAAAGATTTATGCATTCACTTTCTTTCCTCCGAGCCTTTAGAATATTCCTGCATCTTTCTAGCATTTATAAACACTGACAGATCATCCCTATACACAACTACTCAGAAATAAATCACACTGAGTTCAGTGTGACTCAGTCCAGAGTATCTAAGGGCCAGTATGGTGTAGTACTTTACATTTAGTGCTAGGGACTCTGGAAGACCTGGATTCGAATTCCCCCTTGGTCATAAAAACCTAGTGTGTGATCCTGGGCAAGTCATGCCCTCTCAGCCTCAGAGGAAAGCAATGACAAACCTCCTTTAAATAAATCTTGCCAAAAAAAACCCTATGGTGGGATTGCTTTGTGTGACTTAGGGCCAGGATATCTGAAAGAATCCTTCTCCATCTCCCAGACCATATAAGCTTTGCTGAAATTTGAGATCCTCAGAGGAGACCCTGTTCCATGTCCCAATATCTCATGAATTTAGGCTGGTAGGTACATGTTACTGAGCTTTCTTTATAGTAGATCCCTGCCTGTGGAACTCCCTCCCCCTGGTTCCATCTCTTCTGAGCTTCCAGCAGGCAGCTAAAATAGGGCTGTCCTGCATGGCCTTTTTATGTTTGAAACTGCTCTGTCTTAATTATTTTAAAATTGTATTTGAGGATTGTTTTTAGACTGTTTTTTAAAAGTTTTTAAAGAGTGTTTTATTATGTTTTTATCTTTGTACTATCATTATCAATGATAAGGCTTTCATTGCTTTCATTGCCCTTGGGAGCCCTTGTGGGCTGGCTGGCGATATAGATGTATCTAAATAAATAAATAAATCGGAGTAAACTTGGACACACATTGCAGCAACAAATGTATGCAGGATTGTTCCATTGAGAGTCAGTCCATACAGTGGCTCGAGGTGTGTATTGTACATGCTATACACAATACTATACAATGTACGATGTATGTACAGTGCCATACCATGTAAGTTTTGGATCTGTGTGCCCACCTTTCTTGTATACAGACTATGCCATCTAATTGGTCCTTGCTTTCATTGTACAGTCAGCCCTCCACATTTGCAGGTTTCACTTTTGTGGATTTGATTGTTCACGGATTATTTGCCATCACCTCTGTTGCCTCCCTGCGTCATTTTTCATAGGGACTTCAAGCCTCCTGAGACTGAGAAACTGCAAACAAGGCTAGTAAGTCCCTATTAAAAATGGTGTGGGGCAGCAGTGGAGATGGCAGGAAGCCCCGCCAGCCCCCCACTTCTGCCTGGTGAAGGAACCCTGATGCCTCAGAGGAATCCATGGTGGGTTGAATAGGGTGATCATCGTTTTTTTCTGTGTCAAATACGGTTTGAGAAGGCATAGAGTTATTCACGTTTTTTTCACTTTCACGGGGGTCCTGTGCCTCTAACCCTAGTGAATGGGGAGGGATGACTGAAGATCTAAAAAAGGTGCAGAAGAAGATGAATAAAATGATCAAGGACGAGAGCAAGTCTTCTACAGGGAAAGCTTACAACATTCGGGTCTGTTTAGATTAGGGGAGAAAAACAAGTAAGAGATTAGGGGAGAAAAACAAGTAAGGGGAGACATAATAAAGACACCTACAATTGTGCAGGGTGCATATTTAAAGTTTACATAAAAGCTGTCAGTACTCTCTCTCTCTTTCTCCCTCTCTCTCTCTCTCTCTCTCTCTCTATATATATATATATATAAACAAGAAAGCATGATAATACGCACTTCTGTAGGTTATCTGGAGTGCACACTTCCTCATCATACAGTCCTTCTGGATCTAGCAAAGTACCTGTGGAAAAGAAAGGAACACATCAAACTCGTATCAACCTTCACCTTCTCCAGCCTGTAGAACCAATCACCTTCTCCAGAGCAGATTCTGTACTGCACAGCATTTTATGGCTCCTTCCATCAAAATTCCAGGTGCTTGTGAAAAATTTCTTGGCCTACATTTATAACTGACCAGCCTAATCTATACTGCCCAGACTAATGTGGGTTGGAACACTGCTGTTCCTTAACGTACACAAAGTTTGAGCAGAAACTATTTGAAAGACTAAATCGTCCCAGAAGAACCCGCCCGGGTTTTAAGACCTTTGAGAGAGGATCTTCTCTCAGACTTACTTCCAACAGAAGCACATCTGGTGGAGACATAAGACAGGGGTTTCACAGTGGTCTCTCCCAAAATGTGAAACTCTCTGCTAAAAGAGGCTAGCTTTCTCTCTTCTTTTTGCCATAAATTATTTTTTTTAAATTCAGGCAGTACTTCATTTTCCTGCATTTTTTTTAAAAAAATGGAAACTGGATAGAAAAAAACATATGCTTGAATATATGCGCAACTGACACAAACAAGAAATAGAGCTATTCTTCCTTCCTTACCTAGTACAGGTCTCATGGATGGCCAAACAGATAAATAAGTGGGTCCCCGAGCAAATCAACCCTATCTTGCTAGAACCGAAATGGCTAAACTTGAGGCTATTATATTTTGGACATATCATGAGATGACATATGGAAAAGACAATAATGCTTGTAAAGTGGAAAACAGTAGGGAAAGAGGAAGACCACATTTCAGATGGATTGTTTGAATCAAGGAAACCACAACTCCGAGTCTGCAAGATTTGAGCAGGGCTGTTAACAACAGGGTCTCTTGGAAACGTCTCATTTATAAGGTTGCCATCAGTTGAAGATGAATGGATAGCATGTAGGAATAGAAGTGGTTATGCTAGCTAGCTGCTAGTAAGTGTGTTAGCCAACAAGCTAAATTGTGACTAGGTAGCAATGATGTAAACTTGAGTCGATAGACTCGGACTCAAGTCAGACTTAAGTCGCTTCAGTGACTCAACTCAGCCATAAATGATGCACTGACTTAACTCGACTTGAGACTTGTATATTTTTAATGACTGACTTGATGCCCTTGGTTCAGTTAACACAATGCATTCATCCAGAAACCTTACGACTTTGAACAACACCTCCATCTCTTTTTGCCTACTGGCCACATGGCAATCTCTCTCAAGCCCAAAGTGTGGGTGCATTTCTCAGAGGGGAAGAGCAAACAGGTTAGGCAATGGGCTTGAGGCAGGCTTGAGGTCTGCTCAGCAGCCTGTCTCTGCTGCATATCAAAAGAGCCTTCTAAAATGTTTCCTAAGAGCAGAAGACAAGACTCACCCCAGAATGCAGGGTGCATTTCTCAGAGGGGAACAGCAAATGTGTTAGGCAGCGGGCTTGAGGATGAAGGATCCTCCCTTCTGAAGCTTTTGAATCTTCAGTAATGGGGAGTAAGATAGGATCTTATTCCCCACTTCCAAAGCTGCAGGTGGCAAAATTGCAAATGTGGAGAGCTGACTCTACTTAAATTGTTAAAACTGAATTTATTTCTCTTTATCCAATAATTCTGGAATTTTTGGGGGGTACAAAGTTGGCTTCCAGACTTGAGACTTGACTTGGAAGTATCTTCAAAGACTTGAAGGTAGAGACTTGAGACTTGAAGGTAGAGACTTGAGACTTGATTTTAGACTTGGAGTAAAAGACTTAAATACATCACTGCTAGCTAGACAGCAAATTAGCAGATAACTAATTAAATTTAAACAGCAGTTTCTACGCTCTACCCAGATCCCTCTCTCTCACACACACAGACACATGCACACATAAATAAAATTCTGAGCAAACAGTAGCTTGATGCTGCAGGCAGGAAAATCTATGGATGAAAAGTGAAGGCAATTCTTAAGAGATACCTTCAGTATAATACATCGTGTCCCGTCCAGGGACATCAACCCACATCCTTATACTGTTGATACTGCTGTTCGGTTTCTCAACAGGAAACGTTGTACACTGATGTCTGACCTGGTGGGAAGCGATCCCCAAGCACATTTACAGTAAAGCACTTTGGCATCCTTCAAAAATGTGTAGCCTGCTGATTACAGTACTTGAAATATCACAGCTTGAGAAAGTTTCATCTCCATTAAGGGCCATTTCAGTGGATCTTTCCACTGCAGGGCACACTTCCTGCAGGGAGCAGTTTGGGACAGTACAGTACAGGCTACGGTTGGGTTGGGCTGCTTGATGCTGCTAGAAAAATTAAAAGCACAGCAAGAGCAGAAGGTGGGGAGACAGAGAATGCCTTCCTGCCAAGCTTTTTTCCAGCACAGTATGAGATCCTTTTCTTCTGACCGAGAGCCAAGATCACAACCATGCCTTGTTTCCAGATAGCTCTCAGACGCTGACTTCTGGGACCAATTTAAAAGATGCCTTCGTAGTGTAAGAACTGTCAGTTCCAAAATTTTCTTCATTTCTAGGGTCAAACTAGAAGCGGAGAGGTATGTGATCAACCTGTTTTCCCTCCAAGAAGAGGACTTCCTCAGAGATCTATGACTTAGCAAGAAAGCCAGCATAGTGTAGTGTTGGACTAGGAGAATTCTTTGTCAGAGATATTGATTTGATGTCTCTGAGCAGATGCAAAACATTCTTCTGCAGTAACAAGCAAAGACATCCTCTACCTCCTCGCTTGTGCAGAACCAAGATGTGTGGTTTGGAAGAACCAAGGCTATAACATGGTTTGCATGTAGGGCTTGGGGCAGGGGGTCTCAAGGTTCATCACTGTACCACAAGGGTATTGAATGGTGTTACTTCTGACTTGTTGGGGAAGGGGGAAAAAGATCAACACATAACTAGTTACATTTAACTAGATATTTCCAGCACACAGTCAAGAAAGCTTGACAGGGGGAAAAATGTCAATTAATTTGAAATGTGGTCCTGGAAGAGAAGAGAGCCAGTGTGGTGTTGTGCTTTGAGTGCAGAACTATGATTATAGAGACCAGGGTCAAATCCCTGCTCAGCCACAGAAACCCATTGGGTGATGTTGGGAAAGTCACACTCTCTCTGCCTCAGAAGAAGGCAAAGGCAAACCTCCTCTGAACAAATCTTGCCAAGAAAACCCCATGATAGGTTCATCTTAGGGTCACCATAATTCAGAAATGACTTGAAGGCACAAAGCAACAACGTGACTTAGCATGCAGACTTGCAAAATTAAGCCATGTTTATCTTCCAGTGACCAATTAGAAAATAAAACACGGTGAATGCAAGACATGTAGCAGGGGATAGTTTTGGTTTGTGACAAATAAACATTGTTTACCACTTGAGGCAGAAGCACCTCTGCAAAAAAAAATATGATTGGTCATCTAGGTTGACCCAAAGGGGCCATGGTTAGATGATGGGAGCTTTAGGGCACCAGGGAAATTGGACTTTCTAGAGAACAACGGGAAAATCTGATCTATGCAAAAGGAACCTCATAGGCTAGTTAAAGCATATGCAGATACTGAGGTCTGAGCTCATTAAGCAACTGTCCCTTTCCAACCTAGGACGAGCCTCCCGACCCCTAGATCACATCTTACCAATTGCCCATGGCTTGTCCTCTCCTGGACCGATGCGGCATGGATCCTTGTAGCGTGTAAACAAGGAATGTTGCTGCTCCAGCTTGTCATCTGGAGTGAGAACAGAATGCAGCGCAAAGAGGTTAATCCATAGCATCTCAAGGAAAGCATAGAGGTAAGTGGAGCAGGGCCATATTTCCTGTGTGGCCCTCCAGGTACTGTCAGACTGCTTGCCCATCGTACCTAGAAGGATAGATGTTCTCACCTTTGAGGTAAGGAATGGCCCTGGATTAGAGAAACTAGAGGTAACAGGGGGCACTACAGGGGACCAATATGGTTACTATTACACACTTTTCTGAGAGAGGGTACTGGAAAACAATTCCACACATTCCTTATTCCCCACCCCATAATTCTTTGTTTCTCTTTTTCACTTCCATGGAGACAACTCTGCAAGGTTGATCCTATCATGAAAAGCAGACAAAGGCCTGATTCCTACTGATGGTCCCAACTAGAGTAGACTCATTAAATCAGGGATGGGCAAATTATGGTCTGAGGGCTACATGTGGCTCCTAGGGTCATTTTTTTTAGCCCCAAGTGCCTCTGAGTCCCCAAAACATCCTCTAAGTGATGTGAGGGTAATTTTTCCAAGACAAACTGGGACAGCAGGGCAGTAACTGAGACTTTCTCTGCCGAATCAGGACAGCTGGAGTGTATGCAGTTTGATGACTGAGTCCTGCAGTACTTGCAAACCTCCTGGGGGAGACTGTCTCCCTGCAAAGCTTGCTCACTCATCTGCTGAGGATTCCTGCCCACCTCCCAAACCACAGATTGCCTGGCAGTGCTGTAACTGGTTCTTCCTGTCTCCATACACCTTTCCCCTCTCTCACCCTCCACCTCTTCTGATCCCCAGGCAGCTTGGGATTGTGAGTGGGAGACTGAGGGCCTTTCCACATTACACTGTTACACTGCTATTATTCCACTTTCAACATCCTGTGGAATTCTGGGGTTTGTGGTTTCCTGAGGCCAAGGAGCTCCCTGGCTGAGAATTCTAAAGCCCCCTCCCTCAACTGCAAACCCCAGGATTCCATAGGATATTCAAAGTGGAATAATAGCACTATAACTGTGTAATGCAGAAAGGCCCTGAATGAAGGCTGAAGGATATGGATAAGCTGGAGCAGGTCCAGAGGAGGGCAACCAAAATGGTGAGAGGCCTGGAAGCCATGCCCTATGAGGACAGACTTAGAGAACTGGGTATGTTTAGTCTGCAGAAGAGAAGGTTGAGAGGGGACATGATAGCCATGTTTAAATATTTGAAGGGATGTCATGTCGAGGAGGGAGTGGGCTTGTTTTCTCCTGCTCTTGAGACCAGGACAAGGAGCAATGGATACAAGCTGCAGGAGGGGAGATTCCACCTGAACCTCAGGAGGAATTTCCTGACGGTCAGGGCTGTCCGGCAGTGGAATGTGCTGTCACAGAGTGTGGTGGAGTCTCCTTCGTTGGAGGTTTTTAAGCGGAGGTTGGATGGCCATTTGTCGGGAGTGCTTTGAGGGTTTTCCTGCATGGCAGGGGGTTGGACTGGATGGCCCTTGTGGTCTCTTCCAACTCTACATTTCTATGATTCTATGTAGGAAAGGTGGGCGAGCTGGCTGAGTAAATTGCACACAGATCCTCAATCATGCGATAGCAGCAACTGTGCAGCAATCAACAGCAGAAAAGCCTTGGATCAGGGCTAGATGATAAGGGAGTGGAAAAGGGAAACATTATAAAGCATCTATCGAAGTGAGAGGGAAGACGAGAAAGTGGGGCTTTCTTGCCTAAACTGGGGCAGTTGCAGACTATGTATTCAGGCCTGCTGTTAAGGGCTAAGGCTGTTATCTGAGTCATGAACAACCAGTTCTTTGCTGTTGTAGGTGTGGGGATGATCTGGATTTTCCAATTTGGGTATTTTTTTAAAAAAATCCCTGTTTATCCTTAGGTCTGGGGCAATCATTTGTAAATAGCTGGACATTCCATTTCATTCTGCTGTAAACAAATCCTGCATGGATGTTCAAAAGTGACAACACTTCTTAATAATTTCCTTACATGCAGCCTCATAAAACTCCAAAATTTCATCTCGGTGCCTCCCAGGGGGAATCCCCCCAAGCGGCTGCCACAGGTGCTAATGATATCATTTGTCACTGTCTATTGTCAAGGCAACACAATCCATAAAAGCAAGGCTATTAAAAAAAAAAAAAAGATACGGACACAGAGAGAGAAAGAGAGAGAGTGGCGGAAGCAGGACTCAAGAATCTGGAGTTCTCTAAAGCTAAAAATACAACAATCCTTCCAAGGTTAGATTACACTAACTGCTGCATCTTCCTCTATATCACAGGGATGAGGAACACGGCTCCTCCACGTTTTTAAACTAGATTTTAAACAAAAGGGGAAAGTAAGAGGAGAAAAAGGGAAATTAAGAAGAGGATTGTATAGGATATGGAAGTCCCTCCCAAGGAAGGCTTGCTTGGCTCCATCTCTGCTCTCGTTTGGCCAGCAGACAAAACCTTTTATTTAAACAAGTCTCCAACCTTTAACTGGTTAGGCAGAAAGATGTTCAGTGCACACGCTATATTTTGCAATACGTACTACATGTCAGATGTATTTCTAATTTCTTTAAATTAATGTTTTTGTTGAACTGATTCTTTAATGTGTGTTTTTTTTCAACATTAGTACTACACATGGTTTTAGCTGTTTGGTTTTAACTTATATTGTAGGCAGCTTTTGGGTCAAATATTGGGAGAAAGGCAGAATGCAAGTTAAATAAGTAAAGAGGATATGGATGTGAATGAGGCATATACATTAATATAATGTGGCCATGCTTCCAAAAACACATCTTCCTGAAGCTGATATCTATAAAATACTCCTTCATGTACAGCTAAAGCACTTAGATCCTCTTACCATTGAACAAGAGCTGATCTATGTTTGTCTTTCCAACCTTGAAGTCTTTTAGTATCAGTAGAAGCATGTAGGACGCCACTACAATGACTATCAGTTTTAACTTAACATCACAGGGAGATAACGTAAAACACGTGGGTGATACACTTTCAACATCCTATGGAATCTTGGAATTTGGAGTTTAGGGAGGGGTATCTAGAATTCTCAGCCAGAGAGCTCTTGGGCCTCAGGAAACCACAAACCCCAGAATTCCACAGGAGGTTAAAAGTGCAATAATAGCACTATAACAGTGTAGTGTGGAAATGGCCAGAGATTAAAACCGAAGATTAAGACCTCACTGCTGGGACACAGAGGAGGGTCTCTCCAGCAGTCTTCACACAAGAACATTAGATGTTGAGCTTTTCATGAATGACATACATGCCTCTAAAGGACTCAACAATTGGGGACAAAGCCATCCCCACTTCTGGAGTGAAGGTTAAGCAGAAGGATATGTCCATGTCTCACCTGATGAGCAATTATCGAAGTTGAGATCTCCACAGAGTACATCGAATGCCACCAGCTCCTCTGGATTGGCTGTGCTGGAGGAGGAGGTAGATTTTCGGAAATCAGCCAGCCAATCCTGAAGCAGATCCAGTTGTTCACATCGGACAGTCGTGTCCCCTGTAGGAACACGAGAAACAAGGATGCTGGAGCCGTTTGTGTTTATATTGATCACAAATGCCTCTTAAGCTACCAGACCATAACAGACAATCCTTTAAAAAAATATGCTGAAATTCCTTGAGAGGTAACGAATACACAAAAAGGAGAAAAGAATGTAAGTGACAGATAAGGTGGGATTTAAAGGCCTTCCAGCATTAGCCAAAAGACAAACAATGATAGCTTAACATAATATTTTTGGAAGACTACCTAAACACAGAACTAAATTTATGGGTGAGAGATGAATTGAAAAAATGCATAATTGAGAAATCCAGGAGGTCAGTCATAATATACACAGTTTTGTGTGTGTCATATTTTAGTATAAAAGTGCTCATGCAATTTCAGACAGAAGGGGAAATTCATCTGAAAGGAAGGACGTAAGATTTAAAGAAAACACACCGTACCATTTCTAAATAGATTAGAAAGCACTGTTTTGTATACAACCTACTCAACATCTTCCCTTCAATTTATTTGCGATTAGCCAGTCCCAATCGGTAGAGACTGGTGGTTTCTATGTCAGTGGGGGGATGAATCCACTCCTGGCTTTACTCCCAACTTTAAAAGAGTTATCCAAGGTGTTGAATCTTGTCCTCCCAAGTCCTTTGAAGTTGGGACCAAAACTCAGGCCATTTCCGCACTTGAGTGTTATAGTGCTGTTATCCCACTTTCAACCTCCTATGGAATCCTGGGGTTTGCAGTTTCGGGAGGGGCCGGCCGGCCCCTCCCGGAACTGCAAACCCCAGGATTCCATAGGAGGTTGAAAGTGGGATAACAGCGTTATAACACTCGAGTGCAGAAATGGCCTCAGATTTATCACTCCACTGACATGGGCATCACCACCTGTAATAGGTCTCAATCCAAACAGAGACCCACATACGTCTGGAAGTCTAGTACAAAGGCGGGCAACTGCAGAAGGCTAGGGAGAGTTTGGTGGGCCATGCTTCCACTGCACTTACAAAATAAAAAAAAAATCACTTTTTTTTGCCCCAAATGACTTCAGTTGTTATGCTTTTTATCCCTGTGACCCCCTTTACATCTACATGAGTATGTTGTACCTCCTTACTCCACGTCATCCTGCCCATGTCTTACCCCTTAGTTTCTCTCCCTCTCTCTCACAGGCCCCTTGGGCCCTCTATGTGAAGGCTTTGTTCTCACGGTTGCTAAGGGGCACGCGCCTGCTGCGTCAATGATGGAAAGTTTGGAGAAGGTGGGTGGGAAAAGGATTGAAAAAAGGGTAGCTGATTTTTCCTATGTTTGAAGATGGGAGATGGCATAATGGGGGAAGACGCTTTGCATCACTTTTCTTCCCATATTTTTCAATTTCATGTGTCAGAAATCATGCTGAAAGCACCCAAATGGTGAAAAACTGCATGCAAATATAACGGCTTGGCCAACTTTGTTCCCCAAAATCCTAGAATCAGAAAATCAGCCAAAATGGAAATTGAAAATGCCTCTCACTCTCTTCCAAGTCATTATGAAAACATCAGTGCAGTCCATAACCTCCAACTGTCCCGACTGGTCAGGGACAATTCTGATTAATCCTTTGTCCTCCCAATTTTCAGCTGCTTTTAAAATGTCACAGCTTCTATCTCCTCCTTCCACTTTTCCCTTTTCTCTTTGGCTTACTTCAGTTGCTGCACACTGAGCTCAAAGTTCAAAAGGAGTCTGCATTCAATTAAAGGTCTTTCCGCACTACATTGTTATAGCACTATGATTCCACTTTCAAACTCCTATGGAATTCTGGGGTTTGCAGTTTAGGGAGGGGCACTTAGAATTCTCAGCCAGATTGCTCCTTGGCCTCAAGTAAGCTACAAACCCCAGAATGCCACAGGATGTTGAAAGTGAAATAATAGCACTATAACAAGGTAGGGTGGAAAGGCCCTAATTCAGCAGGCAGGATAGGAAAGGGCAGAATCTTTCCCTTCCCTGAAGGCTCAGGCAAAAGGCAACTGCTGCACCCTCACCTGTCTTATGTGTTCTTCCTCATTACTAACTTTTGCCATCTTAATCATTCTGATGTTGTTTGGCCATAGGGGTCCCCGTTTTCATCTGTGAAATGTTGGAAGGTATGGTGCATCCCACATTTGTGGGTGTAAATTGGCACCTCCCCAATATTGTTTCCCATTCGTTGCTCTTCAGCATTAGGAAGTGTGTGTGTGTGTGTGTGCTTTCAAGTCCTCTTTTGGCTTATGGCATCCCCGTGAATTTCATAGGGGAAGGGGGAGAAGGGAAATGTCTTTCCTTTCTGCATGCAGGCAGTAAGCTGACACATGCCACTGGTTCTGGGGGTGGAGGATGACAGATTCCCCACATCACACATTTGTTTGTCTAGTGTAGCCCAACAGAGACTCTCCAAGGTCTTTGCGCACGGCCAGGTTTGCATCAGTGAGTAGCTTCTCCTCACTTTGCACTACCTGATTTATAGCATGACATCCTAATGTCCTTGCCTGGCTGCCGAACCTCATCCGCCATGCACACTGTTCAATCAGTTACCTTCAAAGGTATTTCAGTGATAGCTTGGAAACCTTGTTTTCCAGTGACTAACAACTGCAGGAATGTGTATGCCACAAGAACTGTTTATTTTCATTAACATGCAAGCCAGTATGGTCTACTGCAGTGGTGGGTTTGATCCATGGGCCGTACGTGGTCTACAGGACCTCTGAAGGGTAGAAAAAAATGCCCTCAAGTTCCCTCAAATACCCTCTAGGAGACACGAGTGGCATGTTTGCCACACTCCCCCATTAGATCCAGTAAAGATCCCTTTTAAAAACAGAAACTGAACAGGAAGTAGGTTCTGGGTCACCTCCTGTTCTACAAAAGGGCCAATTTTGCACCTAAAATAGAGCCCAAAACATGAAGAAGTCCACCATGGTGCCACACTCACCACTGCCACTGAATTCTCTCCTTTGGAATGGATGCTTGTATTTTTAGGTAGTCTTTTAAAGAGATCAGAGATCACAGATTCAGGAGTTTTACAGGATTGATCCACTGTGCCCTGGAGCCTTTAAGGACAAAATCACTTTTGGAAACCAAAAAATAGATGAATGGAAAAGTAACACCTATTTGCACCTATTTGTATTTGCAGAAGTATTAAGCTGCAGAAAAACTTAATGGAGCAAAATACTTCCAGGGAGAGTTAAACATATTTCTGGCAAAAAAATTTCAACCCTTTGGCTTTAACAAGCTTTGCAAAGCAAACTAAAAAGCTTCAACTGCATCAGGTATTACTCCACAGAATACATTATTTTTGTTGTCATAGTATCACTTGTGTTTGTTCACAGCAATGTCATCTTTGCTGTAAAATGAAAAAAGATTATTATTAATAAAAATTTGGACAGGCAGTAGGGAAAAAAGGCAGAACAGGAACTGTTAAGATCAATTAAGATGGAAATTTTCTAATCAAAAGGGGCAACTTCCTTAAATTTATTTTGTTGACTAAAGTGATTTACTTAAGTTGGAGCTTCAGCATAAACTTAATTCTAGAACTAGGTTATTAATTAAGGCTGGCATCCTCTTGGGCAGTTACAATGTCATAAGCTAGGCTTATGACATCATAAGCCTAGCTTATGTTTGGTATTTATATTTATAGTGTTGTACAAACAGCTGAAATTCATGCGAGGGCCAACCAAAAGGAAAAGGAAAAGAAAACAAAAGACATTAAGAACATAGTGTCAGACCACTTTTCTAATATACAAACACTAAATCCAGTTGCTACTCCTAATGAGAGAAGACCCACTGAAGTAATTTCTGAATGGTAAAAATACTTATGCAAAATCCATCAATTCAATAGATCTATTCTAGGTGAGATTAACTTTTGGATTTAGGCCACAGTCCATATAAATTGGCTCAAAATAACCAAAATAACCAGAATATCCTAGTTCATTCACTAACCAAAATGGCAGCCATAGTCAAGGAATTAGAAGCTAAGGCCATTTCCGCACTAGACTGTTATAGCGCTATTATTCCACTTGCAACATCCTATGGAATCCTGGGGTTTGCAGTTTCGGGAGGGGCCGGCCAGCCCCTCCCGAAAGTGCAAACCTCAGGATTTCATAGGATGTTGCAAGTGGAATAATAGCGCTATAACAGTCTAGTGCAGAAATGGCCTAAGACTTGGAAAGGCAGCCATGAAGGAATCAAATAAGATTGTCAAAAAGGGATCCTTACATTTCAGGGTCAGAATCATCCATGCCCTAGTCGTTCTTGTTTCTATATATAGTTGTGAAAGCTGGACGGTGAAGAAAGCTGATGGGAAGAAAATCAACTCATTTGAAATGGGGTCCTGGAGAGGAGTTCTACGGATACAATGGACTGCTTAAAATATGAATACATCCAAGAAAATATCAAGCCTGTATTCTCTCTAGAAGTGAAGTTGGCTACAGCTGTTGCACTTTGGACATATCATGAGTAAGGATGTGACTCATTTTAAAAGATGATAAGGCTTGGGAAAGTGGAAGGCTGTAGGAAAAGGAGAAAACTGCCTTACAGGTAGACTGATTCAACCAAGAGAGCCACAATCCTGAGAGGACAGCTGAAGACAGGGGCTCTTGGAGGTCTCTGGTTTATCGGGCTACCACAGTTCAAGGTTGACTTGACAAGGAATAACAACAACTCAAAGAACAATCTGTCCAAACATCCTGAGTCACTAAAACGCAGTTCCACAAATAAAAGAGTATTTTAGGTTTTAGAGAAGTTGAGGTAAATATTCACCAAGATCTGTTTGCATCAACCTGTTAAGGTCTGTTTAACTTTAGTTACTCTGCAAAATTACAGTGAAAATGTGGGGCCTGATTTATGAAACCATAAAACAGATTGCAGACTTGATTTTGAAGTGTGTGCCCATTTAATGTGAAAGAAAAAATGTGGCTAGAACGTTGGACTGAGGTTTAAGATACCCAAGCTGGACTCCCTGAGGAACCCTGAAACTCACTGGGTGACCCCAGGTCACTCAGTACCTCTCATTTTGACCTGCTTCATAGAGATGTTATAAGAATAAGGTACATATAATTGCTAGCAATTTTGATTGAGGAATAAAGACACCAGTGGCTAAAGAAACAGATTAAAGCATTATCGTAGGAACGCCATTAGAGATACGAAAGGTCTTTAAGGTGCTAAACTAACTCTGAACTATTTAGTTTCAACTTGGTAGAAGTGAGAGAATAAGGGCTCGAGTTGAAGATGAGCCAGCACAGTTTCCAAGTCAAGGGAAGTAATAGTACCACTATATTCCCCACTAGCTGGGCCTTATCTGGAGTACTGTGCCTTGTTTTAAGAAGGATATGGACAAGTTGGAGCAGGTTTGGAAAAGGGCAACAAGGATTATATGAGGTATGGAGAACAAAACATATAACGAAAAGTTGAAGAAGCTGGGCAGGTTCAGCTTGGTGAAGAGAAGACTGAGGAATGACATGATTGCATTCTTTAAATACCTGAAGGGCTGTCAAAGAGAGGAGGATCCAGGTTTGTTTTCTGCTGCCCCAGAGAGTAGGACCAGATCTAATGGGGTCTGAAGTTACAGGAGAGTAGATTTTGCAATTGAACATTAGAAACAACGTCTTGACAGCAAGAGCAGTTTGGTAGTGGAACCAACTGCCAGCAGAGGTTATGGGGTCTTCTTCTGTGGAAGTCTTCAAAAAGAGGTTGAACAGCAACCTGCTGGGGCTGCTCTAGCTGGAGATCCTACAGTGAGCAAGGGACTGGATCTGATGGCCCATAAGGCCCCTTCCAGCTCTACGATTCTATGAAGAGAAGATGTGGAAGGACCCCTAAGAGTATCAATTTATCTCTTAAGAAAGGACAGGAGAAGAGGATAAGAAAAGAGGATACTTTGGGTCACTGGAAACCACTCAACCCTATCATTGATGCTATAAGACCTTTTTAAGTGCTGAGTGTTGTTGCATTTCCAGGATAAAGTTGGAAAAGGAGAGCTATGCATGTCATCTTGAATTCACTGAAGGAAAGCTGGGACATAAATGTAACCAAGAAATAATGTGTTTTTTTTCTCCAAAGAATGATTCCTCTCTCCAACCAAACAGCTTAAGGAGGATTTCAGTCATAACTGCAGATAACAGTGCCATTCTATCTAAATGGAGATTAAAAATACAATTGATCCAGGTGGAGTAGCTTACAGGCAAGAGAGTCTAACTAATAATTTCACCGACAGGTGGCTTAATAAATGCAAATGGCTATAGGAATCTTTGTTTATTTTAGCTCATGATTAAGGATGAGTATTACTTTCTGGAACTGTGGGAAATTTCAGATGACAGCAGCACATTGCTAACCAATGATGAGCATTGAGTGCCTCAGGCAGATGTCAGCAAGCAGTGGCAGAACTTGGAGTGTGTGGGGGGGTCGGAGGTGGGCTACAGCGTGACCACGGTGCATGGGGGAGTGGCTGCGGTGCATGGGGGCGTGGCCAGTGCACATGAGGGTGTGGCCAGGTGCGCAGAGGCATGGCTACAGGCAGGACACCCCAAAAACATTGCCGCCCGGGGCAAACTGCTTCTCTGCCCCCTCGTCCCTACACAACTGTCAGCAAGGGGCATCGCAGCTGCCTGTGGGTACCAGCACATGCTGATGCTATGACCTGCACCCAAAGAGTCACAGAGCTGGAAGGGATCCCATGGGCCCTCCCACCCTTATTCCAGTGCAGGAATCCACAGCTAAAGTGACCCCAAGAGGTGGCACCTCATCTCTGTTTAAAAATCTTCACTGAAAAAGAGTCCACCTTATATCTCAGTAGTCACATAGTTCTTACTATTAGGAAGTTCTTCCTAAAGTTTAGTTAGAATCCACCTTCTTGTAAATTTAATCCAGCTTTTCCTCTGGAGCCATTGAGAACAAGCTTGCTCCATCTTCCACATGGCAGCCCTTCAGATTCTCTAGCCCTTCTCTAGGCTAAACATACCCCAGGTCCCTCAACTGTTACTCATAAGGTTTAGTTTCCAGACCATTTAACAACTTGGTTGCTCTCCTCTGGATACACTCCAGCTGGTCAATATCCTCTTAAATTATGGTACCTAGAAGTGAAAAAAAGTATTCCAGATAGGGCTAAAAGCAATGATTCAGATTCAGGCCCATTACATTTTTGTTCATTTGAAAAAAGGTAGGCTCAGAAAGCAAACATCCAATATTTGCAGTACCCCCAAATCATTCCAACGACAGCCAGCTGTCACACTTCTTGTTTTTCAGGAAATATAACCCACAAGAGCCCATAAGAGTGGGAACAATCCATTACTAATTACTGGGCCCCAATGGTCCAGAAGAGGGCTTAGGTCTTGACTATGGCCATTTCTGCCATACACTGTTATGGTGCTATTATTCCACTTTCAACATCCTATGGAATTTTTGGGTTTGTAGTTTACTGAGGCCAAGGAGCTCTCTGGCTGAGAATTTTAAATGCCCCTCCCAAAACTGCAAACCCCAGGATTCCACAGAATGTTGAAAGTGGAATAATATCACCGTAACAGTGTAGTGCAGCAATGGCCTATGTTCCATTACACAGGGATGTCAGAGTGAAAACTAGAGATGGCTCCTATGCCTTTAATGAATATGCAGAAGAGGAAATTTTGACATGCATTGCTTGTTAACTCATTGCATGGTAAGCAATGCCTGTTGAAATCCCCTCTTCTTTACAACCATTAAAGGTGCAAGAGCCCTTTCCGTTTTTAAATCTGGCAACCGCAGTTGCATATGTTTTCGTCTCTGGGACAGAGCAGCACCAGCTCCCTTCCTTTTTGATCTGGCAAGAGCAGTTAGAGGACTTAATACATAGCATAATGGCTTCAAGAGATCCAGCGTGATTTTGGTGTTGGCTTACAACCAGACTAGAGTTTGAACAAATTCACTGGGCAGCCTTAGGCAAGTCACTCTCTCTCAGCCTCAAAGAGAAGCAGAAGCAACCCTTCTCCCCCAAACAAAACTTGCCAAGAAAACCCTGTGATAGGTTCACCTCAGGGTCGCTGTAAGCTGGAAATAACTTGGAGACACATAACCACAATGGCCTCAGATTATACACCAAATATTTTGTGGGGTTCCATCTTTTGTGAGCACAGCTGAGTCCTATGCTCAGCTCCACAGGCTTATATAAAGCTCTCCTGAAGTCTCATGATAGGAGGGCCTCTCGTGAGAGTTCCAGGATCGCACAAGATCTCCAATCTCACTGGAATATTTGCAAGACTTGAGGCAGGCCTTTTGCTTCATGTGTACCAACCAGTCTTAAGCTGGCTTGGAAACAAGAGAAGACTGTCCTATTATCGCTGCTGGAAAAACCTGGCAACCCTAGCTGGGGGTCCCTCTCCCCTTTTTTTTACCTGCTCTTGATGCCCCTGAACCCCTCTCCCATTCAAACTGCAACATCAGCACATCTAAACCAAGGGCCCTTTCCACACCTTACTGTCTTCTGATGCTGGGGTGTGGGAATCACGCAAGCAGCCTCTGGTGAGAGACTCTCGCGTCCAGGGTCCTTCGGCTCCACACGAGCTGCCTGCTTGCGTGAGAGTCCCTCCTCTTCCTTCCACAGCGCAGCCAGGAAGTGCGACCGGTGCGGCTCCAGAGGCTCCACACGCCAGGTAAGTGAGCACAGGGCCTGGGAGCAATGCACGATCGTGCACCATTTTCAGCTTCTAGCCAAAAATGAAACAGTGCGCGATCGGCTCCTGCCGGCCCCTGGAGCATCGCGCAATTGTGAGTGCGTCATGCGGATCGCTCCTCACAATCGCACGACACTCTAGGCCCTCTTTCGCATGGAAAATGCCATGCAAAAAGGGCCAAGGTGTTGCAGGCATATTTCTTCATTCTAAAAATGGAGTCAGATTTAACTTCCAGCAACAACCAATTTCTCCTTTTCAAAACATTTCCAAATATGCTTTCTCTGAAAAGCAGATCACTGACCTGCACCTTTTATGTGACTGAAACATTCCCTTTTTTGCTCTTATTCTCCTACACTTTTTTTAAAAAAAAATTCAACACATGAGCCGCATTTTGGATCAGATAAGTAACCCAGCCAAGGAAACGCCACTGTTATGAACTGAGGTTCTTCTGTTTTGTTCCATAAATGAACAAGGATTTATCGAAGGACATCTAAGCTCTTAAATGTAAGCTCTCCTATTTGAATGGAGCGTGACAGATGAGCCTGGAAACACGAAGCAAACATATGAAAGACAAACAGGAAAGGAACTCTGAAGCCTTAAAGGAGACAGACTGATGGAGCAAAGGGGATTATTTTGGTACTCTCATCTCCGTTTTTGTCTCTCATTTTAGGACTGGGTCAGATCTGAAAGGAAATCCATCAAAGTCTGTCTAAAAATTGGGACACTGGGGAAGAAATAAGGAGAAACTGAATGAAAGGTCAAAGTGAACCAAGGCCATTTCCACCCTACACGGTTATAGCGCGATTATTCCACTTTCAACATCCTATGGAATCCTAGGGTTTGCAGCTTAGGGAGGGGCATTCCAGAAAGTGGAATAATAGCACTATAACCATCTAGTGTGGAAATGACCTAACTGCAGACTGACTGACGCAGGAAGAAAGAGGTAGTGACCAACAAACAGGAAATGACATGAATACATGTTGGGCCTATATTTTTAGAGTGACATACAAACTAGCAACTGCTGAGGATAAGCTTGCTGAAGTTTGAGCCAGCATGATGTAGTGGTTTGAGCACTAGACTATGGAGACAAGAGTTCGAATCCCTGCTCAGCCACAGAAACCCACTGGGTGACGTTGGATGAATCACACACACTCAGCCTCAGAAGAAGGCTGTGACAAACCCCTCTGAACAAATTTTGCCAAAAAAAATCTCATGATAGGTTCGCCTTAAAGTCACCATAAGTTGGAAATTACTTGAAGGCAACCTGTAACATTAATAAGGAACTAGATGTCCTGGTTAACTAAACATTTCCAGGGTTATTTTTTTTGTTGAGATGTCCTATTGAGTAATTTCAAAAAACAACCACTCCCTCATATTCCTCATCAGCTCCAAAGGCCTCTTGGTTTTACCATGATTTCGATGGCATTTTCAGATGTTTGACAAGGATCAGGGATTGGAATGTGGCAACCTTTGAAAACCATTAATTCAAATCCAACCCAAATTAGCTCTTCTCAGAGGAGGTGCTTCTGAATTGCGGTAGAGGAATCTCATCTGTCACTACTTTGTTCCAGCTTTTTGTAAATCTAAGCCTCATCTCCGGTGTTGTATATAGTAGTTTATGCAGAAGTAGAGCTATTCTTTGAAAGACATTAAACTTTTGCTAACTGTTTATGCTGGAAATAGAAAGGCCAAGAATTTATATTTATCTGATTGCTAAAAAGAGATTTGTTCTTTAAGGTGATTTCCCCACATCATTCCTTGTGAATGCTTTTTTAAAAGCTCTTTATAACCAAACAGTGAAATCTTACCAGATGACATGATATTTATCTTGAGATAAGATTTAAATAATATTTGGATTATCAGCCATTACCCAGACAGGGTGAGACAAGACAGCTTTGTTTGCTGAAATATGGTTGTTGCAGAAACAAAGGTGCCTGGGACCTTTCTGGATACTATTTGAGACTCAAAACTGATTCAATATAAAGTACTTCAAGTATGCATGCTTGAATATAAGAACATAAGAAGAACCATGTTGATCAAAGCTTAGTTTTAGTTTTGTGTGCAGATATGGGGAGGGGGTTCAAAATGAGGTCATTCCACCCAAAACAAGAATTCTTACCTCCTCTATAAAAAATTATTTCAGTCCCCATATTTCTAGTATTACAGTAACTGAAAACTTGAGCTGAGCATTTAGAAACACAGTTTTGGCAAACAAAGCAAAGGATTAGGCAAAGGGACCACATGTTGGGATGCAGAGCTCCTGCCATGGGTTGATCTGCTAGATAGATATTGAAACAATGTATTGTAGTCAATGTAGATTGTAGGCTGTGTATCTCTATAGCATAAGCTAGTAGGCTACAAAGTATAAAATGGTTAATTGCTTTATTGCCTGTTGCTACAAAATGAAAGTGTCAAGAAGTGTTTTGGAAACACAAAGTGTCTAAGATGGAAGGCAGGAAATATGTTCTTGTCCCAAGGATGAAAAGAGAGAAAACAAATGCAGGTCTGGGAACTGTCTAAAGATGTGGGTTGATGTTAAATTTATGATCCTCTCCAATCACAGCTTTGTGCACCTAAAATTTGTAGGTGTGGGTATAAAACCCGAGGTCTCCATGTAGCCTTAGTCTCAGCAACTTTGAAAGAAGTGTGCTGTGTTGCTTACTTTGCTACAAATAAGCACTACTGTCTACCTCAGAGTCGAGTTTGCAGATTGTGAGTTATCCACACCAAGCAAATGTGAACACAGCAAATAGTTGAGATCGAGATGTGCATTATTATTTATGTATTACTCTCTGCAATGCCAGAAATTTGGGGACTAAAGGAAAATTTCACAGGGGGAGAGAGAATTCTTATTTGGGCATCAAAGGCCCCCTGCCATTAACTAGACCCCCACATTCACACAGTTGCCTATGAAAATCCCATTATGGAGCCTCCAGTGTTAGTGGATCTTGTGCCAAGGATTGATTTCTGAAAATTTCAGCAGTACAATCAAATGCCTAGGCTGAACATGCACTCAGAGGCAACCTGTTCTTCGGTCCTCTGACCCCACCATATGCACTGTTTTGCACCTTGTATCAGATACAGTGTGTGACTCTTGGAGTTGTAGTAAAAGAAAAGAAAAAAAAGAATGGAAAAAAGCTTCCAACACCTAAAGTCTATCTGCCTGTGCTCTAGAGAGTATTGATCTTAATGCTTAATCCATCTACGCCTACAACATTTTTAGCTGAGGAATGTACAGCACTGAAATGAGCTCATCAAGAGAAAAACTACTCATCACTTTCTCTGTTTCCCTCGTCTCCAGGAGGTTGCTGAACTCAGACTAGCAAGCGAAACAAAGCAAAACTCAGGACAGCAATTTCATACAGTACCTGCCAGGGCTTGCAAGTGAGTGCAGGAAATGTATCCCACAATTCTTTGGTCCTGAGGTGTACTTCCCACTTGCACCTGGAAAGGAAATAGGAAAGAAAGAGAGAAGGGGGAAAAAGAGTTAATGGACCATTACAACTTGTCGTAGGATCAGAGCCCCACAATCCAGTCTAAAACATAATATTTCTTGAAGCCCAATTCTCATGTGAACAAATCTGTTCTCAGACCAGAATAAGAAAGAACAATCAACTTATATTGGTCCATCACTGAAACAGGATGTTAATCAAACCTTTCTCTGTCCACTAAAGTAGCATCTCCTTTAATCTTTCACATATTTTTCCATCCATCTATTAAGTATAGACAGAGACGTTCAGATATGAAAAAAGAGAGGTTACACATCCATCGATGGTTGTGAAGAAACATCCCATTTTAAACAGCAGGAAACATCCTGTTGGTGACATATGCAAGTGTTAAACAGCGAATTACAATTGCATATGTTCTTTTGTGCTCCCTGCAGGAGGAAGTATTCATGAACTTCTTTGCACAATGACTTCCTACAGAGAGAACTCATCTTCCTTCTGTGTCCCCCCATCACTGATATGTCCAATTAAATATGTCCATTTAGAGGCTAGGAGAGGGAAGTGGGAAGCCAATAAACCCACACCCAGATACACAACTACAATATTTTCCAAAACCTCTGGAGCACCCCAGAATTCCACAGGATGTTGAAAGTGTGTAGTTCAGAAAAGCCTTATCACATTCAGATAAAGACACCAAGTCTAACAAATGAGGAAAACATATACACAGGCACACTTTTCAAGATAGTGCTCTTGCCCTGAGATTCTTCTCCTTCTCCTTTTGAACCAGAGAACTCTGTCCAGCCCCTGAATTCTGAGAATCTTATCTATTAGACTAAGGAATCTGATAGCACTGAGAACTTGTTCTTGAGTTTTCTTGTTTTTCTTTCTCCTCTTCTCCTTTTGTTTTGTGCCTTTCTTTTTATTTTTAAGACTGAATCTTGTCTTTTTTTTTTATGAAGTATCTACTCTGAGAGTCCTTCTAGCTATACAATGGTGCTTACATTTTGTAAGTAAGTTAATAAGTTGTAAGTTAATAAGTAAGTAAGTAAATAAATAAATATTATAGCTAACATTGCCACAAATAGACTGCTCCTTCTTGAACTTGTTTGTCTCCCTTTAAAGTCATCTGAGTTGCTGGCCACTGCTATTACCATGCTATACACCCCCACTCCATGATATGATTGGCAACAAACATTATTTAATTGGCATGAAATATAAATCATACATTCATGGCTGAAAAGCCGTGCTTGCAAAGACGACGGGCTGAGCACGTGCAAAAGTAGGTCAGAAGGGACCTCAAGGTACAGCCAGGTCATAAGTTCACTGAGGATTAGTCAGAGAAGATGGTCTTCTCAATAGCCCAAACCTAGAAGACAATAGTCACTGAAATTCCCAGACAAAGCAACAATGGCCAAAGCCATATAACTCCCTTCCTGCTGAACTTCCCCTCTTGTTCCTTCATCTGTCCAGACATTAAGAAGCTATCACGATTCCCATCGATGCTTTGCCACCTAATGCTAAGACCATTAGCCAGCTCTGGACCCCACTGTTTGCTCTGCCAGAGAGCCAATAACACCTTCCTCTTCAGGGCAGAAAAAGAGTATTTAAACCCTGGCTCCAAGCCAGACAGTCTATAGTACACTGGACGTAGACTGTCACTCTGCTCCTCAGATTCCAGTCTTGTACTACCCTTGGACCCCTAGTCTGAGCCTAGTCTGCTTCATTTCTTTTTTTCAGGATGGGTAAATATCACCCACTTTGTCCTAACTCCTCACTATCCAGTTTTCCTTTCTTTCCTTCAGTTAGTCTTATACCATTGTGAGACTGCTTGAATCTTGCCCGTGTTTGTGATTTTCCCCAATAAAACATACTTTTAACCTCCAACCGGTGTCCCTGCATTAGTACCAGCATTAAAGGTGAAAATATCCTCCCTTCTTGCAGGCCACCCTGTTGAGCTAATGTTTCCCCATCTTTCCATGGAGGCATTGGCATTGCGGGTAGACCCTGAATCACCCTATTTTTGGGGGTAACATCACCACATTCTGTGGCAGCACATTCTATAATGTCACACTCTAACAATTTTGACCCCCCCCCCGCCTACCACTTTGCATCCCAGGCAGAGTGTTGCTCCAGGGCACTTTGGGGGTGGAATAGCATCTACCACAAGAATAAAAATGGTGGAGAACATTGGGAAAAAGTTCTGCCCAGTAGCTTTCTCATCCCTGGGAGGGGGCAGGAAAGGAAAAAAACAACAACCAAAAATCTTAGAAATGTTCATAGAAAAATGTCTTCTGAGAAATTTTGGCTCAGTTCCCCCAAGCTTCCACTCCTCCTCATACAGTACATTAATTAACACTGACGGCAAACGGTTCTGCAGGATTCTAGGGTGGTTTTTCCAAATTATGCAGCTCCAGGCAAGTTCAGCAGCATAAGTAGAAAAACATTACACAGTATGGATTTCTTTTATGGTCATGAATTAAAAAAAAAAGAGAGACAAAGTTAGTGACTAAGCAGCACTTCCATGGCCCCAGGCTTGCTCCTGAGTTAAAAGCTTCTATTTTCAGTGGAATTTCATTTTTTTCCCCAAAAAGTCAGTGGTAGGACTATCACTTTTCTATCTGAATGCAGCTGACACATTAACAGTCAGGAAATGGGCATTCCGTCATCCCTCATGCTTGAGGAAGGCTACAACCAAGGAATTTCGAAACCCAGTAAAGAAAAACATATTAATTCCTTTTGCTGCTTATCGTGCGCTACCCAAAATCTCAGGTCAAATGATGTCACGGGAAAGAGAAATGAGTTGTAGGCATGCACCACTTGGACTCGAGGTTCAGAGGGCCCAGCGTTGGAGGTTGGCTTCACATACCTTCCAACATTTCCCAGATGAAAACTGGGACACATGTGGCCAAGCAACATCAGAATGTGGTCAAGGTGACAAAAACTATTACGGAGGAAGAATACACAAGCTAGGAGAGGCTGCAGCAGTTTGCTTTTGCCTGAATCCACTGGGAAGAGCAAGATTCTGTCCACTTTTCTCTCCTCTGCTGAGTTAATTGGGTGCAAACTACTTTTGGACTTCAAGTTTTGTTTGCAGCAAGGGAAGTAAGCTGAGGACAAAGGGAGAAAGTGGGAAGAGAAGAGAAGAACTGGGACATTTTAATGAGATGACAGAGGATTAATCAGGACTTCCCCTGCCAAATCGGAACCGTTGCACGGTACGGCTTCATCGCACAATTGCCAATGACCACAATCCAGCAGGAGCCCTACTGTTGCTTGCCCACAGAGGCCTTTGCCCTTGATTCATCACTCCTTCCTGTCCCTGCAAGTCCATCATTCTGTCCAAGTATGGAAACAGTGATGATGACAAGGAGATGGAGCTGTGATTTCTGCTTGCCTTGCCTTCTGCTCCTGAGCAGCAGTACAACAGAATCAGGGCATTTGCTTCACAGGGCAGAGGGCTTCCTCCCTGTCTCCCCTTGCAAGTGAGAAGATGGACAGACTTAAATAACAAGGCTGAGCCTTCACTAAAGTCATAAGGAAGCTGAAAAGAGGAGACTAAGCATTCCCAGTTCAACTGAATGGGCGAATCTTCATGAAGTTCCTTCCCTAGAGTAGCTGAAAATCCCTGGGACACATCTCTGCATTTTAAACATTGTGAGGAAATTGTACCAGCTTCTCCTCCCCTGCCTCCTTGGCCCTGGGCACCAATGAATTCCACCTCAAAGCTATGAATGTGTTGGTGGAAGCAGGTGTGTATGAGAAGAGGTGAGCTGGTTCACCTTGTTTAACCTCAACTTGCTGGTCCATATAGTTGCCAACTACCTCCTTTGACACAAAGATTTTAGATCTTCTCACCATGCTGATGTTGCCTTTTCTTTTTCTTAGCGGTGTCCTTCCACCACTGCACGTACTTAGATTGTTTTCCTTCCGCTTCTCTGTTTTGGCACGGTGTCAGAAGAAGCAATTGCTTGAAAATAACACTGGCCGACGGGTACAGTCTGATAATGCCATTCTCCCAAGACTGTTTTTGCATGCAAGGTTTCTCTGTGAAGCCTCGATTTGATCATGCAACCGGGTTCTCACAGTTTATTTTTTTTATTATTCACTTATTCCTTGGCATCCCACTGCCAAAGGGCAAGATTGCAAATGGAAGAGAACAACAGATATGCTTTGGGCGCCTTAACTCCGAAGGATAGCAATGTATTTCAATCTCCCTCTAAGAAGGCAATCTTTTGTGCAGGGGGAAAAAAAAAAGATTGTATTACATATTGTTCTGCCAGTCATGCTGTTACGCTACTCTAAATCTCCTTTTACCTTTGGCAATAGGGACACTATTTAGGATTCTTTCTCTGTGTGTAGGTGAGATTTACAGCAGTGAGGCGGCAATGCAAGATTCCTCATTAAATTCAGGAATAATGGGCTTCACTTGTTTGAGGATTCTATACGCTATTCTTTAGGGTTGGAAAGAATATTCAAAAATAACTGGAAAAGGGTAAAAAAACCCATGTTTTTTGAATGTTGAAAAACTTGATGAGAATAATCTCGGACGGATGGGAATCTTGGTGGTCTGAGATTTATCTCTGTACAAAATTCACACATTGTTGTTTTGTGCAGAAAACAGCATTTTCTGTGCAGAAAATATTATTATTTCCTCTACAAAAAAATTTATTTCCCGCACACACACACAAAAATACCATAATTGTGGACTTATTCTGTGCAAAATTCACAGAAGATGCTTAGAAAACAATTTCTTCTGTTGAAGGAAACAGCGTTTTCTGCACAGGAAATAAACCTTTGGCACAAAATAAGCCCTGAGTTTGAAGAATTCACCCCTGAAAACATTGTGGCTTTCAAAGACTTGCTCACAGTGGGAAGAAAATGGCTCAGACTGCTCATTGCTTCCTTCAAGGAGAAACTTAGTGAAGGATTACATTCCTACAGCTCTTCTTATTCAAAGTGGCTAGCAACACATAAACAAGTCTATAAGTATCAGATCTAGACTTAGGTGTGTCCAATTGGCCTGCCCAAAGCATTTCCATGCTGTTACCCCAAAAATGGCTCTCCAAGATTGGGGAAAATCAGCTGATGAGTGAGAAGGGGGATCCTGCCAAATTGGACAGAGCATGTTCAAAGAGTGGAGACCCCTGTTTTATGGCTTGCATTCAGGAAGGCATAAAATGCAAGCCATAAAATATCCAGCTATAAGTAAGAGAGGAAATACGATAAATACAATGAGCGGTATTGTATTCCTCAAGGTTAAGTGCAATCAAGTCAAATCTGACATAGAGACCTTGTCATGGGCTTGTCTATTATATACATGATATTATGTTTGTGTTTGTCACACAAATGAATATATGACTGACAGAATAAGGGCGTCCTTCTTGAACTTGGGACAAACTTTCCCAAAGTGCTGTACAGTTCTTAGAAAACCAGCTGTCTCTTTTACCCCACAATAACACAAATGAAATGAGCACAGTGTCACTTTCCAAGTGCAGGAATCTGGAACTTGTCATCCCTATCTGGAAGGAAAAAAGTGAGATTTTTCCAGGAACCTGAAATGTCATCTCCATTGCTTTTCCCATCTCCACTGCCTTTTCCTGTGCTCCACAAAGTAGTGGCTGGTGGCTTCCATATCAGTGAACCCATTGCTGAAGTAATATCACTTCCGCCCTACACTGTTATAGTGCTATTATTCCACTTTCAACATCTTGTGGAATTCTGGGTTTTGTAGTTTAGGGAGGGGTATTTAGAATTCTCAGCCAGAGAGCTCTTTGGCCTCAGTAAACTTCAAACCCCGGAATTCCACAGGATGTTGGAAATGGAATAATAGCACTTTAACAGTGTAGTGCAGAAAGACCCTTTGCTGTCAGTCCAATCAGATGCACAGGAAATGAGAGAGATGCCACACTGTTGTCTCAGACTGCAAAATGTCTCATGTGGGTCTCATAACAGTAAGTGCTGCCTTCATATCACATTTACCTTAACCTTCTGAACCTGGCTTTTTCCTGAGCTCAGGAATATATTACTTATTTGGACTACACCTCCCAAAATCAACAGGACATGGCTTGGGGAATTTTGAGAGCTGCAGCCCAGAAGAGCAAGCTTTCCAAGTTCTCTGTTTCCCTACGTCTTTCACCCATTAGCAGTAACAGGGTGCTTCTGAAATCCTATGCAGTGTAATTTTACAAATGAACACCTTCTAACCACCATTTTGGTGCACAAGACTGAAGCTATGAATATCTGACAACCCAGGTGTAGGTTTTTCTGAGAGCAGCCCAGCCAGGGCATGAAGGCAAGACAAATACCATATTCTCCTCTAGGCTTTTGAAAATACATTTTGGTTTGTTCTCCTAGGTTGACTGCCCACTGCATATTTGGCTTCAAGTCAGGGCTGGCCAAGATTTGCTGAAATCCCCTTTTTATGAGTTTGCCCTCCTGTCTGCAGAGATTTGTACCTTACCAAGCAGCTGAGTTACTCACGCCACTTTTAGTATATTATCTAAACATGTTTAAACAGAATTAAAGGAGAGAATAAAATGTTCATGGGAGAAAGTGTAATCTCTTGCTGGTCCCTTTGGCCACTCAGTTGGTGACCTAATGCCACATCATGTGGAACTCACTACTGTGAGATGCAATGAAAACCATTACATTTAGATGGCTTTAAAAAGAAAAGCATTGTTCAAAGTCGGGATAAGTTATTCTTCTTGATATCTAAGTGGCAGCTAAGAGACGCATCAGCTTAGCCAAATCCTAAAAGCTGCTTCATGTCATTCAGCTGCAAGCCATAAATCCGACTGCATATCAACTATCTAACACTGCATGGAAGAGAAAGGCCAGGTACAAAATTGTACAAGGGCTTTTGTTTCTTTGACAGCAAACTACACCTAGATGTTGGAGGACCAAGTTCATTTCAACATGTGCATGAAACACTAGTCAGCCATGCAGGAAACAGAGCAGCAGAGGTTTTACATCTGGATAGGAATCATGCAGTCCTTTTGGACTGTAATTCCCAGCAGACCTAGCCGTCGCAGTCACTGCTAAGGAATATTGGGAGCTGTAGTTGAACAACATCTGGAGAGATGGATGATTCTTCCTTCTGCTTTGCAGTCTTCCTTTTTCTCTGACAGGAAGAGAATCACATCCAAGATTTCTGGACCTCTGCATAAGGTGGAAACTCCCAGTTCTCACTACTGTGCTTATTTTTAGGAACAACATCAAGAAATAATGAAAAGCAATGGGAAATATGAAAAGTAATGGGCAGCAATGGGGAAAATATTTCATATTTAAGGGATGCAGACATACACTGATGTATAATAAGAAAAAGCAAGAAATGGTATCTTCTTTTCTCTTAAAATTCTACGGCAGCTATCTCCAACCTGATTTTTCCTTCCAAACTTGTTAGACTTCAACTCTCCATCGTTTCCTCCCCAAATGGCCCTCAGCTATGCCGGCTGGGGTATGTTGTGAGTACAAGTCTGACATATTTGGAAAGTGCCAGCTTGGGGAAGGCTGATAAACGCAGAGTCTCCAAGTTGGTGTGGATTTTTGCCAAGTCTTGCATTAGCAGAGAGGTAGTGTATATATAAAATATTTAGATTACCACCTAGGCATAAAAGAGGAGGCTTGCTTTATAAAAAAGCTGACATGGACTTTCCCAGGACAGATTTATAGAGTGATAGAAGCAAAAGGCCATTGCAAAACCAGGAACAGTTAATAAACGTCCAGGGGTTTGTTCATCTCTGCCTGTGAATCGTCAGGGCAATGGCTGCAATCTACAACAGGCTCACAAAGGACACTTGGTTCAACACCAATGTAGTCTGCAGTCTCCCAAATTTTTGGCTTCTTACTTCACACAAATTTGCATGTGGTTGATTTGCAGAGAAAAACAACCTTTTTCTGTGCAGAGTATTTCTGCACAGAAATATTTTCTGTTCAGGAAAAATGTTCCCTGGCCGCTAGAATGCTGTTTTCTGGGTAAATCAGCCACATGCAAATTTTGTGCAGAATTAATCCCAAGCTGCAAATATTCTTGTCAGTCCAGGATTTGTCTCATTAGCGCTTCTCAACACTCAAAAACATGTTTTTCAACCCTTTTCCAAGCATTTTCATTCCATCTGTAGCCACGCTCAGGGATCCCAGGCTATCTCTCTTTCAGTCACCAGACAGGACTAGGCACAGTGACATATGTATGGACCAACAAAAATACATCTATACTATACAGTACAGAGATTTGATACCATTTTAACTGTTGTCACACCATCCTACAGTATTCTATGATCTGGAGATTAGAAGATACTTAAAATTCTATGTTACAAAGTTAGTCACACACACTCCCCAAAACTATAGTACCAGAGAATTCTAAGTACCTCACCAAACTACAAATCCCTGGATTTTGTAGAAAGGAGCCATGACGCCAGTCACAGTGGTATGAAATGGTTATAAGTGTGTACTTTAGATACACTTCGATTGCAAACTATGGCCTAAATCCTATTGTAAGTTCCAACTAGACCAGAGCCACTGACTCAGTTGGATTTACCTATTTCTCAGCTGCTTTTAAAATGTCCCAGTTTCTCTTTCCTCCCCCAATTTCCTGCTTTGTCCTCAGCTTATTTCAATTCTGAAAACTGAGGCCATTTCTGCACTGCATTGTTACACTGCTATTATTCCACTTGCAACATCCTATGGAATCCTGGGTTTTGCACTTTAGAATTCTCAGCCAGAGAGCTCTTGGGCCTCAGTAAACTACAAACCCTGAATTCCACAGGATGTTGAAAGGGGAATAATAGCACTATAACAGTGTAGGGCGGAAAGGCTCTGAGTTAAAATACAAAAGCACTTTGCCCTCAATTAACTCAGTAGAGAAGAGAGGAGAGGAGGGGACAGAATCATGCCCTTCCCAGTAGCCTGAGGCAAAAGCAAACTGCTAACAGCCTTTCCTAGGTTGTGTTTCTTCCTCATTAATAATTTCTGCCATCTTGACCACATACTGAGGTAGCTTGGTCACCCACATCCCAGTTTTCATTTGCGAAATGATCGGGCATTATCTCATTGCTATCAATGACATTTAAACAGAAGTAATTCTGCACCCAGCATGTTTAATCTGAATATTATTTTTTAAAAAAAAAAAATTAAGCACTCCATTCAGGATGTTTAAATTGCACAGATGCATTTTCCAATAATTTTCAGTCAGGCCAGGGAAGGAATCTCATGAAAATTCATCCACCAGGAACCCTAATGGTCGACAGGTCTCCTCTTTCCAGCTTTGTTATGACTTTAGTGGAGATCCAGAATGGTTAATTAAGTCTATCAGTCCTGCTGCTTCCTGGAAAAGAAGCTTACCGTCCCGCAAGGCTGGGGAGGGGAGAGAAGAGAAAACCTTCTGCCAGCTTGCCTAGGTGGGCAATAAATCAACGGCTCAGCTCCAGGCAACTGGAAGCAGGCTGGGTTTTAATCCCTTAATCCTTAATATATTCACATGCTGAAGGGGAATCAGAAGCAGGAGCAATGCCCAGTTTCTGGAGATATTTGACCTGCCCTGTGAGACCCAGAGATGGAGGGAATACTGGTGCACAATTCGTTCTCAGAGTGAAAAAATGTGTTTCCTGAGCGTCATGAAACCTCATCAGCAAGAACGCCAATGAAAATTTTGTACAATTATCCTCTGGTATTTTGTACTGTTCTTTCTAAACAGATTTTTATCCTTTTTACGTGTATGTTTTAAAATGTTTTAATAATGGCCATTTCTGCACTAGACTGTTATAGTGCTATTATTCCACTTTCAACATCCTGGGGTTTGCAGTTTAGGGAGGGGCCTTTGAGGATGGCCTTTGAGACCCCTCCTTAAACTGCAAACCCCAGGATTCCATAAGATGTTAAAAGCAGAATAATAACACTATAACAGTATAGTGCAGGAATGGCCATTGTTGGTAGTTAATCTTATTTTAATGTTAACCTTTAGTGCATTTTTAACTATATTGTACTCACTTTAATTTGAAAGTTGCCTTCTGTTCCAGTCTTGGAGAAAAAAATGTGTATAAACCAATACAGTAATAATAACATTCGAGTTTTTGCAGTGTTGCAGAGTAATTATTGTGCAAAAGGAAACACTTTGTTTTGTGAATAAATAAATAGCACTTTTTTCCCCCTGCCACCCTCACTGTAGAATATTTGGTGGTGATAGCAGTGGGGCCCAGAAGCCATTGCTATTAAGACATCTCTTTGCTCTTGGATATAACTCAGCCTCAGGGACTGTGTCACAGTTTCCCCAGCCTCACAGAGCCAAGCAATTCAAAATGTTTGTTTAAAGGGAATGTTGAAAGAATGCAGATGAAATGACAGATGCTTCAAGAAGCAACAGAATCCAAATGTCTTTGTGTTTGCAGTGCTGTGAGTATTCTTATTTACAGTTGGCCCTCCACAATTGCTAGGGTTAGGGGTGCAGGACCCCCATTAAAGTGGAAAAATTGCAAAGAGCAAAATGTGTGTGTGTGTGTCTGTCTGTGTCTGTGGGAAGGAGGCTGAGATGTGGTGAGGAGAATGGACACCCAAGGTCCAAGCCAGGTCAGAGAAAGGAGAGGGAAAGGGGATAGGTAAGCATGGTGGCCATATACTTCCACTCCCTTGCCCATCTCATTCTTTGACTGGATGGGAGGCATCAGGAGAGGGTTTAGGGTGATGCAAAATTGGGCTGTGAGTCATCCTTAGCTGCCAGGCAGTGGTTGGTGGAGGAGGAAGAGGTCCAAAAGCAGATTTTTAAAAGGCTACACAACCTGATTGGAGCCAACAAGAGGGAAGGTTGCCCTGGAAAAGAAGCGCTTGAGAAGTTTGAGGGGCAGGGATTGGAGAAACTCACAAATAATCAAATCCATGAAAGTCAAACCTGCAAATGTGGAAGGCCAGCTATATCGTCGTCGTCGTTGTCGTCATCAAAAGAGCCAACTTTCATCTCTCTTAAGATTCTAGGGCAACCTTCCCCAATCAGGTTTTCCTTCCAAATATGTTGGACTTCAACTCCTATCATGTCCTCTCAACATGGCCCTTGGTTATGCTGACTGGGGAATGCTGGGAGAGCTAGGCTGCAATCCAACACCTTCTCAACACAGCATAAATATCTGCATGTGGAGCTATGCTATGCCAGTGCTAAGCCATCCCTATGCACATCAATATAGCACAACACATGGCAATAATTGGATGCCCTTCCCTATAAATTCAGGCAAAAGCAAAATGCTGTGGTTTCTCCAAGCCTGGATGCTCTTCATCATTAATAACGTTTGCCTCCTGCCCACATTCTGATGTTGCTTTAACCACACATGTCCCTGTTTTCATCAGTGAAATACTGGAGGGTATGGGAAAAGGCAGCCTCCAGGACTTGTGGCAATGTGTATCAACCATCCCATAAACCCTGTGACTTTACTAAGAGCTGTTTATCTGGCTGTTTATGAGACTGGGCAGCTGCTGGCGCTCCTGGTGTCCTAGCTCTCTTTTTGAATCTTTGGCTGTACTCTCGGTCTCCTGTTCTTAATCACAGCACAGCGAACAGTTTGCGTACGCACATAAAGAAGTCTTTTGCAACGGAACGCCATAAATCTCAAAGGATTCCAAGCACCAGCTCCCATTTGCAAATTAAAGGAGTGACCTCTAATTCTTGAAAGGACACCTTCTTGAAAATGAAGCCCTTGCATAAAATGAGGATCAGTTTTCAGTAACAAAAACAACAGCAACAGGCAAACTATTCCAGAGACAGCTAGGGCAGCCAAGAAAGCAGCAGCCACAACAACAACAACCACAATTTTGATTTTGTTTATTTATAAAAAATGACATCTGAGATCCTACATCCCCATCGATGTTTCATAACTTTGCAAATCCATACCTACGTTGCAGAAATGCAACAAAACCATCTGAGCGAGCTGTGAAGATGAGCACCTGGGCACTGGCAAGAGGGCTCCAAGGTGCATCTGGCACTCCTGTTGTTCTTCCTCGCCGGTGTCCAGGTGTGAGCTGGGGGAATGACCCTAGGCACTGCACTGCCCCTTACACATCAGTCCCTTTACCTTTGCATAAAAGATGTCCGTGCACTGTAATGTCATAGCAGCCCCTCAGTCAACACAGATGTAGATGTCCAGGTTATCTGAAGGGCCACATTCTCCCTCATGAACCAGCCCAGGCTTTGAGATCTGCTGGAGAGGCCCTTCCCTCCGTCCCAACACCCTTACAAGTATACCTGGTGGGAACACAGGAGAGGGCCTTCTCAGTGGCTGCCCCAGGCTCTGGAACTCCCTTCCTAGAGAAACCAGACTGGCACCCTCCCTCCTGTCCTTCCAGAATCTGGTAAAGACATTTTTATTCAGGCAGGCATTTTATGTGTGATTACATATGAGTGTTCGAGTTCTTAATTATGTATTTTAACATGGTTTTAATTCTTCTTGATTGTTCAATTATGAAACATGTTGATCTGCTCTTCTTTTTTGTAGTGTAGCAAACCATTCCCGTTATTTTCCTGTTATTACTGCCCCAAAATCAAATTTTCTGGTAAAGAAGGAATGCCCAGGAACACATCACCTGAGTTAACTCTGGTATCCCTGTATATCTTCAGAACTATAAGGGCTGGAAACATCGGCCTCAATCCAATTGTTGTTCCCCACTAGAGTTAGCTCATTGAATCAATAGGATTTACATAATTCTTGATTTATCATTTAACAGCTTATTCACTCTGGCTGAGATTAGCAATTGCAATTAGGGCCTTAGGCCATTTCCGCACTACACTGTTGTAGTGCTATTGTTCCACTTTCAACATCCTGTGGAATCCTGGGGTTTGCAATTTAAGGAGAGGCATTTAGAATTCTCAGCCAGAGAGCTCTTGGGCCTCAGGAAACGACAACCCCCAGAATTCCACAGGAGGTTGGAAGTGGAATAATACTACTATACCAGTGTCGTGTGGAAATGGCCCTAGACTATAGCTTAGGAAAGACAATTCTGTAGGTTCTACCACCATTCTGCATCTTTTTATCATTTCCGCAGAATCACCCCACCCCTTAGCATCTACAAGGTTCCTAATTACTATCCTTACAATTTATTTGATTTCTCTCCCATACTCCATTATTCTATTTTTCCCTGTCATATACTCCTTTCTTGCATTCATGGTTTTCTTTCTTGATTCCAACGTATAGGCCAAATACTCATGTTATACTCCACGTCTCTCTGAGACATACAAGTCTGAAATATTGGTTCATTTAAAAAGAAATTAATTGTCTCAGTCGTCTGCTTTCTGACTAGAATAAATCTTCTCTCCCACCACCTCCCCGCCTCCCACTTCAACAATTCCGCTTGTCACTTAATTCATGCTGAGTGTTTATATCTCCAAAATGCCATCCGTCACTCAAAGCTCTCTCTCTCAAATGTTCCATGAAAATTGTTATTGCAAAGGGAGAGAATGGACTTCTGTGAAAATTTTAATTTGGGCAATAAAGGCAACATATTCTTTTCAAAAAAGCCAGATTTTGGTAAACGGCAATGCAACAACATTGGCTGAGATACAGAAGGGAACAAGACAATGTTGCCCACTGTCACCTTTGCTGTTTATTTTGATGTTGGGAATGTTACTGAGAGATATTAGACAAGATGATACAATTTCTGGAGTGAGAGCAAAAAAAGAACAATATAAGCTGAGGGGTTATGAGGATGATCTTGTGATAATCATGCAAAATCCATTGGATTCAAGGAAGATTTTTTGGAAAAAAAATTAAGCTGTGTGGGATATCCTCTGAGTTTAAAGGAAATTGTAATAACACCAAACTGCTGATTAAAAATATGACCTTGGAAGAGCAGAGGTTTATCTATGGTGGGGCAAATAGGGTACATGACCCAGGCGCCAATGCCAGCGGGTTGCAAAAAACCATGCATGTAGGGAGGCGGGTGAGAGTAGGGGTAAGAAGGCAGGGGCTTCCACACTTGCCCTAGGTGCTGTCTAGTGCAGAAATGGCCATAGAGATTGGAGTAAATGACTTTTATTTAGGGTGATGTATTAGAGTGCCGTATTGACATGGAAGCCAATAGCTGTCATTGGCTGACATGACTACTAGTAAGCGAGTGTGGGAGTTCTATTCTAAAGCATCTAGAGTTCTGAAGGTTCCCTCCCACCATAAACTCTTCGTTTGCATGAATATCTAGACCTGCAAAGTACAGGCGGCTCTGCTGATCAGGTATGCATCTGAAGAAACTGTGAACAAACTTCATAAGGAAAGTGTCCTACCTTGAGAAACAGGGCCCCTTTAGAAGACAGGGCGTCTGTTCCTTTTCCATTGGGATAACAGTGATAGGCAGCATCCATGACTGGATAGCGGCTGGCAAAAAGCAGGCCACTGTTCACAAACTTAAATGTACAGTGGCCATGGCAGCTGTAGACCCCAACATCATACAGAATGTATTCAAAGTAATGGTGGAGCTGCTCTTTCAACTTCTCCGCCGCCCTTTTTTCAAACACTTCCTGCAGGCACAGGAAGTCCAAGTTGGCAGGGAAGAAAGCGGAGATCTCGTGGTCAAAGGGCTCATCCGTGTTCTTCTTTTTTCTCACAGAGGTCTTCTTCATGAGCGAGGCCTTATAGAGGAGTTTGCTGTTGACGGTGCTTTGGTCCACTGGGCCATCTCCCGCACGCACCTTCACCAGAGACTCCCGCGAGGCAGTGTAGCTATCCAGGCTCCCAGAGTCCCCTTCCTTTTGCTTGTGGTTGGGGGTTTGACCCTTCAGGCTTTCACCTTCAGCTTCTGGGGAACGGTCTGCTGGTCCCCTGCTGTTATTCACCTGGCCACCCAAGCCGTCCGCCTCTGGGTCTGAAATGTGGCCGTTGTCCTCTCCACCTATCCGGACGATACATGTGTTCCCATCTTCTCCCTCATTGGCCTCCCCTCCAGCTTTGGCATCTTTGTTGTCTTCACTATTGTTGGAACCAGAATTATCCCCCTTGTACTCCATGGACGTCGTCCTCTTGATCCCTGTGCTGACTGTCCGGTTATTGCTATCCCCACCCTGAGGTGAGACCAAGCTGCTAAAGCTTGCTGCACTGATGGACGTGTTGGTAGGAGAATCTATGTAGATTTTGATCTGAGGCCTGCTGGCTCCGTTTCGGATCCGCCGGCCAATTTCCTTCGCTCGAGCCTGTGTATTGAAAACATTGTTGAATCGGGCCAGGGAGTCTGGGAGCAGGCAAACGTTTGCAGTGCCGAAACAAAAACTTTTGCCATTGCTGGAGGATTTCCACTCTGTGAGCAGTGTGCTGCCATTGATCTGGCTTTTGTCCTGCAGCCTGGAGTAGATGTAAGGCCGCCTAGCTGACTGGAGAGGGGACCATAACAGGAAACCAATCAGGGCGAAAGGAAGTGAAACTGCCAACAGGGCTAGGTAGATGGGAGTGGTGATGATGACACACAGAGCATGGAAGTAGCATGGGTCATCTCCCCGTTGGCGCTTCTCGTAAGTGGTAGGCACAAAAGAGGCCACAAGCCGGTCTCCGAGCCAGTAACATGGGAAGATTAAGCCCCAGGAGAAGGAATGCAGTGCTGACAGAAAGCCGTTGGGAAATGGGGAAGTGTATAAAACCATTGCAACTCAGTTAGGACACCTCTTCAGCACCTTCTACATGGTGTCACCACCGTCCTCCATCCATCAGAACAATTGTCAGCAAGGAAAAGGTGGGGGGAGAAGGAAAATTTTCCTGGCAAGGTTGTGTCTTCCAGCCTGCAAGCAAGTCGTTATCACCTTAGGAGCACCATCTCATGTCTTTATGGAAAGAAGGGAAAGCGAGGCAGGGGTTCCTTTGGGCTTTGGGTGTCTGAAGGCTTCCAGGTGTATCATTGTTCACTGCAAGGAGCCATGCCAGGTTAACAGAGGGGAGTTTTTAAAAAAGTCACCTGCAAAGACAAAAAGGAAAAAAAGAGGAAGAAAAGAACTGTCATGATAAGATGTCTGTTTGGGTGGCGAGGCACAGAGCTGTATGATAACACCAGAGATCAATTTCTTCTTTTCCCTCAGGACTGTGCTCTCTAATTACAAGAATGTTGCCAGAAGGGCTTCGACTCATGTTGTTGCTTGTCTATGCTGTTGTTTTAGGGTTTGGACTTTTGACATTCCCTTCCCACTTGGGTTATCCTAGCCCCCTCCATGAATACTCAGCTTTAATGAAAAAAGACACCAGACCTTTCAGCTGTAGGAAAGCTACTATTTTGTTTGGACTACAACTCTCAGAATCCTACAGCCAGCACAAGCCACACGGCATTCTAGAACCTCCAACATTTCACAAATGAAAATGGGGACACATGTTGCCAAGAAACATCAGAGTGGGGTAAAGCAGGCAAAAGTTATTAATGGGGAATAACACCCAAGCTAGGAGAGGTTGCAGCAGTTTGATTTTTTCCTGAATTTCTACCGGGAGGGGTTAAGATACCATCCTCTCCTCTCCCCCTGCTAAGTTAATAGAGTGCAAACTACTTTTGCACTTTGAGCTGAGTTTGCAGCAACTGAAGTAAGCTGAGGACAAAGGGAGAAAGCTGGAGAATGAGAGAAAAACTGGAACATTTTAAAAGCAGGTGAAAAAGTGGAGTGTCTTGGGACCCAAGCCTGGGATTGAGTCTAGAGCTTTACAAAGCATGCCTTTAATTCAAAATTTATAAGCCTGATGGGCAGCCTTGGGGGTCTTTAAAAAAATGTATGACATTCCTTCTCTCTATTTGAGACTCCCCAATCATTTATCTCTGCTCTATCTTTCTCTCAGCAAATGCCACTTGTCAGTGATCTGCAGGTACCTGCTAGACTGTGGTGCACACGCCACATTTTATCACATCAGCTAATGAATCTTGCAAGAAGATGAAAATCTATGCACTGTGCAAGAAAGAAAAGAAAGGCCACAAAAATCACTCTGAAATATACTATTGTCAGAAATCCGTTTGCAGGTACTACTAGGAGTGTAAAAAATACTCACAAATATTCTAGTCTTCAGTGAGAAGGAGTGCGTTAACACACTGGGGCTTGAAATCTATCAGTTAGTCCTGACCCACAGACTCAACTGGTGACACAATCTTTAGGTAAATCCCACTGTTTCAATGGGCCTACGCTAGTTGGAACGAATAGAAAGACTGGGGTCCCATACGCACTCCTGAAAAACACCAGTTTTTCATTGTGAAATTTTTCACACTTTGCAAAATTTTCCCCACTGTTTGCCATAAGCAATTGTCGTAGTAGTTTTCTCCCTTTCTCCTCCTTTTTTGCTTAATTTTTACTTTTTTACATTTTTTTTAATGCTTCTACAACAACCAGCATCAACAGCATCCACGTTGGCACTTTTGTGCCAAAATCTGACTTTGCAAAACGAAATAAAACCGGGCCAGCATTCTGTTCAGTATTTAGGAAATTTTAATTTGGACTTACAATTTAATAATTGCTGGGGATTCACATTTAGGATAGTTAATGACTGAACGTGATGCCAAAACCCTAACTTTTCAGCCTGGCGGCACCCCAATCAAAGGGTTTCCAAGGTGCTGTCGACTGGAGTCCTGGAAAATGAAGTCGGTAGCACTCTTCTGGTCATGGGACACACCGGGCATTTCCGCACTACACAGTTACAGTGCTATTATTCCGTGCTATTATTACTGTATACAGTGTAGGGAGGGGCATTTAGAATTCTTGGCCAGAGAGCTCTTTGGCCTCAGTAAAGTACAAGCCCCAGAATTTCAACAAACGTTGAAAGTGGAATAATAGCACTATAACTGTGTAGGACGGAAATGCCCATTGAGACAAGCAGTTTCAGCAGGACTCCAAGGGTAGTTTTTTTTGGGGGGGGAGAGGGTGGCATCATCAGAGGTAACTACAGTGATGGAGTTCCATCACAATGCCAGCTTTCAGCCAAAAATTCTTTCTTTTCTTTTTTTTGCAGCTGATTTTTTCACCAAAACCCCCTCTCAAATTAGATTTTTTTTTTTGCTTATCAATGATGAACTAAATGCACAAAACTTTCCATCTCTCTGCCCCAACCATGCACAATGTGTCCAAAACACCTGAACTGCAATGACAAAAGGAATTGAAATTCACAAAAAGTCATGCTATAATAAATCAGTTTGTCCTAAAGATGTCTCACAATTCATTACTGTTTTGCTCAGGAACACCAAGCAACTCAGTGATTCTTTCGAACATCTCTGAAGGAACTGTAGGGCCGTATATAGTATGTACAATATATCAAAAAGGACTCAATTAAATAAGATCTAGCTTGTGCCTGAAAAATCACACGGGTGGCAACAGCGACTCTTTAATTATCCAAAACAAAGTTTGAGATACCACAGTAATGAAATTGCATTGCAAAACAAAATATACATCAAGGGAACTTAAACTCTGTCCAATCTAGTAATTATCGTGGACAGTAGAACAACCATGAAGAACTCTTGGCAGCGTGTTGGGTACTTAGAATGCTTTTATAAATCCCTGCCTAATTTAGTAATTATCCAGCAGACCAGAAATCTCTAATCTGCTACCGTCTCTGCAGCAAATAGCATACAGTTCTTAGGGTGTGGAAAGACCAAGTGGGGAAGGGACTCATTATACAAAATTATGGCATGAATTTCTGGTGGGAACGACGGGATGCGGTGCAGAAGAATCAGTCTGCATGTAATAATTAGGTTACTTTTCTTTCTCTTTTTTGAAAAGAACTCCATCAAACAAGCCATAGAAGCTGCCCCAGGGTAATTTTTCTCTTCACAGATCCATAAATATCTCCAAAGTAGTGTTTTTAGAACAGAATGATTAGAGATCAGTATAAACCACAAAGAGTTTGCCTGAATTTGGGTTACAATTTTGGTTTCCATGCTGGATAGCTTGGGTCCCCACTGCAAGAGGTGACATGGCAAAAATTAGATTTCTTACTTTTAAAAAAAAGTTCTCCTCCCTCCCAAACAGGGCTATCATTCCAGAATTCAGGGATATTGTTTCACAGACAAAATGGCAACAAGACTAGATTGTCAGAGAAAACACAAATGGGTGTAGAGCTAAACTGGGAAAATTGTGCCTCTGTAGCTGTTTTCGGAATGTAACTGCCAGCAGAGGTGCCAGCACAAGGACTGGTGAGGGATGCTGTGAGTTGCAGTGTAACAACACCCAGAGGCCTGTACAACATCCATCCTTGATGTTGAAAATACTTGAATGACTCCCGCATCCTCTTTTGACACTTAATACACAAAGATCAGAATCCTGTTAGTGACATCTGTGGGTTTAACGATGGTTTATGCACACCTATGTCCGTTTTTGGATATTTTTTAAAAAGTGATCAGGAAGAGTCATTTTTAAAAAGTGATACCAATGGTAATCAGCTACTTGGAGGGATTTGGGGCTGTACAGGTAACTACTTTTGAAGCTTCGCTTTCTAATCTTCACTAGGAACGCACAAGCACTGCCTTGCTTCCTCCAGGAAGGCTGAAAGCTTTGCGTGTGTTCCAGGTGAATGCTTCAGGAGCCTTGAGGGTGTTCAAGAAATGGCTGATGCCAGCACCATCTGTGCCACTCTCCTCCCTGGACCAGGACTGCTTGTGCGCACTGCTGAAGCATACCCTCCAACATTTCACAGATATGAAAATCAGGACACGTGTGGCTAAGCAACATCAGAGCGTGATCAAGATGGCAAAAGTTATTAATAGGGAAGAATACATGGGCTAGAAGAGGCTGCAGCAGTTGGCTTTTGTTTGAGACTAGTGAGAAGGGCAAGATTCCGGCCCATTCTCTCCTCTCCCCTTCTTTCCTCTCTTCTCCTCTCCCTCCTGCTGAGCTAACTGAAGTGCAAATGACTTTGCATTTTGAACTCATATCCCTATCACACTGTACTGTTATAGTGCTACTATTCCACTTTAACTGCCATGGCAACATTCTAAGGAATCGTGGGGTTTGTAGTTCAGTGAGGCCCAAGAGCAATCTAGCTGAGAATTCCAAATGCCCCCTCCCCAAACTGCAAATTCCAGGATTCCATAGGATGTTGCCATGGAATAATAGTGCTATAACAGTTCAATGTGACCGGGCCCTCAGTTTGCAGCAACTGAAGAAAGCCTGAGGACAAAGAGACAAAGTGGGAGGAGAAGAGAGAAACCAGGGCATTTAAAAGCAACTGAAAAAGTGGAACAATGAGGGTTAATCCAGACTATCCCTGCCAAATCCTTCAGTTGAGATACCTTCAATGAAGCCCTAGTGACGCAGTAGTTAAATGCTGGTGCTGCGGCCACGAGGTTGTGAGTTCAATCCTGCTGGGCTCCAGGTTGACTCAGCCTTTCATCCTTTCGCAGGTTGGGAAAATGAGTACCCAGCTTGTTGGGATCAATTAGCTAACACATTGTAAACCATTTAGAGAGCATTTAGCTGATAAGCGGTATAGAAATACACATGCTATTGCTATTGCTATGAATAGTCCTTCTTTCCATAGAAGACAGATCCCAAATCCAACCACTGATCCATCTTGACCCTTTCCTCCCCCTCCTCCTCCTCTTTCTAATTAAACTACAGTTGATCCTCCACTTTTGCTAAGGTTAAGGGTGCAGGACCCCCACAAAAGTGGAAATATGAGTGTCAGGGGGGAGGGAGGCAAGGCATGGTGGGGAGAACAGGCACCCAGGGTCCAAACCAGGTCAGGGAAAGGGGGTGGGTTGGCATAGTGGCCCCATAATTCCTCTCTCCTGCCCCTGCATTTGTGTCAGGGGCATTGGGAGAGGGTCTGTGATGTGAAATCAGGTTGCAATCCATCCTTAGGTGGCCAGGCAGCAGCTCATGGAGGATGAACAGGAGGACCAGAGGCAGGTTTTTAAAGGGCTGTCTGGCCTGATTGGAGCTGCCAAGAGGGATGGTTCCCCCAGAAAAGAATCTCCTGAGGTGGGGGGAGGGCAGGGGTTGGAGAAACTCATAACTATTCAAATCTGTGAAAGTAAAATCCATAAAACAGGGAGGGCCAACTCTATTTATATCCTTCCCTATATTCAAGGATCTCAGGGTCATGTACAATAAACACAATATAAACATTTTAAAATGGTTTAAAACACTAAGGATAATTTAAACAGATTAAAATGATACTAACCAATCTGAAAAATTAAGTCAAGACAGTTTAAACCCAGTTGAAACAGCTGAAGAGAATTCAAAACAGTGCACCTGCCTGGATTTGGATTACATCAATTAGATCGAAAAGGCTTTAGTAAAAAGCCATGTTCGGACTACCACTGAAATTATCCCACGTGTGCAAAGGGAGCATATGCCACAACCAGGGGCCATAGCATACAAGGCTCTCAAGAAACACAAGATATTCTTTTTTTGCCTGGGCTTTCAGTTGCAAAAGTTATTAGACTGAGAAGCAATTGCAATCGACAGGCAGCCATTGGCCTCAAAAGAACCAAAAGCTGGTTTGGGCAGAACAGCTTAGAAATTAAGAGTGGGTGGGACTGATTTTTGCTGCAGGGTTGGCCCTATCTTCTCCCCCCGCTCCATTGCTCCTCAAAGGACACGTGCACCTTCTTGCAAGATGGAAGCAGATTGATGACTCTCCTCTCACCCACTCTCTCTGCTTCAGGCTGCCTGTCCAAATGGGTTTATCTTCTGTTTCATTTTGCCATCGATCTTCTCAAATCTTTCTTCAGCCCTCTCTGGGATTTTCCTTATTTTTTAAAAAAACTGATGCCGCACTACTTAAAAGTCACCTCCAGACTCCAACAAAGGAGGACAAAACTGCTTCTTGACTGGCACAAGGACCAGCAGCCACCCCAGCTGTCTGGATTCGGCAGGGATGGCCCCGACTGGAGGGTATGTTCCTGCCCTACACCACTGTTCACCCCATTCAGGGAGTGAGGCATCCCTTGACCTTCTGGGTAGCATTTTCCGGGTAGCATTTTCCACCTTCTGTGGAATTCTGGGGTTTGTAGTTCCCTGAGGACAAAGAGCTCTTGGGCTGAGAATTCTAAATGCCCCTCCGTAAACTGCAAACCTCAGGGTTCCATAGTAGGTTGAAAGTGGAATAATACCACTATAACAGTGTAGGGCGGAAATGGCCTAAGACTTCAGTGTGAAAGAGCACAGCTGCCATATATTCTCCAGCACAGCTTTGGAAAAGGGAACAAGTGTGGAAAATTTCTCTAGTTTCTTCTCCTAAGTGGAGGGATGACAAGGTTTGAGTATTTAAAATGTATTTAGTATTTGATCAAATCTGCCATTTATTCTGGCTAAATTTAATGATCATGCATTTAACAGTGGCTGCTTGTTTACACCGATGAGAATAACGTTCTCCACTTGGCAAACATGCTAGAAAAGAATGATGAGAATTAATCAAATACTGGTTAACTTTTTCTATTTATCTCTTGGTTTCATTCCTTAAAAACTAAATCAAACAGCTCCTAGCCTTCTCCAGATATGATACTCAGGTGGCCTACAAGCTACCGGAGTCTTCTGTAAACAAGCTATCAACTTAATTGGGCCATGTTATGATAGTGTATTTCAAAGCATGTATTTGTAAGTTACACGAGAAGCTTGGCCGTGGGCAGTGCAGCCACCGGCTTCGTCTCTGCAGGAAAAGTCCACAAATAGTCCCATCATTCTTTGTTTAATGGAATGGAGCCAGGGAGGCTATGCCGTGTGTTCTGTATTAAATGAAATTCAGAGCACCATGACCTGGACCTATTTATACGTGCACAAGGCACAGGGGACATTTCAAATGCAAGCGTTTATTGGCCAAGCAAATGTGGAGATGAACGGAAAGATACACACAGCCCTCTGGGCCAGCAGTTCATTAGATTTCGACTTCATAAACTGGATTCAAATCCCATTTCAGCTGCCAAAGTGCCTGGGTTGCCTTGAGCAAGTGGTTCTCTCTCAGGGCCATCTCAAGCCTGGTATATTTCCTACAGCAGTGTCCACGCTCAAACCCACAGCGGGACCTAAACCTGTGGGAGACTCAGGGTCATTTCCATACTACTCTGTTATAGCACTATTATTCCACTTTCAACATCCTGTGGAATTCTGGGGTTTGTAGTTTACAGAGGCCAAAGAGCTCTCTGGCTGAGAATTCTAAATGCCCTTTCCTAAACTGCAAAGTACAGGATTCCACAGGATATCAAAAGTGGAATAATAGCACTATAACAGTGTAGTGCGGAAAGGCCCTCAGTTGGAGTATCACTAGCAAGCCCTGGTCAAAGAAGGGAGCTTCAGGGAAAACAGCTGGCAGGGCTGACTCCAATCATTTCACCATCTGAGTCAAAGAACAAGGTGGCTCAACCACGTTCCTCCAATATAAAAGTGGGACAGACCAGCAGTTGACTCTTATTTCAGCACTGGCGACAGCACAATGTCAGATCTCCAACTGCTATGATTAATCCTCTGCAGTTTCCCTTCCTCCCACTTTTCCCCTTTGTCCTCAGCTTACTGCCCTTGCTGCAAAAGTAGCTTGTCCTCAGTTTACTGCGATTGCTGGAGTCGCACCCTTCCTAGAAGGCTCAGGCAAAAGCAAAATGTTACAGCCTCTTCTAGCATGGCTGATCTTCCTCATCAATACATGTTGCCATCTTGATTATGCTCAGATGTTGTTTGGTGACGTGGGTCTCAGTTTTCATCAGGCAATGTCCTCTGCTACACCTGAGGGCAGTAAGGTAAATGTAGGGGCACAGAGCAGCTCATGTGGCAGGCACAGCTCTATGTACATTGAATCCTGCTGCTACTTTGGGCAGTGGTCACATTCTGTCTAATAGCAGGGCCAGCCCAGAGAGATAGAGGCCATTTCCGCCCTACACTGCTCTAGTGCTATTATCCCACTTTCAACAGCCTGTGGAATTCTGGAGTTTATAGTTTACTGAGGCTCAAGAGCTCTCTGGATGAGAATTCTAATTGCCCTTACCTCAACTGCAAACACCGGATTCCTCACGATGTTGAAAGTGGAATAATTGCACTATAACAGTGTAGTGTGGAAATGGCCAGAGAGTGGCAATTGGTGATGCATGGTTACCAGAGAGAAAAGAGATCCCTTATTGCAGTGGTTCTCAACCTGTGGGTCCCCAGATGTTCATGGACTTCAGCTCCCAGAAGCTCCAGCCACTATGGTCAATGCTCAGGGCTTCTGGGAGCTGAAGTCCACAAACATCTGGAGACCCACAGGTTGAGAACCACTGCCTTATTGCCTCATGACCACGAATTACACATATGTATGACATCAACAGGACATATTTTCAGATGCCAAGCCAAAATTTATTTTGGATAGCTTTTGTGGCAACACTGCCATTTTTGTTTTGTTTTGTTTTGTTTTTTTCTGATTTGGAGGTATCTCTTTTTGGGGAAAGGGGCTTTATTTTTTGCCATTAACTCCCATTGGTATTTGCCAGTTATTGCTTCTACTGGGTTTTTTTCCCTCTGTCAGTTTTAGCTTTTGTCCCTTTTTGATTGATTTGCTGCTTGGTTTGTTTGAACAGATGTATTTTGTAAGCCACCTCTTTTTTTAATAAACAAAGCAAAGGTTATGCATTTTTTTAAAAAGCAATAATCATCAGGATTTTGTATGCTTGCATGAAAGGATACAGTGTTAATTGATGTACAAAGATGCAAGTCTGTCTCCATTGGATGTTTTCTGCTATAGATCAAAACAGCATACTCCTGTCTAAAGAACAAATCTGAGGCCCCAATTCAATTTTAGAGAAATTATTGGAAGCGACATTTCCAGTGATGGGTAGAGCCAAAGGAAAAAGGGGCAATACCAAAAAATTAACTTATTGTAGCTTAACGCTCTTACCAACAGGAACTAAGCCTTAGGAAAGGGATTTAAACCTCTTAAAATTGGGGAAAGTTGGGAAATCGGCAAATGAGAGAAATATGAAGGAGGGGGTCTAGGGGGATAGATTGGAATTCCAGGAGGGGCAGATTCACTCTCAGGTTTACCACCCCTTTGTTAAGGGATAGTGCTTTGTTTTGGACACCACACTCAGGAAAGTTCAAATCACCCAAAGCCTGTGACACAGAATTTCCTCTCTGCCACTCCAAAGTGCACGAATGGATCTTACAGGCCTTCCCTTAAAGAGGGTAGGCTTTGGCTAAACATCTACAGAAAAATCTGATCATAAAATCAGGTTGAGAATAGGAAAAATGACCTAGAGCAGTGGTTCTCAACCTGTGGGTCCCCAGATGTTTTTGGACTTCAGCTCCCAGAAGCCCTGAGCACTGACCATAGTGGCTAGGGCTTCTGGGAGCTGAAGTCCACAAACATCTGGGGACCCACAGGTTGAGAACCACTGCCCTAGAGGAAGGGTATTTTTTTCCCAACTGGAGGCCTTCAATCTCCTATTGGGGTCCTGCACCTTTAGATTTCCTTCATTAAGCAGTATATCTTCCAACTGTCCCAATTTGGCAGTCTCATTTACTCCTCTGTCATCCCACCTTTTAAGCTGCTTTTAAAACGTCTCGATTTCTCTTTCACCTTCAGCTTTCCCCTCTCTTTCCCCCAGTTGACTTCAGCTGCTGCAAACAAAGTGCAAAAGTAGTTTGCACTAGATTAATTCAGTAGGGAAAGAAGAGAGGAGGGGACAGAGTCTTGCCCTTCCCAGTAGACTCAGGCAAAAGCAAACTGCAGCAGCCTCCCTGAGCTTCTGCATTTTTTTTCTCATTAATAACTTTTGCCATTTGGATCACACTCTAGTGTTGCGTGGCCACATGTGTCCTGGTTTTCATCTGTGAATTGTTGGAGGGCATGGAACAGAGTGCTGGAATCTATAAGGGCCCCTTCCATCGCTTACAGTGCTTGGAAGGTCAGAGATTTGCTTGTTTTGGACAACGCAGAAGATTTATTTTGTGTAAAATAGGTCTGTTTACATTGCTTCTTGCTTGTCTGTCAAATTATCCCAGTGGAAAGAGAGTGATCTTTTTTTAAATAAAACAGCAAACAGTACAAGCAGTGTACTGAGGCCACGTGGCAGACGAAAATCAATGGCCTTTTGAGATATTTCTCAACTGGGGACTCTGTATTTCCTCATAAAAACAAAACAAGAAAAACTCGACCAAGTGGGTTTTCCCTTTTACCTGCTGCCACACCAGTTCCCTTGCAAAGTATAAAATGACTCAGTTTAAGACTTGTCCACCTACTGTATTTAATTAAGAAGGGGAAGACACAAGGGGAACAAGGAAGAACTATCTCTGAATGGAAGCAGTTTAAACTCAATTTATAGCTGAGGATAATGGGAGGAGGAGAGAGAAACTGGGCACATTTTAAAACCAGCTGGAAAAGAGGGAGGACAGAGGATTATTTGGGACTATCTCAGCCAGACAGTTGGGCAATAAGTGGGACAGGTGGGCAATAAGTGATAAAACCAGCATGTGGTCAAGCTACTGTTTTGGATTGCAACTTCCTGAATGTTGAGAACTGGTGGATTATGGGAGTTACAGTGATTTTTTCCCCTTAACTTGAATGTGTAACTTTTCCTTATGTGACATATTTTCTGGTTTCTTATGTTAAAATGGATCTTGACAATATTTTAAAACAATCACACACATGCATACATAATTTCTCTCTCTCTCTCTCTCTCTCTCACACACACACACACACACACACACACACACTTTAACAGGCTGGCAGCATGTAAAGAAAAAAAATTCTCCCACCCACTAGCTGGCTCCATTAAATATTTTCAAAGTAGAGAAGTCTAGTTTTCAAATCCTTATTTGGCATGGAGGAATGGAAGCACAAGCATGTGAATCTGTGACACTAAGCTCTGTTTATACGGGAGAAACGGAATGGGCTGTATTTGCAAAACACCTTTTGGTCTGGTTTAGCCTTCTGCTTCGTTAGAGCTGCCGTAAATCACTCTATATCTAAATAAATCTCATCCTTGTGGGCAACTTGTTTAACAGACTTCAGTGAAGGTAGGGTGATGCTTGTTTTCACAATCTCCCTTAACAGCAGCAGAGGGAAGGAAGGAAGGAAGGAAGGAAAGAAAGAAGGATCTTTCTGAAGACTTGATGGAAGGCTATCAAAGTGATCATCATATCTTCCACAGATCATTAGAAGTAAAACCCTGAATTTTATACCCAATACCCAAGGAATCCTGCAGCTAAAGCTGATGTCCCTACTCTCATTGGGTGGATCCAGAATTAGTCATGTTTACAAAAGACTCACTGAAATCAATAGAACAAGTTAATCAAGATCTTGGCTTACAGCACTCTCGCGCCAAACTTTTTGGCATGCATTGATTTAAAACATCCCCCCCCCCGTGTTTGGTATTTAGGGTGTGGAAGTTCACAACCTATTGTGTGTGTGTGTGTGTCTTCAAGTCACCTGTCAATTTAGAGCGACTCCATGAATTTCATAGGGTCTTAAGCTAGGAATGCTCAGAGATGGTTTTGCCAGTTCCTTCCTCTGAAATATAACCTGCAGAACTTAGTATTCATTGGTGGTCTCCCATCCAAGTACCAACCAGGGCTGATTCTGCTCAACTTCCAAGATCAGACAGGCTCTGGTACCTTCTACTGTCCTAATTTGGCAGGGACAACACCACTTAATCGTCTGTTGTCCCATTTTTTAAGCTGCTTTTAAAATGTCCCAGTTTCTCTCTCTTTCCCCACTTTCCCCCTTTGTCCTCAGCTAACTCAATGGCTGTAAACTGAGCTCAAAGTGCGAAAGTTGCTTGTACTCAGTTAACTTGGTGGGGGAGAAGAGAAGTGGGGTGGAATCTTGCCTTTCTCTGGGGCAAAAGCCAAATGCTACAGTCCCTCCTAATCTGTGTGTTCTTCCTCATTAACAACTTTTGCCATCTTGAATACATTCTGATGTTGTTTGGCCTTAACCATACGTATCCTAAATTTCATCTGTGGCATATTGGAGGGTATTTAAGTCTCCTTTAGCTTATATTAGTTAATGCAGAGATGGAAAAGAATGTTGTTGAGCTTGTAATTTGCAATGAAAATATCTGTTTGGTACCTCCCAAGTCTCATCTGTGAGGCAAAGCACAGATGGTCTTCAAAAACTGTGCATTTGCAAGGCTTAAAAAGAAACATAGAAACCCACACATCCATTTTAAGAATGCAAATACTTAAAACACATCTATTTGAATAGTATGTACAAACACGCTCTAGTCAAAAGACAGAAGACTACAATCAAGAAATGTGTACAAAAATATGCAAAGCTTTCTTTTAACATATTTATAAAAAAGCAGTGATTTCTGAGTAAAACAAGTCTTGCAATCTGATATGAAACAAGGATGGGATCAGAATGTAAATGCGATTCAGAGAAATACGATGAAATTGAGAAGGAGAAAATGCCATTTTTCCAACAATGAGCCGCAGGGGTGCTCATGAGACAGCTGAGATAAATTGCACCCATTTTACTCCACCCCTCCTGCAGTGCAAACAGGGATTATTCTCAGAAGTGAATTAATGCACATGGGTCCACTAGAAGTGAATTAATGCACATGGATCCACTAGCACCATTTATACAATGCTGGTTGTTGTTACCCAATGCAACTATGGTGAGACATATTTTTCTGGACAGGGGTAAGAAAAGTCAAATCCAAGCAGAACTGACACTTTACGTAATTCTGATCAACAGAATTTTGTCATCCCTAGGCGCTTAGCTTTTAGAATGTTTAATGAGATATAAAAGAGGGTAACAAGTATAATGGGGAGTCTAATGAGCTTAATTATCAGTACATTGCAGAGTACAGGGAGAGTTTTATCTGTGATAATGGTCTAGAATTTTACCTGGCAAGCACTCAGTGTTCCCATGAGACTCTGAGGAAGAAGCCAAAAGAAAAAAGAAAAAAAAGACTAGCACAATGAGAAAGAAACAGCTTCCCAGCTAACCTTATTTAATTAGGAAATTTCAGATAGGAAGAAAATCAAGAATTCATTCATTCGTCCTGCTTGGCCACTAGTCAATAAAGTCATGCTAACCTACATGGGTGTGACAGTCGGCAGTTATCTTCAGTTCTTAGAGGTAGCCCTGCTATAATATATTATTTATGGAAAATCCCTTTGCGGCGACTTTTCCGTCATTCTTTCACAGGCAAAGAAATAGACCTCCATTTATGTTATATGCTGTTTATAAGCCAGATGTTGGCAAACTTTGGACTTGTGAGATCAACTTTTTAAAAAATGAAATCCTCAGAGCTACCAACGGTGAAATGAGGTTTAAAATGTTGGTTCAAAGGGCAGATCTAAATTCAACATGGGGGCTTGGAGGAATACTTGCTACCCACTGAACCATATAGTACTACCCTGGAATGTCCTGCTTCTGGAAATATGAATCTACATCTAAGATGCTAGCCTTCAGAGATCCTCGCAGTATAATTGTAGATGGGATGTTGACTTTTTATTGTTGCTACTGGTAAAGAATTGGGAGTAGGAAACAGTTCTCAATCTACTGCATCCTACCAGTCGTCCCAGTCTGTCTTCTATACTCTCATAGTAACACCAAGATGCCAAAAGTTATTTGCGAGGAAAAACCCTACAACCGTTTACTTTTGCCTGAGTCTATGGTGAAGAGCAAGATTGTTCCCTCTCCCACTCTCGAGGCAATTGAGTGCAAACTACTTTTGCACTTTGAACTCAGTTTGCAGCGACTGTAGCTGAAGAGAGAAAATGGGAGAAAGAGAGCAAAACTGTCTTAAAAGCAGCTGAAAAAGTTGGATGACAAGGTATTAATTGGGACTGTCCCTGTCAAATTGGGACAGTTGTAGAGAATGGACTTGTGCTTTGGCAATTGATCTCAACCAATGAGGACATATATATATATATATATATGGGGGGATTCTGGGGTGCAAAAAGGGACTTGGGATAACATACAGTCCACGGGCCACCTTTCCCCACTCCATTTTATGGAATATATTGCATTTTTCTCCAAGCTCTAATGTCATGCCAGTGAATGTGTAAACCGGCCTTGTTACATTCAAATGAAATATGAACCTCATTATTTGCCAACATGTCCAGATTTAGAGTTCCTTTTGTGGATGTGCTGCTACTGTAATGAAACATGAAACAGAAGAGCCCGATATAAGTCTGATCTCCTTGAGTTATGAACTTATTACATGCAAAAGTGCAATTTTCTCTAATGCGGTCTCTGTAATTGAAAATCATTTGCTACTAGTGGCCTTCTTGTCCACACAGATATAACTACTGATCATACTGACTTAGAGATCCATGGCTTCACTGCTCTGAAACTAACTTGCCGACCCATACAGATGCAAAGAGACATCTCAGCATCGAAAGGGGATGGAAACAAGAAGAAAAATTTGTTGCACAAAACAGAGGGATGGATCCAAGTTTGAGTGCATCTTGAGAAAAGTGTTCTGCTGTGCACTCCAACGTCTTTCAATGCACCTGGCTGGCTTTTGGTGAGAGAAGTGCTCTGGGCGTAGTGCGCAGCTGTATTTCATGACAATTTTAATTTCCTACAATGTCTGAGAGAAACATTATGGTCTCTTTCACCCTACACTTGGACAGGGGGATGATTCCACTCTAATTGCCATGGCTCCATTCTATGGAATCCTAGGATTTGTAGTTTGGTGAGGCACTAGAGCTCTCTGGAAGAATTCTAACCACAGAAGTAAGGTCAAGTGAGGGATGGAGAAAGAATAGGGAGGATTGCCTCAGGGTCATTTTGAATCCTGAGAAGAAAAAAATGCAGCCATAACAGTTAAAGTGGAATATAGCACCTTAACTGTGTGGTGTTAGAGGACTCAAGTGCTTCCCCAAACCAAAACCACAATTAAAGTGGAATCCTGGTACTACAATTCTGTTGGGTGAATGGATGTCTGCAGAACTCTGGGAAGTAAAGGAAGTTCTCAGGCCTAAAGCAGAGATTATTTTCAGGAACTAATTTTGACTCTGGCATGGCTATTTACCTTATTAGACCAGGGTGGGTGGAAAGAAATGGCATCTAATTTTCCCAGAAAAACTGATTAGCAACCAATAATGTAACTTGGCCTAGATGCTGCTTTTCCTAGCTTGATGACTTCAATTAAATCACACAGCACACTGAGTAATTCTGCAAGGACTGTCACTCAAGGCTGGTCTCCATGGTAATTCCTACCCACTCCATTTAAAAAAAAAATAATAATAATCTGGCATCAGTGGGGTGCGATAAGAACACCAAGAAGCAAAAAAGGAAGAAAAACGTTTACACAGGGTGAGGAAGGGAGCGTTCGCCTTAATGTGCTTTAGTGGCTGATTATCTCACGCTGAAGAATTCAGATTAAAATCTTTCTCCCATGAATGGCTCTCAACCGCTCCCTTGGCGTGCAGAAGCAACAGCGAAGCTGATGGGCTTTCCACTGGGTGGGTGGGAGGAAAGCTGTAATCAAAATCAAATTTGCATGGTCCTTTTTTCAACCTGTGTAATTTATAGGGCGCCACGTTGGGGGGCTTGTAAGGAAGCCTCACTTGGTAAATGAGAGAAGACTGGAGTGCAGAGAATCGTGGCTGAGATCCTACATAAACCAGGTGGAGCATCACACATTGTACAAGGTGCATCTGCGACAAGAACAACCGCTCAACAGTTGAAGGTCTGTCTAAGGGCACTTCCGCACTGCACTATTATAGTGCTATTATTCCATTTTCAACATCCTATGGAATCCTGGGGTTTGCAGTTTAGGGAGCGGCATTCAAAATTCTCAGCCAGGGAATTCTTTGGCCTCAGGAAACTGCAAACCCCAGAATTCCACAGGGGGTTGAAAGTGGAATAATGGCACTATAACAGTGTGGTGTGGAAATGGCCTTAGTTTAATGTTATCTTTTGTCTTTTTTTCTTTTCTTTTCTTTTCTTTTTTCTTCTTTTCTTTTCTTCTTTTTGCTTTCCCTCCTGCCCCGGATATATAACCCTTTGATTGTGAATTAGATTGTTTGTGTTCGTGTTAAAATTAATAAATACATTTTTTAAAAAAAAATCTACAGTGCATTTACCCAAGCTGCAGAGCCTGTACTAGGCATGAGATTAATATATGTGATTAAACCAGAGCTCAGTCCATATCTCACTCGGGGAGCAGCGTTATTAATCCAATCGTCAGTTCCCGAAGAACAATACTTTCTCTCTGGGGAAAGGCACATTTCAGAAAAAAAGCATATTCAACACTGGAGCCAATGGGTCTACTCTAGCTGCCATTACCCAACAGGGTTCCAGCCAAAGAGTTGCACATTCTTGGCCGGGACTTTCAACATCCAGCCTCCTTTTTTTTGCTGGGTTGCAGGCACAGCAAGTATGCATTCCTCAGTTTATATTTCCACTTGCAGATACACAATGGGTTGGACAAGATCAGTACGCAGCGTAACAATACCCAAATCCCAATCATAAATGAATGGTTTACCAAGCTGATGACAACTGCAGAAATGGACAGACTGACAGAAAGACTAAAAAGTTCACCAGAATTTGGCTTTGGTCAAAACTGGTATCTGCTTATTGAATATTTGAGAGAAAACAAGGATGAAACTATGATTTCAGGGTTTTGCTCTTGTTACTGCTGTTGCTAATTTATATTGTTCTGTTTGGAATAGAAGAATTTATAATATGTGCTAAAAAAATTATAGGTGATTTTACTTTGATGCTATAAATTGTCATCTTCGAGAAGTATACATAACTATATATACTTCTTTTTTATTATAGATTAATGTTAGTTGCTTATTGATATTCATAAGTTTATACCTCTCTTTTAGAAGTGTTTTATACTGTATAAGTGAGACTATGCATAAATGTTACCCAAGTGGTTGTTTTTGTTGTTGTTTTTTTGGATTATCTCATTATGCTAGTGTGTGTGTGTGTGTGTGTGTGTGTGTGTGTGTATACATATACATACATATACAGAATTCTAAGAACGGCTGACAGTTGGGGCAGGAGCCATCTTTTAATTAGGTATATGTTTATTATGTCATTTCTGTTTTTCTTTCTTTTTATTACTAGTGTTATTATAGTTATAGCTATGTCAGAATTTTATGTCAATTTATTTAGTATGTGTTTTATTTGTTTAGGATTGTTTAATATTGTTGTATTGGTAGTTATTGTATTTCATGATGTTTTGTTGTTTCAATAAAAATAATAGTTAAAAAAAATTAAAAAGCATAAGGCTGGTGTAGCACAACCACTGTGTAACTGCATGAGTGTAGATTTACCCTACATAAGGTAGGATGTTGGCCAATATCCGAATTCCATTTGGCTTCGACTTTTGTTCCTGGGCAGAATTCAGGAGTTAAGGACTGTGGAAGAATCCCTTGATTCAGTACAGAGTATGATTTGGTGGTTCAGATTGGGCTCTTATTCAATTCAGAGTTATTCTAACCTGATCCAACTCATATCCTGATTCCAAACCGAGAGTGTGCATAAGAGCTGACTCGCACATAATGCGGACTACATCCGGGGGGGAGGTCAACACACTTTGTTACTTTGATTGTGACTCTTTCTCAGGGACTTGGAATTGAATTAATGGACAGTGTTTGAGCCAGAATGCTGGAGCAGTCAATGTGGCGTAGAAGTTAGAGAGCTGGAATTGGAAGATCTAGATTGCAGTCCGCACTAAATCACGTAACTCCTTGGGAGTCATTCTCTCCCAGCTTGACCTACCTCACAAGGATGGAAATGTGAGGCTGAACTGGAGTAAGCTACCTTGAACTGATTGGAGGAAAAGAAAGGTAGAAATATAGCTATGTGAAATGTAGGTAGTTGATTAATAGATGAATTTCACATGGCAGGTCTTAGAAATCTGGAAATCTATGGTTGCTTCCAAGTCACGTTTTAACTTGAAGCAGTGGTGGCTGAACTATCTCAGATAACTCCTTCAAAGCTATCCAAAACCTGGAGCAGATTTGTTAGCACACAGATATGGGACCCAGCGTCTAAATGAGCTATCCAAGGTGCCAGACCAATTTGAGGGATAGGATTTAGCACTTTGGACAGTGCCGTCAAAATCTGACTCCTGGCAGTTCTGTCTTGTTAGAGGTTCCCGCTGCCCCAGTCTAGTGCATTCAAATGCCTGCTTTTTATCACAACAGCACAATGTTCCAGCCAACCCCAACCTATTAAAGCTCTATTCATTGACTTCCACTTATAGAATTACACCTCGCTGAGTCCAGTTTTGATACAAAAGCAGAGAGAGACTGCAAAGCGAAAGCACAGCCTTCTCGGTCAGGTTACTTTGCATTTCCCTCGTCATTCCGGCTGATTTGCATCTCTCTCTATTCAGCATTTCAGCTCTGCTGAAAGCCTTGCTTGCCCCAAACAAGAGCTGAACCCTCCCCATCCCCTTGGTAGAAGCTTTTGGCTCTGGTGCATAAAATATTCACAATTTTTCTTATTTTCAGAGAGAAAGTTTTTCTTTTCTTTTTTTTAAAGGTCAAACTCAGTGAGAATTTTCAGCCCTGTGTTGACAGCAAAAAGACTTTCATCCCCCCCCCCAAAAAAAACATACACACCACAAAAGCATTATATATTGTATACAGTGCAATGACTGAGCTCCTACCTTAGGGGTGCATAGCATAAATTTTCACATGCAGAGTTAAACATTAATTATGCTATGCCTTCCTTATGTCGAATGGCAACATTGTGCAACCGAAACAGCCAGCATCCTGATAGTGACATGTGCAAGCATAGGTCCCCCTTCTACCTATGCATGTCTCGTCCTTTGGTCGCATGGAGGTTGCTATTTTCTTCCACCCTCCTCAATGATGCAAGTTACCCCCAGACCCATAGTTTTTCTACAGTATCCCCCCGAATTCCCGTTCTGTGACTGGAAGATAGGAGAATTTTTTTCTTTGTTTTTCCCTCTCTTCTTTTTTCTTTTTATATTTTGAATACTTATTGGAGTGATTAACACTAATATACATACAAAAAAATCATTCCAGCAATTAATACAAAGCCAATAGTGCTTCACCTGTAACTATTAAATTAATTGTCCACATATATCACACACACAGACAATATACACACACACAGATATATATATATATATACACACATACACACATATACACACGTGTGCCCGTGCGTGCGTGCATGTGCGTGCATGCATGTGTGTGTATTAATGTTCAAACTGCTAAAACCTTTCCCTCCTTCCCTAGGAAACAAATTTAATTTTTATGTAAAACCCCTTTCCTTTGATGTGGATAATTGTATTAATTATATCTTTTATCATTTTGTACCCCTTCCTTTCTTTAACTGTTTCTATTATTTTGTTCCACTTCCTTGGCCAAACACCTCCTTTTGACTGATCCATATACCCCTTTCTTCTTTCTACTACAAAATCAAATATATATATATTCTGAAATATAATACTGCCATCTATTCCCCTTCCATTTTTGTTCGTCTTTCCATCAGAATGTAGTAACTGCCTGAGTTGCCCTCAAGATTTGTTTTAGCAAGTATTCCTCATCTCTATTGAGTCCCAAATTCTTTATGTTTAGAATCATGCATTTTTCTTTATTTAGTTCCAACTTTTCCCTCTTATTCCATTTATTCTGTTAAAGGGGATAAGAGAAACGTCTGGTTATGTCTCACAAACAGACACAAACCAATGATATCATGCACTAAGACCCGGACAGATGTCAGTGGAAGACGTTATCAGTCTGCAGGATGATAGGCATTGTAGGATCTTGGCCCTGAAGTGCAAATGAACGCACAGCAACACATGCTTGTGCACCCATGCATAGTGAGCATCCATGTGCAATGGCACCACACACTGAACTACGTTTCCATAGTGTTGAGCTGAATGTGGCTGTTCTGCTTCAAACAAAAACGTCCAGTCACTTCTGCTGGGGAATGGACACATCCACTAGACACCATCTGGGTTCCAACCAACCTTTTCTGTGCAAAAAGGCTTCGTGAAAAGCTTGCTGCAAGTTTCATAAAATATCTTCTCCTCCACCATGAGGAAAAAAATGCATGAAACATATTTAAACAAACATACTGAAGACTGGCATTGTTACTCTTGGGAACCTGATCATCATTGGTTTGAGGGAGGAGAAGATGCACCTGCATTTCAATAAAATTGTTTCTAAAATGTTGGCTAAAAAACAGATGGCCTTCACTTTGATGTTTTGTTGATTTATAGGAAAGAGGTTTGTTGGCACAACAATTTAATGATGCTTGTCCTTGCTGTAATCACTGGCTGGATGCTGTTCATCAGGTTCCTTGATTAGGGTGTTATGGGGAAATTTCCTGAAGAAGCACACAGAGCAATTGGGACATGGAGACTGAACTGTCTCTCCACACTCAGAACTCAGAACTTCTGAGTATATCTGACAGCCATTCAAAAGCAGCACAGATTCCCCACCCAAAAGTCTTACAAGCACTTGAAAAAAGGAGCAGATTTACTGGCTTAACCTTTCACAGATATAATAAATCTTGTCATCTTTACAACTTTGGATTGTTTTAGCTGCCACCTACTAACATGTTGCTCTTCTGGAAATTGTCATAAACTCTTACAAGGCTCTATTTGGTGGAAACGTCACAGAAATGTTGGCAATCGTATATCCCAGTACCTGAGACCAAGCCTTACTGAACAAACTTTTGAGAAGGAGAAGGTCAGACCATTAGAAAACTTTGGATGGATTTCAGCATGGGGCCTGAATCTTTATAAGTGGACTTACATGTGCAGAAAATAGAACTGAGCAGTTTTCCAATGTGCTACTGTGACATTAGAGCATGCAGCCACTTGCTCACAACAGTGGAGTAACAGATGTCCCATGGCTCAGTGCCCAATGGGCACCAACAGGAGTGCCTGATGCACATTGGAAGTGCATAATGTGCATCAGAAGTGCTCAATAAACATCAGAAGTGCCCAGTGCACACCAGAAGTGTCCATTGTGCACCGGATGTGTCTGACAGGCATTGCACCATTCTTGCCAGTACATCTTCTCAGTTCACTAACAAGGTTTCACTGGACCTCTGCCATGTATAGAATCATAGAGTTGGAAGAGACCACAGGGGCCATTCAGTCCAGCCCCCTGCTATGCAGGAACACCCATCAAAGTACTCCCAACAGATGGCCATCCAGCTTCTGCTTAAAAACTTCCAAAGAAGGAGACACCACCACACTCCACTGAGGCAGCAGATTCCATTGCCGGACAGCTCTGACTGTCAGGAGACTCTTCCTGAGGTTCAGGTGGAATCTCCTTTCCTGCAACTTGCTCCTTGCCCTAGTCTCTGGAGCAGCAGAAAACAAGCCCGCTTTCTCCTCGACATGACATCCCTTCAAATATTTAAACATGGCTATCATGTCTCCTCTTAACCTTCTCTTCTGCAGACTAAACATACCCAGCTCCCTAAGCCGCTCCTCAGAGGGCTTCATGGCTGCCAGACCCTTCTCCATTTTAGTCACCCTCCTCTGGACATGCTCCAGCTTGTCAATATTCTTCTTGAATTGACATGCGCAGAACTGGACACACTATTCCAAATGAGGTCTAACCAATGCAATGTATCTAAGGATTCATACAAGTTATGCCATATAGACTTTGATGCGGAATCTCAGATGCTGACTTCCAGATGTTGTTGGAGAACAACTTTATCACACCTGACAATTGGCCAGGCTGGCTGAGATGGATCAGAGCTGGAATCCAACAAAATCTGGACAACTATAGGTCCCCTACCCACGTTCTAGATCTCACAAGGGAGATTCAGTCTTAACACTGTAAAAATGTTGAGAGAGAAAGCAAGAGAGAGGGAGGGAGGGAGGGAAGGAGGGAAATGTGGATATAGATTGGAGTATGAATCTAACAGTTTGGCATTTATGGTTTCTCTCACTTCGGTTGGACACATATGAACAAAGACTCTTCCAAGCTGGTACCTTCCTGATATGTTGGCTGTGAGGGGATGGAAGGTGTTGTAGTCCAATGCATTTGGAGGGTGCTGCTTTGGAGAAGGCTGCATTCATTTAGACACCTGGACCATATTTTGAAGGAGGTACACTTCCAAGTTTGTACAGTGTCATTCATGCAAACATAGTGTCACAACAACATGTCCTCCTTTGGGTTTCCCGTAGGTTGGTGCCACGGAGACAAAATGTTGGAGTAGATTTGTGGGACGTCTGGGGCTTTGGATATTAAGGGACTGTAATGTCTACCATTCTGCACCACTGGCTATGCTGACTAGGCCTGATGGGACTTTTAGTCCAACATCTGAAGAATCACACATTTCCTATCTCTGAGACAGGCTTATACTTTAATGTCCTTACAATAACCAACTTGCACATGTCAGAGGGGAAAAAAATGTATGAAGCTACCAGACTCGCTTTCAGAAGCAAACTATGGAGTGTTTAAGGAGGTTTTGTGGGATATCCACACTGCACAGTTAAAGCACACTGCTCTCATATTATATAACAACCATGCTCCATCCAAAGATATTGTGGGATTTGTAGTTTGCTGAGGATTAGATTTCTCCACTTGATTGCTTTAGTATTGTAGTTCAGGGGAGCTTTCTAGCACAGAGTTCTAAATCCCTTGGGAAAGTACAAATCCCAGGATTGGTTAGGATGGACCCATGACCAATGCTATAACTGTTCTACAGATGCCTTGCTGGTCAAATGAATGTAGATTTGCAGGGTGGTCAGATACTAGACAATGGTATTTTCTGGACAATGGCATTCTCTACCCACGGGGTACCTGTGGCTTGCCCAGTTTCTCTGTCATCTATCTGTGCAACTCCTGTCGTTGCTGTAATATTATACCCAGTTTTATGCCAGAGTGAGCCTCATTTATGGATGGCAATGCAAGCGAAACCAGAGGATGCTTGGTGACGGTTGCTAAGGAAACAAACATCCATATGTCAGCTGTAGCCTTTTTCTGCAAATGGAAGCAACAGCAGTACATCCGCGATCGCCTCTGAATCCTGGCCTCTTTGGTGAATAAACTCCATGTGGGAATGGAGGAATGGTCCATTTCCAGGCCACTGAACTTCTACATGAGAGCAGACTCTTCAGTCAACTTCCACATCAATCCATAACATGTTATTATTTATATGGAAACTCTGATTTGAACTCAAAAGCCTCCCCCTAAAGTGCAAACCCTAGGATTCCGTAGGATGTTGAAAGTGGAATAATAGCACTATAACAGTCTAGTGTGGAAACGGCCTTAGCATCATAGCACTGTACAGTTCCATCATCTACATATCATGACAAAAGTCAGTCTGGTTAAATTCAGCTGACTTGCTCCCAAGTTGTGTGTGCACTGGACTGAAGCCTGAGCTTTGTACTTCCTAATTTTAAGAGCTAGTTGACAGTGGAACAGATTGCCTCCCAGGCTGGTGGACTCTTTGGAGGTCTTTGAACACAGGTCGGATGGTCATCTTTCAGGAGCACTTTGGTTGTGTCTTTCTGCATGGTAGGGACTTGGACCAGGTGGACCTTTCAGCCCTCTCCAACTCTAATATTCTATGACTAAATATTCTTTGCAGAATAACAGAGACAGCTTGCAACAATATATTGTTTCTGGTAAGAATTCGCCTCCTCGCTCCAGCAGTACTACAAGGAATGCGGCTAAACTCAGAAGGAGCTTCTGGGGTGTGTGGCAAACATAATCAGCATTGCTGTTAATCAAAAACATACTGCGTTCTTCTTTTTGATTAACTGCAAGCCCTTGCTCCCCTACACTTTCATGGATCACCCACAGGCATTTGAAAAAACTCATAAACTAAAATAAAACCCCAGGACTCAAGCCCCTGAAGGCAACCAATTGGCTTCCAATAATTATCATAATATTTGCTTTAGTATAAAATATTTGCCTCCCCTGACTCGTTCATTTATTCAACCATTGTGAAGCCCCAGGGGCATAATTTGCAGTTCCTCGCCCCCCCCCGCCCCCAATGACCAGACAGAAGCAACTTTTTTTCCCTTTCCTTCTCATCTGCAGCAAACCCAAAGCTTTCTCAATGTGATACTCCATGGTGGAGGGGAAGGAATCAGCTTTAAATCAGAAGGCTCTAAGAGTGCCAAAGCGGACATCCTGGAGGCAACCAGGAGCGGATAAGAGTATGTGAACAACTATGGTGCCATAGCAGCCCTGTCACTGCAGAGTTGTCCTTCGCAGGCCTGTGATGGAAGGGCAAAGACAAGCTGAGAGATACCATCATAGATTAAAGCAAGTCTCTCTAATTGTAATAATTAAACCAAGAAGAAGAGAGACCTGTTGGAAATCCCAGAGGGGAATCTGGAAAAAGACATTGGCAGGCAGAGACTGGCAGTTCTTTCAGTTCAGACAGAGATCAACTGAATCAAAACTGCCACTAGTCTGGTTGCTAAGGGCTTACAGTCTGGGCTAGGACCTGGGGATGCTGGGATTAAACCTTTGATCTTCTTTGTGTCTGTGTTCTGCCACTGAGTTATGGTCCTTCTCTTCACCTTCTGCATAGTTGAGCATCTCTGCCCTAGGGCCTGCTCATCCTACTGAGACAAGGAGAGGTGGTAGAATGCTGGACTTCATGTCAAGGAACTGGTCCTTTAAGGCTCTCCATCCCCCAGCAAAGGGATGGGGCATAGGAGATTTAGTCAGTCCCCAGGGTATACATAAGGAGGAAGAAGCACTTGCTCAGATGGCTTGTCAGCTCCTGGGAGGCTAACCAAGGTCCTGAGGGCATGGTCTCTGCCCACCCTTATTTGCTAGTTCTGGTTTACCAACTTTCAGTGGGTGTGCAGTGCCAGCCAGCTTGCCCTTTGCTTTCAATCTCCATTTCAGACAACTACCAGATGTGCTTCCTGTAAACTAGTGCCTTAGCTCCGTCTCACTAAAACAGTATGATTGCCTTCCAGGTAGGACACACCTTCATTTGAAAAAGCGTGCCTGACAGTTCATGCTCATCACAATTCAGAAGAGGTTTGAACCCCAGGGGTACAGCACAAGTTTTGCCACAATGTTCTTTGGGAGTCCCACTACTCCAAGGCGCCTGCTGACAGCGTTTCTGAAGCTCTGAGAGTCTCATGCACTATTTATCCCTGTGATTTCATGGCCACTTGGCCGGCCACCAAAAGCACTCTTTCTCTTTGATTGCAGAAGTGTCAACAAACCCTCCCTTGAGGACACTTTGCATATCCAATAGGTACACACAGAAGGCTGTGATGATGGACTTGGCCCGATGACGGGCAGCCCAACAGATCAAACCATTGTCAGTTGAGCAACAACGAAAATAAGAAAAAGCTCTTCCAATCAACACTCAGTCATATATATTGGTTATGTATGTGATGTGAAAGGCCGACAGCTACAAAATTTTCAGGGTGAAAACCACCAGAAGTCCCATCAGCTCAGATGGTGGTGGTAGTTTTCATGACAGTGGAATTTCTCCCAGGTTTCTATCCAAATCTAAAGGAACTATCCAAAGTGCTAAACACTATTCCCCAAATGCATTCAGCTCCCTTAAGGTCCTGACTAAAACCCAGAATGGATTCACCGTCCCACCGACATGGAAACCACTGGGTGCTACTGTGTCAGCCCAGTCCTGTCAAGCAGCTGAATACCTTTTCATTCATGGACTCTGGCTTTGAAAACCATCAAATGCTGGAACTGCATAACATATTTATTATAAAAGATGCCTGAGCTTTCCTTTCTGCAGATCCTGAGAGAAGGGGACAATTTCCCTTTAACATCCGAGCATGCTTATTTACATTAACCAGGTCAAAAGAAAGATTATCATTACTGTTCTTCATCACAATTCAGAATGTGGAGTTTAAGGATACCGATGACTATTTTTTCCCCCAGAAATTTTGATGACTCAAAATGTTGGAGAAAAGACTTGGCAACTTGGAATCACGGATCTGTATGGGGCCACAAGAACCACTAGTCCAGTACTTCTCAACCTTTGGTCCTCCAGATTTTTTTGGACTTCAACTCCCAACAGTTTCAGCCAGCAAGGTCAATAAACAGGAATTCTGGAAGCTGAAGTTCCAGCCATATGGAGGACCAAAAATTGGAGAACCATTGATCTAGCCCAACTCTCACAACAATGCAGGAACAAACAACTTGATCAATTTAACCTAGGCATGGAAAATTCTGTGACTTTTGCTGTTTCCCATGTTTTTGAATTTTTTTTTCTCCAACCAAATTCAAGGTTGAAACTGAAGTTTAAAATTCAACCTTTGTTCCATCTGGAATATAAAGAAATCTGTAAAAAAGAAATGTGTTCAGTAATTCTTTGAAAATCAACTGTAACAAGATCCTTTTCTTCACTCTTGCTGCTGGTGTTGGGCATTCCCAACTCCTATTTGTCTTGCCCATCTGCTCTAGACCTACCCATTGCCAAGGGGTAGGACAGTGAAAGGGCTTTCTACCCATACTGTATGATAGGACAGAAGGACCCAGGGCTGCTCTTTCAAGAAACAGAAGTAGTGTTATGGCTTGTGTAGAGTTTGGAAAAGCTGGTTGGGGGATTCTGGGATCTACTGGCCAAAAAAGTTCATTTCCAAGCCACGGGTTAATGAGGAGGTGAGAGCAGTAATGAAGAGGCAAGATGACTTACTGACAATGGCTCATCCTTGCTGCTGGGTATTTTGTGTGCCTCAAAAAGAATCAAGATGGTTATGAAAATCATAATCACATTCAAAGTCCAGAACAAATAAGCAGCCAACAATCATTTGTATGTAAATCAGAGTAACCTGGTCTATCTAAACTTCATTCCTTCTGACAAAAAGAATGCAACTGGATGCACATCAGAGGGCACATCTCACTGAAAGCAATACATCTGCAATGAGCCATGTGCTCTGATACGCACCTCTCTGCAAGCCAGAGACACTTTCACCCATGCACATGCTATCCTGTGCACCTTCTATTGTCCCACTGGACTCTTGCATGACTAAAGGCTCCTTCAGGTGGGGCAAATATGTAAAGAGGTTGCTAGAGGTTGCATTATTTGTTGCTGTACTTCTCAGAGTTTTTTTTTCCCTAAATTCAAACTATGTTTTTATTGTCCCTGATAATTTTCTGACAATTCCTAGCTGCAACATTTTATTCTCTTCCTTGAATGGGTTACTTTAAATCTCCAAGACTCCATATCAGAATAAAAGATCTCTTTCTCTTTTTTTCCTTTTCCTCCTCACCTCATATTTTCTTTTCTTACACCACTGCAGTATATCAGTAGAATTATAGAATCACAGAATCACAGAGTTGGAAGAGACCCCAGGGGCCATTGAGTCTAATCTCCTGCCATGCAGGAACCCACATCAAAGCACTCCTGGCAGATGGCCATCCAGCCTCTGCTTAAAAAACTCCAAAGAAGAAGATTCCACCACACTCCGAAGCAGCATATTCCACTGCCGGACAGCTCTGACCATCAAGAAGTTCTTCCTGAGGTTCTGGTGGAATCTCTTTTCCTGCAGCTTGAATCCATGGCTCCTTTTCCTAGTCTCTGAAACAGCTGAAAACAAGCCTCTTCGCTCTTCGATATGACAGCCTTTCAAATATTTGTGCACTATCACTCTATGGCTTTGGTTTAAGTCAGAGAGGAGAAAACTTGCCATGCAAACCATAAGATCAACCCAACAAACCATGCCCCAGTGTAAAGAACAAATAAACTTTGGAAGCACTCTACTGTAGAGCAAAGGAATTGCTACAAACAGTCTCAAAAGGCCCTATGAATGAGTGATCTCCCAATGTCCCGACCATCAACAGCTCAAGTCCTGCAACCTCAGGGTAGCTGTGGCTTCCTCGACTGAATCTATCCATCTATGTAGTTTTCCTCTTTTTTCTACTATATTCCACTTTACTTAGCATAATCATCATTTCCAACAAGTCAAATGATCTCAATATATATCCAAAGTACACTAGTTTAGTCAATTTCTATTTAATAAATGGGTTCATGCATAAAAGTCTGCATGTGAGGCAAGCAATTATTCAGGTGGGGGGGGGCTGTACGTTTTTTTTTTTAAGACAATAATACATTTATGTCATAGCAGACATACTGCTAGAAGAGGCATTCTCACTTGGTTATCCCACAGAAGGGAATGCCTCTTCTAAGATGTCACTTGAAGGACTTTTTATGCTGCTACTAGCAGTTTTTGTAAGAATGTAGAAGCACTTGTAGTTGTAATTTGCCTGCCTTCAAGTTGTTTCTAACTTATTATGATGCTAAAGGGAACCTACCCTATTGTTCTCTTGGCAAGATTTATTGGAGAGAGGATGCCATTGCCTTCCTTTGAGGCTGAGATAGAGTGATTTGCCCAAGATCACCCAGTGGTTTGCATGACCAAATAAAGACTCAAGCCCTGGTCTCCAAGAGTCCTAATCCAACATGCAAATCACTCAAACCAACCCCTCTCTCTCTCTCTCTCTCTCTCTCTAGGCCATTTCCGCACTATAGTGTTACAGTGCTACTGTTCCACTTTTAACATCCTGTGGAATTCTGGGATTTGTAGTTTCCTGAGACCAAAGAACTCCCTGGCTGAGAATTCTAAATGCCCCTCCCTAAACTGCAAATCCCAGGATTCCATAGGATGTTGAAAGTGGAATAATAGCACTATAACAGTGTAATGCAGAAATGGTCTTAGTAGTTACTGCCCACTTAAGCCAGGTTGCCTTTTAAGTAATCAAAATCTATTTTTCATTGAACAGATTCTGTGATCAAACGTTCCGTCTTTTTGCAACTGTGTACACATGCCAAGCCAAGCTTCTTTGTGAACTGTATCCCAACTGATTATTATTTTTTTTCCCTTTGTTAGCATCCTGTGACATCCTAGTGTGCTATGTGGTTTTTAAAAGCCATCTGGTGCTCTCCTGTTGATGCAAACAAGCAATGCATGAAACGTCTTTGAGGGAAGAAAAACCAAACAGACTGGCAAAGTAGCATGAATGGAGGACAGCTATTTTTATCCCAGCCCCTGAGGAACAAATAAACACCACAAATAGCATTGTTTTAATTCACTGGCCTCTATACTGACATTCCCCCCATTTAACAGTTAAAGCCTTCTTTCCTTTGCATCTGCAATCAGGAAAATGCAGGTTTCACTATGCAGTTTACAGCATCCAACCTCACAATGACGTGACAGCATCCTCCTCTGGGAGGGAAGCTGACCTACTTCAGCCCTATCAATGGAAATGCTCCAGGGGGTGGGGGAGCTGCCGTCCAATTCCTAAAGAGCATTTGTAATGAATTCTGGGTTATAGCCATTGATGCTGTAGCTGGTAACCAGACAGAACCAACTAGTGACTTTGATTCCCAAAAGCAGAGTGCATCCTGGTAGACAAATGGGTGCCCCTACTATTGGGACAATTGCCGTCAGCATGACTAATAGAAGATGGAGATTTTAGTGCCAAACATCTGCAGGATGCCAAATTAGCTACTTCTGCCCTCCATTAACACACTGTGGCCATTTCCACACTACACTGTTATAGTGCTGTTATTCCACTTTCAACGTCCTGTGGAATCCTGGGGTTTGCAGTTTCGGGAGGCACATTTAGAATTCTCAGTCAGAGAGCTCTTTGGCTTCACTAAACTGCAAACCCTAGAATTCCACAGGATGTTGAAAGTGGAATTACAGCACTATAACAGTGTAGCGTGGAAATGGCCATAGTGGTTCTGATGGACTGGGATCCTGAAGAAACCCTGCCACGTTTGAATCAGAGTGGGGTGGAAAGTTCACCAAAGATTTCAGCCTAGTGGAAACGAAGATCTTCGGCAGTAACTTTCTAAAAGGAAAACAATTATTGTACCAAGTCTCAAAGAATAATAGATTTTCTTTAAAGTAACTCTTTACTTTCCCATTTATCAAAACAAGTAACTTTGGAATTGCAGATGCTCATCAGGCTAGTCCCCATAACCACGCCCCCAAGGAGAGTCCCCAAACTCCCCCTGACTACACCTCCTATTGCCCCCAATCCATCTTTCAGGGCAGGGGGAAGGGAACTGCAGTCCAGAAAATCTGGAAGGCACCAGAGAAGACAGGTTGCTCCAGGGTACCAATTTGGTGGCTCTAAGCCAATGACACCCCGCCTTATAAGAACTGGGGCAGGGTCACAGACCATGCATCCCCCTGCGAGTTCAATGTGTCACTTTCCATCCATCACATTACCGACTGATCTTCTTTGCGGGCATGTGCTACATACAGAGATACTTTCTCTCTCCCCCCCTCCTGTTTTTCCCCCTCATCTTCTCTCATTTTGTCCTTTAGCTATGGAAAGGGAAGAGTCATTCTAAAATAATAATAATAATAATAATAATAATAATAATAATAATAATAATAATAATAATGAGGCAGAAGGAAAAAATAAAAACATTTGCCATTCATTTCCCCAGCTCAGCTATATAATTTTAGCTCCTGGTGACTCAATTCGAAATTTTAAACTCTCCCATGCTGCTTTCATAACTGCTAGCAGAGTAATGACTTTTTCACCTCTCCCCAAGGCTGTATTAAGATTTTACTCAGCATTCTGTTCCCCAAGGCTGAAGCAAGAGATGGCCCTTGATCCGGACCAAGCTAGAGGTGCTTATTTAGGGATTTTTATGAGCTGCCTCCCTCTTTTTTGGTCTCAACCATTAGGAATGATTTCTCTTTTTCCACCTTTCTCAGGTAGGCTCAAATCCCCTTAGCTCTTTCCTTCCTTGGCCATTTCCGCCCTACACTGTTTAGTACTGTCCTTCCACTTTCAACCTCCTATGGAATCCTGGGGTTTGCAGTTTCGGGAGGGGCATTTAGCATTCTCGGCCAGGAAACTACAAACCCCAGGATTCCACAGGAGGTTGAAAGCGGAATAATAGCACTATAACAGTGGAGTGAGGAAAGGCCCTTAGCTTCTGTTTAGTGTTCCTTCCAGAAACACACACACACACACACTCCATAAAACAGCCTGTTCTTTGATCGGCAATAAGAATGAGGAAAAATATGATTTATGTTATGGAAAGAGAATTTATACAAGAAAGGAATGACAATGTGAAAACCGAATGACAGGGCCTTGTGGGAAAACAAAGGAGCTTTGGGAGGGAGGAGGGCAGCTTTATTAAAACGTGCGGGAATATTGGGCTCCTCTTTGTTACCAGCAGAGATTGCTGATGAGGACAAAGAGAAAGCAATCCATCTCCATGTCCAAGACAGAGAAGCATACTTCATCTGAGAAGTTTGTTGCAGACTCCGCAGCTAGAAGGCAAAAACAAAATTGCTGGCTTATCACTGGGGAAAACGTTCCTGTGAGTGGAAGAATGTGTGTCCTTGTCAAGTAACACGGCCCTCAGAAGGACTTAGAAGGCTTAGCAATAAAAGAGGGAGAAAGAGCCAAGTGCTTAGATCAACTCAGACTCAATTGAGAAGAAATGCATGAACTGGACATAAAGAAAATGCCATTGGGACAGGAAGCCCTGGGTACCCAGCAGAGGTCCTTTCTGGCTATACCACTACAGAGGTAGGAGTCCTCTTTAATTGCCATGGCAACATCCTATGGAATCCTGGGATTGGCAGCTTAGGGAGGGGTGTTTCAAAGTTTCAGCCAGAGATCCATACTGCTTCACCAAAGTACAAGCCCCATGATTCCACAGGACCCAACCATGGCAGTAAAAGTGGCATCATAGGGCCTTTGCAGAGTACACTGTTATAGTGCTATTATTCCGCTTTCAACATCCTATGGAATCCTGGGGTTTGTAGTTTACTGAGGCCAAAGAGTTCTTTGGCTGAGAATTCTAAAGGCCCCTCCCTAACCTGCAAACCCCAGAGGTCCACAGGATGTTGATAGTGGAATAACAGCACTATAACAGTGCAGTGCAGACACGGTTTTGGTTAATTGATGTATATCTGTATCGCCAAACCATCCCCTTTGGTGGTAGGTGTCACATTCACCATTTGCCTCTGTGGAAATAATTATGAGAGTAACTGGGCTAGCAGTTACAAGTACAGTTTGAACCTCCGGGTGCTCTCAAAAAGGAAACTAATGAGAGCAGCAATGGTATGCTCTGAGAGCAACAATACTTCTTGCTGATGTGCTCTCCAACAACCACAACTGCCAGCATCTTTGAGAGAAACTTCAGAACTAGATGTGCCCCTGCAAAAAACCTCTGTGGGTCAAGGTCCAAACACATCTGCCATCAATCTGATAGACGTTCTAGTCCAGTTGCCACCACAAGAAGCCTGCGACTGTGACTGCCAGGCAGAATTGTCCTCAAGCCACTTCCAGAAATTCTGTTTCTCTCCAAGGTGTTAAGGAAATGGGACCAACAACAGCCAAAGTCAGAATGTGAACCAGAAATCTTTTGGTCTCAGGCTGGGATCCAACAATTAAGGACTGGGTATTCATTCAAGCTCCCAATTCCTCTTCAGGCCATGACAGGAAGGCATAATGTGCTCAGCATCAGCCCACAGAATCACAGAGAGCCGGAAAAGACTACAAGGGCCACTGACGCCAGCACCTTCCCATACAGGAATATGCAATCAAAGCACTCCTGACCCATGGCCATTTAGCCTCTGTTTAAAAACCTCCAAAGAAAGAGCCTCCACCACACTCCGAGGCAGTATATTCCCAATGCGTAACTGCTCTTACTGTCAAGAAGTTCTTCCTAATGTTTAGGTGGCATCTCTTTTCCTGTAGTTTGAAGCCACTGCTCCATGTCCTAGCCTCTGGAGCTCCATCCTCCATATGACGTCCCTTCAAATATTTAAACATGGCTAACATGTCACTTCTTAACCTTCTCTTCCAAAGGTTAAATGTACCCAGCTTCCTAAGCCACGCCTCATAGGGCATGGTTTCCAGGCCTTTTACCATTTTGATTGCGGTCCCCTGTACATGTTCCAGCTTGCCAATATCCTTCTTGAATTATGGTGTCCCAAACCAGACACAGGCCCTTTTCACACATTATTCGCCATGCAAAAGGGTCTCTGGAGTGCCACGCAATTGTGAGGAGCAGTCCGCATGACGTCCTTGCAATTGCTCAACGCTGCCGGAGCCAGCAGCCGCCAGTCAAGCACTATTTCATTTTCGGCTTGTAGCTGAAAATGGTGCGCGATTGCACATTGCTCCAGGGCCCCGTGCGCACTTACTGTGCGTGTAGACCCTAAGGAGACACAGCACTTGCGCTTCCTGCCCCAACGCAGCCTGGGAAAATCCCAGGCTGTGCTGCGGAAGAACGAGGAGGAGCCCTCACACTGCCTGCTCGCCAGCAGGCAGCGGCTGCGGAGGCAAAGCAGCGAGGACGCAAGGGCCTCTTGGAAGAGGCTGCTTGCGTGATCCTCATGCCCCAGTGCCACAAAAAGGTAAGATGCAGAAAGGGTCCCAGTATTCCAGGTGGGATCTGACCAAAGCAGAATAGAGTGGTACTATTACCTCCCTCAACCAAGACACTATACTCCTATTGATGCATCCTAGAATCACATCGGCTATTTTAGCTGCCATATCACGCTGTTGACTCATTCTACTAAGATTCCTAGATCCCTTTCCCATGTACCGTGGTCAAACCAGGTGTCACCCGTCCCATATCTCTGCATTTCATTTTTTTCTGCCGAAGTGTAGTGTCTTCGGCCATTTCCACACCACACTGTTATAGTGCTATTATTCCACTTTCAACCTCCTGTGGAATTCTGGGGTTGTTATAGTTGACTGAGGGGCCAAAGAGTTCTCTGGCTGAGAATTCTAAGTGCCCCTCCATAAACTGCAAGCCTTAGGATTCCATAGGATGCTGGAAATGGAATAATAGCACTATAACAGTGTAGTGTGGAAATGGCCTCTATGTGGAAATTTCTCTATGTGAAGGTCATTTTGAATTCTGATCCCCTCCTCTGGGGTATTAGCTACACCACAGCAACAGGCAGGTACTATCATATCTCTGACTTGCCAGGCTTGGTCTAAACAGGTAATAAAACTCTGGCTATCGGTCCTGCTATGGGCAACAGAACCGGACCTTCTGTTTATTCTCTAAGACAAGGTGGGTAATGCGTGGCTTAGAGCCACATGTGACTGGCAAGACTTTGGCTTGACTTCTTCAGACTCCGCAGACTGCCCTTTTTTCTGGGAAAAAGGATGAATTCTCTCTCACACAAGCATCTGGAATGGCAATTTATTCAGATTGCAGGGCCCCCCTACCACATTTTAATGTTAATACTGTGTTTTTCAAGGCAGATGTGGAATGCTGGTTGCCTCCATTTTGTATTGGAGGAGGGTAGCTGCCCGTGCAGCCCCTGAAGCTTGCCAGGATCAGAAAATTGACACCCACTCCTTGCCAGAAAAGCTACAACATCAGCATCATCTCCTCTTCCAACAAATGTCCTCTGGGGAAGTGTTTGAACTAAAGCCAGAGCCCTTCATCCATTGGGGAGGAAGGGGGCCAGTTCATTGGCTTTGAAGGAGGAACACAAAATCCTAAAAAGCATTCGCAGGTGCGTGAAAATAAAAATCTGCAGTGCCAAGGGTTTCTCACTTCCTTGCTTTTCTCCTTTCTCTTCTTTTTTGGTCTTTCTGTGTTCAGTTGAGGAAATGGATGCCACCAGGAAACAGTGACAGCTCAAGACTTTTTTTCCCCTCCTCAACTAAGAAAGAAAATAAAAGAATAGAAAGAGGGAAGGGAGGGAGGGAAGGAGGAAGGAAGGAAGGAAGCTCTCCTGCCAGCCCTCAGCACCTTTTATCTGGCAGCGTGTTCAACAGAGCCCTGCAAAATGACAAAGAAGTATAAATTTTAACTAGACTCTAGGTAGAGATGGAATAGAAATTCTGATGAGTTCAGTACTCTTAACAAACAAAGCCTTTTTGCACCTCTCAAGATCCACTGTGAAGAGAGGCACACCTCACTTCAAGAATCTGAGCATCTGTGAGGCTTACCGGCTCTTTTGGAGGAATCAACCACTCGCAAAATAATGCACACATTTTAAAATTTTCCATATTCCCAATTCTAGGTTTGGACTTGAGTACTGTTGCTCACAAGAGCCCAGTCTGAGCATTGGACTATGACGTTGGAGACCAAAGTTCAATTCCCGACTTGGCTATGGAAACCCACTGGTGCCCTTGGGCACATCACATACTCTCAGCCCCAGAAAACCCTGTGACAGGGTCACCATGAATTTGGAACAACTTGAAGGCACGCAATAAACAACTGTTGCTCACAGCCAGTAACTTGAAGCATCCTGACAGACATTAAAATGTATGAACGTGAACTCACGCTTGGTTGCAACATGGCAGATTTCATCTCCTGCTCATCTTGCTGCTTTTCCTTAATTCTTTAAAGGAGAGAGAATTCTTGCTTTTCATCGCTGATTCCTCCTGCTCACCCCAAAGACTACTCTTTTTCCAGCTCCGTAATATTTTCTTAATAGGAATAACATTAAGATCAACATTCCCCAGTCTAAGTATTTAATATTAGCAACACAAGCTGTTCTTTTAGTTAAATGCCCTTATTGTTACAGTGCCAGTCCTATGCTGATTATTAGTACTTAAGAAGGCAACATTGGCATGTCATTTGGAAGTTTTACATAAAATCCTGCCATTATCTGGAACTGTTGGTGTTAAGGGATTTGTGGTTCTGGGTTATGCACTGATTCAAAATAAAATCCTCACTGTTAGTTCTTTAGGACTACTGTTGCACGACTACACACACACACACATACACAACCATTTCCCGGCTGCCACTTTAAACTAACATAAAATATATCCAGTAAGCAGAAATTCTTCCTCTCAAGCTGAGGCAATTTTTTGGCTCTTCAGCTCCAAGAGAAAATTGTTCAACAGGGCTTAATTATACAAGGGGTGCTAATAATAATTTTTAAAATTTCAAGGCTTTGCCAAATACATATTTTTAAAGCTCTGTACTTACTATTATGTTTTAAAGAGCTCAGAAAAGCCACTAAATGCACCACGGGGGGGGGGGGGTGTATAGCTTTCGCAATTATTCTTGTAGTTGAAATACGGCACACATCTATTTCACAGGGAAATGTCACCACAAGGTAAGAAAGCCTTGTGATCCACCCAGTTTTATTTTGTCTTATAAATGCAGTTCCAGACAGAGGGAATAAAGAATTGAAGGTAACAGAGAGAAAGGGAGAGAAGGAGAGAGACAGAGATCTGAGTATATGAGCACAGATCTTGGCCAAGAGCCTACATCAAAGTGCTGGAGCATAAAGATCCACCCATCATACCTCTGTTCCTCCTGACCCCTGGTATATGCAACCTAATTCTCTCCCCCCACGGCCATTTAGTGCCCAAGAGAAGAGGACCGAATGGAAGATCTTAGCATGTTGTGCCTTGTTTTGTTTTTTTGTTTCATACTTCTTTAACAGAAGCCCCACCATCCTAGGGAGGGAAAGAATATTCAAAAATATTTGAAAAAATGGCTGAAAAACATATTTCTCAAGTGTTGAGAAACCCCAATGAGAAAGATCCTGGATTGATGAGAATCTTCGCTGTTCAGGACTTAGGCCATTTCCACACTACACTGTTATAGTGCTATTATTCCGCTTTCAACCTCCTATGGAAACCAAGGGTTTGCAGTTTAGAGAGGGGCCTTTAGAATTCTCAGCCAGAGAGCTCTTTGGCCTCACGAAACTACAAGCCTCCATAAAATCCCCCAACCCCTACGCTATTAGCCCCAATTTATAAAAGAGAGAACCAAAACTCATTTCAAGCTAATCCTTCAACAAGCCATAAAATGAGTCTTTGGCAGAACTGGCACTTCAGATCATCCAAAACAGTGGCTGTAATGCCATGGTGTAGCCCTCTAAACTCCTGAGGTTCTCCATGGGTTTTCTGGATCCTCTCTTCAGTTCTAGATTTTCATTCCTTCATACAGCATACCCTCCAACTGTCTCAATTTAGCAGGGACTGTTATGATTAATCCTCTATCACTCTCACTTTATCACCTACTTTTAAAATGTCCCAGTTTCTCTCTCTCCCTCCTCCCACTTTCCCCCTTTGTCCTCAGCTTCCTTCTATTGATGCAAAGTGCAAAATCCTTTGCATTCAATTAACTCAGCAGTGGGGAGAGGAGGGGAAGGTGGGATCTTTTCTTTCCCCATAAGGATCAGGCAAAAGGAAGCTGCTGCAGCCTCTCCTAGCTTGTGCAGTCTTCATCATTAAGAACATTTGTTCTCTTACCCGCAACTCTGACGTTGCTTGATCACACATGTCCTAGATTTCATCCGTGAAATGTTGGAGGATATACATGCAGCACTACCCTCAGCATCTGATATTGAGATTTCTAGTTGCGGAAGTGCCCCAGCAGTTAATGAATGGGGAAATGCACCATTTCCTTAGGTATTGAGGCTCTGAGAATAAATGGAACAGTGGCAATAACTAATCTTTGGTGGCTACAGTTAGCATCCCTACCTCATCACTTTGCCAGCAATCGTTAAACATTTATATATCTCTTCGCCACCCTTTCGAAGTGATTTATAGACAAGATCGAGCTGTTAAATATTTCAGTCACCGGTGCTCATCAGGGGATGTTTTTTTGGCAAGGAGTCAGCCAGTAGATTTCTGCGCTGTATTGATCAAAAGCTTTCAGCTTCCAGCCGAGAGATGGTAGGAAACCTTGACGCGAAAAAACACAATCAGAGTGCCACTGGAATGCAGGCTGGCTTTGGAGCTGAGACAACAAAGGAAAAGAATGGTGATCATTTTTCTCTGATGGAACAACCACCTCTTATCTTAATTTTCCTCAGAGGGAGCCTTGAACAACCTGTAGCCACTAAGCCAGACACAATCCAAGAGGCATGTGTGCCAAGACTAGATAAACCTATAGGTCTTCTGATCTGCCTGAACAGAAACTGCATATATTCCAACATTTCACAGATGAAAAACCAGGATTCATGTGGCCACATAACATCAGACTGTGGTCACAATGACAAAAGTTATCAATGAGGCAGAACACACAAGTTAGGAGAGATTGAAGCTGTTTGCTTTTGCCTGAGCCTACTGGGAAGGGCAAGACTCTACTTTTCTTCTTTCATCCCCACCTGCTGAATGAATGGAGCACAAACTACTTTTGCATTTTGAATATATTTTGCAGCAACTGTAATAAGCTGCACATAAAGAGGGAAACAAAAGGAGGAGAGAGAAACTTGGACATTTTAAAAGCAGTCAAAAAAAGTGAGACAACAGAAAATTAATTTGGACTGTTCCTGCCAAAATTGTTCCAAACATGAGGAGTTATTCAGCACCTGGTAGACCCTAATATGGTCACCTCAATCCAGGTCCCTCCAGAGGTGTTGGGCCACAACTCCCACCAGCCTCAGACAGCATAACCAATGACTAGAGTGGTAGGAACTGTAGTCTCAATCATCTGGAGAGCCCCAGGTTGCAGAAGACAAGACATTTGGTGCCAAGTCAGTGCCAATCAGGCCTTCAAGGGGAGGGCTTTCCATAACTGGGGATGATATAGCACAGAAGTCCTTCTTCCATGTCCTCACATGGTGTACTGAACATACTGGGAGGATGCAGAGAAGGACACTTCCCTACCCCCCAGCAAACAGCAGTCCAAGGCAGGCACATCTAAGGAGAGGCTGACAAACTGTTGGTTGATACACTGAAATAGATATGAAAAGCTTGCTTGCTTATTTATTTATTTTTGTCACTGTACCTATGATCCAATGTGTTGTCCTGAGTTACTTACTTGCAAGGTTTTTTTCCCCTTTTTTCTTAGCTTTTAAGTTGGTAATTCTTGTAATTCACTTCTTTGGGCCATCTTTTATAGACATTGTGTCCGATATGGAGATTATGGAGAGGGGGCCAGATGGTGCAGCTCGGCTCCAACTTCCACCTCGATATTCATGTGAGTTAAGCGAACTAGGCTTTAGGCAAACTGGGATTCAGAAGGAAAGGAATTTAAGAGAGAGAGAAAAAAAGACATGGAATGGAGGCAAGTGGAAATACTTCTCATTTCTAGAAAACTACTGCGAGTTTAGTAATTTCCTAGAAATGCTGGGGTGCTTCATTTTACATGTGCGTTTTTTTTTCTCCTTAGAAAAGGAAAATTAGGGAATCTAGTAGTTTAAGCAACTAAACCCCATAGGGGGGATTTGTTTACGAAGGAACACCAGAAATTGGTTAACAAGAGCTGGAAAAATGATATTTTTATAAGAAGGCTGTAAGAAAGTTTATTTTTGGATGTTTAAGGTTAAAGAATGTATTTGCGGAATTAATTACGTTATGAATACATTTGTTAATAAGTTATTGTTGAGGTTGTTATTCATGTTATTATAATATGTCATTATTTACAATGTGATATGTTGTTGTTTAAAGTATATTAGAGATAATCTGCTTTCTTGAAGAATTTGAGATTGTAAATTCTGAATAAAAAGATATGAAAAGATTTTACATGTGCGACCGATGGGGTAACTTCACTTACTCCAGCGTGCTAGCGACACTTTTCCCAGATGTGTTTGACTACACACCTCATTTTCCACGTTGCCAGGATGAGAGGAGTTGTACTCCAACTCCTAGGGAAGGTATCATATTGGGAGGGGCTGTTTTAACTTTTGTATCACATGCATAATTTCTTTATTACTTATCTAAAGCACTTATTGCTCACTTTTTAATCTGCATAAAGTGATGCACTATGCACTATGCACTATGCATAAAAATATTTGCAACAATAAATATACCCTTAGCTGATTATACTACACTGCCTTTGGCATAAGAACTCTATTTGATCTCATTTGTACGTTGCTGTTTCCATGAACAGTCTCTTTTGTTTGTGCAACAGTGTGCCTGCCCTTTTGCAATTTCAACGTGCTTTCCCCTACTCCACTTCTGACCCATCAATATTTTCTTCAATATGCAATCCAATTCTGAGTGCATATTTTAAAAAATCAGCTCACAGCCATCGGATTAAGCTGCTGACACACTAGGAGAGGTGCCAGCTCTAAATGCAAGGCTCCATTGCCTGCTTAGAGACAGGAAAAAAAAAAATACATATTTGGTACTAGATTTGAATTTCCCTATGAAAATATTCATCCCATACAACCCAAGACCAGCAATGGGGTGAAGTGCAGCTAGCCTTGGGAATCTGTATATTTCTACCATTTTAAACCATGTATTCATATATAATATAGGTCATTTCTGCAGTCCACTGTTACAGTGCTATTATTCCACTTTCAACCTGTGGTATTCTTTGGTTTGTAGTTTACTGAGGCCAAAGACCTCTCTGGCTGAGAATTTTAGAGATCTTTCCCTAAACTGCAAAGCTCAGGATTCCATAGGATGTTGAAAGTGGAATAATAACATTACAGCACTGCAGTGTGGAAATGGTCTTGGAAACTGTACACGACAAGATATGCACATGGCTGAAAGCAGAGCATGAATATGCTTTAGTTAGTGAGGAAAACTACAGACAAATTTATATATTATTAAAATTGTATACAAAAATGTACACATTGAGGAGAACACTCAGAAATATGCACAAATTTTTAAGTAGGAAAGGGGCAAAAAAGTCAAATGCCACTATGGAATTGGGAGTGCCACAGGTATTCTAAAAATACAGGAGAAGTAAGATGGACAGATTTGAATATCTCTATTCTTTGCCAACAAAGTTAATGCTACGAGGGTGGGGGGAGGTCAAGTGAGTTTTTCTCCTAAAATTGCAGCAGAGGGGACTGGAGTGGATAAAGATGGTGAATGTGGAGGAGAAGAGGCCATCCGCTGATTAGCTAGATGCTCTAATATGCTTTCTATATTTAGAAGGCAGGGAGATTCAATATTTATAAGGCACACTTTCAATCAGGTGGTTAATTTCCGCTTCCAGGCAATGGGATGTGTTAATTCTGACACACAGCTCCCCTTGCACAATCAGAATACAAAGTTCGCTTCCTGTTTGGCAAGAGGGTGATGCGGAGAACACAATTCATCACGCCGGCCTGATTTGGTCAACTGGGCTGCCAGAACAATGATGGATGGTGTAAGATTAGGAGATTGTCTTGGGAATGGTTTGCCTTAGCTCAGGATTAAAAGCTTTCCAGGATCTACAGACTTGTTCATTAAAGGGAGGAAAAATTGACTTTTAAAAAACTTAACATTTCTACTAAAAAAATGAAGCCAGTCATGTAAACATATATATGTTCCCCTGCTCTCTTGGGTAGTCTGCCATGACTTCATTTCCGAATGGAAAAACTTGGCCCCTTTGGAAATGTGTTAGAAATCAAAACACTCATATTGCTGTAGTAAGTACCCTGAACCAGGGGATGGGAAACAGAGATTGTTTCTAGATCTGTGTGTAGCCAGCTAAACTTAGGCTTTATTTGCTTCCGTCTCTTTCTCTGAAATCACTCTGTTCTCCTTCTCCCAGCTGGAGAGAGAGAGACTGCACACTGGGGCCATTTCTGCACTAGCCTGTTATAGTGCTATTACTCTACTTTCGACCTCCTATAGTGCTATTCTTCCATTTTCAACAACCAAGGATCCGTAGCTTATTTATGAATAACCCAAAATCTGGTTTCCATGTACGTAAGTACGCTCAGACAGCCATTAGAAAGACCTAGGTCATTTCTAGCCCCCTCCTTAAACTGCAAACCCCAGGATTCCACAGGATGTTGAAAGTGGAATAATAGCACTATAACAGACTAGTGCAGAAATTACCTGAATCTTTCTAATGGCTGTCTGAGCGTACTTACATACATGGAAACCAGATTTAGGGCTGTTCATAAATAAGCTATGGATCTTTGGTTTTCTTTAAAGAATAAACAGCAATTTCCCTCCTCTTTCCCGTTAATAGGAGTCTCTACAGCAGTGGTTCTCAACCTGTGGGTCCCCAGATGTTCGTGGACTTCAGCTCCCAGAAGCCCCAGCCACTATGGTCAATGCTCAGGGCTTCTGGGAGCTGAAGTCCACCAACATCTGGGGACCCACAGGTTGAGAACCACTGGTCTACAGTAATAAGTCTTGTTTTATAGCCATAAGGTCATCGTACTGGACTTCTGCATGTTACGAGCATAAATGCCAACCATTCTGAGGCAGACGCCTCACTCTGCCAACTGAAGATGCTGAGTCCATAGACCATAGTGGCAACTAGCCCATCTTTATATGTTCCTTCAGCCTGCCCGTAATAACTTTACAGAAAAGAAAGAATATTTGACTTGAGTCCTGGCACTTTGGGGACCTTTCAACATTACACTGTTATAATACTGTTATTCCACTTTCAACCTCCTATGAAATCCTGGGCTCTTCGGCCTCAGTAAACTACAAACCCCAGACTTCCCCCACGGATGTTGAAAGTGGGATAACAGCCCTGTAACCATGTAGTGCTGAAAGGCCCTTGGTGTACCTTTGTATGAAGGGGGAGAGGGCCAAAGGACAATTAGCCTGAACACTAATATAGAATCATAGAATCATAGAAATGTAGAGTTGGAGGAGACCACACAGGCCATCCAGTCCAACCTCCTGCTATGCAGGAACACCCTCAAAGCATTCCCGACAGATGGCCATCCAGCCTCTGCTTAAAAACCTCCAAGGAAGGAGACTCCACTACACTCCGAGGCAGCATGTTCCACTGCCGGACAGCCCTGACCGTCAGGAAGTTCTTCCTGAGGTTCAGGTGGAATCTCCTTTCCTGCAGCTTGAATCCATGGCTCCTGGTCCTGGTCTCTGGAGCAGCAGAAAACAAGCCCTCTCCTTCCTCTACATGGCATCCCTTCAAATATTTAAACATGGCTCTCATGTCCCCAATTAACCTTCTCTTCTGCAGACTAAACATCCCCAGCTCTCTAAGTCTATCCTCATAGGGCATGGCTTCCAGGCCCCTCACCATTTTGGTCGACCTCCTCTGGACTTGCTCCAGCTTGACCATGTCCTTCTTGAATTGGGGTGCCCAGAACTGGACACAGTATTCAAGATGAGGTCTAACCAAAGCAGAGTAGAGTGGTACCAATATCTCCCTCGATCTAGACACCATACTCCTGTTGATGCAGCCGAGAATTGCATTGGCTTTCTTGGCTGCCGCATCACACTGCTGACTCATGTTCTGCTTGTGGTCTATGAAGACTCCAAGATCCCTTTCACGCGTGCTGCCATCCAGCCATGTGTCCCCCATCCTATACTTCTGTATTCCATTTTTTCTACCTAAATGTAGGACCTTACACTTCTCTCTGTTGAAATTCATTTTGTTAGCCTTGGCCCAGCTCTCCAATCTATCCAGGTCATTTCGAATTTTGATCCTGAACCCCTCCCAATTTGGTGTCAATATGCAAATCAAAATCCACTTTGGAAACACATGGAAGAAATGGAAAAGAGCTCCCTATAATAGTTTTAATTTCATAGCATTTCTGTCTCTCTCTCTCTCTCTCTCTCACGCTATCCCAGAGGGAACATGGTTGGCATGGAAACCATTGCCTGAATGAATGGTTGGCTCCTCAGTTCTTTACACAGTCGTATGATTCTTTGCACTAGGGCCAGGTACATACAAATGAATAGTGCTTTTTTTTGCAAGCTAGTATTTGGGAAGAGGGCGGAGTGTAGGGATGTTTAGAGAGGAGGCATTTGGGCAGGCTCTACCGTCAGACAAGAGTTTTTAGCCTGAATGCAGTCGGTGGTTCTACCTAGGGTAGTTCCTGTGATGTTCTGGATTTTTCAGGGGAAAATCTTGTTTCATAGAATCATAGAGTTGGAAGAGACCACAAGGGCCATCGAGTCCAACCCCATTCTGCCATGCAAGAAGACACAGTCAAAGCACCGATGGCCATCCAGCCTCTGTTTAGAAACCTCCAATGAAGGAGACGCCACCACACTCCACCAAGGCAGCTCATTCCACTATCAAACTGCTTTTACTGTCAGGAATTTCTTCCTAATATTTAGATGGAATCTCTTTTCCTGTAGTTTGAAGCCATTGCTCCATGTCCTGGTTTCTGGGGCAGCAGAAAACAAGCTTGCTCCATCCTTCATGTGACATCCTTTCAAATATTTAAACATGGCTTTCATGTCAACTCTTAACCATCTAATCTCCAGACTAAACATCCCCAGCTCCCTAAGCCACCCCTCAGAGGACTTTGTGGTTTCTGGACCTTCTACATTTTGGTCACCTGCCACTGGACACACTCCAGCTTGTCCCACATTAGATCCAAATGCATCCCTTGCTATCTGGGACTGCACAGATATAGGCTGCCTTCTCCACACTCATCTGTACTTCCATAGGCTGGGTAAGGAATGTGAACCCTTGACACGCAATTTATTACAGAACTCCTTGGGCAGACATGAGTGGCAGCAACTTTCTTTATGGCAGGAATAAAATACACCTGTAAAATACGAAAGGGCCGGGAAAGCAACAACAAATCTTATCAGAGACCAGCAAAGCTTACTTGCAAGAGAAATCACTGCCCTGAAGGATATACCCAACTCTTCTAGGAATGGGTAATTTCATTTCAGTTTGTTCTTGATAAGTATTCATACAAATTCATAAAATTGTCTATATTCAGGATGGAAAGAACTCGGTATTCTTAAAATTTTTGTTCATTTTTTAAAGATGAATGTGGGAGAAACCAAAACTGACAGATTCATCCTAGTGCTTTTTCAGTGCTACCTGCTGGTCCTGAAGCCCTCTGAACCCAGCCAGTGGGATGCTAAATTAGGGTTGCTACCTCATTTTAATTCTGAGAGGCTCCTGATTCTTCAGTTAACACCCATATTGAAGGCAAGTATGACTTTGTCCTCTTCCTATCTGGAATCATTGTACTCATAGAATTTGGCAAGTGTATGGCAACGATTAATTTCCTTACTCTTCTCTAATTGCTAAGCAGTTTGAATGACAAGTATGCAAAATCCAGATCAGTCTAATTAAGATGTGAACAAGGAAGGCAACCCAATATTGAAAGCAAAGACTTGGAGAAGAGGCAGTTAACCTAACAGCATGTGCTTCAGACAGAAGAAAAGCACTTTTCACTATTTTGACCTTTTTAAAAATGTAAATGCAAAAAAGGAAAGAGAGGTTAATAACCTATCTGAAGATGAAGAGTGGGTGGGTGTTCATTTTCAGTGTTTTAATAATTCTTTCAATGCACAGACCTACTAGGGTTTATTAATTGTACATATTTAGGGACCTTGCCGTAAGGCCCTTGAGAAAGAGCAAGTTGCAAGTTGGAGGTGGTAGTAAATCTCTGCTTCTATATTTCACCTTCTTAGAATAGAATCATAGGGTCTTTCTGCACTACATTGTTATAGTGCTATTATTCCACTTTCAATATCCTGTGGAATTTTGGGGTTTGTAGTTGACTGAGGCCAAAGAGCTCTCTAGCTGAGAAGTCTAAATGCCCCTCCTAAATTGCAACCCCAGGATTCCATAGGACGTTGAAAGTGGAATAAGAGCACTCTAACAGCGTGGTGCAGAAAGTCCCATAGCGTTGGAAGGGACCTCATGGGCCATCCAGTCCAACACCCTCAATGCAGGATCTCCAGCTAAAGCAACCCCAATAGGTAGCTGTCCTGCCTCTTTTTAAAGACATCCGATGGAGAGATCTCCACCACCTCTCTAGGAAAGTGATTACATTGCCAAACTGCTCTTACTTTCAAGAAGTTTCTTCTGAAGTTCAATCAAGATCTATCCTCCTATAACTTAAGACCATTAGACATGGTCCTACCCTCTGGGGCAGCAGAGAACAGGCCTACCTCTATGTTAGAACAGTTGGTCTTCATTCCCTAGGATCCTTGCAACATAAAGCTCTTGCTAGTGGAAAAGGAGTTATCAGTGCAACTTTAGTGGGTCTTATACAGCCTCTGAGAAAGAGTAACTGATTTTGCACTAGTAAAAGGGCACAACAAGATTCTGGTCTAAGTTTGCAAAGGGGAAGCAGTATTTGATCAACGTCCCCCCCATTGCTAATTAGTACAGATTGCAAGAGATGGAAACATGCCGAGGAAGTGGATCTTCTTGCACGGTGGAGGAACTCTGAGGTCTGGCATTAAATAAAAAGTTTAACAGCTAAGTGCAAAGTTCTTAGAGGGAAAACTAAGACAGACACGTTTCTCAAGGTGTGGCAGCCATTCATTGCTTTTGCAAAAATTATAGAACTGATATCTTGAGACCACCTAAATTGCAACATAAATAACGGAAAGATTTGTTGTGGGATCCCTGATACCTTTCTTTTGGAAAATGAGCATTAAAGATTATTCACTGGAAAAGAAGAATATATTTCTACTGTGCTGGGAAACTGATGCTATCTTTGAAAGGGTTTCTTTTGAATATAATCTATTTAACCATATGATGGTCTATTCACATTTATCTTATTGTTGTGTGTTTATCCTGTTGCATTGGTAGAGCAAGTAAACAAATAATATAAAAATAGTACAGATTGCATTTTGAAAATCAATAGAGTCTTACAGAGGAGGACTTTGGGCTGCAAATATTTTCTTTTTTCAGTAATTTCAACTGTTTTGGTCAACCAGTTTCTGGTGGTTTCTGTCCTGGATTTTCAATCTCTCCCCTTTCCATTGCTTTAATTATTCAGTCGATACTTTTCTGCATTTACTCTTGTGTTGATTTTTTTTAAAAAAAAAAGTTTAAGGGATTGTTTCAAAAGACATTATTGAAAAGCCTTGGGCTTATTGAGCCAAGGAAGGACAGAAATGTATTAAATAAGCAAAGGAGAGCTAATTCAAAAGAACCAGTGTCATGTAGTGATTTAAGTGTTGGACTAGAATTGCAGGAGATCAGGGTTTGAATCCCCAATCAGCAATGGAAACCCACTGGAGTGACCTTGGCCAACTCACCTTTTCTCATCCTAAGAAGAAGGCAACAGCAAACCTCCTCTGAAGAAATCTAGCCAAGAAAATCCTAAGATAGGATCACCATAGTCCAGGCTTGACATGAAGCCATATAACCACAAAATTCAAAATACTCCAAATCTTGGATGGAGGGGGATATGGAGGAGAGGGGAGAATTCTGCAAACTCTTTCCATGGGCCATTTCTGCACTACACTGTTATAGTGCTATTATTCCATTTTCAACATCCTGTGAAATCCTGGGGTTTGCAGTTTAGGGAGGGGTATTTAGAATTCTCAGCCCGAGAACTCCTTGGCCTCAGCAAACTGCAAACCCCAGAATTCCACAGGATGCTGAAAGTGGAAAAATGGCACTATAACAATGTAGTGCAGAAAGGTCCCATATGTCTTTACTGTAACTTCTCCTCCTCCTTCTTCTCTTCCCGAAAAGAAAACAGGCTTAAGAAGGCCTAACCTTGTGGAATAACAAAATAGGATTTAACAAAAGGCACCACAGGAAATAAGGGGAAATGAGATTATACTAATTCAAACACTGCATAAGGAATGGACCAGCTGCCTTAATTCAGGCAATGTGTATTATTAATGATTTATATTTTAATTCTGCTCTCCCCATTACTCTCACGGGAGGCTTGTTTCTCTTGGTAAGACTTCCTCAGTGCCTTGGTCGGGAAATCAGGAAAATCAGTTTTTTAAAAGGTCAAATGCTACAAGCTAGTTAGATTTGTTCCCTCACACGGAGCCTGGCTTCCTTCACTGACGCAAGTTGGAAATTGTGTTTTTGCATGTTCTGTACAGAGGGAAGAGGGAGAAGAAAGGAGGGAACATGTCCATCCACCCACCCCTTCCCCTAAACGGTGGTTGTCCTGTCTGTATGCACCAACATTCCCACCTTGCACGGACAGTCTTGTGTAATTCAACATACTTTCCCCAAGAGTCAGATTCTCTAATGAAAACCATATATTCTGAAATGCAACACTCAAGTTCAGGCTTGATTTGGGTCCTAGAGCAAATGAAGCCTGGACTCTCCCTAGAAGCCAAGATGACTAAACTGAGGCTGTTGTACTTTGGCCATATCATGAGAATACCTGGCTCCCTAGAAAAGACAATATGCTTGGTAAGGCAAAAGGCTGTAGGAAAAGAGGAAGACTGCATTCGAGGTGGACAGACTCAATCAAGAAAGCCATGTCCCTGGATCTGCAAGACCTGAGCTGGGCTGATGATAGGTGACTTGTAGGTCTCTCATAGGTTGCCATAAGTTGAAGTTGACTTGATGACAGTAAAGAACAACACCAACATCCAAAGTTACAGGAGATTAAACATAACAATATAAAAATACAATTTAAAGCCTAAGCAAGAACAACACGACCGTAATATGACTTTCTGAAAGACCTAGAAACTGGTTGCCACATGATATGCTTTCCCTCATCATGTCTACAACCACTCACCCTGGGTCATAACTTTCTCAAACACCAACCTGGTATTTGTTGCTGGTGCTGGCACGGACTGTGATGTGCCATAGTAACCAAAATTGCCCCTGGAAATCCGGTTTTCTCAACTCTGAACAGGGCTGTAGAAGAGGGGAAGACAGGACCATGTTTAGCCCCGCTGAAAGGTTATCTCCCCTGGGCATTGCCTCTCCTCAGCTGTCACTCAGCAGCCAATCTTATAGTCCAAAGAACCTTAGAACTTGTGCCTGAGTTTTCTTCTTCTTTTCTTTGCCTTCCCATCCCAATTTCCTCTTCTCCTATGGCTTTTCAGACTGAAAACCATAAAGCAAGAGCTGTTCCAACAGTACAGTGGAATATAAATGCCACTGATTCATTTATTGAATAATATAAACACGACTGACTGATTCATTAACGAAGTGCAAGCTGCAAATGCTGAAATGGCTGTCCTACAGAGGAGGGCAAAGTCTTGTTCTTTGTTGCCCTGAGGCAGGGGATGGTTCTACCGACCTCAAATTCTACTGACCAGAGGAGATTTTAGCAATCAGAGCACTTTTACTGTGGACCCATTTATTTACCAAGGCGGGGTGGTTGTTCGCTTTCTTGGCCGCAGCGATGGAGCATCCATCTGTAGGAGATGGTCTGCTCCTGGATGTCCTGCACTGAGTAATGGTTGGACCCATGAAGCCAAGAACTACATGCTTTTAGATCATCTGAGACTGAACTGACTCTCCAGGTTGGCTGTTTGACCGGTTGAGCATCATACTGACTCAGTGGACTGGATACCTAAGCACTGGGGATTGGAGGCTCCCGTGGGGTAAGATATTCATTCTATGCTTTTGCTAGCTTTGAAGGAGCTATCATCTGTTCAGGACCTATTTCGGAATGGAAGTCAGCACCTTGGAGAGGTCCATGAAAACTTAAGAGTGCATTCACCACCCCACTGACATGGCAGCCACCAAAAGCCACTGCATGCAAACATGAACTAAATATAAATTGGGCCAGTTTCCTTCATCTATATACCTATGTGTGTGTGAAAGTTTATTAATATAAAACATCTTACAAAACAAAAAGTTATACACACCATATCATGACAGTATGCTCAACATTTAAGTAACCACCCATATACATACAATATTTCCTTCTTTTTTGAAATTGGGCCAGTTTCCACGCTGTGCACTTTCAGTAAAAATGTATAGTGAGCACTGGTCAGAGCCAGCAGCTACATCCCCGAAGCTCCGCAATTACAGGCGATGGGAGGTCTCTCCAAACTGTTAAAAGCTACGTTTTGTACTTTAGGAATGCCAAAGAGCAATTACAGAGACAAGTTACCCACCTGAAGAGAATGCTTCTGTTCAAGGCTTTCTGTGTCAAGATTTCATCCGGCCTCTTCGTCTCTAGTATAAGCTTATTACTGTAGGGTTCCTTTCCTGAAATAAGATTTACATAATTCAGAATTACTTGTGAAGACCGGGATATTAGCAAGCCATTTCCCTTGTCTCTACTCCTCTTTTCCTCCCCTCTCTCTGAGTTACGATCATGCTGGATTACATCCCAGCTTGAAATTTAGAATAATTATGCACCACTATACGAGACCTTTTGTGATTAGAGATGGTATTTATTCCCCTGCCTGAAAAATGACTAACTCGCATAATTTTTGTCTTATTTTGAAAACTGTCTCAGCCACGTTTTGGTTGTTTCAGGGAAAACATTGTTCCAAAGTGTGCATCATGATTTACATCTACATTACACCGATGCAATTGACAAGCCTGACTCGCGTGGGTATGCTGACATGAACGCATGGTACAAGAAAATGAAAAGAAAGAAGCAAAGAGCAAGAGGAAGAGGAGAAGGAGTTCCTGTTGTTGTTATTCCACATTGGAACGGGTGAGAAAAATTGTCCACAACGGCTTAGGGATTGCAGAGGATTTGGTTCAATCCTCAATTTTTAAACAGCTGAGCTGATTTGAATTTCATGGACTAATATGCAGGTCAGAACACGCTCATCCGTCAGATTACACACTCCTCCAAATTTCACTCTGCTCAAAGAAAAGTACCCCAAATGTTACGTTACAATAAAATTGCATAGAACAGTGTGCATTTTACTAAATATTTATGTGAGATCTCTCTTTTTAAAAAGAAAGTAGAAGAACTCACACTAATACAGAAACATGTTAGAATGGATTTATAAATGAATATATGCAAAATGAACACATTTAGAATTAGATTTACCCATCCATTACTATAAAATATGATTCAGGGAAACTAAAATCTAAAACACTCTTGCAACAATGGAAGAAACAACTGGTAAGCTGAAAATGGATCACTTGGTAATAATGTGATATTATGCGTCCATGAAGTTTTGTGTTATTTCATGAAATTTGTGAAATAATACAAGGTGAAAATGCAGAGCAGGGCCAGACTTAGCCATGTCTAAAGAAGACTGACTGAAATCAATTGGACAAATTTGTCTAGATCCAACCCAATATTCCTATAGCATCCTCAATCTCGCATGATCCAAAGATGACAACACAGGCTTGGATCAAGACATATACTTTGTAGTAGACCCACTGTAGTAGAACCACTGAAATCAGTGACAGAAATGCCTAAATTCCCAATGATTTCATCAGACCTATTATAAGTCCGGCTAAGTCTAGATCCATTCTGTATTCCAGATGTTCTCCGTTACTGGAGACAGGCCCTATTTGTTAGTTTCTCTCCCCAAAGAAATCCCGATATCTTTATTTTTGCCTTTTGTAGGAAGAATTTGCTAAAAGCGTACTTACTATTTTTATTTATTTCACTTATCAGGTGTCAAGTTACCAGAATTCTTTGGGTGACAAACAGCCAAAATCATAGTTCCAACAAATTAATTACAATTAATATCAGAAGAAGAAATCCTACGCAACCAAAGGAATCACGTCAAAATGGAAGGTAATACAACTGCAACAACAATCATCAATTCTAAGCATACCTACTCAGAAGTAAGTAATGTGGATTTCAATGGGACATTACCTGGGATAGCATCCTTCCAGTACCATTTCACACACATCGACTCAGCAGAAGGGTAGATTGAGTTCAATGGGTCTTACAGACAAGCAAGTGCACATGGATTTTCAAAAATGTAAAGGAGCAGAATATTGGCCTCTAAGTGAGAAATAAGGTCTCCAAAGAAAGTCAAGGAACAATTCACAAGAAATGAATGAAATGAAAGAAAACAGAGAGGGGAAAAAGTCTTTTAAGAGGAACAAATAAATGTTTCCCTCTAAATTCCAGTTCTTCCCGGACCTTAGGTCTCTAAGCGTGCTACGGAAGATTGCAGACTTTTTAGACATAGCTAAAATACCCAGCGTGTTGCTATGTCACAATGTCTGGCCTTACCAGCTTGTGTATGCAACTCTAGCATCAGCTGTTCCATACTGCAGATTATCACGCTGGCAACAAATCAGAAAGGAACGGCACATACAGCAGACAAAGAAACACATTGATGCCTGCGGTTGCCCAGGTTCTCCAGTGGGCCATTTGCCAGACAACCAAACTTAGCGAAAGCTTTTGTTTATTTTATTATGCGAAATTGTTCCACACCTCATGGAACCTTCCAAAGCAAGGGTAGATATTCATACACAAGTAGTGGAAGGCTGGAGAATGTGAATTTATTTCTCAGGAGAAATCTGCTTGAATTTTCAAAAGCTGTGGAACTGAACTACGCACTGATTTTTTTTTCCCCATTGGTTTAATCCAGGAGTTTGCAAAAGAAATCATTCTCCACATCAAATAAATGCTACCGAGAGTGCCTTTGGAAAGTTGCAACTCAGACTGGGTAAAGTGTGGCCTATGAGCTCTATGCCATCTCTCAGGGACCCCAATGTGTTTCACACTCTTATGTCTCTGCCACGGTGCCACCTATTAAAATACAGAAAGAGAGAGACACAGAGAGAGAGGGAGGAAAGGAGAGACCAAGCCTTGCATGACCTCTGTTAGCAGGATGGAATACAATTTTTCCAGGTTTGTAACTAAGTGCCCTTTAACATCACACAATTATACCCCCTGATTCCACTTTAAACGTCATCAGTCCATCCTATGGAATCCTGGGATGTATAGATTCATAAGTTGCTTGGAATTCTCAGCCAGAGAGCTCGACTGTCTCACCAAAATACAAACCTCAGGATTCCACAGGACTCAACTATGGCAGGTAAACTGCAATCAATGGGCTATAATTCTTCATTGAGAAAGGGCCCAAAGTTGGTCAGGCTGCAGGTCACCCGCAAGCTATTTTTGGTGAAGAGAGGGAGGCAGGACTTAATTCTAAAATCAGAAGTGACTTCTGTTCATCTCTTCATTGGAAAAAAGGCCCTGACTGGGCCTAAAATAGGAAGGCTCCCAAAGTTGGCAAAACTGCTCCCCGAGGACCTCAGATGGCACATGGGGTGGTTTTTAATTAAAAAAACAATTTTCACACATTTTTAAATGGTTCATCAGGTTGCACATGTGTGTGCTTGACATGTTGCCTACCCCTGCTGTAACTTCACAGTTGCAAACAAGGAGATCAACAACAAGCATGAGTATTTGTTCATTTATATGCTGCTTTTTCCATAATACTGGGACTCAAGGCGTCTCCATCACTCACTCTCCAACCTTGTCCGTGACTATGGTCTTAAGTTGTTTTAAGGACTGTTGCGAACCTATGGTGAGGATTTCTGAACTCGGATGATGAGGCCATAAACTGAATTGGCTGTGGTTGCCTTGAGAGATGACCATTATGAAGAAGATTGAGAGAGGCAAGCACAATAAGGGTCTCTCAGCATGACTTGATCAGTAACTGATTTTTACAGAAATCAAACACATTATGTCTCTGGACCAACTCTACAAGGAATGTAAGGAAGGCATTGTATTTCCATAATTGCCTGCAGGGTCAGTTTTAATTTCAGAAACTCACACTGGATGACTTGGCTTTTCTGAGCCCTGAGGTTCCACAGGGTACCATCCTGCCCCTGTGTCATTTTACATCTGTATCAAGCTATGGAAGCCCCTCATTCACTGGCACGGTTGGTGAGGACTCAGGAGAAAGCCTTCTCCATGGTTGCTCCTGAACTGTGGAACTCCCTTCCACAGGATTCTGCTTGGCTCCCTCCCTGCTCCCTTTCTGCCAGCAAGTGAAGACATTTTTATTCAGGCAAGCTTCTCAACCTTGAATTTTAACTATGATACTGTAGTGTCTGTGTAAAATGGTGTGCTGTATTTTTTTGAATCTTTTTTTTTAAATAATATTTTAAACACATTGTATTTTTTTTTACTTTTTAAGCATGATTTAATAATTGGAATATTGGATTTCTTTTTAACTTTTGTAAACTAAATGTTTCAGCAGTATCTTTTCCAATTATTTTAAGATGCCTTGGATCCCATTTGGGAGAAAGCTGGGATATAAGTTCAAGAAAGAATGGAAGGAGGGAAGGAAGGAAGGAAGGAAGGAAGGAAGGAAGGAAGGAAGGAAGGAAGGAAGGTCAGTCTGTCTTTGTGAAGTCCAGACTGTTGCTGAAGCAACATCCCAGGCCATGTTGTTCAAATAAGAGCCTTTCCACACTGCACTGTAACAGTGTTATTATTCCACTTTCAACCTCCCATGGAATCCTGGAGTTTGCAGTTTAGAGAGGGGCCCTTTGAATTCTCAGCCAGAGAGCTCTTTGGCCTCAGGAAACCAGAAACCCCAGAATTCCACAGGATGTTGAAAGCGGAATAATAGCACTGTAACAGTATAGTGCAGAAATGGCCTTAGTGTCCAGCCTGATCTCCCTGACAGCCGTCTGGAACTGCCCAAGGTCCTGTTTACATTTGCAGTCTTTCTCCTTACTGATTCCTTTTTCTGTCGGACTTCTTGGACCTCAGCTCCAGAAGGTCCCTGAACACCTGAGTGAACTCCTTGCTCAGGTTTGTGCCCCAGCTTGACCAATGCTCAGAGCTTGGAACAAGCAAAGAATCTTCTGGGGTCTCCCGGGGACCAGTTCTCATCTCCACCTGGTAAAATACAAGCATATATTCTATAATGGGGCAAAAGCAAGTACCAAAATGTCTCCCCATATTTTAATCTGTGTACATAGGATTTCTGAAAGCTTCTGTTAACAGTGTGTGTGTTGTTCATCGCAACCTTTAGAAATCATAGGTACCTGTGGGCCTTCAAGTCATTTCTGATTTATGGCGACTCTAAGGGAAACCTACAGGGTTTTCTTGGTAAGATTTGTTCAGAGAGGGGGAGTTGCCTTTGCCTTCCTTTGAGGCTAAGAAAGCGTGACTTGTCCAAGGTCACCTAGGAGATTTCCATGGCTGAGCTGGGATTTGAACCCTGTTCTCCAGAGACATAGGCCAATGCTCAAACCACTCTACTATGCTGGTTCTCTCTCTCTCTCTCCCTCCTCCCTCTCTCTCTCTATATATATATACACACACATGCATACACAAACACAGAGGAGCTATATGTGACTATAGAGTTCCCATTGATTTCAAAGGCTTTAGACCATGTTTGTAACAAGGGTCGCGTGTGTCAGTGTGTGCATACATCTTTACTTCATCACAAATATTACAGTCCTAAATTAGAGATCAGAACAGTCAAACAGTGTAGCTGAGTATCCAAATATTTGCATCTTAAAACTTTTTTTTTTTCTCACTTCCCTAAATTTAGCAACCAGAATGTCCAGGTAAATAGAGGAAAAGGCAAACTCCGAAATAGGGAACCGTCCAGAGAAACAAGACGTATCTGTATCTTAGCAAGAGTCACTGCCAGTTTCAAGTGAAGCAAACCTGGCTGGTAGTAAAACCCTTTATAAGAAAAGAAGAATTTACAAGTAGATAAAATAAAAGTGCTATATCTTTTTTTGAATTTTTGTAATAAATATTTATATTTTACAAAAAAAAAAAAGATAAAATGAAGGTGTAAATATGCTGGCAGAGATTTATGCTTTGCTGGAGTCCTGTTGGATTTTGCCCTCTTTCTGACTTCCCTCACAACCCTGGAAAAATGCACAAAGTAACAGAGTGCATTAACAGGATTCTGGATTTGCAGAGACACTATGGCTAGAATCCTGTTTACAGAGAGACACCACGGCTAGAATCTTATTTGCAGAGAGACGCCATGGCTGGAATCCCGTTATTTTTTCTACAAAAGCTGCTGCAGCTTTTATTACAACACAGAATGTCCACATTCGTTTCCCATTAGTAGAAGTGTAGTGGTCCACGCAGTGCCATTCTGTATGCACACATCCATGGCATTGTGTGTTAGCTTGCACATTTGGTTGTGTGTCTGGTGACAAAATGTTTCTGTGTGTAACTCCTCATAACGTCCTCCTCCTCATGGTCGCGATGGAGCCTGGACCTCCTCGCTCGATCTCTGGCCCATTGTTCTTGCATGGTGGCCACCACTACACCCAGGACCGCAACAAAGGGCCCCAGGAACCTGACCAGGTCATCGAGAACCTCGCCCTCCATCGCAAAGCCACGAACAAGCCAGAAAATCGGCGAAGCAGGAAGCACAACGACCGGCACCAACCAACGCACTAGCCAGAGGTGGGGGGTGGCGGCGAAAGGCGGGAGGCGTTGGGGGAGGACCTTGCATACGTACGTGCGCGCATGCGCGGGTACGTACCGACGCAACGCGCCATTTCTTCAAATCGAAATCAGCCTATCACAGCCATAGTGGGTGGGGTTATGTGAATAGCGGGGGTGGTCAGGACGGCAACGTGTGGATCTCTGAAACCGCGCTAAGCCGGATCAAACATAAGACGTATGAATAGAGAGCGCGCATTAGCGCGGATACAAAAAAACCCGGTAAAAACCGGCCGGAACCGTCACTACGCGAATTCCTCTTCTCGTGTGGAAAGGGCCTTTATCCCTGTGCAAACCCATTGTTAGATTTTGTTATATATTCTCATATGACTTTACCTTGTTGAAGGTTGGAAAGTTGACTAAAATTAATGTCACAATCTAGCCTGACAACACCATTAAAAGTAAGGGCGGGTGAATGTTGATCAGCTTGATTTGTGATTGGCTTGAGAATCAAACATTAGGAATAACTTCCTGACAGTAAGACCTGTTCGACAGTGGAACAAATGGCCTTAGAAAATGGTGGACTCTTCTTTGAAAGTCTTTAAACAGAGGTTAAAGCATTCTCAGAAGTGCTTTAGCTATGGATTCTTTCATCGACAGGGCTGGTCTAGATGGTCTTTGAGGTCTCTTCCATCTCTATGATTCTATGAATTTTTAGCCCTCCTAGCAAAGAATTAGAAAAAAAGTTCTTGTCGGTTTTCCCAACTTGTAACAATGACAAGGGCTTTCAAAAGAAGTCTCCCTTCTAGAGCCAATAAATCAATTCCCTCATAGTACCCACTAAGCAAGAAAGCCAGCACAGTGTAGTGGTTTGAGCACTGAATTACAACCCTGGAGACCAGGGTTTGATTCCCCATTCAGCCATGGAAATCCACTAGATGGCTTTGGCCATGTCACACACTCTCAGCCCCAGAAAAACCCCACGATAGCTTCGCCTTAAGGCAGAAATGACTTGAAAGCACACGACATCAACCCTAACCAACCTGTAACTGCAAGACTTTGGACATGCATGACAACATTTAGAAATCGGTGTGGCCCAATGATTAAAATTCCAGACTGTGATCAGAAAGAGAACTAGATTTCAATTCATATCTGAAGTTCATTGGGTCCTGTTCTGAAGTCCTGTTCTATTTCACAGGGCTGATATAAACATTAAACAGGAGAAGCAGAACCACGTATAGCATTCTGAACTACTTGGGAAAAGGGCAAGGACATAAATGTAAGCACAAGCTGTTTTCTCAGGCCAATTCCCCAGTAGATTGTCATAGTGCTATTATTCCACCCCTCCCTAAACTGCAAACCCCAGGATCCCATAGGATATTGAAAGTGGAATAATAGCACTATAACAGTCTAGTGAGGAATGGCCCAAGACTGCAGGACAAGATACAGGAGAGGCAAATAGCAAAGCTGGCAGGAATATATGATCCATTGAGCAGCCATTGGTTATCTTTCCCATTCTATATCATGATAAACCACATTGAAATCCTGCTCTCAAGTAAACATTCATAGTACTGGTGTTCTTTGTACCAGTTTTACTTTGAGTCAGAGCAGATCAAGGGAGAGTTTTCAGGTCACAAAGAGGAACCTGAATCCACCCCCTTGGCTTTTGAAATTTCAGCAGACACACAACCGCAATCAGCTCCCTGCCAAGCCTAATAACCAAAGAGGTACAGAGTTTCTGCAATTTATTTAAATATGTGGATGTTGCTCCCCTAGGTTTTCTCCTCGGGTCTCTTAAGGCCAGGTTTTCTCCTCAGCACTCTCATATGGAAGGCTGCAAACTAGGCCTCCTTGTCATAATTATGGTACAGTGCCTTGGCGGTTGAGTCACAGGCACTCTGAATGAAAATAAATCAGCATGCAAAATTGATGGGAAATTTTTCCAGCCTAGAAATTAGGCTCCTTTTTCCCTTTACCCCGAATCATTTTAAATAGAAGTCAGTTGCTTAAAGCCTGCTTCCAAGCTGATTGCGTTTTCGCGAGGTGAGCACGATTTCCTACAGTTTAAATTCAGCACATTATATCCTAGAAAACAGCCATCAAACTCACGCTGCCATTCATTTCTGGATAGGGTAGGAACCTAACCAAAAAAAAAAAAAAAAACACACCAAAAAACCCTATTATCAATGGAATAGTTAAAAGAGAATAAGTTGTTCTCCTGAAAGTGGAAAAATAACAAGAGTGCAAGATGAATGCACACAAGGCTGAACTGCCACCTAAAATGAATGCATTCAGTACGAGGAACCTCTTAGGAAACAACAAGAGATGTGCTCAGCTGGTGAAAGAGATAATTAAGATACAGAAGAATAAGTTTGCAGCTATAAAGGAGGAGGTATTTTGGAGTCCTTTTTTTTTTAAGCCAAATGCACTGACGTCATGTACTGGGTATGCAGAGTACTGGAATCGGAGTGCAGAGACCTGAGTTCCAGTCACAATTTCACTAACTGGCCCAGGCCAGAGTGGAAAGAAATTCAACCACTCATCTCGGCAATTCTCCCCAAAATTCTCTGTCAGTGGCTTTGTTACTGAACATTCTGATTTAACCAAACAGCATTTTAATCTGAGAGTCGGTGATCTCTTATTACTCTCCCCTCAACACTCCGGCATCACACCGGCGCAGGGAAGGGTATACTGTAGGTGTCAGGTGTACACGAGAGAAGAGAGAACAGGAGAACAACTCATTCTCTTTTAACTATTCCATTGATAATAGGTTTTATTTGTTGTTGTTGTTAGGTTCCTGCCCTCTCCAGAAATGAATGGCAGCGTGAGTCTGATGGCTGTTTTCTAGGATATAAAGTGCTGAATTTCAACTGTAGGAAATCATGCTCAGCCCCAAAAAGGCATTCAGCTTGGAAGCAGGTTTTAAGCCACTGACTTTTATTTTAAATGATGTGGAGTAAAGGAAAAAAGGAACCTAATTTCTGTGCTGGAAAAATTTCCCATCAATTTTGCATGCTGAGATAGATAGATAGATAGGTAGGTAGGTAGGTAGGTAGATAGACAGACAGACAGACAGACAGACAGACAGACAGAACATCTACAGTATACCTTTCCCTGTACCTGTGTGATGCCAGAGTGTGTGTATATATGTATGTATGTTTACATGTGTATGTGTGTACCAAAAGCGCAGCTTGGAAGGGGAATTTACCATATTGGCTGGCATATAAAATGCATCAGTGTATAAGACGTGCCCCATTTACACACGGGCAAACACTATTTGCCAGCATACAAGATGCACTGGTGTATAAGAGGCACCCCATTTTCAAGCAGTATTTCTCAGGAAAAAAAGTGAGTCCTATATGCCAGCAAATAGGGTAAGACCCACAGGAACCATGGAGGGGTTTTGCAGTTAACGTATCCTCCAGCTATCCCAATTTGATAGAGACAGTCCCAATTAATCTTCTGTTCTCCAACTTTTTGTGCTGCTTTTAAGTTGTCCCAGTGTCTCTCTTCTCCTCCCACTTTTTCCCTCTGTCCTTGGCTTACTTCACTTGCTGCAAACTGTGTTCAAAGTACAAAAGTGGTTTTGTAGTCAGTTGACTCACGAAGAGGGAGAGGAGAGAAGGGGCAGAATCACACCCTTCCCAGCAGGCTCAGGCAAAATCAAACTCTTGCAGTGTCTCCAGCGTGTGTGCTCTTCTGCATTAGTAAGTTTTTCCGCCTTGACCACACCTAATGCTGCCTGGCTATATGAATGTTGAGGGGTACGAACTAATACCCATTGCTGTTTTTCTGTTAAAATGTTACCTTTCATCCTCATTGAGAAGGAGCCATTTCTAGGTGGCAATCTGCAAGAACTTCCCAAGCACTGAATGCAAAAGGGACAGTTTTGATATGTTCCCAGCAGTGTTCCATATTCAAATTAAATTAAAGAAAGAAATTGAGTTTTCTTCTGCGGTACTGCTTGGCTTGGTTCCTAATTATTAAAGAGAAAAAGAAGACAAAAACCAGATCGTGTGCTGCTTATATGCGAGGTAAGTGTCACTCCCAGCTGGAAAATTATATCTTCTCTCAAGAAATCTGGGTTAAAAATAGCCACATCTTCTGCAACACAGTTGTTCTTTTTAAAAGCCATTTCCAAAAACTTTGTATTATTTAACGTCGTATCAGCACTTGGGAATAATACATCAAAAATTCATTTGTGACCCCATTTCATTGTTAAATTTTTAAACAATGATTTTTTAAAAAAGCCATTTTCATCATGTTTAACCACCACTTTAAGCAACAGTGACATTACCAGTCTGAGTAACAATTAATGTTTCTTGTTATTTAATTTGTTGGTTTGTGGCATAATTGGCAGTTGGTTACCTTTAGTTATTTTAATAGATTTTTTTTTAAAAAAAATAAAGTTTAAAAGTAACAACTAACGCAACAAACTAACTTTACAATTTTCATGGAAACAATTAAGGGTAACAATTTGAGTTTTGATTTAATGTTAGTGGCCAAAATCCTGCATCATGTTTGCAAAGGTGTTAATCCGTACTCTGTGGCATGGTGTTTCTGCTACGCTAACATTCTTCTGAATATCAACGTGGCACAACCAGGTGTGCATTTGCCGGTGTGGTTGTTTATTGTCCTCTTGTGCAATGAGGAATGCAAAGTGGCTGTTTCTGCGGTCCCACTGAATCAAGCCGTAATGAATAGTTACACAGCATCTAAGTCATTTCTGCACTATATTGTTACAGCACTATGACTCATAGAATCATAGAAACATAGAGTTGGAAGAGACCCCAGGGGCCATCCAGTCCAACCCCCTGCCATGCAGGAACACCCTCAAAGCACTCCCAACAGATGCCCATCCAGCCTCTGCTTAAAAACCTCCAAGGAAGGAGACTCCACTACACTCCGAGGCAGCAAATTCCACTGCCGGACAGCCCTGACTGTTAGGAAGTTCTTCCTGAGGTTCAGGTGGAATCTCCTTTCCTGCAGCTTGAATCCATTGCTCCTTGTCCTGGTCTCTGGAGCAGCAGAAAACAAGCCCTCTCCTTCCTCTACATGACATCCTTTCAAATATTTAAACAGAGCTATCATATCCCCTCTTAACCTTCTCTTCTGCAAACTAAACATACCCAGCTCTCTAAGTCTATCCTCATAGGGCATGGCTTCCAGGCCCCTCACCATTTTGTTCACCCTCCTCTGGACTTGCTCCAGCTTGACCATGTCCTTCTTGACTCCACCTTCAACATCCTATGGAATCCTGGGTTTTGCAGTTTAGGGACGGGCCTTTGGAATTCTCAGCCAGAGAGTCTTTTGGCCACAATAAACTACAACCCTCAGAATTCACAGGAGGTTGAAAGTGGAATAACAGCAGTGTAGGGTGGAAATGGCCTAGGAATCTAAGCTTAGGGAATGGAGATATATTGGGCTTGAAAAAGAGAAGGTTAAGAAGCAATGCAGTCACTATCTTCAGATATCTAAAAGACTGTCATATGGAAGAAGGAGTGGAGTTTGGGTTTTGATGCTACAGAGGATAGGGTCCAAAACCTGTTCCATGACTCAAGAAAGCAGATTCTAATTCAACATTAAGAAGAATTTCCTGATGACTAGAGCTGTTTGACAGAAAGCTAGGTCTGGAAGCAGCTTTTGCCAACATAAACTCAAAGGAAAGCACCTATTAGTTCTTTCCTCTGAAACCAGATGTAACCTTAGGATATTTCCAGCAAAGCTTGGGAAATGTTATTTTTGGACTCAACCTGATGTCTTCTCCCCTGTGCTGATCTACAGTGTCCATTATACTCACTGGAGATGATGGAACTCCAGTCCAACACATCTGATGAATACCAGATTGGAGAAGAAATTCTAGTCTAGAAGAAAACTAGTTTGGAGAGAACATGTTTTCTTCCTCTCTCAAGGCACTAAAACTTGGAGCTACAATCGGTGCTGTTTCGATTCCCTAAGCCTTTTGCTTCTGCGTGTTATGTTCTACTCACCAAAGAAGAGACGTTCATTTTTGTTTTCTGTTTTCCACTTACATTGTTTATGTACTCAAGAGTTTTTCACATGGATGAGGGTGACTTATAAGAGATATGGCCTTCTGTGCTTCAGGCATTTCAAAAGCTTTTAAAAGTGGGACTCTATCGATGTATCTGTTTCTAAGTGTTTATGTTCTTGTTCGGAGAACATTGAAGAAGGAACAGAATATTTCTAAGATGCTTAAACAAAATTGGACAACTTTCGAAAATTTACTTTCTCTCCTTCCCTCTCCCTCTTTCTGTATGTGTTACATAAAGCACTCACACAATGCATCTGACTTTATTATGCACTTGTGTTTCATGATTTTTATAACACCAATGCCATTTCATTGATTGTGCCCCCACGCACACTTTTTATTACATTTATATCTCAACTTTTCTCCAATGAGCTTAAGGCTCTCCTCCCTGCATTATTCTCACAACAATCTTATGATGTAGATCAAATTGAGAGAGAGAGAGAGAGAGAGAAAGAAAGAAAGAAAGAAAGAAAGAAAGAAAGAAAGAAAGAAAGAAAGAAGAACATTTTCTTCCAAGTCCTGTTTCAACACTGACCACAAGAGCTCTCACGTCTTCTCACAGTACGCATTTAGCTTATAGAACTCACCATCTTGAGTTCCCATATATATATATATATATATGCGCGCTCATGGCACTTACAGTTTTAAAACTGTCTTATGGAATAAAATAATTAAGATATCAGTTGAAAGTTTGGATTAGAAATACAGGTTTTAGATGAGGCAGAAAGTTGATGGCATAGAAAAATAAACTCAATGAAAAGAAGTTATAAGTAAAACATAAGAGGACAATCATCCAAAAAAGGAAAGTAGGAAGTGGGGAAAAAACACTTAAAAAAATTATGATGGATAACATTGAGAGGCTAAATAAAACTATGGGTATGATACAGTCAATAATCATATGCAAATACAATGCTATCAACCTAACTGAGATAAAGATGTCCGTATGTATTGTAAAGAAGTACATTGAGTATAGTTAAAATGTACTATAATTTTTAATTTTATTAATGCATAATAAAAAATAAAATTGAAAAAAAGAACTCACCACCTCAGGACATGATGATGAGGCCCCAGGACAACTTTAACACCACACAGCACTTTAGTTCCGCTTTAACTGCTATAACTATAACCTCTGGAATCCAGGAGCTTGTAGTTCGGCGAGGCACTAATGCTCTCTGGCTGAGAATTCTAAAACGCCTGAAACTGCCGATCTCAGGATTCCAAAGGATGAAGGAACAGCAGTTAAAGTGCCATCACAGTGCAATAACTGTGCAGGATGTGGACGTTCGTGGCAGTTGAGAGGATTAGCCAAAAAGGGTGCACAAATTAACAGAACAAAAAAATCAGGGGCTCTAAACAAAGGCCATTTCCGCACTAGAATGTTACAGCGCGATGATTCCACTTTCAACATCCTATGGAATCCTGGGGTTTGCAGTTTCGGGAGGGGCCACCCGGCCCCTCCCGAAACTGCAAGCCCCAGGATTCCATAGGATGTTGAAAGTGGAATCATCGCGCTATAACACTCTAGTGCGGAAATGGCCAAAGCCTCCATCTTCAGAGGCAGCATAACTTCAAATCAGGGTTCTTAAGGACCCTCACAAATATTCTCGATCTTGATTAGTACGTCAGTGAATTAAGACACCTCACAACATGGAGAACATGTCATATTTCTCATAGCACTGAGAAATTTTTCAACTGCTACAAGATGAGGTTTGATTTAATTTTGCATTCTGGGACTTTCATTAGAATAATTCATTGGCACACAAAAAAAAGTGGTTTTGTGCCAAAATCCCCAATGTTTTCCGAGATGAAAGAAGGTCATGTCTTGCACAGTTTTCTGGGTGAAAAACACATAAGCATAAACTATTTCTGCACAAAAACAAGCTCTTTTTGTGCAAAAAAAATGTTAACAAAGAAGTCCCAAAATATTTTCTAATAAAACCACTGGAAAATGTGCAAAAACTCCCATTTTCTCATGGTCATGATCTTTCTAGACCATTCATTCTTGCATGCCTTTACATTCCTACCAGGACACTGGAGGGGGTGGAAATGGGGAACAGACGTCAGAGACAGTTACTGCTTTTATTTCACGCTTGTAATCTTCTAAGAGGCATTTATCTGTCTTTTGCTGGAGAAAGAAAATGTTGGACAAGTGCAGTGACCTTTGGCCTGTTCGAGTCAGGCTCTTCATTTTATTCTTATCATGCACTTGGTATTCAATTAAAAATTCAATTGAATTCAAACACTCCTTCGCTTTGGAGAGTGGGTGGGAAGTATTTTAGTAATGAGACACTGAGATTATATAGACCCAAATGAAGTCACGGTTTTTGAAAGAAAAGTGAGATGAACTTGATATTAACCATGTTAAATGGTGGATCCCTCCCTCCACTTTTAAATGACTGGTTAAGGATTTTGGAACCAGGGTACAGTGCTGGAGGATCAGTAACGGGCACAATGTTATTATACACTTGGCAGTACAGTCAGCCCTTCACATTTGCTACGGACCCAGGGCCTTTGCAAAAGTGGAAAAACCACAAATATCAAAATGTGTGTATGCACTGGAAGGGATCCAAGGCACAGTGGGGAGCACAGGCATCCAGGGTCCAAATCAGGTCAGGGAAAGGCGAGGAAAAGGGGGTAGTTTAGCATGGTGGCCCTGTACTTCCTCTCTCTCACCCATCTCCTTCCTTGGGTGTGTGTGGGGGCACTGGGAGAAGGATTGTAGAGCTGAGAAATTGGGGTGCAAGCCATCTTTAGCTGGCCAGGCAGCAGGTGGTAGAAGAGGAGGACCAACGACAGCTTTTTAAAGGGCTGCGTAACTTGATCGGAGCTGCCGAGAGGGGAGGTTCTCCTGGGAAAGAAGCGCTTGTGGGAGGCAGGCATTAGAGAAGCTTGCAAACAATCAAATCCATGAGAGTCAAACCCACAAGTGTAGAGGGCTGATGTACTATGGCTATTCCTACAATAAACCCAGTTCCAAGCATCTCCAACTGGTCATGCTCTAAATGCACGATGCCCATCATCCCCAGACACGTGCATGCTAAGGCATCTTTTCAAGCATAGTTTGTAATTTCAAAAGCAGCTGCTGGAGTATATTTGGAATTGTTGCTAATCTGTCAAACATTAAATGTGGTCTAGTAGTTTAAAGGACAAGACTGGGAAGATCTAGATATCACAAAACTCACTTAGTAACCTTGGGCTAGTCATTCTCCTTTAGTCTGAGAGAGGTTGTTGGGAAAAGAAAATCCACATATATCACTGTGATCATCTATGATGTTTTATTTTTAATTGAAAACAGGCAAGCGCTACCTTGGCCAAAGGCTGCAGTTGTGCAGCCAGTTACCTGGGGGCATCAAGTCTCATTGGACTTAGGGCTTTATCACACAAGGCAGGTAAACTGCAAGTACAGCAGGATAATACAGTCAGCCCTCCACATTTGGGGGTTTCACTTTTGCGGATTTGATTATTTGTGGATTATTTGCTGTCACCTCTGTTTCCTCCCTGTGCCATTTTTAATAGGGACATTTTTAATAGGGACTGCAAGCCTCGTGAGACTGAGAAACTGGGGTGGGGCAGTAAGCCCCACCAGCCCCCCACTTCTGCCTTGGGAAGGAACCCTGATGCCTCAGAGGAATCCACGGTGGGTTGAATAGGGCGATCACACTTTTTGTGTGTGTGTTAAATATGGTTTGGGAGAGCCTAGACTTATTCATGGTTTTTCCACTTTCTTGGGGGTCCTGTGCCCTAACCCTAGCGAATCTGGAGGGAGGACCATAGTGTCTTTGGCTGGGACTTATCACATGATTACATACCTTATGTGATCAAGCTCTTAGTGGGCTTGATCCAAGTTTAAATCACATTTAAACAGGGCCCACAGAAATCACTAGGACTTTAGTTACTCTTGAATTACTTGTTGCATTACTTTTAAAGGCCCTTCTCTAAGCACAACTACACCTGAGTAGAATTCATTCAAGCTCTCAGTAGAGAACTGGGCTACTAAGGTGCTTGGAAATTACCTCCACAGTAAATCATTTGGAAACTATCTTTGGTGTCATTCACTATTCTGATCTTCCTGGCTGTCCATTCTTTTGGTTCCATAATCCTGGAAGTATAATTGATCACTTATTTGTTACATTTGCACCCGAGCTGAAAGCGATATATGGGGCTTTCTTCCTCCCCATTTCACAACAGCCCTGTGAAGAAGGTCAGACTCAGATGGAGAGAGAAAAAGAGACTGATCCAAGGTCACCTAATGAGTTTTCGTGGCTCAGTGGAGAGTTTATCTTGTATCTCCAAAGTCCCAGTCCAACATTCTACTATACTGCCTACTGGCTTTCTTCCTGATTAACTTTCCTGACCACTCTAGCTTTTAATTGCATATTGTGACCTACCTATGGCTAACATCTCTTTATAATAACGGCATTAAAATAAGCTCTTTTTTTTTTTTTTTTTCACTGCTAGCTACTAGTCTCAGAATCCATTCCCCCTGAATTTTTAGCTCCACATTCCTTTACATATTTAAAACATCTTTTCTCGTAGAAGCTTAGAGAGGCTAATTGAATTAAATTATTAGTCCTTTCGCCATCACCAGCAACAAACTTTAAGGACTAAACACATCCTTTCAATATATCCTAAAAGCACTCAACACTAAAACCTATTTAGAAAATGGCAGCAGAAAATAACAGCAACTGAAATGTTTCACATATTCCAAAAAAAAAACAAACAAACAGATGGAGATCAAAAAGATTAGCTTGTACTAACACACCAAATACCTTCCTTCACTGGAAGTTCTCTTTACCAGTTTCTATCTACAAGGTTGTCAAAGAGGAAGTGAACCGCAGAGCCTTAGAAGACGGCAACGTCAAAAGAACAATGGGTGCTTTATACTGATTTGTTTCTGTGTAGGGTTTTACAGAGGATAGCCTTAAATTGCAAACCTTAGCCAGGCATTTTTTAAAAACCCAGTACATGGAAAGTTCCTTTTGTAAAAGGAATTGGTTTCCATTATGTAACCCAAATCGTCTACAGTTATCATCTTTACTTTCCTCTTTTTCATCAGTAATTTAGAGAAGAACGTCCAGCTACTTTTTAAAAAATGAATGCCATGGACAACGAGTCTGGAGTCCATAGCACACTGGCCTCCCGTGGTGGGGAGAGGCAAAATGAGACCATTGCTACCCAAATGGGAATTCTGCTCCTCAAATGAAATTTTCCCTCAGTCCCCAAATTTTTTGCAATGTGGAGAGTGAGCTACGGAAAATAATTCATCCCTTGCACTGTTCTATTAGCAGGGTTTGCATTCTCTTGATAACTTTGCCTGCCCGTTTTCACTGGATGCTTAAATTCTACTTTTAAAGTTCAACTGAAATTTTAATGTATTACAAATCTAGAAATTTGGAGACCAAAGTAACATTTTATTTGGAAGGAAAATAATCCTTATTTGTGTGTGAAAGGCAACACCCTTTTGTCCCTTCATAGCTATATCCCTTGTCTCAATACCCATGATGCAGTACAAAGGAGAAACACAATATACAATGGCCATTTCCACACTAGACTATTATAGTGCTATTATTCCACTTTCAACATCCTACGGAATCCTGGGATTTGCAGTTTAGGGAGGGTCTCAAAGGCCCATATTTACTGTCCTCAAAGGCCCCTCCCTAAACTGCAAACCCCAGGACTCCATAGGATGTTGAAAGTGGAATAATAGCACTATAACAGTGTAGTGCAGAAATACTGAGCAAGGTAATATTCCTCCTCCGTTTAGTGAGGCCAAACCCTCTACCTAACTTTGAAAGCACAGTTACAGTGCAAAATGGGTGATGCTACCCTTCACTAAGTTGCAGCCACAATATATATATTTTTGTGATTTGTAAAAGGAATTTATCACAAGGAGCTGGTTATTTGTAACCAATTAATCTCAAGCTCTGAAAATAAGCCACAGCCTCCTGAAACTAAAGAAACAAAAATACTTATAAAATAGTAGCGAGCATAGTCCTGAACAATTATTATTTTTTAATAGGAGTATCAACATGAGGTACTTGTGATTCGGTAGGTATAAAGCAGGAATCATTATTTATTTATTAGTAGCAGTATTAGCATTAGCATTAGCATTAAAGAATCACTGTGGTGTCCTAGTTCTAAGTATTGAACTAGGATTCCAGGAGACCAGAGTTCCAAATTTCTGCTCAGCCATGGAAAACCATGGGATGATTTTGGGCATATCACAATCTCTCAGCCTCAGAGGAAGGCAAAAACCCAGAAGAAAAAGCAGTAGTAAGCAAATGTGCTTGGGCCATTTACTTTGGGTATTTTGATCTTCTGTCTTCATTCCCATTCACTGTAAGTGACGGATAAGCTTTTAACAAATCTCTCCTGTGACACCACCATTTTACACATGCTCTATTTAATTTTCAGGATGAAATAATAAAATGTATTGAGGAGGTTGTTGACATGCTATGGAGCACAGAACGTGTGGTGGCACAGATTAATGAAAATATATATTACATATATTTTGTATTTCAATCCGGACAGGGGTGGCCAAATGACATTTTGCTGCCTGATGTCAACACTCCAAAAGCTGATGGGGCTGCTGGATGCATCTTTCTTCATCACTAGTGATAAGAGAGCATCCTTCGCTACATCTGGAAGCTAGCTTAGGGGACAGCTCACTCTGTGCTCCAACTCCTTTATCAACTCGATAAATCGATAGATGCAAATCAAGAATCTTCGCCATTCACAGAACTGCAGTCTACTTATCAGTTACCTTTTGGTACAGTACGACCATATTTACAACTGCAATATTTTTCGTGTCTATAGATTGAACCAGCAGCCTTCAGGGACTCAGCTATTCCTGCTGTGTTGGAAGCATTAGTTATATCTGCTGAGAAACTGAAATTGACAGGTCTAATTTATAAATGTTTACTGTAAAATATGAAATCTGATCTCAAAGAAGAACAGAGTGGGAAAAGATTCTCATTGTCTGTTGCACATCAATCAATGAAAAAGTGCTCTAGCATCAATATCTGTACTCTCTTAAGACCTGAAACTGCATTTTTAAAAAAAATCTGATGTTTTAGCTATACTGGTCACAACTGCATCTTTTCAGAAAGAAACTATCTACTTTAGCTAAATGTTGGCTCTGTAATAATAGGTAATACTGGACTTCTTTGTGGCATACGATGCTGGCATGTTCAGTGGTTGCCCCTTTTTGCTTAGATGTGTTACAGTGTATTAATCCTCAATTAGAAAACTGTTTGGTATTTATACACATATATACTTCTAAATTATATCACTGCAGTTATATCACTGCAGTCATGAATTATTTTCCAAGATGGTAAAGGTAAATTATATTCCAGGATAGTAAAGATAAATGTTCATCAGTCATCATTCAATGATCAGAAGATGCTTCAAACTTGATATGGCAAAGACAGAACCGCTTGTTTTAACTCCAAAACCTTCTCTACAACATATATTCTCCATCCCTGTTAATAATGCTCCCATTTTTCCTGTGAAGGAAGCATGTAGTCCTGGCATTATTTTTTATCCTTCTTTCTTCCTCACATTGAGGCTGTAGCAAAGTAATGTCGAACTCGTCTTTATAATACTGAGCAAGTCAGACCTTTTCTTTCTGCTTCCTCTCGTAAGACCTTAGTTCACACCTTTGTTATTTCCTACCTTGAATCTTCTTTTAGCTGGGCTTCCATTATCTCACCTTCATCCTCTGCTTTCCCTTCAACATCTTTTTTTTGGCCTGCCTTTTTGATCATTTTACCCCACTTTTGAAATCTCTCCATCAGTTACTCATCCCTGCTAGTGCTCAGTACAAGCTTCTTGTTTTAACATTCAAAGCCTTACAGAACCTAGCTCCTCGTATCTTTGAGCCCTTATTTCTTTTTACCAGCCTGCTTGAGATCTGCATTCTAGGAACTCTAGCCTTCTCCCCCTGCTCGCTCTTTCTCCCTCACTACTCCGGACTCTGGAAATGCCTCCCCAAACACTTGTGGTCTGCTCCTTCCCTTATTATTTTAAAATCTTAATTAAAAACCTGCTTGTTTTCAAAAGCGTTTGAAGTTTTAATTCAATACTGTTTTAAAATTTTGTATAGTTTGATTCCATGTACTTGCTAGTTTGCTTTATATTATATTGTATTTTTATATTTTAGCCGGAAAATTTGTTGTATGATTGTATGGTGTATTCTATTATTACTTCCTCCCCTTTGTGTTTGTGTGTATATACACATATTTCAGATTGCATGTCTTTGGCAGGGCCCGCTGTTTTTCGGTTGTTTTACCCATAACCTACCATCTACAAAGATGGCACAATATACCTAAACTAATAATAATAAGATCTTACTGCTTTAGCCATGCATATGCATGCATTTTTAGGAACATTAACTTAAAGAGAATGTATTTTGGGGGGACACGATCAACTTATGCATATGTATATTAAAAAAGCAGTCAAGACTGATCTCTTCCAACAGGCCTTCCAAGACTAGCATTTCCATCGCCTCCCATCAATTGTCTTGCTGCTTTGCTAATAGTAATTGATGGACTGTTAATTGCTGTGTGTTTTAAGGGGTTGGTTTAGGTGGGTTGGTGGGTGGGGAGGATTGGGTGTGTTTTTAATGTCTTTTAATGTATAATGTATTTCATGTTGTTTGCCGCCTCGATCCATGTGGAGAGGCGGGATAGAAATAAATGTTGTTGTTGTTGTTGTTGTTGTTGTTGTTGTTGTTGTTGTTATTATTATTATTATTATGCCTAGATCACAACCGCCAGCATGATGTAGTGGTTTGAATCACAGGCCATTTCTGCCCTACACTGTTATAGTGCTATTATTCCACTTTCAACCTCCTGTGGAATTCTTGGGTTTGCAGTTTACTGAGGCCGAAGGGCTCTCTGGCTGAGAAGCCTGAAGGACCCTCCCCAAACTAGAAACCCCAGGATTCCAGAGGATGTTGAAAGTGGAATAATAACACTGTAACAGTATAGTGCAGAAATGGCCGCAGAATCATAGGATTCTACATGAGTTGGTTGTCTTAAAGCAACCAGTGAACAAGAGGAGAGCGGCACAAGAATTTTGGAAGGACCAAGCTGTTTACCACACTGACACACGAAAACTAGTGGTAGCCTGTGGCTTACACGTCAATGGGATGGTGAATCTGTTCTGGGTTTAAGCCCAACTTCAAAGGCTACTGAACCTATTTTGAGAGTTGTGCTGGGTCTTTAATGTTCACATGAAAACCCAGAGGAGATCTCATTGGCACGGAAGCCACCAGGATGGGGAGAGATGAAAACATGAACAGTCTTGACAACTGACAAGATCTGCAATAAATTAAAGCCACAGCTTGGGAATTGGATTCACGCACACCAGTAGCACCCTCATTATTCTGGAGCACGGAGATGATCCCGGAGGCCACTGCAACGTTCCACTGTCATGAATCTCTATTTATTGTTTATGGATGAATGATGCCCTGTGACAACTGTGAAAATTGCTACACTGTCTCATATTGAAGTTTGCTTTATTAATTCTAGCAAACATTCCCTAAGTAAGCAATCACAGTCATGATCCTCCTGGGACCTCTCCACTTCATGCGTGTGTTTGCAGCCTAAAAAAAGCTCAAGAAATCCAGAAACATTTTTCCAACTGGACAAAGATGGAGCATTCTGACATCTTCTGACAAAGGGGGATCTTTCTCTGTGATTTCATTGAATTTATCCAGTGTGATCTTGACCATTTAACACTACTGAAAACTGTGCTCTTCTTCCTGTGCAAAATATCAAAGAAGGTAGACAGAATGCCATGCACAGCTGATTCAATTAAATTCATTGGTTGCAATATAGTTAAGCCACAAGCTGCAATCCACGTAACTAATTTAATTCTATGGATAGTTTTAATTGCTTTTCAACAATAATTTTTATATGTTTTTACTTCTGTCTTTGTAAGTGGTTTCATCTGTATTTGTTTTTGTAAGTCACCTTGACCCCCAGTACTGGCAGAAAGACAGGATGTAAATGAATAAATGAAGAGTTGTATATCAGAAATAGGGCTCAGCTGCTTGGTTGGCTCTCATGCAGTGCAACTGCCAACAGTGGAAAGGAATGTACCCTTCCCAAGCTAACCACCAGAGCTCTTGCCACCCTTTTCCATTATTGATTTACTGCAATAAATTATGGGTGACACACCGTGCGGCAGTTACACAGTTGTAAACTGACTTACAGCCTTGTATCTTTGAGATTCATGGTTATAGTCTGATCTACAAAAGGTCGATGGGAGGAATTATCTCAAGACCTTCCACTGGGCAGTCACTGAGATGTGGGACGCTGGAGAGGCTGCAAACAATTAAAGATATGATTGTACCAGGAAAGGCAAGACAGTGACAAACACACCTGGATGACCTCCTGTTCAACATTTACAAGATCGTAAACCAGACTTGTAACTTTTGGGATTCATATTTACAGTTATTCATGAATGAATGTGAAAACCTACCCCCAAAACCTACTTTTCCAGACAGGCAGTGTTCCAACCAAAGGGTTTTCAAGGTTCTGCAAATTGTGACACTTGGAAATGACCCCTGCAGTACTCTCCTGGTTGTGGGATGCATTGAAACAAGCAGTTGTGGCAGGATCCCTGGAGATCTTTCCAGCTGCCTGTTTTCAACTGCTGGGAAATATATCTGTAGTGCTTTCTGGATGGTGGGGAAAGCACTACAAAGCACTACTCTGTTCTGCAGCTCCTTGGAAACCCTTCAGTTGGGACACTGCCTGACTAGAAAAGTAGGGGATTTTTTGTGGGGGTGACATTGCCTAACACAGGTACCCTAACAGAGATCCATCATCATAGCTACATCTGATGATGCAGCATCTTGGCCAATGTCGTTTCACAACCAATCACATTATCAAGAAAAAAAGCAATTGCCCAACTGTTATCACCAGCAAAACCTGAAGGGAAAAGGTCGCAGAGTATCAGCAAAGCGTTCATTTAGAGATGTACTATATTTAGATTTCCATTTTCCAGCCTCCCCAAACTGCCTTCCATTCTGTCCAGCTTCTCTCCCGCCCCTCAACACCACTATCACCTTAGCTTTCTCCCTTCACTGCAAAAGCCAAAGCTTTTAAAGAAGTCAAAGAAGGTGCAGAAAACAAAGTGTCCCTCGAGGAGCCAATTTGTCCCCACCTCCCGCTTTTAAAAAATATATTATTTTTAAAATGAAATAAAAATCCTTTGTGAAGAAGAAGTGGATATTTCCCTCTTCCAAACAAAAATGAAGCTATTACCTTCAAAAAAAAAGGGGGGAAGGGGAAAAGAAAGCTTTATTAGCATTTTATCACTAGCTGTCACACGAAGAAGAAACACAGGACCACTTGAAAGCTGCAATTTTCCAGCACTTGATATCTTCAAGTGGGGGAAACAGCTCTAAGTGTGCCCGAGCAGGAATGTGGTCAGATAAGAAACAACCACATCTAGTGGAGTTGTAATTGGGGAAAACCAACAGTAGCTATTAAAATAACAAACAAACAAACACCTTTTTGGTCAGCGTCCTTAGAATGCCTGGAAGCAGGGCCAGCTCTACTGGTAGGCAGAAGGGGGTTTCTGCCTTAGGCAGAAAATGTTATGGTTAGCAATGGTGGCCTTCCAGCTCTTCCGCCTAGAATCCTGTTGGTACTTTACACATGTGTAAGTTCACTGGAACTTCTAATTCTGGATATTTGACTGGATATTTTTGTCCAAATGTGGAAGGGCTGCAACTCAGTTCAAGATTACAAAAGCAGAGTTGCCCAGGGTTACACAATGTGCATGGGTATACATTGTACATTGCACACAGCTGTACATTGGTGTGCGCTGCACATGGTTACACACTGCATATGAAGATGTGCATTTGCATCCGGCTGCACATTCAGTTGCATGACACTACACATCACTAATGAGGGGGTGTTGTTCAACTGCCTCATGAGCCTATGAGTGTCAACGTACACTCTGCCTCCCTGAGTTGGCATCTCCATTGCTGGTTGTTTCTCTCTGCTGGAGGACAGAGCTGGGACTATCACACTAAGGCTAGCATCCTGGCAGTAGTATGCACATGTTTCCTTTACACCTCTATGTGTTCTTTTTGGAGGGCTGTGCAAGTTAGCACTCCTTTCCTCCTTCTGCAGCACCCCATACTAAACATAAAGCCAACTCTGCACAGCCATCTTGTGCCTCATGGGGAGCAGGCAGAGTCAGAGCAGCCACTTGCTGTTTTCCCATTATCACACACACAAAATGATTGCAGCAGTGCTGAGATCTTTGGAGAACTCCAGTGGATCTCAGCACTGATGTAATTGTTTCATGACTGGCTACTTGGACATAGGCAAATATTTCTCTGACCCTGCCTTCTCTCCACAAGGCACAGAATGGCTAGGTGCAGGGCAGCTTCAGAGGCTCTACAGTAAATCCAGGAACATCATAAAGCTCATCCTAGCATATGTGTGCATGAAGAACTACTACGCTGAGCCACACTGGCCCCTCCCAAAGTTGCAAAGTCCAGGATTCCATAGGATGTTGAAAGTGGAGTAATAGCACTATAACAGTCTAGCACGGAAACTGTCCTGAATCTACCATACTAGACTGCAACCTGGGGAGTGGGGTGAAGGACACTATCCTATCACCTCTGGTTTCCTTCAGCACCTGTGTTCTCCACCACTGCACTGCACTCTCCCTCCTTTATTTCCCTGCAAAGACACCAGATGCACTGGAAATTGAATCTTGCTTCAACTGCCAGTTCATCTGGTTTCTGTGTGGCAAATGGGGAGATCAGAGATCATATTGTCCTTCAGTCCAGGTTGCAAAATAAAGCAGTGGCTGGTGGCCTCCATGCCAGTCAGGTGGTGAATCCACATTGGGTTTTAGTCCGAACTTTAAAAGAGCTATCCAAATCGCTGGCTCTCACCTCATCCTTGAAAAAGGTCACACACTCTGGAACGTTCCTTCAAAGTTTAGCTTAAACTCAGAGTAGTTACAGTCTTGGTTCTTTGAACTACAGTACTAATAGAGAAGTCTACACGCTCCCCAAACTACGAAGCCCATTAAAGTGGTAAAGAACTTCTGTAACTGAGCAGTGTGTGGACACCTCTTCTCCTTCTATGCCCAGTGTGGAAATGCAGTCCTTTGTCTTGCCTCTGCCAGCCTCCAGATGGGCTTAGTTTGTGGCCCTGTTTAACAAGGTGGTGCTAAGCACACACATAGGGCTGCTAATTGGACTGTGAAAGTGGCACTGGGAAAAGAAGATGTTTAATTGTTTTCTCCTTGGCAATAGCTTCAACATCCTGGGTCTTCTTTAATGCTCACAGATAAACAGCAACTGGGTAAGTGATTGGAGAAAAGGGACAGAAGAATATCTGATTCATTAGTTACTTCGTTACTCAATTAGTTAGAATTATAGCCTGCCCCTCCTCCAACAAGCTCATACTGTTAACTTAATGTTATTAAAAGCTGTGGGAGGTCAGAAAAATCAGTTTAAAGTTGCTGTGTTGTAGCCTGCTTAGATATTGTAAAGGTTGACAAAGTGTGGGCTTTGGGATGCCTGTGTTCTTCCAGCCCTCAGATGGGGCCCCTGAAGACTCCCTAAAATCCTCAAGGTCCCCAGAACTCTCAGCAATTTTTTTAAAAAAATTCCCAGGTCATTTTTTTTGCTCCCACAATGGGTCCAAACTACTACAAAACACATAATCCCTCAAGCACCCTACATACGGCCAACAGAAAAACAAAAGTGCAAATAAATTGGCAAAAAATCACTTGAAAATCTAATTTTTGCACTGCACATGCAAAAATGACTCTGTGTCTACAGATGCCCACCCCTCAGATAACTGGAATAACACTAGACTCAGAATCTCAAACCAGACATCCCCCCAGTCTGTTGGCCTAAGGCTTCATTCTGGCCCATGCAAAGATACTGGCTATGGGTGATGGGAATGGTAGTCTAATACAGCCCACGTAGGCAATTCCAGATTACAAACAGCCAGATGCAACCACACAGCACAGGAGGCAAAGTGCAGTGGCTCTTGTCCAAAGATATTTTATGAAAAGGACAATGCTTTTTGTAACCAGGGATGGCTTTGACCGGCTTAGCCTCTTTTTCAATGTTTGCATTTTATGAAACTTACAATGAACTATTTCTTTCCTTTTCTTACTTCCTTAACTTTTAAAACCCTGTGAGTCAAGGGCCCGTCTGAAGAATTCAGGATGTATTGTCAACTTCGTGGCTCTTCTGTGTTCCGTGCTATTCACTGGCACCCAAATGCCATTATTCAGAGATGACAGGACCAGCCCAGTAGACAATGGGAACTGTAGCAAATTCTTTGGGAATTGTAGTACCTCTCAGGCAGCAAAGGCAAGAAATCATGTGGCTTGCTTTCTTCCATATGAAAGCAATTCAGAAGATGGAGGTCATGCTCTCAGCCGAGATTGTATTAAGTCTTTAAAATTCACTACTGTAATTAGGTTTCTGGGGAAAACTAGTCAAGAATTAATGAATGTACCTCCTGTATATTTTGGAAAGGCTTTCTCTAAAGTGATTAGCGTAGAGGCTGCCAGTATAAGGAGTGGAGCTGAGCAGGGTGGTTGAGGAATTGCTGGTACAAATTACCAGGACCCACTGGTCAGGAAAGGGCCTATGTTACATATGTTTTGTCTTTGGGGCAGAACAGTCCCAATTTTGTCCCTGCTCCCCCAATCTGCTGAGAGTAAGAGCAGACCCCAGACATGCTTACAACTACAGTTGCCAAATCTCTGGGCCTGGCCCTGAGTCTCCAGTTTTCACGGGTCATCTCCAGGTAGGAAACAAGGGCGCAAATTCTCCAGTCTTGGAGGGCTCAGCTCTGGGAAAGTGGAAAAGACTATATGCAAATCAGCTAAGAGAGCAGCAACTTGCTACGATTTGCAATATTAATTGATATCTTGCGTCAACATGCAAAGACTCTCCTTGCAGGGCTATGTATTTACTTAGGGCCTTTCCACACTACACTATTATAGTGCTATTATTCCACTTTCACCATCCTATGGAATCCTGGGGTTTGCAGTTTAGGGAAGGGCCTTTAGAATTCTTAGCCAGAGAGCTCTTTGGCATCAGGAAACTACAACCCCAGAATTCCACAGGACATTGAAAGTGGAATAATAGCACTATTACAGTGTAGTGCGGAAATGGCCAAACCCTAGTGGGTACCCAGGGCCCAGTGTAGTTTTTGGGTGCCTCTAGGAGGCACAATTCTGCTTTAGAACAAGGTGCAAGGTGATTCTAGTAATCTGTGGCCATTTTCACACGGGAATAAAACCCCGCAGTGCGACAACCGGAGACGGAGGTCGTTCACATCACGAGATGAGCTAGCGCGGTATCAAACGGTGAGGCGCCACACCTCCAACCGCTCTAGCCCAGCCGCAGGGGTGGCGCTGCGAGTTTTTTTAAAACCACCTTCCCAGGTGGTTTTTATCAAACTTGCCCGCACTAATCCGTGGCAGCTCCCAGTGAGACTCTGCAGAGACGCAGTAGTGCGTCTCTGCAGATCTGCCCGGGGGCGGGCTTCTGGCTGGCGCGCTGCCCTGATTGGCGGGGCACCGCCGGAAGCCGCTGGCCGCCATTTTGGGCGCCGCCGAACACCACCAAACGCCGCCGAAATTCGGCGGCATGTGAAGCGGCGGAACCACGTTCCCCGCAGGGACGGAGCAGGGACGGAGCAAAACGCAAGCAGGTGAGCTCCGTCCCTGCGTGCACTGCCCCGTTTCGGCCTCCCCACGTGAGAAAAGGGCCTGTGTCTTCTTTTCTCCAACTCCCAAAAGGAGATTAGAAAACTGGAAACCTCCCATTCTCCTAAAAGGGTTTTAAAAACTGGTGATTTGTAGTTTTGTTGGAAGAGGGACCTCATACGACCCATGGAGGCTCCCAGACCTCAGAAGCTTGCCCATTCCACTCTTAGGCAAACAAATGAAAGCCGTGGAAGGAGAACTTCCTAAAACCAGGCCCTTCCCAGCTAGGCTTATAACCTAACAGAAAAACAAAACACCAGATAATTAAGAAGCAAGGGGAAGAGGAGGAGGATGCCAAAATTAAAAACCATTATCATAAGCTAGCTGAAAGTGATACATCACAAGACATTTTTTTTTAATGTGGAAGAGACTCAGTGAACCAAATATCAGTCAGCAACACTTTCCGTAAATAAGGAACATAAATAAAGGCGGGGAGCACAAAGAGGCTGCAGAGCAAGTGAGAGTGAAATACAAGGTGTAATGAGGAGGAAGGAATCAGTAGAATGCAAAACTCAGAAGGCAAATACACAGAAATCAAAGACAGACGATATGGGTTCAGATAGCTCTGGAGGGCCCTGGGGCTACCTTTGCAGGCTAGGTGGCTGCTCCAGATTTTGAAAAAGAAAATACAACTTCAGGTTAAAAATGGTCCACCCCTAGCAAGATAAGTTAAGAATGGAGAATGGCACTCCTCCTTCGACATGCAATTCTCCATTTGAGGAGTATTTTTTTTCAGCTATGGAAAGTTTGGGGAGCTACACTGAGAACTTTGACAGGCCACATATGGCCTGCAAGCTACACAATTGCATACCCTCCAACATTTCACAGCTGAAAGCTGGGACATGAGTTGCCAAGTAATATCAGAATATGGTCAAGATGGCAAAAGTTAATGACAGGGAAAAACACGCAAGCTAGGACAAGCTGCAGCAGTTTGCTTTTGTGTGAATCTATAGGCCCTCACGTCTTCCCTGGGCCCCAGGTTAGCCAGAAGTGAAAACTACTTCTGCACTTTAAACTCAGTTTGCAGCAAATGAAGTATGCCACAGAATAAGCAGGGGGAGAAATAGGGAGAAATAGGGAGAGAAAGAAACTAGATTTTAAAAGTACCTGAAAATAGGGAGAGAAAGAAACTAGATTTTAAAAGTACCTGAAAAAGTAGAATGATGGAAGAGTAATCAAAACTATCACTGACAAATTAGCACTGTTGGAGGCTATGTAATTAGCACCTCTGGATGACAGGATTGCAAAATTTAGAGCCTATAGATTCAGGCCATTTCCACACGGGGTAATAAAAACGGTGCGGTGTGTCCTCCACGGAGGATGTCTGCACCATGGAGCGGACTGGGTCCGGACTACTTACCGTAGATCCGCACCTCAGTCCACTCCGGAACGACCCCAAGTGGTCCTCCATCGTGTTTTTGAAAGACCTGCGCCATTGTGTGCCTGCTCTCCGATGCAGATTCGCAGGCTCCTGCAATCTGCGGAGGGCTGGCTTTAGGCTGGCGAGCTTCAGCGGTTGGTCGAGACCCACAACCAACCGGAAACCACCATTTTGGATGCCGGAGCAGTGTGGATCTATGACCACACACTGCTTCTCCTCACTCCGGACCGGACCGGACCAGACCAACAGAAGATCCGGTGAGTAGTGGCAGGGAGCGATTACCTTGCCGCATGCGGAAATGGCCTCTGACAAAAGCAAAAGGCTGTACTGCCAGGAAGCTCACCTAGAAGCTTCTTGGGGTCACTTGCAAGTCTGTGGCTGAGATCCTCCACCCATGAGATGTTCCACTAGGTGGAATGGCATCACGTCTCCTTTCTCCCCTCCCTGAAAACCCAACTTTTTCATGCTCCCCCAGCGCATCCGTACAGTGGCCAGTGGAGAGAGGGGCATGACTGAGAAACACCCAGCTACGTCCCTGTCAGCTGAGCACACAGCAACTACATCATCTTCCAGGACCTCTGGCAGACTGCAGGAGGTCCTGGAGGATGCCCTCATCCTTGTGTGCCTGGCCAAAGGCATATGGCCAAACACATCTCAGCCATCCCTCGTTCTTCATCAGCCACACAGTCATGGTGGGGAGGGGAAGGCAGCATGAAAACAGCTGGAGTTTTGTGGTGTGCTGGGCATCGTATGAAGGAAATAGGTAGTTTCAACCTCTGCAATAACAACATTGCTAGCAACTAAAGACATATGCAGGCACAGGTTGGACTTATGCCTGCATTTCTTACTAACTGGATGCCAGCCACAGTTACTATGACCTTAGAGTCAATTACACCATTAAATCCAATACTTAAAAAAATAATCTTAACTGCAACACAGGATGAGTTCTCTGGAGACTCAGGAGACTTTAATTACATAACTGGTTTCCTTCCTGCACCAAAACAGCAATTCCACCCAGAGTTGTACTGCTTGACCAATCTCATTCAATAGAATTGAAAAGGTAAGTTTAAAGAAGAAGAACATTTCAGTGTAATTCTTCCAGCTTACCATAAATCCAAAGTGTGTGTGTGTGTGTTCCCTTTTTCAGTTGGATTTTTAAAAGTATATTTACAAAGTAAAGAAAGAAAAAAGAAGGAAAGGAAAAAGAAGTACATAGGATATGAACGTGGGATAGACATACAGTTCACATAAGCTGACCACATGCTCAAAACTACCTTTTCTCAAAGCTGACATCTGTAAAAGACACATTTATATGTAGCTAAAACTGTAAAATCTTCTGGCCACTGAATAAGAGACAGTGTCAGCCTTGGAATATAATCTTTTAGTAATAGTAAGAGCATGCAGGATCCAGCCGCACTGATCATCAGTTAAATTCCATGTCGTAGGGATGCCATTTAAAAAAAATGTCCATGTACAAAGATTTTCAAATACAAAACTTATACACTGTAATATATTCAAACAAAAATGTATGACCACCAAACATGACACATCATATGCCACAAGGAAGCACTAGCTGTATTACACTGCCAATGATGAGCAATTGGTGGCTTAGATCTTGCGTCGTAAGACACGGCTGCAATGATGGAGCTCCATCGTTGTAGCTATTTCTGCCTATGCCACCCCCAAAAGCCTACCTCTTAAGCCAAGCAGTGACCCAACTGAAGGGTTTGCAAGGCGCGGAAGATCAAGGTGCGGGGAAATGACAACAACAATGCTTTCCTGCTCACAACAGGAGACTGGTTGTGCTGTAGCTGCTTGTCTCAACTAGCTCTACTACTAGGACAATGCTGTAGTCATCATTCCCCAGCACCCCAATTTTCAGCATTTTGGAAACCCTTCAATTGTGGTGCTTCCTGACTTAAGAGGTAGAGTTTTGGAATCACGTTTGGTCCTTGTATCATACACCTGGCTTAAGATGTCATTAATACTAAACAGGATGTCATCTGGGTGCGTTTGTCAATGCCTTTCCTGGTACAATCATATCTCCAGTGGTCTGCAGCCTCCTCAGCTTCCCACATTCTAGTGATGGCCAAGTGGAAGATGTCTTGCGATAACTTCTCCCTTGGTCCTTTCTAGATCAGGACCTGTGGGCAGCCAGGGCAGCTACAGGGCAATAGAGTGATGGAGAAATGCATAATAGGAAAACACACACACACGCACACACACAGTACCATCAGCCATCTCACAGTGATAAGCCAGAGCAATTCAAAAGAAAATCTATAGCACACAAAAAAAGAGAGAAAGAGAGAAAAAGGAAAAATTCTTTCCTAAATCCATATGGATGTTGGAGCGAATCTCATTATCGCCCTAGGGTGCTGTCTCTGCTAGCAGATTTGCCTTCATTAGCAAATGTTGTTATCCCCTGCAAAAAATACACAGGAGACACACACACACCCAAACCCTTTGCAGAGCTCATTTGCAGATGCTCTTGCTCACTTCAGGCCCTTACAAATGACAACACAACCAAAGCCCTTGGGAACAGGTCATTATAATGTTGGTGCAGGCTTTGCGGGAAGGAGGGGACAGCCTGGGTTGGTACAGTCAGGGAATGCTAATGAAATACCTCCATCCTTTTGAGGACAGATGCAAATTCTCCAGCTCCATTGAGGAATCATTGTCCTCAGCATCCGCTTGTTCGAACAAACTGGTCCCCGGGGGCTATTTTGGTTTGTTGTTATGTCAATAGAAAGAGTTTGTGCCTGCAGTTCCGTTTTTAGAATACTGGTTCTCCGGCAGAGGGTTGTGCATTTTCATGTATTTTTTTTCCAGAAGCGTTTCTTCATAGAGACAATATATTATGTCGAAAAAATCAGCTCTAAATCAAAAAGGATGCTAAAATTGGGTTTTTGTTTTTTTGGACAGGTTACAGTTTGCTGGGAGATGTATTTAGCTTTAAATTCTTACTTATGACTATAGCTTTTGTTCCCTGTCTTTCCAGACCTGTAATCATGAGATGGGTCAGGCTTAGGAACACAGCCTCCCAGGAGGTAACAAAAGCTTCCCTTCTAAATTTACCAGTTTTGAACTTTTTCAATAAAAAACACAAACTTAATGTAAGTTCTTAAACCCTTGGGGAACATGCAGGCAGGATTCTCTCCAATGGTTTGCTAAGATGTACATATCCTTGGCCTTCCAGCATTCTGACCACTGAAAGCAAAAGCAACGCAACAAGTGATAAGCACTAGCCTGATATTAGATATTATCTTAATATTAATAAAATATATAATGCCATTCTGCAAGCTCCATTGTCTGACTTTGGGCTTTTCTACACTACGCTGTTATTGTGCTAGCATTCCACTTTCAATGGAATCCTGGGGTCTGCAGTTCAGGGAGGAGCATTTATAATTCTCAGCCAGAGAGCTCTTTGGCCTTAGGAAACTACAAGGCCCAGGATTCCACAGGAGGTTGAAAGGGGAATAATAGCACTATAACAGAGTAGTGCAGAAAGGCCCTTTGTTTTATCATTAAATCATCCTTATCAAGTTCCTATGGAAACAATAATGCCATGTGTCAGGCTCTTCTAAATAACTCTAAATTTGGGTTGGGAGAACACACAGCCATCCAAAGATTGTTGGGCTACAACTTCTATCAATACTTCCTACCATAGCCAATGTAGGGGGATAATGGGAGCTACAATCTTGGAAGGTGGTGGACTGTCATCTTTAAATAAAGAGGTCTTTCAAAATAGGTTGAATGGGTATCTTTCAGAAGTGCTTTAGTTGTGCATTTCTGCATGGCAGGGTGCTGGACGAGAGTTGTATGATTCTATGAACTGCTGGAGGGCCACATGCCCTCCTACCTTGTTTTAAACATGTTCACTTTGACATTATTTTCTTGCACCAGAATGTTGGTTCTGGTTTCTATGCATTTCTGGGGTGATACCATAAAAAGCTGTTTATTTTTATCTTTACACTTTGCTTTTCCTATGAGTATCCTTCCAGCTGCTCCGTATTTAAATATATGCAAATTTGCCATGGCCCACTGCCTAGCTCATTTGAGGCTGAGCAAAAGGAAGAACCCAGCTGTGAGGGGAACAGAATGGTCAAGCTTATTCAAAACCGGACAAGTAGCAACCCAGCTGCAATTGAAGTCTTCCTCTCAGCCACCAGCCAAGTACTTTCTATCCAAACATTTGTCAACTTTGTATCCATATAAATTAACTTTTAAAAAATACTTCCATAATCGCAAAAAATGATGGTGTGAACACTAGACAAGTATGTCATGTGCAGAATTAGAATGCATCAGCAAGCTGGAGTCTCCTCAATTTGGACTTAATCAGAATTGTAGCTTTCTTTCCTATAATAGTGGTTAATGGGCATGCCCACACCTAAAAGAAAATGGTATGATAGGTTTCTTTGTTTATTTGTCCCCATGACTGCTATTGTGAATGGTTACTGTATTTATATCTTTGAGGTGGGGGAGCATATTTCAAAGCCAATTTATTGCATTTTCTTACCATATCTTCTTTTGGCATGCTAGACTAAGACATTTACCAGCCAAAGGGATCCATTAGTTTTTAACAGAAAGCATCATCTGTAATCTGTGGAACCAAAAGGCCATTAAGTGCAAGGAGAAGCAAACAATAAGCCTGTAAACCCAACAAGGAGCACAGAGTAAAACACAACGATGAACACCAGAGGACTTCTGAAGGGACAAACATGCTTCTTTCCAAGTTGTTCTAGCTGTCCTAAAACGTTCAGTTTATAGCAGTATAGCAATAGCATTTATTTCTATACCGCCTATCAACTAGTGTTATCTAAGCGGTTTACAATGTATTTTAGCTAATTGCCCCCAACAAGCTGGGTACTCATTTTACCGACCTGCGAAAGGATGGGAGGCTGAGTCAACCTTGGAGCCTGGCAGGATCGAACTCACAACCTTGTGGTTGCAGTACTGGCATTTAACCACTGCGCCACCAGGCGCAGTTTAACGTCTTCACGCTTTCTCGATCGTCTAGGTCAGATGCTGATATCTGTACCTTGCTTTCCGTTATTTTGACCCTTGACATGTCACCGTATTCATATCTTGTATGCCTTCGGGAAGAGCTTGGGGAAGCTATACTTTTTCGGATGACAGCATCCAGAACCGCCTAGCCAGCAAGGGGAGTTGTCACCTCTCCCCAGAAAGTAACTTTTCCAAGCTCTGTCCTGGGATTCTGTGTAGAAAACCCAAAGGCTTATTGCTTCTCCTTGCACTTAATGGCCTTTTGGTTCCAGAGATTACAAAGCATTTGTTTCTTCTGGATACACTTCAGTGCACTGTGATGGTAACATCTCATGCACTGATGGCTCCCATTTCAGTGGTGCGGTGTTTCCTCTCCGGGTTGTAGTATGGACTTAGATCAGAATCCTGCCTGGAGTCTTAAATGGCAAATTAGTTACTGTCAGTCATGTAGGGACGGGGGAGGGCAGGGAGGTAGTTTTCCCCCAGGCAGCAATATTTTGGAAGCATCCTGGCCTGTAGCTACACAACTGCACACCCTGGCCACGCCCCCGCACACTGCAGCCATGCCCCCATATACAGTGGCCATGCCCCTCACGCTGTAGCCCCACCTCCCTCCCCACACTCCAAGCTCCGCCACTGGTTACTGTTTGTTCCATGTAGCTCTCTTTGCATAGATTCTTCTTTTAGAATAATATCCTTCCTCCTTTCCCATCTCTCAAGTGAGGCTGTTTTTCATAAGGTGAAGCACAAATCAGAAGGCACAACATGCGCGGAGGGCCTTTTGTTTCAAAGCAAACATAATAACAGGGTGGTATGGCAATTATCTTCAGAGATCTCATCTCCTTGGCACAATGTTGGGTGACACAAACTGTAAAACTGCAATCAACTAATTTATAGGGCTGCTGTGCTAAGAGCTGCCTCACATGCATGCAGATTCATCCCCCCAACTAAAGACTGCATCGTCAAGCAATGGTTAAACGTAAAGGAGCTATGCCGGATTGAACCCTGTTGGTAGAACCATTATGTCTGTGCAAGCATGCCATTATTTTAAAAAAAAAAACACAGGAAAAATATTTTGTTGCACCTTGTTGCAGATAGGTTAAAAAAATACTTCTAGGAGCACAAAAAGTCATAGTACAGTCCTAAGAATATCCTCTGTTGATCTTTGACCATAATAAAACTTTGTTTGCTTACTAGGCGTATATTATGCATGATACTATGGTTGTACCATAAATGTACTGAGTGTAGGTACCAAGTACTATACTCCCAGGCCCCTTACAGGGCTAGCCTTGTCATTAGCAAGGGCAAAACAACTTCCTCAGGTGGCAGATGAACAGGGAGAGGCAACAATGGTGGTTGTTCCTCCTCAAATCCCCTGGCCAGTCTTCTCTTTTGGAGGGCAAAGCTGTCCTGCAAGCTATTCTGCTGCTTTCAACTTCCTGTGGAATTCTTGGGTTTGCAGTTTACTGAGGCCGAAGGGCTCTCTGGCTGAGAAGTCTGAAGGACCCTCCCTAAACTACAAACCTCAGGATTCCATAGGATGTTGAAAGTGGAATAACAACATTGTAACAGTGGCCATTTCCGCACGACATTCTTATAGTGCGATGATTCCACTTTCAAATCCTATGGAATCCTGGGGTTTGCAGTTCTGGGAGGGGCCGGCTGGCAAACCCAGGATTCCATAGGAGGTTGAAAGTGGAATCATCGCGCTATAAGAGTGTTGTGCGGAAATGTTCAGTATAGTGCGGAAATGGCCACAGAATCATAGGATTCTATATGAGTTGGTTGACTTAAAGCAACCAGTGAACAAGAGAGTGGCACACAAATTTTGGAAGGACCATGCTGTTTACCACACTGACACACAAAAACTAGTGGTAGCTTGTGGCTTGCACGTCAGTGGGATGGTGAATCTGTTCTGGGTTTAAGCCCAACTTCAAAGGCTACTGAACCTATTTTGAGTGTTGTGCTGGGTCTTTAATGTTCACGTGAAAACCCAGAGGAGATCTCATTGGCACGGAAGCCACCAGGATAGAAAGAGATGAAAACATGAATAGTCTTGACGACTGACAAGGTCTGCAATAAATTAAAGCTTCTACTTGGAAATTGGATTTACCCATACCAGTAACAGTGTAGTGCGGAAAGGCCCCCAGTTTGTGGGAAAAGAAAAACAGGAGGGGAGTGCACAGGCTTCCAGCCTTCAATCCCAAATCCTACCTAGCTCAAACAACTTTATATATGAGTAGACGTGCATAACATTGCACTTCTAAAACAAGTTGCTGCAAATCAGAAGTCCCCATTTCAGCAAAGTGTACTGTGAGACACCCCTGCATTTATTAGAGAAAATAAAGCCTGCAGACATTAAATTTTTTCCCGCTGAGACTCTTCTTCGCTCTTCCCTTTGCATCCAAATTCAATGGGATCCATCTACTGTCAGGGGAACTCTTGCATCTGGCAGCTTGTCTAATGAATATTCCATCAGAACGAACCCTTTGAGACTCCATTCCTCTCATTAAACACCAACCTTTGCCCTTTGTTCAAAGCTCACTGATAATATTCTTGCACTAAGTCATAAAACGAGCTGAGGAAGGACAGCCGTTTGCATTTAAAGCCCTTGAATGGAACCTGAGAGAGAGAGATTTCACCATGAGCAAATCGAGAGAGCGTTGGGAAGCCGTCTCATCTTTCGGTCCCTCGTTGTCACTCTGCTAAATGGGTTTAGAACACAGCACCAAAGTCTTCGGATTTCAAAGATCCTATAAGATCCCCAAATAGAAGACACCCACAGATAACCAGCCTATTCATCCCTGGAGGCACACAGAGCCATTTTGCAAACACAGATGACTTTATAAAACAGATGAAATCTTTTCCTCAGCTCCTGGCTAGGCCCAGAAGCGAGATCTCCCCAAACCATACCAGAGAATTAACATGGAGGTAACTGCCTGTTTCCATCACCCCAGGGTCCAAATGACCTTGTTCTAGCATTTTGATACCACTTTTATGAGATTCTGGGATTTTTAATTTTCTAAAATACTTAGGCCGTTTCCGCACCATGCTGTTACAATGCTATTGTTCCACTTTCAACATCCTGTGGAATTCTGGGGTTTGTAGTTTACTGAGGCCCAAGAACTCTCTGGCTGAGAATTCTAAATGCTCCTTCCTAAACTGCAGATCCCCGGATTGAAAGTGGAATAATAGCAGTATAAACAGTGTATGGCAGAAACGGTCTTAGAATTCTCCATTAGTTTGAGGAAGATGCCATTAAGAATTCTAAGTACCCTCACCAAACAACAAGTCCCAGGGAACCAGGGGATGGAGCCATTGCAATTAAATCAGGATCAAACTACTGCTAACTGGACCATGGGGATACATCCCAAGTAAAAATTTACATTCTTGGACTGGATTCTAGTTTTATATTCAAGCAGAGAGTTACGAGAGGCTTGCCACACAGAGAACATTTATACTTACAGAAGTATCTTCAGGACAAGAAATATGCTTAGTAAAATCCACTTGGTTTGGATGACAGCTTGAGAGCAATGGAATCAATAAATGAGGCGAGGAAAATAATGACAGCAAGGACAGAGAAAGGAAGCATAGTACCTGGTCACACTCCAGATGAGAGATCCTCAGAAATTATGGTTTCATTTGCACTAAACCATTCAGGTCAGACTAAACTAGCCCCAAATGACTTTTCTGCAGAGAGTGAGTAATAACCAGAGTGTTTTCATTTCCAAGGAATAAACCTGAATTGGAATCCCAGGGCATATGATTTGCACAGTGCACTTTATTATTGCACTTCTAGGATTTACACGTGGGAAATAATAAACCTCTTATGAGACAAGACTTGCTCTGAACTTTTGTGCTTAATTCCAGTCAATTAAAAGAAAGATTTTTGAACAAGTTTGGCTTCATCAGCTCGCAGCAAGAGTAAACGTTAGAACAATCTCCCAAAACTGCACTGCCTTCCTCTCATATTGTCATGAACACCTATTTTTATTTAAAAAGAAATATTATTATCTCACTTTTTACAGTACAGTTGGCCTTCTACATTTGTGGGTTTGACTTTCACGGATTTCTTATGATAGGGTTCACAAAGCTGCACTGGGGGCATTGCCCATTATTTCTATGGCTGGGGCCAATCCCATAAGGTTCATAAAGCTAGCTACTGCCCCACAGAAGGAAATTGTTCCTCTGGCCCATGATTTTTCCTCAGTTCAACTTTATGTGCTTGTCAGTCAGTTTACGATGATGCATCTTCCCAACAGGACATCAGCCAAAATAAATAAAATTCAATTTTTTAAAAAACATAAAGCAGATTTTTTAAAAAAAAAAAAAAAAAGCAACTGAAACAACCCACTAACAAAAAAAGAAAAAAGTGAAATACAGCACCTGCCAATATTGGAAGCTCCCATAACAGTCATCTTGCTGAGTTGCCCAATTCCTGCTTGAATAAAGAGGTGTTGCCCACCGGCGGAGGGAAACAAGGAGAGGATCAACCTGGCCTTCCTCAGCAGAGAGTTCCAGCACTAAGAACAGGCTCTGTAGTGAAACCTTACAGCTTTGAGATGTGCCATCTTGTCAGAACTTTAACCCAGTATCAGTATTGGGGCTTGACCAGAGTGGAGGAGGGGTAGAAGAGGACATGGCTAAAGAGCAACAGGCAAGTGCGGAAATTCAAGCTCTAAGTATTTACTGTATTTGCTGGTGTATGAGACTTGCTTTTCCCCCCAAAAGTACTGTTTGAAAATGGAGTGCGTCTCATATGCCAGTGTGTCTTATACACTGGAGATTAGTATTTGCCAGTGTAAAAATGGAGTGTATCTTTTACACGGTGCATCTTAAATGCCAGCAAATACGGTATATTAGACTTGTCCAATCTAGCAGATTTCTTTCTACTGTATGGGAATCGCAGCGAATATTACATTCACATCCAGGATTGGAGGCCAAGGCACACAGGGGTTAACTCTTGTGACATCACCCTTGTAACATCATCAGGGCCTCCCTTGTTCTCAAGTTCTGGCCCCGAAATCTCTGGCCTTGGGATGGTATTGCCCTGACAGGCTTGGCACCTATAGAAATACAATTGATTCAATGATTCTGTACTGGCTGTGATTAACAACTGCAGGCAGACCTTATTGCCCTCATTAAAGAAAGTTACTCTTCACATACCCACTTGGAATGCCAAGTTCCAAGCTCCATTTCAAAATGGGATAAGTCATTCCAAAACATTTGGTCACCAACCTCAGACCCGTGTCTCCGCCTGGTCTTTTAGGCACTCTGCCCCTGACTCCAAGAGCAATGGCATAATCCAAAAAGAGGACAAAAGAAAACACAGATTTCTGCGAAACACCTATACCTCAATTAACAACGGCAATGTGTTCAGGAGCATGGGTTTTTAAAGAGAAAACTAGATACCAAAGGTAGAATAACAACAGAAAGAACAGGGAAAGAACAAGAAAGCATGAATTAAAAGCAAGCTTTTAATTCAAAACTAATAATATGCACATAGAAAATGGAACAACCCAATCAGGTGACCATCGCATGAGTCAACTGTGTGCCTCCAGCCCTAGTAAATGTGGAAGGTCAGCCGTAAGTTAAATACATAGATCCCCCACAGAGTCTTTGTAAGTTGCAGCAAGAAATCAATGAAGCCGTGCAAATTGTAGCAAGCTGACTGAGATGTTTACACACATCCATTTCTTCTTGCCCAGAACTAGCCCAGAACGAGAAAGTTTGCACCCTCCTTTCCCATCTGGAGATGACCCATGGAAACTGGAGTCTCAGGGCCGGGCCACGAGATCTGGCAACTCTACTCCTAGTTCATAAACAGTCCTCCCTTCCGGTTCCCTAGGGTTAGGGGCACAGGACCCCTGTGAAAGTGGAAAAACCGTGAATAACTCTAGGCCCTCCCAAACCGTATTTAACACACAAAAAAGTATGACCACCCTATTCAACCCACCATGGATTCCTTTGAGGCATCAGGGTTCCTTCCCAAGGCAGAAGTGGGGGGCTGGCGGGGCTGAATGCCCCCTCCGCTGCTGCCCCACACCAGTAGGGACTTACAAACCTTGTTCACAGTTTCTCAGTCTCACGAGGTTTGCAGTCCCTGTTAAAAATGGCATAGGGAGGCAGCAGCAGAGGTGACAGCAAGTAATCCGTGAATAATCAGATTTGCAAAAGTGAAATCCACAAATGTGGAGTGCTGACTGGTCCCTCAACCAAGGCCATTCTCTGCAAGTGGCATTCCCCTGCCACTTGCACGAGTACACAGCTTACCCTGGACCCCCTCAGTTCTGACTGCCCTCTATTACATTTGAGAAGAACATACAGCTTCTAATTTTCATCTTCCAGAGCAACGGCAGCATAATGTTAACTCAAAGAAAAAAAATTACAGACCATCTGTGTGGTACCTGGGCCTGTTTCAAATTCAGCCTTTCAAAGGCAACCTCTTCAGGAGTTACTTGAGTTTAAATTATAGCCCCCAATGGCCAATTTGTGGACTTAAAAGCCTTATTCCCTGCCCCTTTTCTGTTAAAGTCTCTGTTATTGCTTAAGCAGATTTAAGGGTCTAGAAGGCCTCCAGTTTGTTATACCAAAGAAATAATGTTGTCTTCTGTTCGTTCGCTCAGCCAGCAGATCTGAGAAACGGTGCCCTGAGATATTAAATTACTGTATAAAATTGGCAAAATACATTGGTGCCTTTTTTTTTATTTTTGAAAAAACAGTTTTAATTTGTCCTTGCCACTGGTTAGACTAAATAAAATATAATTGTGTTCAGCTTGTTTTTTGGCAATCTTCCCAACAAAATGCACCACAAGGATGCCGATAGCATTGCCAGATCTCAGGGTCTGGCTCCAAGACTCCAGTTTTCATGGGCCATCTCCAGGATGCAAATTCTCCAGCTTGGCGGGGTGGGAGCGTATTTATTATTTATTTACTATATTTGTATACCGCCTTTCTACCACTATGGGTTCACCTCCAGATTGACTCTGTGCAAATCTCCAACTCAGCCAGTGTAGGAGCAATGCATTTTGACTGTCTTTCAGCTGTGCCTCACCACTCCTGGAATGATACATTATTTGTAAATAAGCTCAAATACAGTCATCCTTCCACATTCACTAGGGTTAGGGGCATAGGATCCGTGTGAAAATGGGAAAACCGTGAATAACTCTAGGCCTTCCCAAGTCATATTTTAACACAGAAAAAAACTATGATCGCCCTATGCAACCCACCACGGATTCCTCTGAGGCCTCAGGGTTCCTCCAAAAGGCAGAAGTGGGGGGCTGGTGGGGCTTCCTGCTTCAGGGACCTCCTTCTGAACTCAGCCAAACCAGGGCAAGGGTCGCATTCTGCAACTTCTCACCTCTTGGATAAACAGGGTGCACATAACAATGTCAAGCTGCCTCATGTAGGATCAATCCATTGGTCCATTTTGCCCTGTATTTTCTATTCCAGAGTTGGCTAGGGGAGCCCAAAAGCGGGCTACGGTGCACCTGTGGTATCCCAACTTTTTTTTTTTAATACAATACCAATGTATACTGGTTTTTAATACAAATATACACTGGCTTTCCTTTTTCCAAATTCAATATCAAGTGTAAAGATATATCAAAGTCAGTACCATTCATGCCACCATATTTCTAATTTCTGTGTACACTTGTGAAAACTGGACAGTGAAAAAAACCGACAAGAAGAGAACTGTCGGTGCTGGAGGAGAGTTCTATGGGCTGCCAAAAAGACAAATGAATGGGTCCAAGAGCAAATCTGACCTAAATGTTCACTATGAATCTAAATGACTAAACTATGGCTATTGTTCTTTGGACATCACTTGAGACGACACGACTCATTGGAAAATATAATAATGCACAGTTAAGTAGAAATCAGTAAGAAAAAAAAGAAGATCACGTTATAGATGTATTAATTTTGAAGCTACAGGCCTGAGTTTGCAAGACTTATGCGGGGCTCCTAATGACAAGAGCTCTTCAGTGCCTCTCATTCTTAGGGCCGCCACAAATAGAAGCTGACTTGGCAGCCAGTAATAAAGCTGTCAGGACTTCCTCGTGCTACAATAATTCTGGGAATTCTAGTACGACAAATGTTAAGAGCCAGTGTGGTGCAATTGTGTGAGTGCTGAACGAGTACTCTGGGAGACCACGGTTCAAATTCTCATCACACTCTCTCAGCCTCAGAGGAAGACAATGACAAACCCTTGCTGCACAAATGTTGCCAAGAAAACCACATGATAAGGTTGCCCTAAGGCTGGAAATGAAGGCAAGAATAACAACAAAATGCTAAGAACTAAGTCTGAAGAAATATCTCTGTCCCAGCTACAGTTTTCTAGACCCAGGTATATGCTCTGGAGAAAGACAAAGGGAAGAACTGTATTGAAAATTTAAAAGCAAGTCCCTTTTTTTATTGGAGTTTAAAACTGGGTCTTAAAATCTAAGAAGGTTGACAGCAACTGGTCCACCATTTCTGGCAGTGATTTGTGCTTCAAGAAATTGTTGCGAGCTCTCCCTAGTGGTGCTCACTGTGATCTTGTGGCCCACCAGATGTTGTCCAGAACTGAATCACCCAAGATCCCATCTGCAACGACTATGTTGACTAGGGCTGAGGGGATCTCTAGTCCAACATCTGGAGAAGAAGCAAAAACTAGGACACACTCAAGGGAATCCGTAGAAGAAACAAGAGACATGTCTCAAGATGTTCAAAAGAGAATAATTTATTGGTAGAAAACGTCAATGCATTTTGTTCTAGTCCTTCTTCAGGGGGATAGATATAATCATAAAAGGACAATATGCAAGTACATAATATATCACTGCATAAAACCATGATTACATTTTTACATTAGCTATAGCCTGACCACAGCAGTTTGACTCAGATTGCTGAACTTTCCAGATGAAGGAGTTTCAAACTATTTACTGCACAAACAAAAATGTGTTTATCTGGTGGAGCACCATGTCGGTCACGACTTTTCTAACTGGAAATGTAAAGACTTGAAGTTCTATATGTAATGAATACATTTGATAGTCCAGCAAACAATCTAAGTACTTTAGACTACTGCATTCACTAACAGTGCTCATTTATCGATTTATATGGGTTATGTAACTTGGATCAGTGTATTCCAGGAGTAAAATCAGTGACTTACAGAATTTTTAAGGGATGTGTAGCATTCCACATGTCTTGTTCAAACATGCAAGAAATGGGAAATGCCTTCTATTCACACCGATTTCTGCCTTTGTTAGACCTGAAGGTCTGTCTCCAATCTTACTTCTAGCACCACAGTTTTGCTACTTAACTATCATATTTCCATGACTTCAGCAGGCTGCTAGAAATAGCTTTTGTTTGAACAAGTCTTCCCTTTCAGTGTTTACAACCAAACACTTCCTCAGTTGTGCTCAAACGCAGGACGTTGACATGATAAGCAAATTTCACTCAAACACTTTCCATGCAAACCTGATTGGACAAGCTAAGCAGAATCAGATTTTATTGACCAAAAGAGAGAAAAGGGAGACACACAGTTGGATTTACTTTCACGTAACAAATACCAGGTGCTGTAGTGTATATTTCACTGGAAGGATCCAGCAAAACCACTGTTGAGTGCTCCTTGCCTAACAAAACCCTGTTAAATTCATGGAGTTGTCATAAGTCAATAGGTGACATGAAGGCACATAGCCACATAAACCTGCAGAGTATTATTGTATGGCATGGTTTAGATTCATAAATTGTGCAAAGACCTGCCCTTTCTGGAAAGCGCTATGCTTGTCTCCAGCTACAGTGAAGCCCCTGGATGTATCACTCAATTTACCCCAAATCATCCCTCATTGCCCTTGCTCACTCTTTTCTTCATTCCTTCCTCCTTTCCTTCTTTCTCCTTTCCTTTCTTGACACATATATTGTGGACTGCATGGGGCAGGAATCTGCTTATGACTCACGATGTTGCCGTGCACACTGATGGAGTTGTGCAAATTAAATCAATGATAAGAACAGCAGCACTTAAGCAAAAAAGATGAAGGAAAGAAAGACGTTTATAAAACAAAGGACAACAGGGCTGGGAGCAGTATTTGTAAGCATTTCATGCTGATCAGCTGTCTTGAGGAAGCAATCGCTTTGAAGCCATGTCAAAAACTACAGTGGAGAATTCCTTGAGCAGCAAAAAGCAGGCAGCATCACCTCACTGGCTTTGAGCCATCTCCCTGGAGCAGATGTGCCTGGGGGAAGGAGTTTTAACAGAAGCAACAGCTGGGAAGAGGCTACTGCTCTCTTGTTTCCAAGATGCTGTTGATGATATTTCTAAATCTCTGCAGAAACTAGGAGCAAGAGTTTCACTGAAGACAGAGCTTGCAGGACACTAGCTCTCAGTGGAATTTTTAATAAGTGGTTTTCACTGTCCACCTAAAAGTCATCAGGTTAGTTTAACTTGAGTGTATTCAACTTTCCCTGGGACAGAATCCCATAACATGGAGGCTGCTGTGGAAAAGACCCTGGTCCATCTTCACATCAGCCAAACTTCTTTATTTGTGGGACAAACAGTGCCTCAGAAGTTGATCTCAGCCTCAGGCTTGCTCATAAGGTCTTTCAGGATCAAACTATGGGTTCCGGGGATGGGTATTTCCTACACATACCGTGTTTTTCCTTCAGCAACTGGAGATACATACCTGAACAATTACACTTGCATGTTAAGCCTGTGCTTAAGCTTCCAAAAAAACAACCACAAAACAAGGCACACTGATTATGTGACAGGTAGGTGACAAAAAGCACATACTGTGACAAACTGATGTCTTTCACCACTAGAGGGAAAGAGGTCTTCTAAACATGCACAAAGCACATCATCTAAGCCATCTGAGACGTTAGAGGTAAGCTCCCAGCACCCTAACTTGTGCCCAGATGCAAATGAGAAGCCAGCACATGTCACACAACTTGGAAACATGTGATTTAGGGATGTAATCCTAAAAACTTAAAATCCTGCTTACTCATTTTATTCTAATTAGGAGAACAGAAATAGGATTTTTTTTTTTTAACATCAGCAAAGTTGTGTGACAAGTAATTCCAGTGTGGAACCTACACTCAATAGGACTTAACAACAAATACTCCAAGTCATTTTTATATCAATCTTCTGCTTTCACATTTTCATTTGATGGAGTGGAAGATAAGCCCACATACTCAGACTAGCCATCAAGTGAGCAGTGGTCTTCTGCACGGCAGGCCTATGTGTTTATGCATCCAAACATATGTAGGCTCCAAAAGCACTATATGTAATCTCCATTTTGTTCTGGATGCAAAGAATGGATAATGGAACTAGAACCCACGCATGGTGGGGTGCTTTTCTCCTGAATCAGACTCAAAGCAGCTTACAAATTTCAAAGCAGTACAAAGTGGTGTACTAATCTCCAGTCAGGAGGTAGGGCCACTGTCACGTTGAAAGAGTTGCTTTTTCTAGACTACAACTCCCAAGTTCTGCAAGCAGTAGATCAGGAAAGTAACATTTCCAAGCTCTGGACAAAATCTCATTCTGCCTTCCATGTGTTTATCTGTTTCCCATTTTGTGTTATGTGCCGTCAAGTCGCCACGAATTTCATAGGGTTTTCTTAAGCAAAGAATACTCAGAGGTGGTTTTGCCAGTTCCTCTGAAATATAGCTTGCAGCACCTAGAATCCCATTTTAGCATGTCCAAAAGAGCTGCAGTGTTTGAATTCCTACAGTTGCTCTTACAGTCTTTTCCCACAGCTCAAACAAAAACATTGACTTGCAAGGATCTTTGGAAGCCATATGGCCAATTTTCTCCTTGGTGCAAGAAATTCAGAGCTACCATATCCCCAACGGAGGCCTGTCCACCTTCTGCATGAAGACCTCCAGGGGCTGACAGTACAGCTGCCACCACTACTGAGGCATCCCAGGTGTGATGGAGATTGGCCTAATCTGCATTTAGATATTCATTTAGCTGGGTGAGAGCAACAACCATACCACTTGAGGTACAGAGGAGAAGAGTCTAAAAGCTAAAAGAGCTGAGGAGAAAGCCCTCTACGTTGTCACCTATTACGGGATCTGCAAGGAAACATGCTTGATACTACAACCCAGCTGGAGGTTATAAATTAACAAACTGTCGTCACCAGCATCAACATTATCTCTTCCACTACACTCAAAAGCCAGCGTCCGGTCTTTCCCCTGGCACCCTCATTTTATGCACTGAAAGAGTGTTTAATTTGGCCATTGAAACAATCACTATATCATCTAAATCACAGGTGGGGAACATGTGGCTGCCAAATGTTGTTGGACTGCAACTCCCAAAATCTCTTACCACAGGCTAAGATGAAGACAGGAGTTGCAGTCCAACAGCATTAGGGGGTCCGTATGCCTTCCCCCTGGGATACAGAACGACAGGCTACAGCCCAAAAAGCGCTACACAACATGGGGGATCAGCTAAGCAGCTTTAACTCTGTGCTGACTCTTTTGTCCGCACAGCACCTTCCACAGATGCTGGCTAATCAAATATTAAACAGGCAAAGAAGGTCACCTCTGCTTTCCAGGAAACATCAAAGCAGTGGTAATTCTGAGGACTGACTGGAGATCCTGTCCCTACCTTTCTTTTGTTCCTTGCCGGTTTTTTAAAAAATCTGGGTTTATGTGCCTTCAAGTCACATGTCAACTTATGGCAACTGCATGAAGTTCATAGGGTTTTCTTAGGCAAGCCATTCTCAGTGGTGGCTTTGCTAGTTCCTTCCTCTGAAATATAGCCTACAGCACCTGGTAGTCACTGGCGGTCTCCCATCCTAGTATTAGCCAGGGCTGCCCTTGCTTAGCTTCTAAGAACAGACAGGATCTGTTGCCTTTAGGGTACTTAGGCCATTTGAAAAGCCCCTACAGCTCTGGCCTTAAAATATCTACATGGCTGATTCCCTAGTCTTCCCATTATATTGAAATCCACATGAACAACACAGAGTCTCGGCCCAACACAGACACTAACATCATTCCCTGAAGTGCAGTCATTGGGAGAAACACCATTTTCACCCCAAAAGGAAGAGTAAAGCAGAAACTAGAAACATTAGTGGTCTGTTTATTGACTGACTCTTGCCCTTTTATGCAACAGGTGCTCTACAATGCATAATAAAAAGAAAGAAAGAAAAAAAAAGAAAAACCAAACACCCAACATTTGAATACTGACACTAGCACTTCCTGCACAGAATCAAGACCACAATCCTTTCCTCTGGATTATTCAGTCTGGAGCAATTACCCAGGCTTGGATATGTACACCTGGACACGCTCTAAGGCACCATGCCACAAAAGCAGATTAGAACCTGCACTCTGCCCAGAAGCATGCAGTGAAAGAATAGGTGGGTGGGTGGGTGGATGGGTGGGTGGGGAAAATTCATAGTCGTTACTAATCATGCGTCAAACAAGGTCGCTAACTAAAATGTATTAAAAAGGAACAGATCCCCATTATAATGATGGACCCACTCCCCAAAACTGCAAGCATGGCTGGGGAGGGAAGGAAAGGAAGCTATATCAGCCTGAAAGGCACTCGAATAAATGGCCCATTCCATTTTTATTAGACTATCTTCCCTTCCTGATCTGCAAGCTTTTCACATGGACTGGCCACTGGATAGAAAAAGTGCCCAGCTACAGATGAATTCTGATCAACAACTCCTGCAAGATACCAGAAACAAACAAACAAACAAACAAAGCAGAAGGGAGGGGAGTTCACTTTGGCATTTTGCTTTGTCCTGAAAAGCTGACACACATGCATTTATACCACAAAAGCCTTCTGGGCAAGTTGCCTGTGAAAGACATCCAAATGGTCAAACAGAGGGCAAAAATGCTGGCAAAATAATTGCAGTAAAAATGTCTGCAACAAACACAACCATGCATGCACCGTGTAAAATAAAATAAAATAAAAATGGCTGACACTGTTAAAACACACACACACATACATACACACACACACACCCTAGTTCCTTCCTAAATAAACAGTCTTCACTCTTGAGCCTGTCTGGTTATTGTTCTGTCACCTACAAACCCAAGCGCTACAAGATTTGATTTAAAATCCAGAATATGAAGATTATTGGTCAGATGGGGATCCTGGTTATAATAGTCTGGAAGAAGACTGCAAGAAAAAAAGGAAGCCATATGGCTGGGTGCTAATTGGTTTGCATTTGCTTTGCTCCTGGATTAGGCAGAGCATCTCTGTTAATTTTACATTTCTCCTCTGCCCAGCTGACAACTCACACAAAAGAGGTGAGCTTTTGCACTGATTTCTACCCTGCTGACAGCATGTGTCTTCATTAAACCTCTCTGCGTTATTTTTTTTTCCCAGGAAACACTTCACCCAGTTGCCTCTGGTGTGCCATTGACCTCTTTTTCTCTTTTTCTCTCTCTCTCTTTTTTAAACTCAACAGCGGCTGAGAAATCATAAAGCAACAATAATCCATCCCCTCCGCCCACTCCCAGCCACCTCCATGCTGTACGGAGAGAACGCAGCCTCCGTCGGCTTACACACCTGGGGTGTGGGACAAAGCACACACAAAGCACATGGGGCTTGAGAACCCACAGCGAGCTGGGTGAAACACAGACAGTTACTTGGACGGATAACTTAATTAATTGACGATGATGATGATGATGATACATGGAAAGGCTTGGTGTTCGTGTCCAGCTCCCTTACCAAGCCTTGTGCATCCAAGCACAATAGGCAAGCGTTGTTTTTTTTTAAGCCATTCACAAAGGAGATTGCTTCCCATCTGGTCCTAACTTGGCACAGGCGCACATGCATACACACAAACCAGGGTGCCCTTTTCTCCTCCATTCTAGCAGCCAAGAGTTCTGTGCCCACTTGATTTTTTCCGATCCTCTGCCACTGTGACCCACCCACCTTAGCAAAGGCTAAACAAAAGCTGTACGGCGGGGGCAGTCTTTGCCCTCGACTTTGAGGAAGAAATGGAGGGAGGCAAGAAGGTAGGTAGGGACAATAAGGAGCAAAGAACTCGTCTGGCCAAACTGGGCTCCCTCGCTCTAACTATTAGATAGTACTCCCCCTGCCATGGTAGTGCCTCCACCAAGGCGTGTATCCCAGCTTGAGGGTTCACACTGTGTGTGTATATGTGTGTAAGGACGGAGCGGGTGTGAAGCCAACCAGGACCTCCTAAGTTGAGAGCAGATTTCCGACCGTCTGTCTCCATGTGCCGCACCCCAACTCCAATGAACCCTAGGAACAGCAGCAGGCATGGTAATAATAGCGACGATGATAGTGATCGAACCACAACCTGCTCACGCCTCTTCGCCACGCTCGCCTGCCAGGTGAATGAAGCGCGTCCTCGGCGCCCGTCGGAACGAGCCAACACGCGTGTCGCCGGCAACCAAGGAGCCGCGAAAGAGAAGCGGCCCGGGCAAGGAAGGAGAGCGAACCCAGCCCACCCCACGTCCCTTCCCGGACCCCGTCCCCGCCCCAGGTCTCCCTCGGAGACGAGGACGAGGAAGAAGCCGAGAACGCAGAAAGAAAGCGAAGCCGCGCCGGAAAGACAGCAAGGCGGGGAAAACCGGCCGAGGGCTCGCTCTTGCTTGGCCCGGTCGCTGTCTCGACCCTCCCGCGCGTGGAAAGGGCTCGCAGGGGGTCTCGCTCTTACCGTGCCTGGCGGGGAAGGGAGGCGGGCGCCGGGGCCATGCCTCCGGGCGGAGGAAGAGCGGGAGCGGCGGCGGCGGCGGCCCTGAGCAGCCTCGGGAAGGGCGAGCGCGACTCAGCACCTCCGCGCTGAACAGCTCCCCGCGCCCGCCCCGCCCAGGCGCCGCCCCCCGCCCCGCCCCCCGCCCGCCCCCCGCCCCCAACACACATGCTATTTCCCCAGCAGACTGTTAGAGCGCTATGATTCCACTTCCAGCATCCTATGGAATCCCGGGGTTTGCAGTTATGTTTGTAGTGCAAAAATGGCCACGGATAGACAGGCACAGGCGTCTCTGGCACTTGCCAAAGTGTGTGTGTGTGTGTGTGTGTGTGTGTGATGGGGTGGGGTGCGGGAGAAGAGCCCTTAAGCCAGAGCTTCCCAAACTTTTCGTATCGGTGACACACTTTTCAGACAGGCATCACTTTGCAACACGGTACCGTCCTCCCTCCACGTTCGCCAGGGCTAGGGGCACAGGACCTCTGTGAAAGGAAAAAATGTGAATACTTTTAGCGCCCCCCCCCAACCATATTTAACACATAAAAAAAGTATGATCACCGTGTTCAACCCACTAACGTGCGGTGACACATCATTTGGAAAGCCCTGCATTAAGCCAAGCTAGCACAACAGTGGGGAGGCGCCTTGGGATTACATCTCCCAGACGCTCTTGCAGGGAATTCTACCACAGTCCACATTTGCGGGTTTCACTTTTGCAGATTTGATTATTTACGGGCTATTTGCTGTCACCTCTGCTGCCTCCCTGTGCCATTTTTAATAGGGACTGCAAGCCTTGTGAGACCATAGGGCTGCCTTCTGAACGACTTAGCAAAATCTTGTGGCGTGATTAAGACCATTTCTGCACTACGCTGTTACAGTGCAATTATTCCAGTTTCAATGTCCTGTGGAATCCTGAGGCTTGTAGCTTACTGAGTCCAAGGAGCTCTCTGGATAAGAATTCTAGGTCCATTTCTGCACTGCACTGCTATAGTGCCGTTATTCCACTTTCAACCCCCTATGGAATCCTGGGGTCTGCAGTTGAGGGAGGGGCCTTTAGAATTCTTAGCCAGAGAACCCTCAGTAAACTACAAACCCCAGAATTCCACAGGAGGTTGAACGAGGAATAATAGCACTAGAACAGTGTAGGGCAGAAACGGACTAAGCCTCAGGCACCTTCATAGGAGTTGCAGGGAGGAGAAGAGGTCTGGAACCAAGCAAAGACCTCTGCGTTTTCAGCACTATGCCAGTGGAAAGCCTACAAGCAGGAAAGGAAAACAATTCTTCCATCTTAAGGATATAAGGACTGAAAGCTGGATCCTGAAGAAAGCTGATGGGAAGAAAATCAAGTCATTCAAAATATGGTGCTGGGGGAGAGCCCTAGGGATACCTTGGACTGCTAAATAGACAAATGATTGCGTCCCGGAGCAAATCAAGGCTGAACATTCCCTGGAAGCCCAGATGACTAAACTGAGGTTGTCGTACCTTGGCCATATCATGAGAAGATGTGGCTCGCTAGAAAAGACAATAATACATGATAAGGTAGAAGGCAGTAGGAAAAGAGGAACGCTATGTTACAGATGGAGAGACTCTTTTAAGGAAGACACGTCGCTGAATCTAATAGCCCCTTGGCTATGGAAACCCATTGGGTGACCTCGGACAAGTCCCACTGTCTCAGCCTGAGAGGAGAGTAATGGCAAACTCCCTCTGAACAAATCTTGCTAAGAAAAACCTATGATAGGGTCACCTTAGGCTTGCCATAAATCGAAAATAATAAGAGGGCAGTCAGCAACAACAGTTGACTGGAACAAAGTCTGTCTTGTTCAAGAGGAGGAGCCATAAGCACCCTACCAGTTGCAAAAACAGTTTTGCCACCTTGACCATGCTCTAATCTTCCTTGGTCCCATATATCCCAGTTTTCATCTGTGAAATGTTGGAGGCTATCCAGATTCCCCAAGCAGTTGCCTCTTCCTAATAATACTAGGCAGTCTGCCTAACTGTAATAGGCCAGTCCTGGATTTGAGCCTATGTGCAGAAGGGTCTTTTTCCACTGCTGCAGAGACTAGGACAAGGAGCAGTGGATTCAAGCTGCAGGAAAAGAGATTCCACTTAAACCTCAGGAAGAACTTCCTGATGGTTAGAGCTGTCCGGCAGTGGAATAGGCTGCCTCAGAGTGTGGTGGAGTCTCCTTCTTTGGAAGCTTTTAAGGAGAGGCTGGATGGCCATCTGTTGGGAATGCTTTGATGTGGGTTCCTGCGTGGCAGGGGGTTGGGCTGGGTGGTTCCTGGAATCTCTTTCAACTCTATGATTCTATAATTCTATAAATCTCCATATTTTGAGTCCCTAGGCAACCTGGTGCCCTGTTGTATTACATAAAGGCCCACAAGAGTCTGGACTTTTCCTTCTTAAGGGTTCACTATACATAACATGAAGCTCTCCAAAATAATCTTGGCAGCTCTCCTTTACAGGCAGTTGGTGGAAACTCGTATCCCTCCAAACAATGTTCCCGCGGGAGTCAGCACACAAAGGAAGGAAAACGTTTTAGGAGAACAATCCACGTTGCACAGTGATGAGGAATAAAATGTTCTTGATGGAGAAAGGAAGGAAGGAAAGGGGAACAAGAACTGAGTGTTTTGGCATTGAAGTGAGTTTCCCCACTTGTCCTCTGGCAAGTTTGGAAGGAGATTAAAAGGCCAGATATTTCTCAGGTACCCAGGCTTTGTAACATCATTTCCTTCAGGGCAGGCAGACTAGCAGATCAGCAGCACCTCTACTTGGCGTGTGTGAGCAGTTGCCAAGACCACAGCACTAATATCTACCCTGGAGCAGAGCTTGGAAACATTTGCTTTTGGGACTGCAATGCCCAGATACCCCTAAACAGTGGAGCTAGTCAGCAAACTTACTAGAAGATTCTGGGAACTGTAGTCCAAAAGGTCCTCCGTGCTCTGTCCTAAGGCCCCCAATTATAGTTTAGGGCTGTGATCACTGTCAGGAACTTTGGTCAACCTCCCATTTACTTTTTCTGTTGTTGGGAGTGACTGAAACATCAGTTCATGCTTGTTTCCCAGGTATATAAACATGGAGCTGAGATTGAGCCCAGAATCAAGTTGGGAAGGAATCAGAGACACACAGACACATACACACAATTACTCTTGGCCAAGAGGGACTATCTCCTCAACCCTGCTGCAGCTTGGCTGCAACAGCAGTCTGATCAGATGGACAAAGCTTTGTTGAAACATCAGGATTTTTATAGACCCTCCGAAGGGAGAGAAAATGCACACATGTTGCTTTTCATAAAGAAGGGGAAACAGAGAACAGATCATTCCAACATGCTTTCAGTAAACAAATACAGGTTCTCAGTGAGTTGTCATATTACTTTTGACACCGTTCTTGCAAGAAGACAGAATGCCATGTTTAGAATTGCTTGGGAAATAAGAAACAAAACACTGAACCATTGAAAACTTTTTACCCTGACACTGCGTTGCTCTAGAATTATGTCAGGGGCAGTATGTGAACTTAAACACACCCTCCAACTGTCTCAATTTGGCAAGGGCATCCTCAGTTAATCCTCTGTTCCATTTTCTCCACTGTTCTTAAAATGTTCCCATTTTATTCCCTTCCACCTACTTTCCTCCTTTGTCCTCAGCTTATTCCAAGCGTTGCAAAAGCCAAGTTCAAAGTTCAGAAGTAGTTTGCACTCAATTCATTCAGCAGGGAGGGAGAGAATAGGAGGGGATGGATTTTTGCCCTCCCCAATAGGCTTGGGCAAAAGCAAACTATTGCAGCATCTTCTAGCTTGTGTGTCCTTCACCATTAACAACTTTTGCCTGCTTGGCCATGTTGCTTGGCCATGTGTGTCCTGGTTTTCATTTGTGAAATTTTGGAAGGTATGGTTAAAAGGGTGGCTAGACCCCGAAGATGGATGGGAAGGCTTTCTCTCAGTTCCACTAGCATCCAAGGCCCACCTGATGAACACATGGGAGAGAGCCTTCTCAGTGGCTGCTCCCAACCTGTGGAACTCTCTTCAGCAGGAGGCCACCTCCCTGCTTTCCTGTCACCAGCAGGCAAAAATATTTCTTTTCAAGCAGGCTTTTAACATGTAAGCAGGGAAGCTTTTTATTTATCAGAGTGTTTTTAAAAATGGCTGTAGTTTTTTTTATCATTTTATATGCTTTTAAAGTTTTGTTTTGATTTTTTTTTTGGAAGCCACCTTAGGTTCCACTCTGGGAGAAAGATGGCATATAAATATAACAAAAAAAAATAATAACAGATAGATAGTTAGATAGTCAGATGATACTACAATCAAACAATAACAACTGGCTTCCAGGTGCTTAACTTATTTTAGGAACAAAGTTCCATATAGCAAGGATTCTTATCAGTCCAGGAATCTAATCAGGATTTTCTAACATTCAAGAAACATGTTTTTGATTATTTTTAAAAATATTGTCAAATGTTCTTTCCACTTCTAATTCAGTCCCTTTGAAGTTCATACTAAAGCCCTGAGTAAATCCATCATCCCATAGGTATGTTAGCCACCCTACAGCACTGCTTCCTAGGGTACAAGTTTGTGCTGTTAATCAGGCCATAACTCGTTGGTTAATTCCTTCCTTTTTCAAGCAGACAGAGAAGGGGGGAAAAAACCAAAAACAGAGTACCCTCAATGTTGCCTGAGAGCGCAGCAGGAACCTTACAAGGCTGTTCTTCAGTTTAACACAAACAATTACCTTTTAAGCATGCTTTTATATTCTGCAACATGGCTTTTTGAGTACGCAACACAACACAACATGGCATTATTTCAAAATACAATTAAAATATTTTTTCCTATCATTTGTATTTTTAAAAAAAGACTTCCTGCTGAACAGAAAGTACATAGGTAGTTCTGTCGTTTATTTTAAATCAAGGCTTCCAGTGATTCTTTCTTTCTTTCTTTCTTTCTTTCTTTCTTTCTTTCTTTCTTTCTTTCTTTCTTTCTTTCTTTCTTTCTCTCTTTCTTTCTTTTGGGAGGAGTTAGATTTTAAGCCATCACGATGGCCACAGTCCTCTGAATGAGATATGTCGGTCTGCCACTGAAAACACGTCAGAAGCTTTGCCTGATGCAGAAAGTGGTGATCAAATACAGGTTCTCAGTGAGTTGTCATGTTACTTTTGACACCGTTCTGGCAAGAAGACAGAATGCCTTGTTTAGAATTGCTTGGGAAATAAGAAACAAAACACTGAAGGGCCTGCTTCTTTTAAAAATATTTTTAAAATATTAATTTTGTATTAGTCTACTTGCAAAACCAACATGAAATACCAACACAAAGAAACAAACACAAGACAAAAAGATCAACACAAATGGGCCACCATATGATATGACATATTAAATTCAAATCTTTCTCAAAAATAGAATTGGGTTTCAGCAGAGTAAAAATGTATTTTCCTTTCTCCTTTTCCACTGCGTCATTCTGAATGTTCATTTTCAGAAAAGGAAGGTTGTCAGGGATGCAACAACAAATGTTTCCCATATTTCTGCTGAAACCTGGGTGGTCTTGGGATATCAGTTATATTACTAACAAAAGCAACGAATGGCTGCCATACCTCAGCAAACTTGCCTGTCCTCATTTCCCTTCTAAGAACTTTGTGCTTAGCTGTTAACTTTTCATTTAATGTTAGATCCCACAGCCGCCTCCGCCACGCGAGAAGATCCACTTCCTCAGCATGTTTCTACCTCTTAGCAATAATCACTCCAGCCACTGATAATAAATTAGATATAAGTCTTTTATTATTCAAATGGTCAATGCTGTTTGTAAAAATAGATAGTGACAGTAGTCTACCATCATTCTTAATATGCTGGGATGTGATTTTACTTATTACATTCAATATTTGTTGTGTGCAAAAAAAATATCTTTTATTTAGGGGCAATATAGCCAGCCCACCTTATCCATTAAGCACAGTGCCTAGGACCTATGGAAATTTTAGGGCCTATGAAAACAGGATTTTAGGGCCTACGGAAACATCCCTAGTGAGATGTCAAGGTGAAGCAAGGAACTGAATATAAGAATGCCTAAGGGCATATGGAAACCTTAAGATGGCCCTGAATAGAGTCATAAATGAATTAAAATTTCTCTCTCTCTTCATCATCTCCAACAATTGTCATTAATTAATGACAATCGAGAGGGCGTATAATGCTGCTTATATACTTTTTTTTTTGTATTTTTCCTTTCAAGAAAGGTTGAAGGAAAGGAAATATAGACCACATTTTATTCCAGTCTCGATTTGAGATGGAAGTATCTAGATCTATTTCCTAAGCTGTTCATATTCCTTGAAGGATTTTGGATTAATCATTAAGAAGAGCATTATAATTTTGGAGACTAAACCCCTTGTTGCATCTCTTAATCCAACACCATAATCCTCATAAAGAGGAATAGTCCTTGGGAAAACTAATTGGTAGGAAGAGAGCTCACTTGGGCGGGGGGAGAGTTATTTGCAATTTTTTGACTTTTGTAAGGGTCCTGTGCCTTGAATCCTCATGAAAGTAGAGGGGCCGCTGTATTTGTTATGATGGTAAAGAGAGGCTCATTGGCCTAAATCCAGTCCTTTTTGACTTAGGCAAAGGCATACATTTCTTCAAGCAAGCAAAAATGGTCCATGTGAGCAACCATGAGGATGATGAAGATATCAAGAGACCATCCCAAACCTATCACTTTCCTGAGCCCCAACCAAAGCTACCTATTTTTTGCTTGCCACCTACGAAGAAAAATTAAATTATTTGCATCTGCAACTGAGAAAAAAAGTCCAGGCAAATCCACTAGGCAAATAGCTGTCGAAGGGAGGTGCTGGAAGCTAGCTCCTAGCCTTCCGATAAGCTAGATCAGAGAGGACACCCAGCAAGGGTGGGAGTTCTTGAAAAATGAGTTGCAATATCACAAACAATCCTTTGAAAGAATAAAAATGGGAAATATCTGAAAAAGCCAATGTGGCTGCACTGCAAACTCATCCATGGAAACCCATCTGGAGCAAGTTAAATTATCTCAGCTTATGACAAAAACACTACGGCAAACTTCTGTAGAAATCTTGCCAACAAAACTCTGTGATAGGGTCACACAACAATAATAAAATCCTATACCAGTCAGAGATACTGACATAGTTCTGAGTTTCAACAGGTGCCTGTGTCGTGGTGTTTAAAGATTCATGTACAAGTGTGTATGAGCCATTCATCCATTCTGTTCTGGCTTCATAATGCATGGACCTGACCCAAGGAAGGTGCCTCCGAGATCTATTTTATTACAAGTTGCCAAACTGTTAAAGCCAACCATTCAGAGCAATAACCAAGAATATCTGCTTTTAAAGCCAGATTAAAATAAGCAGTCTTTGCAATTCCACAACCTAGATTTGTTTTTTAAATCTTCCAAGTCCGAGTAATTCTGTTTTTTTTTGGGGGGGGGAGGTGAAAAAAAGCATAGAGAGTTTGTATTTGATTTTTGTTGCTGCAATCCGGGCAACCTGAAAATAAAATGAAGTGTAAATAAAAATTAGAAGGAAATGTTTGTAAATTGTAGGGGGACAGGTCTGAGAGGAAAGCAAAAATGTTCCCTGTAATTGTGCAGAAGAGAGGAAGGAAGGGTTGTGTTATAATAAATGGAACATATCCTGCCCTCTGGCACACAGTGAAGAGTTTCTTTGTCTAATCCCATCCCCATACAGGGCCTATGCTGATTTGAATGCCCTTGCTGACAAATCTGTATGGTCAGATTGGATCTATTTCCCTGTTATCTCATGTCCCAAACTACAAGATTCTGACAGGTTGAGATCTAGCTATGAGAAATAATTCAAGGACAGCAAAGAAGCACCAAAGGATAAGGGGAGAGTTCTTAGGCTGAACCTCACTTATAGCAGTTTGACACCACCAACGGCGGAGCTTGGAGTGTGTGGAGAGGGGGGACGGGGCTACGGTGCGAGGGGCGCGGCCACGGTGCTCGGGGGCATGGCTGCAGTGCGTGGGAAAATTAATCTAAAAGGCATTTAGAATAATGGATTAAGCACTGTTATTTCTGTGCCTTCAAGTCATTTCCAACTTATGGTGACTCTAAGGTCATTTCCGCACTAGGCTGCTATAGCGCTATCATTCCACTTTCAACATCCTGTGGAATCCTGGGGTTTGCAGTTCAGGGAGGGGCCGGCCGGCCCCTCCCTGAACTGCAAACCCCAGGATTCCACAGGATGTTGAAAGTGGAATGATAGCGCTATAACAGTCTGGTGCGGAAATGGCCTAAGACAAACCTATCATGGGGTTTTCTGGGGCTGAGAGTGTGTGATGTGCCCAAAGTCAGCCGGTGGGTTTCCATGGCCAAACAGGAAACTGAGCTCTGGTCTTTCACACCTTTTATGGTTAAGCCAGCTGTCACTGGCCCTGCATCTCTGCATTTCATTTATTCTGTGCAAAATCTGGATGTGGTTGATTTGCAGTGAAAACAACATCTTCTGCACAAGAAATGTGTTGAAATATTATTTCCTGCTCAGAGAATTCTGTTTTCATTGCAGAAAAATGCTGCTTTCAGTGCAGAACCACCACATGCAAATTTTGTGCAGAATAACTCCTGAATTGTGAATAGTCTTTGAATACTGTGGTTTTCAAAGACTTTCTTGCAGCAAGAAGAAAATGCATAAAATTACTCATTGCTTCCCTTGATAAGAAACATAGCAATGAATTATATCTCTGGTTATAAGAGAAAGTCCTTGGTAACACCTTCAAGTCTGATATCTTTGCACAGATGAAAAATAATTCAGAATAGCAAAGGAGCAACAGATGGTAAGGAGGACCTGGAGTGGAATACACTAGACAGTTACAGCAGCCAGGTACCACTTTAATTGTTACTGTTCCATCCTATGAAATCCTGGGATCTGTAGTTTGGTGATCCACTTAGAATTCTCTGCCAGAGAGTTCTTGTATGCCGCAGTGAACAAGAGCAGAGAATGCTATGTGTTTCGCCAAACCACAAATCCCAGGATGCCATAAGATGGAGTGATGTCAGTAAAAATGATACCCAGCTACTATGATTGTGTGAGTCATTTAGAATTTTCTGCTATGAGGGAGCTATTGTAAGACTGAATTCTGTACAGTGAAAAGTGCTACAGAATATGCATGAGAGCAGATCTTTCAGTTTGCCAGCATATGCCTATGTGCTGTTGAAACACAGAAACTAAAACACCCCCTGCCTTTTGTGGTATCCGTCAATCCGTCACTTATCAATCAGAAGCTTTTTTTTTTTTAAAAAAAAAGTTCTTCTGCTTTTCTACTGAAAGCCTTTGGAGGCTTGATTTGAATCATAATTTTGAAAAGATTTGCAGCCTTCGTATCTAAAAGCTCACTTTTGCAAACATCTGAGCACATAAGTAAATAGAAGTCATATGATTAGCTGCCTCATTGAATCAATTGGATTATTCGCATGGGTGACATTATCTTCTATTCACTACGTTGATCACAAGCTTCCAGAAGGCATATGGGCAAGCCGTGACAATAAACATCACTCAGCAAAACCTGAGCTGGAGTGATGGTAGTATAATATATGTATTGGTACAATTTATGGCCACAGTTTTCTTACACATCTCCCATTAAAATGATTGGGGCTTCACAAACATTACTTTGACCAGTGGGGACTCTCATGCCCTCAGACTATTCCAGCTTGAAAGAACGAGACTGCTCAACGTAGAGTATTTGAAATAATACAAAATATTTGTTTTTAAAAAATCCTTCCACAAAAATTTAGGGGAAAGGGGCGAGGTTTAAGGTCTGTACAATGCTATCTGCCCTCCTGGGACATTTCCTCCAAGGCCCCTCCCTAAACTGCAAACCCCAGGATTGCATAGGATGTTGAAAGTGGAATAATTGCACTATAACAGCCTAGAGCAGAAATGGCCCTAGTTTCATTTTTTGTGTGACTGTTAGCAACAATTTAGAGCAGTGGTTCTCAACCTGTGGGTCCCCAGATGTGTTTGGACTTCAGCTCCCAGAAGCCCTGAGCACTGACCATAGTGGCTGGGGCTTCTGGGAGCTGAAGTCCACAAACATCTGGGGACTCACAGGTTGAGAACCACTGATTTAGAGTATATCTGCACCACATCATTATTCTTCTCTGATACGGTTTTAATGGTCTTGTTTCCACCCTATGGAATCCTGGGATTTTAGTCTGGTGAAGTGCATAGCATTCTCTGCTCTAGTTCAGAGGGTGCACTAGAGCTCTCTAGCAGAGAATTCCAAGTGCCTAACAAAACTACAACTCTGTCCTGTGCTGGTAGCCAGCGAACGTTCACAACTCTCCAGTCAAAGGCCATTTCTGCACTACACTGTTATAGTGCTATAATTCCACCGTCAACATCCTGTGGGATCCTGGGATTTGTAGTTTACTGAGGCCAAAGAGCTTTCTGGTTGGAAATTCTAAAGACCCCTCCCCAAATTGCAAATCCCAGGATTCCTTAGGAGGTTGAAAGTGGAATAATAGCACAGTAACAGTGGGATGCGGGAATGGTCTAAGTCTTTTATCAACAGCCACAAGCAAAGTTTATGACAACTTGTTAGCCAGTTACTGGTTGTTGTTTTCACAGTCCAAATTTGTATAAAATTAAGAGCAACAGTCCCAGTCTCTAAAGTGGTGTCCAGTCGCATAGGGACGTGGAGGCGGGGAGAGATTTGCCCCGGGCAGCAGTGTTTCTGTGGTGTCCTGGCCCATAGCCACGCCCCTGCGTGCCCTGGCCTTTGAAATTCAGGGTTTTTTTAAAAAACTGATTTTAATTTTTTTAAAAGTCTGATTTAAATTTTAAATAACATTTAAAAAAACATAGATTTTTATCAACCCTGAGTAAAGCATGAGAGAAATGATGCTGCAAACATTTTTTTACAATGACACAAAGCTGGATAAAATTCCTATAACAGGGGTGCGGGAGAGCTGAAATAACTATTGTGTTATCAGATGGCAATTCATGTTACACAGTTATAGCATTTTGATTCTACTTTAACTGCCAAGGAGACATCCTGTGGAATCCTGGAGTTTGCAGTTTGGGGAAACCCTGGAGTTCTGTGGCTGAAAATTCTAAGCACCCCTCCCTAGACTGCAAATCCCAGGATTCTATGGGATGTTGATATGACAATGAAAGTAGAACTACAGCACTATAATTGTGCATTCTGAATGAGCTCCGGTCACACTTCTCTTTGTGTCAATAGAGTAGACTGCACAAGATGAAAGATCTACACATGTTCTTTTCCACATTGCAGCGCCACCCACAGAGGTGGCCAGATGGTGGAATTACAGCTATCCATGCAGCAATGATTAGAAGGCCAAGCAATAAAACAAACATCAGAAGCCAATTTAAAACATTAAGAAAGAAACACAGCATCACCTTCACTTAGCAGACAGAGATCTATATTCTATTAGTTAGTTCAAAGTAGAGTAGACCCATTGAATCAATTATTGAATGGTCAGTCCATACAAAACTGAGCCCAACTGAGTCAAAGAATTTACTCAGGCTGACAGTCACAATGGATTCAGGCCTAAGAATCATATCTGAAAATTATATTTTAGCTGAAATAATATCTTCCATAGCAAGTAAGTGCAAGCTTTGCCAAAACAAACAAAAGTTTGAACAAGGGAATTAAAAAAGATTTCTACACCTACGCGCACACACCTACCTATTTCTGCCCCAAAATAGAAAACATGATCTGATTCAGTGTTTTTGTTTTGCTTTTTGCTTACTTAATGTGTTCATCATCTCTGTAAATTTGCCTAATTAACCCACCTGTTAATTGGGTCCTATCTTCCAGGTTATTCGTGCTTTCTGAATTTACTTTAATGGCCTTATTAAACTGTTTTTCCCCCCTATTAAGTACTAGAATTTGAGTGAGCTAAATTTAAATTGAATTTTTTTTTTAAAAAAGATCTTCCCAGAAAGACACACACAGAGATGATTTTTTTTTTTTTTTTTTGTGAAGCAGAGGGGAAGGAACTGTTGTAACAGTTTGCCTGAAATTAATCTCTGAATCATATGTGATCTTTTCTTAATAATAAACCGGCAGGTTGCTAAGAAATCTCACAACTGTGGCCATAGCGGCTCTTGCGGGCAATGTCTCTCCCTAATTGACTGCGATGGAGACATGAAGGGATGTAGGAAAGGGAAGCACGGTACTGCCTACAGAAATCCCGTCTCTCAAATGAGTTGAAAATCCTGTGTTTGCAGTTCCCAGTCAAGGGAGTTGGACTGAACAAGTGCAAAGACATGAAGAGTAACCAAGTCTGAAGCACATGTAATTGCATTGGCCTACAGTTATTTCTTCCCTCCCTGGTCTCTGTTTCTCCAGCCATTTCCACACTAGATTGCTATAGTGCTATTATTCCCCTTTCAACATCCTATGGAATCCTGGGGTTTGCAGTTTAGGGAGCAGCCTTTGAGGCCCCTCCTTAAACTACAAACCCCAGGATTCCACAGGATGTTGAAAGTGGGATAATAACACTATAACAGTCTAGTAAGGATATGGTCTCCATCTCTTCAGAAATAGAATCATAGAATCTTAGAGGTGGAAGGGAGCACAAGGGACATCTAGTCCAACACCCTGCCATGCAAGAATAAACAACTAAGGCACTCCTGTAAGATGTTAACATGTTTATAGAGTTCCAAAGAGGTCCACCAGCTTCCAAGGCAGGGTATTGCACAGTTGAACAGCTCTTACATAAAAAAAACTCTTCTTAATGTTTTGGTGGAATTGCTTTTCTTGTAATTTGAAACCACTGTTTTGTCTTCTAGTCTCTTGTTTCACGTTCTGGCTAGTTCACAACTTGTCATGTGAAATCTTCTTGCTTGGAAAGTCTGTTTCTGGCCTGATTCAAGGCCACCATAACTCATCCTCAGTCTAGGCCCAAAACAAAATGGAGTTCCTTTGCACCTTGTTTGTGTTCCTACCCTGGTCATCCTGAAGGTTCAACACCTTCTCCAAGTAAATAAAGTAACTTCTGGAAGAAGAAAGTCAGCAGGGACTTTCTGTAGAGAAGGAGAGGGGCAACGGGTAGCAGGAAGACATAGTAACTCCACAGGGAAGGTCCACAGTGGCACCTCATGGCTTCCATGTCAGTGTGGTGGCGATCCTTCTTCACAGTTTACTTTGAACTTGTCCAAGGTGCTCAAACATGTTTCCTAAAATCATTACGTAGGACAGCTCCTTTCAAGTTCAGACTAATTGCAGAGTGGATTCACTATCCCACTGAGGTGAGAAACACCAGCCACTACTGTGTAGTAGAAAGGTAGGGAGGCATGGATTAAAAAGAACCGCACTCTCTTTGAGGGCAACCAATATGATGTCCAAGTTCAACTGAAAGATCAAGACCCAGAAGAATGGAAACCAATACCTTGAAACTTCCCCTCAACAGATAGATAGATAGATAGATAGATAGATAGATAGATAGATAGATAGATAGATAGATAGATAGATAGATAGATGCTAGATGGAAAGACAGACAGACAAGCATACTCCACTCTTCATACAGCATCCCTTCTAATATTGAAATATCATATCAGTCTTCTCCAGGTTAACCATGCCCAGCTCCCTAACCTGTTCCTCATAGGGCTTGTTCTCCAGACATTTGGACATGTTGGTTGTGTTCCTTTAAACACTTTCCATCTTGGTCTGTGGCACACAAAACTGAACATAGGTCTTCAGGTGAGGTCTGACCGAAGAGAAACAGAGTGGTAGTATGATCTTCCTTGATCTGGACACCACACTCCTGTTGATGCAGCCTAGATCTGTGTTGGTCTTTTTGACTACTGCATCACGTTGTGGACTTCTATTTAGTTTGCCATCTACTACAAGCCCTGACAGCTTCATGTGTGCTGTTGTTAAGCCACTCGTTACTACCCTCTATTTGTACACATCTAATGGGTTGAACTTATTCGAGGGGACCGAGTCCAGCAGTTTGGCTGGTTCCTTTAAAATTCAGAGTAGATTCATCATCCCACTGAGATGGAGGTAAAAACCACTGTATGAATTTGGTAAAAATAGACCAGCCAAGCTGTGAGATGTTTCTGTTCCCATTGCTATGCAATTAGCCATGGATTCTGTCCACAGCCAAGGACAAGTCAATTATTTAGAACTGAAAAAGGGGGAAATAAAACAGTCCTTGGCCATCTGTGTCTTATGCTCATGGGCAGATGGCTTTCAAAGGCCATGTTGCTCTAACACTATCCATACATTAGCTCTTGGATATTCATGGGTGGCATTTTGGTATAAGTACTTTTGCCCCCACCTTAGGCTGAATCTAGGCTAAAATCCTTCTCAAGTTCTTGCTTGTTGTTGTTGTTGTTTTTTTAAGGGTTTTGGAAAACACCACCATTGCCCTAGCATAACCTCATTGCCTCTAATTGTAACTAAGGAGCTTTTGGTGCTGTTCAGTTTTAATCTGGGAATGGACTAAGAATGTCGCTCCTTCGCTAATCCTGGGTGATGACCTGGAGGAAGACAGCTGTTGCCGCCCTTGACCGTCATCTGCTCTGCCGTTAAAGAAATGCTGACGCTGTTCCTTGACGGAGCACAGCCTGAGATCAACAGCCGGGAGAAGTTCAGAGGACAGAGTTGCTTCATCATTTTGGCTCCCTCTGTCCCTCTTCGATGCATACGTTTATATGCTAGGAAGATGTCCTTCAGGTGATTGGGATGTTTGCCGTGTACTGATACCAGCAGTGGGGATTGTATGGCTCAGTTTGGTAGGATCAGTCCCAATTAATTATTAATCCAATTAAATCAAATTGACAGGGGGCAGAGGAGAGTAAAGGGGTACCATTTTGCCCTTCACAGTGGGGTTGGGCAAAAGCAAACTGCTGCAGCTTCTCATAGCTTGTGTGTTTTTCCTCATTTATCACTTTTGCCCACTGGCATAACGCTGGTCTTGCTTATCTACACGCATTTCAGTTTTCATCCGTGAAATGTTGTTGAGTCTGTGTACGATGCACCAATGACTCCGAGGAATGCGTAAGTTACACTGTGTATTTTCTCCTGTTAGCCGTTGAAATAACAAGGCAAAATTGTATTTACAGGTTCTCGCCTACTGGGAGACACAGAAACCCTGTTTGAGAAGAAGTAAAGAAGCCACAACGTGGCAGATGCAAATTCCTTGTATTTTAGCATCTACAAGTTAATGCTGAGTCTCCACAGTACAAAGAAGAATTTTTTTGCGCCCTGTCTAAGAAATTCTGACTTGAGCATGAAGCTGTTTGTGTCAAATAGTACATAGGAACTTAGAGTCCCAGAAACTCAAGATCTTAATATGGCCAATATCCTTAAAGATTCTAATCATATTAAGCTCTTGTAATCTCTGTGTGAAATATTTCAAATGTTTTCCATTGAAATAAGTTTTTTTTTCCCTCTCTTTTTTTCCTCTTCTTTTCTTAAGGAAACAGTTGGTTTGAACTGCGTTTTAAAAAACAGAACAGAATCTCAGGGAGGATTTCTGGATTGTTGTTGTAGTGTGCCGTGCCATGTATTGTTGTGGTTTTCTGTTTTAATTTTTTTGTCCCTGATCGTGTATGACGATGTTCTGCCCTTTGGTGTAAAGAGCATTATAAAGAAATATTGTCGTTCTTAGATTGGAATGTGCCCAAATAATCTGGAACCATCCACCCTTTGGTGTAAAGGGTGTTATAAATTATTATTATTGTTGTTGTTGTAACATCTGAGACAAAAGGTAGGCCTGTGACTCTAACATCATCACTTTTCTTCTCCTGTATGACTTTTTAACATGTTTACCTGATGAAGAAGCCAGTGAAGCTTCAAAAGCTTGCATGATACATGTCGCACATTTCAGTTGACCCAATAAAGATATCACTCTTTTGTGGATTGTGGATTTTGTTGTTTTTAGCTGCATGGTCAACACAGCTACCTCTAAATATGTTTTCTGGAAGAGGGGCAACATATTATACCTTCCCAAACAGAAATATCATCTTATTTCTCCTTCCTGCCCAGATCCTAAATCTATTTATTTCTCAATGCTAATTGCCATTGCTTTGAAAAAGAAAAGATATGTAGCCAAGTATGCTTGTTTAAAGATTGCACCCTTAATTAAAATCCAATTTAGGCTTCTATTCTATTTTTAAATGTTTAGCTACAGTTTCTGGGTGCTGCGAAAATGGCTTGCCTATTTTCATAATAGAGGAAAGGAAAAGAAAAAAAAAATCCCCAATTGATTTTGCAGACGTAGACAGGCAAAGAATATTCCCTTATTTAGTATTCAGATGCAGCAGCCTTGTTGAAACTATTAAGCTACTTTAATATGCTAAAGGCCAGTAACAGGGGTGGGTTACCACTGGGTGTCAATTGTGGGTCGTTTGCTGAGCGCCACAGAAGGGAGGACACAGGCGATACCGGATGAGGTTGGAGCAGAGGTTCGGAAAGTTATTTTGGGGACTACAACTCCCAGACTCCTTCAGCCAATATGGCCAGTGTGCCTGTTGACTGGAGGATTTCTAGCACTGTAGAGGATTGTAGTGTGAACAGTAGCTTTTCCTACCTGTGACTGAGAACACGTGAAGTGCAGAAAGAGCAATAATGTCTTCTCACCACTTTCTGAAGAGCCATGGCACTTAGCTCTTCAGCAAAAATTAATTATGGTTGGATATATTGACCTGAGTCAGCCAACACGATGGAGTGATTTGAACACTGGACTACAACCTAGAGACCAGGGTTCGGTTCCCCACTCAGTCATGGAAACCCACTGGGTGACCTTGGGTGTATCACAGATTCTCAGCCCCAGAAAAACCTATGATGGCTTCACCGCAAAGGCCATTTCTGCACTACACTGTTATGGTGCTGTTATTCTACTTTCAACATCCTCTGGAATTCTGGAGTTTGTAATTTACTGAGGCCAAAGAGCTCTCTGGCTGAGAATTCTAAAGGCCCCTCCTTAAACTGCAAATCCCAGGATTCCATAGGAGGTTGAAAGTGGAATAACAGCACTATAACAGGCTAGTGCGGAAATGGCCAAAGTCACTATGAATCAGAAATGACCTAAGACCCACAAGAATGCCATTGATTTGAAGGCACATAACAAGAACAGATGGAAGCAGGAAAGGTTAAAATTTCTTTTCAATTTAACAGATTGAAGCAAGAAATATTACTGCAGTTATATGCCTTCAAGTAGACTCCAGTTTAAGGCAGACCTATCCTAAGTTTTCTTTGGTAAAATTTATTCAGAGGAGATCTACCATTCCCTTACTCTGTGGCTGAGAGAGTGTGACTTGCCCAAGGCCACCCAGTGAGTTTCCATGACCGTGTGGGAATTTGTACTCCGGTCTCCAGGAGTCCTAGTCCAACATTCAAGCCACTGGCTCTCCTGTGAGCAATTCAGTGGTCACATATGAAGTGAGCTAAGAGCTTCAACCATCAGATATGGCAGAGCAGCAGATGGGCAAGGAGAAAATTGGAACTGGGGCCAACCAGGCCTAGAGCACAGGAGTAAGGTAACAGGGGATCCAGGCAAAACCGGAAGGGCACTAGGACACTCACTGTATCTAGGGATAGTTCCAAGGGCAGAAGCCACAATCTTGACCCACTTTGGTGGCGTCTATCTTGAGCCATTTCCACACTAGACTGTTATAGTGTCATTATTCCACTTTCAATGTCCTATGAAATCCTGGGATTTCCAGTTTAGGGAGGGGCATTTAGAATTCTCAGCCAGAGAGCTCTTTCGCCTCAGTGAACTACAAACCACAGGATGTTGAAAGTGGAATAAAACATAGTGCGGAAATGGTGTGGTAGGCCAAGCTTTGTGTCCAGGCACCCTGTCTCTCACCCACAAAGGAGGGCTTCTATTAATTATGCATTCCTTTTCCATTCAGGCTCTTAGAGCACTTAATGTCAGCTTCTCTACACTCCTGGTTTGGAGAGAGTTTTCTCCCTTCCCCAGAGTCACTTTCTGAAGGTTACGTGAAGGAAGACATGCTGGATTTTTCTCCCCCGACTCCAAAAGCTCCTGTAGCATTCTAGCTTTTAGAGATCTGAGAAAACATTCCCTTTAATCCTTGGATTACACTGAACTGTTCTATTGGATCTGATTGCACTTCTCCAGGAAATTTAGAAAAGCCCTTTGAAGCTATTTGAATTCCAAAATGTCACATTCTTTATTTGGCAAACTCAGGGCTTAGAGGGTGGTATTAGCACACCAGCTTTGATTCAAATATCATCAATTCAGCCTTATAAAAATGACACAGTGGTGGCTTTTCCCTCCTCCTTTTACCAAGTCAACCTGCTGAATATTTCCATATTCTCCATGAAGTACCAGCTGCATCTTTATTGACGGTTGTGACATCTTCTTCTTTTTCTCAGAGAAGAGAAAGAAAAGATAAGGAACTGACAACTGTTAAAGGAACCTTGCTTTCATCAATTAAGATGAAAGGTGTATTTGATTCATAAAGTTGTGCAAAACAGGTCTAGGATATGATTTGAGAGATGAATCCGTCCAGGACCCTTGCTAAAGTTAAGAGAATTGAAGTCTATGCATGGATGGAAAACTGCAGTGAAACCTCCAAGACTGGATTCTAGCTTGAGTTCTGCTCTCAGTGACATCAAAATGCAATAAACAGGCATGTCCAACATGTGTTTTTTTATTGTCCTTCCATTTTCAGAACTATACACGTGCAATAAATGATAAAGTACAACTGCCCATTACAACAGTCACCATCACCAGGTCCCCAAGAAGAATTTCACAGTGCACACAGCTCTAAGGATCCATGTCAACCACCCAGCTTAACAGTTTTCATCTCCACCAAGGGCAGATCTTTTGCACATTTAATGGGTCTTAATTGCTCATTCAGGACCATGCTACCAGGGAGGCAAAATGAGGGAATAGCCCTGCCAGTAAGAATTTTGTCTCCATCCATGTGGTGCTCCTTTGGGCTTCAAATTTCTAGCACCGCAGAGAGGAAGACATTGAAAATTATCCACAAGTAGAATTCTTCTTATTTTTCTGTTCTCAAATTCCCTTGCCAACTTTACCTGCCCCTTTTCTTCAGATGCCTAAAGTATACTTCCAAATGCTCAGCGGAAGTTTTAAATTAAAGCAATGTTAGGAACTTGCAGACTAAAGAAAAATGTCATTGGTGAGACAGAATTCTTATGCCCTCATTCCATGCCCTCACACCCCTCCGTAGTTACACCCCAGGGACCAAGCCACTCCAGAGTATTTTGTATTATAAGAGGAACAGCTTATAAGAATATATTGTCACAGGGAAATCCACACACATGCACATAAACACACGTATACACACCAGCTATTGTGATGATTTCAGGGTGAACTTGGAAACCTTAGAAGGGGGAATGCCAAAGGCTGTCATTCACCCTGTTATGAAACTGTGAGCCCTGACTCTACTACGCCATCCTGACTGGAACAGAATGAGCATAGCTCACTGTGAAGTTGTCTTTCACAAAAGAGTCACATCCATTCAAAGAGGCTCATGCTATCAGCTGGTGGATTGCATCCAGTCTTTAAGATATCCCACTGTCTCGCTTACTATTTGCAAAAGGAGAGGGGCATAGCTCAGCAGTAGAGGGTAGCTTTGTATGCATAATGTCCCAGGTTCCGTTTCTAGGTGTGGCACAGAGAGACACCTAGCCCACAGCCAGCCACACTTAACATGAGTGAGCTACTTTTCAAGGAGACAACTATATTACTCTATGTCGACATCAAAAGGAAAAGGGGTATAGGGGCGTCTTTGAGAATAACCAATACATTTCAGCCTGTCTGAAATAACTAGTACTGGGCTAGTGATGGCCATGTCCTAGCCTTGGTGATGACCAATGGCTGGTGGCCCAGATGGGACCAGTGTAGTGGCATGAGTTTTCGATTAGGAGTCTGGGAAAGCAAGGTTCAAATCCCCACTTTGCCATGGAAAGACACCAGGTAGTGTTAGGCAAGTCCAAACCTGCGAGGAAAGAAATGGTGAAGCCCATCTGAACAAAGCTTGCCAAGAAAACCCCATGATAGGTTCACCTTAGGGCAGCCATGGGTCATAAACGACTTGAAGGCACAGAACACATACAAAGCGGCTCAGGCCTTTCGACTGTCCTGATTTGGCAGGCACAGTCCTGAAAAGTCCTCTGCCATCCCACTTTTTTCAGCTGCCTTCAAAATGTCCCATTTTCTTTCTCCTCTCACTTTCTCCCATCTGTCCTCAGCTTACTTCAATTGCTGCAGACTGGGTTCCAAGAACAAGGTTGTTTGCTCTCCATTGACCCTGCTCAGGGGAGAGAGAGAGAGAGAAAGGAGGAGAGATGGCAGAATCTTGCCCTTCCCAGTCAATAGGCTCAAGCAAAAGCAAAAGCAAACTGCTGCAGCCTCTCCCAGCTTGTATATCCTTCCTCATGAACAACTTTGGCCATCTTGATCACACATTGATACCACTTGGCCTCACGCATCCCTGTGAAATGTTGGAGGGTATGGTAGCTACTAGGTACAAAATGCTGGGGTCTTGGGTCAGGGTAGAAGGTACACTCTGGTAGCTAGAAGGTAAATCAGGAGGAGACAGGTGTTTGTGGGTGTCAAGAAGTCTTTCGGATTCTGATCAGATGTGGCATGTTTTTTGGAAGAACTGCTATTGCTTAGAGTAGCCCTGTCCTTCCACCTTCTTTGTTCTTTTTCAAACTGTAAACCGTGAAGCTCAAACATTGCAATGCCTTGCTATTATTCCAGAGCCTCTTTCAATCCTCTTTGACTCTACTTTTTTTCCAACCTCTTTGTTTGCACTTTTTCATTGGGTAACAATTGTACCTTGACTTCTGCCTATACAAGATGTCACTTCCCAAACAGCAGCTAAGCAATATTTCTTACAGGGGAAAAAAAAAAAACACCATACCTCCTTTTGCCTTTTCTTTCTGCTTCAAAAAGATCATCGACACCCAGGGAGGGGGAACCTGTCAGAATTTAGCAGGCTACTTTGCTCTCTCTTGGGACCTGGGAGACTGCGCTTCCTCCATGTCCCCCCTCCCAAAAATATGACTTTTTTGGTATAAAAAATGTTCCCTAGTGTCCCCCTCACCCAGCGGGGCTTGAGAGTGTTCTGCCATACTTGTGCCCCTCTAGGCCTAATAGAATCCATTTTTTTGTTTCAACAGGAGAAAACTATAAAGTCAATTGTTGGGTCACTTTGTGTTAGAAAAAAGGGATTTTGTGTTTCTAAAAAAGATCTAGGGACTCAAAATGTGGCAAAATTGTCCTCTACACCACCAAGGAGACACCGCTGAGAATTTTCATATCGAAAAGAATTCCAAACTTTCTTGCTGGGGGAAGGCAACACCCACAAAAGTGCTGCACTGCCTGCACCCCTAATCTACAAAAAAAACCTCTACATTTCTACGTTTTGTTTTCAAAGTGATCAGCACTTGAACACCCTGGTTAGTACTGGAGAGAAATGGTCCTTGTTGCTGTTGTCTCTGTGAACATATTTTCCTTTTCTGTCATTTGGGTGTCTTCTCAGGCAAGCAAAGGGCTGATTGCTTTAGTTCCTCTCTGGGAAAAGTGCCAGTCGTTGTTCAACAGTTTCCTAGGAAATGGGGCAAGTGAAAAGAACAGTAACTTTTATCAGTCCATTTAACAGGATTCTGCATAGAAAGAAATTTTCAGTTGGAACCTGTGTTTTTTTGGCTTGCCTAGAAGCACAACCCGGAAGCAGCTTGCCTTCAGATATCTTCCCCATTGACTGCAATGAGAAAATCAACAAACACTGAAAACTTTTTTTTAATCTTCCCCACTGACTACAGTACAAAAAGCAAACATGGACAGCTTTTAAAAACTTCTCCATCTATGACGATGGGAAAACCAACAAACGTGGAGAACCTTTTTTAAAAAAAAAATGTTGACCATTGATTACAGTGAGAAAATCAGCAGTGAACTGCATGAATTAAGTTGCAAGTGCAGAAAAGTTAATTTCTTGAACTACAACTCCCAGAGTCCCCAGAAGTAAATCCCAGTCATCTCCATTTTTAGTTTGTATGAATTAAGCCCAGAGCCTGGAAAAATTGCTTTCTTGGACTACACCTCCCAGAACTAGGAAGTATAGTTGAAGAAAGTAACTTTTCCAAGCTCAGATGAAGGTAGAATCATTGACACCCAGGCTTTGGTCTTCAAAATGATTGTTGTTACTGTCCACCATATCCCAAAGGAATTGGGCTAGGAAATACAGTTGGCCCTCCCCATGTCCAGGTTTAACTTTCATGGATTTGATTATTTGTGAGTTTCTCCAACTCCTGCTTCTCCTCAGGTGCTTCTTTTCCATGCGAACCTTCTCGGCAGTTCCAGTCAGACCATACAGCCCTTTAAAAACCTGCCTCTGGTCCTCCTCCATCTCTAACAACTGCTGGTCAGCTAAGACCAATTTCTCAGCACCTGAAAAATTCTCCCAGTGCCCCCTCACCACTGAAGGAAGGAGATGGGTGAGAGAAGAAGTACAGAGGCACCATTCTGATCTACCCCTTTCCTTCTCCTTTTCCTGACCTGGGCCATTTCTGCACTAGACTGTTATAGTGCTATTATTCCACTTGCAACATCCTACAGAATCCCGCTGGCCCCTCCCGAAACTGCAAACTCCAGGATTCTGTAGGATGTTGCAAGTGGAATAATAGCGCTATAACAGTCTAGTGCAGAAATGGCCCTGGTATGGACCCTGGAACCCTCTCTTCCCATTATGCCTCAATCCCCTTCCCACAAGCGCCCACACATTTTGATATTTGTGTTTTTTCTGTATTTGCAGGAGTCCTGTGCCCCTGACCCTAGCAAATGCGGAGGGCTGACTGTGATATGATTTTAACTGCTCTGATCACCCTAACTGTGAGAACTGACATCCGCTTAAGCAGCAACTAATGTGGGTGAAATGACCTTGGGCACAATCTTAAGGACGAGCTGGCACGTGAAACTTCCAAAGGAAGAGAGGCTCTGTCATCTGACGGGTCTCTTGATTTATAATCCCCCTGCAGTTTGTGAGGCGGCTGAGATTCAGCACGAAGGAGAACAAATGTGTTCAAAAATTGCAGTGGGCAACATGTCATGTGTGTAGGTTTGGAAAACAAAAAACAAATTACAACTAATAAATCCTTTTTAACATCCCAAGCTGTTCAGACAAGCTTGTGTAGTGCTGAGAAACTGGGCTATGATAAGGGAAGCAAAATCCCCAGTTCAAAGGCCCTTTCCACACCTTACCTTCTTCTGGTGCTGGGATGCAGGGATCGTGCAAGCAGCCTCTGGCGAGAGGCTCTCGGCTCCGGGGTCCTTCGGCTCTGCACGAGCTGCCTCTTCCTTCCACAGCGTAGCCTAGGAGTTTCCCAGGCTGGGCTGGGGCAGGAAGCACGACCGGTGCCGCTCTGGAGGCTCTGTGTGCCAGGTAAGTACAAGCGGGGCCCGGGAGCAATGCGAAATCACGCACCATTTTCAGCTTCTAGCTGAAAATGAAAAGGTGCGTGATCGGCACCTGCCAGCTCCTGGAACATCGCACGATTGTGAGTGAGTCATGCAGATCACTCCTCACAATTGCGCAATGCTCCAGCCACACTTTCACATGGAAAGTGCTGTGCGGAAAGGGCCAAAGCTGGGCTCTGTCACATGGATTGACTTGGTTCACGAATAATGCTGCTGACTATGCTCATGAATTGTGCATATAATGCAATGGGTTCTGTGTTCTCCCCAGCTTTCAGGAGAACACTTGTTATCGGTTGCCTTCAAGTCACTTCTCACTTATGGAGACCCTAAGGTGAACCTATCATGGGGTTTTCTGGGTCTGAGAGTGTGTGACATGCCCAAGGTCACCCACTAGGTTTTCATGGCTGAGCAGGGTAATGAACCCTGCTCTCCATGATCATGGTCCAATGCTCCAACCACTACACTGTGCTGTCTCTCAGAAAAGCACTACTTGCTCCCAGTTTCAACTAATGGTGCTATCTCATCCTTTCTTGGGATTCTCCACACTGCATCATTTAGCAATCTGATACCACTTTAACTGCCACAACCAGGCCCGCTGTATGTAGTTCAATGTAGTAGTATTCTCTAATCTGTTCCCCCGAACAAAACTTCAGATTCCCTAGATCTGATAAGATAGATCATTGGCAGCTAAACTGATATCAAAGTGCTATAACTGTATAATGTGGATAGACCTCTACAAATTGTGGCAGGGAGGAATCTTAGGGGAAGAGCACTGTACCTAAAGTATACATGAATGTGTTTTTTCTCATCTGTTAGATTTGGTGTTTTTTACTTGAATGCTATACTCTACACAACTATTCTTAATGCTTCATGTATTATGTTTATTAATATCACTTATGGCTGCCCTTTGTAACATCATTGTTGTAGCATTCCCAGGACATATACCTAAGTCTCAGAGATAAGGCCTCAGAGTCTGGGATAGTCCTGACCTACCAGCTCTATTCTGGACGTTGTTGGAGTGCAACTCTCAAAAACCCCAATGGAATAGAAAGAACGTGAGATTTCATTTCTTTGTTTATTAGAAAAACTGAATGTGAGAAACAAGCAAAATGGACAATGTGGCTTGCAGAATGGGGACCTGGGGTGTCTTAGGTGTTGAATGCTTAGCTCTAAAGTCTGGCTTTGAATTCCTGTATATTTAGTAGAAATATATCTTCCAGAATCCTCACCAACATATTTTCTGTTTTCCAGGGAAAAAATGTGTTTTTTGTAACATAAAAATCAAGGCTGGCATTCTGCTGGAAATTTATGGCGTTGTAAACCAACTTACTGTTCCTTCCTTTAGCACTGGTGTTGCACGATGGATATATACCCAAGAGAGAAACGTTGTTGCTATGCCATTACAAAAGGAGAGCTTGTTATGGGGCCATTATACAATAGTCGTGATGTGCAACAGTACTTGCATTGCCCTTGTGCAGTGATAGTGCAGGGAGGGGAGCACTATGGCCTCAAACCAAGCCACAAGGCACTGGAAGTCCAGAATGGAGAGCATTGGAAAGTCATGGGTGTCCTGTGACCAGCCAGAAAATTGTTCCTATTTCTCACAGAGCCCCATCATACAGCGGAAGTCCCCATTTCACAATGCAGCATCTTTCACAGTACTCCATTGCACATTGTCACAATTCTCTAGCATGGTTCCATATTGTGTCAGCAACATATTTTTGTGTTCATAAGGTTAAGCACTGAAGCTCATAATGCAAGAGTTTGGTCCAAGTTTTTTGCACAAGTGAATTTTTCACCCTAAAGGCTCAAACTATCTATCTATCTATCTATCTATCTATCTATCTATCTATCTATCTATCTATCTATCTATCTATCTATCTAAAAAAATTCCTGTGCTGGTTGATCATTTTCTTGAAGAAGTAGTTTTCAACTACCATATTTGCCTGTGTATAAGATGCACCAGCGAATAAGACACACTCCATTTATACACTGGCAAATACTATTTGCTGGCATATAAGACATACCACCATCTAAGTCGCATCCCATTTTCAAACAGTATTTTTCAGGGGGAAAAATGAGTCTTATACGCCAGCAAATACAGTAGTTACAGATCTATCTGATGGTGTTCCCATCTATTCCACATTTAATGAATGTGCTTATCAAAATGTTATATGGAAATCCAGACAAATTACATCCACAGCATTCCCACCATCTACTAAAATAGTGACCAAGTTGAAAAAAAGATATAAGATTACTTTGGCAGAATTTGTTCTTGACAAACCCATGTTGGTTCCTACGGATGACTGGCTCATCCTGGAGATACTTGCAGATAGACTCCTTCATAATCCATTCTAATATTTTTCCTGATATTGAGATTAGGCTGACTGGCAATCACTGAGTTTCAACATGGTTCGTAACGTCTAGTATCTGGTACTGGGAGTGGCAATCTTTGCATGTCTAATTAATTGGCTAGTTAGTTTGCATGTCTAATATAGGCACTGAGAGATAGCATAGAGTAAACTTCCTGTTTGTTTTGATCAACACCTCTTCCACCAGCATGTACACATTCTTTGTTCTTGAAAGGTTTTCTCACCATTTACACTTTCTCATTTGTCTTTGCCTTTGGTCCTGAAAGTATACTCTGAGATCTCCTAACAGGGATTCTTTCCAGTAAGCATGTGATGCTTATTTTTCCTTCTTACTTTTCTTTAAGAATTTGAACCTGTGAGAAATATGCACAAAATTCTGTGAGTAAATCTATTACATACTTTTAACTAAACTTTTGTGTTTATTTTGAGTTAGATTAATTGTGTCTGGGGTGGAGTGATAAAGGTGGGACTGGTAATCTGCTCAGCTTCTGTTTTGTGCATTTCTAAATACTCTGCTAGTGGGGAGACCCACCAATCTCTCAACTTTAATATTTTCCAACATCTGGATCTTCCAAAGCCCAGTCTAACATTCTAACCACTCCACTACATTGCCAACTCAAGGAACACTTGGGTTTCTTGTGTAGGCAGATTGCTTCTAAACTAGGGCCATTTCCGCATGGCACTCTTACAGTGCAATGATTCCACTTTCAACCTCCTATGGAATCCTGGGGTTTGCAGTTTTGGGAGGGGCCGGGCGGCCCCTCCCAAAACTGCAAACCCCAGGATTCCATAGGAGGTTGAAAGTGGAATCATCACGCTATAAGAGTGTCGTGTGGAAATGTTCTAGGTACTATTAGAGGATATGTCTATTGATTTTACAGCCCATGGTTATCTTATCCCTCTGATGCTGACTTATAAATCACTTTAGCCTCCTAAGACAGTCACAGTTTTGGAATTCTGTGCTCCAGTTCTATGGATTTTTTTGTTTCCCTCTCATCTGATGCTTTGAGCTGTTTCTGCGATTAGTAAACCTTCCCAGCTGATATATGTTAGACCTTTTCCTCCTACATCTCTTTAACAGCATATTAGTTTACCTTCAGGGGAAGCTGTGAAAAATGCCAACTACACATTGACATTTGGATTTAAGTGAAAATAACACTAATAAAGCTTTCTTTTATATAACCCTGCACTTAATGGACAGTTTCAAAGGGAAGCCTTCCCGCAGCAAAATCCTCAGGTGAATATCTGTATAATGGTTTATACAGGAGTGCCGTTCACTGACTTCATTTTATTCTCTCTAAAAGGATGAGCGATGAACAAAAGGACATCCAAAGATTCCATGTAATTGTCATTTAAAAAAAAAAACAAGTTTTCCCAAATGTGTTTTAAACATTTACTAGTGCTTTGCCTGATACTTTCAAGATAAAGAGGAGCGTTTTTTGAGTATTCAAAACCTTTTATTTGTGCACTTCATTGTTATGTATTTTTCACTTCATTTCCAATTTATGCTGACCTTAAGTAAGAACTGCAGATTACAAACTAGAGGATGCAAAAACTCTAATTGCAGATTAACTGATGCAGGAAAAAGAGGATATAGTTACATGGAAATTACAAGAGTACATGTTGTGCCTACACTGTTAGAGAGACATGTAAACTAGCAATTACTTTGTATCAGCATGCTCACGTTGATAGCATGCTGGGGCTACATGTTGAAAAAGCTATGGAAAATTCTTTTTAAGAAGGAATATAATGAGATGCTGTAGCCATCCATAACTTGGAAGTGGAAGGATGATGCTCTGGGTCTCAGAGTATCATCCTACCATTGTTCACTTGTCAGTGCCTTCAGAATTTTGTTATGGTCTTTTTTTCATACAAGAAGGTGACAAAAGCAGAATTACACCTGTAGTGCAACTGCACATTGTATGGTGTACTTTGTGCACATTATTGTACATTGTACATTAACTGGCTGGTTGTGCATGGCGATGCATCAATGCACAATGCCCATTTCATTGTGCAATGTAATTCTGTAATGAGTTGGTGTAGTGCAACTGAGATGTGTAGAATTTGCTCCCAGTTCAAGTGAGCTTCTCCAAAACATTATCAAAAAGTGCAAAGAGGCATCCTCTCCAGGTAATTCTTAAAGATACTTCTGGATGCCTGTGTGTAACTTGCGCTTTCATCTGTAAGAACAACTGCAAAACCTCCTTTCTTTGATTAAGTCCTCCTGCGCCGGTTACCATGGCGGCAGGCACAATGGCCACTTATCTGAAGAGATATAGGTTTGCATAGATATTATTCCCTCTGACTGAATGGCAGTAATTATACCGGCTTGATTTGCAGCTGCAGACTGACGCACAAGACCTGGAGGTTTGACCAAGAAATAGATTAGTATGTTAAGAAATTAGTCTGCTGCCTTAATGGTGTTTTTTTTAAAATAAAAAAAGAAAGAAAGAAAGAAATCCCTGATTGATTAGGGACAAGATCTTGTTTGTCATCTTTTGCTTGAATGTGGAGGTTCGATACCTTTTCTTTTTCTAGATAAACATATTAATGATTAAGAAACAGTCTCCTCCATTCCATTAAATTGGTTGTGATGACACTAAGGCGCCACACACATTTTGGTCTCCCTCTCCGTTCCCCGTTTCTATTACTAGATTGTTTCCTACAATCAGATTGTCCTCTGTTTGCAATTCTTTGGCAAAAATGCAGACAAATCTTTGTTTCCACCACCGCCATGTCAAATCTGATGATGGTTCCTACGAAAGCATTTTGACTTGCAAAACAAGAATCTAGCATTTGTCTTCTCTGCCCCCTAATGTCTTATTACATATTTCTGCAATGCTGAAGAGTCATTTTTCACTGCTGTTTACTCACAATACTCATTAAGAACTAACATCCCAGTTCTTGGGTTTGGCTCCCTATTTGGCCATGGAAACCCACTTTGGGCCACTTTGTTTGACCTAAACTATTTATATTGTGTTGGCCTGGAAATGTAACGGAGGTGATGTGAGGCCAGTTAAGGCCAGGCATCACTCCAGGTGATGGTCTCCTCAGCCTTCCCATGGAGGAAACACCTGAGCCCTGGGGAACAGCCTAATAATTCAGGTTGTTCCTGACCACTTATAATTGGAAAGTAACCAAGTGGGCCCCCACTCAAATTCCAGGACCTGCAGATTAGAGCTGTAATCCCAGGTTAGGCTCAAGGGCAACCTCCTTTCCCTTCCCCTGGGTCTCAGGACATTAAAGAGGAAGTTTTTGCCACATGTGGGGTGAGCAGGCCTTAAATAGCCTGATATGTTGCCCTTACATGTGATGCATACCAGCACCCTGCACCAGACACGAAGCATTCTGGTTTCTTCTGGGGAGGGCATCAAATCATTACCCCCCCCCCCCCGAGACAATGCCAGTTGGTCTTGGTGTGTATTCCTTATAATCTGTACAGTTCACCTTGAACTGGGAATAGTCCCCAAAATGCAAGTCACTGCCTTATATGGAGCTCCTCCTCAGAAAGCGCAGCCCTTTCCATGCACCAATGGGCTGGGTTTCTCTCTTACTGAGAGCCACTTGGGTTACATGGCAACCTGTTGCCAGGGCTGGCCTGTCACTCAGGCAAGCCACACCCCTGGCTCTATCACAAGTCCCTTTAGCCAGAATCCTGTTTTAATTTCCAAACAGGAGAATATATCCTGTGTGTTTGTTTGTGTGTGAATGAATGACAAGCCTTGAGAAACTGTGTTTGGGGCTTAACTCACAATGTTTAATGACATCGCCAGTGGCCATTCCTAGGTCTCAGGCTTTGGTCTAGAAACCTTAGGGCCTAGGACCATCCTGAACTAATAACTCTTAGTACACAAAATGAGATTCCCATGAAATCCTGCCTCTCTCTTTCTAATTAAGGTTCAGTTTTAGGGCCTTTGAAACACTTTGAAGTGCTGTCTTCTTTCATGTGCATGCCACAAAGGGAAGGCTGCAGTCACGAAGAGAAAGCCAGAGTGCGGCAAAGTAGCGTCAGAGTTTAAGAATCCAGCCACGTAATTAAAACTGCTGGAGTAACTTGGGACATTGGAAAGTTTGGGCTAAATTAGAAAGTGAGTGACCCTTGTTTTAGTAATGCTTGCATTCCTTAAAAAGATGATCTAAAGAAGTGTCTTCAGGGCTAATTTATGTGGAGCTTTCCTACGTGTGCAAGATTCAATTTTTTTTTAAAGGAAGCTGTCTTCAGAAAGGTACTTGATTCTGTGCTAGATGAGATGTTTTTGGAGAAAATAAAAACAGATTGAGTTTGAACTTGATAGGAGGTCACAGACTTCATGCTGACTAATGCCAAGATGGGGAATATGTAGCCCTTCAATTGTAGAACTATGCCTCCCATTCAACTTCACCATTGACTGCTGGCTAGGGCTGATGGAAACTGCCGTCCAACAACAGCTGTGGGGCCTAGCTTTCCTGGGCTAAGGTTTTGTCCAAAACAGAATAGGAAGGCAAAAAGAAAAAGGAATAAAAAGATGTGAATGAGCAAACATCCAATATCAGAAGTGGCTATTATAAAGCAACAAAGATAGGTGGCATCTCGTAGACTTAACAGTTTTTGTCATAATCATCCATGGAAAACAACATCTGATGAAGTAAGTTGTCCATAAAATTCTGTGGCAAATAAAACCTTTTTGCCCTCTAGGTGCCACAGGTATCATTGCCAGATTGGAAACTGGAGAGAACTTCTCTACTTTAAAGGTTGTATTGAATCATAGGTCTGGTAGAAACCCCAAAGGCATTCCAGTCCATCCCTATTCTGCAATACCATAAAGTTACTGAGTAATTCTAAACAAACATTGAAAACCTTCACCCTTTTACACAAAGGGGGTGTTATAAGTGAGGAGGCAGAGCTGTGTGTTAAAGACAGGGCACTTTATCAGATTGAGAACTGCCACACCAATCTGGAAATAAAGGCCTATCACAATGGGCATTGTGACCATACTCAGTTCAGTTTTGCCCACACATAAGACCATTTACAAAGACCTAAGTCCCAAGCACAATACCATCTGATGTCTGTAGGCATAATTTGTGATATTTCCTTAAAAGGAAGAATGTTGGAGAACCATTCAACATGGCAAAGAAAATTGCCGAGGGTATCAAGACTATCTTCTGAGCTTCTGTCATAATTAATTCACTCCTCATTGGTTTGACTTCTTCCAATGGACACAGCTGGAAGCTGTAGCCAAGGTTACTCCATTTTACATAGTCCAAAAATGTTGCCTTTCTCTGACCACCTTTTGCTAAAGCAGCATTGCCTCTGAAGCATGAAATATTGGCGGTGTCAGAATAATTAGCCTTTAGCCTGATGCATCAGGAGAAGCTGAGAGTCAAACGTCAGGCTTGATTGAATGCTAAAGGAGTGCATTTGGGTTATCTAGACAGGGATGCTGGTTATTTTTTGTTCTCTCAGTGTTTTAGATGAAGTCTATAGAGAGTTTTCACTAGTTATAGCAAAGTTTCCACTACAAACTTTTGACCAACACATCCCTTGATCTAATGGGAATGTAGAATGGCTTATCTGATTCTTAATCATGTAATGAATACTCAGTATCTCATGTGGGCCAAAAGTCAGAACATAATGAGATCTGATATGAGAAAATTGAACCCCTCTATAATTGATTCATTTTATTACCATAATTCAGTGAAATCTATTATGTGATGGGGATTTGATTTTGTTTACCTCTGTTTAAGTCGCTGTGATCGCTTACACTACATTTTTGTTTCTAGAGGCTGTTTTGCCACTGTGCAAACCTATTGCTTCTTTCAGCTAAACATCTAAATCCAGGGTGGGCAAAGTGCAGCTCATGGGCCTTTCTGCCCTACACTGTTATAGTGCTATTACTCCACTTCCAACCTCCTATGGAATAAGGGGGTTTTCAGTTTAGGGAAGGGCATTTAGGATTCTCAGCCAGAGAGTTCTTTGGCCTCAGTAAACTACAAACCTCAGGATTCCACAGGAGGTTGAAAGTGGAATAATAGCACTATATCAGTGTAGTGCAGAAAGGCTCCATAAGATGTTTTGTGACCTCCACAGGCCATTTTGTCCTGGGCACCTAAAGTAGCCCACTAGTCCCCCATGCTCTGTTCCTGCCAACAGTTGGAGGATTTGCAGTCTGGCTTAGCTAGGGCACTGCCCTTTCAGAACAGGAAAAATCAAGTCCCAGCAGATTCTCCCATGGATTTTGCTAGAATCTCTGTGGTTAGCAAGTTCCTGCCAATTGATGTAATTTCCATCCCCTTTCTGAGCAGTACCGAAGACGCTTGTTTGTGGAGCAGTTTTAAGAACAGGTCTAAAGCTCTCCAAAATGATGGTGTCTCTGTGGGAACTTCTGCCTAAATGCTGTGCCAGCTAAGTCTCTTTCCACTGTCCTAATACTATGCTCTCTCACCCTCTCATTCTCTCTTCTCTCTCATCAGAAGCATCTGCAAGAGAAACCACAAGAAGAATAGTGGCCTCAAAAATCAAAGCAACCTGCTCTTCAAGGAAAAAAAAAATAAAGAAAAATAACCAGCTGTTCTTTGTAATTTTAGCCACATTCCTCTGAAAACTGAAACAGGGCTTTTTATAAAATTATGCTTTCTCAAGCAGAAAACATAAAGAAATTTGAATGATGCAAAAAAGATGAGCATGGCTGTAGCATGAAGATGGCACACAGATTCTTAAATTGTTTCAAATTTTTTAAATGATTTTTTAAAAAAATGTTCTAGCAGTGGAAATTCCATCAGAAGTGGCAGTATATCTGTTTACTCGTTGCCGGGAACAAACATGTCATACCCTCCAAGATTTCACGAATGAAAACTGGGATATGTGTGGCCAAGTAACATCAGAGTATGATCAAGACGGCAAAAGTTATTAATGAGGAAGAACATCTAAGTTAAGAAAGGCAGCAGAAGTTTGCTTTTGCCAGAGCCTACTGGGAAGGACAGGATTTTACCGCCACTTCTCTTCTCCCCCACTTCTGAGTTGATTGGGTGCACTTTTGCATTTGAGTTGTTTGCCCCAAGAAAACCAACATGATTCTTGGTTGCATCAATAGGAGAATGGTGTCCAGGTCGAGGAAAGTAATAGTACCACTCTATTCTGCTTTGGTCAGACCTTGTCTGGAATACTTTGTCCAGTTCTGGGCATCTAATTTCAAGGATATTGACAAGCTGGAGTGTGTCCAGACGAGGATCACCAAAATGGTGAGGGGTCTGGAAGCCATGCCCTATGAGGAGCAGCTTAGGGAGCTGGGGATGTTTAGTCTGCAGAAGAGAAGGTTGAGAGGGGACATGTTTAAATATTTGAAAGGATATCATATCAAAGAGGAAGCGGGTTTGTTTTCCACTGTTCTAGAGATAAGGACAAGGAACAATGGATTCAAGCTGCAGAAAAAGAGGTTCCACCTGAACCTCAAGAAGAGCTTCCTGACAGTCAGAGCTGTCTGGCAGTGAAATCTGCTGCTACCTCCATGGAGTGTGGTGGTGTCTCCTTCTTTGGAGGTTTTTAAACAGAGGTTGGATGGCCATCTGTTGGGAATGCTTTGATGTGTGTTCTTGCATAGCAGGGGGTTGGACTGGGTGGCCACTGGGATCTTTTTCAACTGTATGATTCTATGATTCTAACTTATCTAAGCTAAGGACAAAGGGGATAAGTGGGAGGAAGAGAAAGAAACTGGAACATTTTGAAAGTAACTTAAAAAGTGGGGTGGCAGAGGACTAATCAGGACTGTCCCTGCCAGACCTGGAGAGTTGAAAGGCATAGAACACATCAGGTCATCTTTATACCATGCCAGACAGAGAATTCTGGATGAAACGGCTCAGGGAGTATACCCCTTGTTTTAAAAGAGAATTATGATCCTTAAATTTCCCTACAAACATGAAATAGATGTGTGTTTTATTTTCATCACCCAAATTCAGCTGTATCTGCTAGAAGCGGTGAGTAAGTATGGCCTACAGTGGGGTGTGGGGAGACTTTCTAGACCCACCAATAGTGCTGAGTCCAACTTTATTGGATGGTGTCCAGATATAGGCATGCTTAGCGCAGACTTACTGGAATCAAGGGAACTTAAATTGGTCATCCTTAAATGAGCTCTCATTGATTTTAGTGGATAAACTCTATGCATAATGGCTGAGTCAGGGTCTAACCCATGGTTCTTCTACAACTCCCAGAATCCCCAGCCTATTGTGGGAGTTGTAGTCCAAAGCAGCTTTGCCAAGCCCATGTTCCCTCTCTGTTGATTTATGAATGCTTCATTCCTCCTTGGAATCTTATACCTCCACAATTCTGAGCAACCATGACATGCAGGCCTGGTTTGAGCGAGATAAAGATCACATTAGTGAATGCAAAGAGCTACATGAATTGTTAGTTAATTGTACCCCTGACCTGAGTAAGATAAGAACTCACACATACATCAGGATGCCCATGAATATAGAGATAAAATAGCATTACAGTCTTAGTTCCCTAAGGAGTCAGTTCCTCAGCCTGGGAAACCCTTCTGTGCTTCCAAAAAAGATCAACTAAGGCTCAGAACAACCCAGCAAATTTGTCTAAGTGATTCATATTTATATTGGCTCTTGCTCAATTTGTTCTGCATTTTGTTCCAAACTCTCTGTTTTCACTTTCATCTCAAGTCAAGAAGTGTGATCCATATTTTATGACCTTCCTCTTTTAGGCGTCTGGAAAATATTGTGTTACATCAGTTGCCTCATCAGACAGCTTCGGTATTTGTTTTGCAAATGATGTGGTCAGAAAGAAGACAATTGACTGAATGGATGCAGGTGGAACAAAGCTTGGACTGCAACCCCCAGTGGTCATGCTATCTGGGGCATTCTGGAAGTTGTTGTCTATAAAAAGTCATTTTCCAAGCTATGGGATGGGATGCTGTGAGCTGTTACTGTGGCAGTGATTCTGTGCTGGGGCTTGGTCTGAAATTTAACGGATCTATCCAAGGTGCTGAATCTATTTAGGGAACAAGTTCAGCATCTCAGATAAATCTTTTAAAGTTCCGACTAATGTCTGGAGTGGATTCACTGCCCCAATGACATAGGAGGCACCAGCTGCTGAATCTCTTTAAAGCAGAGGTGAACAATGTATAGCTGGAAGTTTTTCAGCAGCATCCACACTGAGAGGATAGTGAAAGCAGATTGGGGAAACAGAGACTTTTGCATCAGGTTGCAGTAGCACACCTACAATAAAGAAAACACAATACAGTAGAATTCTACTCCAGATGATTCTGCTGTAGCAAAGCGTGCCTGCAAAGCACAAGAGATAAAAAACAGCTGCCTCCAGAATCAGAATCAGGTATGTCCAAACCAGATCACGGAAAGGGAGTGGGTTGAGATGGTGGCCCTATACTTCCTCTTTCTCACCCATCTCCTTTCCTTGGGGGCACTGGAAGAGGGTTTGTGGTGCTGAGAAATTGGGGTGCAAGCTGTCCTTACCTGGCTGGGCAGCAGCTGGCGGAGCAGAAGGAGGACCAGAGGGCAGAGATTTAGAGGGCTGTGTGGCCCGATCGGAGCTGCTGAGAGGGAAGGTTCCCCCAGAAAAGGAGCGTCTGAGGTGGCGCACAGTGGATGGAGAAACTTACAAATAATCAAACCTGTGAAAGCCAAGCCCACAAATCTGGAGTGCTGATTGTAATCTCCAGAAGGTTCAGAATGTCTTTGTTTACTTACCAAAGACTTACCTGATCTAGTTATTTCATTTCACACATGCATATGTTTAATTCTGAATATAAAGTTTGCTGAAACATATTGAACTGCTCTTCTCCGGCGGGGGGGGGGGGATATAGGAATCTATCCCTATTCTTTCCATGTTACCCACACACACACACACACACACACACACCCTCCTGTGCTATGGTTCTGATCCATTTCTCATGCACCCCTTTGCACTGTAAAAATTAGACATACAGATTGCTTGCCTGCCTACAAGTATTACACCTAGCTCAGCCACTGCCCAATTTGCAAGCAACAGCTGTTCAAGGTATATTTTGAGAGGCTGATAATGTATTTTAGGAGACTTATTTTGTTTTCATCTATTTCCTCCCCAGCTCTCAAATCTGTACAAGACGCAGAGCAAATAAGCCAGGCGATATACAAGCCAGGTGTCAACTGCAGGTAATGGAGGGATCTAGGAGATATTGCAAAATTGTCCATAGTAAAAATTGAAGTAGTACAAGTGTCTCCTGATGCTCGCCTGAGGAAAGTTAGAGAGTGTGTAGGCACAGAGACAGCTGGAAATCATCCAGCAACAGTAAATTTCTCTGTGGTCCCTAGGAATGTATCTAGCAGTTTTGCATTTCAAACTGCTGGCCCAAATGACTCTATAATTAAGCATCATTTTATCTTAAAATATACTGCTGGGTTTTTGGATTGTTGCTTTTACACAGTGCTGTTTGAACTTCTCTGAAAAAGTAGGGTGGGTGTTCACTGGAGTTCATATTAGCAACATTAAAATACACATGAGACCATTCCTGGTTGACCAATATCACAGAAGAGTGCCCGTGAAAGTTACAAAGAGGTTACATGGAATACATACCATCTGCTTGGGACGTGGCAGGCCTGCCCTTTCTTATTTTTGCTGAACTTTGCATAGTACAAAGTAATAGCTTGCCAGGTCAGGAAGATCCCAGGCTGTTAGATTTCATCAAGTCTAACACTTGAGACCTAGACTATTTCCATACTACACTGTTACAGTGCTATTATTCCACTTTCAACATCCTGTGAATCTGAGGTTTGCAGTTTAGGGAGGGGCCTTTAGAATTCCCAGCCAGAGAGCCCTTTGGCTTCCCTAAAATACAAACTCCAGAATTCCACAGGATGTTGAAAGTGGAATAATAGCACTATAACAGTGCAGGGCGGAAATGGTCTTACAGTTGGCCTCCATATTTGCTAGGGTTAGGGGCACACAGTTTACTCGTTCACTATAGCAGTGGAAATGGCCTTAGCATTATCTTAGCATGGATATGTTACTGCAGCTTAGGCCTATTTGGTAATAGCACCCGATATCATTTTGATATCATAATTCAGCTTTCTTCCACCACTTCTCTCCACGTGTTTGTGAGGCCTCCAGACAAGCACGAAACTAGGCTCGGCATTTAACTGCTGAAATATTCTCAAACAATACAGGCAAGCCAGAAATAGCCAGATCGCAGCTTCAGGGACCTCCCCGGCAAACACCACATTATGCATGCGCTCTACCTACAAAAGGCTCCCTGCCCCGAGCAGGCAACTTGACAAAGGCTGAACCATCCACTGTCAAACGTTGCACATTTACATACTGGCTACAGCATTGTTAATTCGGCTCTGATTCCATCATGCTAAATTGTGACCTTTCGGAGACATTACCTTGCACCTAAAATGCATTGTTGTCCCCGAGTAAGGCATAGCCTGCAGTCACACTTCTCCCTGTAAAAGCTCCTGATTCCGAGACCTTCCTCGGATCGCTCCCGAGTTCCAGACCGCCTTGGTGCCGCTTCGCTTGGCGAGCTTCCCCTCAGCTCCACGTGCTGAGCCACACCGAACCCCAGCATCGCTCTCTAGTTTCTTTCTCCTCCACCACCTTTCCCCCTTTGTCCCCAACATTACTTCAGTTGCTGCAAGCCGAGTTCAAAGGGTAACAGTAGTTCCCACTCAGTTAATTCATTGGGAAGGAGAGAGGTGGAGATGAAATCTTTCTCTTCCCAGTAGATTCAGGCAAAAGTTGACTGCCACAGCCTGGCTTAGCTTGTGTGTTCTTCCTTGTGAATAACTTTTGCCCTCTTGACCACATTCTGATGTTACTTAGCCACACGTGTTCTGGTTTTCAGCAGTGAAATGTTGGAGGATATGAGATACATTCCAGGGCAATGCAACATCTCAGCCCTAGTCTTCCTTTTAAAGCAACCATCAGCACATATTGCAGTAATGAATGCTATAACCAAATTAAGCATGTCAAGACAAAACAACGCTATAACCAAATTAAGCATGACAAGACAAAACAAAATAATTCCTACTGGTCATTGGTACTGTCACTTTTGGGAGAAAGACAGGCATAGCTGGACACTTTTCCAGCATTTCCCCATTTTTTCCTGCAACAGATGTGTGTGTGGACATACCTCACCATGATGTGGTCATTTAAAATGTGGATTTAAATGTGGATTTAAAAAAAAAATCAAAGGATCTCCAAAAACAAAGGAAGAGGATCAGAAACCCCATGTCTACTGCTAATCAAATAAATAATTCCAAAATGTCAAATACATATTACATTTCCAAAAGCTTCCACTGTATTCAGTGTATATTTTCATTATACCTATTCCAGCATCCTCTAAAGCAGTGGTTCTCAACCTGTGGGTCCCCAGATGTTCGTGGACTTCAGCTCCCAGAAGCCTCAGCCACTATGGTCAATGCTCAGGGATTCTGGGAGCTGAAGTTCACAAACATCTGGGGACCCACAGGTTGAGAACCACTGCTCTAAAGGAATATGAGCACGTCAGGCAATGTTCTCCTTTCCCCATTTATTTCATCTCAAAAGCTCTTCCTTAAAGTTATTTTACCAACCCTTGGCCACATATGCCTGCTCCATTCATCCCCTGTTGGCATCTCTTGCAGCCTGCAATATTTAGCCACTGGTTTACAACCATGATTGAATCTTAAAGGCTATTTTGTCTGCAAATCACCGCTCTTGATTCCAAAGACAACAGCTAAAAAAAGAAACGGCCACGTTCTACCTTCTTAAGGTGAAGATCTTTAACTGTCGCTCACGTTACTATAGAAACCAGAGTTGGTCTCATCAGTCTACGGATAATACAAACACAGACATACTTTTTAAAAAGAGTAACACCCCCCCCCCATTCTATGCTTTAATTCTGTAGACAATGGTGCTAGTTGCAACTGGCTTGCACTGTGACAGTGGCAACCTGTCAGCATAGCCTACTGTGGACAGCCTTGTCACGGCTAACTTGTCTTGCCACACTCAGCAGTTCGCAAGGAAACTGTGGGGATGAGAAAGAGAAAAAATGATTTACAGATTCGAGTCCTGCAGAGGGGAGGGGCGGCCTCCCAATTCCCAAATGGGAAAAACACAGTTTGCAGCCGTGGTGAAGGGAAAACAAGCTGATCTCTTGCATGCGTGCATCAATGTCACAACAAGGAAACTCAGCGAAGCTGGAGGTGATTTAGAAGCCCAGCATCCCACGGGAGTTAAAAGTCACTCCATTCATTCTCCTGCAATGAGGTATGATCCTCCAAGGGCAAAATGTTAATCCATCCCTGAGTGAGGCTTTACTCATGAGATACTGGGGAGGGGGTGAGCTAAGGACTATGGGCCGGCCCCCTTTCGCTCAGGAATATACCAGCCTCATTGACTCCATTTTTAACAATTATTTTTAAAAAACAAAATATATGCCATTATCTTGTTCCCCACTCCTTTTTTAAAATGGTAATATAAGGTGAAATGTGCAAGCCATATTCTACTCAGTTGCTAAGCAAGATCTAAGTCTTATCCTGGCATTTATGATTTTGGCTGAAGTGTATGAAAGCATTGTGTAGGCTGAGTAGGAGGATCTTCGTTCAAAGATATTTTCATTCTCCATATTTTCTTTCAAAAATATTAATCTCCTTTCTTTTGGTGTCTTGCACAGGCAGAAGTTCCTCCACTGAAGTAGCCGGACATTTATTTATTTTTTTTGGTCTGATGCTCAATGTCCATATTCAGTCTAAAATTGGGGAAGAGGAGTTGCGCATGCGATGCCATTGTGAATGAACATGAGCATCCAGAGGCACATGGCAGAATGCACGTCAGTGCACATTCACATGCCAAATCAGTTCTGCATTGGGTTGCACATTCGTTTGTGCCATGTTGCCATTCAAACTGAGAGTTGTGTAACCCCACATGTGGAGATTTGCACTGTGCACCTCCAATATGGATCTCAGCCACGGTTTTAATAATCATTAAGGCCAGAACTCTGTTTATGGCATATGTTCTGTGCTGGGCTGCTTTGAATGGACTGCAAGGGACTGTTTTCTAGTCTGGTGTGCAACTGCATGGAGAACAGTGACCAATTTTCCCTCGGACTCCACCATGGGCTCTACCTCATACACTCCAAGCCCAAATATCTCCATTTTCTCCTGCATCCACTCTCAAAATGGTGCTGGGAAGAGATGCCCCTTCACTTTTTGTTGCCATTTTGAGAAGGATCTGAAGAAGAAATATCTTTGTTTCTGCAGTACTTCTCAAAATGGTGAAAGGAATTGAAGGAACATCTCTTCCTGCCACCATTTTGAGAGTGGCTACAGAAGAAAATAGAGGTATTTAGGGCAGTACGTGGTCTCAGGTGCTGGTGGGGGGTGAGGAGGTATTTCTGGATGTATTCATGCATTTCGGGTTTCTGAGTGATATTATTTTCTATGCAGAAAAAGCTGTTTTCTGCACAGAAACTGCTGTAATTGGGAATTCATTCTACATAAAATGTACCCATATTTGATTTACACAGTAAACAGCATTTTCTGTGCAGAAATTGATACTTTTCACATTGAAATGCTGTTTTCCATGCAGGAAAGGCTGTTTCCTGTACAGAAAATGCTGATTTCCGCACAAAACAACTATGTGTGAATTTTGTGTCAAATAAGTCCTGAGTGGCAAAGATTTTCATCAGTCCAGGATTGTTCTCATCACAGTTTCTCAATATTCAATGTGTTTTGTGACCATTATTTGGACTATTTTTGACTGTTCTTTCCAGCCGTAGTCTACAGTTCTACAGAGAGGCCATTTCCGCACTAGCCTGTTATAGCACTATGATTCCACTTTCAACATCCTATGGAATCCTGGGGTTTGCAACATCCTATGGAATCCGGCCGGCCCCTCCCTAAACTGCAAACCCCAGGATTCCATAGGATGTTGAAAGTGGAATCATAGTGCTATAACAGGCTAGTGCGGAAATGTCCAGAGAGAGGAAAAGGAGTTAGGTTATTGTTCCTGTTCTGCTCCCTCTAACAAGCTGGTGGGGAAGAGAGACTGTCCTCACTGCTGATCCACTTCTCTTCCTTGCTTTCTGCTCCTTCCAAGCAATGTAGCAGTTATAACAGAGACTGCATAGGGACTGGCAGCTGTGGGGAGAGAGGCACTAGGTTATACACGTAGAGCAGGTACACTGCACACAGACCATGCAGGGTCTTGACCAAAAATGATTTTGGCTTTGCAGAGAATAGAAAAATGCCTGGTTTCCTCACGAGGGATCTCTGTCAAACATCCCAATTAAGGTGCAAATTGAGTGGTTCGGAGAAACAAAGCAACAAGATTTCTTATATGAATTCTGATCTAAAGAAAGCACATTGTGGTGTGCGCTCAAGTCATTTCCAACTTATGGTGACCTGAAGGCGAATCTATCATGGGGTTTTCTGGGGTTGGGAGTGTGTCACGCCCAGAGTCATCCAATGGGTTTCCGTGGCCAAGCGATAAATGAAACCCTGTTTCTAGGGTTGTAATTCAATGCTCAAACCACTACACCATGGTGGTTCTCTAAAGAAAACATGCTGTCCAACATTCACAGATGAAAACCAGGATGTGTTTGGCCAAACAACACCAGAGTACGGCCAAGATGGGAAAAGTTACAAGCTAGGAGAGGCTGCAGCCATTTGCTTTTGCCAGAGCCTACTGGGAAGGGCAAGATTACACCTCTAACTCTCCTTTCTCCTCTGCCGTGTTAAATGAGTGCAATTTACTTTTGCACTTTGGAGGGGGAAAGTGGGAAGAGGGGAGAGAAACTGGTATGTTTTAAAAGAATTTTAAAAGTGGGACAACACGGAATTAAATGGGATTGTCCCTGCCAAACTGGGACAGTCGGAGGGTACGAAATAGGAAAGCGGCTGACCGTGTTGACTAAGCCTCACACGTAAGATGCATTCAGCCACAGCATGAGAAAACTGCTAAAACTTTATTCATATTTGTTTGGGTTGGGGTGAGTGGGGAGGATGAAAAGATGTGAAGAACTGGGGCTCTGGAAAATGAGCAGGCAAATTTATTAAGCCCACACATTAATTAACTAATCTGATTATTTAGAACATGGATAGAAATAGTTTGATTAGGGTGACAGCCTGAATTAATCGCAAAAGGTAAATGAGCTGCCGAAGTTTGTTTCAAAACTTGGTGATTAATGGAGATTGTAGAACAGATGTATTTTCTCTGCAGGGAAAAATAAGAGTGTTCCTATCAAAATCAGCAGGAGGTTTTGGCATGGATTGTAATAATTCAGTTGTACCATTAGTCTTAAGTGGAAAGAGAAGAACAGGTTTTGCGTGGAAGCTGTCAAAAGCAACCTGGAATAGACGATCTAGTGATGCAATCCATGGGGCATTTTCTGCCATGAACCTAGCTGAACTGAATAGCCACTGTTCTTCTGTTTAGTGCAGTTAGAATACAAAAAACAATCCCTATAAAGGGTCTGGAGCAACTCCCCGCTTAGAAAACATTAGCAGTAGTCTTGCATCAAGCCAATGGAGGATAATGCTCTACCTGCACAGGTCCGTGCCTCCATTGCCCCAGCAACTGCTAAGCCTCAGGGGGCTGCTGCTGTTTACTGGTGATAGGAGGTGACTGAAAGAAGGAAGAGGCAACTTGTCTCAGATGCAAGGGGAAGAGAAACAAGGGTGCTCTCCCATACAGAGTGCACTTGCTTTCCTTCCCTTTGCAGCAGAGTCCAGCCTTTCTTCTTCTTCCCACCCCCTTTCCTTCTCAGGTAAACAGCAGCAGTCATCTTCCATGGCTTGGCAGCTGCTTGGTGGAAGCTTTTGGACAAGACACAAAGGGCTAAAGAATATTCCCCTTTGCCCCACCTGAAGGAACAGATGCAGAGACACCATCCAGAATTCTCATGCATACATCACCACCAAGTTTCCGTCCAATATCTAGGTTTCTTTAGCACAGAAAAAAGATGCGACTAAGAAAAAGGACATGATAGAAATGTATAGAATTATGCACGATGAGGAGAGGCTGGGCAGGAAGAAATTTTCTTCCGTCTCTCCCAATATTAGAATCTGAGGCCACGCAGTGATGCTAAATGATGGAATATTCTGGTCTGGTGAGACAGGCATATTGCAGAGGCTGGTGGCTCCCATGTCAGTGGAACAGGGAATCCATTCTTGGTTTATCTTTGAACTTTAAAGGAGCCATTCAAGTGCTGAGCCCTATCTCAGTCCTGGAAAGGATTTACCACTGCAATGACATTGGCATCACAAGCTGCCAGTAGATAAAGAGTAATACTTATTTGCGCAGCACATAGTCAAGCGACAGAAAATGCCACAACAGACACCAATTGGATTACATTGTTTACCCCCAATCACTCACTGAAGTTCTCCCAAACTTGTCAGCCAGAACCTACAATTTAAGTTTTCCTCAAATGTCCCCAGTGCCGAGTCACCACAGCATATTTTCACCCCCACAACACACTGTGGGCTGCAGCAATCCACCTATCCTTTCCCAAAAGTATCTCCCTCCTCAGCCATATATTGGTCAACAACGGCAGCCAGAAGAAAGAAGTGGGGTTCAGGAGCCACAGGGCAGCCCACCAGACACAATTCCTCCACCCCCGCACTATAAAATAACCATGAAAAATTAAAATGGTGGAATGAACTGAGCTGAGATGAACTGAGGTGAAATGCTGATGGTTTTGTCCGTGCTGAATCAATTCCCCAAACGTCTCTGAGGGTGGTGGATAAGGGTAGTCACCGAACACTAAAGTGGGAGTGGGCACCTTTCCAGTACTGATGAGGAGCTACACTGGACCGCAGTCAACCCACCGTGGGCTGTAGTGCTACAGACTTCACTGAAATTCAACAGCCACCCGCAACGTTCCCTCCACCATCACAGCTGCTACTGAAACGTTGCTGCAACATTTTGCACAAACATTCCTAGCAGAGAGGGGCACAACGCTGGATGGCATCAGCCTAGCATCTGAGCTACTCAGACAATACAGCCTACGTTTTATTGTAGTCCCAATTAGAGGAATCTCGCTGAATCAGCTAATGGCTGGTGAAGTCAACATGTAGATAAATTCCATTGATTCTTTGGGTCAAATTCCCCAACTGGAATTAGATGCAAGGTTGTATGGCTGAAAAACCACTAAGTACACCTATAATATTTAGATGGCATTCATCTGAAATATGCAAAAACAATGAGGGACTGTTTGGTTTTCCGTTAACAACATATGAGAGAAGCCAGAAGCTTTCTGTGGTATGCCGCTGATTTAAGGTTTCAGTTTATGAAGAGAACTATCCAAAGGAGACACAAGGCCAGTGTAGGGCTGGGTTTTCAGAAACATTATTAATTTTGTGGAAGGTATAAGGCATGCACACACACATAACTTAAAGGGGCAGGCCAGATAGAACAAAGTGAGACTTTACACCAGAACCTCAGCTATGTCAGGTGGCAATTTACACATTGCCATGTGCGAGGAATTGTGTTGCCAAAAATCATGGCAATATTTGCAAGAATAATTGCGTATGTTAAACGTTTAAGTCCGTATTTAGAAAAAAAAAAATCTAGAATTTGAACAAAAAAAAAATCTCCAGCATGAATTTATTTTTATTTTTATTTTTTTAGATCTTGCCTACATTTGCAAATATATTGATAAACAACATGAGAAAAAGTTGAGATTTGAACATGTGGGAAGCTACAAAATACATCTCTTCCCTAGAAACAGGGGAGATTGCAGTAGCAATTAAAGTCGCTATTGGCATGGGCATGCAGCGGAAATGTGTTGTTTACTTGATATTTGAAATTATTTTATTTTATTTTAGCCATTTTCATATTTTATCTTTTTGCATTTTACTTTTTTTACTGTGCAATGGAGACCTATATTTTGGGGAGAAATCAAGTTTCAAAATTCAGGAACAAATTAACTTTGGTATTATTGGACATATTAGCTACTGATACAATTAAAATGGTAAAGGTACTTAGGCGTAAATGCCCTAAAAGCACCAGATCTGATATGATCTTGGAAGCTAAGCAGGTCAATCCTGGCTAGTAGTTGGATAGGAGACCAACAACAAATACCAGGTGCTGTAGGCTATATTTCAGAGGAAGGACCTGGCAAAACCACCTCTAAGTATTCCTTGCCTAAGAAAACTCTGTGAAGTTCATGGAGTTGCCGTAAGTCAACAGGAGACTTGAAGGCACGTACACACAGACATAAAGGTGCTAAACTCCTGTAACTTTTCTGTTGAATGTCCTCATAATATCTTAACTTGGGAAAGAGTTTTTCATTAAAAAAAAGAAAAAGAAAATGCCAAAGACACATGATATGAACGTTTGCACCGAAATGCCCAGTATGCTGAAAAAAAGGACTTTCTTTTCTCTGATGTTTAAGGGAAACTTAAAAATAAATTGGAGCTGTTGAAGTGATTAAATAACCCAGTTCGTACTGAGAAGAAATGAGCAGGACAGAAATAACTTTCCTTAACTTTGGCGGGATACCCAACCACCAGTGGAAAACTGTCTGTCCTTTGAAAAGCCAAGTAAGAGCCTATAAAAGGACCTTGTTTTACCTTAAATGGAGCCCATATGGTGGTGAAACACAACTATGTTTAGGTATGGGATTTCTGTTAGCTTTGGGGAGCTTGGTTAAATTTATTTATTTATTTATTCATTCATTCATTCCAACTGTTCCTCATTATTTTTGAAATGTATTTTGAGAAGGAGCTCTTGGTTTTATCCAGTACTGGTCACTGGGATGCCAGGTTAGCTTGTCCTAACCGTGTGTTTTAGGGGGTTTAGAGGGTTGGTGGGTGGGGAGGATGGGTTATGTTTTAATTGCTTTTAATGTATTTATATACTGTTGTAGTGCCGCCTCAATCCGTTGGGAGAGGCGGGATATAAATAATAATAATAATAATAATAATAATAATAATAATAATAATAATAATAATAATAATAATATATTATTATTATTATTATTATTATTATTATTATTATTATTATTATTATTATTATTATTCTGGCAAGGAGAAAACCAGGCTGTCTCAGCTGCCATCAGCTTCTGCTTCCTGCAGTAAAGAGCCACATGGAGTTTTCCAAAAGGACTATTTGGAGCAAAGTGACTAGAGCATAGGTGGCAGGATGAGGCAGAAGGTTAAGTCCAAGAAGTTATTTTCAGCACCAGAACTGAGTCCATTTCTGCCCATTTCCACACTAAACTGTTACAGTGCTATTATTCGATTTTCAACATCCTATGGAATCCTGGGGTTTGCAGTTTAGGGAGGGGCCTTTCGAATTCTCAGCCAGGGAGCTCTTTGGCCTCAGTAAAACACAAACTCCAGAATTCCACAGGATGTTGAAAGTGGAATAATAGCACTATAACAGGCTAGTGCAGAAAGGCCCATACTATTAGAGCTGTGAAGAAGCCCCAAGCTGAGACTGAGCTTCCTAGAGTTACTTTTTCCCTGGCTGGTGGATAACGTCCTCCCCATCGCTGCAATGTTCTGACTTCCAGATCTTTCAACTCTGTAGTTGCTCACTGCGTCCACACCATAAAAGCATCTTGGAGAAATGAGATGAGCTTCATGATATTTTTAGAAAGAGGGAGAGAGCTTTGGGAGTAACATCAGGAGCTGAGAGAACAGTGGTATTCACTCTGAACTCTGCTGGCACCAAAGCCTGACAGCAACAATGATATTGACCTTTCCACTAAGAGGATCTGGGGGCAGTTACTTGGCAGGACAGTAAATATTCATCAGTTCCAATTGGTGTCCATTTGAAAGGGTTCTCTTTATCCAAATAGGAAGTTAATTTGGAACAGGACATGCAAAACCCAACGGAAAAGGAAAATGCAATTCAGGCCTAAATCCCATTAAATGCCAGCAGGGTGGAATTCCCAACGAGAACAGCTGCACTACAGTTGTGCAAAACAGTTGTACAAAGGGTTATAACATCAGTTGTGGGACTGGTTGCACAAACAGGTGTGTAGGTGGCCTTAAAACTGGCTCTGCATCCAATTGTGCAGGTACTTACACAATCTCTGCCATCACAGCCATTTTGCACAACTTTTTGTGTCTTTAAAAACTGGATATCGTCCTTGTGCTGAGTCTGAAAACTGACTTTCGCTAGCGCAGTGGCCCTTGTGTTTGTGAAATGAGAAATTTGACACGTCCCTTTGTTTTCCTCCCTCCCTCCCTTTCCTGAGGATATGTTATATGGCTCTGTGGTCCAAAACCATGATCTAAAGCAGCCTTCTGGAACCTGGAACCTCCAGATGCATTGGACCATCCATCTTAGAACCTACAAAGCAAATATTCTGCCATTAAACTAAACATCCGTAGGCTAGGGGCAGACAACTGCACAGGGGTCATAGGCCAATTTTGCCCTCTTTGACCCACTCCCTTGGGTCGCACCCTGCAACAGTACTCCCAAGTACCTCTGTCGCTATCAGAGTCCTTTCCAAAATGGCAACCCAAAACAACATTGTTTGTCAAGGTTGTTGCCGGGCAGGCAAAGGTTTCCTATGAGTGGACGGCAGAGGGAAGAGGTGGTGTGGCCAGACAGCCAGGTGCAAGGCCAGCAGAATTGTTATGGCTATGTCTTGTGAATTAGAGAAGGCCACACGCCAGAGCACAGATTGGGTCACCCCGCTTGTTCCACGGTGACAAGGTAGCATAAAAAGGCTGGTGTTTGCCTTGGTCAGCTGCCAGTTAGCTGCCCTAGCTGGACCTGCCATGCTATCGGCAGTATACTGTTTGTAAGGGGAGATGCTGCCCGATTTTTCTCGGTTATCTTGTTTTTCCTCTTTGTCTAATTGCTGGAAAGCAAGCCTATTTTTGCTAAACCTTATCTCAGAGTGCAGCAGTAAATCAGTACTCTAAGCCTAACTAATGAGCCTCTGGAATTTTTTCTGCTTCACTGGGACTCTGCTGCGGCAAAGCCTGGCTTCACAGATAGCACTCTGTGCATGCTCAGAGGAGCCAAATCCTGCCACCCCTGACATTGTTTCGCTTCCTGGCACCGTTTTGGGAATGACTCAGATGAAAATGGAGAAATTTGGCAGTTCTGGGGGGAATATCTGTGTGAGGCTCAGGGTTTTGTTTTTGTGGGGGGGGTTACTTGGGGGGGCTTTTTGCCTGATTTGGGGAGAGGGAAAGGGCCCAGAGAGGTTTTCTTGCTGGGTTCAAGAGGGCTTTGAGGGAGCAGGAGAACTTCAAGGGTTGCCAAAAGGTGGTCCAGAGACTGCATGCAGCCCATTGGCTGACCTTTGCTGATCCCTACCATAATCAGTAGACATTGAATGTACCTAGCTGCTTTATGTGAAGAAAGACTTTTGGTCTATAAGTCCAAATGTTCTCCCTTCTAGCAGTGGCTCTCCCCAGAGATCCTGTTAACTGGAGATGCCCGGAATCTGGTTCCTCTGCATGCAGAACCTGTACGTTCTACCTCTGAGCTGTAAGAGAAATCAAAACACAACCCCCGCAAGCCATTCTGTGGACTCTCATCAGAGTAGCAGCAGCTGCCTGCGGCCCCACAAGGCTCCAGATGGGCTTGGCTTTGGTCTGTGCTCCCTGACGCACTGAGATGAGCTTGGCCCTGCAGCTGCCTAACTGGACGACAAGAACCGGGAGGCAACCTGAGGTCCCGGAAAATTTGGCAGCGCAAACCGGGAACAGCCTTAATTTGCAGCTGTTAGACTCCCTGGCTAGATTTCTGTTTCAATCCTCTTAATTTTTCTTTCTCACACTCCGTGGTAAGGCAAGGAAAGGAGGCTTATGCATGTAACAGAGGTTGGAATCATGAAGCCAATGGGCAAGACATGATCCCCAAGGCTATTTTAGTGGCCCCCCCAGAGTCCTCCAGAGGGCAAGACAAGGCCAGGAAAAATGCCCCACACCCTATCTTGAATCCCCTGAATCTGCCCATCTGTGCTATATAAGGGCCTTTCTGCACCACACTGTTATTGGGCTATCATTCCACTTTTAAGCTCCTATGAACCCCAGGTTTTGGAGTTTAGGGAGGAGCCTTTAGATTTCTCAGCCAGAGAGCTCTTCGGTCTCAGTAAACTACAAACTCCAGAACTATAGTGTGGAACTGGACGAAGAATCATTGAAGTCAGTGAACTTTATATTTCAGTTCTAAGAATTTGCCAACAATGTGCATCCTTTTAAAAAAAATGCAATGGAAAGAACATGAGATTTAAAAAAAAATACAGGAAGCTCCTCCTTTCAATTCCCCATTATCTGATGACCTGCTCTTTCGATGCTTCCAAATTAAGGCCAAGTTCCCTTCATTGTCTCTTTCATCAATTCTTCTTGCCTATGGAGACTTGCTTGGGTCTGCTCACATGCAGGTGCAGTCCCAACTCTTGCTTACGGGAAGAGCAGGTCCCCTGGTCGAATTAACAGAACATCTGTATTGCAAGTGTCAAAACAGAAGGCTTCCATCAGTTCTTCTTGCCTACAGAGGCTTGCTTGGCAGCATGCATGCACTAATTGCAAAACAAACTCTGGGGGTGGGTGGAGGGGGATTTTTTTGCCCCTGGGGATTCATCCAAATCAGAGGCCATTTCTGCCTACACTGTTATAGTGCTATTATTCCACTTTTGCTGCATAAGAAAGTGCATTTTCTTCACGGGAAATATTTTCTGCACAAAAATATTATTTCCTGTGCAGAAAATACTGTGTCCTACATAGAAGATGCTGTAGTTGGGGACTTTTTTCTGCACAAAATTTGCATGTTTTCTGCACAAAAATACCACATACAAATTTGGAACTGTGAAAATTCTCATCGGGTCAGGATTTCCCTCAAGAGTTTTCTGCCGTCAAAAAAAAAAAAAAGATTTTCAACCATTCTGAATATTCTTTCCTTCCATAGTCTCCATCCATGTAATTATTATACATGTGTTCCCTAAGCTCCCTGCACACATTTATGCTGGTGTATGTCTGTTTGCAAAATGCGCACAGGCACTGTGTCTGCAGTCAAGGATTATCTTAGCCCAAAAATGGAAAGAAGAGTTTCTCCCTACAATAAATGAATGGGTGCTAAAACTGCTAGATATGGCCCAGATGGACAAATGGACTTGTTTAATTAAAGTAGATAAACCGGATACTTAAGCGACTGAATGGGACAATACATTTGAGTATATTTGGGGTATTTGAGGAAGCGTGGCGATAGCTAGTTTCAAGCATTGAAGATAGAAGACTTTTTTTTCTTTTTCTTGTTTTTTGTTCTATGTGCATTTATGTACACATGTTTGGATTAGAGTGTAATTAGACTACATTTATCATCTTATAATATCTTCATGTTGGTTAAATTAGATTTTAATCAATGATTGCAGAAGAGATACAATGACTGAAAGAAAGTTGTATGAGGAATTGCCAGGAGGAAGTCAAAGTATGCTAGAAGAAGAACATTTGCACGAGATTTGGATAAATATGTTGACTTCATTTTTGTTTTTTATTGTGTGCGTTAAATTAAAAAATATATAAAAGACACTATTTGTCTGTCTGCAAAATGTGTACAGTAGCTTATCTTCCTGGAGAAAGAAAGATAGGGAAAGGGGATGGAGATTTTTAAAACATGGTTATAGAATGGGGTGTGGGCATTCTTCTAGGACTAAGAGCAGACGTGGAAAAACATCTTTGTTTTAGTTTATATTTTCTCAGTCTGTCACTCCCTCTAGCGTTGGCTGCTTGTTCATACGACGACATGCATTACATTTGTTTTTGTTGTTCTCTATGGTGGTCATTAGTACTTTTGCCCCCTGCCCTGCAACATGGAAATACCTAACCATTAAATAAAACATTTAACAAGAAGACACACACACAGCTCAAAGGGCTGCATACCAATTTGACAGCGCTAAAATATATATTCATGGAAGTGATTGTAAAAAGAATTGCTGTGATTGAAATAGAAACACAATATATCTTATTACAGGGAAGGGCTGTGACCAGGTAACCTTTGTGCCTGTTTGTTGTAACTGGCTGCAACTGTTGATGGGTAGCTTTAAATGTAAAGGTCATTGCTGGTCTCCCTACTTGTGGCTCTTGATCATTAAATGGAAGTTGTACTAGACCAGTGGTTCTCAACCTGTGGGTCCCCAGATGTTTTTGGCCTTCAGCTCCCAGAAGCCCTGAGCATTGACCATAGTGGCTGGGGCTTCTGGGAGCTGAAGTCCAAAAACATCTGGGGATCCACAGGTTGAGAACCACTGGTCTAGACAGTTCTTTCAAACAGAAGGGATAGCGAACTGATGATCCAAGGACCAATGTTTGTGAACCACTAGCTGCCAGTCTACTGTGAGCTTCCAGAAATGAAACAGTTGTAGTCAATAGAAACAAATATGGTACTGATTCCTGGCATGCTAGAGGAAAAAAATGCTGTCAGACAGCACTAGCATAAAGCAGCCATTCAACCTTTGAGCCTCCAGCTGTTCTGGACATCAGCTCCCCGAAGCCTGTACCGCCTGGCCAGTGTTGATGGATTTTGGGATCCGACGTCTTAAATAGCTAAAAGACCAAAGGTTGAGAATGGCTAGTATATAACCAAAAGTACCAGAAGCAATATGGTAGAATTCTTCTATATATGGTGACGGCCGCAAGAATTGTCTATGCTTCCAACTGGAGAAGTCAAGAGATACATTCGCAGGATCAATGGATATTGAAATTATATGAAATGTTTCGAATGGATTTGTTGACTGCATTAATGGATGATAAGATTGATAAGGTTAAAGTCGAAAAGGGATGGTCCTTAGTGGCCAAAATCTGGAAAAGGGACTGGAAAGAGATCTATATAGAATGAGGGGTTTATATTAATATTACTATTTGTTATTCCTGTATGTGATACTTGTTTATTTTTTTTTACCTATGTCTGTATGTTTTTTATTGTCAATAAAAATATTTAAAAAAAAGAGAGAGAGAGAATGGCTAGTATAGAGGACTGTCCCCTGCAAAGGGAAAAGAGCATGGCTGGTTGGGATTTTAAGATTTGTGGTCCAGCTCTTATTTGTCAAGGAAGATTGTGATATACTAACATCAAACTCATTCTCCAAGTACAGCTCCTTAGATAAGCTAAAATGGCACCAAATAAACAGGAGCAGGAGGGGTCAGTAGGCTGGGGAAGTTCCCTAAGGTTTGCAAAAGTACAAGAAATAATTCTGGAGAACTCAGCCCCTGAGCAGAACGAGGATGATGACTGAGCATGCTCAGTAGTCATGGAAGACTGGCTGGATGTCTTGCTGGGGAGAGACAGATGGAGGGGAGTGGAATGGAATGGCATCTAGTGGAGGATGGTGTGGCTCCTCACACTGCAACATTTTGTTGCAGGATCCAAGGCCAAATGAAACCAAAACAAAGGGTCTGTGCTCCTTAAACAGTTATGGGATTGCTGATCATGCTATTTTTTTTCCCAAGTCTGGAAATCAACTCCAAAGGTCCAATATCCTGCTTGTGTGGTGGAAGTCTACACTCATGTAGTTTTCCCTTAATGGCAGCTATACTACACTACCAACTTTGTACTCATGACAGTGTATCTGCCCATGTGTCTGCTTATTGTCTTGTTGTTATGCATCCAAGAATGTGAAACTGCATGGTTGTAATCATATTTGCCAGTCCCAGTCCCATTCCCAACTGCTGAGTGGTGAGTCAACATCTAGGTAAAACCCATTGATTCCATGGCTCTCCTCTAGTTGGGACTAGGGCCATTTCTGCACTACACTGCTATAGTGCTTTTATTCCACTGTCAACCTCCTATGGAATCCTGAGGTTTGCAGTTTGGGGAGCGGCATTGAGACTTCTCAGCCAGAGAGCTCTTTGGCCTCAGGAAACTGCAAACCCCAGAATTCCACAGCATGTTGAAACTGGAATAATAGCACTATAACAGAGTAGTGGAGAAATGGCCTTACAGCAGGATTCAGACCCAAGTGAAATGGTTACACACATGGAATTCTACTTATTCAATGATGAATTAAATACTTCTTTTCCACAATGACCAGAAAAAAACCCTGCAAAGCTTCAGTACAGCTTCCTTATCACTAGCCCTAGAAGTGACTGTGTCACTGCAATAGTAATCCCCTCCCAGGCATTCTGTGGCTAATGGAGAGTGAAGGGAAGCAAGCAGAAGAGTGGAGAAACTTCTTCTGCCAAGATCAGCTGAGGTCCTCCATGGATTAAGTCATAAGCTTGAATCTGGCTGTGGGAAGAGACATTCCAATTACCAAGCTTCGGTCATTGTGGAGAAGATGGCAATACCAACCTCTGCAATGACTCCCCACCATCTATCTGTCTGTCTATCTATCTATCTATACACACATACACATATCCACCTACCGGGATGCTGGCATAAGGAAACTTCCACAGGTGTGTGATACCAACTCTCCTTCTTTGAAGAGTCCATCACCTCCTCCTTCTTTGGATCCTCCTTCTTTAGAGGACTTCCAACAGAGATTGGATGGCCCTCTCTTGCATGTGTCCTACTTGTGTATTTCTGCACAGCAGGGGGTTGCACGATATGGCTTTTGTGGTCCCATCCAACTGTATGATTCTGTCATTCCATGCCTCCCACTCTGCCGTCACTGTATTTCATAATGTTAATTGTTTCAAATAAGTCAGGAACCAGAACACCAACAGATTGACTGTTCAGGCTAGAACCCAGCCTTTTCTAGCAAAGCAGTTGTCCTTGCCAGTCTTCCAACACCTCCCACAGCCGTTCTTCATCTGACTGAAATGTCTACAGAATGGCATGGGAAAGGGCAACTTGCTAGGGTGAGTTATAATCCTGCATTTTCAAACCTTTAATTTCCACATCGAGTGCAATCAGAGTGGTTGAATGGATAAGACTTTGTGTGATCCATGGCAGAGAAATACCCTTAATCTCTTATAATCAGTTGATCCGTATGGTATAAATCTGAAAAGTAAACAGACTAAGCTCCAGGAGGAAAGGAGGGAGGGAGATATCACAGAATCTGAAACTGGTGGGAATAGAATGGCCAATGGCCATGCTGGCTGGGGGATTTTGGGAGCTGAAATCCATGCAAGTAACTTTCCCAAGTTCTTCTAGAATCAGTAGGACTGGAAGGGAAAAGAGTCCATTTAGTCCATCTTTCCCCTAATGTTTTGATCTAAAGCTTCCATCATCCCCAGGTTAGCCAGTCAAATGGTCATGAATCATAGGAGTTGTAGTCCTAAATATCTTGAAAGACCCAAGCAGAGGAAGAATCCCATGCCATCACCCCAAGAGGACAAAATTGTCACCATATCCCTCCAGAGTTCTAGGTCCCAGGGATGGTGGCATTACATGGCATTCACAAGAAACTTTCTTCTCTAATCCTCAGACCAAATTGCTTAAGAGAGAGTGAAAAAGAGAGAGTGAAAAAGAGTTAAGAAAGTTTCACCAGTTCTAAAGATCAAAACTCAATGCATCAAAGACCACCCTGAGTCAACACCTGTGGACTTTTTCAGTAATAAAAAGCATGCCTAAATATTTACCTGAGGACTACTAATGGATAGAATATGCAAAGCTGTTAGCTAACGTTATAATTAGTTGTATATGCTGTCAGGTTCCAAGAGACGCGTTTAAAGATCTGCTCTGCATACACAGCAAATGGTTGGAAGTGCAGTAAATCATTAATGGTGTTTGAACTCCCGTAATTATGCACCTAAATTCTTCAAAAGCATCAAAATAGCTAGAATTAGAAGTGCTGACAGCCTCAGTTACTGTATAGTGGCATATCTTACTTTGCTAAAAATAAATAATATAATAACATGAGTTTTAGTATTCTCCCTTAAAATATAATGACAACATCTTCTTTGTATATTTTGATATTAAGACTGGTTCATGTTATTCATTCTTCATGGAGGAACAAAAGTGTAATGATGGTAGCAATTTCAGACATTGCATAGATAGCAACAAGGGCGGATTTCCCGTGAGGTATAGAGTGCCAGTGTGGTCTAGTGGTTAGTGTATTGGTCTAGGACAGTGGTTCTTACTCTGGGGTCCAGGGACCCCGGGGGTCTACAAAGCCCTGCTGCTGGATATCAACAGCAGCTGCACCAACAGGGACATGACAGTAGGGGGTATTGTGGGTGCTGAAACTGCTCCCTTGTTTGCAAACTAAGGCCATTTCCGCCTACACTGTTATACTGCTATTGTTTCCCTTTCAGCATCCTGGGGAATTCTGGCGTTTATAGTTTCCTGGGCATTCTAAAGATCCCTCCGTAAATTGCAAACCCCAGGATTCGATAGGATGTTGAAAGTGGAAGAACCTCGCTGTAACAGCATAGAACAGAAATGGCCTATGACTTTAGAGACCAGGGTTTGAAACCCCACTTGGCCCTGGAAACCCAGTGGGTGACCTCAGACAAGTCACATTCTCTCAGCCTCAGAGAAAGGCAAAGGCAACAAATCTTGCTAGGTTTGCCTTAGGGTCACCATAAGTCCATTTTCAAATGAGACAGACATAATGGCTAGAAAAAACCTCCTCCCTCAGCAATTTGTTGTCATGTGCCTTCAAGTTACTTCTGGCTGGGTTTTTGTTTTTTGGCAAGTTTTGTTCAGTAGGGGTTTGCTTTTGCCTTCCTCTGAGGCTGAGAGAATGCGACTTGCCCAAGATCATACAGCATCTGAGTAGGGATTTGAATCCTAGTCTCCAGAAACCTTTGATAAATAAATATTTGGAAATTCAAATAAATATCTGAATATTTTAATATTTAAATTGTGACTTAAGTCCTAGGGGTCTGGGTGACCCTGGGCACATCAAACACTCTCAGCCCCATATCAGGTTTATCTTAGGGTAGCCATAAGTCAGAAACAACTTGAAGGCCCACGACAACAACAATTATCTTGTAGCAATAATAGGCATCAGTGTTTGGCACCGACTGAACTCTTGCAGGGGCCTGGAACTACACGTAGTTCCAACACAAGACAGGTGAGACATAAATGTGGCTGATAAAATCACAAATAAATAAAATAAGTACTGTACAATTCAAAAATCTTTATAAAGGGGAGGCAAACAGCATCCATTTAAAACTGATACCGTGCATGTCAAGAAAGCCCAAGGGAACTGAGCATGATATTTGCAGCTCTCCCTTTCTATAAAGCAGTTGCATGGCTAAGACTCATTAGAAGCAGCGGCTTTTCTTTTTTTTTAACACAAGCGCTCTGTCTGGCCTCAGCTTCTCAGCATCAGTTGCTGGGCTGCCCTCTGAATAGTATCTGAAAGCAAACGCGGGCTTTGAAGGAGTAAATGCGGACGACAAGCTGGCGGGGATGACGGCAGTGGCGGTGGCGAAGAGCCAGCCACCGGCGATGCCGTTGGGTAGCGTGCGCTCGTCTTTCATTGCCATGGCAACACCTGCTTGTCAAAGCTGATCAGATGCCGGCGACGCAGAAGCCAAGCTGCTGACCTCTTTCATCAGAGTCTCCGCGAGCCGGTGGGAGTCTCAGTCCCTCTGGTTTTGCTTCTGAAAGGCAGGCCTGCAGACACGATGCTTCCCACTGTGACCTTTGTGACGTACGTTTCCGTCTTCCCCCTTCTTTGGTACAAAATACGGAACTTGGCCAGAATGTCAGGAGAAACAATTCACATTATAGGTGTGTTTCCTCCCTTCTCCTCACACTGTATGCTTTATATCCAGGGTGGGCAACTGTGGCAGGTCCCAGCGTCACTATTATACCCCGGAATCTTCCAGCGCTGCTTGGCTTCTTCTTCTTCTTTGTTGTGTGCCTTCAAGTCATGTCTGACTTGTGGTGACCCTAAGGTGAACCTCTCATAGCGTTTTCTGGGGCTGAGAGTGTGTGACATGCCTAAGGTCACCCATGGCTACCAAAACCTCAAACAAAAAAGTCCCAAATGTCCAGAGGTTACCTTCTGGTTCTCAAAAAGGGGCATTTTTGATGTTGCCAGAGTAAAAAATGGAGAGGGCTTCTGAACCTTTAGTGGTTGCATGAAAGAGGGAAGTTGCTTGTCACACAACCAAGGAACAAGCAGCATCTGCTGAAATTCTGTGTTCTACACAACCATTAGTGGCACAAGAGCTTTCCATTCTTTGAGAGATGGGGGATTTATTTCCTCTTTTTTGATGTGCACAAACGGCCACTTTACCAAGGATGCAAGCGCTGGGATCAGGAAGTCTTCAGCAAGGACGTAGGCAGGTGAGCTACCTGGGATTGCCTGTGCTTGGCCTCAGCACTCTCTTTAGGGGACGGTGTGTGTATGCATGTTTGTAAAACACTGAATGTGTAACTAGGGACCCCTTCATACTACGTTGTTGTTGTGTTGAAGAGTCATTTTCGACTTGTGGCGATCCGAGGCTGAACTTTCAAGGGGTTTTTATGGGGCTGTGTGTGTGACATGCCCAAGATCACCCAGTGGATTTCCATGGCTGAGCGAGGAATCGAACTCTGGTCTCCAGGGTTGTAGTCAAACAGTCAAACCACTACATCTCACTGGCTCTCCTTCTTATGACATAACAAAATCCTATAGAATCCTGCTACCTGCAGCTTAGAGAGGTGTTTTTATAATTCTCATGCAGAGATCTCTAGTGCCTCTTCAGACTATAAACCTCAAGATTCCACAGGATGTTGCCATGGCAGTTAAAGTGAAATCATAGCACCATGATTGTGTAGAATGAAAAATATAGTTTCTCCAGTGGATAGGCCTGAACCAAAATCCCACACGAGAGCTGTATGGCATAGAACTCTGCATGTAGAATTACGATTTAATTGTGCTATGCAATGCTTGTGTTGAATGGCAGTATTGCAACCGAAACAACTGAAACCAAATGTGCAATGAATGTACAACTTAATATATTTGCTTTCACTTTCAATGTGCATGCACAATCCGTGTACAAATCTGCTTCTGTGCACAATGTCATTGCATACACAAGTCCCTTTCTACAACCTTGAATCTCAGTGACCATTTTGCATGAGACAAAAAAAAAGTCTGTTTCTATAGGGGAATTCACGCATATGGAAGATACCAAAAGGATTCTGGCCCTTGTAGAAATATGTGCCAGCCTTTCTGATGTTGACTTGACTATACAGAAATGCCTTCAGACACATCTATAGCCTCTGATCGATGTGCTGGCCTACATTTTGATAAAATTCCACATCCACGTTAGCTGTAGTTATGGGAGGAAGGTGAGAATTCTTCATAGAATTATAATTTATAGGGTTGTTTGGAACAAGCCATTTAACTTTTGTAATTTAATGATTTAGCTTATTCTTTGTAAATTATTGTAAGCTGCCTTGAATCCCATCTTGGAAGAAAGGTGGGGGATATTAGACAGACAGACAGACAGACAGACAGACAGACAGACAGACAGACAGATGGCAGTTAAATAATTTTTTGAAAAGCCTCATGCAAGCTAGCTTATACTCAGCTTGCTTCAATGGCTGCAAACTGCAGTTCTGCACTGCACTGTTATAGTGCTATCATTCCACTTTCAACATCCTATGGAATCCTGGGGTTTGCAGTTTAGAGAGTGGCATTTAGAATTCTCAACCAGAGAATGCTTTGGCTTCAGTAAACTTAAAAACCCCAGACTTCCACAGGATGTTGAAAGTGGAATAAAAGCAGTATAACAGCAAAGTGCAGAAATGGCCTAAGTTTAAAGAGAAAAGTAGCTTTCACTCAACTCAGCAGCAGAAAGAGAAGAGGAGAGGAAAGAATCTTGCCTTGCCCAATTGGCTCAGGCAAAAGTAAACAAATGTAGCTTGTCAATCAGTTTTGCTGTTAATAACTTTTGCTCATTAATAACTTTAGCCATCTTGACTGCACTCCAATGTTGCTTGACGACAAGTATCTCACACTTCATCCATGAAGTGTTGGAGGTCACTGTAGAGCACACTACATGGTTTAATAATCATCTCAAGGTTTTCAATTTGCAGGCGTGGGGATGGCTCAGAATAGACCAGATTTTCACGTCATATAAGTTAGGAAGAAATCTCAGGCGTGTTTCAACAGGCACAGGTTGGCATTAAACCGAAAAAGTTTTGAACATAAAGACAGTGATTAAATTTCTCCTTTCTGTTCTATTATCTATAAAGCCGTAGCCCAAATGGAGAATATGGAACTGAATAGAAGTTAATTGGGAATTCATTAAAACTAACCTTCTTTGCCTTAATATAGATTGTAGGTGGGAGGCACCATCAAAAGGAATATGTACTGAAGCACGACTGACATTTTAAATGTATTCTGCCTAATTTGCACACAAAACAACAGAACTGAGTACAAACGCCTTGCCGAATTGCTTCATCTCAGGTTTAGCAAAGGGCAGGGGTAGCATATGTGAATGCTTTCCCCAGCAGTCATCTATTCCCATAAGCAGCAGACCATGGAGAAGGCTGGAAGCTTTTTCCCCAGCCACACAAGCTTTGAATGCTCAAGAAATTATTTAAAATTGGACCATGCAAACATACCACCTGCTACGCATAACCTGGGAACTAGTGGTCCAAATATTGGACTAAGACTCTGGGAGAGCAGAGTTTGAATCTTTGCTCAGCCATGGAAACTCACTGGGTGAATAGCCTCAGAGGATAGCAAGGGCGAACCTCCCCTGAACAAATCTTGCCAAGAAGATCCTCAGATAGGATCACCATAAGTTGGAGTCAACTTGAAGCCTGCAGCCTAAAACGATTCAAATGAGATACCATTAGCATTTATTTTTGCTGACCACAGAAACCAAGAACCTCTGTCCCAGGTGTTTTTGGACTTCAGATCTCATCAGTCCTAGCCAGTATATTCAATGGTAAGGGATGATTGGACTTGCTGCTCAGCAATACCTGGGGGAAGCATTCCCTATCCATGATGTATGCAACCGCAGACATTAATTTTCAGATTTCCTCACAATGCCAAACAGTATTGAATTATTTGTTTTAAAAGAGAATCACACTTCTCAAAGACTGAGACCATGATTCTCCTTTTAAACAAGGTGAATACTGCTTCTGGAATCTTAGTCTGACACTCACACTGTGTTTAGGGAATTTTAAAAATTTAATAACGTTACTCTCTTTTCTTATTCCATCTCAGGGCATTATGGAGGCACCATACCATACGTTTATGTGGTCTCCCCACCTGCCTGGTGAAGAGAAGATACTGAGAATGTTTGCATCTCAATAGTTCAGGAAACCATGGAGTTGGAAGAGACCACAAGGACCATGGAGTCCAACCCCCCACCGTGCAGGAATATACCATCAAAGCATTCCCGACAGATGGCCATCCAGCCTCTGCTTAACTTGACTTAGGACCTTTCCCCACTACACTGTGATAGAGCTGTTATTCCACTTTCAACATCATGAGGCTAAAGAACTCTCTGGCTGAGAATTCTAAGTGCCTGCCCCTCTCAAAACTGCAAACCCCAGGATTCCTTAGGATGTTGAAAGTGGAATAATAGCACTATCACAGTGTAGTGCAGAAAGGCCCTTAGATTTTTCTTCAGGAGTTTAGAGCAGCTACTTTGGCCTTCGGTAGATTGCAAGTCTGAGATTGGGTGCAAGCTGCATTCTTCCTTCGTTTCTTTTTTCTTTCTTTCTTGGGGTTTCATTGCCCGTTGGCTTCTCCTGCAGGTCAGGTGGAAGGAGAAATACTCACTTGTGCAGCATTTTCACACATGAACCTTGATTTGCTTCTGAAACTCTCTGGGGCCATTTACATGAAGTTGGATCGTTGCTCATGTGGAACAAAAAGTGGGGAAGAGCTATTCATAATTCAAATGTATGTTCTGCTTGACATTTGCATTACAGGGCAAAAATCCACTTTTAAATGGCTCCATTCAACAGTAAAGTTTTCATTTTAAGTTTTGTTGACACTCAGCTTGATGTGTTATTTTGTATTAAAGGTTTGAGGGGCCATGTTAACTCCCAAAAGCACTGTAAATATGCTTTCATGAAAATCAGTTGAAATGTCTGGGGGCTGATGCAAAAAAAAAGTCTACTTGTTCTTTTAAAAATTAAATAAATAAAATATTAAATAAATATCAAATATTAAATAAATACAGCTGCACATGGGGAAACACCTTTAACGTGTCCTTGAGTATTTCACAGTCTTCAGACGCAATTCCCTGAATTTTTTGCTAAAAGCACCCTATGCTTCCTAAGGTTTGCTTTGATTTAATTCCTGGTAAGAAGAAGGCCACTTGGGTCTAAAATGTCTCCAGGACACCAAAAATGAGACAAATTTTGGCTTATGGGGAAGGGGGCATTTTTAGCAAAATGAAAATGTAAGAGGTTCAAAAATTCCTGATTTGGCAAGGGCTGTCCCTACTAAACCTCTGTCATCCCACCTTTTTTAGCTGCTTTTAAAACATCTGTTTCTTTCTCTTTCTCCCACTTTCTCCCTTTGTCCTCCACTTACATGAATGCACAGTGCAAAACTCAGCAGGATAGAGAGTAGAGTAGAGGGAAAAGGCAGAACCTTGCCCTTCCCGGTAGGCTCAGGCAAAAACAAACTTCTGTAGCCTCCCCTAGTTTCTACGTCCTTCCTCATATTAATAACTTTTGCCATCTTGGTCAGGCTCTACTGTTGTGTCCGGGATTTCAGCTGTGAAATTTTGAAGGGTATCTGGGAGAGACGCTGTGATGTTTGTGAAGCCGTCCAAGATCTGTGCCCCCCAAACTCCTTGCAGCTGCCCACCCCTGCCCTGGGATGTACTTCAGGAGACTGACCTTTGGCTCAAGGTGGGGACTTGCTGGTTTCCTGTTCTGCGTAACTCCCATAATAGAGAGACAAAACATAAATATTCAGATGTCCTCAATTGCCGCTCCAACACGGTTCTAATCTTATCCAGAAGATTTAAACTAATTAAAAATGCAAGGCAGAGCTGGGGGGAGACAGAGAGAGAGAAAGAATGAGAATGTACCGTACCATTTTAATTTTTTTCTCTCTCTGGCCTGGTATGTGAAGAAAGCGTGAGTCATGCTTCACAGAGCAACAGAGGCGACATTAGCACTGGCTGGGAAGGCAATTATTTTTATCAAGAGCAATTCCCTCTCTGAAACCCGCTCTTTCATGTGGCTTCTCCATCACATTCAGAAAGACCTTTATTACCCAAAGCGCTGCCCCCATGGCATAGAAACCACCACACGCCTTCTGAGGGACTGGAACTATTTAGCTAAAAAGTGGCAGAGGGGAGGGAACTACACTCATCATGAAGCTGGCATTGAGGAAATGCAAGAGAATCCAAGGCATATTTTAGCAGCGTTGCCAAAGGTATTTCTAATTGGGAGTCTCTGTTTCAGGCAATGACTGACATCCTATTAGTGACATGGACCCATAAGTTCACTTTTCCCCTGCATATGTTGGGGGGTGGTCATTGTGGGATTGGTATTCTTTTGCACACCCTGAAATAATCAAACCTCCTCCCCAAACTCACCATGCCCATGCTGGTGGAGTGCAAGGCAGACCAGAAAAACACCCAGCCATGTCCCCCATTCTGTTAATCCTCAGCTCTTCAAAGTCACAATTCCTTTAGATCAGGGATGGGGAACTTGTGGCCCTCTGGATGTTGCTAGATTGCAAATCTGTTTTTCTTAACTCTTGACTGTGCTGGCTAAGTCTGATGGGAATCCAACAGCACCAAGGACCTCCTGATGGTGACATGTATACACACTCTCCACCAGCCCTGGAATGGGTAATAAATGAACGAACAGTGAGTCCAGGAGATGTCGGGTAAAAAGATGTTGCAGAATTCCACATACAAAACTATTACACTACACTGTGTCATCCAGGATCTTGGTCCATGAGGATATTTGCAGTGCAACACTATGGGCACTTTGAGTGTCACATTGAAATCCTACAGAATTCTGAGATTTATCGTTTGGTGAGACATGTAGAATTCCCTGCCACTGAGACGGAATGCACAGTTGTGCTCTTTGTGCACGGGCCCAACTCATGGAAACCCTAAGGTGAATCAATCACAGAGTTTTCTGGGGCTGAGAGTATGTGACACACCCAAGCTTTCCAAGTGACTTTACCTGACTGAGAAGGGAATCAAATCCTGGTCTCCAAGGCTGTAGTCCAATGCTCAAATCACTACATCTCCTCTCCAACATATTTTTATTTATATCATCAAGGGGACTATTAATACTAAAATATAGAACTGAAAATATTATCATGGTTAAAACTTAAGATGAAAACAAAAGCACAATAGAAAGGTGCAGGTATCACCCAGTGGATAAGATTCCCATTTAATAGCAGAAGAGCTTGCATGCAAAAGATGTGCTCAAACAAAAGTGTATGCCTGTCAGCAGAAGGCCAACAGAGAAAACAAAGTCTCCCTTGGCAGGAAGTTCCAAAGGCTGTGGACCGTGGTTCCATTCCATGGAATCTGGAGATTATATCTTTATGGAGTGCTTAAAATTCCCAGCTGTAATTGAAGGTAGTCAACTAGAGCTCTCTGTAGGAGAATTCTAAGTTCCTTGCCAAACTATAAATCCCAGGTTTCCACAGGATAGAGCCACAACAGTAGTATCAGACTGCTGCAAATCTGCCATAGCTTTATCTGTTCTTCCCTCCCAACCTTAAAACCAATTGACTTCAACACCCCCTGCTGGTGTGACCTCTGTATACACAAATGTGCTAAGCCTCATGTCCCATTATTGTCCATGGATGCTCCAGGTGCACGCGCACCCCAGTACAGTAGGCACATACTGTCTCTTTTGATGCTAATCAGACGGCGTATTAGCATTTTTTGTTTTACATGAGGATTCCTGGAACAGAACCCCTGGATATACAGAGGGAGACCTGGAGTCAACTTTCAAACGCTCTCACAGAGATCACAAAATGACATCAGTTGGCAAATCTGCTCAGGCTTTTGTGAGTGGGTGTCCCACACTTTTGTGATATTTGCATTCTGATTCTGTCTCATTCCTTTTGCACTTTGCCATCTGTATCCTCATGTTGTTCTCACCATGAGCTCTCTTCTCAGGGGAGAAGCACACATAAGCCTGAGGATGACTGCTTTGTGCAGCCTTGCCACTAGGAAACATATGTTACAGTGTGGCTGCAATAAAACCAAGCAGGCTCACACAAACATCCAGAGCTTTCATTTAGAAGAACAACGAAAGTGATACTCTGACTGGGTTGAAGTAAGTCACAAGCCAGGCCTGTTGAATTTCAGGCTAATGTCTGAGTTTGCCGTCAATGTTTACAGCTTATAACTGAGAGACAGAAGAAAATTCCTCCAGAGGTTCACTAATATCTAATTCAGTTCTCTTCCATTCAGTGCTCATTCACTATATAAACTCACTCCTTCTCTGCTTTCCTTTTGCCCTCTTCCTGATCTATGCAAATTTATCTTCAGCTAGTATACTTTGGCCAAGATCCTGTGTTGGGCTTTCAGAGTGTAAATTTCTGCATGGAGAGTTACACATTAATTTCGCTTCACAAATCTTGTGCTGAATGTCAGCATTGTGCAATTAATACAAAATGGCAAATGTGCAATTGACGCACAACCAAATGTGCATGTGCATAATTGCATAATGCTCAGTGCACAATCCATGTGGACATGCTTTTGCAACCTTGAACTGAATGCAGAGATTTCACATGGCACAAAAACAACTAACCATTTCCACAGAGGAACCTCTGGATCAGTAAGACAGAATTCCAGTCTTTTATTCCTTTTGTGATCCAAGTAAGGTTGGATACCCTAGGAATCTGGAGCAAAAGAAGTTATTTTCCACTGAAGCAGAATCTAGAAATGGAGGAGAGTTTCACTTTAATTCATTCCTGATCAGGATTAACCACATTATCAAAAGTTCTTCATATTCAGGATCTCAGAATTTGAGATTTAAAAATCTTAGTGCAAGTGGGACCAAAATGGCAGATTCATACATTCAGACCCTAGGCTTTTAGCAATAACTATTAAAACAGAGTTAAGTGAAGCTAAATATTCAGTTCACCAGAACTGTTCTTGATAGGATTTATTAATGACCAGATAAGTAAGGAATGTATTACACTTATACAATATATGATTGCTGCAGCAGAAGTACCGTATACATGGAATTGGAAAAATTCTATGATCCCAACACAAGAAGATTGGATATTGAAATTACTGGACATGGCTGAGATGGATAAATGGATGATATTAAAAGATCACTCTCTTATAGAATATAAGAAGCAAGGGGAAAGGGTTGTTTCTACTGAGTTGTGCCAGAGGTTGCTGGGGTAGATAGTGGTTGGTGGGATGTTGGGGGGTTTACATATAGTGTTATATTATTTTTATTGTCTTCGTCTCTAATTATGTATATTTAATGTTCTGCCCTTTGGTGGATGGGGCATTACAAATAAACTTTACTATCTATCTATCTATCTATCTATCTATCTATCTATCTATCTATCTTTCTACCTACCAACTTTGGTGGTTGCATGTAAAAGTTAAGAAATTTTGGAAATCTATACATATAGAAATTGAGAAAAAATAAAAATTAGAATGCAGATAACACTGGAAATTTATCTTCTAGGAACAGTCAAAGATAATTTAGAAAAGAGACAGGGGAAAATTATATTTCAGATGATTGCAGCTAAGCAAATTATATTATCTCAGAAATAGAAGCAAAATACACTCCCAGCAATAAATAACTGGGTGATAAAATTGATTGATACGATGTTGATGGATAAACTAACACGCCTAATTAAAGAGAAGACTGTAGATAAATTTGAGAAAGACTGGGACATGGTAATATCTTATTTGAAGAATGAATGGGATGAAATGGTGACAGCAAATTTAAAGAAATGATGATAAATATGAGATATAACAATTATGGAAGAGAAAAGACTACAATGTTACAAAGCTAGGCTATCTCTAAATATACGTAACATCAAAATAGAATTTGTATATAAGATAAGAAATTCTTCAATGTATATGGGATAAGGTCAGTGCTTTAAACATGGAAAAAATACACATGAAATTTATAAATTGTTTTTATACGAAGTTTGGTTAAGGAGGAAGTCAATGTGGAATGTAATGAGTCGTGAATGAATGTTATGTATTGACTGTTTGTGTTTTTAACAATGAAAAATTTAAAAAAGAAAACTGGGACAGCTGATCCTAGCTTTTCTGTCCTTCTTTGTTAATAACTTTTGGCTTCTTGACCAAACTCTGATGTTTTTTGGTCACACGTATCCTGATTTTCATCTGTGAAATACTGGAGCTAGAAACAAAACGGCATCTTGACTCTTACCTGCTCACTGTGTACTATCAAAAAATAAACCTGATTTTCTTGCTCCCCTCTGATGAAATATGCTAATACAGAACGAAGGAAGTGGGAGTCAATAGATACATAGCTTTTAATTTCCCATTCCAGGCAGACAATAGAAGGAAGATCAGTATGTCAGATTGTTGCTTCCATTCCCAGCTATTGTGCAAATATAATAGTACTGTCCAAATCATCTGTAAACTGGCATAAAAGAATTATTATGCATAAAAGAAGCATTCTATAGTTTCCATGGAAGCACTTTTAATTCCTTTTTTACAGGTACGTGCAAAAGTCATCGTTTCAAAAGGGTAGATTTGGGAGGCACTGATGAAAGGGGGCTAAAGAATGCCCAGACAGAGTCAATCCCATGGTTCCTTCCAGATGTGCTGGACTATAAACCCCATTATTCCAGGCAATGTGGCCTGGGAATGATAGGATTCTAATCCAGTTGCAGGCTACTAGGATGAGAAAAGCTGTCCTGTTTCTAGCGCTTCTGCACCAATAACTATGCAGATTTACTCAAATGCCGTTGAAATGTACTTCCATGTAAATGGTTATAGCTTTGCAGTCTGACCACATAAGCCTAAATGCAATTATTAATCCTGGCGAGAGTAGGCTTACTGAATCAATTAGATCTAACCTCTGCAAGTCTGGCTTAAATGTGATTGATGCACTTGTCTGACTTGATTTGGGTGGTAGGCCTTCTAGAAATCCATATTTTCCAGTGTTTCACACATGAGCACCGGGACACGTGGGGCCAAAAAACATCAAAGGCCATTTCTACACTACATTGTAGTGCTATTTTTCCACTTTCAACATCCTATGGAATTCTAGGATTTGTAGTTTGGTGAAGCCCAAGAGCTCTCTGGCTGAGAATTCTAAAGGCCCCTCCTTCAACTGCAAACCTGAGGATTCCATAGGATGTTGAAAGTGGAATAAGAGCACTATAACAGTGTAGTGCGAAAGTGGCCAGGGTGTGGTCAAAATGGCGAAAGACCACACAAACTAGGAGATGCTGCAGCAGTTTGTTTTTGCCTGAACCTACTGGGAAGGGAAAAATTCCATCCCTAACTCAATTTGCAGCAACTGAAGTAAGCTGAGCACAAAGGGGGAAATTGGGAGTTAAGGAGAGACGCTGGGACATTTTAAAAGCAGCTGAAAAAGTAGGGTGACAGAGGAGTAATTGGGACAGTCCCTGATAAATTGGGGAAAATGGGAGCACACAAGCCAAATGATGAATTGATTTCTAAAACTGAATTATTGGTATCTTTTAGTGGAAGGGAGTAGACTGCTGCTCAGGAAGAGCATAAAAAGACCACTGACACCCCTGAGGCACTATGAAATATTTAGAATTCTCAGCCAGAGGGCACTAGTGCCTCACCAAACTACAAATTCCAGGATCCCACACGATGTAGCCATAGCGTTTAAAGCAGAATCATAGTGCTACAACCGTGTAGTGTGAAAAGACCCCACTGAGATACCAATTGAACTATTTCCTCCTGATGAAGAAGCTGTTGTTTTGTAGACCACTGTTTTATCTATACCAAACCAGAGGAAGGCTGGGAAACACAAAGGCTGAACAAACCTGTCTGAAGGCATTTGCTACTGAGTCCTTTACACGGCACCCCTGTATCTGTTTCTCGCAACCTGCGCCTATTGCAAATGTGTGATTTTACACTCTGTCAGAAGCATTTATCAGGCTCAAGCTGCAAAAGACGTTGATCTGAAAAGAAAGGCTGAGGAGAAAGAGGACAGACGGCTCTGCAACTTCAGAAAGGAAATCTTTATCTGTTGCTTATGTGTTGCATAAACTCTGGGGACTGCAGCTAAGGGCCCTTTCACACTGCAAAATTATAACACTATGATTCCATTGTAGCTGCCATGATTGCATCCTGTGGAATTCTGGGATTTGTAGTCCAGGGAAGCACCAGAGCTCCCTGCCTGAGAATTCTAAATATCCCTCCCTAAACTGCAAATGGAGACCCAGCGTTCTGTAGATGCTTGAGCATGGGACTATGATGCTAGAGACCAGGGTTCAATTCTTCACTCAGCCATGGAAACCCACTGGGTGACTTTGGTCATGTCACACGCTCTCAGCCCCCAGAAAACTCCATGATAGATTCGTCTTAAGGTTACCATAAGTCGGAAACAACTTGAAGGCACACAACAACAACAAACTGCAAATCCCAGGATTCCATTGGGTGGAACCAGGTATCCTTTTACAGTACAGCACTATGAATCTACTTTAACTGCCATGGGAATATCCTGTAGAATCCTGAAGTCTGCAGTTTAAGGAAGGGTATTTAGGTCTGGAAGAGTCAGAATTTGGAATTGTTCCTTTTTTGGGCGTTAGCTGGAATTTTACTCCCTGCTAGAGTAAAGATGTTTTCTTCCTACAGGGAGTTTCTGGTCTGGTTTGGTGCAGAAACAATTTTTTAAACTCTTCTCTTTCTCTCCCTACAGCCTGAAATGATAAGATCTCCGTTACCACCTGAATCTGCTCCCTGTGTAGATCCAACCTAAAAAGATGGCAGTTCTCTATTGCAAAATCTATTTGTAATAATGTGCATCGAGTTGTATTTGGTTCCCATGTCCTCATCTCAAGGCAACACACATGTGCAATTTGCCAGGTTGTACTCAGTGGACAAATTCTCCGGTGGAGGCATTTCTCATTTTATCCCCACAAGCTACACTACAATGTTGCCTGTCTCCCCATAGCTACTTCCAATATGGCCAAAAAAAAAAAAAAAAGCTACAGTGAGATCAGAATTTGGAGAGCTCCAGCGTGCATACAGAAATATACAAAGGCCACTTTGGATTCTGACCTATTTGGGTCTCTCAGTGTTTGAATTTTTTAAAAACCTACTCAGTCTCTCACCATTTTTTTTTTTTACAGCTGCTTTATTTTTATCTCATTTTGACTGTTTTTAGCTGTGGTAAACCTGCCAGAGTGAGGAGTGATGCAAAACCGGCGCAAGAGCAAGATACACACACCAAGAAAGAGAGGGAGGGAAAGTTTTGCATGTTGGAAATCACATTGTCCTCCCACTCCAGTCCACCCCAGTGTTCTTTCCCTTTCCCTCTGTTTATTTTCTTCTGTCCTCCCATTTCTCTTTCTCACTAGCTTTTCTCTCTCCATCTTGGCCTTTATTAATCCTCCCCCTCTGCTTACTCTCCCTGCTCCTTCTCTCACCCTCTCTTTTAATTATTTGAAGAGTCCAGGGATTCTGCAAAGAGAAGCATTGGATGGGGATGCCTGGAGGCTTTGGGGCCAGAGCCTGAGAGAGAACAGCAGTAGACAGAGCTGCCTAGAGGCTCCCATTCAGAAGAGCGAAGGGCTCTAAGTGTTTCACTGGAGTGTAGTAGCTGAAGGATCTTTGGTAGAGATATTTTAAGTGCCAGTGATGTAGACTCAAGTCAATAGACTCAGACTCCAGTCGGACTTAAGTCGGTTCAGTGACTTGACTCAGACTCGACTCGGTCATAAATGATGCCCTGACTCAGCTTGACTTGAGACTTGTCTATTTTTAATAACATAACACATTCATCCAGAAACCTTACGACTTTGAAGAACGCCATCATCTCTTTTTGCCTACTGGTCACAGGACAAGCTCTCTCAAGCCCAAAGTGTGGGTGCACTTCTCACAGGGGATCAGCAAATGGGTTAGGCAACGGGCTTGAGGTCTGCTCAGCAGCCTGTCCCTACTGCCTATCGGAGGAGTCTTCTAAAACATGTCCTAAGAGCAAAAGACAAGACTCGCCCCCAGAGTGCAGGGTGCACTTCTCAGAGGCCAACAGCAAATGCGTTGGGCAATGGGCTTGAGGAGGAAGATCCTTCCTTCTAAATCTTTTGACTCTTCAGTAATGGGGAGTAAGATAGGATCCTATTCCCCACTTCCAAAGCTGCAGATGGCAAAATTGCAAACATGGAGACCCAACTCTGCTTAAATTGTTAAAACTGAATTTATTTCATGCTATCCAATAATTCTGGAATTTTAGTTGGGGTATAAAGTTGGCTTCCAGACTTGAAATTTGACTTGAAAGTATCTTCAAGGACTTGAGACTTGACTTGAGACTTGGAGTAAAAGACTGTTTGAGACTTGTAGTAAAAGACTGCATCACCAAACTACACATCCCAGGATCCATGGAATATAACCTTGGCATTTAAAGTACAGTCCTCCCTCCACATTTGCATGTTTGACCTTTGTAAATTTGATTATTTGCAAGGTGCACGCATGCCTTCCCCCCACCCCATTCTCCTCCTCGCTTTCCCTTGCCTTTTGCCAGACACAGCGAAGGAAGGCAAGCACCCAGACGGAAGGGAGGGAAGGCTTGTGCAAGCCTTCCTTCTTCCCTCCAGAAACCCCCCTCCCATTCTCTTGGCTCTGACCCTAGTGCTTTTTATTTAAACAGTATCCTTTGCATGGTGTTTGGTGCTTAGTATTTCATGCTTAATTATCTCACCAGGAAGTGCTCCTTGTAACATCAGCAAGACCACTTCCTGTGGCATCACAAGAGATCATCTCTGAGCCTCAGGCTTTGATCTGAAAATCCCAAGACCTGGCAACCCATTTGGAATGTTCTCCCTGATGTGCCAAAGTAACTTGGCTAGCTTTGGACAGTATAAACTTTGACTTGGGTGAACGAGACGGGTGTGACTTACTACTTGGCCAAAAGCAGGAAAACGGCACTGGCCAGCCTTGGCCAAAGGGGAACCAAGGCGTGGATTAGCTTCCTTTTCACACTCATTCCTGCAGCTGACCTCTCTGGGCCTCATTCCCTGGTCCTAATTCAAGAGGTGGCCAAGTGTTCCCATCTGAAGTGGTTCCAACATCTTTCCAAAGGGCATTCAGAAACTACAGTGCAGAAGGAACTCTTTTGGACCAGGGAATTTATGCTGCCTCGCTGCAAATTGAGTTCCATCCCCCCAAAATGTCCTCATTGACAATATTTCTTCTTGTCCAAGCTTTTGTGCTCTTCAATGTAGTGAACCTGGGAGAAGCATATTGCTGCAGCCTGGTCACACTGGCAGACGTGCCTTTTGCAAGGATCGTTGTCACCTTGAAGGGGAAAAAGGCAGAGAAAAAGGAAGGGACTGAGTCACCCCAGAAACCAGATCTTTTCCCTTCACAGACTTCTGCCCCACAAAGCTGTCTTGAGCAAGCATTAAGGTAAGGCTGGGAAACCACTGGACCTCATTTTTGGCCTACAGCTCCCATCACCCCTGCCCATTATGGCTAAGAATAAGATAATTGTAGGAGTTGTGGTCCAAAAGACCTGGAAGGCCAATGGTTGCTGCCGCTCTGTTTTAGAGCTTCTTGTGTATTTTCCTCCTTGGGGAATGACAAGGGAATTGAATGAAATAATGCAGATATCAGAACCGCTTTGAAGCTATCATAAGAACAGAGAGAAGTATCCGAAAGGGGAAAGCTGAGCCACGTTTCAGCAACCCATCCTCCTATTAATATCTCATGTTACATGCATACAATCTGTTTCCATTCCATTAACTCTAGAACTTCAGCTGCATGTTGTTTTGGATGTTTTGGAAAGGAAAAGAATGCTCAGCAGGTTTCGCCTTGTAGCAAGAGGTGCCTGCCATTCATGTGGTCACAGGACCGTAGTCCCTATGACTTTTGCTGTTATTCAGAAGGGGCACGTCATAAATATGGGTTCGTAGCCCATTCCTCTAGCCAGCAGCAGCGACTGATCTTTTTCAACAGAGGAAGCAATTTCCACTGGCAGATCAAACCACCCACCTGTGATTTGAAATGACACCTGAAAAGTATTGTGTCAGTGTGCATGCCTTGTAAACAAGATACTTTTAAAAAAAAATCATATCCCAATGGTGTTGTGGATTGGATCAACGTGAGCTAGAGAGTGCAACAGGTGGACCTTGGCAAAGGCAGAAAACCTTTCTGACTCCAGAAATGGAGTGGATAAAAAAAACTGAAAAATCATCCAACTGAAGAAGCAGTCTCTAGTCCACAAAGCCAGAGCCAGGGAATGAGCAATGGTCAGGGTTTGGTGAGATGCTATGGCTTCCTTGGAGCAGCCTATTCCACTTCCACAGATTCAGGCATCTATGAATAGGACATTTGCAATCAAATAATTTCTATGGAAATGAAAATCAAAGGAGAGACAGGGTGACAAGATGTAGCAAAAGCAGTCAGGGGTTACAATGTGAAGTCTGACTGAACAATATCAATCAGACTTCAGCAAAAACCTTTCAACATGACTGTAATCCAGTATGTTATAGATCACAGACAAGCTTTTTGTTGTTCTGTAGAACATGAGAAATCATTGTTTGCTTTCAAAGAAATGGGTGTCCCACAACGTTTGCTTTCAAAGAAAGGGGCGTCCCACAACATCTGATTGTTCTGCTGCTTAACCTCCACTTCACACAAAAGGCCACTGTTGGGACTCCGTATGAAGAACACAATGGTTTCCTGTCAGCAAGAGGACCAGACAAGGCTGTATTTTATCACCCTATAGCATTAATTAATATGCAGAACAGGATTAGTCTATTAGAAAGAGGGATAAGACTCAGAAGAAAGAGATGAGAAAATTGGGGGAAGAAACATCAACAATTTGAAATACGCAGATTACACTGTATTAGTTGCAACAACACACAACTCTCACACAATTGCCCTAAAAATAGGAAATGTTGGCTTTCCATATGTTTCGGAGTATAATTACCAGAAGCCTTGGGTATTATGGAGAATAACAACTATGGGAGCCAATCCTTTCCCAACCCTGGCATTTAGTAGTACACCTGGAATCTGAGCTGCCTGTATTGATTGATTGATTGATTGATTTTATTTGTTGGACACCTTTCCCCCAGAACTGGGATCCAAGGAGGCTTCCAACATAATGGCTTCCATCTGGAAACCAAGATGGCAGAACTTTGAGTCTCCGTGAGGAAGAAGCTGGAGGACTCAACCAGCTTACTTACTTGCACAGGTGATGTCGGTCCCAGAGCAGGTGTAGGAATAGATCTCAATATAGAGATTATGAAGAAATGTATAGCAATTTGGGATGTCACTGGCAGATCCATAGCAATCATCGTGGATTTGACAACACCTGCAGAGAAACAGTCAGTGCTCTAACCACTGGACTGCAAATCCTCAATTTGTTACATGGGAGAGGCTCTAAAATCACAACATTTTACAATCTAAAATCACAAAATCATTTAATACCATAGTCTTCTCAACTGGGGTTTCACAACAGAACTGGACACAAGCAGCTATAGTCCAAGAAAAAAAAATCATGCTCTGGTCACAAGGGTCACAATCAGTAGCAGTTGGGGGAGGCAGTGAATCTGCTCTGGATTTTAGTCTGAACTTTAAATTACTTGCCCAAGTTGCTGAACTGTATTGCCCTCCCCCCAAAAAAAAGGTTCAGCACTTTGGGCTAAAGTCTTTAGTTGATTTACTGCCCCACTCACAAGAAAGCCTAGCCAGTGATCACAGGTACATCGCTATCGGTGAGAGCATCACCTTGCTTTGAAATGCCAAGTAGCAACTTGCATGAATCTAGATGTGACATATGATCAATGGAACAGGGAGGGAGAAGGGAAACTTAGAATATTTTAGGAAAGAATTTGGAAGCAAACCTGGGAATACACAAGTAAAATTAAAGCAAATAAAAAGAATGGGAAGCTCACAATACTTCCAGAGACTTTTCCTCCTTCTTGATGAGCCCTTAAGAAAAATTTGGGTGGAGAGTATTTGTGTAGTTTCTAGCTTATTTTTCTAGCCATGCCCACCTTTTAACTGTTTCCTTGGCAATATAGACCCCCTCTCTCACAAAAAAACCCACCAACGCTCAAAGCAGCTCATCTGGAAGAAGAGAAGCTAGCTGAAATCCAACATACCAGTTATTTGACAGCTTCCAACAAGAATTGGTTCACCTTTGTGTATCTACCCGTGCCGCTTGGGTAAATCCAGCTGTCGCATCAGGATAGCAATGGCATTTTGAATTCTATTCCTGATCATTTTTAATCACGCTGAAACTTCCTGAACATGCCAGCTGAGTTTCTGCTACAGTAAGCTTCTATTAGAAGTGTCGGGTGAGACAAGACTGTCAGGTGTACAAATGAGAGCTGGGAGGAACTTAGCAATTTGAAGTTGGTTTGGGGCTTTGAACGCCTTTGCCTCCTCCCCACCCTCTGTGGGTTTCGACTCATTTCAAATTCCCAAGCGAAGTTGCCTTATGGAGGTTCAGATTTTAATTAATCCCAAACCAATCCAGGCTGCTGTCTCCATGCCCTGGAATCAGTCTGTCCTGAAACAGATGTCATTGCCTTGGCTTTCTTCTTGTAAGACTTGCAGCTTGCTTCAGAGTAACACAAAATATTGGATACACATGAAACCCCAAAAAGCATCTGGTGGGTCCAAAGAAAAAAAAAAATCCAGAAGGTATCATAAGCAAACAACATGACTGGGCCAACTACAACATCACAAAGTAAATGAGCAAGTTTTGGATTTCGCCAGAACATATCATCACATCTGGTCTAACGAAGAATTTGGGAGAATTCCAATGCTTGTTCACAGTAGCCAATAATGGACAATTGAAACTCATGGCATGCGGAGTTGACAATCAGGTAGGAACTAACAAGTTTGCATTCTGCCTAAATACTAAATGAAAGTATTGATTCCATTCAAGTCAGCTATGTATTATGCTGTAAAATTCATGAATGACATTATGCACACATTTCTTTCTTCATGAACGGCCCATACTCCAAAATACAGGATTTGGGGGATCTTGTTCAGTCAATATTAAAGGAAACACTTTCCACCCCTCAAATAGGGGACATCTCTTACAATAAGGGATACCTGGAAGCCCTAGGAGGAACAAGCTTTGTGTCCTCCGAATAAGAGCACTTTTCAAAGGCAGCCCCACGTACAATGCATTACAGTAATCTAGACGGGATGTAACCAAGGCGTGTACCACAATGGCCCAGTTTGAATTCTCCAGGGACAGTGCAGTTGGTGCACTAAATTTAACTGTGAAATGCACTCCTGGTCACTGCTGAAACCTGGGCCTCCACACTAGGAGCTGAATCTAGGTGGCGCAGCAGTTAAATGCCGGTTCTGCAGCCACAACATTGTGAGTTCGATCCTGCTGGGCTCCAGGTTGACTCAGCCTTCCATCCTTCTGCAGGTCAGTAAAATGAGTACCCAGTTTGTTGGGGGCAATTAGCTAAAAGCACATTGTAAACTGCTTAGGGAGTGCTTTGCACTGATAAGTGGTATAGAAATATAACTGCTATTGCTACTGTTGCTATTACTACTGTAACTGCTAGGAGGGTCCCCTAACTGCGAACCTGTGTTTTCAGAGAGAGCATAAGCCTGTCTAACACAGGTTGAATCTCTGTTCCTCGATCTGTCTTTTGACTGACCGGGAGCACCTCTGTCTTGTCTGGATTACTGCTATTTGCTGGTATATAAGACTCACTTTTTCCCCTGAAAAATACTGTTTGAAAATGGGGTGCATCTTATACACAGATAGTATTTGCTGATGTATAAATGGGGCACGTCTTATATGCTGGTGCATCTTATATGCCGACGAATACGGTAAGCTTCTGTTTGTTTACCCTCATCCAGTTCATTACAGATGCCATCAAAGAAGGTATGAGGCAACCAAAGATATGAGCAAGAAAAGCTAGACTTGGGGAAAGCTTCTGTACCCAGGATGCAAACTCACCAACATCGACACATTCTCTTCAAAATCTGAATGAAGACTTAATAGAAAGCCTTGGGACTCATTTTCATACATCTCTGCAGGTATCACTAAGACGGTTGAAGTCTCTGAGTTTCTCTCCCACTGCTTGAGGCAAAATGCGATATGGCTTCTAATAGTCACTAACCTGTCAAGGTCATCCACGGGTGTTCCCGAGCCTCCGAGGCTGCAGTAACAACTGTAATGATTGTACTGCGTCAGCGGTTTGCTCTTCGGATGGGCGCATTGGATCGGAATTGCCACAGGGCCCTTGGCGCAGGGGAGGATGTGACGGTGCTGGCTGTGAAAGGAAAGACTGTGCGTGAAAGGTCCTTAAGCAGCAGGTTGCTCAATCTGCTTGGGGCCTCTAAAGCATCAAAAGGATATGGAGAGGAAGAAGAGGGAGCAATCTTTGAGATTTCATGTTGTGCTTGTGTGCCTTCAAGTCATTTCTGACTTTTGGCAACCCTAAGGGGAACCTATCAGAGTTTTCTTGGCAAGGGGTTTTGCCTTTGCCTTTCTCTGAAGCTGAGAGAATGTGACTTGCTCAGGGTCACCCCATGAGTTATCATTCCCCAGCAGGATTTAAAACTCTGTTTCCAGAGTCATAGTCCAACATTCAAACTATTACACCATGCTGGCTGTCTTTAAGGCTACCTGGTTTATTTTAGAATGAGCTTCCCCAAATTTCTATCCCCTTCCTCCAATGCACTGATGGAGTATAATATTAAAGCCACAGGTATTTAGACACAGTTACCAGCTTTAAGGGTGGGAATCAGAGTTTGAAAGGGGATCCAAAGAGATGCAAATTGTGACCCTGGCCGTAAACTTTCCAAGAGTGATTTTCCTTGGAGTAGGAAAATTTTCTGAGAATTAATTTTGTTACAAATGCAGCTATGACCGTTCTTCATTACACTGTTATAATGCTATTATTCCACTTTCAATATACTCTGGAATTCTGGAGGTTGTAGTTTACTGAGGCCAAAGGGCTCTCCGGCTGAGAATTCTAAATACCTCTCCCTAAACTGCAAACCCCAGGATTCCATAGGAGGTTGAAAGGGGAATCTCTTTCCCCACTTTTATTTCTCATAGTAATAGAGGGACTAATTTTACAGATTAAAGGAAATGGTAAGATTAGAGGAATTAGATTGCAAGATAGAGAATTTAAGATCAAAGCGTTTGCGGATGATTTGGCAATAACTTTGGAGTATCAAGATAGGGATTTAAATGTTTTAAATAATATTTTAAATAATTTTGGTAAATATTCTGGTTTAAAGATTAGCAAAGAAAAAACAATGATATTGACAAAAAATATGACCGAATTGGAAAAAATAAAAGTGGGGAAGAGTACAGGTTATACACTGATGTCGAAAGTGAAATATCTGGGAATTACATTCACGAATAGAGTATCTGATTTATTTAAAAACAATTATTTGAAAGTATGGAATTCAATAGCAAAAGATTTAAAGAATTGGGGCAATTTAAAATTATCTTGGTTGGGGAAAACAGAAGTAGTAAAGATGGCGGTACTTCCAAAGATGCTATATTTATTTCAAACTATCCCAGTAATTCAAAACGAAAAGGTTATAAATGATTGGCGAAAAGAAATTAGTAAATTTATTTGGGGAGGGAGAAAACCAAGAGTTAAAATGAAAATTTTAGAAGACGCAAAGGAAAGAGGGGGATTGGCATTACCAAATTTGATATTATGTTATCGGGCGTGTGCATTAAATTGTATTCAAAATTGGATTAAATTGGAAGATACGAAGTTATTGAGGATAGAAGGGGATGGACTGGGGCAAGGTTGGCACTATTATTTATGGTATAACAAAGGGAGAAATAGTAAAGAATTTAATAGTCATTATTTAAGGAAAGCCCTATTTAAAGTATGGGGAAAATATTTTATAAGATCTTGTGGAAATACCCCGAAGTGGGTATCTCCGCAAGAAGCATATTATAAGAAGGAAAATATTTTATTTGATAGATGGATAAGATATAGAGATATAGTGACAATAGGACAAAAGCGAGTTCAAATTAAATCCCAGCAAGAATTAAACGATGCTGGGATAAAATGTCATTGGCTTCTATATAGACAGATGAGAGAAAAATTAAAGAATGATATCAAAATTAGTGATTATCAAATAAAAGAAGAAGAATTAAATGAGATTTTATGCTCATATAAGCCCAGGATCATCTCCTGTATTTATAAAGTTTTGTTAAAATGGTACACTGAAGGGGAAGTAATTAAATCGTCTATGATAAAGTGGGCCCAAAATTTTTCACATCCAATTCCACTAGAAAGTTGGGAAAGACTTTGGACCAAAGTTATTGAATATACAGCATGCCAAGATATTAAAGAAAATGTGTATAAAATGTATTTGCGTTGGTATCTAACCCCCCAGAAATTAGCTAAAATGACAAATAAGTGTTCTAATAAGTGTCGGAAGTGTGCTGTGGAGGTGGGCTCTCTATACCATATGTGGCGGTCGTGTAAAATAGTACAGGGTTACTGGAAACAGATCCATAGACAAATTGAATTAATTTTGGGTATAAAATTTAATATGTCCCCAGAAATGTATATGTTATCGATGTGGGAGAATAACTTGGGAAAAAAAAGTGGGTAAGCAATTGTTTTATATGACAACAGCTGCAAGGATAGTTATAGCTTCTAAGTGGAAGGATAATAAGATGCCATCGATAGAAGATTGGGATATGAAATTGATTGATATAATTCAAATGGATAGATTAACTTGTTTGTTACGGGGAGAGAGTAAAGAAAATTTTGTGAAACAATGGGGAAAAACGTTACAATATCTCAAAAATTCATGGTATAATAGCGAAATGGTAAAAATAGATTTTTGAACAATATTTGGGGATTAGGAGGTATAGTGGAAAGAGGAATGTCACCAATTGAAATTAAGTTAAAGAATATCTGACTCTCAGATCGAAGTTGGAAGTAGGAGGAAAATGGATTTGAATTAACAAGAATTTAGAGTTTATGTAAGTTTTAAATAATTTAAGTCTAATGAAACTGTCATGTAAATTTGTTGGTAAGTCATGTAATTTGTATCGTTATGTAATTTGTGTTGGTGTGTTAGTGTATATGTATTATAAGAATAAAGTTTATTTAAAAAAAAAAGAAAGAAAGGGGAATAATAGCACTATAAGAGTGTAGGGCGGAAATGGTCAATAAGTAATGCATCAAGTTCCTTTCCTTACATCCCAAACTTTGCATAGATCATTGTGGCCAAATCTACCCTCACAAGGAAAGGGCACAGCTGCCAAAGCTGGGCAAAGGCACCCCTGACTGCAGAAGCCACCTGAGTCTGCATGCAGTATAAAATTAAAGGGGAAAGGTATTCTTACTTGCCGTGAGCAGAACTAAGAGGCAGAGGAGAAGGAACATCTTCCAGGATGAATGCTATGAAGCCGGACATATACATATACATATACATATACGTATGCATGCTTGCATGTATGCTCAGGTTAACAGAAAGTCTGTCCTGCACCAAGGTCAATGCTGCCTAGTGAAGGGAGTTCTAGTGTTCTAGACTTTTACCAGAGCAAATGAAAAGAAAATATGAGCAAGATATCAAGATGTTACCTTGGCAGCCTTCAACATTTCAGGTCCAGAAGCAGACATAAAGTAAGTTCAACCAATAGTGCATTCTGGGTTAATGTTTTTAAAAAATACCACCGGGGAGCATTTGGTGTCAGAAGAAATTCTAAGTTCAGCAGGGTCAAACCATGAGGTAAAAATGTAGAACCTCTGGTGGGAAAATATGGGAGGGTTACATCGATTCATACAATAGAAAGGGATCCCAAAGGTCACCTTGGGCCCTTCCGCACTACACAATTGTAGCACTATGATGCCACTTTAATTGCCATTGCGGCATTCTGTGGATTTCTGGGATCTGTAGTTTGTTGAGGCACTAGAGGTCTCTGGCTGAGAATTCTAAAAGCACCTTCCTAAACTGCAAATCCCAGGATTCCACTGGATGGAACCATGCCAGTGAAAGTGGAATCATAGTGCTGGAATTGTACAGTATAGAAAGGTCCCTACTCAAACCCTTTGCCAGTACAGGAATCTACAGTTAAATATGAGATCATCCAGATCCCCTGTAAAATTCACTACATGAGAGATGGGGTGGTTGACTGCACAACGAGAGTTTCAAATGGAAGCCAGAGTTTAGAAAAGTTACTTTTTAAGGTACAATTCCCAGACAAGAATTCTGACAGACAGGATGACTGGTTTGAGCAATGGACTAGGACAGTAGGAGACCAGGGTTTGAATCCCCACTTAGCTAGGTGATCTTGGGCAAGTCACACACTCTCAGCCTCAGAGGAAGGCAAAGGTTAAACCCCCTTTGAACAAATCTTGCAAGAAAACCCCATAACATGGTCATCATAAGTCAGAAACAACTTGAAGTCACACAACAGCAACAAACCCAATAAAATAATTTTTTTCCCAAAGCATCATCAGGTTATATATAACTTCACGGGAAGAACTAAGAACTTGCTCTCCTTTGAGGTTACGGAAGTAAAAAATGAAATAATTTCGGATAGGGAAAAGACCACCTGTGGCAACACAGAGGTTGATAAGACCAACTTGCTTGCCAGAACTTACCAATATATATTGATAAGCATATGACATAACAGACAGAACTCACTGGTGTGTTCAAGGTTGCTCTGAGAATGGGAGTGCCAATGACCTCCTGAAATGAGTCAGTATAACCAAATACATTTCCCAGATAGCCTCTCTGCACATATGGAAAATTAATCCAGATTTGAATGGTACCCCTAGTCTCTAGCATAATGGAAAGTGAGGCCCTGAAGCCACATGAGCGCTTACAACTGTTTTTATGGTCCCAGAGTCTTCTCTCTTTTCTGGCAAAAGGGGACAGCTATCTTTTTAAAGGATGGATCACCTCTGAAAGAAATGAGCATGCTATAACATCTGATTGTACTGATGCATAACCAACACTCGGCACAAGAGGTCACTATCAGGACACAATATGGACACAATATGGAGAAACAAAATGGTTTCTAATTGGCAAAGGGGTCAGACTAGGGTGTATTTGGTCACTCTGTCTGCTTCATTTATACGCAGAACACAACAGACAGAAAAAAAGATTAGACTTGGAGAAAAGAAGTGAAAATTGGGGCAACAAACATCAACTTGAGATGCAGGAAACCGTATTGCCAACAACAAAGATTTTGAATGACTCCAGTGGGCCCCCCACTTTTGGAGAAGGAGAGAAGGAGAAGAAGAATATATATTGTGTGTGCATGTCTCAGAATTAAAAAGAAATCCACTTAAAGGCAGGAATGTCGCAACTGGTGCCAGGAACTGCTAGAAAATGGTTCAGGACAACAGATATATCTTTAAAAAAACAACAACTGAAATCTACAGCAACAAATACTACAGTTTCCTAAAACTTTTGTCCTTCGGGAGGAGGCGGGGAGAGAGAACTGTGGATGAAGTTGTAGTAGGGTATCAGCTTTGAGAGCTGGCAGATGCTAAGTAGCTGCATTCTGTGTGAAAATTTGCTTCTCTTCTGTAGGAATCTCTAACTTCCAAAATGGTCAAGTTTTCCTAATCTGCACAAATCTTGTGTCAATTCGGAAATACAGTGGACCTCCCATATCCCTGACGGTTCCATTTCAAGATCCCCCCGCAAATGACAAAATGCTCATGCCCCATGTCATTAAATGGCAGCAAAGTGTGCACAGATGCTGCAATGTGTCCACATTCACATCGCTGTCTTTTTATGTATAGGACGTGATGATTCACAATCACTCAAACCTGCATACCCAGAAACCACAGCTACAAACGGTCCACTGTAACACAAAAGGTGTTGCCATAACTATCCTGTGATTCTTTTTCATCCCAAGGAAACAAGATCCTGTAGCAATACCATTTACACTATTTGAGCTAATACCAATGGAGAGATAAATGGTATCTACTTACATTTTATGCAGAGCGTAGTGGACAAGAAGGGTTTTTTTCAGCTGGAGCTTTTGAATAATCTCAGAAAGGAGAAGATCTGAAGACTGTTGGAGGTCCTTCAGATGTGGTTCTGATCTGACAGACGAAGCTGGTGATGGTTTGAGCTGGTTGCTTCAGCAAATATTCTGGAAAGTTCTAAAGCTGTTTAGAGCACTGTCAAGAATACAAAGAAAGGCAGACTCTATATTATCCCAGGATCTAGGACTGACATCATCCTGGGGATTATGCATTGCAAGTGTTGAAACCTTGGCTTTCAGACATTTTGCTCTAGAATGCTCATCACCCTCTAGAATTGGCAGTACTGGAGGAGATGATGGAAAGGATAAATCCCATGAATGAAAGACTCCACACCTCTGATTTAGTTTCTCACACACACATACACATCAGGCAATTCTACTTTCATGGTCATTCATGACATGGAAGGCCTTTCATGATCACCAGTAAGACTTTAGCAGAATGCATTAAGAGCACCTGACAGAAGTGGTTCTCCTTCTGTCTGTACCTGAGGGTCTTTCCATACTACATAACTATTGCACTATGGCCATTTCCACACTACACTGTTATAGCGCTATTATTCCAGTTTCCACATCCTATGGAATCCTGGGGTTTGCAGTTTAGGGAGGGGCCTTTAGAATTCTCAGTCAGAGAGCTCTTGGGCCTCAGGAAACTACAAACCCCAGAATTCCACAGGATGTTGAAAGGGGAATAATAGCACTATAACAGTGTAGTGCAGAAATGGCCCATAAAAGAAGATTTGAACTTGCCACAATTGGTATCACCTCCATCACAGCTGAGCTGCAAGCCTAGCAGATATAAGCAGCCCTCTTCCACTCTCCAAAGGATACCTTGTAGTCAACTTAGGTTTGGCGGTTAAGCTTTGTATTCATTAAACAAACAAACAAAAGAACATTTAAACCTGTCCTTTACTAGACTAAAAGCACACCAGTCCTTGAAATAACAATTTTAGCCTCACCTTAGCTTTTATTTTATTTCACACCCGCCTAGATCTTTATTTATTAATGACCAGAGAAAACTTTCATTATGTCACAAATCAGATTTGGTGCCATCTTACATTCCAACATATCGTTTTCAATTTCTTTAACGAAAATTCTAAATAATAAGCCAAGAATTCTGGTGAGCAATGTGGCAGAAGCCAAAGGTGTGCACAGGAATTGAGTCGTGGGGGACCCTTCATTTTGGGGGTCTTGGGCAAAATGTCCCAGCACACACACATACTCTTTGCCCAGCCAAGCAGCCCAGCTAGTTGGCAGTGCCACCAAGCTATATAGCTTGTATTATTCTGATGGAGAAACCCTATCCTGGGATCTACAATTTTGATATTAAAATATGATTCTGGGTGCCAGAGAGGTCCCCGAAGGGGCACGTAGGCAGGCATGGTCAAAAGACTGAAAACCAGGTCAGGCCAGTAAAATCCCCACTCATGTAGCCCCAGGAAACCTCAAGATGTGTAAACCCACAATAAACAAAGGGTCCTCAGCCCCTGAAAAGCCGACTTGAGGGGATTAGCGTGTCTGCCCCAAGTTGAGCAAATATTCCATCAGACAAGGACCATTTACATGAAGTCACACCAGAAACTAACACAGTCGAAGATCCTGAGACTTTGGCAACACCTTGCAATCCCGTCACACGAAGGAAATTACCATGGTGGAGCTTCATTATTGCTCCAACACTCATTGTTCTCCCCAGGAAAGGATTAATCCTCTGGGTACTTTTTCCCCTGCAAATAGCCCCCGTTTGAGTGGTTCTTTGGATCACCCCCGATCACCCCAGTAGACCGTTGTTCCATCCATTGAGTGGTCCCCTCAGCCCTCTCCGTGCTGAGCCCCACTTCTCCGCTGTTTTTCCCGGACCAAGGACTTCAGGACAAAGGTGCAGTATCACTCCAGCTACACCCCTTCAATATTCCCCTATGCAGTTTCCTCTCTTTTGCTTCTTAATAGGTCTTGAGTGAGTGTGTGAGTGATTGTGTTGCTGCGTGAGACATTTCCTTCAATAAAATCATTTACTGGACATTTTTGTTTGGTTTTTGACTTGGCCTGACCCCGTAAATGCTGGGTAAAAAGACCCCACTAGGTTACCCTGCCTCTCACATTGCTATTGCTTGTGCACTGGCTCGTTTCCATTCCCCATCACGTGGAGCACATTGAGGTGTCCCCCAAGGGACCCCAGAAATCAGGGTAACACTTGTGCAGCATTGCAAAATACAAAGTGCAGTAGTATCACAACGGCTCTGCTAATCCTCCCAGGTTTTCCCCCAGCAATGTCTATGGAAATAGCCCAAATAGTTTACTCTTCCTTTCTCTTCAGGTTTCTGCATATCCCTGCTCCACTTGTAAGATCTTTATGATGCCACTGTCACATAGTGTGGGTGGTGCTCCAAGAAAGCCACATGGGGTTGGAGACCTATGTCCTTAAATATCGCATTCAGCCCACACTCACAAAATGGCTCCTGCTGGAAGCTCATAAACTCCAATCCTCCTTCTTCAGCTACAAGGATTAGGCCATCTGTGGGACAGCATAACTAGACCTAAAGGTGCCTTTCTGCATTACGGAATCATACAGCACTAGGATTCCATTTTCACAGCCATGACTGCATCCTATGGAATCCAGGGATATGTAGTTCGGGGAGGTACTAAAGCTCTTCAGCTGAAAATTCTAAATAATCCTGCCTGAACCGCAAATCCCAGGGGCCCTTTCACATCACACAGTTATAGTACTTTGAATCCACTTTATCTGCCACGGCTGCATCCTATGAAATCCTAGGGTTTATAGTTTGTACCGGCTGGCTGAAAATTCAAAATACCCCTTCCTAACTGCAAATCCCAGGATTACAAAGGACAGAGTCATGGAAGTTAAAGTGGCACCACAGCAGCATCATTGTGCAATGTGGAAGGGCCTCCGTAGTCTCATGGGGTATAGCTTCTTCTTTGGTCTTATTTCGGCACATTTTTTGAAGATAGAAACATGTGCTCTGCGTAATTTATGAAGGTGAAAAGTGTGTTAATTTTACAGAGAAATACATGGATAAGTCAACTGGGATCAATACTTTCATTTGGTATTTAGGCAGAATGCAAAGTTGTTAATAGCAATTTCCAGACTATCAATCCTGCACATAATTAAGCTCAGCTGCCCAATGTTGCTATTTGGAAAACCTGGCAACACAGGTTGCAGCTTCTTTGCCACTCCAAAGCTTGTCATCCTACATTATCCCACCCAGCTGGTCCAATTAAAAAGGGATCATACAACTCATTCTGGAGTTCATTTTAGTCACTAATGTAAAAACAAACAATAACTTCCACAAAAACTTTGAATTATTTGAAATATCAATGGAACTCTAATCAACCTCGCAACCTTCTGCCTACAGTCAGCCCTCCACATTTGCAGGTTTCCTTGTCACGGTTTTATTTGCAAGTACTTCTTTTTTGGGGGGGGAACCTTCCATCTCAGTGGCTCAAATCAGACCTTGCACGTCTTTAAAAACCCATCTCTGGTGGTCGTCCTCCTCCTCCACCAGCCACTGCCTAGCCAGCTAAGGATGGCTCACAGCCTGATTTCTCAGCACCCTAAGCCCTCTCCTCATGTCCCCCAAACACCCAATGAAAGAAAATGGGCAGGGCAGAAAGAAAGTATAGGGTCACCATGCCCAACCCCGTTCCCTGACCTGGTTTGGATCCTGGGTGCCTGTTCTCCCCACTGTGCTTCAGCCCCCTTCCCACAGACACACACACATTATGATATTTCCAGTTTTTCCACTTTTGTGCAGGCCCTGCACACTTAATCCTAGCAAACGTGGAGGGTCAACTGCAGTTCTCACAGAGGACAAGGGCAATTTGGTAGCCTCCAGATGATGTTGGAATCCAACTCCCATCTACAGGAAGAGCTTGATGGCATTCCAGCAACCTCCATAGGGCTCCAAATTGCCCACTCTACTCTAGCTACTCTGTCTTGCAAAAACAGACACCGAGAACTTATTTCTTTTTGGCTCCAGCTTTCGCTGGCTCTTTCTGTGTTTTTTTTCTCCACACTTTTTTTTCCTCCATCTTTTTTTCCCCCCAGATATAAAATGGCTGCAAGCTGGTTCTGTGACTTTATCGATTTTTTCTGTACAGCACTTGGATATGGGCAGTCTTAAATAATAAATGAGTATCTCTACTCATCATCTGGCAGTAGCTTGAAATTTTTTCATTCCTCTTTCACCTAGAGAAGGCCTCACTACAACAGAGGCTGCAGCGTGCCCATTTTAGATTTTGAAAGATCTGGAGTGTTTCAGGCGAAAGACTGCACTCCAGTGGCTGCAGAAGAAAATGAATTCCAGCTACCCAACAATCCTCTTTACAGGGTTTAAGAGCTATTTTACATTGGTCCAATTCAAAAGAACAACACTGGAGGCATTGCCTTCATTAGGTTCAACTAAATAGCTAAATTGTGGGCAAGCTTTTGAGAACTCCAACTCTCTTCAACAAAACAGGCAGAGAGGTGCAAAAGTCGATTGGAATTGCTCTAAATGACATTTTTATTATGAACTTCCAATTTTGGACAAACTGGGAAGAAATCACATTTTTAGCAGGGTATCTTGCCCATCACGTCCCAGGGGACAACGCTGGCTCTCAGATTCACTTAAATTGTCCACTTTTGGGCCATTTCCACACTACACTGCTAAAGTGCTATTATTCCACTTCCAACATCCTGTGAAATCCTGGGATTTGCAGGTTTTGGAGGGGCACTTAGACTTCTCAGCCTGGGAGCTCTTTGGCCTCCGGAAACTGCAAATGCGAGAACTCCACACAATGTTGAAAGTGGAATAATAGCACTATAACAGTGTAGGGTGGAAATGATCTAAGTGGGGGATGCTGACCAACACCCCCTAGACCCAACACGAGCTGCGCTAATAGCCTCACAGAAAGCCCAAATCCCTCCATTTTCCTCTGCAGTCCCTCACAAAATGGAAACAGGAAGTGACAGGATGCCACTTCCTGTCACCATTTTGTGAAGAACTGCAGATACTCCAGATACCCTCAAATATGGCCATTTTCTCCTGCAGTGCTCCTTAAAATGAGGACAGGAAGGGACATCATTTGAGGAGCACTGCAGAAGAAAATGATTGTATTTGGGGGTAGCGGGTGCTTGTGGAAGCAGGGCAGGAGTATTTTTCATGTTTTTGTATGTCTGAGGAGCTTTCTACATAGTTTTGGGGCAGTAATTGCCCAAACCGTGCCAATTTCTTTTAAAAATTGGGGAGTTATGTGGCTTTGGGAGACTGGTAGAGGGCTTTAGGGGCCACAGAAGTGGGGTTCATGGGCTGCACTAGCCCATGGGCTCCATTACACCCACACTAAGGTTGCCAGCATGAAAACTGGAGAGGGCTCCTATACCTTTAATGCTCGTGCAGAAGAGCGAATTTCAGAGGCTGTTGACCATCCATGCAACCAGCTTGCCTGTCATGCAGCAAGCAACACCTGCTGAAATTACCTCTTCTACACAACCATTAAAGATATGTGGGTCATGTTTTCATGCTGACAATTGCACGCCCACCCGAGGTATAAACAAAGGAACAACACAGAAATACGACGGGCTTTTGAATGGGTTACTGCTGCAAACAGGCTGGTCCAGGCTCACCTCAAGCACAAAGCTGAGGTGGTAACAGAACTAGAGCCTAGCATGCCTGGTTCCTGGAACGGCACAGGAACACCCTGGAACCACTTGACAAAGGGCGCTTTCTGTTCTGTAGCAGCTGTCGAAACCTTATCACATGCTGTTCCAAAAATATGTGATGTTAATTTTGGCCCTGAAGTCATATCTTTGACTAAACACGCAACAGAAGGGCTTCTGGTCTACCCGTAAGGGCACTTATGTAAAATGTACCTGGTAAGGCCACCAATAATGGAGAAACCAGCACCTTTCCCTCAGCGTTGGCAAAGGAAAGCGTTTTATGAGCCAACTGTCCAACCGAGTCCAAAAGGCAGAGCTCGGCCGCTGATCCTGCACATTCTCTCTCGGGTGGCAGACGGCAGCAGCTGGGGGAAAATGCTAGAAAACAGGGGCTCTTATTTCACTCTAGCAGCCCATGCCCTGTTTACTACCAGCACCGGCTTAGGTGCCAGGCTATGCACTAATTCTCTAAATTCTGCTGGCTGAAGCTTTCTCAATGCTTCAACTGAAACAGGAGTGCTGATGAGGCTTAATCTTGGGCCATTTCCGCACCACACTGTTATAGTGCTCTTATTGCACTTTCAACATCCTGTGGGATTCTGAGGTTTGTAGTTTCCCTGGGGCCAAGGAGCTCTCTGGCTGAGGATTCTAAACACCCCTCTCTAAACTACAAACCCCAGGATTCCACAGGATGTTGAAATAGGATAAGAGCACTATAACAGTGTAGTGTGGAAAAGGCCTTATTTCTGTTCTGACTGCTTTTATCAGCAACAAAAAGTACTCTGCATATGTTGGAATTGGTTTTGCTCTCATCAACTTGCAGATGCTGGGGGATAGAATGTCCCCACTAATGCAAAATATGGAAGTGGCAGATGCCAAAAGCACCTCTAGAAACAAAATTTTGGAAGGGCCAAGCTTAGTGGGTGTTCGATGAGGCCTCTGGGAAACCCAGGGCTGAAATCTTCTCAGCCATGGAAGCCCACTGAGCGACCCTGAGCAAGCCACACTCTCTCAGCCTCAAAAAAAGGCAATGGCAACTCCTCTCTGAACAAAGCTTGCCAAGAAAACTGTGTGGCATACTGACTCTAAGGTGAAAGCTAAGCAAGAAACAACTGGACTCAGCTCCGATGAAATCATAAGCCAAACCTGCCCCAGTAATACAGTGGAACATTTTTCAGCAGGGGTGAGTATGGTGTCCATGGGTCTCTCTAGATAGGAATGCTGACCTTGTAAAACTCATAAAAGAGTTTAGACAAAATAGATGGTGCTTCCCCAGCTTCTCCCTGTTCTCCTCTGCAGGGCTGCAAGAGATTCAGAGTCCTGAACAGATCAATTCGCGGAGAGTAGTGCCTGCTTAAATATCCAAGCTGAAGTAACTCTCTCTGTCTCTCTGCATTTGCTTAACTAAAGTTCCTTCATTTTGAATTCTAGTCAACTTTAAAGGTTGTTCCTGTTGTCAGCCCTTTGTCCTACTTAAAATCACGCTGACATTAATTGGCAAAGTCAAATGCCTGGGTTCACAGCACTGGTTCCCAGCGTTCTTTTATTCTCTGTAATATTATTTCTTAAACTTCACTGGTGAGCAAGTACAAGCCTTGGCCAGCACAGGGAATGCTGTTCAACAACCTGTAGAAGGCTGCACCGTTCCCATGCATGCTATACAGACAGCCCTCAGTTCACAGAGCTGACAAAGAAGCTCCTTTTCACAAGGTCTTTTTACACACATAGCCCTCTTTTCTTCCTCGTCTTTTGTCCAGTGAAGAATACAAAGAAATGGCCTAACTTGTATGCTGAACATATCATACATAAAGCAGGATTAGACTCAGAGAAAGAAGGCATGAAAATTTGAAAAAAAAAAACATCAGCAATTTAAGATATGCTGATGATGTACTTCTAGAAGAAGATAGCAAAGACTTGGAACAACTACTGAAGAAAGTCAAGAAAAAGGTGCAAAGGCTGAACATTAAGATAATAACCACAGACAATTCATAGAACTTTAAGCAATTAAGACATTGAAATAGTTCAAGATTTTGCATGCCTTGCCTCAGTTATTGATCAGAAAGCAGACTGCAGTCAAGATGTCAGAAGACAACTAGGACTCGGAAGGCCAGCTATGAAAGAACTAGGTAAGATCCCAAGGAGTACAGACGTAACATTGAATACTAAAGTTAGGATGGTTCATGCAATCGTATTCCCAAGTTTTTTGTATGGTTGTGAAAGCTGAACAGTGAAGAAAACTGATAGGAAGAAAATCAGCTCATTTGAAATACCGTGCTGGAGAAGAGTTCCATGAAGGTCAGGGAAGATCGGGAGACCTCTGACATGCAAGTCTTCTAGTGCAGAGAGTTTTGTTATGGGGGAATATTCATGTCCAAATTCTTCAACCAACCCCCCCCAAAAAATATTGAAATACATCCGGCCCCTCCCGAAACTGCTAACCTCAGGATTCCATAGGATGTTGAAAGTGGAATCATAGTGCTATAACAGTCTCGTGCAAAAATGGCCATAGAAATCTCAGTCTCTCCATGCGTCATTCCTTACACAGGCAAAACACCACATCTACACCCAAGCAGGAAGGTGCAGGACCCATTTGCCTTTCATTAATCCTCTAGTTCAAAATTTCATGAATGTTCCATACGCATCCCAGCATACTCTTGGCAATTTGTGGACTCATATTTGAAAAGGGAGAGTTAGTGTCACATAGTGGTTTGACTGTTGGAACCAAGAGAGACCAGGAATTGAATCGCCACTCAGCCACAGAACCTCAGTGGTCAATTTCTTACTGCCTCTGAGGAAAGCGATGACAAACCTCCTCTGAATAAACCTTGCCAAGGAAGCCCTAGGATAATGTCACCAGAGTCTGCTTGAAGGCACATAAGAGCAATTCAAAAAACACAACACAACACTCTAGTAACACAGGAAAACCTGTTGCATTTGACCAAGTTTATTGTGTTATCAAAGTAAGACAATCAAGTATGCAAAAAACTACCGATAATAACAGACTCATTAATAACACAGACAAAAGTGTGTATAAAAACAAGAGGACTCACTGGGAAGTGTCCTATACAAAATACTGTTAAGCAGAGAACAGCGAAGTAGTTGCTCAGTCCCTGAATATCTGAACAGCTCAAACACTATGAACTCCACAAGCTAGCTTAATGGTAGGAATTCTTGACTTTGGCCTAAAAACTCCTTTGCACTTATTGCTCAGTGGGGAAGTCCACCTTTTTTTAAATAGAATCACACAGTGACCCTGACACTTGCAGCAGCACTGATAATTTCACACACAAAAAAAGGCTGAAATCCTATCCAGCACTTTCTGTCTTGTATCAGAAGTTAAGTACATTTGGTCCTCATAAAGTATTCTGAGTTTTAAAAAAAACATCTGGAAAGAAAATCATAATGCATGTGAAAACTGGACGAATTTGTAACAGCTCCAAGTTCCAACGAATAACCCTGAAGAGGCAAGCTGTTGGAAAATGTTTCCTTCATAAGCTCAGCTGAACAGCCAGCCATCAAGATCCAAAGAGGTACATTATGACCACCAACCATAATTCCAAATTTGCAAGGGAAACCTGATTTTCTGAAGAGGTTATTCCCAAACTGTATAGAGAACTGCTTTGGAACTGCCCTGTCACAGAAGAAACTGGGCATGGGACTATATGAGAAAAGGCTGCTGGTTTGAGGAAAACGTGTCTTATGAAGCTAGTTCTAAAACTTGTGAGGTTCTAACCAAGATCTACAGAAAGCTTGAAAGAATTCCAAAGTGTCCAGTATACTGCCATTTGATTTCACAATATTAAGATGCAGGTATAAATCACTTCCACTTATTCTGCAATGCTACACATATTGAGTTCTTGGGTTGACAGAAAGAGGCAAAATACAGCCAAAAGGATGTTTCAACATTACTGCTGTTATCACAGGAGAAAGTAAAATGTCTATCCACAGTAACAAGGCAAGTCTACCAGAGGAGAACAAAAAACAGTTACCTCACCCACAAAAGCACCAATGTGACACCTAACAACACCTGCCTGGTCATATTTAATTCAACTGCAGCTAGCTGGTACAAGCGCTGGTAAGTAAACGGTCACAGCTCTGGGAATATACAGAGTGAAGCAAGATGGAAATCAGCACAGGTCAGATGTGTGAGATTTTGAAAGCACTGTGAAACGAGACTGAGATATACTTGGAACACAATGCATGGCACATTGGAAAAGGGCTAGAAGTCAAAGTAGCACATGGCAGTTATCCATCACAGTGGGACACAGTAATGTCCACAAACCTGAACTTGCTCTTCATAGCTAAAACCTCCTAGCCTTCATCCACAAATGAAACCAGGCCTAAGGACATGTACCAGAGCGCATCAGTTGGCTTCACTCCCTTCTTTCTGTTGCAATTGAGACTAGAAGCTCCCTGGGGTCAGAGACCTTTTGTTTTGTTTATGTTACCCGTATGAGTGCCATGCACATTGATGGCACATGATAAATAAATTAGCAAGTCATTAAATACATGTTATATATTTGTCTCCCAGCAATAGATTTTAGTCACTCAGTTCTCTGCTACAACGCAGACCACTTCAGCAAGCGGCAGCCTTCAGACCTTGCTATGAAAGTGATGCTGCCCTGAATTGTGGATTATATCATTTGAAATTGTGGGACTAGGAACCAGATCGGCATGTAAAAGGAATTCTCTCTCCCCCGCATCCTTTGTGAGTACAAGTACAATGGTGCCTTGAAGCTGGAAAGACAGATCAAGGCAGGAAGGAAAATACCTTAACATACAAGATGCAACCACATTTATAGCTAAGTTAGAAGTTTAATTACTGACAGGGTCAGTTTTAGCAGGCTATGTTTGCAACAAAATCTTGAAACACCACAATTCTTGCAAGCACACTTAAAAGGCATTTTATGCTGACAAGTCAAGACTTGTGTGCAAACTGTCAAAGGATGTGTGATGAAAATGTCCAGGCCTTTCTATTACAGCCAGTGTCTGTCAGCAGTCTTACTTATGTTGTTTACTGCATTACTGAAAACAAGAAGTTGAATAAGGTTGTACATTCCTTGAAGGATAAAAAAAAAATACTTCGCATTTTTTTAAAAATCATCTGTTTCTTGGGAGGACCAATATTATGCTAAAATTTTTGCCATGTTAACACCCAATAATATTAAGATTTGGAAATTTTTAAAGCTTGAGGAAAAAGCACATGAAAAGCACATGAAGGCATTGCATGGTAGCAGAGAAACTAACTTTCACTGAAGATTCTGCTTATTCTTACTACCTGTCTACCTAGGACAACGCACAAAGACTGGGAAAACAAATCTGGTTACAGTAATGCACTATAATTTTCTGTTCAGGGTGTTTTTGGCACAAATCTCACTGAAGTCTCGGTTATAAACACCCCTGCAAAATCACTGGTTGAAATAACTTCCCTAGTTTTGTGCTTTCAGGGTGTCATTGCAGGACTCAACCAGATACTGACAACTATGAGTTAACCCATTATCAGTCACATGCTGAATTCAAGGCAACCTAGGTTACTTGTGCCACCCAACTGCTGGACATTCTTTTGCTGGTTCTTTTAGCATATAAGATGGCCATAGTGTCTTGTGTGGGTCATTACAAGCAACATGTGTAAACTCTAATGGATTTGCTCTGAGGGGCCATCAGTTCCCACTTGACCCCAAACTTGAGAGAGACAACTTGGGAACTTTGTCAAGCACTGTTCCAGAGGAAGGCAGCTACCTTTTGCTAGGGGCACTTCTTGCAACTGCGGCTTCACATTACAGTACTTAATCAGGACGGCGGGCAGCTCTGTATCCTGGCATTTTGTTCTAGAGAATAAGAACTGACCTCCCATCCTAGGAGACAAAGTCAGTTAAATACACAGAAGAGGGTTACAGTGCAAGAAAAATGGACTCCATCAAGACACTGCATATAATAACTGTCAAGGGTTCTGGAAACAGCCAGCTACCAACCCGAATTTAGTACCAAACAGAGACTCTACAGTAAGAAAAGCAGTTCAGCCAGTACCCCGCAAATGCCACTGGACAGCCACCCAAGGGGAAAAACATCTAGCTAGAACAGCTCTTGGAATAACCCTGATCTTTGAATGATGAAAAGTGACACACAAGTATTCAAACAGCAGCCAGTGTCTCTAAACAACACTGAGTGTTCACCACCTTCCAGGAGGCATTTAATCTTGCTGATATTTAAGACTGCAGTCAAGTCAAAGTTTCCAGGATATAGTTATAAAACCCCTGCAGTCTTCTGCTTTTTCACCTCCACTTTACCAAGGGAAGGACCAAACTGATACCTTTAGCTTAGCATTGTAAGACCTTATCAGGATATACATTTTTATCTCCTCCAAGAACAATGCATGTCTGGTTGGATGGCACTGAGCTAACAAGATTTAATCATGTATGTGCTGCATGGACTTCACTTAATGGCAGCTTCCCTACTGGGAACAATGATCCAGCATTCAGAACCATTCAGAAGAGTCACATGAAGTCCTAACACGGTCTCTTTTATCCCTGTTGCCTGTCACCTTACAGCTCAGTATGTAGAGAAAGAGAAAGCCACTTCCCACATCCTCACCTAGATGGTCAGTGGGCGTTGCACTAAAGATGCCTAAATGCAGTTGGAATGAGCCTTTTCAATGTAGGACACTACAGCATGTTATGAGCACTAATCAGAGACAAGTGATCATTAATTGACATCAAAACAGATTCCCAGCAAGCCCCAACAAGCCAAACAAACAGGCTTTTAAACGAGGGGTCCAAAACAACCAAATGTTCTTCTTTCCCCTCCTCTTCCCCTTAAAAAGGCCCTCAAACACCATTAAAAAAAGAGGTGTTCTGCAATACATCATGAGCCAGAAAGAACCTTTTCTATATAGGAAATGGTTTGAGCACTGGAGAGCATTTCAATGTGTTCACTCCCTGGCAGCTCGTAGAGTATCACTGGCTGTTTCTGCAGACCCACCCATTTCTGACAGTACAAGGCACTTTGCAAGTTCACTGTTCCGTCACCATCACCGTACGAGATTTTAGGCTCTTTGTCTGGGAATGTGTCATAGAAGAATGAGTCAGGAGTCTCCACCCCAGTACCATAAAGACAGTGTATGCGCACCCCTGGGGGAGGCATCTCATAGACCAAGGATTCAGTTTCTTCTCTCATAAGCCAGCCATCCTCAAAGCCAATGTCAGTATAGAACTTATGGTAGTCTCGGAGGGTATAGTTAGCAGATGGAGTACTGATAAGGATCTTGTCTGGAGACCAAGAATAGTTGTAAGGGAGCAGCCAGCTGGTTGAAACTGCAGATCTCTGCTGGCCTCTGATCTTAAAGGAGCTGATGACGGGGATCCGGTTGTTGTCACCTGTTGAAAAAGTACATTAAACTTTAGAAGTGTTAAATGTTTCTGGGTTGTCTCTTGCCCATCACCTTGTTTTCAAAACCATAACCCAGATGTGAACCAAGAGCACAGTTTGAAAGCTGCCTAAACCATATCCCAAAGCTTGCAGATAACCATCAGGAAATGTGATAAGCCTACACAGCTGACTTTATGCATACCGACTTGAAATAAACCAAATTAACAGCTTTTGAAAAACACCTGTACCAAATAAACTAAATGGAAAAACATTCTAACTGATCCTCTATGCATACTTACTTTTTAAAAATGTGTCAAAATCTACAAATTTAATAGGCATAATTACCAGAAAAAAACTAATATTAACAAACTCAAAGAGTAGCATTTAGTCCTTGGGCCATCCAAAGAATACTGGATTAAGACATAGCATAGACAAATATGCACAATATCCAAACTTCTAGGATTGATATGCCTCAGAGAAGTTAAACAAAAAATAAATAAAATAAAAAGTACGGGTTTATGATACCATATACTGAGTATATGAGGGCAACCATACAAATATTTGATATCAAACCTGGCACATACTACGGAAAAGCCCTGTCCCATAAAATATATCCCAGGTTAAGCATTTTCTGCCACCTAATCCTTGACATCTGAGAGAGGACCAGGTGGTTTTATAGATCACAAAAGATGATGGTCTCACTTATTATTTAATAATTTAGCCCTATTTATGCGCTTGAAAGGATGTGTGAGGGCTTACACTCCAGTCAAGCATGGCAACAATTGCTATGCATGATCCAAGGCCCTACTGTCTCGCTTCAGATACTTATTGCTACTCATATTTGTTTCAATTATAAGTAAGTATCAGACCACCTGGTTCAATGTGGGGAGATGCAGGATTTAAGGGAAGGGGCCATGGTACATGCCCCCCATTCCCACTTTGAGCCTCATGCATTGTTCCAAATGCATTCTCACCTCTGTCTCCCAATCCCTAAGATCTGCTTCAAACAAAGACATTTAACAGCTCTCCATGGTTATGGAATCCTGAAAATTCAATGGGTATTTGTTCTTCAGAAACGGTCTAACACCTGCTACAGGGTAAATTTCAGCAACCACCAAGTTAGTTTCAAAACGAAGCTTTCAGCTGTTTATTTCAATAGAATGTAATTAAGAAGATAACACCAGATTCCTCTTTAAGAATCTATGTGCTTGTAGTGACCACGTGTTTGGATGGAAGCAAGCAATATTTATAGAGGAAAGATCGAATCCTATCCACCCCAGGCTGCCACATCACCACTGTTAAAATAGACAACACATTACAGCACATTAGCATTCTGGCATGCATTCATGCACTTCTTTCACACTGCTTTATGTGCACTATCAGCATCCCATTAAGAATGCCTGCTTTGATTTAATAGTAGCAAATGGAGCTGGTTAGCCACATGCTGAACTATGCAAGAAAAACTCTCCCCCACATCTTGTATCCACTCCATCATGTATTCCCTTCTTCTCCCTGAGGTTGAGAAAACAGGAAATTCATTGCAGCCACTCTCAAGGAAAATATTCAGCAGCTCCCAAGAGTGTTGTACCAGACACCCTGCCTGCTTTCCCTCTGAGTGGGGCGAAGTAGAAAGCACATGGGAAGCAAATTAATAAAAGACACAGTGGACTTTCAGAGATGTAGCAGAAAAGTGGAAGGCAGCCAGATTTCAACAGCAGGACTAACCTTTCCCACTTCCTATAAAGGAAAAGCAAAATAATTTACTATTGGAATTAATTTAGGACTGTTGTGTTAATGCCGCCCAGCCCTGGTGATGCACTCATTTGTAACGTGTCAGCTCTGAAACAATGCTGGTTGCTTCTGTTTGATGTGGCTTCCTCAGGTACTCTCCCCAAAAGCAGCAGTTCCAATATGGGTCTCCATGTCAGACTACTGTCAGCTAGAAGTCTTCTATCTCCCTGGTTGGTTTCTAGATTCTAGAATAAAGGGAATGTTCATTGGTTGTTTTAGGCATTCCACAATCTGTTCCTCAAAGTCTTGCTAACGTGCCTTAGCACTTTTTTTAAGTCTGTTCTGAGCCTTCCAAAAAGAATTGGGAACATGATTCCCACTCTTTTACAGAAAAACCTGATGACTGCTCAGTCTTAAAATAGTTTTTATCCCTTGGAATTTCTCCACATACAAAAAAGACAAAAGGTGATGCAGAGGGAATAAGAAGGCAGAGAATAGCACATTCCACCCTCAGGTTTTGCACCAACGACACCTGGATGAAATCTCTATGGTCTGTGGGGCTTGCTTCATTCTAAGAGGGATGGTCAACACTTTCAGCGGTAGGACCGTAAATCATGGGTCTCTCTGTACAACAAATTCCAAAATTCACAAGCAGCAATACATTTACTGGGACACCTCCAAAGCATAAAGTATATTATGCAAGCTTATGAAGCTTCACTGGCTTCTTCACCAGGCAAAGATGTTAAAAATCAGACAGATGAAAAAAGGTGATAATGAGAGAGTCACAGGCCTCGGTTCTCCCACAGATGTTACTCTGCTGTTATTTAAAATGGTACCAAGGGATTTCAGTATAGACACAGCCCACCCTCCTGCTTGGCCATGTGAGAACTAGGGACCAAAGGACAGATAATAACATTTCAACTCTATTAGCAAGAGAAAAAGTAATTTCTCTTGTGATCTAGCTGTCCCTGTCTTGCATGAAGGTAACTGCTCCTTTCTTAGGCATGTAACACTGAATTTTTCAAGGATTCACTGTACTATTACATCTGGAAAATTTCAGGTGATAATAGAGTCAACACCTAAGACAAAGTGTAGGCCTACAATTCTAACATCATCACCCTTTTTTCTCCTGTTATGATTTTTAACATATTTGCCTGATGAAGAAGCCAGTGGAGCTTCAAAACCTTGTATAATGTATTTTATGCTTTAGAATTGCCCCAATAAATATATTGCTGCTTGCATATTTTGGAGCTGCTGTATTTTGCTGCATGGCCAACAGGACTACCCCGAATATTACCCCCGTGGTGGTAACTGTGTCGAGGCTGTATCACAAACGCTTCCTTCTCCTTCCCTGGCCAGACACACCTACCTGATGCTAAGACTTTGAGCGTTTTAGCCACTCCTCCCCACGGAGCACCCAGCGACACGAAGTCCCTTATGTATTTGTCCTTCCAGTCTTGAGGCTGTTGTCTGAGGAAGTACAGAGTATACATGTTCCCCATGCTGTGGGCAATCAAAACCACTGGCTCGCCGTACTCTTCATACATGCCCTCTATCAGTTTGCGGAGTGCCACGAAGTAGTATTCATTCTCATCTAAAACAATCAGGACAAACTATTTATGCAACCAAATGAATGACTTCACTCAGCATCCCCATTTCTATTTTATTTTCAAACATTATATTTTTTTAAACACTATCTTCAAACATTATAACCCCCTGTCACAGCTGACCAAGAAAGGTCACCTTGACAAAATGCAAAAAGCACCCAAACTATTCCTTTTTAAACATGAAATTGCTGCTAGTTTGCAAGTAACACTTAATGCTGACATCTAGTTATTTTATTGTATTTTAAGGACACCACTTTTCCAACATATATACGGTTCAGAATTCAGACAGAGCACTGTAGTAGCAAACCAGCTTGTTGCAACATCTTGCCTCTGTGATGCATAAAGGTCAGCAGGACCTGTTTATAAACAGCCCTGTAACTGTTTAACTATCAGGTGACATCCAATTGCATCAGGGGCTTCATAGTTAAAGCAACTGGAGCATTTGTAAAGTGTTTTTTTTTTGTTTGTTTTTTTTGGAGAATGCCATGTTCCTATCTTGTCTTCCACCTTGACAATAGAAAGCTGGAAGCCTGAGATAATCAGAAGCTTCCATTTGGAACACAGCATCATTTTAAAACCAAAACTATTTTCGAGGGAAGGTTAGACTGAATAGGAGATACGCTTTCTCATTTCTCCACTTATCAAAAACAAGAAAGGAGGCAGCATTTTATGACAAAAGGGGAAGGTCTGTAATTTCAGACAGAATAATCTTTTTACTTTAAATAACTTCTACCACTTCCTTTTAGCCAAGAAACAAGCTCTTATGGTAATTCACATCCATTAAAACCATGGCTGAAAGCACGCAAAAGAAAAGTAGTTAAAACTCATAAAAAATAAAGAGCACAACCTGCTGACCACAGAGGTCTACCAACAAAAAACAGGGTAAGCAGCACCTTTCTCACTTGGAAGGTTTCTGCTTATTTAAGGGATCCCAGTGAACGAACTAGTTGGGCTTCACTCTGCAGGGAAGAGAGGGTTATTACAACAGAAGAAGCTCTGCTTTGCAGGAGGGGGACTGTAACTTGGTGGTAAGAATACATGGTTTACACACAGAGTGTCTCAAGATGAATCCCCAGTACTTCCTGCTAGGAGGATTGGGCCGCAGGTGGAGCGGGGGGAAAGAAAAACTGGTCGTGACTCTAAAAGGTCATTGCCAAGGAAAACTAGGGAGTCTGCCGTGGTACAAGACAGCTTCCTCTGTTTTGTATCTTCCTCTTAGCCCTCAGTTGACAGGCAGGCAAGAATTATATTCTTGAGGATCTGAGCAACACACATGAACAGGGGTCATAGGACAGATATTATTCTCACCATCATAGTGGAATCAAGGTGGCTTACAAAAATTAAAGCAGATGCAGATATTCTGGATTCTTTAAAAACCATCACTTTTAATTGGGATCGGAAGCCAACTTCAGCAGGTGGGATGAACGTTCTCCAAAGCCAGTTTAAGTTAACAGCATGGTGAATGCACACAACAGACCCCATGGGACAAATTACTAAAGAAATTACTAAAGAAAACAGAAAATTGGGACACACATGATGCACTCCATACAACTGCATGGTGATGCACAGTGCAATGAGTCATCATCGTTCCAATTTTAGTATATGTGCTGCCGAAGCAAGCACGTGCAATGAGTCTATACAGATATATGCAGTGCCTTAGTAGTGATCATAATAGTGAGGAACCATAAAGGGAACTTAAGTTTGCTGCAGGGACTGAAGGGCATCCACTATAACAAGGAGGCAGAGTTACTTGATCTTTTAAGACCAGACAAATTCATTAGGCAAGTTTGATATTTAAAAACAGCTCTATGCCTGTTTTTTTGTTTTTTTAAATCCCATAAAGAAGTTTTATTTACTTGGTGCCTTCCGCCAATCATATGGAGCACCTCTAATATCTTCATCTCGCTGATAGCCCCGGTCAACCAGGTACTGCACCATTGTATAGAAGTAGGTTCCTGCAGATAAAGAAGAAATTAAAACAGAAGAAATACTGAGCCCACATCCCAGCCCCACTTAGCGCTCCCTCCAGACAAACTAATCTTGAATTCAGACCCACTGGCAATGTACAGACTCTGAAATGTAGGGTGCTTATGTTATAAGTTAAGTTGTTTTAAAACATGGTCCACTGATCAACACATCAGCTCATCCAGTACAGTGATGACCTTGAGGTCTGAGAACCAGACACGGAGAGGGGTCTTAAGGAAAAGGAGCCAAGTGCCCCAGGGGTGGAACTGCCAGGTCAACCAGGCTACAGGAAAGCATCGCAACCTTGTTTTGCTGTTCGTTAAGAGTTAACTGTTCCACACAGGCTAAAGAAAAGAGAAGCACTGTCCCTGCAGGAATGCTGCTGTGCAATTCTTAAATAAGAGTCTGAACTGAAAAAGCACCGTGGCAAAAACTGTCCTGCCCCAAACCAAGTTCTAACACCAGATACTTAACAGTGTACTTCATCATTTCTAACTGGCCCAAGATAACGTATTACCAGAAAAGAGATGGCAGAGTATTTGTAGATGGGTTATCTTAAGCAGTCAAGACACAAAACGAAGCAACACTACACATCTGTTTAGAGGAAGTGGGGAAGACAGCTCTCTTTCCTAATCCAAATGGCAAGAAGTTCTAATATTGGTTTTCTCCCCTCCTATGCTAATGTCTCAAAGAGGAAACAATTAACTATATGATCCCCACTAAGTACAGTTAAGAAGTTTTACTCCTTCATGCGATGTCCACAAGAAACAGGCAGCGTGCCCCTGTGAGGAAAGGCTACAATGCTGGGGCTTTTTAGGTAAGTACAATGGGACACAACAGAAGTGTGTAAAATAATGCTTTGTGGAGATAATGGCTACAAAAAACTTCTTCTTAGAATTACTGAAGCTGAACAATGGGGGACTATAAACAGATTGAAAGGAAATAGTTCTCTACATAGCATATAGTCAAACTGTGGAATTCACTAACACAAAATGTTGTGATGGCCACTAATTTGGATAGTTTTAAAAAGAAATTAGATGATTCTACGGAGGACAAAGGGTAGGCCTTTTGTCTAATTCAGCATAGCTCTTTTATACCAGTCTATATTAAAAATGCTGGTGCCATATCCCCGACAGCAAACATGCCTACCAAACACAGACAGGCTCTTTAAATCACAGTGATGAAATCATTACCTTATAGCTGTCCTAGGGCAAATTTATTTTACAGCAGTGCACATATAGTCCAGTTGCTGTTCCCTGGGATTGCAGCCCTTGCCCACAGGGCTCAAGACGGAAACACAAGTTCTTGGTTCCTTGTGTACAGTGATACAGCGCACATTTTGATATCTTCCCAAGCCAGAAATACTGGCTTAGCAAACCATGATGTATACAGGCAACAGGTAACTGCAGAAGGTGTTCTGTGGGGCCTCACTGAAGGTGAAGAAGATGCTGACGTGGGATGGAGAGAGTGAGCAGAAGACTTGTTGTTGGGGCGGGGAGTGGAAGCTGGGGCCTGCATGCACAGCAGTGACTGCCTTTGCAGGGAAAATAAGGGGAGTAGAGGCGATCGGGTGGCAAGACAGAGTTCAAGAGGGAAGACTGGTTGTCAGGGTGCGGAGAAAAGGCCGGGGCACATAGTGGTGGTTGCATTCAGGGGGCACCAAATGTGGAAATGTCTTCTATACCACTCCAGAGATCCTTTTTCGGCATTTTGAAGCAAACACAAATAAAACTAAAAACACATCTTCTTAGTGTTTGTTATCAGAAAATAGCAGACTCTTTCCATCAAACTGAAATAGCTACCTACAACGAGCTTTCAAGATCTGTTCCTCCAGCTCAGGAATTCTTTTTTCCTTAAAGGCCAACATAATCCAATCCAAACCTTTCCAGAACACACAGAAACTATTAAGCGTCAGTTTTGTGTTCAAGGATGATTAGAAGAAGGGACTATATGGCTTGTGTACATTTATATGGGATACTGTTTCACAGTATTACCCTTGTTCAGGGCCCTAGTAAAAACAGATTAGATGAAAACACATACCAACACTTCTTTTACTAGGGTCAAGGAATTCCAAGGGAAAGGTTTGTCCAAATCCAGGGACTTTGATGTCAACTCCATCCGGTGGTCCAGTGGTTCCACTAGTTCGGTTGTATACAAGCCTGGAAAGGGAGAAAAACAACAAGTCAAAGGTGCACTTAAGCCATATCATCCTAAAAAAATATACTTATGCAGTTGAAATATGTACAAATAAGGCCTGGAAAACTGACTTTCTAACCTCCCCCAGATTAACCAACCCTTCAATTTGTAGCACTAGTACCAAGCTTTAAGTCTAAAGAAATCAGCACTCTTTACTAGTCTACCATAAAGCTAGCAAAAAGAGGTTAAGACACTGACAGACAACATCAGACATGTTCCAGCAGACTAGTGGACTTAATATAGTCTAAGAAGATTATTCACTTAACTGTAAATTACTGTATGAAAAAGTCAAATCTAACAGTTAAAAAACTTCTTGTAAAGCAACTGGTTAGTCTCATCTCAGCTGCCAAGTAGTTTTTTCTCACTGCCACAGTTCTCCCTTCATTCTATGGAATATAGATGAATGCAAGCAATGGAGAGGTTTGCTCCAAACTGCTACCATCTTAGTAATTTTGACTGATTTTCACATGCAGTGTCTGTTATCACCTAATGAAGCCATTACTGGCTCTGTTTTAACTGTTCCAGAAATTTCCTGGAGGTCTGTTAACCAATGTCTTCTCAAAATAAGTTCCATTTAGGTGATGATGTATAAACTTTTGTTAAAATCAGAGTCGGAAGAAGAGATGGTTGAGGACTGTACAAAATACTGGACATCATATTCAGTCTGAGCAACGGCAAAAAGTGTGGTCAGAAGGAATTAAATTTACTATACATTATGACCTTAAAGAGAATTTTTAAAAAATGACATACCAATCATATTTGACATCAGAAAAATTGGCCAGAATACATAAAAAGGTTGCTAATAAATATTGGAAATGTAAGCAACAAGTGGGAAACTTCTGCCACATGAGGTAGACTTGTGAAAAGGCCAAAAAAAATTCTGGAATCAGATACATCTTATGATGTGCAAAAGTTTGAAATTGGAAGTACAACAGATTTTGGAGATGACTTGTTGCAATTTATGAAAGAGCAGCTGGAAAAGCCCTAGAGAAGCAAGCCAACTGAATCTTTTCTCAAACAAAGCACCATATGCAAAATTCATGCTATCACACATGGTATTCTTCCACATTTCAGAATGACACGTAAAACTGTTACCTATCAATAGCTGAGCCACAATCTGAATTTGGACTTTCTTAAATCTACTCACTGCCTATCCAGTGTGGTCCCAAATGTTCCTGCTATCCCCATCCAAAAATACTGAAAACACTTAAAATCACATTTTCAAATTTTCATTTAGGGTTAAATTGTTTTAACAATGCTGCAGTCCCACCTGATATTATCTATCCAGCAGTCAATGATAACTGGAAGCAGAAGTTCTAAATTCAGCCATAAGGTGAAGTAACTGTCTGTCTTCTTGGAGCAGAGGTAGTGCACCACAGATGGTTTGTTCAACTTTGCTTCTAGTTGATTGCCGAAATCTCCTGGCACTATAATGATATAGAAGGAGGTGAAGATTATACCAAGCCTTCTGTCTTTTTTAACGAAAGCATTCCGCCTCACCATACTATTATTGGTATTAACAGTAGAGTGGAATCTGTAGTCCAGAAATGCAAACCAACATAACAAGGAAGGAGAAGATGGTAGTTACAATCTGACATCAGGAGAGCCATATTTGTCTCCTCCTTGATCTAACTAACATTATCTCATCTCATTAGACCAGTGGTTCTTAACCTGTGGTCTGTGGGTCCATGGGGGACCATGATGTCCTTACATGGGGTCTACAAAGTCTCGAAGAAATGTTATGAGTTTTTACAGTTAGAACAGAATGAACAAATGGAAGGAAGATAGATTTTTTTTTAATAGAATCATTCCATTACTATAATAGGGTGTGCATTTACTTATTTCACCCTTCTCTCCAAATTCAAAGACTCTTGCTAACTTTGAGGACCTCTGACAACTTTAAATAAATACTTGATGCAATTTAGGGTTTTAAATCTTGAGTTTAAGCTTAGTGGTCCATGGCAAGAGAAGATATTTAAAGGGACTCTGTGGTAAAGGAGGGGTTAAGAACTGCTGCACTAAAGAAAAGGTCTGAACATGACTCTTCAGGGGAGCTGGTGGTGGCTCAGTTTCTAAATCAATCAGCTGATATTTGCCAGCTGTAAGAATTGTGAACCCTGAAATGTTAAGCAACAGGCCTGCAAATGCAGGAACAGAGATATATGACGTGTTGGCCAACTGTCTGAAATCCTTAACATACTTTTTTAAAAGAAATTACACACAAGTGATCTCTTCAACATAGCTACCATTTTTGGCAGAGTTTGAAACTGAGAAATACTTTCACTTCAAGATATTTACAAACTCATACATCCTACTGTCAGACAGCTTATTTATATCTGCACTTGCTTTGCACAGATTGTACACATCAGCTGCATTCCAACCTCATTTCACACACTTGTATATATGATAAGTTATGTCATATGTGAAGCAAGCAAGGAAAATAATACTATAAAGAATGCAGTGACTTAATCGGCTTGCAAACAAGGAGCCTTGCGAGAGTAGAAGGGCACTTTAGAACAAGCAAGGAAGCCCCTCTGAATACCACTACCTTCACAAGTGATGTGGTCTCTTCTGAGGTCATCTCTTTTGAAAAGATTTTGGGAAGCTCAGAGGACTGTAACATGTAGGCGGGGTCAGAAGATTAAGTGGATTTGCACTTGAGTAAGTCTGAGTACAACTCATTACATTCAACCCAGCCAGTTTCTAATTCTAAACATACTGACCTGGAATATTATCACTGAGTTCAACAGGGCTTTGGCTCAAGTAAGTGTATATAGGATTACAAGCCTTAAGATTAGAATTGTAGCTGGACCTACAATAAAATCGCTCAGCTGACTTAACAATAATGATTTGACTGATGTGGTTACAAACCTGGTGGCTACATCCAGACCTGACTCCTGCGACACTCTCTCTACACTGCTGCCTTTAAAGATAGGTCTGGAAACTTCCAATGTGGTAAAATCCAGCCTTGCAACTGCTAGATGATTTTACACTCATTTTAGAGCAGCTGCACTTTTTTGCTTTTTATTTGCTGATTACATTTTCTCTCCCCACCAAGAGCCAACAAGCATTATTAAAAACAACACAACGGAATCATCAAAATCATTATCATGTTCAAAAGACTTTTCAAGGCCAAACTGAAAAGATGCTTCCTCACACCATTTCTTGAGCAAGGCAAGAGTAAGAATTAGCTCTCACTCCAAAGGGACTGGCATTCCATACCCTCAGATCCCTTTTCTGGGCTTCTGTAGGTAATGGCATTCTCAGGAAAGTCTTCCTCTTGAAACCAGGCAAAATCATGATGATTCCATCAGCCCCAAGCTGCTTAGGGCTGGAAGGGTGAAGGCCAACACCTTCCATTGCGCCTCAAAAACAATGTATAATCAGGGCAGGTCTTCCAGTGCTAAAGCAATGTGATCTCAACACCGTATGCCAGTTAGCAGCTTAACTGTGGAATTCTGCACCACACCTACAGCATATTAAAGTATCCAGATATGATGTTAACTAAGAGATGGATGGCTGCTGCCAAGACAGACCAACTCAGAAAAACTGGCACAGTAAACGGGAACTGCATCAAAGCACTCTTGCCATCTGAGTCAACCAGTATCAGACTACAACCCAAATTTAGTTGGGAATTCAGTTTCTTCTGGAACAAGCGGAATCTCCACTCTTGAGCCAGACTCTTCACTGACCAACATACCTTTGTCTTATCAAGATTTACTTTCAGCATGTTTGCCTCTGTTGTTGCTGTTTGCCTTCAAGTTGTTTCTGCTTATAGTGACCTATCACAGGGTTTTCTTGGCAAGATTTATTTAGAGGGACTTCTGTTTTATTGATTTTAACTTTGTATATTAGATTGTTAATGTTAAAGATCAACCAATCAGTATTAAAAGTTTGTTAGAAGAGGTCTTCCACTGCCTTCCTCTGAGGCTGAGAGAGTATGACTTGTGGGCAGTGGTCAAGTAAGCTTTGCATGAGGAAACAAACACATTTTGAACCTTTCAGAAACCAGCCTCAAGTTTTCTTCTGATTTCCATTTTGCTGGCCAAATGCTTTTTTAACATGCTGGGGAGAACCGGTTAGGGAAGGCTTGTCTGTTCTTCCCCTTTCTCTTTAAGAGGCTGTTCACATATGCTCAAGTAAAGGATCCTGGAAACAGCAGCTCTTCACCTTGCCTGTTGCTGCAACAACAGCATCAGCTAGCCCCAAGTTTTATTGACTTGATTACTGCAGGCACACCACTGCAACCTGGCATCAAAGCCATCTTTTTCTCCCAGCCCTTCTTCACCATCCTCCCTCTGCCAATTCAGCTAGAAGGCTTCCAGTCAAATAGAAGACACATAGGAAAAGGAAGGCTGGTGGGCACAAAAAGCCTTTGTACACCGTTTCTGCACTGGCAAAAGGTTTACACATTGAAGCTGGAAAAATGAATACATTGAACAAAAGCAGTTTAACGGCGTGACATTCTCCCTCCTTGTGCACAGATTCACTCACCATTCCTTCTATGTTAATAGGAAGGAAGCATTAACAATGTCTGGTTCTAGGTTGCAGAATCACCACCCTCACACTGTATGTTCTAAATTAAATGCTACAGTTTTAGAACATGTTTCCATCATCTCAACCACATTATAAACAAGGTGACTGTTAAGATACAAGCTGAAGCTTCTGATCTAAAAGAAGCAACAACTACACATACATACAAATATGCATACATAAGCGTGCCTCTCTCTGGATTATGACCAGCCAGCTTACAAGGCAACCTTCTTCTACAAAATCTTCAAAGGTCCACTATGTGTTATGTCTAGATAAGATAAGAGATAAAAGTTAACTGCTCTTCCTATGTATGCTTGCTTCTTTAACTGAAGTGTTTATCTAGCAAAGTCAGCCCTCCTTATCTGTGAATTTGTACCCATGGATTTAACCAACCACAGCTTGAACATATTCCCCCCAAAAAATTCCAAAAAGCAAACTCTGATATTGTCATTTTATATAAGGGAGGCCATTTTACTACACATTGTACATAATAGGACTTGAGCATCCACAAACCTTGGCATCCACAGGGGTCCTAGAACCAAACCCTAGTAGATATTGAGGGCCCACTGTACTCCAGGACATGGCCATCAAATAGACTTTATGTATTTACTAATGCCATTGTCCAAAGAGAAGTCAAAAAGCAGCTACAGACTTACCACCACAGAAGAAAACACTGCATTTTCAGATGTCATGATTATGAAAACCAGCACAATTGGATAAAATATTTACACAAAAAAATCATTTCAAGAGGCAGGGGGCTTCATACCTGCGTGGCTCAAAGACATTCATGTTTGAATTACTGGATATCTAGACATGTGGTACAGGAAACTAGGAATCTGAAATCACTGCATTTGCAAACTGGTTGGGATTTTAAGCTCTTCTTGTGCTGAGTTTTTGTCACATTTGCTTCTGTAACTGGTAGGCAATCCTCCAGCTTGGCTTTCCATCTGTATGAATGCCTTGCTCAGAGCAGAAAGTTGAAAAGAAGAAACCAAAAGAAGAGGAAAATAGATGTGCAATAACTTTCATTTTCCAGGAGCCACAGAGAGCCACTTATTACCATTAACCAAAAAGAGTTTATAGCACAGAGAGGTCAAAACGCGGCCCTTCAGATCTTGTTGAATTACAACTCCTAGCATTCCTCATCAAGTCCTGTGCCAGCTAGAGCTGATGGAAGGTGAGGCTCAAAAACTTCTGCAAAGGTGCACTCTGCTTATCCTATCATTAAATGATTTGAAATCTAAGAGAAGCCTGCTCTTCAAGATCCTTCTAAGTTAACAGCAGAAACAGGAAGGCAATCACATGATGTGCAGATTCCACTGAAAATCACATGTGTAACCTAATACTGCTGCAGATGCCCAGCTGACAAACTTGACTCAACTGAGTAGCAAAATCTTGCATAGGGTAATCAATCAGTAATAAGTAAATTTCCATGACTCATGGCAAAACTGACCCACTACAATCATTCTTTTTCTTCTTTTTCTTCCTCCTGCTCAAGTCTTTGCTTTGAGAATTTACTTTTCAGGGCTGAATAAGACAGAACAGTGTCAGAATCAGTTCATGGAGGATTTTTTTCTAAAAGAGTGAGAGGATCAAGTATATTAAGGGGGTGCTCATCTCCTTTAAACTCTCCCATCTATTCACATTGCTCCATATAATCACTTGTTCCTGGCATTTTTAACTGCCATGAGGCTGCCAGACCAAAATGAACAAAGTTGAGGAGGAGTTGTGGGGTTGGAGAATTCCCCCTCTAACCTGATCCACAGCGCTATAAATCTGCCCCTACCCCACTGCATAGAAATCTAGCACATGCATTTAGCAAACCCATGGGTTTACACAGAATTTTACCAAAAAGCCAATCCAAACCTTTTCTTTTAAAAAGTTGCTCTAAACACCTGACATTCAACATCACAGAAATGATCTCAAGAACCAACTCTGTTCCTAAAATATTGTGATCTAAAACGCCATGTTTAGAAATGAACGAACAGAAGTAAATTAAAGGAAAAGCATCAGGGATGAACTTTTCTCAAAGTTGTCTTCAACAGACTAGTGCAATAGAGAACGAACTCCTTTCAAGGTTTTACCTACATGTTAACCTTAATAAAACTTCAGCTCGGCAGCTGGCTCCCCGTGGCTCTCAGTGTGGTCCACAAGCTTCCTCTACCACCACCCAGAAAAAAGGGTGGCTGAAAAACAGCATCAGAAGTGGAAGAGATTTGCCTTTTAGAGAGCATTTGGCTCTGTTAAGACCTGTCTCTCCCCCACCCAACACTTATTTACCCTGGAGTTAAATAGGCCTTTTTCCCAGATAAGTGTGTATAGGACTGCAGCTTAAAAAACAGAATACTAAGAGGATTATTGGCTTTGTATGCTGAAGCCGTTCATTAACTTAACAATGGTTTGAAGACTATAAGGACCCCTTAGAAGCTACTCATATAGTATGTATTAAATGAAATGAAAATATAATGCTACAAAAAAATCAGGAATAATTTCAAGTTTCAGTTAAAAAAACCCACTTGGGTTACTTTCAAATTCCCTTCAAAAATAGCACAGGACTACACAGTCAATCACTGACAAAGAAAAAGCTGACACTGACTTAAATTTATCAGCATGTTGAGAAGCAGTAACTACAAGTTGCTAATGAATGCCGCAACAATACTTTGAGAAATTTCAGCTTCAGACAAAATATTATGTTCCTTGAGCAGTTATTCAAGGTATATATTCTAGAACCTAAAATTATTTATAATAGATGGGAAGAGCTCCATGTTTTAGCTGTCAACATACCATCCTCTTTCAGCCCCTTTTCTCTGTGTAGCATCTAAAAAGTATGGCCATGGATTCTCTTCCATTCACTTCCCAATCCTCTTGACCCACACGTTCAGTGGGTTTTCCCTAATTGTGGTTGAAACAAGGAACCCAAGCTCTCCTGGCAAAAGGGGGAGAAAGAGCTATTTTGAATTTTTGTACAACCAAGAAACGTTCACAAAACTTCTATCTGCTAACCCATAACGGATTGATTAGCTACTGAATTACAGCCGCACAGGGAGCATCTGTGTAGCAACACATGACTTATTTAACCTCATTTACTTCTCATATGGCTGTAGCCTGATATGGGATCAGCAATATCTCAGCAGATCCATGCCCTGGATTAAATGGCAAAGCATATTTGTTTGCCACAGAGGCTGAACAATAAGAAGGGAGAAATGAGTAAGAGCTCATGTTTACAAAGAGACATGCAAACATATTATTTTCTGCTCTGTGACCTCAGCAATTCACAAATGTTTATTAATTTTCTAATTTTAATTCAGTCAACAAGCCTCTCAGCACAATGTATTCTTTAAAAACAGACATGTACTTTAAAAGGTAACAGCCTACTTCCCAATGACAAAGCAACAGTTAACTTCTGTCTTTAAACCACAACACTGTCATTAGCCAATTTATTTGTCCTTCCTCTGAACTACACAATCTACACTTGCGTGATTAATACTACAAACTGATCATAATTGAGTCATTCTGTTACACCACACTAATGTCAGAACTGCTGTAAAATGACACCATGTTTCAGTTCAAAGGGAATGCAAAATTTGCATTCTAGTAACATTCAAACAGTACAGATCGCTGCACAGAAAATTCAGAAGTTTTTCCTCTCTGGGAAAAAAAAAACCAAGTTCACAACATCACATTAAATACAATTTAATTTAATACGCTTAAAAGCTATATTCTTGCTTGGGACATTTGTAACAGAGTTTGAAGGAATCCATGGACGTAACATACCCTAAATCCATCTTTTTGAACATACGGTAACATGAATTTATACCTATTACAAAAATGAGACTATTATACTAATTTAATACTTTCATCAGTCTAAACAAGACACTGGATACCAGACTGTTCTCAAATTCAGAAACAGAAACTAGTCTCAGCATGGAGTCCCAGATCAAGCATTCTGAATCCTCTTCTTTGCCAATCTGGAAAAAAACAGTGGCATGAAAAAAAAGCCCCTCTTGATTCCCGATTCCAACTCATATGACTCAGTACATTCCATAATCATGCAACTTTCCTCCAGGCTCCTATACATAAATACCTCAATTCTCTCTTTTTTAAAAGCCTCCTCCATTGCTGCCATCAGATGTCATCCAATTTATCCAGATATCATCTGATTTCTCCCCAAACAAAAACACTCCCAACCTCCTGCTCAGATTATCTGGGTACCTATCTTTTCTTCTGTAGGTTGGTTCATTCTCACTGACTCTCAACCTTTCATGGCAACTGTTCTCAAAAGCATTCCACATACTCCACCCCTGCAAGGCTACCTATCTTCTTTCAGTTCAGCGTCCAAGCAATCCTACTCAGAACATTCTCTATCTTTCAGATAATCTTACCCAATCAGTCTTTCTTCTAAGAGAACCACAACCTTTCCTCACGCGAGTTTCTGCTGCTCTTTTACAGTTGCATGTCCAGCTCCTGGAGGCCAAGACAAAGACATCCTGCAACTTCCGTCTGTATCTCAATTCTTTAGACAACTGACAACACTTGAAAAGGACTCCAAAGATTCACTCCTTCACATTTACTTCCCAGCCCTTTCAGGCATCATGCTTGTTGCAACCTGTCCTTATACCCTAATTACAGAAAGACATTCTGTTTCATCTTCTCTTCAAATTTCATTACACAAATAATGCATTTTGCATTAATCAGAAGCATCCATTCATCTTAACATGAATTGAAGTCATCTATATACTCTTAAAACAGATCTGATCTGATGGAGGAGACCCACCCTTTAAAACCAGAAAGACAAGCCAAAGGTGTGTTAGCAATTAGCCCACACTGACTATCCATGACAGATTAATTTGTTTTTAATATAATATGCCGCCTCATCTACCAAGATGTCTTTACTGTTGTCACCCAATTCATTCTCCAGTTAGCTAGTCAATTTCCCTGATCAGTGCTCAGTTATAACCCCAAGTTCTAAAAGCTATACATTATATTGCATTAAACACTACATGGCTTGAAACTACACGATTATTAAAATGTGAGTTTTTGCCAGGAAAAGTAATTCAATATGAGCTCATTTCAACACTGCCTGTTAACTAAAGAACACAAGTGTTTTGCAGCTGCACTAAAAGGTACATGCTATTAAATATTTGTGGTCTTGTTTTTCAAAACTGAAGTGGATTTCTGACCGCTTCCCATTTTCTTTTCTTTTTTCCTTCCTGACATTTGTGGCAGAAGGATCACAGAGACAGAAAAATGCCATCAAGATCTTCTCAAGTTGCCCAAACCCAATCCTAAGCTGTAGCAAATGAAAGATTTTTGTTCTAATTTTGAAACTACACTAAATTATATAAAAACATAAATTCAGTTGAATATTCATTTTTAAAAATGGCTTGACTGAAGCCACATGATAGAACTTAAAAGAGCTTTGAAATTGTAATAAAAGATTAAGTTAGAAACCAGAATACAAAAATTATCTTTAGAAAGAACATTAAAGACACACGGTTACCATTTCTACCCTTCCCTTCCCAATAACTTTCTTGATTTTTGGTCAATTCTTTCTTCTTCCATGTGGGCTTCTTTTTTCACTCCTTTTTCAGAGTTGTCAATGTGTTGCATTTCTCCCACTCAGCTCTGGTGGTAGCAATAAGGCAAAACTTCCATCTCCCATCTCTCATTCCTTTCACAAGCATGCTATCTGTATTGTATATTGGAGGGGGAGGCGGGTACTGCAAGAATGTTTTAGTTATTTTCCTTTAAACCATGTATGGAGGGGTACCAGCAGGAATGTTCTATCCTACAGGATAACCTGTAGTAAATAATGTCTTTTGCTGAAGTCGGTAGATGCTCTTAATCAATCCCAGGCTTAATTAGACTGACTTGGAATGCAACCTGAATCTTATTTCTCTTGACCCAGTTTCCAGTAGTCCTTTTTTGCATGTTCCTTAAATCTAGCACCATTGCAAAAACATACATTTTAGCACTGAGTTTATACAAGTTTTTAACAAACCATTACCACTTCAGGACAAAATTCAGAGTCTTTCCTACATGAACAAAAAACACTTCCATCAGCTTTAGGTTAAGAACCTCAAGTGACCTATGAGAAAAGTGCTTAGACAGGATACTGAATTAATGAAAACTGTTTTCTTAAACATCCTGGAAAACTAGCTTGCTAATCCTTTCTGATGATTTTATTCTCTTTTTTATGCTTTTTTTCCCCCAAGAACAAAATGCTGTGACTTCCTTTTTCAAGTAGAGAAGGTATTTATGCTAAATTATATATAATGAGTCTGAACTAGTTTTCAAAAAAAAATGTTTATTGAATTTATATCCCACCCTTCTACTGTGATGGGAATCTCTTCAAGATGCTTCAAAATCAGCATCTCAAAATGCCTTCCAGTCAATATTCAAGGTGCTGGTGATGACACTGAATATTTGAAAGACTGCCTTTCCCTATCTATACCTGCACAAACATCGAGATCTACTGGAAGGGCCCTCCTCTGTCTTCCACCAGATGAAGTGATACAATAAACAGACACATAAGGCAGGCACCCAAACTGCTGAATGCCCTTCCTTTAGATGCCTGTTTGATGCCAATGCTAACTTCATTCTGGCCCCATGATAAACAAACCGTTTGGGATCTAAGGATCTCGGCTTCAAAACTATATGACTACATGATTTTAAACTGCTTCACATTGCTGAAATCCTTTTATTTTAGACTAATTTGTATTACATTGCTCTTCACTGTTCTAAATTGTTTTCTGTATCTTATGATACAGGATGAGATATAAAGAGGTTAAATAATAGTCAACAAAATAGCTTTTTTAAAATTAACATTTCTGCAGAGTCAAGATTTCTAAACCAATCTCACTTTTTCTTAATACTGAGAAGACAATAATATGGTGGCAGGGCTGAATTCTACAGCTGGCTAGAATAAACAAGAGCTGGCTACTACATCTAGATAGCCACAAAATGATGACCCCTATCAAAAATATTCACATCTTCAACTGAAACTCATTTCAGTTTATCTGCATACATAAATACCGGACTGAGCCACCTTGTCCATAATATATGAATGCTATCTGTAATTTCCTCATGTTCCCTATATCAGATCCACTTTTCAAACAATTGCATTCTGCCAGTGCTCCGGTTCCTAAACCGTCCGATAAGCAAGGGAAGCCTGTAGACATTTTCAAAACTATATAATATTACAGAGCAGGCATGCATCATTACACTGCTTGAATATCCTGATGCTTTTCCGCTCCAACTGCCACAAGTGCTAACTCTCCCGTTTCTGCAGCATATCAAAAAAATTCATTATGCAAGCATATTTTAAAACACGATTTCCCTGACTACTTTCACAAGACTTCTTTCACAAAAACAGTTCTTTTAACTTCCCAAAAAAGGAGCAATCCTGCATTCTCCCCTTAATTTGCTGATGTAAATTGGACCACCGGTGTGGAGCATAATGAGTAGGGCCTCAAGGACTTTGTTGTTGTGTGCCTTGAAGTCATTTCTGACTTACGGCAAGCCTATCACAGAGTCTTCTAGGCAGAATTTATTTGGGGGGGTGTCCTTGCTGAAGAGGATGTAGCTTGCCCAAGGTCACGCAGTGAGTTTCATGGCCCAACAGGGAATCAAACCCCGGTCTCTAGAGCCATAGCCCAATGCTCAAATCACTATCCCATGGTGGCTTTAATACCTTCCAAGAAATTACAGACATGCCCTTCAAAAGAATTTCCTGGGATATGTAATTTCATGCTGTAACACTCAAGTTTAGACTCAGACTAAAGTTTACCAGACTTATTACAGTAGAAACCTTATTGGACTACAACCCATATGAGATATATGAAAGTGTTATCCTCAGCGGACAAGTTATGGACACACACTGCATACTACAAATAGCAGGACCCAAAGACCAAGAAATGTTAAATCCAATTAATTACACTTTTAAACATAAAAATATCTATAACCATGCACAGACATAGATATGCATGTGCCCGAAGAATTAAACTCCTGCATCCGGTAAGATGGACTCAGGCTCACACAATCTCCTGCTACAGAGCTGCCGACACAGTTGTGTCTGTCACCCAAATGATCCTCAACATTTGGCACTTTATTGCATTTTGCATTTAAGCTTCCATAATTCCTGAGTACTGGCCATACTGGCTGCCCAAAACATGTGGAAGACCAAAGGCTGAAAACCCGGGCCAAAGAATAACCCAAACTGCACCTCAAAAACAATTTCCCCACAATTGCAGTCCAACAACTCTCAGACACAGCAACAAGGCATCCCAGAATGCAAGGTATTTGCTGACTCTTTCAAGGTCTAAACAAGATGTCATTGCTTTTGGTTCATGAAGTGGATACTCTACGGTGATACTCAGTCACAATAAATGGGTCAATATGTACTACGCTACAGGATTTTGTTGTTGTTATTGTTGCAGAAATGTAAGAAATTGCCTCGTACTGAGTCAGAGACTGAGCCCGCCAGCGCAGTACTGACACTGACTGGCAGCAGGTCTCTAGATTTCAGGCCGGGCTTTTCCCCAACCCTACCCAGAGATATCCGGGGCTGCACCAAAGACCACGAAGAAGCAAAGAATGTGCTTTGCCCCACCTCTTAGCAGAGCAACTCACAGGAGCACAGCAAGCTGTCAGAACGCTGGGCAATCTAACGCTGACTGGCAGCAGCTCTCTGGAGTTTCAGATGAGCAGACTTCCCCAAACTCTCCCTGAAGAGCTCTGGCTTCCTGCCTAGAAAGTTCAGCGGTTATCTCACGAAGCCAGACTGCAACTGTGAGAAATAAACAGCGGCAGAGTTTTTGCAACCCTATTTCTATTGTCAGCTGCTCTGGGCTTGCAAAGTGCATTTTCTGTGCTACAAAAAAAAGAAAGCTATTCTGGTTAGCTTAGCGGACCTGATATATTGGCTGGTCATTTCCTCTCTTCAAAAGACGGCTCCCATTGAAGGCACAGAGAGAGAAACACACATCCAGCTATCCCTGAAAACTATATTTCTCCCAAGCTGAGGGACTGGTGTGGCAACACTTTATTAGGGTTGCCAGAGTACAAATGGAGGAGACTCCTGTCCAACTCACTTTCCCTGCAAAGCAGAAGTGGGAAGCATGCACACTCCAGACACTGTTGGACTGCAGCTCCCATCACTCTTTGCTAACATAGGCAGTGATGAGGAATGTAGGAACTGCACAAAAACAACCCAATTCCTAATCATACTGTAAGGCAATGGTGGACAAGTAGTATGTTGCTGGACTGCAACTCCCAGAGATCCTTACTAGCATAGTCAATGGTGAGGACTGCTGGGAGCTGCACTCCAACAACACCAGAAGGGGTCATTTTGCCCCCCTCTACTGTAAAGAAAAGCAATCTCCAGTGGGACACTTTTGAGTATAAAATGCAATGTAGCTGTTTTGCCCGGGACAGACAACTTGGAGACACAGGGCTGGGGGCATGAAGCCCTCCCACTGTTGTTTGACTTTATTTCTCACGCATCTCTGCCAGCCTGGAAAATGGTGGGGAATCAGAGTTACCAGCATGACAAGTGGAGGGTTCTTGTACCTTTAACAGTTGTGCAGAAGTGGGGATTTCAGCAGTTGTGGCTTGTCTTGCAACAGGGTAACAACTGACACTTGCTGAAATTCCTTCTTCTCTGCAACTTCTAAAGAGGGACAGGAGCCCCTTCCAGTTTTCATTGTGGCAACCCTATTCTTCATGCCATGGCCCCCGTTATGCTTGCTCGCATACGTACACACACACACACACATATATATGTATAACTCAATGCTGATTTCAGCCCCAGTCCTCCTCCAGCTTTCCAAACTGTCTTTTCCCTTATTAGCAGATTTGGTTTGTACGGCTTTAATTCTACAGAGAGCTTCCACGCATTTTAACAAGAACTTTTCCTAGATTTTTACTCATGTCTTTGGAGGGAGAGTGTTCCATGTGTGGGTTCTGTTCCTTGTCATTCTGGTCACACACTCTCAGCCCCAGAGAACCTTGTAATAGCTCTGTCTTCGACGGAAACAACCTGAAGGCACACCACAACTATTCCTTTGCAATTACTTGTTTTAAGTCTGGCAAGCTACTTCGAGTCTGGGTACGAAGTCAGAGGGTAACAACAGCAACTCTGTAGGGCCGACGTGGTCTCCCCTGCAGCTCCCGCTGCAACTCAACCCAGTTTTACCCACAGCTTTGCCCCAGATTTCTGAAACTGCTCCTCCAAAGCCCAAGAGGAGCCCAGCCTGGAAAGCTCTGCAGGGTCTCTACCCTACAACCACCTGCAAGCTCCACACCCCAGACACCCACCCACCCACCCACCCACCCACCCACGTCTCTTCTCTCCCAGGCAAACACTTTCCCTCTCCCTCCAACCTGATCTCCCCTCCAGCCCACACAACTCCACTCGCACTCCCAAACACAGCCCCTCCCCACACATGCAGCCCACCCATCACCCACACAACCCCACAAACACAATCCCACCTCACACACGCACACAATCCCATCACACACCCACACAACCTCGCAAGCACAATCCCATCACACACCCACAATCCCATCACACGCACACAACCCCACAAACACAATCCCACCTCATACACGCACACAATCCCATCAGCCACCCACACAACCTCGCAAGCACAATCCCACCACACGCGCATATAATCCCGCAAACGCAATCCCATCACACCCCCACACCACCTTGCAAACACAATCCCATCGCGCGCGCGCACAGCCCCGCAAACGCAACCCCGACATGCCCACAGCCCCGCAAGCAGAGTCCCGCATCTCACACACACACGAACCCCACCGCCTCCCGCCCACGACCCCCGCGCACGGCCCCACCCGCGCAACCGGGCAAGCCCAGGCCACCCCGCGCGCGTCCGCGCAGCCCGGTCCTCACCCAGGAGGACGGGGGGCCCCGGGGAGCGTCCCCGCCGGGCAGAGGCCCCCGGGGAGGCCGGCGGCGCCGCGGGGGGCCCCGAGCAGCAGGAGGGCGAGGAGGGCGAGCGGGCCGGCCGGAAGGAGCCGCGTCGTCCGCCCCGAGCCGCCGGCTAGGGGTACCATCGCCTCAGCAACGCATCGCCGCCGCCGCCGCCGCCGCCGCCGCAACTCCAGGCGCAGCCACGGAAAAGACCCTCCTCCGCCTCCTCCTCCGCGCTCACGGCAACCAACGGCGCGTCTTCTCCGCCTTCTCGCCCGGCGGCGGCGGCGGCGGCGGCGGCGCCTCCCTCCTCTCCCTCCGGCGGCGGAAAGCAGACTAAGGCGTCCCGCGGCGAACCATCGGGCTTATATAAACGGACGCGGCCAGCCAATCCCGTCCTCCCCGGCGGCCTGACAGCCAATCAGCGGCCAGGGGGCGTGTCGGGTCTTCGCCTCTCCCGCCGCCTTGGCTTCCCCAGTGCGGGAGGTTGAAAGCGGATATATCGCTTCAAGGCAAAACAAAACACGGCCTTCTGGAAAACCAATCGCAGGCCGAGTAAATGAGTCAAGCCGAAGGGGAGCTGGGGCTTCGCGTAATTTTTTTGGCTTCTGTCTTTTCTGCTTCCACCTCGGCGCTTACCAAGGGCTTCCAGTCAGATTTCTGCTTTCCGTGCAATATTATTAGACAGATCATGCCTTGCGGTTTTTAATGTTACTTATTCCACGCTGAGAGGAAAGCACTCTGCACATGCTTAGCGTCACGGTGAACAATCACTCAATGCCTGCTATATTCTCTCGTCTTTTATTCTTTCCCACGCTATGCGTGGAAAGGCTATTAAGTATATGGGCAGCTTCCTTCAGCTCCCTGCAAAGTAAACATTTTGCTGTGTGAAGCAACATCCCAAATTAGCTAGATGCTTTAGTGCAATGCACCATATTCTCCAAATGTCTCAATCCTCTGCCATCGAGCTTTTCCAGCTGCACTGAAAATGACTCAGTTTCATTCTCCTCCTCCCACTTTTCCCCTCTCTCCTCTTATCTCAGACTGAGTTCCAAAATGCAAAAGTCCTTTGCACTGAGCAGAGGGAGAGGAGAGGCAGAATCTTGCCCTTCCCTCTAGATTCAGGCAAAAGCAAACGGCTGCAGCATCTCTTACAGCGTATATTCTTCCTCATGTATAACTTTTTATAGCTTCTCCACAATCTGAAGCTGCTTGGCAATGTGAGTCGCAGTTTTCTGGAGGGTATAGTGTGCAATACTGGATGTCGCTGCTCAGCAATGCCAGACTCAGGCCATTTCCACACTACAGTCTCATAGCACAATTATTCCACTTTCAACATCCACCGGGCCCCTCCCGAAACTGCAAACCCCAGGATTCCATAGGATGGTGAAAGTGGAATAATTGCCCTATAAGAGTGTAGTGCGGAAATGGCCTCAGTGTTCTTCATCTGTGAAATGGTGTGATTAATTCTTGGTTAACCAGGTCTGAAGGTATGGGCCTTTCCACACTACACTGTGTGGAAAAGCCCATAGGGAAGCCTTCTTAATGTGCTCTCATGCCAGCAGAGGTGCTGCCGAGATTGCCACCGGGGAAAGACGCAATAAGGTAAGGTGCGGAAAGGGCGGGAGTTTCCTACAGGTGCCCAGGGAGAGCTGCAGCGTACCGATTTTTTTCTTTTTAAATAATAAACCCTTAAGCAGCCCTTTCTCAATGACCTGGTTCAGAGCAAGTGGTTTTCATTAAAGGCTTTCCTAATAATGCTGGAGCTAAAAGAAAAAAAATGTTATGAAAACAATGGTTGTGCATATGTCTCGACTTATAAGAAGATGATAAAGTTGGTCAACTCCCCTGGCCCCAGCAATTAGCAAGCGGTTGATGAGGGGGAGAAAAAAGCATTTAAAATTACCATACATTGCTGTACGCTGTGACCATTTCCACATTACACTCTTACAGTGCTATCATTCCACTTTCAACCTCCTATAGAATCCTGGGGTTTGCAGTTGAGGGAGGGGCCTTTAGAATTCTCAGCCGGAGAGCTCTTTGCTCTCAGTAAAAACTACAAACCCCAGGATTCCACAGGATGTTGAAAGAGGAATAATAGCACTAGAACAGTGTAGGACATTCTGTTTTGTTTTTCCACCAGCTGCAATAGCCGCATCGCCCAAGAAGCGCAGTCGAAAGGGCCTTTGAGCCAGGAAACAGTGATGTGGCTGCTGAAAACAAAACATAACCCCAACTCCCTCCCCGTGGCAGCCCCCCAGCACACCCCAACCTCTGTAGTGCAGCAATGCAGTATTGTTCCAAGGGTACTGTCCCCGTTAGCAGTCATGGCCTATGCAGCGGTGGTTGCAGCACTAGGCGTTTCACTACGATCAGGCTGTTTAAATTGAGAGAATGTAAAATATCTCCATTGGATTAACATTTCTGAACAAGAAAACTTTTCTAAATTCCTATCAAAGTAAATATGCAACAAATTAGGCAGGCAATATGACATGCTTTTTATTTTGAAGTCAAGCTCAGTACGTTTCCACCATCCAAAAATTGCATCCAAATTTGCTTCAGATTTCATGATTCCTTTTTGCACTAGACTATTATAGTGCTATTATTATTCCACTTTCAACATTCTGTGGAATCCTGGGGTTTGCAGTTTTAGGCAGAGGAATTTAGAATTCTCATCCAGAGAACTCTTTGGCCTCAGGAAACTACAAACCCCAGAATTCCGCAGGAGTTTGAAAGTAGAATAATAGCACTATAACAGTGTAGTTCGGAAAGGCCCTCTGACTCCTTCTTGAGATCTCCAGAGATAAAATGCAGAGTAGGATACATGAACCAGGCTGGCCTCTGCTCCCCTTCCACTACTGCTCCAACCACTCAGAACAAAGCAAGGGAAAGGCAGTACTGGCAGGGGCACATAACACACCATGGGTGTAGGGCCTTTTCTAGAGCTTTCGTAGAGGACAAGTGGGATTGGTGATTTGATACTGGAAGCTCATTGTGGTGAAGCCATCTCCTGGAGCGAAGAAAGGAGGGAGCGCCTTAGTACCAACAAAATTCATGTACAGCATCAACATGGTGTCATGGTTTGAGCATCGAGTTATGACCCCGGAGACCACAGTTCAGTTCCCTGTTCAGCCATGGAAATCCACTGGGTGACCCATAGAAAACCCTGTGATAGGTTTGTCTTAGGATTGCCATAAGTCAGAAACAACTTGAAGCCACCTAACAACAACAATCATACTACTAAGCAATGTTAAGATACCAGGATATTCAAAATAATTTTGCAATAATTCCAGGAAGCTGGACTACTTTCCCCTCTCACAGTCCTTTGGATCTTATTCCTTTCCTAATATACCACCATATTTATCACCCAAGGAATGCTTGCGGTAAACAAGAAATGGTGAATGATTCAGCACTGCAAGAACTTCGCTGACCTTCGCTGCAAAAAAAAGTGAGCGCACTACAACATGTGACTCCTTTAATCTAGTGAATTACCCTATGTCTAACCAGTAACAAAAGGAGGAATCACTTGTGACTCTTTGGAAAGTTTTCCCTGCAAGATAAACAGCTCAACTAAAATTCCAAAATCTATGGTTTGGCAATACCTTAATAAGGACCAACTACAAATGCAGAGAACTGCATTTGAGATCTCCAAACCTCATCATCAAATTCGTTTACACACAACAACCGAATGTTGTATTTTTTAAAAATGGGAGAAACTGCCATTCAGAGTTTTGGAAAGTTGGAAAGCTCTTCAGCCAGCATTACCCAAGAGTTTCACCTCTGTTTTGGTTTTGTTTTTAATTGACATTGTGAGCTCCCTTGGATCCCTCAGTAGGAGAACGGCGAGGTATAAATTAAATAAATAGTTTCGCAAATCAATTTTTCTAAGCTTAGCACAGGGGTGCAGCTTCAAGAGGGAGGGATGGGGACTTTGCCCCTCCAAATAAGAATTCCCCCTCATGAAATTCTCCTTTAGTCCCCAAATTCTTAGTATTGCAGAGAATGAGACGTTGAAAATCACCAACACCTTCAACTCCTTTATTAGCTTTTTTTACATGGGTAAACTTTGCCTGACCCTATTCTTTGGATGCCTAAAATGTAAAATGAAACACCCTCCCTGGACTCCAACTGCCCCTGTCTTGGCCTCGGAGGGAGAGGAGAAAAAGCTGGATTTAATACTTTCTCAGACTGCCATCCCCTTTTCCTTTCATGTCACCTTAACTAGATTGTAAGCCTGAGGGCAGGGAAACGTTTTGTTATTCTTTTAGATGTGATGGCACTGTATAAATCATCATCATCCTAGGCCATTTCCGCCCTACTCTGTTATCGTGCTATCATTCCACTTTCCACATCCTGTGGAATTTCCTGAGCTCTCTGGCTGAGAATTCTAGATGTCCCTCCCTAAACTGCAAACCCCAGAATTCCATAGGATGTCGAAAGGGGAATAACGGCGCTATAATGGCGTAGTGCGGAAATGGCCCTAGACTCCATCTTATACGCTGCAGCATTCATTAATGTAGCCGTGGAATTATGTCGCCCTCCAGATGTTATGGGACTGTAACTCCCATAAGCAATCGCCAGGGCAGTCAATGGTAATAAATGCTGGGAATTGCCATTCAGTAATATCAGGGCCATTTCTGCACTAGCCTGTTACAGCGCTATTATTCCACTTTGAACATCCTATGGAAACTAAATAAAGGTTTGGAGTAAAGGACCCAAAAAATAAAGATCTAGGCAATGTAAAATTTGTTGGCTTTTTAGCTGTATGGTTCACTTAATTAACTAAGAACTTAATTCTGGAGAAACATTTATACCAAAATTCCAACTTAAGCCAATCATTTTAGTTAAAAAAATAGAATCTAACTGAGTTGTCCCTTTTTATCAGAATGTTTCCAAGTTAAGCGACAACATAACTGATTTGAACTTGTTTGTTCCTGTCTCTAGTACTTTCCACCTCGCAATCTTCTTGCGTAATTGTGAGAGACCCAAAGAAAGGCAAACACAGCACTTTCGAGTTTAAATCGGAATGATTTTCCATGCCAAATAAGAATTGCGAGATCCAGAATATTTTTAGGATGCATTTGAATTGTCCACGCATGCAGTTTCAAGTTTAGCAACATCATGACTCACTCTTTTGGTCCTTTAACATTCAAATCCCCTGCCCTACAAAAAAGAAATAGCTAGACAGGCATGGAGGGGTGTGTATGAGGATTTAAATTGTTTTACCATATATTACCATACTAATTGTGAATTCATTTCCCTATGCTGATAGTTATGTAGCCAGAGTAACAGCATCTACCTACAAGAAGGAGGTATAACAATGGGAGAAGCCCAATTGTTGCAAACATATACAACATTTTTAGGGAGGGAATCTAAGTGGGGAGGAATACAAAAGATGTCCAGTTAGAACTGAGCCTGCTCGGTGGCCATGGAAAGATGTCTGATGGAGCTGAAGATGGAAACCCAGGAGAAAGGAGGCATGTGATTGAGGGCTTTTCCAGGTAGGTCTAAAGGAGAGAGAGTTCTCACAAGGTAGTTCCTTCTCCTGTGCTCTGGTCAGCAAGTGTCCCAGAAAGCAGGTAGGCAACATGCAAGAGCAGTTGAGTAGATAAGCCAGTCCAGGTCAATCACAAGTTATCCAGCAGGATGAAGGGAGAAGCAAGAGGGTGGTCATCAGCCAGTCCAGAAGTCGCACAGCAAGTCAATAGTCCAAATAAAGCCAGCAAGGAGTACAGCAGATCTGGAAACAGCAACCACTCCAAGGTCCAAAGAACACGAGCACCAAAGTCACCAGACAGATGGTTGTAAGCGACAAAGCCTTCAACACACTGCTGGAGATTTATAGCCAACTGTCTCAAGGCACCAGGTGCTTAATTGGCATCTTCTCCTTAAGAGCCATTTGGAGCATCATCACTTCTCCTTCACTTGGGAAATGGATCTTCAGTCTCCTGCTGGGGAGTCACCACTGCCTCACCCCCAGGTCCTCTGACTGAGAGAGATCACCAGCATCAGGAGTTGTAAATTCTTTGGCACTCAGCAGCAAACCAGCAAGCAAAGAAACAGACTCACAACCTATCCAGCAAAGACTCAGAAGAGACTGGCCAAATGTCCTCTATAACATTATGAAATCTGAATATTTATAGCCCAGATTGCCTACCCAGCTTCTTTCATACTCTCTCTCCCCCTGCCATCTGGAGAGCTCCATGTGGATTAAAAAAAAATCATCCAGGAAGTCCTAACTGGTAATAAATGAGACATTCTCTTGCAAGAGAGCTCAATTTTTTGCAACATGCAAAGGGATCTTATAGGACCTTTGAGACTAACTGAGAGAAGTAGGTAGCATAAGTTTTTGTAAACTTAAGTCTACTTCATCAGATGCAACAGCTTTTGCAATAGTTTGGATAGTCCCTAAGAACTGTGAAAAAGAAGGAGCTGAAATTCCCTCCTCTGTGTATCTATTAAGGGTGCAAGAGCTGTGCCTTCCTTTGAATCTGGGCACCCTAGTGTCTATCCACTAGGGAATTACAAAACAAGGAAACATTGGGATAAGCAACCCATGGTCCTTTAGAGGCTAGTAGACTGTGCATCCCATCAGCCCTTGCCAGCACAGGTGTGAGGTGTGATGGGAGCTACAGTTTGAGAATACCTGGAAGGCTGCAATGTATGCATTGTATTGTGAAATATGCAGGTGGTAATGCCATTCTCACAGAGGTGGGTGTATGCTGTGCCAAATGATAACATCATTCCACCCCTCATAAGTATTCTTGCTGATTTGCCAGATTCACTGTCTGAACTGGCCCTACAGCTATGCGCTCATGTTTACGCAAGGGGAGAAAAGTAGGACTCTGGCTTACCTGGCAAAGATCAGAGATTCAATCCTGGGCATTTCCAGCTTTATAAAAGGCTCAGAGGCCAGCTGAGAGAAAAGCCTCTATCCCAGTGGTTCTCAACCTGTGGGTCCCCAGATGTTTGTGGACTTCAGCTCCCAGAAGCCCCAGCCACTATGTTCAATGCTCAGGGCTTCTGGGAGCTGAAGTCCAAAAACATCTGGGGACCCACAGGTTGAGAACCACTGCTCTATCCTCTGTCTAAAGACCTCCAAGCGGGGAGAGTCCACCACCTTCCAAAGCAGTGTATTCTACTGTCCAACAGTCGAGAGGTTCTTCCTAAAGTTTAATCAGAATCTCCTTTCTTGACAGTTGAATCCGCTGGTTCAGGTCTTTCCCTGTGGGGCGGCAGAAAACAAGCTTGGACATCAACAATATCAGCACACATATATAGCCATCATGGCTAGTAGCTGTCGGTCACTCTCCAGACCCTGGTCTCCCAGAGTCCTAAGCCAACATTCAGACCATTTCAAGTTTGATTTGCTCTAAGATCCATTCATTTATCATTTTAGCAGTTCACTTAATAGGGTCTTATATATTTTCCCTGAGACCCAGCGTGGTGTAGTGATCTGAGCGTTCGGCTACATCCCTGGAGACCTGGGTTTGATTTCCTGCTTGGCCATGGAAACCCACTGAGTGACCTTGGGAGCATCACACAGAAAACTCTATAGACATTTCCGCACTAGACTGTTATAGCGCTATTATTCCACTTTCAACCTTCTATGGAATCCTGGGGTTCTATGGAATCCAGGTGACCCCTCCCGAAACTGCAAACCCCAGGATTCCATAGGAGGTTGAAAGTGGAATAATAGCGCTATAACAGTCTAGTGTGGAAATGGCCTATGATAGGTTTGTCTTGAGGTTGGCGCAAGTTGCCTTAGGTCACCATAAATTGCCTTAAGGCTGCCATACATTGTCAACTTGAAGGCATACAGCAACAACAATTATTTTCCCATTCCCTTAACATACTAATTTTATACATAAATAAATTTTATAACATTTCATTTATTATTTTTTGTCACTATCCTCGTGGTACCCATTTTGTTAATGGCTCCAAGTACAGAAAATTCATAACGGCCTCCCAGTCTTGAATTTTTCCACCACATCTAACTGGTCCCAGGTTACAATTAAGATACCTTTCGCCCATTTCTCACAGAACACCTTCAGAGTCTCCAGGCGGTGAGACTTCAGCAGGGTGGAGATGACAGAAATGTGTTTACCCTCAAAGCTGAAGGAGGAACTAAGGTTGCTTCACTGTGTCTGTGTGTGCACACGCAGCCTGAGATCATTTTAACCTTAAAAAAAAATTCACTTTGCAAAACCTGAATGACTAGAGACATTAGTAAGACAAAGGTCCCATAGACATCAAGGGCAGCCAGCAATGGCTTCTTTAAAAAAACTGTAGGTGCATCCTGTAACAAAATGTTGCAGCACAAAGTGTGCTACTTGTGCAGACAACTCCATTCCATTTCCCCACTCACCAGATTGTCTGGTTTTTCCCCTCTATCAGGTAGCATTCTGCCGCCACAGAGTTTGCACATTCCTGATTATTCCTCCCACTCCAAGGGTTTCTTTTTTTTTTTTTAATTAACAAAATATTGTGAATACATCTGCAAACCTTAGAGTTCCCCTGACCTACCTGATTCATCCCTTTCCTGCATGGAAGGGGGACATTTTGGCTAAGCAACAGCCCTTAAATAAACCTTTTTGTATAAAGGTGATGTAAGTGGTATATAAATACATATAAATAAATATTAAATATTTATTTATACATATTTATATACCATTTACATCACCTTTATACCAAAATGCTTTGACCGAGTGCTCAAAGTGGAATACATCAATAAAAACAGAAAGTATACAAAAATACACAAATATACAACATGTAAATTGATTTGTATATATTTGTGTTAGATATATATATGTGTGTGTGTGTGTGTGTGTGTGTATCAATATCATATGCACGATACAGTGTATGTCAATAAAACAGGAAATAGAGAATACAGAAATATACAACACATTCTTTATGTGTCAATGAAATAAATATTAACTTGGACTAAACAAGAGACAGAAAGCATAATGCATAATTCTTGCTGTTTTATCCTTGCTGTTTCTGCGAATGGTCTCTCTCTCTCTCTCTCTCGTTGGCTGATGGTTAGTGAGTTCTTTCAGCAAATATAGTAGGACAGGAACATTTTAAATTAATACAGCAAATCTCTCATAAGAAAATTAACAAATTAGGGGGGGGAAATCCAGCTCAGATATCTAATTGGCTTGACATCTTCTGAGTGTGCTTCTCTTCCCTTGTAGAAAGGTGTAGTAGTTTTCTTGCCATAGGAGTTCAGCTTCTAGCTCAGTTACCAACTCTTCAGCCACAGTACGCAAATTAAATTGCGTAATGTTATACTCTGGAGTCTGGATTTAATTAACCTAATGGTGGCAATGTATATTAGTTCAGAAACAGAATGTTTTCGCATTGGGAAGGGGATCAGTAAGGCTGCCTTTTAACACCCTACCTGCTTAATTTGCATGCAGATCATATGTAAAGTGCGATTAGACTCAGAGGAATGAAACATGAAAATCAGGGGAAGGAACATCAACAATTTAAGATATGCAGGAGACACCATGTTATGCATATATATGGGCCTTCAAGACTCCTGTCAACCATGAATTTCACAGGGTTTTCTTAGGCAAGAAATACTCGTAGGTGGTTTTGCCAGTTCCTTTCTCTGAAAAATAACCTACAGCACCTGGTACTCATTGGTGGTCTCCCATCCAAGTATGAACCAAGGCTGACTGAGCTTCACTTCCAAAATCAGACAGCATCGGGTGTCTTTAGCATATTTCAGCCCAACTCCACATTACCAGTAGAAAACAGCAAAAACTTGGAAAAACGTACCGAATATTAAGGAAGAAAGTGCAAAAGCAAGGTTACAGTTAAAAAATAAGAAACTGAAATTAATGGCCACAGCTGATTTACAAAACTTTAAAGTGGGTGATGAAGATATCAAAATAGGTAAAATATTTTCCTACCTTGCCTCAGTCATTAATCAAAGTGGAGACTATAGTCAAGAAATCAGAAGAAGACTACAACTTGAAGGGCATCTATGAAGGAAATACATGAGATCCTCAGGTGTAAAGACATATAATTAAATACTACAGTCAGAATCATCCAGGCCATCGTATTTCTGATTTCTATACAGTGACCCCTCCACATTCGCGAGGATTCAGGGTACAGAACCCTCATGAAAGTTGAAAAAACTGTAAATAACTCCTCCTCTATGACTCCCTATTCCTCTCCAGAGCTTCCCCTCCCATTCCATACCTTCTAGACCTGGCAGTCTCCGGGGGAAGAAAAAAGACGAGATAAAGGGTTTACCAGTTCTAGTTACTTCCAGTGACCATCTTGACAGCTTCCTCCCAGAGAGAATGGGTAGAAGCAAACAGAGCACCTGACAAATCAGCAGCCATTACACAGCAGAATGTGCAGCCACATGGCAGAGAGGGCATGCCTCCAGCAGTGGGTGGTAGGGTGCTCACCCAAAAGGAAAAAGTCCATTTTAAATACAAGCCTTGCAAGCCTGGGGTGATGAATGCAAGGGAATGTGGGGAGGAGAATTGTGATGGGAGACAAGCAGGTGCTTCATGAATAATTAAATCCACAAAGGTGAAACCCACAAATATGGAGGGAGAACTGTATGTGGTTGTAAAAGCAACGAAGAAACTGACAGGAAGATCAACTGATTTGAAATGTGGTGCTAGAGGAGAGTTTTACAGATACCTGGGCAGCCAAAAAGACAAATAATTGGGTCCTAGGGCCCATTAGGCCTGAACTCTTCTTAGAAGTCAAAATGACCAAAGTGAGGCTGTCATACCTTGGACATTAGAAAAGACAGTAATGCTTGGCGATGTGGAAAGCAGTGCCTCCATAAGTCGAAACCAACTTGATGGCAATTCACAACATCAGCAGAGTAAAAGACAATGGGAAAAGAGGAAGATTGCATCACGGGCTGACGGACTCCATCGTCAAGGAAGCTGCTGTCTTGAGTTTGCAGGACCTGAGCAGTGTCGTTCATGCCGGGAGCCCTTAGAAGTCCCTCATCCATAGGGTTGCCATAAGTCAACACCAATTTTATGGCAATTGACAACAACAATACATTTAAAATGAAATAAGCAAGCTCCTGCTACTGTTCTGATGCCATCCTACTAGAGCAGACCTGGGCATTGTATGGCCCCTGGGCCACATACGACCCTTTGATTGGCTCTGACCGGCCCGTGGGGGGCCGAAATGGGGCCGCGCACGCAGAGGCAGAACTTACTCGCGAGCGGGTTGCTCCATCCCTGCGGAGAGCGCGGAGCCGCCGTTCCAAACGCCGCCGAATTTCAGCGGCGCTCAGCGGTGCCCAAAACGGTGGCCAGTGGCTTCCAGCGGCGCTCCGCCAATCAGGACAGTGCACCAGCCGGAAGCCCACCCCCGGGCAGATCTGCAGGGACGCGCTACCATGTCTCTGCAGTTCTTCACCGGGGGCTGCTACGGGGCAGCGCGGGTGAGTTTTATAAAAACCACTTGTGAAGGTGGTTTTGATAAAACAAACAGCGCCACCCCCGCGGCCGCGCTAGAGCAGTTTGAGGTCTAGAACCTCACCTTTTTTAACTGCTGTAGCGCACCCCCCGGTGAAGAAGACCTCCAGGAGAGGTCGCTCTAGCGTGGGCAATATGCCTGGCCCTCCACAATATTTTTAGTTTCTCATGTGGCCCCATGGAAAAATAATTGCCCACCCCTGTGCTAGAGATTCAAAACCTTCAAAACACAGTCGTTTGCCAACAGTAACAGCAAAACCCTATTCAGAGATAATGCAATTAGCAGAAACGTGCAGGGTTCCATATGCATTTCTCAGATTCATTTAATATTAAGCTCAGCAATCTCTGGAGACAAACTGCAGGATGGTTTGCTGGGAATGGTTCCATTATCATAGGGGGAATTCTTCATGCTCATCACAATATCCCTAGCTATCATTTCCAGAAAATGATGAAGAAATTGTAAAAACATTATGCCTGGAAAAGCTTGTGATTTCCCAAATGGAACACAACCAGCTAGCTATGCTTTTAGTACCCTCATGGACTCAGGTGAGATATGGATTTGCTGGTGTCACACACCACAACATCCTAAACTGAATCCTTTTGGGACTGTTTCTACATTCTACAAAGATACCCAACATGCATTTTGCAAGCAGGGCTGATGAGACAGGGAGAAGCTGGTAGAAATTCCTGTGGCAATGAGGCCAAAAAGTAGCCCGGAACCCAAGTAGGTTACCTGTATTTCTGACTTAGTAGTATCATTATTTGCTGGTTAAAGGAAAGAAGAGGAGAAAAAGGGGAATGTGGCAGCACCTTTAAGGCCAACTGGTTTTAAGATCTGAGAACAAAACATTGATCAAATATAGATTTTTTTCCCTTGACGGCCAATGCAGCCACCATTCCTTTTTCTAATAAATGGTCCAGAACAATCAAAAATTTGTTTTTTTCACAACTAAAAAGAAAGCAGCTTTTGAGCTCTCACTCTGACAATTCTGTCAGTTTGTGAATCAGGGAAGCATCTTTCCAAACAGTCACGTCTGAGAAAAGGACTGTGAAGCATGTGTGTGTCCCTCCAGACCACATTGCCTAAGTCAACAGCCTGTTCCACCGGGCAGAGGTGCGTCCTGTGCTTGGGAAATGCACTTGCTCAATCGTGGCATCAGGTGCAAACATGCCATCCGTTGTTCAGAAGCTTAAGGCAAACAATTCAGACATTGGATGATGAGAGATGGTCCAGTAGCAGTCCTCCACTTTTGGTCATGTCTTCTTGTTTTCTCCACCCACTCTTATCCTCTTGACCTTCTCCCTTCTGACAATGGTTGTTTAATGGCAGGGGAAGCTTTGGCCCTTCAGATATTTCGGCTTACAATTCCCACCAGCCCCACACAACATAGATAATAGCAAGGAATTGTGGGAATTAGAATCATAGAATCATAGAAATGTAGAGTTGGAAGAGACCCCAGGGGCCATCCAGTCCAACCCCCTGCCATGCAGGAACACCCTCAAAGCACTCCCAACAGATGGCCATCCAGCCTCTGCTTAAAAACCTCCAAGGAAGGAGACTCCACTACACTCTGAGGCAGCATGTTCCACTGCCAGACAGCCCTGACCGTCAGGAAGTTCTTCCTGAGGTTCAGGTGGAATCTCCTTTCCTGCAGCTTGAATCCATTGCTCCTTGTCCCGGTCTCTGGAGCAGCAGAAAACAAGCCCTCTCCCTCCTCTACATGGCATCCCTTCAAATAGTTAAACATGGCTCTCATGTCCCCTCTTAACCTTCTCTTCTGCAGACTAAACATACCCAGCTCTCTAAGTCTATCCTCATAGGGCATGGCTTCCAGGCCCCTCACCATTTTGGTCACCCTTCTCTGGACTTGCTCCAGCTTGACCATGTCCTTCTTGAATTGGGGTGCCCAGAACTGGACACAGTATTCAAGATGAGGTCTAACCAAAGCAGAGTAGAGTGGTACCAGTACCTTCCTCGATCTAGATGCCATACTCCTATTGATGCAGCCAAGAATTGCATTGGCTTTCTTGGCTGCCGCATCACACTGCTGACTCATGTTCAGCTTGCCATACAAAACTTCTGGAACAAGCCAGACAGTCCTTACTGCTGGCTTATGGGTTGTCAGGCTATGTTGTAGAATCGAAGGACCTTTCCGCCCCACACTGTTACAGTGCTATTATTCCACTTTCAACATCCTATGGAATCCTGGGGTTTGCAGTGTAGGGAGGAGCCTTTCGAATACTCAGCCAAGGAACTCTTTGGCCTCAGTAAACTACAAACTCCAGCATTCCACGTGAAGCTGAAAGTGGAATAATAGCACTGTAACAATGCAGTGCAAAAAGGCCCTAAAAGACAGAGAGACTTGGAAGAGACCACAAGAGCCATCTGGTCCAAGCCCCTGCCACGCAGAAATATACAGCTAGACACCCTCTCCACTAGCATTGCTGGGGGAGAAAAATGGCATTCAGATATTTTTGGCCTACAACAGTCATTGGCCTCAGCCAATGATAATGGGTTGTGGGAGCTGTAGTCCCAAATAGCTGGAAGGCTAAAAGTATCGAAGCCTTGGGGCTGACTCTTGACTTGACCCAGAATGGCTCCCCTTATTTTCCTCCATTCTATTCCTTCTCCTCAGGCAACAAATGCCTTGGAGTAATACCACATTACTTGACCTTTCGTTCATTTTGGTGCTCGTAACCATTAGCTCTGACAATCAATTAATGCTTGTGCAACTTTCTTTCAATCTGTCTAATGTGCACCATTTGTAATTAATTCCCACTCAATATGTAATCAAAATAATAATATCATTTACTTCTAAGAACAAATGAGACTAGCAGAGCTAGAGAAACTGGTCCACCAGAACTGGATAAACTGCTTTTTCTCCCTTTTATTCTTTTACCATCCTCTACAGGGCTGAAAAGTAATAGGGACTCTTACACCTTTATAATTGTTACCCAGAAGTGTGATGTTCAGCAAGTATTGCTGCTCATAGAACAACATAAAAAGCAAGTGTGTGCATAAAGATTTCCAAAGGAATAGGCAAGTGGTTCTACACTGTCAACATAGTCCAGAATCCTGTGATTCCTTAAAGTCTGCAAACCTTCAATGTTTTCATAATTGCTTTTGTCCATAACATACTAACTAAAGTACAGGAACTCTGTTGTTCTTTTCAGTGGCCACCAGGCGGAGGCATACAACCTGCGCATTGCCTGGATGCAACTAAAAAAGACAAAGGCTATTTCCGTACTACACTTTTATAGTGCCGTTATTCCCCTTTCAACCTCCTATGGAATGCTGGGGCTTGCAGTTTTTGCCTTTGAGGCCACTCCCTAAACTGCAAACCCCAGGATAGGAGTTTGGAAAGTGGAATGATAACACTATAACAGTCTAGTGCAGAAATGGTCAAAGTCAACTTGTAAATGCTTGTGAAGACAACCAGTATGGGGTAGTGGTTTGAGCAGTGGAGTAGGACTTCATGAGATCAGGGTTCAAATACTCACTTGGCCATGGCACCTCACTGGAGCCACACTCTCTCAGACGAAGAAGGAGGCAATGCCAAACCTCCTCTGAAGAAATCTTGCCAATGAGAGGCAGCCTAGTGTGGTGGTTTAAGGGTTGGGTAGGATTCTGAGAAATCACTATTCAAATCTCCACTCAACCATGGAAGCCCACTGAGTGACGGTGAGCAATTCCCACTGTCTCATCCTCAGAGGAAGGCAACGAAATGGGAGGTTTCCCACACGGTCACCATAAGTCAGAAGAACCTGAAGGCATGCAACAACAAAACGTTCCTGGCTGGTGTGTATATTGTGTGTTTGGCTTTGTAGAATATTGTCTGATTTCCCAGAGGAAAAGGATATACCATACATGTGGGGGTTCTGTTCCAGGATACAAAGCATCACGTCCCATTATTTCCACAGCAACGCAGGCATGCATGCACTGCATCCACCAACCACAACGAGATGTGACGCTTTGTGCAACCTCAACTTCATGGATGCAGAGGCTGCCTAAGAAGAGGGCCCACCATATACACTGGAGCAGCAGTAAGCTAAAAGCTCACAATCTATATGGGCATCTTCCCTGGCGTACTGTCAATATTCACACATCTGACAAAATAGATCTCCTCCTCACATCTGATAAATTTTGAGACCAGAGCTTAGAAAGTTACATTTTTTGGATAGCAGCTCCCAGACTCCTCCAGGAGAGCATGGCCAGGCTCTGGATCCAATGTTAGTCTTTCCTAAAGTTGTCGTTGTGTGGCTCCAAGTCATTTCTGACTTAAGGTGACCCTAAGGTCAATCTTTACAGAAGTTAAACATAACACAGCAGATTATTTATATACAACATTTAAAACACCACACTCTCTCCTCTTGGGCTAAATCAGACTCTTGCCAAACACTCAACTCAAACTGCTTTCCTCTCACTCCAACCCTCATCCAACTCAAACCCCTCTCAAACATACTTCTAGCTGCATTCTTCTCAAAACCTAGGATAAACCAACCTCCATCCTAACTGCTGTTCACCAACTGTCCTGTGCAAATCTCCTCAAACATTTCAACAATCAGCATCCACTTCAACACTCCATTCCCTATCCTCCAACAGCTACTTACTTCACTCTTGCACAAGAAGTCAAGCAACATTTTAATATACAGTGGCCCCTCCATTTTTACAAGGGTTCAGGGTGCAGAAAGTTCAAGGTGCAAAAGTGGCAAAACTGTGAACAACTCCTCTCCATGCTTCCCCGCCCATTGCCTTCTGGGGATTCCACCTCCCCCATTCCCTTGCCTTTTGCCCTGGCACTTGTGCCCTCCTTCTCCATACATGGTACCCATTCCCTTGTCTTTTGTCTGGGTGCGCCTTCTCTGCCCCCAGGCAAAAGGCGAGGAAATAGAGGGGAAAGTCAGGCCTTCATCTTCCAACTGATCTAGGAACGGATAAATCTTTTGAGTTTCAGCTGCTTCCACATCTGAATGTTAAGTACCTTAAGTTCCTACCCTCATATTTCCAAAGTAAATTCAATATTTTGGTACATTCTTGTAAATGATTAAAAAAACCAAACTCTGTGAAACAAACTATGTGAAATTCACATCCTTTCCTTCTGAGAAAGGATGGGGAAATTTGCCAGTTTCACTTTTTCTTGCCTGTGAATTTAAAAACAAAACCCTCAGGTTCTTTCCAGCGAACGTAAAGCAATGGGTGACTTTGTGTAAATTCTTTAAAAACAAATGAAAGTGAAATTCTCCTCCATCTGTACTGCCCCAAATTCAAGAGGTACAGCTCCAGGCTCCAGCAAGGAGAAGACCTCCTGGTATCTGCCTGCCATGTAGGCTGAGAAAGATTAGGAAGCCCTGCTCCAGTGGCCCTAATTCAGCACCAAAATAGAGAAGGATTTATGCCCAGTGTTTTACATTTAAAGCACACAGTGCCTTGGCCTGTGACTCATTTGAAAAGACAATAATGCTTGGTGAAGTGGGAGGCAGTAAGAAAAGAGGAAAACCTCATTACAAGGGGGTAGATTCCATTCAGAAAGTCTGCAGGACCTGATCTGGGCTGTGGGTGATGGAGTTTCTTGGAGCTCTCTCATTCAGTGTCACCATAAATTGAGGCTGAGATGGTAACAACTGATGACAATAACTACCTGTTAACATTTTATTTGTGGAGTTGTTTTTCATCTCTGGCCAAAACCAACTTCAGGAGATACATAGAGATTGTACCACAATGAGGATTCCAACTACCACAAGCCACTAAGTAAGGGCTTTTCCACCCTACACTGTTATAGTACTATTATTCCGCTTTCAACATCCTGTGGAATCCTGGGATTTGAAGTTTGAGAAGGGGCATTTAGAATTCTCAGCCAGAGAGCTCTTGGGCCTTGGGAAACTACAAATCCCAGGATTCCACAGGATGTTGAAAGTGGAATAATAACAGTGTACACAGTGTATAACAGTGTAGGGTGCAACTGGCCTTAGTGTCTTCATTTTGTTCATTGTTCAACTGCACTTGCAATTTTTATTTCAAAATAAAAGTGCATGTTAAAAAGTGGGGAAAGAAAGAACACAAAACAGTGAAACTTTCTATGTTAAATACATTTTAGGTAAAAATTAATTCTTGCATCCAGTTCTACTCTACCTTGAGTACTTCTGTGAAAAGGCAGCATTTAAAAGTTATGTCAGCTCCTTTAAAGTTTGGACTAAAACCCAAAGCAGATTTATCAACCCCACTACGATGAAAACCATCAGATGCCACTGGGTCATTGTATGTAACTAGCTGCTTCCAAGCTGAGCCAGCATGGTGTAGTGATCTGAAAACTGGACTGCAACTCTGGAAACCAGGGTTCAGTTCCCTATTCAGCCATGGAAACCCCACTGGGTGACCTTGGATGCATCATATACTCTTAGCCACAGAAAACGCCATGACAGGTTTCCCTTAGGTTCACCATAAGTAAGAAAAGACTTGAAGGCATTGAACGACAACTTCCAAGTTCTACTGAAGAGGTGTAAGTGAGTGCATACCCCTGCTTCTTATAGTAATTCCAAGAAAATCTTTGCATGCTTCCAGTTTCTCATAGAGCAGAAAGCCTCTGTTCAGCAGAAAGAAAGAAAAATAGGAAATGAAACCACTATCTATATGAGCATTCCAGACACGAGCTGTATTCTGTGGTTGTGTTATCTTCCAGTCTGATGGGCAGTAACCAGAAGCAAGGCAGCCTGTGTGCAGTGCCACACTTGGAACTGTGAACACTGGTAGGAAAAGCAAGGAAGTGGCTTGGATCGAAATGAGTCTCCCCGAAGAAAGTGATTATCTCCTGTCTTTGACAGTTGCCAGGATTTTGGTCTGCGTAGTACTGAGTTTGGCCTTTGCCATCGGGGTCCCAGGAAATTCTTTTGTTGTCTGGACCATTTGTAGAAGAATGAAGCAATGGCCTTCGACAGTCATGCTGATCCTACACCTGGCCATAGCTGATCTGCTGGTCCTTGTGACCATGCCAGTCTGGATTTATTCCTTTGCCCACAGTTGGCTCTTGGGCACTGTTGCTTGCAAAGCCCTGACGTTTGCTATCTATTGCAGCATGTATGCCAGCATCTTCTTCATCATGGCCCTGAGCCTCGAACGGTTTGTGGCTGTCTTTTGCCCCTTTGCAATTCGACAGTGGAAGAACAAGACCATCACCCATGTGGAGGTGTCCATCATATGGATCCTCTCCATTGCTTTTGGTGCAACCATCATCCCCTTTCAAGAGACTGATGATACAGAGGTGGGTCTCCAATGTGCAGCTCGTATTTATGACACTACTTCTCAAGAGGTTGCCTGTCTCCTGGTGGAGACCACCGTGGGCTTCATCATCCCTTTTGCCATTATCTCCATCTGCTACATCTGCATTGGCAGGAGAATCAGTGGAATGGCTTGTCAGTCCAAGAAGAGATCTGCAAAGCTGATTGCTTCGGTAGTAGTGGCTTTCGGCGTTTGCTGGTTTCCTCACCACATCTTTAATCTGATAAGCGTTGCTTCTGTTCTGATGGAAGACTCACATCCAGAAATGTCTAAAACCCTGGAGAAGATTTCTGCTATCGGGGTCTACATTGCAGACTCTATTGCATTTATTAGCAGCTGCATCAACCCTCTCCTTTACGCCTTTGCTGCCAGGAACTTCCGCAGCAGTGTGAGATTTGTGAAGTTGTCCAATCTCTTTGAGCAGATGGGCCCTTCAGCCAAGCAGGAATTTGCAAAAGGAGCACCTTTACCAAATGGGAGAGAGAAGACTTTGACAAACACAGAGCTGTTAGAATGCAAGTGACGGAAGAAAATGAGGTTTTGCCTTCACAGCTGTTCTTTCGTGCCTTGCTGCCAGAAACCTTCACAGTCATCTGAGATTTACCAAGTTGCATTGTAAATGCCTTTGCAGTGATTGACTTTTTAATTCATTGGATTAGCTATGCTTGGATTCTATTCTAAGTACTGGTTATGACCTACAAAGCCGTCGATGGCTCAGATTCAGGATGGCTGAAGGTCCTAATTGTCTCTTATGAGCCTGTCTGTCTGGGGTATGAAGTTAAGGGAGACCCTTCTCTCCATCCCATACCCTCACAGTTAAATCTGGTAGCAACACAGGATAATGTGTTCTCAGTTGCTGCTCCCAGGCTTTGGAACTCTTTTCTTCGAGAGACTAGACCAGTCTCCAGCTGGAAGCAGGTGAAGGCTTGCTTGTTTCAACAGACCTTTGAAAACTGCTTATGGAGAAAAGACCTTTAATAATGTATTGTCAGTACTGTCCTTATTTCTTGCTTTTAATAGTTATGTTTTCAAACTGCTTTTAGTTTTTACAAATGCTAAGTTGCTGTTAATTCTGTTGATAGAATGAGTTGTTTAACTTCTGTATGTTTTTAGTGATACAAACTTTTGTCATTTTAATTTTTGTAAGCCACCACCAGTACCAGGGCTAGCGGAAAGGTGGGATATGAATCAGTGTCATAATACTAATATTGACATTTTGACCTGAAATAATTTCTGGCTTTGAGCATGCAAAAATTGCTATGTTTCTCTTGCTTCTATTTTGTGTGTAACAAGAAAATGTGATCCAAAATTCAAAATACACATTGTGGTAATACTTTTTACGATCTGCTTATTTGTTTCTTGCAAATTGCTTCAACCATCTTCTAAGCAGAAAAAAAAATAGGGGAAAAGAGTTACTACACACTGTGAAACAAAACTAGAACTGAAAAACTGTTAAGAAATTTCCTTGCACTCGTTCTGTGGAACTACACAGAGGGATGACATCTGGTCTATTTCATATCAGCGAGTCTGCTGAAATGAACTCTGTCTAGCCCATAACTTGCGCCAGAATAAAAGTAGAGCTTGGTAGTTACATGCAACTAGTTATCTGGGATTCCTACTTTAGGGAGGCACTAGAGCTATTTGGTTGAGAATTCTAAATGTGTGTGTTACGTGACTTCAAATCACCTGTCAACTTATGGCCACCCCATAAATTTCATAGGGTTTTCTTTGGCAAAGAATACTTAGAGACGGTTTTGCCAGTTCCTTCCTCTGAAATATAGCCTACAGCACATGGTATTTGTTGGTGGTCTCCCACCCAAAGATGACTCTACTTAGCTTCCTAGATCAAGCAGAATCTGGTGCCTGTAGGGTATTTAGGCAACTCCTAGGATTCCATAGGATGGGACCTCCACAGTTAAAGTGTCATCATAGTACTATAATTCTGTAGTAGAAAGGTGCCTAGTGTCAGCAACTGGGGTCTTTGGATGGCTGCAGGGGCCCCAGATTGTTACACGGTCCGGATCTACTAATACCTGCTGTGTCCCATCTCAGTCCCTGCTATCTGTGAAGCTCCTACATTGGGAAAACATCTACAATACCCTAGGTCAGGGCTGTCCGGCAGTGGAATCTGCTGCCTCGGAGTGTAGTGGAGTCTCCTTCTTTGGAGGTTTTTAAGCAGAAGCTGGATGGCCATCTGTTGGGAGTGCTTTGAAGGTGTTCCTGCATGGCAGAAGGGGGTTGGACTGGATGGCCTCTTCCAACTCTACATTTCTATGATTCTAGGACACCATTCTCCCTCAGAATGGCTGGGCACTGTCATTTTGAGACTCTCTAGGGAATTGAAAATGATGTCCTTCCAGCAATCCATCACTGTTTGCAGGTAAGCCCTCAGGTATGGGTGTCTACAGCGGGGAGTTTCTTTTATAGCTCTGCACTGCTGCTGTTTTATCTGTTCCTGTCCTGTCACCTTCTCTCCTCCATCTTTCCTAACATTTCTTCAAGCACATATGGCGACAATGGTCTTATGATTATGCTGTTATCAACATTGAAAGTCCTGTGCTGATAACAGAACAGTACGGTTCCTTTCACCTGATTTTTCCCCTGAAGAAGATGAGCTCTCATAGAGCTGTAGAATCTTAGCACTGGCCATTTCCACACTAGAGGGTTATAGTGCTATTATTCCACTTTCAACACCCTATGGAATCCTGGGATTTGCAGCTTAGTGAGGGGCCTCAAAGGCCTGCAAACCCCAGGATTCTCTAGGATGTTGAAAGTGGAATAATAGCACTATAACAGTCTAGTGTGGAAACAGCCAATGGAATGGACCACAAAGGCCATCTAGTCCAACCCCCTGTTGATAGGAATTTGCCATACATTAAATGCAAGGAAAGACTCTTTCTCCATCCAGCCAGTGTTGTCTGCTCTGTCTGGCCTCACTCCTCCAGCATCTTGAGATTCTGCCTCTGCCTCACACTTTCTGAGCTCATTCTGAGTCTTGCTTGGTTTTATTTCTAATGTTAAAAGTACACAATCAATTCCCCCTTTCTTTTCTTCACTTATCATAACATGGCAGGATTTGGCACACAATGTTTGCTTTGGTCTCGACCAGACCGTATGCTATTGGAGCAACATACCCTCCAACATCTCACACATGAAAACCAGAATATGTCTTTGCAGCAACTGAAGTAAAATGAGGACAAAGGGGGAAAGTGGGAGGAGAACAGAGAAACTAGGACATTTTAAAAATAGCTGAAAATGCAGGATGACAGAGAATTAATGGGGACTGATGGATGGCCTGGGACAGGATTGGGAAGCAGAGGTCCAGGGCCTCCAACGAATGAGCATAAATGCTGACTTAAACATGGCATAAAATCTGTTGACAATTAAAAGATAACTAAGTCCATACAAATTACTGAACTGAAATTATTGAACTACAAGCCACTGAAATAATATTATGATGTAAAATAGGAAGTTAATGTGGAAGTGATGACTACATTTCTTTAACAAGTGAACTTTGAAACAGAAGATCACATTGTTGAGTCATTTCAAGGGAACATTCCCCAAAAATGCAAGGGTCAGGGATGCTTTCAGTGGTCCTTGTCCTCTGACTGCAACCGTCGCTTCCTCCAAACCACTCTTGCCTCTGCCGTCCATCAATAATTCCTCCCGGAGAGAAAGAACAATCATAGAATCATAGAATCATAGAAATGTAGAGTTGGAAGAGACCTCAGGGGCCATCGAGTCCAACCCCCTGCCATGCAGGAACACCCTCAAAGCATTCCCGACAGATGGCCATCCAGCCTCTGCTTAAAAACCTCCAAAGAAGGAGATTCCACCACAATACATAGAAAGGAACTGGCCTCTTCTCCTCTAACACCAAGAGCTCACATACTCAGAGAAGGCATGTGAAGAGACCAAAATGCAAGGAGGAGGAAGGCCAGAAGTTTCCAGGGACTGCCAGTACACGGCCAGAGTTTTTGCAGATTCCAGATTATTCTGATTCCTGGATAGGATTCGATGGCCTTAAGCCCTGGATTCTCTTCTCTAGTCCTCACAGCAAAAGGGGGGACTCTCAGGGTGAGAGAATTGCCTAGAAAGAAAGAAAGAGACAGGGAGGCAGATATACCAGACAGACAGACAGACAGACAGACAGACAGACAGACAGACAGACAGATAGATATAGTCTGCTACTGAATTTTTTTTTCTTCCTAAAAATCAGTCTCTGTACTGAACCACAGCAACAGCGATTCCTGGTTGGTGCCACTTTTCCAATGACCTTCACTCCTGATGATGACAGAACTTGTCTTGACTTTGAAGCAAGTCACTTTTGCGCATGGGTGGAAATGCACTGATCCTGATCGCCGCCTTGTTCCAGCCCCAACACAACAGGGATTGGATTCCAACCACCTCCACCATGGCTTGTTATCCATGGGTTATTGACACAAGAAGCCATAAGGAAATGACCCATCTCATTTTCCAGGTCATTGCATGCTGAACAAGTCCTCGGTTTGCAATTCCTTAATGCAAGAGGCACCCCTAAACAAGACCTCACATATGAACAAATAGAATAGCGTTGCCAATACCATAATTACAATGTTATACCTAAAGGAGTGGATATCCCCACTAGCTACATGATGAAACTACTTGATCTAATTCTAGATTTTTTTAACCTAGTGCACCACCTAGATTTGTTTCCATCTTCTATAGTTTTTCTATTTTTTAAAAAAAGTTTTTAAGAAGTTTTTACGCTAAAACTTTGGCAACCTTAAAAATTGCCTTGGGAAGGTTTGACTGGGAAGGCAATATAAAAAATATTGTAAATGAATAATAATTAATACTTTCCCTTCTGTTCTTGTTTTCCACGCACTGTGGAAACTGCATGTCTCACCTAAGGAAGGAGCAAAATTGCTTAAGTAACTAGTGAATAATAACTAAAATGGGAATATCATTGCTGTTTTAGCTGGAATTGAGTCTGGGATTTGGGTCTTCATAAGTGTCAGGTCAGATATTAATTTATTGTATGCATTATGATTTGGATTTGCATGCATGGGAAATAGGTTCCACGGCTTCTGTGCAGCCACAGCTTAACAAGATCTCTGACAAGGAAGCTTCTTTTTCCAATGTCTTTGTACAAGTGCCCAGACCAAGCCATCTTGTTTTCTGTCTAGCTAGAAGTTTTGTTGTTTGCACCTTTGGCATTGGGAGAATGAGGAAGGAGGGCTGGACAGAGACAGATTTTCAGCGTGTGCTTACGTACAACAGGCAAGGGAAACAGCAACTGCCTCCAGAATTGCTCACTGAGAGTATAGGAAGAGTGAAACAGAAAGAAAACAGGAAAACAGGCTGCTTGACTCACCAGGCATGTCAAAAAAGCATCGGTGTATAAGTTCTGTCACCAAAATGGAAATCATAAAGAAAGTGGAAGCTGTTAAAAGAAAAAAAATTAATCATCCTGGAAGGCATTTCTGAAGACGTTTTTTTAGAAGATTCAAAATATTTTTGTTTACTTACACAAGTCTTACCTGAGGTCGTTTCCTTTCACATGTGCACAATGTTACTTTTGCAAAAAAGTTTTCTAAAACACGTTGAACTGTGTTTCCTTTTGGGGGGAGTAGGAACCTATCTCCTCTTCTTTCCATGTTATTTCTACCTCAGGTACCAAATCCTCTGTTAAAGAAATAAAGCCCAGGAACACATCTACTTCATTAACTGAGGTATGCCTGTATTCACTCCAGGACTCCTGTGATGTTACTATGTACAAGCAACCAGTGCACAGTGGTGGAGTGACTGCTGCGCATGTCTGATGCCCAACGGGCATCAATGGGCATTGGGACATCTCCTAGAAAGTGCTGGAGCACAACAGTTCTGGGGTTGCTACATCATTAAACAATGAAAGATAAATATCATACAGTTAAAATGTTCTGCCTTGGACTCTCTGAGGTAACAGTGAGATCGTTGGGAGCAAAGTGAGCCTTGTTTCATAGGCAAGCAGTTTGTATTGCTCAGATTTTTAAAGAAACAGCTAAAAAGTACTGTTTCGGTTGCTTCTGAGACATAAGGAGCAAACATTTCTTTTCCAAAAATAATTGCCTTTGTAACTAATTCCCTTTGCTTTGCTGCCAGGCTAAGCAATTATATGATTTTTTAAAAAGTAATTTCCTGTGCTTTGGGATGAAGACTAAGCTATTAATAGCTGGATTTTATATTTTCAAAAGTAGGAGCTCAACTACGACTGTTGGGCATGAACTATTGTTCTATGCCCAAGTTCCAGGGACATTTCTAAGTGCAACCAGAAATCATGGCACCTATCTGAGCCAAATCTGGATATCTGTAATACAAAACGTAATTCTTACAATAAACTGTTAACGGACCTGACATTTAAACAAAATATCTCAGACTCAAGTTAATGTAAGCTTCAGAGGCGGAGGAATTCTGAGCCTTGAGATGTTGTTGGACTACACGCCCTATCATCCTTAGCACTGTTCATGCTAGCTCATGCTGATTGGGGTTCCACCAACACTTGGAGGGCTTTGTCCCAGTGGGCAGCCTGGTGTCCTTCAGATCTGCTGGACTGGAACTTCTATCAGCTCCAGCTAGCATGCCCAATGGTCAGAGATTATGGGCATCTAGTCCAACAACCTTTGGAGAGCAACAGGTTGCCTGTTCCAGCCTGGTAGATGCAGTGGTTGGAGTGTTGAACTACGATGCTGGAGACCAGGATTCGATTCCCAGCTCAGCCATGGAAACCCACTGGATGACCTTGGGCTCATCACACACTCTCAGCCCCAGAAAACCCTATTATAGGTTCGCCTTAGTGTCACCATGGCCCTTTCCGCATGTGGGAAAGGAACCGCACAAAAACGGGAGTCGCCGGATTTCTTCAGCGTCCGGGCGAGTCTGTCGGGACGAGGAGCAGTGCGAGCTCATCGCTCCGCACTGCTCCGGCATCCAAAATGGTGGCTTCTGGTTGGTGGAGGCTCTCCACCAACTGGAGAAGCTCGCCAGCCTAAAGCCCACGCCCGGCAGATCTGCAGGCACACCCTAGTGCGCGCCTGCAAATCTGCACCGGAGCATGGCAACGGAGCAACAGGGAGTCACGTGCTCCGTGCTTTTTAAAAACCTCTTAAAAGAGGTTTTTAAAAAGCACGCTGCGTGACCAGTTCCGGTCGCTCCGAACCGGACTGAGGTGCGGAACTACAAAAAGTAGTCTGCCCCAGTCCACTCCACGGTGCAGAAGTCCTCCATTGGAGGTCGCTCTGCACCGTTTTAATAGCCCAGTGCGGAAAGAGTCCATAAGTCTGAAATGGCACACAGCAACATAGTCAGAAAACAAAGTGGTGTAGTAAAGAGCATTTCCAGCAGGTGTCAGTGTCCGTCATGATTATAAATGTGTTTGGACGTGACTGGTAAAGGGAACCATAATGCTACAGGAGTTACACTTCATTAGAAAGTTCCAGCCCAGCACCATACTGCTTCTGAGGTCCTTGGAGTGCAAACTGGAATTAATTTTACTTTTTAGAATAAGAGTGTCTCTAAACTGCAGCAGTTTGATACCGCTAATGACCATGGCTCTAGGATATGGAATCCTGCAATTTGTTGTCTGGTGAAGTTGTCCAAAGTGTAATTCAGACAACTGGGGTAGGGCTCCAACAAAGAACTCAAAGTACAGGGACACCAGACTATGAATCCCAAGATGAAGGGTGTAGAATGAAGCCATGGGTGTATCCATACTGTACAATCATAGCACCTCCCTAACACTTTTAATTACCATGGTTCTAGCCTATAGGACTCTGGGATTCATAGTTTTATGAGGTACTTAGAATACTCTGCTCAAGAGCAATGATCTTGTAGTCCAGGGGGATGCTAGAGCTCTCTAGCAGGGAATTCTTCTCCAAACCACAAATCCCAGGATTCCGTGAGTCAGAGTCACTGCAATTTAAGCAGTATCAATGTGCCCACACCCAATGATAGTTTAAGTGGTACCAAAAAATAATTATGTAGTACAGACATAGGCCATTTTCGCCCTACACTGTTAAAGTACTATTATTCCACTTCCAACATCCTGTGGAATTCTCGGGTTTGTAGTTTCCTGAGGCCAAAGAGCTCTCTGGCTGAGAATTCGAACTGCCTCTCCCTAAACTGAAAATCCCACAATTCCATAGGAGGTTTAAAGTGGAATGATAGCACTATAACAGTGTACTGCAGAAATGGCCATACTCCCGGCCTTATCTGCAATAGGACTGCCATGATGAAATTATTAACATTTTCACCCATCAGCAGTTTCAGTCTTCTTTGGAAGCAACTTTGTCAGTTGAAACTTGCCAGTTTAAAACTGAATGCATCATCTCAACATGGGTTGGATTCACTGCTGTATTGACATCCGTTCTGAAATTCAGGGTAGGGGTTTCTAAATCTTCTGCCACTCCCACCTGTCTCTCCTCTTTCAGTTGGGCTTGGAAGCCGACATATGCCTTTCCTGAGCTGGAATACTTTCCGTGGGAAAAACTAGGGAGAAAATGGTGAAGGGAAGGATTACGCATTCCTTCCTGCCTCTTGATTCTCCAATGAAGATTCCACCCCCACTTCCCATATGAAAACTCACCTTGGGTGATTAACTTGATAGTTTAATTTTATATATAAAACACTTTCTGGACTGAAAGCAATACATGCAGTCTTAAAAGCTATTCGGATTAAACAGGGAAAGCTCTCCATTTGGGTGAAAGGCGGCAGAAAGAGCAAGTTTTGACAAGTACTGTGAATAAAAGGGGTGGTGTTGAAAGAAGCAATAAATAATCCATTCTGGATTAGTTAATTCACTTCCAATCTTGCCTGAAGGTTTTCATAATGGTGGGAAATGCTCAGCCACTACTTTAACCAAGGTTGAGGAACCTGTACATCTTTGGCAAAAGAAAAAAGGAGAAGAAAGGAATATAAGCACACTTGCAAACCTCCCACATATATACTGTCATATTTATACATCAAAAAGTACTGAAAACAAATTGCAAAGTGGTAGTTGTGTTAGCCTGTTGAAAGGAAGAAAGGAAAGGAAAGGAAAGGAAAGGAAAGGAAAGGAAAGGAAAGGAAAGGAAAGGAACAAGCTGCCATGGGACTTTTTGTTGATTTTGCCAAAAATAAACATCACAAAAAAAATTGAAATTGTTCAAAGATGCCTACCATAACCAGGCAGTCTCCAGATATCTTGGCCTACAACTCCCATAGTCAAGCAGCTGGAACTGACAGGAGCTGTAATCCAATACATCTGGAGGACACAAATTTAAGGATGGTGTCACAAAGATATTTTAGCAGGCATATTTCACCAGAAACTCCTCATATTCCAAAAAAAAAAAAAGGTGGAGGGGAGAATAGAGTTGACAGAGTGAAAACTGAGGAGGATTCCTGTGTCTTGAATGGTTGTGTAGTGGAGGGAAGGGGGATGCAGAGAAGAGAGGAAGGTGAGCCCTGACACCACAACAACTGGTTATGAAGGAGGCAGGTAACTAAGTGAATGTATGGACTCCTTGGAAAATCTTTCTAAGTTGGAGCAATACATTAATGAAGCACTGCAAATTGTAGCAAGGTGGTGCTCTACCAGCTGAATGGAAATTTGCACACAGTCTTTTTCACTTGGCCAGAGCTAGGTTCCCCAGAACTGGAGAATTTAAATACTTATGGAAACTTGAGGCAACCTGTGGAAACTGGAGGATCAGGACCAGGCCTGGAGATCTGGCAACCCTACTCTTGGCTATGGATAATTATTGTCTACTCTGACGTTAGTGGTGAGCAACAAGTTCCATTCATTTAGAGTCATATACAATCATAAAATTGGAAGGGGCCTCATGGGCCATCTAGTTCAATGCAGAATCTCCAGCTAAAGCATCCCTAGCAGGTAGCTGTCCAGCCTCTTTTTGAAAACATCCAGAGGAGGAGACCCCCCCACCTCTCTAGGAAATTGAATACATTGCCAAAGCACTCTTACAATCAAGAAGTTCCTTCTAATGCTCTAAGATCCACAGGGAAAGCTGTGTCCTGGTCCCGCTACCATCCCAGGCTCGTCTGGTGAGGACATGGGGCAGAGCCTTCTCAGTGGTGCTCCCACCCTCTGGAACTCCCTTCCTCAGGAAGCTAGGCTGGCCCCCTCCTTGCTCTCCTATCACTGACAGGCAAAAACGTTCTTATTTAAGCAGGCTTTTAATTTGTAAGAAAGTAGGTTTTCAATTTATCAAGAGCTTCTTAAAAATTTTTGTAAAATTTTTACACTTTTGTATTTCTTTAATTTTTTTATTGGTTCAAATATTGTTATTAATGTTTTTAACTTTTTGGAAGCCTCTTGGGTCCCACTATGGCAGGGCTTTCCAAATGGTGTGTCACGACACATTAGTGTGTCACCTGTAGTGTATTGGTATGTCGCCTTCCTGGCCAAGAAAGACCCCCACCCACCCACCCACGCCTGGCCCGTTGCTGTTCCTCTCGTTGGGGCCTTTCCCAGGCAAGAGTGACAGCAGCGGACAAGGAGTGGGTGGGAGGGGGCTGCCTTTCCCCCCTGGCATCACTCTTGCTAGGGCCTTTCCTGGTGAAGGTTATAGCAGTGGGTCAAGATCGGGGGAACTACCTCCCCTTCCTCAATATGCCTCTGGGTACTTCCTGTTTGCTAGTAAAACTCAATTACTGTGTCACAAAATGATGCATGTCAAAGAAGTGTGTCACTAACCTGAAAAGTTTGGAAAGCTCTGCACTATGGGAGAAAAGCAGCAAATGAATGAATGAATGAGGTTCAATTGAAAACTGCTGTCCTTCAGACCATTAGACCCACTCCTACCCTCTGAGGCATTGCAGAATAGGTTCACCTGCTCCTCTTTCAATACTTTAATTTTCACTTTTATTCTGCGACTCCACATTATTATTCTACCTACATTTACCAGGAAGCTGGAAGCATCAAGCCCCGAATGTAAGCTTCTGGAAGGCTGAAATGTCAAAGTGACAAGGAGTGTGAGCTTTTTCTTCCTAGCTCCCTTCTCCAAGGATGGATTATCCTTCTCGGTGTCAGAAGTCAGGCTGCAACTGTTTGTGGCGGAAACGAAAGTGCCATTAATTTGAGAGTGCAACAACAGCTGAGCCCAGTCCTTGGAGAGCTGTGTGTGTATATTATTAGAGCATCTCAAAGGCTTAAGCAAAGCCTCTGATTCAAAGGAGAATACAGGTGCTTAGGCTGGACTTAATTTCTTTTCCCTCAACCGCTGTGAGCGCCTTTCATTCGCTCTCCAGACAGGCTTTTTAAAAAGAGAGCAGGCAGGCCAGCAGAACAAAAGGGTGAGCTTTGCAAAATGTCTGTGAAAATTGGGACAAAATTCAGATAGTTGTTAGAAAGATGCTGTCACGTCACCATCCCCATGCAGGCTAAACCCAGTGTTGCGTCATTTCCACACTAGCCTGCTATAGCACTGTTGTTCCACTTTCAACATCCTATGGAATCCCTGGGTTTGCAGTTTAGGGAGGGGCCTTTAAGGCCTTTAAGGTCCCTCCCTAAACTGCAATCCCAGGGATTCCATAGGATGTTGAAAGTGGAATAATGGCGCTATAACAGGCTAGTGTTGAAATGGTCTTAGTCCCAGTTAGTGTATACCAAATGTCAATGGTGACTAGCAAGTGCCATTAATTTCAGTGGATTTACTTTAGTCTGTAGGCTTCTCAGATTTCAGAACTTGGTCCCTTCGCTCTGGTTCTCAGGGCAAGGGGAAGACTCTCAGGGCGAGAACGCTGTCTTGAAAGGTTTCAGTATATCTGTTTTCCTCATTCGTGTGTGCATGTTTTTGTATTTGGACAGCATACTCTGTGCAACTGCAATCAAATGCTTACTCGATACCCTCCAACATTTTACAAAGGAAAACTTGGAGACATGCGGCACATAGACACACAAGTAATTTTAGAGGCATTCCTAGTGAGAGTTTTCCAAGTTTTATGCTATTCCTATGACTCCTAAGGTGTTTTTTTTCCCCAGTCACACACACACACACACACACACACACACACACACACACCCCTTAACAGAAAACATTTCAAGTGGAAAGGGGTGAACTGTCACTCCTAGAAGCCTTTTACTTTTTAAACTATTTCTACCACGGCAAACACAGACACACACAGTACACACAGACATCAAAGCTGACTTGTCAGCACATGACAACGACACACAGAAAACAATGGGTAACATTGTGAATTACTTTTCCAAGCACTGTCAAAGTGAATACCTCTTTTCACACTATAAAGAGCAGTGGGAAATTGTGTAGTTCTCATGTACCATGATGTTGTCATTGACTTACAGCAATCCTGTAAAGGAAAGACCCACAAATGAAGCCAGTGTGCTGTAGTGGTTTGAGCATTTGACTATAACCCTGGAGACCAGGGTTTGATTCCACACTCAGCCATAGAAACCTACTGGGCAACCTTGGGCACATCACACACTCTCAGCCCCCAAAAATCCCATGATAGGCTCATCTTAGCGTCACCGTAAGTCGGAAACAACTTGAAGACACACAACAAGAGCAAATAATCCTGGCCAGTTTTCTAAGTCAGCTACTTAGGGCCTTTCTGCACTGCACTGTTAGAGTGCTGTTATTCCACTTTCAACACCCTGTGAAATTTGGGGTTTGTAGTTTCCTGAGGCCAAAGAGCTCTCTGGCTGAGAATTCTAAATGCCCCTTCCTCAACTGCAAACCCTAGGATTTCACAGGAATAATACCATTATAACAGTGTAGTGCAGAAAGGCCCTTAATTAAGTAAGTTCTCCCAGCCTGACCACCCCCAACCTGATGGAAAATCATTCACCTGGACTCTGATCACCAGCAAAATGAACCTCTTTCTCCCCATTCAGCTCATGCCCCATAAAGTAGGTAGGGGGGTTGTTACGACCATGGCAATAATATCACAATCATGATTAAGTAGCAGTTGTGAATACAGAAGTGCGTGTGTGGCTTCTAGCCACCTGTTGACTTATGATGACCCCATGAATTTCATAGGATTTGCTTAGGGCAGGAATACTCAGAGGTGGTGTTCCCAGTTCCTTCCTCTGAAATATAGTTTGCAGCACCTGGTGTTCAGGGGCGGTCTCCCATCCAAGTACCAACATGCAGGCTGTAAATTTAGAAACAGCTACTATGAATTCAACAGAAATCCATCTCATCCATTGGCAGTCTCACATCCTAGCATCAACCAGGGCTGAACCTGCTGAGCTTCTGATGTCAGGCTGGATCTGGTACCTTTAGGGTATTTAAGCCCTGAATATGGAAGAGCTACCTATTATTTACTCATACGTAATTCTTTTGTGTGAACAGCCCTGGGCCATTTCCACACTAGACTGTTATAGCACTATTATTCCACTAGCAACATCCTATGGAATACTGGGGTTTGCAGATTCGAGAGGGGCCATCTGGATGTTACAAGTGGAATAATAGCGCTATAACAGTCTAGTGCAGAAATGGCCCTGCTCAGGTCTTGTAAACTCAGGCTGGCCATTGCTTCCTTTAAGAGTAATGACAATGAATTCTTTTTTCAAAAAAAAAAAAATACTATAAAGAAGCAAGAAATGACTCCCTTAAAAAAAAAACCTTTCCAAACTCGGAAAAGAATCCTTGCATGAGGAAATTCTGTGAAGCAAGGGGACACATTGATAAGTTTCTGCTTTAACAGACTGTGAAATGGTGAGCTGGACATAGACTCTGTTTCATCACTCCCGGGTAGGATCCATTGCTCAAGCATGTGCATTAAGTAAACAAGATGATGCTGGCCTTCATTCCAAAGATGCCAACTTTCCTAAGAATAGAAAAATAAACCAGCTCAGTTCTGGTTGACAGAGAGATGACCGCTGCTGCCGCCCCTGCTGTCACCACTGAAACTACTACTCCAGCTGGCTGCCAATTAGTTTCCGGGCAAAGCAGAAAATGGTGGTTATTACCTTTAAAGCCCTGCATGGTTTAGGTCTAGGTCACCGGATTGCCTCTTTCCATATAATCTGCCCCACACATTCAGCTCCTCTGGGGGACATTTACTTCAACCGGCCAAGATCAGACTGGCAATGGTCACCCAAAGGAGCTGCCCTTGACCTGCCGGAAGAGATTCAACAGCTAAATATGCTGTCTGGATTTAAAACAGCACTAAAGACCAGTCTCTCCTGGCAGACCTATGCAGGAGATTTTAAATGGTGAATTTTAACAATGAATTTGAAATATGCATTGACTGTTTTAATTAGGTGCTTGCATTATTTGTTCTTTTAAGACGATGTTATGCATTTTAATTATTGTACTTAAATGACATTCTGTTTTTAGTTGATATATGTGATATATTAATCTGTTCTTGGCCCCTATCTCAATACAGGGGGAGGTGGATAAGTAATCATTACCATTACCATCATCATCATCATCATAATCCAATTTTATGCTGGACTACTGGTCAGGACTGGGATTAATGTGGGTACTACTGGGCATCCCATGCCCATATTCTTGCAGAAGCTTCGTTGTTGACCCCGAGAGCCTCTGGATTAACTCTTCCACTTCTCTGCCGTTCCACCAGCTTTTTCAAAGCACCAGTGAGAGTGAGGACCTGCTTACTTTGTGTTCATCCTTCATGGGATGTTTCTATGGAATGGACCAAGGTGATCTAAGCACAAGTATGGCCAGTGGTGCCAATGATGATGCTGGAGAGGAGTATGGACTAAGAGCATCTTGTAAGGATACCATTGCAGCATTGCCCAAAGAAGAGGAAATGTAACACGTACACACACACCCATATACAAAGAAGATCAGGATTTTGAGGGGGGGGGGAAGTTTGCATATGCTAACTTACACATATAGGTGCACACTTTAAAAGATTCATTGTTGTTGTTGTATGCATGGCAGCCCTAAGGTGAACCTAGCATGCATTTTCTTGGCAAGATATTTTTTTCCAGAGGGATTTTGCCATTGCCTTCCTGTAATGCTAAGACAGTGTAACTTGCCCAAGGTCTCCCAATGGGTTTCCATGGCCGAGCAGGACTGCAGACCCTGAACTTCCAAAATCCTAGCGTAGCACTACTACTACTACACTACTACACCAAATTTGAACAGAAATGCAATCCAGCTCACTAGAACTGGAAAGCCTATGACAGAGAGGGAAAGACTTTTCATAAACAGTGACTTCTGTACCTGGTGTTCAGTCTGCTATCTAGGTGTTGTTTGATTTAACTTGTTTAAGCGAAATCCTGCATGTTGCCCAAGGATCTGGACTGGACATGGCAATCCTATTTTGGTTTTAACTTTTAATGTTAATGATCCAGATCACTCCACTTTCCTGCTCCAGCTGAGCATCTGCTTTGCTCCAGCAAGGTGGACTTCAGTTCCATGTTCCAAAGCACATGGAAAGAAGAAAGGCGAAGGAACAAGTAGTGCAACAAAGAACTGTTCTCAGTGTTTGTATATATTCCTGTCTCATTTATGACAACAATAAAGAAGTCAGACAAAGGTCCCAACCACTGGAAAAAAACTGAAATCATAGAAGCAGACAGAAGGCTTTTTTAAAAAGGCAACTTAAGCATATTCAACTGTATCACTAGTCACCCCTAGTGAGCCAGCACGATGTTGGGGGCTGAGCACTGCATTACGACTCCAAAGACCAGGGTTTGAATTCCTACTCAGCCATGGAAACCCACTAGGTGACCTTGGACAAGTCACACACCCTCAGCCTCAGAAGAAGGCAAAGGCAAACCCTCTCTGAACAAATTTTGCCAAGAAAACCCTATGATAGGTTTATTTTGAGACCCAGTGTGATGTAGTAGTCTGAGCATTGGATTAACAACCCTGGAGACCAGGATTCAATTTCCCACTTAGCCATGGAAACCCACTGGGTGACCTTGGGTGCATCACACACTCTCAGCCTCAGAAAACTCTGTGATAGGTTCATCTTAGGGTCACCATAAGTCAGGAATGACTTGAAGGCACACAACAACAGGTTTGCCTTAGGGTTGCCATAAGTCAGAAGTGACTTGACCACACATAACAACAATATGGAAAATGCAGCCCAGTAACATCTGGAGTGCCATATATTCCCCTTGGAGAAGCCTTGGTCTGATTCAGCAGAGCCCTTTGTAGAGACTTGTCTAGTTTCAGAAATCAGATATTCCCTCCATTCAAGGTACCCTGGGAACTGTAGTTTTGTACTTAAATTTTCTGGCCCTTGTCATCTTCTTTTATAGAGGTATTTGAGAACAAGAAGGTTATTCCAGATGGTGATTCATTTTGTCAGTTGCACAAAACCTGCCACTCCCTGAGTTTCAAGATACACAGTCATACAGAGTGTGTTTATTGTTGGCGTCACCTGCAGCCGCTGGACGAGGGAAAAGTGTTTTATGAAAAAGCAAAAGAAAAGGCATGAGGGTTATTGTTTTGAGGACAGCATTAAAGGAGATTCAGTAACAGAAATTCAACTTTGTGTTGCAACCATATCCAGGTAGACTTGACTTGTCCAAAAACCCAACAAATAAATACCACAGAGTGACTGAATGGTTTTGTACATAAGAAAAGCAAAGCCATACATTCCTCTCGCTTAACCTATCCTGTTTTATCCTGCAAGGTTCCTACACTGTAGTGGTTCTTAACTTTTTCTTTACCGGAGACTCCACTGAAATATCTTTTGTTGCCATGAACCCTTAAGACTTAACTCAAGATTCGAAACCCTTAAGTGCATCAAATATTTATTTAAAATTGCTCATCAGGGGTCTTCAAACTGGGAGAGAATGGAGACATAAGTAAATGCACACTTTCCTCAAAGGCATTGAAGGGGAGAGAAGACTTCTCTCCTCTTCTTCTCACCAATTTATGGCAAGAGTGGATTGAACAGCAGTGAGCAGGCCCAGTCAGCCTGCCTGGTTGCCTTTCCTTCGGTTCCTGTCAGGTGGTACACTCTTTTTGTGGGAAGGAGACAGGTTGAGCAGCCTTCAAGGCTTCTCAGACCCCCTATGAGGACTCCCCGGTGGTCCGCAGACCCCAGCTTGAGAGCCACTGCTAGAGTGGAAGCTTCCTACAGGTGCCCAGGGAGAGCTGCAGCTCACCAACTTTTCTCTTTAAATCATAGAATCATAGAAACAGAGAGTTGGAAGAGACCACAATGGCCATCGAATCCAACCCCATTCTGCCGTGCAGGAACAAATACTCAAAAGCTTAAAAGCTTCCAAAGAAGGTGACTCCACCGCACTCCAAGGCAGCATATTCCACAGTCAAATGGCTCTGACTCTTGGGAAGTTCTTCCTGATGTTTAGGTGAAATCTCTTTTCCTGTAGTTTGAATCTCTTTTTCTGCATTGCTCCATGTCCTAGTTTCTGGAGTAGCAGAAAAGAATAATAAAAAAACAACAAATTGTTAAGCAATATCCTTTCTCAGTGACTTGACTCAGGGCAAGTGATATTCATTAAAGGCTTTGCCAATAATGCTGGAGTGAAAGAAAAAAAAGTATGTTATAAAAACAATGGTTGTGCATATGTCTCAACTTATAAGAAAATGATAAAGTTTGCCAACTCTCCTGGCCCCAGCTATTAACAAGTGGTTCATGGAGGGCGGGGGAATAAGCACGTAAAACCACCACACGTTGTTGTGTCAGACATTGGGAAAGCTTTCTTTTTTGGATTACAACTCTCAAGTATTTGAACCCAGTTTGCAGCAACTGAATCATGCCAAGGATAAAGGGATAAAGTGGGAGGAGGAGCGAGACACAGAGATATTTTAAATGTAGCTGAAAAAGTGGAAGGTAGATTGTGATTGCCCCTGCCACTTGGAGATCATTGGAGGGCATGCTGCTTCGTCTGTGGGGTTCTCTGATAACAGACAGAGGGATTTGCAAAAGTCATATCACCTGAGCCTGCCCTTTTACCTGCTCAGACTTTTTCTCTTATGAGGTCAGGCTCTTGTCTCTTCTCTTGCTCCAGGTGGTGTTCACAAAGGTGTGGCCACCCTTCTATCATTCCCATAGTAACCAGGGTGCAGTTAACTAGCCTTAAGTAAAACAAACAGGCTTTGCGGAAATCAAAAGCAGGGAATGTAAAGCTGCCCCCCTTCCTCATACTCCTGGGTTGCATTAAAGATGCTGAGACATTACTGAAGAATCCCAGTTCCGCCTTCTCCCCTCACTGGTGAATCCTCAAGGTTGCTTCTTAGCAGTCTAGCGATGGTACAGATTGCTCAAGGAACTACAGTACATCCATACGTGGCAGCTGGGTTTGCACAGAATCGCCAAATTGTTGACTTCTGGACTGTTGTTCTGTTCAAACCCATCCCTGCAAACAAACCAGAATCAATTTGTTCACAAGTCCTTTGTTGCAACAGCTCCACTGGCTTCCAGTTTGTTTCAGGACACAATTCAAACTTCTGGTTATGTGACCTACACAGTTCTATACCGCTCAGGTCCTTGTTATGTGAAGGACAATATTCCCCCATATGAACCCGCCCATGTTTTGAGACCTTCCGGAGAGGCTCTTTCTTCTCCCCAACCACCTTCACAAGTACATCTGGTGGGAACACAGTAGAGGCTCTTCTCAGGGGCTGCTCCCACTGAGAACCACATCAGAATCAGTAAGCGAAAGATAAGAAGAGGTAAAAAGATGAGATTATGAGGAAGTGAGAATGAGAAAGGAAGGAATGGGTTTGGTGAGGTGAATGAAAAGCAGTTTTTGTTTGTTTGCTTGGTTGGTTTTTGTTTTCCTTCATGCATATCTTTCTCTCCCAAGTTTAAAAAAAACACAAGGAAAGGGCATGGAGGAGAATAATGGATGAGATTTTTCTGGTTCAGTCTAGCAACTCTTTTAGCAAATTAATGTAATACAAATGTAAAGGCCAATTTAAAATTGACTTAATTGTTAAAATGTCCTCCGTTTCCCCCAAAAGAGTGATCTTTGGGGAGAACAGGTATTGAACAGGTATTGCAAAATCACAACCCAGCATATTGACAATGATGCCAGACTATTATGAATATCCATCTTTACAAATAATAATGAGCATGCACATCATAAAGGTCTCATGTCTATTTTACTATCAGTGGCAACAATGGGATAGAAACCTGGTGAGAAAGTGGTTCTTACTGCATGGTAGAGTAGGCTGTGGGATGTGGCATTAAATGAAAAAATAACAGCTAAGTGTAAAGTTCTTCGAAGGAAAACTTGGGCGGACAAGTATATCAAGATACGGTAGCTGTTCATTGCTTTTATAAATAATACATCTCACAACCCAAGACTACTGTTTACCCTTTTGCAAACACTTAACATTTCTTATTTTGGAAAAAAATATTCAGGATTATCCTTGAAAATGAATACAACACTGTGCTGGAAATTTGATTTTCTTTTTGAGCGGGTTTCTTTTCTGTATCTTTTCTGATACATTCTTTATGTCATTCTTTATATATTTACTTTCATCATAATCAATGTATATTATGTCTATCTTTGTGCTGATATTTTCTGTTGGTATTGGAAGTAAATTTATGAAAATTATTTTGCTAAAAATAATGAAAAATCTTTCTTTCAGTAGTAATTGAATTAGTTTTTTTTTGAAAAAATGAAATGTTCTGTAAATTTAAAAACAATTTCAAATTAACTTAATTGTTAAAAGCATCTTCCTTTCAATGCAAATGTAACTGAATTTTGTTTTCAAAATGTAAAGTAAATTTAAAACCACTTTAAAACTAACTTGTTAGGATCATCCCCCTTTCAGTGTGAACATAATTGGATTAGACTGTTTTAACACAATAAAGATGAATTCTACGTGCTGACTCTTTTCAGCTGATTTTTCTATCTCTATCCTTGGGCAAGGTCTAAGGGCTACCTCAAGAAACAGATTTATTCATCTATATCATTTTTAGGTCATTCATTATCCTATCACCAGCCTTGTCTTTAGAAATAGCCCAAGGCGGGACACAGTCCACTCTATAAGTCCTCCTAGGCCATTTCCACACTATAGTGTTATAGTGCTATTATTCCACTTTCAACATCCTATGGAATCCTGGGGTTTGCAGTTTAGGGAGGGCCCTCAAAGACCATCCTCAAAGGCCCCTCCCTAAACTGCAAACCCCCAGGATTCCATAGGATGTTGAAAGTGGAATAATAGCAGTATAACAGTCTAGTGCAGAAATGGCCTCATTTTCAAATCTCAAATCATAGAGTTGGAAGGGACTGCAACCACCATCTACAGTTGGCCCTCCACATTTGTGGCTTTGACCTCCATGGATTTGTGAGTTTCTCCAACTCTTGTCCCCAGCCTTCCCAATCTCAGACAGCAGATTCTCAGTGTCATGAAAGAGCATCAAGTCCTTAGTCATTTAATTCAGAGTTTGATCCTCAAACCATGCCTTGTGTTTGTGAGAAGTTGCACTGATATAACTGGAGTCATAACAGCAGGAGCCTTGATTCTAAATGTGCAAGGATGATGGTGTTTCTCAGATGACTCCTGGGCTCAATCCACCCATGGGGATATTGGTTGGGGATTGTGGAAGCTGCAGTGCATTGAAAAAGGAGAAGTATTTTCTCAAGCTTTCTGCCTGCTGCACAGCTATTTGATACCAGGAGGCAGGTACAAGGAAACCTCTTAAGCTGGAAAGAAGGCACCAACATGTCTTGGGCTGGACTTGGGCTGAGAAGCCAGCCATGCAATGCCTTGCTTAAGCAGTTGTTCCTTGACAAACAAGGGTGTGCCCTCCGAAGCAAAGATATGTGTGAAAAGGAATGGGTGTGGTTTTGGCAGTTGAAAGCATCTAGAAGGGCTCAGACAGGATGTGTATTCATATCGACATGATTTTGGCAGGACTGCAGGAGGCATGTAGCACTCTGCACCTGTTCTGTCGTACACCTAGCCTATATCAATATTGACACAGCAAATCGAGTAGCAATAAAACACATATTGCCTTTTTTTTAAATGCATGAAGTAGCCTGGAGGCATATGCTTTATTGGTCATGCAACACACATGTGAGTATGAATGCACAGAGGGCAGAAGGTTGGTGTCTCCTGGCCTTAGAAGTCCCCTGGTCAGGCATCCAGAACCTATGCAACAAATATATACATGGATTCTAACTGAAGAACACTGGTTCCTCAAGCTTAGAAGTCCTTGCTATCAGTCTGTTATATCTAAACCTGTACAACCTGCCACAAGCACAGAACAACTGCTAGCTTTGCTTTTTCACTTGAACTCTGAGCCTCACCATCTACAACTTGGTACAAAAGATACACATTTAGAAGCGGGCTGAGAATCACATCACCTTCTCGCTGTTGTTGAATTCTGTCAGTAGTGTGTTGCCTCGCCACAATCTGTGCTCCATCCAGGTGTATTTCGTTTGCGTTGAATATGTGTGTACAGCTCTACAGAGCCAGAGTGGGTTCAGTGGTCTGAGTGTTGAACTAGGACCCCGAGAGACAGGGGTTCAAATTCCTGCTTAGCTAGGGAAAACCACTGGCAAACCACACTCTCTTGGGCCATTTCTGCACTACGCTGTTACAGTGCTATCATTCCATTTTCAACCTCCTGTGAACTTCTGGGGTTTGTAGTTTCCAGAGGCCAAAGAGCTCTCTGGCTGAGAATTCTAAAGGCCCCTTCCCTAAACTGCAAACCCCAGAATTCCATAGGATGTTGAAAGAGGAATAATAGCACTAGAACAGTGTAGGTGGAAATGGCCTGAGTCTTAGAGGAAGGCAGTGGCAGACCTTCTCTCAAAACCTCTTGCCAAGAAAATCTTAGGAGAGGGTCACCATAAGTTGGAGTTGACTGGACAGCTCATAACAACAAATACAACTTTACAAAACCATCTCTCACAAAATGTTGGAGGCTATCTAATTTCTTTGGAGTATTGGAGTAAAACAAATGGCAATGGTAGATCTGAGGTCTTGGGATAGAAACAGTAACTTTTTCCCCATTAACAAGTTCCACAACTCTTGTATGCTCACACACAACAATTCACTTCTGTTTACTCTAAGATTTCCTTCATTTCATACACGTGGGCAGGGAGAGGGTGGAGTCACTGCAACTTGTGGCTACAATTGCTAAACAAACGAGATGGAACAATCCTTTTCAATTTATTGCACACCTAGAGACCTTTCAATGGAGCCATATCTACCACATGAAAAGTCCACCCCAGCCCTATCTGTGACCTTCTGCATTTGCTTCACCACTGAGTAACACCCTTTTTCTCTTTTTCACATCCTCCCCCATACTTTTTCCCTCAAATTTGTATGCAAGAATTAATATTACAGAAATATATTATTTTCAGTTTTAATACACTTACAATGCATATTCCAATAAATAAGACAGAGAGTCCATTTTTTCCCTCCAAGTTCAGCTTGGAGCTATGTCAAGTTTGGATCTGTTATCTTGTCCATTCTTGCAGTCTTTAAACATTGATTTGCCTATACCTTGATTGTCAGAAATACAGGAATTTTCCAGTGTTCAGAATCAAGATCTTAGCTACTAACCAAAGGAAAATAATAAGAACTTTATTGTTGCTGCTGTGTACCTTCAAGTCATGTCAGATTTATGGCAACCATAAAGTGACCCTACTGTGGGGTTTTCTTGACAAGATTTGTTCAGAGGAGGTTTGCCTTTGCCTTCCTTTGAGGCTGAGAGAGAGTGACTTGCCCCAGGTTTCCTTTTCTGAGCAATGATTTGAACTCTGTTCACCATAGTCCAGTCCTCAAACCACCACACCACATTGGCTCTGTACAACCTTCAACATTTCACAGATGAAAGCCAGGCCAAGTAACATCAGAGTGAGGTCAATACTGTAAAAGTTTTTAAAGAGAAAGAACATATAACCTAGGCAAAGCTGCAGCAGGTTGCTTTTGCCTGAGCCTTCTAGGAAGAACAAGATTCCACCCCCTCCTCTACACACACAGACATAGGCCATTTCTGCACTAGACTGTTACAGTGCTATTATTCCACTTTCAACATCCTATGGAATTCTGGGGTTTGTAGTTTCCTGAGGCCCAAGAGCTCTCTGGCTGAGAATTCTAAATGCCCCTCCCTAAACTACAAACCCCAAGACTCCATAGGACAGTGGTTCTCAACCTGTGGGTCCTCAGATGTCTGTGGACTTCAGCTCCCAGAAGCCCTGAGCATTGACCATAGTGGCTGGGGCTTCTGGGAGCTGAAGTCCACGAACATCTGGGGACCCACAGGTTGAGAACCACAGCCATAGGATGTTAAAAGTGGAATATAACAGTCTAGTGAAGAAATGGCCATAGAGAGAGTTAACTGACTGCAAAGTACTTTTGTACTTTGAACTCAGATTGCAACCATTGAAGTAAGCTCAGGACAAAGAAGAAAGGGGAAGGAGGAGATGGAGACTGGGGCCATTTCTGCACTAGGCTGTTATAGCGCTATTATTACACTTTCAACATCCTATGGCAGTGGTTCTCAACCTGTGGGTCCCCAGATGTTCGTGGACTTCAGCTCCCAGAAGCCCCAGCCACTATGGCCAATGCTCAGGGCTTCTGGGAGCTGAAGTCCACGAACATCTGGGGACCCACAGGTTGAGAACCACTGTCCTATGGACCTGGGGTTTGCAGTTTCAGGAGGGGTTGGCTGACCCCTCCCGAAACTGCAAACCCCAGGATTCCATAGGAGGTCGAAAGTGGAATCATAGTGCTATAACAGCCTAACGCAGAAATGGCTTGTGACACGTTAAGAGTGGCTGAAAAAGTGGGGTGGCAGAGAATTAAATGGAACTGTCCCTGCCAAATCAGACCAGAACTAGACCCATTTAATCAATTGCACTTACATAAGTGTCGACTTTAATGACAGTGGTGCTGTTGATGAGAACGAGAACAGACTGAACTCAGATACTTCCTGTTCAAATTTTGCCTCTGGCACAAAGCCACTCTGTAAAACTCAGTTCCTAAACAGTTCTTCTCTGATGTCTCTTTCTCAAACTCAGTTCCTGATGGAAGGCTAACCATGCTAACAAACCTTACAGAGTTTTTGCACTACATAGAAAGTGCCGAGCCACTGTCTTAGCATTGCAAAATCCCACTTAACTTTCTCTCTCAAGCCACTATCTATCTATCTGCTTCTCTAATTTATACGGTGGGCCTTTGATATCCGCTGGGGTTCGGTTCCAGAACCCCCCCCCATGGATACCAAAGTGGGTGCTCAAGTCCCATTATGAACACTGGTATAGTGAAAGGATGTCCCTTACATAAAATGGCAAAATCAAAAGGTTTCGTTTTGGATTTTTTTTTTCCAAATATTTACAAACCATGGTTAGTTGAATCCAGTGGACATGCAGGGCCGACTGTATCCCACATTCCTCTTTAAGCAGGATCAAAGGTAGCTCTAATAACAATATAACTTGGTTCTTTTTGTATCATCTGTGGCTTCTAAGTGATTTACACACATTAAGGACAGTTTGTGACTCCCTAACTAATTATTCTCCTTCCCCAAGATAGCTGATTTCCCCAGTTTTAGAATGCTGCACATCTATTATTTATGCTGCGAAGCAACAGGTAGACTCTTCCATGAAGGAATATCTTGGGCCTAAAAAAAAAATTTATTTTCTAAATTTTAAAATATTTATTTATTTAGCTCAGTGTGCCACCCATTTTCCTACAGCACTTCAGCCCTAGCTAACTTTAGAGGGGCTTTGCCAAAGTAAAGGAGGTATTTGGGATCCTCGTCCTCAAACTGATGTGAAGCAACCCCTACAAAGACAAGCAGAAAGGGCAAGACGTACCTCTCTTGGAAGCACAGCATTTATTTGGATATCATTCAAAGCTCATGTGATGGAACTGTAAAATATCTGAATGTTCCAGCTTTGCTTCATTCAGTTCGAAAGGATGTGGTGTGTGTGCGTGCATGCATGTGAGGCATTTAGTCACAACATTTAGCTAGGATGCTGAGTGCTAGAAATCGCAGGATTTGCAGCCAGTTTCTACCCTGCATTTATGTCCTGGTGCGTAGCCTGAAAGCAAGACTCAATACAAATATGAGCGACAGAAGACAGCTAAAAGTAAGTGACGATAGGCCTTCGTTTTGACAAAATCCGAGTTACAAATTAACTTGGGACTGAGTGCATTGCCCGGGGGCTTAACCCGCACGTTGCCCTGCAAAGGAAATAGATCCCAGCTTTGTGTTCTGCAAACAGTATTTCAGGCTTTCAGAAAATAAAAAAATGGCATTTTATAGACTGAAAACTTGAGAAAATGTGGAAGATGAAGGATGATGGCAATATGGGATAGGACTTCAGCCTCTGGCCGGTGGTAACGAGAGTTATGGTTCAGCATATCTGGAAAGTTCTGGGTTCGGGAAGGGTAAATCATTCTGACAGAAGGAGGGTTTGGGCAGATCTATTGGGAGAGTATGAAAACATTCCTTCTTTTGAGACAGCTCCCAGAATCCCCCAGCCAGCATGGCTAATGGTGGATTCTGGGAGCAGTAGTCAAAATGTAACTCTTCCAAATTGTGTTTTTCATCCTGGTTGTTAAAACTCAGAAATCACTAATGTAAAGTACCAGGACTTTGGGGAACCAGAGCCATGAAACTCACTAAATAACATACGGCAAAGTATTCTTTTGTCTGCCAGGATTGTTGTGAGAATATAACACAGGGGAAGAATTAGGCCACCTTGAACTCATGGGAGGAAATTAATATATATAATTAATATACAAATAAAGGCAAAAAATATAGAGCAGTAGTATGTGCCTCTGCCAAGTATCCTACAAAACCTTTGTTTTGTCATTTCTATGGATTTTCAGAGAAACTGGGCATGCTCAGAAAAGTTTCAGATCCCATCTTCATTCCTCTCCGGCCTTAAGATGGCTGACGTTCCTTTACCACCAGTGGTTCTCAACCTGTGGGTCCCCAGATGTTTCTAGACTTCAGCTCCCAGAAGCCCTGAGCATTGACCATAGTGGCTGGGGCTTCTGGGAGCTGAAGTCCACAAACATCTGGGGACCCACAGGTTGAGAACCACTGCACCACCATCGCCCTTCATTATCCAAATCTAAATGTACCTTCCTCCTATTTGGGCACACTTGCTAACGAAGCACCTGCCGGAGGGATTCAGCAAACCCATTTCCCATTTTACAGAAGCGGCAGCACCTGTGTGAAAGGGGTTTTGTTTTCAAGCAAACACTGCCCTTCTCCTAATTCCTGGGGTGAATTCATCTCCACTGAGGAGGAGGGAGGAATTCACTAAACCAGGTAAGGAAGCTTCGCTCAAAAATACAAGCCCCCAGTGCCACCAGGCCCCCATCCAGTCCAATAAGCATTCTCACTTCTAGTTATAGCTACATACAATTTGTCTTACCTGGAACATCTCTTGTTTATAGACATCCCTGCACCTGGATGTACCTGGACACATGCTACATTAATTGATGGTTTCTGTTAGCCATGATTTCTCATTCTAGCCACAAACTGTCCTGCAGAGTGCAAACTGTGATTTGTTTTTCTGATTTCTGACACGTTTCTTTCCCAACCAAGGGTGAGCAGTTGGAGAAGCCAACCAAGGACAAATCATCTCAAATCCTCTGCTATCCTACTTTTGCAGCCGCTTCAACATGTCCCAGTTTCTCTCTCCTCCTCCCAGTTTTCCCCCTTAGTCGTCAGCTTCCATTAATTGCTGCAAACTGAGCTCAAAGTGGAAAAGCCATTTCCACTCAATACAGTGAGAGAAGACGAGAGGAGGATTATACTCTTGCCCTTTCCAAGAGGCTCAGGTCAAAGCAAACTGCTGCAGCCTCTCTGAGCTTGTCTGTTTTTCCTCCTTAATAACTTTGCCATCCTGAGCACAGCCTAAGGGTGCTGGGCCACATGCGTCCCAGTTTTCATCTGTGAAAAGTTGGAGGCTATGTCATCTGGACTGAGATATTATGGGAAGCTGTGACTCAGACAAGCCAGCGTTCTAAGAAAGAAACTACGGTTTCTAATTATGGCCATTTCTGCACTACGCTGTTATAGTGCTATTATTCCACTTTCAACACCCTATGGAATCCTTGGGTTTGCAGTTTAGGAGGGGCATTTTGAATTCTCAGCCAGAGAGCTCTTTGCCCTCAGGAAAGTACAAACCCCAGAATTCCAGAGGTGATTGGAAGTGGAATAATAGCACTATAAAAGTGCAGTGCGGAAATGCCTTACAATTTGTCGCAAGGTAACAAACCATGATTTGTTTGTGGAACAGCTTTGGCACTGTATGGCAGAAACCAACAAACCACCATAGCCCAATAATTATTGTGTACACATTGCACATTGTGTCATTTTCTTTTAACTTTGCTTACCACCATGTTCAAATAGATTCCAGAAACCATTGTAGCACTAGGTAGATATTTTCAAGTACCCCAAAACAAAACCAGACGGCTTGTGGTTCTCCAGATGTTATTGGTCTGCAACTGTTTATAGGGACAGTTGGAATTCTAAGCCAGAGAGCTTTTGGGCCTCAGTAAACTACAAATCCCAGAACTCTACAGGTTATTGAAAGTGGAATAATAGCACTATAACAATGTAGTGCAGAAAAGGCCCCTAAACTGATGGGGCTTAAAGTCCATCAACCTGTGGAGGGCCACATGCTGTCCAGCCCTACTGTAAAAGTTCTCATTATGATGGGGGGGGTGTTTGTCCCTCCAAATGTAGTTTATTACTTCCAGACAGTATAGCAAATGTCAAGGGAAACTTCAGATGCCTTCCAACACACCAGAATGACTGGTGGGGCTGCTAATTCAGAACTTGGATACCCAGCGGTGGTAGTGAGAGGTTCTTGCCTTTAACAATGGTAGCCATTGAAATTTATTAATCAGTTTCCAAGAGCCATACTGAGGTAGGGCAGGCATCAAAAGTTAAATTTCTGCTCAGTCATCTGAGTTAAAAAGCACACAAGCAGTGTGTGGTAAAAAAAAATATCCAGTGCAATCACACTCACAACTGGTCTAGTACACAAACAGCAGTTTAAACACTTCTTTTTTGAGGTAGTTATTTTGTTTGGTAACAACGCAATGGGCTTGTGATTTTCAAACCCATGGTCTTTGAACGTTTTGTTGATTTTGCTCTAAAATAGGAGTTATTTACTAATACTTGTCACTAGAATACGTTTCTCACCATGCTAAGTCATCATGTGTATATTTAAAAAAAACAAAGCTATAAACAGTTTTTGAATTGGCTCCTATATTTGTGTGATTTATGACGGTTTCACCTTCATGATTGTACAGGATACAATTAAACTGATGGTTTCTAGACATTTCTAATGAAAAAACATTGCCTGGATGTTCTTTCTTTCTCCACTGAGAAACCATGGAAAACACAGGAGGAGTTCAAATGGGTGAGATCTGGATTCCCCCATAAAATTCTCTGTATAAGACAGAGCAATTGCAACTGCACTTGCACTGTGAAAGATTTATCTAGAAGCACATTTAGGGTTTTTAAAAGTCTACCTGTCCAGTTTCTCTAAACCATGCATTGCTTCTATCTGTTCCCCCTTAGTTTAATTTTTTTCCTAAGCTAAAGCCTCAATGCTATGGCAAATTTCTGGACTTGAAGATAAAATCTCTGCTAAAGCCCAGGTGAATCTGCTTGTCTGTTGTTTCTGGCCAGCTCTAGTAATTAGAGATAAAAGTGACAGTAACAAAGGACAACAGGTTGTTATGTGGCAGAGAGAATTTGTACGGGCACAATTTATTGGTCAGCAAAGAAAAAAAGATAGGTATGTTGAAATTCCCTATCCCATGGAGTCAGTATTGGTGCATAAACCCACAAAGGATACCTGATTTAGCTGGAAGCTAAGCAGGGAAGATCTCAAAATTCAATCTCTTTAGCTTTGCTGTTGGGCCTGCCTTCGAGATCTGTTAGGCTGAGGTAGAATATCAAGTCAAGGTGGGTTCAATGAGACATGGGTTTGAGTTCAGAGTCTGGAAACGCTATGTTTCCAACCCTATTGGGGCTGGCTATGGGATTCTAGGAGTTATTCCTCCCAGATATAACTTTTCCGCCCATGTTTTTTTTTTCTCCCAAGTCTCCACTCAGTTCCTTGGGTGGCCTAAGGAATATCACAGCTTCTGAAAACAACCAACCCAACAGGGCCTTTTTGAGGGTGGAATGGGGAGAAGAAAATTGTGTGCACAGAGAGGGGAGGATGTGAATGTATTAAAATGAGACAAAATAAATTTACTGATTTTTTTTTTTAAAAAAAAAACTTTATTGTTCTTCTGTTTTTCCTGACTTAATGGAGACTCTGAAAGGCGAATCTATTACAGGGTTTTCTGGGGCTGAGACTGTGTAGTGTGCCCAAGGTCACCCAGTGGGTTTCCATGGCCAAGCAGGGAATCGAACTCGGGTCTCCAAGGTCGTAGTCCAATCTGTGCAATGCGCCCAAATTCATGCAGTGAGTTTTCATGGCTGAGTGGGGAATCGAACCTGGGCCTCCAGGTTCAGACAACTATACCATGCTGGCTGTTTAAAAGCTACGTATCATTTTTCACTGTGGATGAGCCAAGGCTGTGTGATTTCAGCATGAAACCACCCAAGGATTCTTTGGGGAATCTCTTCCAAACTCCTGTGATTCTGTAATAGGAAACCTTTTTTTTTTTTTTTTTTGGCCCAGGTGACCAAAAGGGGCAGGTGGGGAAGAAAATAAAAATATTTAGAATGGATGTTGTGGGAGGGAAGCTATCCTGGGAGGCCGCCTTATGCCTTTGAGGGAAAAGAAAATGCAGGAGAGTGTTGCATTCCATTTGCTGATAAAAGACTCCTGGAAGCAAAGAAGCTGAAAGAGAAAAAGGGTGAGGGGGCAGCCTGAAAACAGGTTAAGGCACTTCCTGGAGCTGGAATAAAATTATGAAAGGAGGAGAAAGGGAGTTTCCCTACTGATTCCTCCAACTCACTTCAAAAAAAAAGAAAAAAAGAAGATGAAAAAAACCCAACCAGGTAGGCTTAAGCCAGGCATTGATTGCCTCCCCCTCCCTCTTGATCCCGCCTCTACCTTTCCTAAAGGCCCAATGGCATTGCCCCTTTGGGAGATTGACAGGGGTCACGTGGCCTCACTCATGGGCAGGTAACTTAGGAAGAAGGGGGAAAAAAAGATCTTTTTTTTAAAAAAAAAGCCCAAGGCTGGGCTCCTGCCATGATGTCAGAGGGAGAGAAAGCCACCGCTGGTTGAGCGTTTCCATCTCCCAGTCCGAGCCAAGGGAGAGAAGGAGCAGCCCAAAGCAGGTACAAAAAAACTGGGGAGAGGAGGAACCCCTAGCTTTTCTTTTTTTAAAAAAGAAAAGAAATCAAAGCTTTATATCATTTGGGTCTTAGCTCCCTTCTCCCCAACCCTGTACCCTTTTTCCAGCTAGTCCTGGCTTTATACCCACTTGGAGCACCTGGAGGATGGGGGTGAGCCTTTATTTTGGGGGATTTTTTGTGTGTGGCTTGTTTTAGACTTCTCTTTCTTTCCTCCTCTTTTTTTGTTTTGTGTGCTTTATTTTTTGTTTTTGTTTTTAAACTCTGCTTTTTGTAGCTGTTTCCCTCCCCCTTCTGTGGCCATGACGGCTTCTTCGCACAGTGAGGCTCTGCTGGTCTTGTTTGGGGCAACCGCTGGTGCATATGGGGCTAAGCTGGGGTCCGATGAGAGGGAACTAATTCTCTTGGTGTGGCAAGTTGTGGATCTACACAGCAAGAAGGTATGGCTTCTCTCCCCCCAACTTCCCCCCTCCTCCGATCCACTTCTCTCCCCCCTCCAAAAAATTAAAAAAATAAATCTGGGGTTTGCAATGCAAGCAAAGGCAACCCTCTCCATGTGCTTACTTCAGAGTAAATTTCTTTCTTCCCTCCCTCCTGCTTAGTGGGTCTTTAATATCTGAGTAAATTGGGGTCTTTGATATCTGAGTAAATGTGGGTCTCTCTGATTTCTCACTCTTGCTCCCCCTTTCTCCCAAAATTATGTTGGAGAAGGGCAAAGAAAAGGAAAGTTGTTTGGCCAGAATGCCTTGATCTCTCTACCCGGTCCCACACATGCCTGGGTTTTTTTTTCTGAGTTTTTGGGGTTTTTTTTTAATGGGGGGTGACTTCACTGGCTTCAGAATTGTCCTTGAAATTGAGGGAGAGGGGACAGAAATCTCGATGACAAAAACATAATTCTCCCTGCTCACCTTCCCCTTGCGAATTGATCTCTCGAGTTCTGGATGCCAAAGCCTTTGCTTCTCCTAGAAATGACGACTTATGCTCCCCACTCCCCAGTCATTTGGGGTATTTGGTGTGTATTTTTCATTTGTTTTGTTGTGACTCAGGCCTGCATGTTGCTTCTGGGGACTTGTGTCTTCTTATGGGAACTGAATACCCGGAGATCCTCTTCTGTTTTGAGAAAAGCAGCATAGACATTCCCAGATTTAACTACTGAACCCTGCCCCACACACACACCCTGCTTAATATAACTTTTTTTAAAGGTTATTAATAAGACTGTTTAAGAACTCCAAAACACTGGTTTGCCCAGTTGTCATATTATTGTTGGTCCTGTTTGAGGGCACTGCACAAGGGTCTCTAAACAAAACTTTAGCCATTTCTCTGATGGAATAAACATACATTTTCTCATGGGATTTATGTAAGGCAGAGGGGAGAAACCTGTGGTTGTCCAAATGATTTTTTTAAAAATTCTGGTTCCCATCTACCAAAGCCAGCACAGCCAGTGGTTGTGGTTGGGGATAATGGGAGTTGCAGTGCAACATTTGGCTGGTCACCAATCTCCCTTCCAGCCCCCAGTTCAAATATTGTGGCCAGGTCAGTTTTGCATGGCAGTACAGCAGGAGGGGGCGATGTAGATGTTTTGGAGATGGGCATTCTGAGGAATGTGAAAAGATCTTGAGTTTCGTACTGCTGTCCCATGCATCTTTTAAAACAAGCTGCAGTGCATTCCCTAAAAATTCAACAGTGCAAATCTTTGGGTTCTTTCAAAATTTATCTGTGTGTGCACGCAATCGTATTCCACTTTTTATTTACTTTCTCTTCCTCCCCCATCCCATCCCTTTCCCCTCTTCCGGCTTTGTTAAATATTTTCAGGTAGGGACCCTGCACAAATGCCTGGTAAAAGCAGACAGCTTGGAACTGAGCGACCAATGCCAGGAAGTGACAGGATTAACCCCTGAAGGACTGAGCAAAGCAGACCCGCTGGATCGAGTCCTCCAACAGGTGAGGGCAGCTGAGGGTTAATGTTAATGGGAGGAACAGGATACTAACTGATGCAATAAGGCAAATAGACTCGCTTTTGACTTTCACTTTGAAACCTTTGGCAAGCTGGTTGTTCGTTGCAGCCATATAGTGGAAGTGTGGTTCACCTTCCACGAGGCCTTCTGTGTTTGTCTGCCACATGGATAGACATTTCTGGCTATTGCCTTCGGTGACTTTCAGTTTGAACTCTGACCAGTACAGTGAGCTGGGAACCAAAAACCTGAGCTGGGAACCGAGAAGCCCTTGCTTCAAACACAGCCTGTGCCGTGGCTCCCTAAATAGCCAGAGGACTGGCTCTGCCATTAGGTAAAATGCCTTAGGCAAGAGATGCTGGGCAGCAGCTTGATGGCTGTTACGTGACCGTTCCCCTCTCTTGGCGGACAAGACGCTGTGATTCACGCTGTCTCCTGTGCCCCTGAAGCTAGCCTGCTGCTCTTAGGTAGGGTGAAGATTGAACTGGCCATTAGGTAGCTTCTGTACATAGAATGGAAAGTATGTGTTGGGTGCACTGTGTTCACTTCAGGAACAAAATGTCTTGGTTAGCCTTGGATAACCACAGTTGTCCTCTCACAGTTCCTGGATTTGTCCACGCTGTGCAGTTATAGCAGCTTGATACCATCACTGCAGTTTCGTCCTACAGAAACCTGGGATTTTTAGTTTGGTAAAAGGACTTAGTACTTCCTGCGTGACAGCTCTCCAGGGCATCTTTTAGACGATGCAGTTATAAGGCTGTGATTCCACATTCTCATGGCAAGATGCTACAGAAACATGGGATTTTTAGTTTGGTAAAAGGACTTAGTATTCCGTGCGTGACAGCTCTCCAGGGGTCCTTTCATACTACACAGTGACAGCACTGTGATTTCACTGTAACTGCCATGGCAACATCCTATGCGATCTGCAGTTTAGGAAGACGTATTTGGAATTCTCAGCCAGAAAACTGTAGTGCCTCCCCAAGCTACAGATCCCAGGAGTTTGTAGGATGGAGCCATGGCAGTCAACAGTGGAAGATAGTATAATTGTGTAGTGTGAAAGGGTCCTAGTGCTATAGTTCAGAGGTATAGATTAGAGTTTTCTAACAGAGTTCTATGTACTCTGACAAACTATACATCCCAGGGATTTTTAGGAGAGAATCATGGTAATTAAAGGAGTATCAATATGCTACAATTGTGTAGTATGGATAAGTCCTCTGTTAGTATCAGTGAAATAATGTGTGGACCACTTTGGAATCTCAGATGTGCTTAACTAGATGCTCAGTGCCAATGGGCCGCTCATGGACCAGGAGGCGAATGGGACCCTGGAACAGTGGAGTCCGTACATGCTAAGAATGGTTGCAGTTGTGGGGCTTGGTTGTCCGGTCTGCAATGTCCCATCGAGACATACAGGTTGTCACTTGTACTTACCGAGTGAGAAATAAATGTGCCTGTTGGACTGGCTTACTGCCAGTCATTGCTTTGTTTGTTTTGAAATGCCCAGATTATTTTTCGATTAGGTAGTAGTCTAAAAGAAGCAGATTTTAGCTATCAGTCAAAAAGACAAGATAGTCAGCTTGTTATTAATTAATTTACCTGTTTATTTGTAGCCTGCCACTTTTCTAAACTGGGGCTCAGGGCAGTTGACAAACATTAAAATGGATACAGCTAAAAAAAACCTCCTACGTCATACAAAAATTAACATATGATTAAACTATCAATAAAAATAAAAGCAGTTAAAAGTAGATCCTTAAAAGGAAGAAAAAAATTGAAGCAACACTGCACCTAAAAGGCCCTTTCCTCCGAGTAGTCATCTCTTAAAGGTTTGTGAAAACTAAAAGATCTTCAGTTGCCTAGAAAATAATAACAGGGAGGGTTCCAGTCTCACCTCTCTAGGGAAGGAGTTCTAGAGGTTTGGAGCGGTCACCAAGAAGGCCCTCTCCTGTTACCTGTAAGGGTAGTGAAACAGAAGGGCCTCTCCAGAAGATCTCAAGATGTGGGGAGGCTCATATAGGGAGAAAATTTGCCTTCAGATAACCTGGACCTGAGCCATATAGGGCTTTGTAGGCCGTAACCAACTTTGGATAGTGCCTGGAAACTAACCAGCAGCCAGTGGAGTTGTTGTGGCAAGAGAGTTGTATCTTTATGTTGTGGCGGCTGTATTCTTGTGGGTACCGGCTGGAAGGTTCAAAAGGGATTGGATAAATTTGTAGTGGATGAGGCCACCAGTGTCAGGATGACGATAGATTGCCTTCAGTATGCTTGCATGTATCGAGTGCTGGAAAATGTGAATGGAGGATGCAGTTGTGGTTGCAGTCCTGCTTATGGACTTCCTGTGTGCAGCTGGTTGACCATTTGCACGATCAGAATGTTGAAGTTGGTAGGCATTTGGTCTGATCCAGGATGACACTTCTGATATCGTGCGACTTCTTTACCTTTTCCCCATTTCACCATTGCTGCTCTTTCCAGCCCTCAGACGTCCTTCAGACTTTATAATCTTTGACGCTTTTCAGTTAACAACTTCCACTACTATTTTGCTATTCCCATTGCTACCTCTTTCACTTTCTGCCGTCTCTGGATGACTTCAGTGTTAAATTTTCAGTGCAAATCACTGGGGGTTGAACTTCCCTTTGTTTCTTTGAGTCCTGATGTGGGACAGGAATGCAGATCCCTGGTGGTGAAGGAAAAGCATCTTGGGTGTCTCATTTTGTTTTAAGGGAACTCTGTGGCTGTCCAGATGCCTCCAGATTGCAAGTGCCATTACCCGTGACATTGGCCACTCTGACTGGAGTAGATGAAAGTTGAAATCTAACCACATCAGAAGGGCCAAGGTTCCTGATTCTCACCATACATTTTTACTTTGTTCCTGTTTCTCACATCCTTCAACTAAGGCCATTTCTGCCCCACTGTTCTAGTGCTTTTATTCCACTTTCAACATCATGTGGAATTCTGGGGTTTGTAGTTTCCTGAGGCCAAAGAGTTCTCTGGCTGAGAATTCTAAATGCCCCTTCCCTAAATTCCAAACCACAGGATTCCATAGGAGGTTGAAAGTGGAATAATAGCACTGTGACAGTATAGTGCGGAAATGGCCTAAGTCTTGGTACTGAAAGCAGGTTCCAGGGCTATAAACTGTTAAATGCCAGTCTGTTTTAAGGGAGTAGAAAAGGCAAATTCATCTAATCTCTCTCTCTTTCTTGATTCTTTTGTGACCTATTTCTGGAAGTCTTTGAGAGCAATGGATTGGTTGTTCCTGACTTATATCTTGTCCTTTATGTGTTCAGTGTATATGTGTGACTAACACACTAACATGTACACATATATATTCTGCCAAGATTGCTCAAATTCTGCACTAAAAAAACTTGGCTTCTTTTACCTATGTACATCATGGAAATCTAATACGTTTATTCTGTTCCATCCCCATGAGAACTAGAAACTTTCCTTTTAAATAACTTTTTTTCAAAATGAAAGCCACATTTCTCTAGAAGCTCTGATTCTGTATTCATGACAACACTATGTGCAACTTTTTCTTTATTGAAGTATGGAGTTCTTCCTGTATGTGGCTGTTAGCATGGAGGGCAGAGTGGAAAGGTTGTTCATTTTTAATAACATGCAATAGAAGCCTGTTTGGCTTGTACTTTTAACCTATTTTATGAAAGCAATGATGAAGAGCATACAGAACTCAGACGGAAAAATACAATAGTATAGCTTTGTGTAAGGCATGGAACTGGTTCTTCATATCATATTTGAATCACTGTGAAAGTCTGTGGGAGAAACTTGCTAAAGCAATAAAACAGGTTGGAATGTGTTGCTACTTTTGATGATGGGACTCAGCCCAGCAAGTAGCCACCATGTGCAGTGTGTCTCCATGCTGCTCCTCTTTCAGTCTGGATTGAATCATGCTCATTCTTAATTAGGAACACAGCCGCCTCTAGGAAAAAAATGAACTTCTACAAAAGAAATAATTAGGTGTGGTGCATCTCTACTCCCTACTCCACCCCAGTTAGATTTCATGCAAGACCTGTTATGGCTGTGGAGTGACTTTTTTTTCTTTCACTGCAGTAGTTTAAAAGTAGCTCTGAGACAAACGTTAGAGGTTGCAAGTCTGATCTTGCCCTACTTTCTGCAGCCCAAGACATCTGGAACAGCTTAGCTGAGTATACTTTGCTGTTTGTCTTTTTTTTTTTTTTTTGTGACACACCATAATTACATTCAGTGAGTTTTATTAAATGATACTCTGTTTTCACAAATTGCAAGTTAGATGGAATACATGCGAAAGGAGCATGGTCTCTTGGTCTGGGTGTGGCAGGGACATCTTGGCGAAATGGATGGGGGCAGCACAGGGATTCTGAGCTATAGCCTCAGGCTGAACCCCTTACTTATACTGTAGTTTCTTTGTGATCCCAGGTGGAAGACACTCCCGCTTTCTTACAGCAGTCTTGGGAATCTGAGCATTTATTTAAACGAAGGAGTCTTCTAGTCCTCAAGGATTAGAAGTATGGCTTCTGTGCTTTCTAACCCCATAGTCCAGATGTGTGCCTTATTTCAACCTACACTAATTACTTTCCAGTCCACGCTGGTGACAGGAACTGGCCAGAATGAGAATACGGATTTCTACCCAGCAGGCTCTCTACAGTGACATACCTTCCAATCATTTGCAAATCAAAACATACTTGTAAAATTCCCATTCTCATACTAGAGATTGCTGCCTCAGCATTACCCACCCACTTGCTAGTACACGTTGCTGTATGGTCTGACTGTGTCCTATAAAAGCTAAAAAGGTGTGTGTTCTCATTAGAACGACAGTAGAAAAACCAGTTGTAGTGGGCAGGTAATCAGATTCTGTGCTCTTAAGCATCTTAAAGGAGCTGGTTCGACTATGGTGCTAAGTACCTTGTAGAATGGACGTCCAGGTAAATCTAGGTCTCTTTGAGTCTTCTCAGATTGAACGGGGACAGAGCAACAGTTTTAATAGTTAAGAATATAAATCACAGCAAGATCCAAAGATGTGTTTTTGGAAGTGTTCAAAATTAAGTTGCAAGGAACGCCCTTTGAGAGTTTTTCGGGTGGCAACCTTTCATGAAGGAATACTCTGGCATGAATGCAAAGACCTTTGTAATCCAGCATCCTGTTTTTCATATTAACAAACTGATGCCAGACATACAGACACTTTATTTTGGCCGTTGACAAATAAATAAATAATAAATACAAGCATAAAACAAGTAACAAAATTAACTTCTAATATCTAATATCAACAACTATTGACCATTTGAAGACATATCTTACACATAATGTAGCCAAATTTTCCTACTTTAAGTATGACAGTTTGATTCTGATTATCCAACAAATGATGTCAATAAAAAGCATCAGAATTTAATACAAAGTAACTAACATAGCAGAGGGTGGTCCCTCTGGTTATCCCCCTTTCTTATGACAGTCTTGGGAATATGAACATTTATTTAAACTAAGGCGTCTTCTAGTCCTCAAGGACTGGAAGCATGGTACGCAGGGATAGCCCAAGACATTTTGCTGCTTGAGGCGAAGTACAAGATGATATTCCCTCCCATTCCATGACCAAAAGCTGATAGAACTGTCAGTTGAGTCCTTTTTTTGTCCATGCTGACAATGGAAAACCACCCTTTTCCACAACTGAGAGTTATACAGTTATATAGCAGTCTAATTCCACTTTAACTGTCATGGCTGCATCCTATACAGTCCCGGCATTTGTAGTTTCAGGAAGCGTTGGCACTCTCTGGCTGAAAATTCTAAATCCATTCCCCCCTACAAACCCCAGGATTTCCATAGGATGTTGCCATGACAGTGTGAAAGGGCCCCTGAAAATAGTGGGGTAACTTAGGGGAGAATAAGACAGGCTACCCAGCACACAGCTGTCTCCTCCAGCATCTTGCTCCCTTGTCTCACTTTGCCTCATGTTAGAGCCGGCCTGGTCCAAGTATAATGTGTGTAAAGTCTGACTGAAGTGAGTTTTAAGATTCCTCTTAGCCAGTATAAACTTTTAATGTAGGTTCCCTTTGCTTATTGTTGATTGAAGCAGTGGACTGCAGGGTTAGTTTTGTGCTATCTTTGCTTTCTTTTTAAAGGAGTCCTTGAAGATCAAAAGGAATCTTCACATAACTGAACAGTTACGGCTTGTTTAATATGGATCTAAGTATTTGGTTAAGTCCGTAGGGACAATCGCTTATAGCTGCACTTCCAAACACAATTTGAGGTCTGTGCCGTAGGGCAGTGAGAACTCTGTCTGCTCCAGGGCATTTGGCTGGGGTATGTATTTTTCCCTGTCTACTGCTTCTTAAAAGTCCCCTGAATGGATAGTCTGATCTCTGGAAGTAGGTAGGGGGTATTTTCTGCCTTTGCCTTATCTCTTTTTACCTCTCTCAGCCACTTCAAAAGAATTCAGATTGTAAGAAGGAGTGTGCTGTGCAAAGACACTGTGAAATACGAATGGCATTCTGACTTTTCTTTGGCCTTTTGTTCAGCGTTTACTGTAGATGAGCCCTTCTATACTTGTAACTGCATCTCCTCGCATGGCAATTTTGCAGTTTCATAAGAAAAAACACAGGGCGGGGGGACAAATTGTGGCAGCAAGTGCTGAGAGCTGCCTTACTTCCAGATGATTCCTTCTTTTTATGGGAAAGTCTTGGTATTTGGTTATCTGTTGCATACCCTTCAACATTTCCCAGATGAAAATTGGGAGACCTGTGGCCAGTCAAGATCAGAGTGTAGTCAAGATGGCAGAAGTTGTTAATGAGGAAGAACAGACAAGTTAGGAGAGGCTGCAGAAAGTTTACTTTTGCCTGAGCCAGCGGGGAAGAGCAAGATTTTGCCCCTTCCTTTCTTCTTCACCCAACTTTGAACTTACTTTGCAGCAGTTGAAGGAAGATGAGGACAAAGGGGGAAAGTGAGAGGAACAGAGAGAACTGGGACATTTTAAAAGCATCTGAAAAAGTGAAATGACAGGGGATTAATCATGACTGTCTCCTTGACACATCAGGACAGTTAGAGAGTATCCTGCTATTGCTAGAGAAATGTGGTTTTCCATGCCATAAATTTAAAGCTAGTGCTTCCATGGCAGAGGTTATGATGATGCAATGTGCCATGTACTTTTCTAAGACTGTCATCTTTGCTGGGGGAATGCTCCCATTTCTTTACATCTGCAGGCTAGGGGTCAACACTGGCCCTACCCGGGGGGCAGAGTAGGTCAGTGGCTTCAGGCACCAGACAGAGGCTGAGGGTCACAGAGCTGTCTACCAAGTTGCTGGAGGGCAGAACTGTACACGAAAGGCTTACTGCCTGAAGGTCTCGTCCGCAGAGCTGAAATAAGAGTTAGCTGCCAGTCCAATCCAGTCTTAGATGAAAAGGAAGGAGGCTGCTATCTCTTGCTTTGCATCAGGCAGAAAAATATCCTGAGATGGCCCTGCTGATTATTGCATGATACATATGCCATCTCATTCATAATATGTAACACACAATAGTGATTACATTGTATTTCATATAAGCAACAGTTGAAATATAGAAAGTTAGTGTAATGTTTGAATGTTTTATTTATGAAAAACAAATAAGAAAAAGTGTTTTGAGGGTGTGGGAGTGCTTTGAGGGTGTTCCTGCATGGCAGGGGGTTGGACTGGATGGCCCCTGTGGTCTCTTCCAACTCTACATTTCTATGATTCTGTGAACCCTATAATAAGTGTTAATGCGAGGTACTCCGTATAGATGTCCTCTCTTTGTATTTAAATTTGTGTTTTAAAAATATGTGGGTGTATTCTTGAGGTTGTTGGACTGAAGCCTGGGGAATTTGGATTCCAGTCCCTAAGGAGTCATGAAACTGGCTTCTCTTTTAATCTAATCTACTTTGCCAGCTTGATGTGAGGATGAAGTAGGGAGTTGGAGAGCAACATAACACTGCCTCTTGTGCTCGCTAGAAGGAAGGAATGGGGGATATTTATTATTTTATGCCTTCAAGTTGTTTCTGACTTATGGCAACCCTAGACTCTGTCCTATGATTTTCTTGGCAAGGTTTGTTCAGAGAGGGTTTCCTCTAAGGCTGGCTTGCCTGGGGTCCCCCAGTGAGTTTCCATGGCTGAGTGGGGAATCAAATCCTGGCCTTTCAGAGTCCCAGTCCAACACTCAGACGGTGCTATACCATGCTGGCTTTCAAAGGGGATATAAATGTTCCTAAAAGAGAGACAGTGTTCTATAGTGCTTTGAGCACTGGACTTCAAACCTGGAGAACAGGGTTCGATTCCCTGCTTGACCACAGAAACCCACTGGATAACCTTGGGCACGTCACACACTCTCAGCTCCCTGCGATAAGTTCCCCTTAAGGTTGCCATAAGTTAGAAAGGACTTGAAGGCAAACAACAGCAACAATACAAAGTAACACAGTCTTGTGGTACCTTTAAGGATGAGAGGTTTTACTTGGCATAAGTTTCCATGGAGTTCAGCCCACGGTCTGAGACTTGCGTCTGCTGAAGCGATCTGCACTCTGAGAAAAGTTACACCAACTAAAGAGTCTTAGTCTTTTAAGCACAAGAGTCTCCTGTCCTGAATTCCTGATATATATAATAATTTTGGGATGGTAAAGGCACAAATGACATATCTTCTAACTCTCCTGATTTGGCAGGGACAGTATTGATTAATCCCATTGTTCTCCCTGGTCAGGTGCTTTTAAAATGTCCCATTTTCTCTCCTTCTCCCACTTTTCCCCTTTCTCTTCAGCTAACTTCTGTTGCTGTAAACTGAGGCCATTTCCACACAAGCCTGTAGTAATGCTATTATTCCACTTCTAAGCCTAAACTGCAAACTTCAGGATTCCGTAGGATGTTGGACGTGGAATAATAGCACTGTAACAGTCTAGTGCGGAAATGACCCGAGTTCAAAGTGCCAAACTCAGTAATTCAGCAGCGGGGAGCAAATAGGAGGGGTAGAGTCTTGCCTTTCTCAGTCAACTCAGGCAAAAGCAAACTGCTGCATCTTTTCCCAGCTTGCATGTCCTCCCTCATTAATGATTTTTGCCATCTTGATTGTACTGATGTTGCTTGGCCACCCGTGTCCTGGTTTTCGCTGGAGCAACTTTGCAGCGGATGCGGGGGTGCCGTGCCTTAACAGCTGATTTAGCAAAGCACCTCAGAGCAGATGCTTGGTTGACCTCGGCGGGTTCAAGTCTCGTCCTGCTGATGATGAGCAAAGGCATTTGCTGTTAGTAGTCAAAGAACAGAGCCAACGCCTTTCCCGGCACTGGCTAAGTCAGCAAAAAGTGTGCGGGATGTTTGGAACAGCTAGAAAGGTAAGGGGAGGGGAGGCTGAAGAGGTGGCATAGCCGCAAGATTCCTCCTGTCTGATTAGCAGGTTGCAATTTTGTTTCAAGGCAAACCTGTTCTGCAGCTTTCCTCAGTCTGATTGGAAAGGGTGTGTTCCTTTCTACCTCTTTAATGGTCTTGCAAACAATTTTGATTTAATTGCAGTGGTGTGGTGGGGGAAGCAGACACAGATTATGATGATAAGTGTGGGGAGGACAGGCGGACAGGCCAGTGATCTTTTGAGAGAATGTTTCTATTTAGAGCAAGAGTTGTCCTGTCTGTCTATGGTCAGAAAAAGTGGAGAAAGAAAACTCATTCGGCTGGATGCCTTCCTTGACTTCTGATTTGCAAAACTGATTTGGGGTGTTGAAAGAATGCCGCCTAGCAGCTTCTGTGCGGTGTGTGGAGTAGTCAGCTGCCCTTTATAACCCTTTCAGAAGTAAACGGCTGCTTTTAGTAAGGCTTGTACTCAGTGCTCCTTATTCTTCCCCGTGATTTATTTATCTTTGGGTTATCTTCATTTCCAGTGCTACCAGAAAGCTTTCACCAAGTTATTGCAAGCTAGAGATTTATTTTATTTCTTTATTAAATAAAATATTTTTATCTCATCCTATATCATAGAATTCTCAGGACAGGGTACAATAAAATCAGTTTTAACAATTGTAATACGTGCGCGCGCACACACACACACGCGCATATATATATATAGGGTGAAGCAAAAATCAGTTGAAAGTGAGCAGTGATGCATATCCATTGAAAAGGTTGGGAATAACATATCTATCTAATTATGAATTGATTTTTAATTGATTTTGCTACTGATGTAGCACTTTTATTTTTCTTATTAAATTAGAGATTTGTATTATTCATACTAGTAGATACCTTTAACTGTGAAGGGACTTTGACAATTTGGTTTACACACAGAGAGAGAAAGAAGTAGTTTAAGCCAGTGTGCTTCAAAAGTTTGCTCTTTGGAAGCCACCTTGGGTCCCACTTTGGGAGAAATGGTGGCATATAAATATAATAAATAAATAAAATTAAATTAAATAATTATTTTGGCGTCTTCTGGCTGGCTTAATAAGGGTGCTGCCAGAATGCATTAGTTGGATTTTGTTTTGTACTCCACACCTTTGGATCCTTTTAATTCATTGTTGTTGTTTTTATTTATTTACTGAAGTCTAGCCATGAACAGTATGTGTTTTGATAAAGGCCTATTTGCACGCACTCTGTAAGGAGAGACTCTTTAGTTTTATTGCAAGGAGGGGGAAAGCAAAGAGGCTGAGCATTTTGTGGCTTCCTAAAGGTTAAGGTCACAACCCTGTAGATGTAGGTTCATTGGTGGAAAAAAATTCCACTTTATGCTGTGATACTTCTTTTCCCCAAAAAGTAAGATGTAAAGGATTGCATAGTAGTAGACTTGTTGTGTTGGAAGGCCACGTGAGTCACATACAGTGTTGTTGTTATTATGCCATTCATGTTTGTAATACTTTACAAAGAACAAGTCTAACAAGTCCCTGCTTCAAGGGGCTTAAAATCAAAAATAGATTAAATACCCAGGAAAATGTGGGAGGAAATGGAGGGATTGTGTGCATTTTCCCGTGTGTGAAATATGATCCTTGCCTGGGCAGATAGCTATGGAGATTTGTATATAACTCTTACGTTACAGGTCCTTCTGGTCCCACTGTTTATACTTTGTGCACACGTGTACTTTCAGTTTTATCAGGCAGGCTAGGCTCACGTTCTGTGCATCAGGAAGAGACAGCTTTTTGAAAAGAGCCACAATAGATCTGGTTTCAAGGTGCCTCGAGCAATCAAATTGGCCATGAATGACAGCAAAATAAGCTTTGATAAAGAAGGTCTTGTAAACTAGAGTGCCTACTGTCAAGAACATGGCTCTTCCACAAGTCCATAAGGAAATAAAACAGAAAAGTTGTAAGGGTGAGTTTGTTTTATACCTTGTGTTTCTCTTGGTGTGGGACCCAAGCCAGTTTACAGCATAGGTTAAAACAAAATCCAGCTCTAAAGAATTTACAATATGAATTTTTTTGCAAAGAAAAAAAAGGTAATCCTACTAAAAGTACTAATTTAAAGCAGTTTTAAAACTTATAAAATACAGTCAGCAATCTGCATTCATTGGTTTGACTTTCACAGATTTGATTATTTGTGAGTTTCTCCAACTCCTGCCACCTACCTCCGGTGCTTCTTTTCCACGGAAATGTTTTCTCTTGGCAGCTCCAATCCAGCCATGTACCCCTTTAAAAACTCACCTCTGGTCCTCTTCCTCCTCCACCAGCCACTGTCTGGCCAGCTAAAGAAGACTCACCGCCCAGTTTCTCAGCGCCACAAACCTTCTCCTGGTGCCCCCTACACACCCAGCAAAGGAGATGGGCAGGAGAGAAGTTGCTCTTCCATATTTTTGATATGTCCTAAAAAAGAGAAGTGCCTCTTCGAACATCAGAGCCTACCAAAATCTTATCACACAGTGCAGTTTTTCTGTGGTTGGGTCTGAGAGTTTGATCAGCCACTAATTTGTGTTTTCTTCATCTCTCGGAGGAAAAGAGTGATCGGTTGCTCCACTTTTAGTTCTAAAACGAGGATGACCTCCTCCCCACAGACTTTAAAGGCTATGGCCAGAGATATAATGGGTCCAGGGCTTACAGGGTCAGGGCATCTGGGATTTTTCTTTTATTACCAGGGACACTAGGATCTGCCAATCCACTCAAGCTTCACTATCTGGTTTAGCTGCAGTCCTCCTAGTAACAGGAGGTGTGTGTGGATTTTTTTGAGCAAAAATACTGAGTTATGAGCTGCCTGTATTGTAAAGCAGAATATCTAGGGGGATGGATCTTTGCTTGCAATTAAGAGCTGTTAGTTTTAGAAAAGTTTGTTCCTGTAAGACTGCTCAAACTAAATAGTTTATCCAGATCAGTGCAGCTGTAGTTTGTTTGTTTTTAATTATCCATGTGGCATGCCTATTGTGATGACAGGCCTTACAGATGTGCTGCTGCTCTGATGGATATGGCAGATATGTGTCAATTTGCAAGCCCCTGTTTCTCTAACTCTTTCATCAGGTAGTGGATGCATGTATACAGGGAGCATGTGGGCAAAGACTGGAACCAGATAATGAAATGCTGTATAGCAGCCGATTCAAAGATAGTGGGATGCGTGTGCAGGAAAGGGGCTGCGTATAGTAAAAGAAGTAACATACTCACTAGTGATGTACATTTTTATGCCTGCATGTGTGAGGAAAGAAATCTCTGTTACACACATGTGCACATACACACACACTTCTCCTTAATACGCTAGCAGGGTAGACATGAGTTTTAAACAAAGAGAGTGTTTTCCTTGTATTGGCTTGCTCTCCGTCATGTTGGGGGAAAAAAGCGCTGGAATTTTATGCACTTTAATCCCTATCTGACATATGCATTAAAAATGTGCATACACATTTTCCCACCTCCGTAGGCATTGTCTCACCTTTCCCTGACTGGCTCAGCTTTGCACTACAAACAGGGGCAAGAGTGTTGGGTAAATACAGCACGACTGTGCTTTGCAATCAATAGAGCCAGTGCTAAAGATCACGTTGCTCAGGAAAGTTTGTCCTTGAAATGAGGTGGGGTGGAGGAGAGACAGGAGGGAGGGAAGCTGGACAGTGTAATAGAGAACAGTGCAGCTGAGTTTTGAAAGGGCTCTCTGTGTAAATACATATGAAGCCTGTGAACAAACGCTTTGGAAAACAATTCATATGATTTGCTGCCCATGGCCACATTTTTACATGTGCCAAAATACCTTGCCGCGAGGAGAGGTTGGGGTCATGTTGAATGTTTTTTCCCCTCTTAAAAACAAAACGAAACTTGGAATGCAGCTGCAGAGTGGGGAGAGGGGAGATGCTGGATTTGATCAGAGCAGTGACAGATAGAGGGCTTAGCACACAGAGCTTTCCAAACTGTGTGTTGCGACACGTTAGTGTGTTGGCTACCGTGTGTAGGTGTGTCACCACTGCTGCCTTGGGCCGGGAAAGACCCTGGCCAGGGTAGCAGTTAGTTAAATTTAACCTCCAGTTTGCTAGTAACTAGTCCCTTATAAGAGATACGGACACATGCATAAATTGTAATAACGAAATGTATGGGGACACAACATATCCCATGAAAACTTTTTATTTGTATTTTTCAAAATACATGCTTTATGCTTTATTTATTTATAATACATAAAACTGAATTACTGTGTCCCAAAATGATGCATGTCTACAAAGTGTGTCACCAACATGAAAGGTCTGGAAAGCTCTGGCTTAACACTTTCCTCACGGATTGTTGTTCAAAGCATTTTGTAGAATTTACAATGCTTCACAAAAAAAAGTGTGATTTAAAATATTTCCATAGAATTTACAGTCCCCATAGGGATCTAATCTGAAAGAGAGCTTGCATTCAAATGACTAATGCACTCCCATCATTTGGTCAGTGATGGAAGAGTGTACACATCCTGTCGTCGGATTCACAGGGGAAAAATGCAGAGTAAAGCAAAGGCAAACAGCAGAAACCAGATGAGAAGTGTGATTTTCTTCAGAGATACGTGTTTTCCTTTATCCGTGAGATATTCTAATTTAACTCTCTTTGTCCTGTTGATTTTTTTCTCATGACAACAAATGTGTTAAGCAGCTTGAATACCTGCTACGGTCCAGCTATTGTTTGTTAATGACCCCAGTTATGCAATGATCAGGCATGTCCCCATCTGTGTGCCATTTGGTATGAAATTTGTATGCAAATTCCCATTGAACACAAAATTCTGCTTTATATTTTATCTCATTGGTTTGCTGAACAATGAGTGGTTCACAGTCCAGAATCCTGAACGGTTTCTTTTTAAAAAGCAGGGTTTTGTATAAGTGGCTTGAAGAGGTATTTGTAGGTCCTCTAGCAAAATGTTTTCTTTTTTTCTTCAGGTTCTCAGCACCGCAACTGGTGTACGTGTGTGAGAAACCGTCGTATAGTTAGCTAACACTGGCTATGAGCCATGAAACTGGCAGGCTGTGTTCATCAAGCATTCATCAGGTTGAAAGATGGCTCCAGAGAGGAAGGTGGTGGTGGGGAAAGGAATGTTTTAGATGGAGATATTTTAATAATAAGAATAAATCACCATGAATAAGGAGGACCTGCTGAATTTGATCTTCCAAGTGTGATACGTAGGGCTGGAGAGAGCAAAGAAGGGAGCCATGCGTTTTGCTATTGTATCTAATGAACTAGGCCAGCCTGCATACAAAATTGTCATGGCATTTGTAAACTTCAAAGAGTTGTGTTTTGGGGAAGATGTTTTGCTTATAACAGACTACTGCAGCTCCTACCTGTGTCTCATACTCTCCCAGTTTGGCAAGGGCAAGCCTACTTTCCCCCTTTGTCTTTGATTTGCTTTAACTGGTGCAAACTGAATTCAAAATGCAAAAATGGTTTGCGCTCGTTTAACTTAGGAGAAAAGAGGAGAAGAGGAGATGAACGGCTGTCCTTCCCAGTACACTCACTGAAAAGCAAACTGCTGCAATCTCTCCTAGCTTGTATCTTCTTCCTCATGTAAATTTTTGCTATCTTGACCAAACTCAACTATTTTTTGGCCACGTGTATCCGCATTTTCATCTCTTAGAAATCTTAGCTAAAGGGGCTGTTCCTAGATCATGGTGAAATGCAAGGACTATTTCTTCTCACTTGCTTGAGGAGATGGAATAAGGAACTTTTAATTTAGGTTGCTTGCTTCTAGCCAGAAGTGGATGCAGAGCCAAGCAGAGGTTGAGTCCTGATTCTACTGTGAGTGGGAGGGAAGGAGGAGGTTGACTTAATACCAGTGATGTAGACTCGAGTCAACTGACTTGGACTCAAGTCGGACTTAAGTCACTTCAGTGACTCAGCTCAGCAATAAATGATAGACTGACTTGACTCAACTTGAAACTTGTATATTTTTAGGGACTGACTTGCTGCCCTCGGTTCGGTAACATAACACATTACAACTTTGAACAATGCTTCCATCTCTTTTTGCCTACTGATCACAGGACAATCTGGCTCAAGCCCAAAGCATGGGTGCATTTCTCAGAGGGGAACATCAAATGGGTTGGGCAATGGGCTTGAGGTGGGCTTGAGGTCTGCTCAGCAGCCTGTCCTTGCTGCATTTCAAAGGTGTCTTCTAAAACTTTTCCTAAGAGCGGAAGAAAAGACTTGCCCCCAGGATGCAGGGAACATTTCTCAGAGAGGAACAGCAAATGTGTTAGGCGATGAGCTTGAGAAGGAAGGATCCTTCCAAAGGTTTTGGAGCTTCAATAAGGGGGAGTAAAAAAGATTCCATTCCCCACTTCTGAAGTTGCATACTCTTTTATGCCCATTGGCACAAAAGCCTCCAGCTTTGGGAAGGGGGAGTAAGAAGGATCCTATTCCCCACTTCCAAAGCTGCAGATGGCAACGTCACAAATGTGGAAGACCAACTCTGCTTAAATTGTTAAAACTGACTTTATTTGACTGTGTCCAGAAATTCTGGATTATAGGTTGAGGATAAAGTTGGTTTCCAGATTTGAGACTTGACTTGAAAGTCTCTTCAAGGACTTGAGACTTAACTTGAAGGCAGAGACTTGAGGCTTGACTTGAGACTTGGAGTGAAAGACTTAAATACATCACTGCTTAATACGGACTCAGAGTCTTTGCAAGTTGAAGCCGCACATCAGTTAATCCTTGCAAATTGTTGCAAGCTGCTGCTGTACTAGCTGAGCTGGAAATTTGCACCCAGCCTTTTCTTCCTGCCTGGAACTGAGCCTCCCTCAAAACTGGAAAATTTGCATCCTTGTCTTCTGCTTGGAGGTGACTCATGATAACTCTAGCAGCCCTACTTGTACCTGGTTTCTCGTGTCTGTGCCAATGTTTCCCATTATGAACTTGGTGAAGGTGTTCAGAGTTTCCATGTCATCCCAGACAAATATGGGGATGTATTATACAGGGATATCCCTTTCCTCAATATACATATTTCCGAAGCAGTCCACAAAGAGAAAGAGTGGGCACCTCCCATCCACGAATAAATGAAATTAGGACCTTTTCCTGAAAAAAAAGACACCAAAATAATTAAAATGGATGGGGAAAATATAAACTCCTTTGTTTGTTAGTTGCCACCAGGTTGATTTCAACTTATGGCGACCCTATGAATGAGAGATCTCTGAGATCTCTGGTTATCAACTGCCCTGCTTTGATCTTGCAGACTTGGGATGTTTGTGGTTTCGTTGATTGAATCAGCCTATCTGTAGTACAGTCTATCTCCTTTTCCTACTACCTTCCACTTTTCCAAGCATTATCTTTTTTTCCCCCAGTAAGTCACATTGTCTCATGATATGCCCAAAGTGCAACAACTTCAGTTTAGTCATCTTTGCTTGGCACTAAAAAGACATAGAATCAGAGTTGGAAGGGGCCATCAAGTACAACCCCCTGTTCAGTATGGTATCTCTAGCTAAAGCATCCCCAGAAGGCAGCTGTCCTGGCTTTTTTTTTTTTTTTTTAAGAAGTCCAAAGAAGAAAGATGCCCTGGAGCGTGGCAGCCTTAGGTAGGGTGCTACAATGAAGAAGGCCCCATCTTCCATTTGTCTCCTAACTCAACCCAGAGAAAGGGAGCACCTGAAGGCAGAATTTGATGGGGGACCTATTTGTAGCAACCCTGTTCTTGTGCCCAGAATGGTTGCCTGAGTTATTTCAGTTCATAGGTAGGCTCAGAAATGTCTGCTGCAGATCTGTAACTATCTGCACTATCCTTTTTGTGTGTGTTTTAAAAAGATGAATTGTTTATTCATTATTTGGCTAAAGCTGGTTTATTGTTAAGGTTTAGACCATAGACTGTTTGCATGCAAAACAAATGAGTTCAATAAATAAAAGCTGGAGTAGGAAAACATAATTCTCCTTCAGTATGTTGTGAGCCATTCAAGGGATTCCTGACATGCCTGTGACTCTGGTGGGACGGAAGGAAAGCCCTAAAGAAGACTCCTACTGGGGAAGCATCCATCCTCCCTTGTAGATATTGCTGGACTGCAACTCCCCATTATACCTGATACTGGGTAGGGCTGATGGGATTTGCAGTACAACAACATGTGAACTCTAGTTCTGGTCTAGAAACTCCAGGGGGGAAACTGAGCCTTGAAAGCCAATGTTATACATTACAGTATCATTTCAACCCATCCCTTCTACGTGTATTGCCACATGACAGAGCCATGCTAGCAGGGGATAATGGAAGTCATAGTCCAGCATATCTGGTAGATGCCAGGGAAGAGAGTACTGGTATTTATTTATCTCTGCTAAAATATTTGTTAATGGCCTCTCAGCTTTCCAAGCCTTCCCTAGGCAATATGTAACAGATAAAAAGAGTTAAATGCATTCTTTAAAGACAAATCAAAACAATTAAAAAAAGCAGATTTTAAAACACATACAACTAAAACAGGGCCCTAAGTTTTGGGACCAAATATATAGACTTACATGCTTTCCCCGGTTTTGATAGAGCTGGTGGCAGTACAAAACTCAGCACTTTGGGATCATTTTGGCTGATGTTAGAGATTGCGCAGGCAGCCATTGGAACGTTTTTTGCATGTTGCCAGAAGCAGAAACAAACAAGCTCCATCTTAATGGATTGCACTTGCTGCATGTGCTGCACAAGGTCACAGCGATCCCATTATCAGCCATGTGGAATAACAGTTAACAGATGAACAAAAGGCGAGTGGAAGGGCTCTCTGTTTAAAAAGTTATCTAGTTTTTGCCCTGCCTCCAAATAACGATTGCAATCCAAGGGAACTCCTCTCTCTTCTCTTTGTGGTATTTTGTGTGCATTAGGTTCCTCTTGGCAAGGCCAAATCAGAGATTGCAGCAAAACTGGATTAGGGAGAGAACAGGCTGCTAACTTTCTAAAGGGTATAAGCATGAGAACAGTGACATGGTTCAGACGTTTGTCCAGCCTTGACGAAGGGAGCAAAAAATGTGGTTGTTCTGGTGCCTGTATTGACAAGCCATTGTCTGTACCCTCCAACATTGCACAGATGAAAACCAGGTCAAAATATGGCCAGTAGAATGTAGTCAGGCAAAAAGAAGGAAAAATGGATTAATGAGGAAGAATGAGGTCCCCCCCTTTTTTGGAGTTGTGTGGATGATTCTCCTTTTTTGCACTTCAAGCTGTAAATGCATAATTTTCCAATGGTCTCTGTTTTCTGCATCTGTTAAAAAAAAAAAGATGTGAGTTATAAGAATTGGCATGTGTAGTCCTCTCATGGCATGGCCTCCTACAATTTAACGTGTGGAGTGACAAGAGATCCATGATCTCTGCTACACATTTATCAAAACACAATTGAAGAGCAATTTCCCCTGATACAGATGGTCAGATTTGCTTTGAGTTGTTAGCAGTACATCATGAGGCAACAATGCTAGTGTTATTATTATTGATGATGATGATGATGATGATGATAACTTGTACTTTCTACAGTCTGGGACTCAAGGTAGTTTACAAGGCATTGGACTACAACCTTGGAGAGCAGGGTTTGATTCCCCATTCAGCCATGGAAACCCACTGGGGGACCTTGGGCACATCACACACTCTCAGCCCTGCAGAAACCCCTGTGATAGGGTCACCATAAATCAGAAATGACTTTAAGCTATACAACAACAATTCTGGAATAAGACAACAGAATGGCCACTTTACTTGCGAGTATACTATTGCAGAATAAGGAAGGAAATGATGAGGAAATGCAAGAGGTGGAAGGGGGCTTTCAGCATGTTGAGGGAGAGGAGAGGTTTCAGCCATCCCAGCGACAATCCTGACATTAGAATAATATAAGAGTTTCCATTCATTTCTATGACAATTCACTTAATTACTGATTCTCAGCTCCTGCGTTAAGAAGATGAGTAGATGTTGTGCTTGTTTTTTTGTTTAGAGCCAGTGAGTTGTTGAACCATAGTGACAAAGAGATGATCGGTGCAGATCTTTCCCTCCGCCTTAATCTTGTCTCTTCCCTTAATTGTGTGCTACACACACACACAGCCACACACCCATATCCACACAACAATTAATTCCCAGCCAGCGAGTGGAGTGCAGAAGCTGGATGGGAGTTGTCTCACCCTCTCTGTCTCCTCTGCTTGGTTTTGTAGCCTGGCACACAGGCTAATCTCTAATTCATGCCTAGTTAACCAGCAGATAAGACTTAAACAAAAACAAACGAGAAAGGCCAAGAGAAAATGATTACTGCATGGCACTTCTACAAAGTCCGGAGTGTTCCACAGCCTTTATCTCACTTTGCCAGTGCAAGTATTCTTGTGAATCGCTTCATCGTTCTTTCCATTTCACACATGAAAAAAAATGAGGCCTTGTGTTCCTCTGTGCTGCCTGGGAAAGAAGAAAATAAGGTTTTCCCCACTGATCCTGTCTGTTCGCCCCCATCTTCTACACATTGATCCTAACCCATTAGCCATTCCCAACCCTGACCCCACTAGATGTGTTTGACTATCAGTCCCCTTGTCCCCAGTGCAAAAGAGAGTCTCAGGGTAGATAAAGGTGGGCTTTATTTCTCATTTGCCTACCATTATTATTGCAAAAGTGTCACCCTTCTCCTTTTAACAGCACCTGAAGAAGGCAATGTAGGTATTTCTTGGACAGTCACGTAGGGATGGGGGGGTCTGTGGTTTATCCCGGGTGGCAATGTTTTGGGGCATCCTCCATCGCAGCCACACCCCCACGCACTGTGGTCGTGCCCCTCGTGCCATAGCCCCCCTTGCCCCCCTCCACACACTCCAAGCTTCGCCACTGTTCTTGGATAAAACGTGTTGGGCCAATTTGAAGAGTAATAACACCTTTTGTACAGCCTGAGACACAGGCTTTCTTTTACACTGCAAAATATTCATGGAATATTCCCTGTTGAATTGAACCTTTTTTTTTTTCTTTTTTTTTTTATCAGCGTGGACTCAGAAATCCAAAAAGTCACTTTTCTGAGCTCTGACAATGGGGGGGGGCAGTTATATTCTGCAACACTCAGGAATTGGTTGCAGGGGAAAGAGAGGGGAGACGCTGGCTGTTGGCCAGCATAGTACTAGCTGAACAAGCTGAGCTGCTCCTCTGTGCTCCCAAATAAATGCCCAGAATCCTGTCCAACCGGTTTCTAAATCAGCTTCACTCTCCCCACACCCCATCGTCTTGCCCCATATGTTCCATGTAGGTTACAAGTTGGAAGAAGAGTTTGGGAAGCCAGAGTTCATACAAAATGAAACAGCACCACCTTCTAAGATATGGAATGCTTGACACTCTTTTATGGTTGATTCTGATCAGAAGAAAAAAAGTGCTTCTTCACTTGTCAAATAAACTGTGGAATTCCCTGCTACAAGAAACTTAGTGCCTTTCCACACTACGCTGTTATAGTGATATTGTTCCACTTTCAACATCCTATGGAATCTGGGTTTGCAGTTTATCCAGAGAGCTCTTTGGCCTCAGTAAACTACAAACCCCAGGATTCCACAGGATGTTGAAAGTGGAATGATAGCACTATACCAGTGTAGTGTGGAAAGGCCCTTAGTCTCTTCTGCCACAGTGGTCAGCTTGGAAAGTGGGTGAAAAAGAATAAGGTTAACTGTAACTTGCGGCTCTATATCACCTCCAGTAACAGCAATAGTGTGCCTCACTATATTGGTTGCTGAGAGAGACAAGATAGAGGAGAGTTCAGTTGCGTACCCTCCAACTGTCCCGATTTGTTAGGGAGCGTCCCAATTAATCCTTTGTCAGTCCACTTTTGTAGCTAAGTTTAAAATGCCTCAGTTTTCCCTCTTCCTCCCACTTTCCTCCCTTGTCCTCGTCTTACTTTCATTGCTGCAAACTAAGTTCTGAGTGCAAAAGTAGTTTGCACTCAATTCACTCCGCAGGGCAGGATATGTGAGAAGAAGACAGAATCTTGCCCTTCCCAGTAGGCTCAGGCAAAAGCAAACTTCTTCAGCCTTTCCTATCTTGTGTGTTCCTCCTCATTAATAACTTTTGCCATCTTGACCACACTTTGATGCTGCTCAGCCATGTATCCTAGTATTTATTTGTGAAATGAAATCCAGCACATACGCTGTCTCTCTCGCTCTCTCCTCCTCTCCCAGTGGCTCTCTGGTCAGCTAAGCATGGCTTGCAGCCTATCTTCTCAGCACCACAAACCCTCTCCCAGTGCCACCCAACACCCAAAGAAGGAGATGTGCAAGAGAACGAAGCGCCATGCCAACTGCCTGAAGTGAACCATAGAGTCGTGCTGGAAAACTTAGAGGTTCCCAGGGAGAAGACATCTCTAGGCATTGCTGGGTCCTCCAGAGTGACTTTATGGCCCACTTCCACCAGAAGTTAATCTTAGAATTGTTCTGGAGGACCTAGAGATTCCTAGAGAAGTGTTCTCAGGTTTAAAAAAAAAAAAGTCTCTAATTTTGTGCACGTCTCCACCAATGAAGGCTCACTGAATTAAAGGCTTACCAAATGGTAATGTTTTTCTCTCTGCTGCTATGAAAAAGTAGGATTTGTGGAGCTTTGCCTGAGACCTCAGGTAGCCCAGCTTGTTTTCTGCCGCTCCAGAGACTAGACCATGAACCAGTGGACTCCGAATTGCAAAAGAGTCCACCTAAACACTAGGAAAACATTTAAAAGCAGTTCAACAGTGAAATAGATGCTTCAAAGGGTAGTGGGCTCTCCCTCTTTGTACATCTTCCAAAGAAGTAGCCGCTTTGGTCTGTTTTAGCTTTAAAAGATTAAAAAGATGGCATTTTGAAACTAAATGAGGAGTAGAAGTTTCTACCAGAAGCATCATCTTCCCAGTTAGCCTTAAAGTTAGTCCAGTTTGCTACTGGGTTCCTTATTATTATTTTATTATTGTTTTATTATTGTTTTATATCAGTAGTCAGAGGCACAGTTACACTCCCTCAAAATAAATTCAGGGCAAATGCAAGGGCTATTGCTGTATTTGTTTAAACGTTGGTGCCGAGACAAAGCCTGCTGACTGAACTCCAGTGCTTTGCGGCAAACAAAGCTTCTACGATTGGCACTCTGAATGCATTGGCTTCTTCAAACTAGAAGAAACAGTGGCAAATTTTATTCCCGCGTGTATGTGACCATTGTAGAAGTTATTTTTCCAACTGGCACTGTCCCTTTGTTGCTGCCTATACAGCAGACTGTCTCACAGGACTGGGCTTTTGGGGTAAAACCAGACCTTCCAGCATGTCACAGATGAAAACTGGGATGTGTGTGGTTAGGCAACATCAGAGTGTGGTCAAAATGACAAAAAGTAGTGAGGAGGAACACACAAGTTAGAACAGGCTGGAGCAGTTTGCTTTTGCCTGAATCCACAGCGAAGGACAAGATTTTGCCACCTCTTCCCCCTGTTGAGTTGACTGAGTGCAAACTACTTTGGCACTTGGATTACATTTTGCAGCGACTGAAGCAAGGCGAGGACAAAGCAGGAAAATGTCTGGAGGAGAGAGAAACTGTGACATTTAAAAGAACAGCTGAAAAAATGGGATGACAGGGGATTAATGCATATTGTCCTGCCAAATTGTGACAGTTACAGAGTATGCTATAACTTCACTGGCTGACCATCGACTGCCCAAATTTTTTCACACTCTCAGCCTGGCAACTGGAAACTTACTGATTACTATTCCCTGTTGTTAGCCATTGCTAACAAAGAAATAAGAAATTGTACGGCACTCTCATATGACTTTCTTTTACACATAGTGATGGCAAGTACAAGTAATGGTTGGTGTGTTGCAAAGAAGGACAGAGCTTGTATATATATGTGTGTGTAAATAAACAAGAATGAAATAAAGTGATGTAACAATTTGGCTGCTCTTGATTTGAAGGGCTTAGCCTCCGCTGCTCTTAATGGTATTTTACATGTGTTGCCCGTGTCTGGAATTGTGAGTAACCTTTTCTCCAAAAACTCAGAGTGACTATCTGTTGGTCTGTTTATCTGTCTATTTAACTGCACACGCACATATATACATCCGCATGCATATGAAATTTCAAACCAGTTAAAAATACCTGGCAACAAACTATTAAAGTGGCAGGGATGCAGCTCATTAAAAGCTGTCCCAGCTGTGTACATGTGTATTTATATGTACAATGACAGCATTTTAAACATTGGTTGCCAGGGTAAGAGGCAATATTAGATAGTGAGAAGTGTCTTAGGTTAGGACCATGGAAACTTGTGTTCAGGTTCTCTGTCTGTAGGGCCATTTCGGTAGTACGCTCTTATAGCGCGATTATTCCACTTTCAACATCCTGTGGAATCCTGGGGTTTGTAGTTTACTGAGGCCAAAGAGCTCTCTGGCTAAGCTGCAAACTTCAGGATTTGATAGGATGTTGAAAGTGGAAAAATCACGCTATGAGAGTGTAGTGCGGAAATGGCTTATGACAAACAGCCTGCTCCAAGCACTCTTAAGTTGGCCTGCTGCCTTCAGATGTGGTGGAGGGTCCCATAGTCAGTCTTGAAGAAAGATGCAGCTGCCAGTTGAGTCTGGTTCTGCATATGGAATACGAGGAGACACTGTCTTGGTTTTATTTCTCAGACAGCAGATTGTCTCAGGACCACACCAAGTGTAACAGCTGAATAATGTTTCTTTAAGCAGATCTTAACATGCATAAAATACAGTGAAGTAAAATAGAACATGTTCTACCTCCCAACTTGTAATATATGGAGGAAAGAAAAGGAGTGAAGATCGTATGTGACACCGTTGGGGCCAAAGCCTGGATTATTCGTGCTGTAATGCTAGGGAGGGGCCATCGCCTTGAAGTTTTCCAAATATTTTTTCACAATCCGTGGCTGAATTTTTCTGATGTTTTGTAAATGTTCTTTGCTGAATTGTATCTCAAGTTTGCATGCTTGGTGACTGTTTTCATTTGTGAGGCAACGATGTGGTCAGAAATTTGCAGATGTGACTACAGGTATATTGTTGTTTTTAAATTATTCCTGCAGTTCAGCCAGTTAGTATCAAGTGACCTGAAAACTCTGGGGAGAAGCTCTTACACCTTCTGCACAGATGGCCAGCTACTCATTCGGCAGGTTATCCATCCTGAAGCCTCAAAAAAGGTATGTACTTAATGGGATTCTGGTACTGCCAGGATCTTGGGTAGAGCTCTAAACAAGATAACCCTCCCGCAATCACCCCCTTGCAAAAAAGGCAACTGATGTTCTGTTTGGTTATTGTATGTTGGGGAGAAGTATGTGTTGTCCATTACTTCAGGCAATAGAATATATTGGCAACCTCTCAGTGGCATCCGAAACAGTTCTAGGCTACATTAGCAGAAGCGTAGTGTCCAGATCAAGGGAAGTAATGGTGCCAGTCTATTCTGCTTTGGTCAGACCTCACTTGGACTATTGTGTCCAGTTCTGGGCACCACTGAAGGATATTGACAAGTTGGAATGTGTCCAAAGGAAAGAGTGACCAAGGTGCTCAAAGATCTGGAAGCCAGGCCTTATGAGGAGTGACTTGGGGAGGTGGGTATGTTTAGCCTGAAGGCTGAGAGGCAACATGAGAGCTGTCTTAAAATATCTGAAGGAATATCATGTAGAACATGTTTTCTGCTGCTCTAGAAGGTACGGCTCAAACCGGTAGATTCAAATTAAAAGAAAAGTGATTCCACCTAAACATTAGGAAGAACTTCTTGAGAGTAAGACCTGTTTGATCGTGGAGTAGAAGATGGTGGACTCTCTTTCATTGGAGGTCTTTAGACAAAGATGAGATCGCCATCTGCCAGGATTGCTTTAGTTGAATATTCCCACATGGCAGCGGGCTGAGACTAGACTGGTCTCACAGCCCCTTCCAGCTCTGAGATTCTGTGATTACACTGAATGGCTGGTCATTCATGGCAAAAGAGAGCCAAAGACCCCTCACTGATGGCCTTGCCCTGCCTTTGCTCTGGAGTCCACCATTTAAATTTCCCAGAATTCTCTGGTGCTACATTGAGTTGGATATTCTACCCCAGGCCATTGTGGGAAATTAAAATGGAAGCAGCCATTCACCCTTGCAGGCACTATCTCTGCTAGATTTATCTTACCAACTAAAGAATCAAAGCTTGGAAATATTATTTATTGATTCATATTTGGACAACCCCAGGGCTAATGCTCACTAGCTCTGATAAGAGGGGAACCACCAAAGACAATTTGCTCAAAGTTAAGAAAGCTGCCCAGCAAACTGGCCAATACTTTAAATGCTTGACTAATATCTATGCCAGAGTACTCTGATCAGTTATTAGCCATTGGCTCATCAGTGTTCTGCTTCTTAGTATGAACCTCCCTGCCTCCAAGCTTTAAGAAATCCACTGGAAAAAATCAAACTTTTTGCTGGCTGTTAGGCATGAATTGAAGTCCCCCTTTTTTCCACGCACGCATACATGCACAGCACAAATGGTTCATTAGGTTTGATTAAAGCCAAACATCATAAAACAGTATTATTTGGAGACTATATCCAGATAACAAATCACTCATTTAAACTTATCGCTCAAAACTTGACAAAACACCAGACTGCTCGCGGAAGCAGAGTGAGCCACACGGTGTCTTCACTTTGATAACAAATATGGAAGGAGACCAATGAACCTGAAAAGTTGTCCTCAGTCTACCCATTTTTTTCTTTCATAATTTTAGCACAATCATTTGGGATCAGCATTTCCCCAGTCCGGCGGAGAAGAGAAAGTATAAATAAAGATAATATTGGCAATGAATATAATTCTTTGTTAGCAACTCTTAATTCCCACAGCTGTTCCAAGTTAAAAACTGTAAATCAGACCGAGGACTGCTGTAGGTGTCTCTGTTGCATCCATAGGAGAATTTGAGCTTACATCTGGCCTGAGCTCTTATAACTAAGACTGGGTGCCTGCAACTGAAACACCAACATGCTATTTCCCTGTTTATCTTTCCCCTTCCATTTCCCTTTCCTCTCTTTCCCATGTGTCCACTTGAGATTGTAAACCCCAAGAAGCAGAGGTCTGGCCTCTTGGGGCCTAAATTGCTGTGCACATCAGAGGTACTATATAAATGAGGAATGCTTTAAGTTAGTGTCTTTAACAGCTTTTTGAGAAAACTGTCTAGGCTGGAGATGGGAAGCATGTACTCTGGATTTAATTTTAAATTTTTGTAAGCTGCTTTGAGTTTTTTGCTGGCAGAAAGGCAAGGCATAAAAAGAATAAAATAAATAGCCCCTGGTGACATCATGGGGGCAAACCCCAGTGATGCCACAGTATGGCTCCTGGTGATGAAGCTGATACATTAAGCACCAAACACAAGCTGTTCGAAGCCTAACAGATGAGGAGAAAAATAAATACCTGGTTGGAAATTAAGTCTTGCATTAAACATAAAAAAAAAACCCCTCTTCCCACATTTTTTTTTGACATCTTCATAAGCATTGATTTTAACAAGACATGGGAGATGTAGTCCAACCAAATAAAGCTTTCCAAGCACTGCTTGGACTTCTGCACCTACCTGCTGACCCTGGTGCAGTACGTGGCTTGAGAAACTTTGAGAGATGGGGAGGAAGTGGCCAGACAGAGCCCCAAAAAGTCTCCAGTGGCTCCTCTGAAGCAGCAGCAGGGGCTAACAGCACTCAGTAAAAGAAACAAAATCTTTTAAGGCGGCACTCTTGTGCCGAGATTCCTCCGTTTGGCCTTCAGGAAAGGAGTAAGGCCCTGAAATCTGGAGAATTGTGGTCCAGCAAGCATGATCCTCCGTTGAATCAAAGCACGTGATAACCATATGCCTTGCTTTGGTGGGTTTGTTTTTAATTTTAAAAAAGAGTGTGCATTTTTTTAGAACTGGAACTGGACTTCTAGATACTTCTTGTTTTAGTGGATGTGGGTGGTGTGGTCCCACTAGGCTTTGGGGTAGAAAATCCCTCCCCAGTGATTCACCAAAGGTGCCCACCGCTGTTGTATATCTTGGGCCATTCCCAAGGACTTGCCTGAGACTTTTGACGCTTCATGAGTGTTGTTCATCCTACCCACCAACCTTCATCTTGTTTCCATCCCAGAATCTCCTCCTCTCTGACTCCTTTTATTCATTTTATGATCTACGCAAAGAATTCCATGAGTCCTACCCAAACTCAGCCCCCGTGAAGGATCTGACTATCCAGTCTATGGCAGAGTGTATCCTTTTAACGTTTTTCTGCTAAAACTAGGCAGAGTCTTTGCATTCTAGGATGTGGGATGCTGGTTGGAGGTCCTGGGGCAGGTAAAGCCCTGGTGGCCCTACCAAATTTTAATCCAAATGTAGTAAGAAGTTTTTCTTTAAGGGAGGGTGTGGAATTGTAAGAAAGTTGGCACGTTTCTCCAGATCCTATAGCACAATGCCACATTTGTCACTGTTATATGGCTCCAAGTTGACTTTGACATATGGCAACCCTGTCATAGGCTTTTCTTGGCAAGTTTCTTGGCCTACCCAGTCTATTTTTAATTGTATTTTAATTGTTTTTAATTGTACTTTTAGTTGCATTTTTAACTGAACTTTAATTGTACTTTTAATCATGACATATTTTAATCGTAGTATGTTTGTATTAATCATTCTATGTTTTAAGGTATTTTAATTATGGTTTTTAGTTCTATGTTCTGTACCTTGCCTTGAGCTTTGGAGAGAGGCGGTTAATAAATTATTATTATTACTACTATCATCATCATCGTCATAATCAAAGACTGAGAGAGTGTGACTTGCTCAAGGCCAGCCAGTGGGTTTCTTTTCCAGAGTGGAGATTCAAATCCCAGTCTCTCAGAGTCCTAATCAAACATTAAACCACGACACTATAGAGGTTCTTCATTTGAGAAGTTGAAGCTGATGCTAGACAAGATACCTGCTTGCTATGGATGCCCTATCCTTGAATTTCCTGATTCAGCAGAGGGTTGGACTATATGGCCTCTGGAGATATCTTCAACCCTGCGATTCAGTGAATATCAGTCGGCTGGCGATACGTGCTGTGCAGTAATCGTAGTGTGTACTTCTGAAATCCCTTCACTGTGTTTTCCTGAACCTAACATCCAGATATAGGCTATGGGATAGATGAAACGGAGGAAGATTTTGGAGTGTGGCAGGTGAAAGCCATGGTGGCCATTATTTTCAGCATGCTTCCAGATTCACACAGTAAGTGGAAACACATTTTCTTGGACCGGTGACATTTGCCATTTTGGAGCATATGCCTTGTCTCTGCCAGAAATTTCTCTCTGCTGCTTCCTCCTTTTCTAAGTATTTACATTTTACCTTGTTTGTGTTTCTATCAGTTACAGATCACCGGTTTACTAACCCTGAAACTGTGAAATACAAGTATGAAACTGGACCTTGGTAAGCGCCTCATTGTGCCAGTTTTCTGTAGGTCTTCTCCCTACTTCCATGATGATAGGACCCATAGACCCAATTTTCATTGTATTTACCAGTCTTTGGGATTACAGAGGAGATGGGGATGGGTAGAATAAGGTAGTTCCAGTACACAGATCTGAAAAGAAGACAACAAGTTCTGTTCCCGTCACTGTTTTGCAGTTTTGTCCCAAGGAGTTACCTCCCATTAAACCCCAGAAACAGAACTCTACAGTGTATATAGCCCCCACTCACAAGTGGAGATAAGATTGAGCTAGCGGCCCTGTATCACACATGAAGTATCTGATAGGATGTCCTATATTCTTTTCTTTCAGTTCAGAGGGATGGGGGAAAAGAAGCAGTTTTACTGTAAACTGTGTATTGCTAACTGCAGTTGGAAGTAAAGTAAGCAATAAAAGACTCATTGCCTTGGAGTGAGGTTTGGGGCATGCTCTTTAAAAGTGGATTTTGGTGTGGTTTTTCGCACTTGTGTGGCAACAGTTATGGGAGGAAAGATGGCTAGGTGGTGGAGGAAACTGGTGTGCCTTTCTGAGTTTCTTGGGAGTTGCCTCCCTTGCAGGCTGTCCGATTCCGGAGTTGCCACGTCCCTGAGCCAACGTGGTTGATGCTGCTCCTCCTCACTCTTCTTGGGTGTCTTTGGCTGTGTGTTTTTCATTTGGGCTGAAACGACTTTGGGAGTGTATAATTGGCTGTGAATTAATGAATGGACCGTTGGCATCTGGGCTGATGATTGGCACTTGCTTCAGAGGAGACCTGTGGACTTTCACCTCATCCTTTCCTCAATTCTGTCCTCTTGGGTTGTGGGGCAAAGGGGATATTTTCCTTTGTAGAGAGAAAAAAAATGTAGAGAAATTGAAAAAGGTATATACCATAGAGGAATGTGTTTGGGGGATGGTGAAAGGTGCCTTTTTTGTAACTATCAGAGAGGGAATCTTTGACTTCTCTGATGGTGGAAGGGTTTCTTGAAATGCAGGCATTTTCAGTTCTCCAGTAAAAGTTCCAATTTATGCATTTTGTAACACTTTCAGCATTCTGAGGATGGACTTGAACATTTTAGGAAGCAATAATAAAAGTACTTTCTCTGTCAGATAACAAGTCTCCTCTAGACAGGTTCCAGACGCCAAGTCCTTTCACACATAGTCATGGCACTATGTTCCACCTTAATGGCCTGTGGAATCTGGGATATGTAGTATGGTGAAACACTGGAGTACTGTGGCTGAGAATTCCAAGTACCCTTCCCTAAACTGCAAATTCCAAGATTCTATAGGATGGAACTAAGGCAGTTAGAATAAAAACACAGCAGTATAATTTTGTAATTTGAATGAGGCCCCGTGCATACGCCATGCATACGCAAACCAGCCCTGTGTTGCTGGGCCAGTCTCTGAAAACACACATTTCTTTTTCATGTTTCATTTTACAGTTCATGTTGCAGGAGGGGAGAACTTGCCTGAAGCAGGCATTACCTGCTAGTCAGGAAAGACTACAAAGTTTGGGGCTTCTGAGTTTTGGAAAAAGTATCTGAAGAAGGAACATGATAGAAAGTCTTATGAAATTATGTGTGATGTGGAGGAAATGAGTTAAGGAAAGTTTTTTTCCTCTCTGTCTTGTATCACCAGAACCCTTGGGTCTCTAATGATTATCGGGAGTCTCAGAACAATCTAAAAGAAGCTGCAATTAATTTAAAGAGCTGGTGGCCACAAGATGTCATGATGACTACTGACCTAGATAGCTTTAAAGAGGGATTGTTGCAGTACATGGAGGATGAATCTGTCAGTGGGAATCATTGTGATCTAGTTGTCTGAATGCTGAAACCAGACACCAAGAGACCAGAGTTCAAATCTCTACTTAACCATAGAAGCCCATTGGGTTATCTTGGGCAAGTAATGCTCTTCCAGCTCAGAGGGAGGCAGTGGTGAACTTCCTCCGAGGAAATATGGACAAGAAAACCCTGAGCCACTGTGTAGCAACAGTTTGAGTGTTGGGCTAGAACTCTGGAAGACCAGGATTCAAGTCCCTGCTTGGCCAGGGAAGCCTACTGAGCTAGTAACACTCTCTCAGCCTCAGAGGAGGACAATGGCAAAACTTGGTCGGCTAAATATTGCCAAGAAAACCTTACAAGAGGGTCAGCGTAGGTCAGAGTTGACTTGAAGCCACATAACAATAGCAAAGATCTATTTAGGGCTACAGCTGCTACTCTGGAGAGCTATCATGGTGTAGTGGTTTGAGCACTGAACTACAGCCCTGGAGACCAGGGTTTGATTTCCTGCTCGGCCAGGAAAACGCACTGGGTGACCTTGGCCACATCACGCACGCACAGCCCCAGAAAAGCCTGTGATAGGGTTGCTGTGAGTCAGAAGTGACTTAATGCACATAACAATAACAACAGTATCCCCCCTGGCAGCCACTGTGGGTACAATGGCTGTGTCCTGCCTCCAGAATCAGAATGGCCTCATTCTGTGTTCTAACTGCTGAGAGAACAGCAGCAAAGGGCTGCTACCTGTCAGTGGAGGGGCCAGATTTGTCAGGAATAAACCACAGACTTTGCAGGAAAGCATAGATTATTGGTATTGTAGTACTCAGCACTATCTTCAGTGCTCAGATTGAAAGAACAGGATAGGACAAAGCAGTTTAACCCCAGACTCTTCCACACATTCTTCCCAGGCTAAAGCTCCCTTACCTCTCTGCAGATGTTTCCCAGAACTTGGTGCCAGCCTAGAAGCGTCTACCTTCTCTATACTATTACTACTCTAAATCCCACACTAGTGGCAGGCGCTGCTAACTGCCCGACAAGAATGGTGGACAGGATAGACCTTCGGTCTGATCCAGTAGAGATCGTCTTATGGTCTGGCATAATTTGTGGTGGGAGCCGCCTGGCAAAAAGCTCTCCACTGAGCATGAGATTTGATGAGGCCCAGTTCTCAACCTATCCTCCTCCTCAATCCACCGACTGACCTTTGTGGACTTTTGCGGAAGGAGCATGAATGGAAATACAGTAGATTGAGGAGAATTCTCTTAGTGATAGGAGCACGGCCAATTTAACTCTTCCAAAGGGCGCTGATTTTAACAGCGCTGATGCTTCTCTCCAGTGTTTGGAGCAATGTGCAAAGACATGACCAGATAGTGTCATTCTCATTTTTATCCAAACAAGAGTAGAAAAGATGATGAAGAGGAAGGAATACATTAGTTGCACTTATCTTTGATATAATAATGTTAAGTATTCAGTAAGCATAACAAGATGATTTGTGTGGTACTATGATCATTATCATAGGGTTACATAAATTGTCTTGTTAGTTTACTGAATAGATAAAATTATCATTAATAAGTATTTTATCAATAATTATTTTATTTAATAGTTCTGTTAATAAATAAAAATATTGGAAACAATGTAATAATGTAATAAATATTATAATTGGCAATTAATTGATTAATATTATATACATGTTCTCTTACAAAATATGGTTACATTAATATGTAGTCATGAAATAAGTTTTCGTGGTATAATTAAGAAGAAAAACCTATGGAGTCCTTGAGTCAATAACTGATTTAACTTCTTTCTTTCTTTCTTTCTTTCTTTCTTTCTTTCTTTCTTTCTTTCGTCCTTTCTTTCTTTCTTTCTTTCCTACAGTAGTAAATCAGAAACAGTGGATAGTGAAACAGTAATACGAGCTCGAGGTCTCCCGTGGCAATCTTCCGACCAAGACATCGCTCGGTTTTTCAAGGGCCTTAATATTGCCAAGTAAGTGCGCTGTAACTTCACATTCAGAATCCGGCGTCGTCTTGTTCTGTCTTTACATCGTATTCTTTTGTGTGACGTGGCGTGCCTTGCTGATCTCTGTTTTCATGGATTCTAGATGTGGAAAAGCTTTCGTCCTTAGCAGCCTGGTGGGGGACATTTTGTAGTTCAGATAATTTGGGCAACCATATAGTTGCCCAGTAGTTCCACAACCCCTTACTGACTGGGGTTGTGGGTCCTGAAGTCCAAAATATCTGGAACTGTGTTACTCAAAGTGATGGTCCCTGGAACAGTACCAATTCCTGAGCTTTTGGCCGCAGGTCCTTGGCAAGTTTCCAGCCAAGAAAGATATACTTGTACCCAATGAGCACAAAGATGATGCTGATCTCTGGCACACCAGGGAGGGAGAAAATATGTGCTGGTCCCCCACATCACATAGCCTGAGAAGCAATGATTTGCAGGGTGACCGGTTTCCTATCCCTGAATTTTACTTTTTTTCCTCTAGAGGTGGTGTGGCCCTGTGCCTGAATGCCCAAGGAAGAAGAAACGGGGAGGCCTTGGTGCGATTTGTCAATTCTGAACAGAGAGACTTAGCCCTGGAACGACATAAACACCACATGGGGAGTAGATACATTGAGGTAGGTTATTTTGACTCAGGTTTGAATGTTGTATCGTAGTATTCCTGCGAGACTTCACAAGGGAAGGTGGGAGATGCGTCCTGAGAATACCATAAGTAATGCAATTTCATACTGTAATATTAAATTACAGGCATTGTCAATCCCTCCCCTCCTGCCTCTCTTTTAAAATACCTTTAAAATATGTTTAATTTTTTTTTCTCTTGGTTTTGCTTCAGGTTTACAAAGCAACTGGAGAGGAATTTCTGAAGATTGCTGGAGGTGAGGAAAACTTCAAAGCAAACTTATAAAGGCTGTAACTGTGAAAATGTGCTGTTTTGTTTGAATAGAATAGCAGCTAAGGAAATTATTTAAAAATTGATGTGTGGTTAAGTGAAATCTTGCAGTATTATTAGAAGGTGCCATCATGCATGGTGCTGTTACAAGGTACTTTGATGCTCTTGTAGTCTCTGGTAGCTGCAGTTTAGAATACAACTACAAAATGCTAACTGAGGCATTGAGACATTATACTTATACTATAAGAACTGCTCCAGTTCCCCTTCTGTTTCTGGGTCCAGTTCAAAATTGTGGGTTTGACCTTCAGTTCTTTAATAAAGGGGGCTACCTTGCTGCCCCATATGCATCCGGCTGTGTTAATATCTTGAGCTGAAGGCTTTCTTCATCTGGAAAGTTGTTGCAACTAACTGATTGCCAGAATTTTTAAAGATGCAAACAATTGTGATCCTTTCACCTTTTCTGTTAGGCACCTCCAATGAAGTTGCACAGTTTCTTTCCAAGGAGAACCAAGTCATCATCCGGATGCGAGGTCTTCCTTTCACAGCCACAGCTGAGGACGTTCTGGGCTTCCTGGGACCTGAATGTCCGGTCACAGGAGGGAAGGAAGGGCTCCTTTTTGTCAAGTATCCAGATGGCCGGCCTACAGGAGATGCTTTTGTCCTGTTTGCTTGCGAAGAGTTTGCACAAAATGCACTTAAGAAACACAAGGAGATCCTTGGGAAGCGTTACATTGAGCTCTTCAGAAGCACGGCAGCAGAAGTCCAACAGGTTGTGTTGCTGAGCACTTAACTTCATTCTGATTTCTTTTCTCTGATCATGCATTCCTTGTGCCTCACCAGTATTATCAGCTGAAAGGAATATGGGCATAAGAGAAAGGGCAAGAGACTCTATCGGAGTTGTCGTTCATAAAGGCCAGAGTGGGCAGCTCTGCAAAGGACAGGAGCCAATTTCCATCTCTCCCCCACACTCGCTTCAGTGTAGACAGATGCACAGAAAGTTATGTCAGTAACTTCTAGTCTCCATTTTTGTTCAAAATCCAGCAAAAAAAAAAAAAGTTGTTAAATAAGTTATTGATCCAAAGATTCCATAGTTTTTCTTCTTAATTATACCACAAATACTTATTTTATGGCTAGATATTAATGTAGCCATATATTGTAAGAGATGACTATATGAAAAGAAAAAGAAGCTTGGTGTGGGTTGGAAGATTTGGAGGAAAGCGTTTCAATTTGGTTTAGAGTTGTTGGGTTGTCTTCAGGTTAAAAACCACCTGAATATCGCACTGATTTTTTTAACAAAAATGGAAAGGGGAGTTTCAAGGGATTGCAACAGGGCTTAGGGAACCTCCAGAGTAGGATTTGGGGACCCCATGTAGTTCATGACCAACTTTATTTTCCTCTGTCTCATTCTCTGTAATCAGCTTTTGAACAATAGGTCCCCACAGGCAGCGTGTTTCTAAGTATTTCTGTCTGCTTTGTGCCTGTTGAGAAAGACCAAAGTTGTGGCAATTAAAAAATTAACCATTGGGAATTGTGAGACTGAAAGTGTGTAGGTAGGGGTATGCTTATTGTCTTTTGCCAGATGGAAGCTGTCTTTCTGAAGTCAGAAGTGTGTGCATGTGTGTATACGTGTTTACAAGCAGTGTGCCAACAATTCACGGATGTCTTTCTTGATGCTGCTAAGGCATTTTTACTCAAACCAAGCAGATGAACGGCGCTGGGGGTGGGGGCAGGCATTTAAGTAAGAGCAGGTAACCAATGCAACAATTCTGTCAGTGTGTTTGGGAGGGTTTAACACAAGCAGTTATGTCTGTGGTCTGCTGTGACTTTTGGTAGCAGGAGGATATAACCACGGTATGTACAGCTGTATGCTTTTTCTTTGCAGCCTTGAGTCTCAGTAACTGTACCCTGAACTCCTTTTGCTCCAGTACAGCAATGTCAGATCAGGACTATGGAGGCTAGGGATGGCCCCTTGGGATGTCTTGGAGGGTCAGGCCTAGTTGCTAGAGTGATGGTACAAGGGGCCACTGCTTAGTGATGTCATTAAGCATGATACATTAAGCATCAACCACAATTGTGCATAGTATAACACTCAAAAACACTGAGTCCACAAAACGCAAATGGGGAAAAAATAGGTATGCACACAACTTTTCAAGGCAGTGCTCTTGTCCTGAGATTCACCCCGACCCTTTCACCCTGAAGACTGGGAAAGAAGGCTCAGGCCCTGGGATCTGGCAACCCTGTTCTTGCATATCCAGTTGAACAGTATTAAAGCAGGCTGGGGAGGTACCAGTTGAGATAAACAATTGTGGATGGTGCAGCTCTTTTCATGAGCCACAAGCGTAGATCCCCCTTGCAGGACATAATGCTCTGCGAGTTTATTTCTCTTCTGTCCTCTGCAAAGCAGCTTCTCAGTGGAGCCAAACGTGTTCCCATGACAGCCAGCTGTACCTGTGAACCAAGAGGGCAATGCCAGCTCTTTACTTCTTGGCTGAAGAACTGCAAACAGATGCTGCTCTCCTAACAATGTCTCCTCATTTCTCCTGTTACAGAATTGTAGTGGAATATTGCCTGAGTGTCCTGTACCATCCTTCAGCTACTCAATATCTGTGTAGGGTTATGGCTAGCCCGAGCCGTGTTTTCATTGTTCTGCAGATGCCTTCCAACTACTCCCTGTCCTGGAAAGTTCAGCCATTCTCATCCCTGGTCTTGGTTGTCTCCTTTTTGTCCACAGGTCCTGAACAGATACATGTCCACCCCACTCATTCCCACTCTCCCCACACCCATCATTCCTGTGATACCACCGCCTTACACCATTGCCGCTGGCAGTGCCAGGGACTGTGTCCGGCTCAGGGGTTTGCCCTACACTGCAGGGATTGACGACATTCTGGAGTTCATGGGCGAAGCTACGGCGGACATCAAGCCTCATGGAGTCCACATGGTCCTGAACCAACAAGTATGGGAAACTCAAAATGATGTTGGAAATTTTAGGCTGAATCCTGTTGGTTAGTCTCAGTTGGAGTGAATCCGCTTGAATAATCCATGGACTCATTTTTTTCTCTCTGCTCCTCTCAAAGAAAGTAACTGCTGGCATTTCCAGCTGGGGTTCAAATGCACTTGCGGAGGGCTGCTGTCTCCCTGAGAATCATCTTGCAGCCTGCTATGATGCTCCAGGGGTTTGTAGTATTCCCTAAATCCAGACCTTAGAAAAGTTACTCTCTTGGACTGCAGTTACTCAGTAACTTTTCCAAGTTGTGTCTAAGTTTGGATACTTTGTTCCTAAGAGGAGGACAGCCCTCTTTAGCCACCAACAAAATTAAATTGACAGTCAACAGGCCCTATCAACTGCAAAACAAACCTTGGAAAATTGAAAAGAAAGAGAAAACCTGTCATATTACTTCTTTCATGAAAGATTTTTCCCTTTTTTCCCTTAAACTGGGTGCCTTACCTGCAAAAAGTGCAACACTCTGGGTCACCAGAAATTTAGAACTTTGCAGTTCAGTTTCTCTTCGAACCTTCAAGTTCCCATATGTTTTATTAGAAGGGAGAGATGAGTGGCATTCTCTAAAGCTATAATATAATTAACACTGTAAATAGTGGGGCAGATCTTCCACTTCACTCAAGTAGACAAGGGGTGAACTGGCCCCGAAGGCTGCTTTGGTGGCCCCAAACTCATTTAGTCCCAACCGGTCTCAGTTCTCTTCTCTCATTGCCTGGTTTCTGGGTTTCAGGGTCGTCCATCTGGGGACGCTTTTATCCAGATGAAATCTTCGGACCGGGCTTACCTCGTAGCCCAGAAGTGTCACAAGAAGATGATGAAGGACCGTTACGTGGAAGTGTTCCAGTGTTCAGGAGAGGAGATGAATTTTGTTTTAATGGGTGGCACTTTAAATCGTAGTGGCTTGTCTCCGCCACCATGTAAGTTACCATGTAAGTCTCGAGTTCTTCCACTCTCCTCTGTGCTGCTAACGGCTGGTAGGTGTGGACGCTGCAGTGGTCTTGCCCGCTCTGTCCTGGGATCTGTAATCACCCCTCTGCGGATGGGCTGGGATTGGAAGCTGGGGCTGAAACTGCGTGTGATTTAAGACCATTTTTTCTCCCTTCAGTTATCTTAGTTGATTTTGTTGTGGTTACTTGCTGCCAGGTTGAGTTACGGTAGCCCTGTTTAGTTGATTAGCCATACCCTTGTCTTCAACCACTCATTGACTTTAAAATTGAATTAGATGCTTATATTAGTAGGAACTCAATGTCAGTGCCTTTTGCATATATAGAAAAGGAAATGCACACTACCTTTTTAAAAAAAGTTAAGAGCATAGATACTGCAGCAGCTAAAAAAGCCAGTTCAGTTCTACGCTACATCAATGGAAGCATAGTGTCTAGATCAAGGGGAGTAATAGTACCACTCTGTTCTGCTTTGGTTAGACCTCACCTGGAATACTGTGTCCAGTTCTGGGCACCACAGTTCAAGAACAATATTGACAAGCTGGAACGTGTCCAGAGGAGGGCGACCAAAATGGAAAAAGGCCTGAAAACCATGCTTTGCAAGGAGTGCCTATAGAGCTGTGTATGTTTAGAGCTGGAAAAAGGTTAAAAGGAGACATGATAGCCATGTTTAAATATTTGAAGGGGTATCATATGGAAGATGGAGCAAGCTTGTTTTCTGCTGCTCCGGAGACTAGGACATGGAGCAATGGTTTCAGACTTCAGGAAAAGAGATTCCTTCTGAACATTAAGAACTTCCTGATGGTAAGAGTAGTTCAGCAGTGGAATACGCTGACTCAAAGTTCAGTGGAGTCTCCCTCTTTGGAGGTTTTTAAGCAGAGACTGGATGGCCATCTGTTGGGAGTGCTTCGATTGTGTATTCCTGTATGACGGGATTGGACTCAATGGCCCTCATGGTCTCCTCAAACTCTATTATTCTACAACTGTTTGATTCTATGATCTTAAATCAATTGCTAGTCCCAACTAGAAATACTGAAGAGTAAATAAACTCGTATGTTAATCCTGTTACTTTAGTGGACTTACTCTAGTTGGGATAGCAGTGTTTAGGACAAGATTTTACTCATAATTTATGGGCAGCTTTAATATCTCCTTTTTCATAGCTTGCGTTCTTTCTCCCAACAAGTGCCCTCCATATCATTTTTCCAGGTTTTCAAAATAGTAATAATGGACAGCCAAAATGTATGAAATGTAAAGTTGACAAACAAGAAGGAGCTATTGACAAGTCTGGATAGAGTTTTATTAAATAGCTTCAGTGGATAGATATTCCCACTATCTTTTTATGCTGATTTCAAGTCTAGCACCCTGGTGTTACCTTTTTTTTTAAATTTTTCCTTTTAATTATTCTGAGGAGATAATTGCCTTACGTCAAACTCTGCTTCTGTTGGGGTGCTTAGTTCTCCCACACACACTCCAGTTCAAAATCGCAGCAAACTCGCTGCGACAAGCAGAGCTTGCGTAGCTGCCTTCTCTCTCTCTTTTTAAAAATGGGAAGCCATTCTCTTTGAAACTGTAGTTCCAGTGAGATTTCTTGTTATCTTGCTGGCTGTGGGGAGATGCTGGTCTCTCGAGACAGCTTGTTGTTGAAGACAAAACACCTATTGGGAGGAATGTCGCGTGATGAAGCCTTGTGGGTTTTCACAGGCTTAAGACACTACTAAGCAGCGTGATCGGTTTCCTTGGTGTATCAGGCAAAAACGACCCTGGTTTGGTTTTTCTGGCTTTGACAGGGGAGTGGTAAAAGAGGGGCTTGATTTCTGGAATTTGATTATGTATGAACTTTTGCCATTTTTTGCCTAATTAAAATGCATCTGAAGAGAGCCCTTCAAACAGCAGAGATTGTCCATTCCTTTGGATTAAGCCCACAATAGCTGTTTTGGTGCTATAGTAGCTATTCTGCCTATACTAATCCTGTAGGTTTAAATCGCTCTTTAGAGACAACTTTGAAACACAGAATGAAGTGCCATTCTGGATTTTCCGTTAGGTAGTTTACCAAAAACTTGCTAGTTACTAATACATTACATGTTAACTTGACATATATTAGGACCCAAGTTTGGAAAAGCTACCTTTTCTGGCCACTCCTAGAATCCTGCAGCTAACATGTGCAAGAAAGTAACTTTTCTGAGCTCTGCCAGTAGATGATCTGAGGTATCCCTGAAGGCTGGGTGAAAAGTTTCAGAGTAAAGTTTGCCATACGTCCTACTTTACAGCCCTCTGTTCGGCTCTGTAGTCCAAGATTTAAAGATTTGGGGGAAAAAACTCTAAGAGAAGAAACCAGTAGAATCGTAGGAACTGGAGTAGAGTTTCCAGATCTCAGGCTTCACCCTCTTCTGTCATCCTCAGGTGGGGAGGGAGGAATCTCAGGGAAAGAGTACTGCCCTGAAAGGCATCTGTCCGTCCGTCTGTCTGTCTGTATTTCCTCATCTGTTAGACTTGATGCTTTTTACAGGCTTCTTCCACTTACCTGATAGATTAGGAACTGGAGCACTGTTAGAAAAAAGCATTGGTTGAAAAGCACAACCCGTGTACTGTGCTGTACTGTGAGAAGTATGAAGAACTTACAGAAGCTCACTTGGGACTGACTTTGCACATGCTGCTTGCAAAGTCTTCCAGTTGGCTTAGCCTCCTGTCTCCACTTTCAGCTTATTTTGCAAGCAATGTGTGCATGTGAGCAGTTCCAAGTGAGCCTCCATGGAAGAACTGATGAAAGCATGGAACCCTATTGAATTAATGGAACTTGTCCTTAATTTGGAAGTGTCAAAAGAGCAATTTGCCAGATAGCGGGTGCATCAAAAGGTGGGGGCTGCCTGTATTTGAATTGCATATTCTGTGCGTCTGTGCTTGATGCATGTTTCAGGCTGTTATGACATTGCTGTGGGCTGTCTCCAGTGGCATTGCAAGGAGTTGTCCCTAGATCTCAGGTTTCAGCACTGAAATCACGGGGCCTGGGATAGTCCTGAGTTGACCATCCAAAAGCCATTGGGTCCAGCCTTCTGCCAATGCAGCAATCCATCCTTAGATGGCCAACTCTCAGGAGAGTTGTGTTTGTGGATTCCTGCATTGACAGTGTGTTGGACATTTGGGTCCCTTCCAATTCTGTGATTCCACTGTTAAGTCCATAGATCATGTTCTACCTTCAGTTTTAAATGGACTGTCATCCCCATTTTAGACTTGAAAGAACAAGAGCTAGAAACATGCCATGCAGTCTCAGTAGGAGAGTTCTGAGCAGGAACTAAAAAATCTGGTTGGAGGATTCCAGATGATTCAGTTGTGCAATGCTGATCATGTAAACCTTCCACTTGTCTGTTTTAAATCTCCGGGTAGCAACTGTCATGCATGACCCCCCTTACTTATTCCTGTTGCTACACTGACATGGAAGACCAGTCCAGTGGGTTCGTATCTTGCTAACTTGCTGCGTGGTTTCCCTTTGTGCTTTATCCATAGGCCTATCTCCCCCAGCCTATGCTGCTTTCCAGACCGCTGCAGCTGCGGTGATTCCGGCAGAAGCGGCAATATACCAGTCGCAAGCGCTCCTTCCACAGGCTCGGACCCAGCAGGTTTCAGCCGCCGCTGCCGCCACTCCAGCTGTGACTTACTACCCGGCTCAGGCCGCCCAACTTTATATGAACTACACTGCTTACTACCCCAGGTATGATTCAGTTTTGAATCTTCCTTTTCTGGACTGGTCACATTGGGCCTCAAAGTGGCTAACATCTTAAAACAACACGATTGCAAAACCAATACATAGTACGTATTAAAACAATTAAACTGTAAAAGAATTAGAACGGCTAAAAAGAGATTAAAAGATGCAATTAAGACAGTACAGCACCTCCTAGCCTGTTCTTTTCTGTATTAAAATGCCTGCTAGTATAAAAAGATATTTGCCTGCCACCAGAAGGACAACAAGGAGGGAGCTGTTCTGACCTCCTTGGAAAGGGAGTTCCAGAGTCTGGGGCAGCCACTGAGAAGGCCCTCTCTCAAGTCCCCACCAACCGTACTTGCACCACTGTTGGGACTGAAAGAAGGGCCCCTCCTGATGCCTGCAGAGTCTGGGCCAATGCATACAGGGAGACAGGGTCTGCCAGATGGCCTGGATCTGAGCCATATGGAGCTTTGTAGGTCATAATCAGTATTTTGAATTGTGCACAGAAACAAATTGGCAGCCAGTGGAGCTGTTTCAACAGTAGCATGGTAGGGTTTCTATAACCTGCCCCAGTGAACAGTCTGGCTGCAGCTCTTTGAGCCAGTTGAAGTTTCCAAACACTCTTCAAAGGCAGCCCCAAGTGGCGCATGTTCCAGTAGTCCAAATGGGATGTAACCAAGGCCTGTGCCACCGTGGCCAGATCTGACATCTCAAGGCATGGGCACAGTTGATGCACAAGCTTTAAATGTGCAAAAGCACTCCTGGCCACCACAGCAACCTGGGCCTCCAGGTTCAACGCTGACTCCGAGAGCGAGAGTACACCTCAACTGCAAAGCTGTGTCTTCAGGGGGCATAATACCATCTAACACAGACTTCAACCCTGTTCTTTGAGCTGCCTTCCAACTGACCAGGAGTACCTCTGTCTTTATCTGGACACCTTGGCTCAAATCTTGCAATTTGTGTAGAATGGAGGTGGTAGGGAGAGACTCAGGCCTGTCAGATTTATTTTAAAACAATTATTTATTTTGCTAGAACCCCAATATCTACCAAGGTTGTTGCTGCTTTTCTTAATTTGTCAAGTAAGAAAACTGGGTCTCGAGGACTGCATGAGACAGATTAGCTGCTCTTTCCATTCCCCTAGAGTACAGAATTCCCATGTTGGTTTCTCTGCAGGATGGCTGTGGCTTCCATGTGCAAATGAGCCTTGTCAGCTTGCCAAAGGAATTAGGACCTTTTTCACACTACACAATTATAGCACTACAGTTCCACTTGTCATGGCTGCATCCTATGGAATCCTGGAGTTTGCTGAGTTGGGTAAGACACTAGAGTTCTCTGGCAAAGAATTCTAAATAGCCCTACTAAACTACAGATCTCAAGATTCCACAGGATTGAACCATAGCGGTTAAAATGGAATCCTAGCCCCACAATTGTGTAGTGTGAAAGGACCTTTGGTGGAAACTTTCAACCACAGACACAGCTCAGTTAACAAAACCTCTGACAAGGAAGCTCCTTTTTACAAAGTCTTTTTATGCACATCAAATCTGCTTTTTCTTCATTCTCTGTCTAGAGGAAAGATTTTTAGCAGTGTCAGCATTGGGAGAATGGCAAAGGGGGTCTGCAAAAACACAAATTTTCTGAGTCAGGTTGTAGCAGCGCAATAAAAGCTTGAATGGGGAGAGAACAGAATTCTACTTCTTCTGCGTGTACCTGCCTACAACAGGCAAGGTAAACAGCAGCTGCCTCCAGGATGGTTACAAAGCCCTTTTGCTCCTCTTCCAGCCCTCCAGTGTCCCCTACCACAGTGGGGTACATCGCAGCTCCCCAAGCAGCTGTTGCAGCTGCCGCCTCGGCCACGCACACTCCCATGTTGCCCCAGCCTGGCGCTCTTGTCCGGATGCAAGGATTGCCTTATAATGCTGGTATGAAGGAGATTCTCAGCTTCTTCCAGGGATATCAGGTTAGTACTGGGCTTCTTTTCCCTTTTTCCTCACCCTCTTTGCTCAAGATGGTCTCTCAGCACAGTGAACCCCAAATGGAACTTTCCACACCCGGCAAATTGGGATGAGTAAAGGTTTACAAAGGTCCAGTGAGACTTGCCAGAAAATGTTGTCACAGTGCACAATGTCTGCCATCCCTGTATGATCCCATGTCTTCATATATTGGCAGTTTTATTTACCCTAATTTTCAACAGATAGGTCTACAGGAACACCTTACTGAAAGATGGTGAAACCAAATATATGATAGCAGATGAAGAATAGATAGTCTCCAGATATTTTGGACTACAGCTTCTGTAATCCAGAGGTTGGCCACTGCATGGGGACGAGGGCCAGTTCCCCCAACTCCCACTGACATCCCCCAGGAGCTGTGCACACACATCTGGACAGTGGTCCTAAATACTGATATCTGCTTTTCCAACAAATCTATCTTCGTCTGAGTTCTTCCAGAAATGCTGACCAGAAGTGATGTTGCACCATCATTTTGAGAAGAGTAGAGGATTCTGGGGTGCTAGAGAGACTTCTTCTGGAACAAATCTTCTAGAACAAATTTTCAGGTGTTGTTTTACTTGAAAATTGTATGGAGAGTGCAAAACCACATGCAGCTCTGCACACTCCACTCTGCACTCTCCATACAGTTTTCAAGTAAAAGAAAACCTGAAAATTTGTTCCAGAAGATTTTTTTAAAAAAATTGGGGGACTGTGGGGTGGGACTATGGTTGAGGGTGCACATGGCCAGCAAGCTGCCCTTTGTCCTCCTCTGCTATAGCCCTGAACATCTTAGCTGAGGCTGATGGGCATTGTAGTCCATAATCAGCCCCAGGTAGGATGGGCATTATAGTCCAGAACCTCAATAGGGTGTAACAGTTTGCCCTCCGGCCTAGGTAGAGTATTTCTAGAGGTGAAAGTGATGATGGTTTCTTGTTTCTTCCTCTCCTGCTCTTGAGGCTGGTGTTTTTGAGAACTTCTGTAAGAGTGGAGGGACCCTGTCTTTGCTTGGTGAAGAAAGTGGGAAGAAAGTGATGATTCATTCTTAGATATGGTACCTGTGCATCTTTTCTTCCAGTGCAGCTGTTGTCACAGCATAGCATGGCTGGCTCCCCCTGGTTTCATCCTCATAACAACCCTGCAAGGTTGGTCAGACTGAGGGAGGGCCAATGTCACCCATGAGTTTTGTGGTTCAGCAGGAACTTCAATCCCTCAGGTCTCAATCCCACATTCAGGCAACCATAGCCAGCCCTCCACATTTGTGGGTTAAGCATTTGGAGATCTGATTATCCTCAGATTACTAGGGGAGGGGATGGGACAGGAAGAGGGCATGCATGCACTCACTCAAGTGGGTGGGAGGAGGAAGGGAGGGAGGGAAGAAAGCTCACTTGCATGGGTGGGAAGGGGATGGGACAGGTATCCCCTTTCTCCCTCCTCCAGCTCATCCCATCCTCTTCCCCTTCTCTCACACATATGAAGGAGTGAGTGAGCAAGGAAGGGAATCCATGCATGGCTGGGCCCATGCACCTTATGATTTAGAGGGATTATGATACTTGCAGTTTTTTCCACTTTCATGGGGGTCCTCTGTCTCTAATCCCTGCAAAAATGGAGGGTTGCCTGTATACCAAACTGGCTGTCACTGGATGGTGGCACTTTGCTCCTCTGACTACTTCATGTATATTCCATTCTCCATCATCCCCATTGTATCCTCAGAGTTTTATTGTCTCCATCCTCCACAACAGTTAATCTGCAGTTGGTAGGGATGAAGATTGCCACTCTTTCATGGAGGAGAACAGTCTGTAGATTGGACCCACTATCAGAGAATGAGTTTGTTATTAGTACCCACGCATAATCTAATTTGAAGAATTAGAATGCATTGCGAAAGACAATGAGGAAAGGGTTGGTCGAGGATTGTTTCCGCATCATAATTTTGTGCCATTTCCTGAGCCTGCTACATCAAGGATGGGAACCATTCATCTCTCCAGATGTTGTCCAAATGCAACTCCCACCAGCCCCAGTCAGCATAGGCGATAGTGCGGAATGCCGGGAGTCACAGTGCAACAACAGAGGGCTGCGTGATTCCGAGTTCCCTACACAACATGGTTCAAATACCACTCATAAAAGTGAGCAAGTCCTCCCTGATTCTGGATGTTATGATCAGGAGCTGGGGTAAAGGGCGGGTGGGTTTTGACTTAGCAAAGGTGCAGGGTGGTGTTGGTCACTTCATAACATCCCATTTGGTGGTCTTAATTGCCATTGAGTCGGCTTTGATTTATGGCACCCGTGTGAAAGAGGGGCATCTAAGCCAATGACATTGTTCAGGTCCAAGAAACTCAGGAGATGCAGCTTCCTTGATTGCGTCTCTCGATCTGTAACTCTTTTCCTAAAGCCTTCCACGTTTCCTGAGCATTACTGTCTTCTCTAATGAGTTCTGTCATCTCATGATATGTTCAAAGTATAGTAGCCTCTGTTTGGCCATTGTGGCTTCTGATGCCTATCCCGAAAGGGCCGCTGCCTTCAGGTGGTGGATATTTTGTGTGCCTTCTTGTGGTGAGATTGCATATCTGCTTTGTGAGGCACATGCCTAGGAAATCAATATGGCTTGTCCTTTCCACAGTAGAGAAGTGATTGCTACACAGAGGTGTGTGTTCGCATGAAAGACGGACTGTGAAAAATTAGCTCATTTAAACTCACCTTGTGGTGCTATTTTTTCCCCCACATTTAGAGTAGGTGTGCCTCTTTAAGAGGGCATTTGTCCTCCACAGCTTTTTTTTTAAAAAAGATTTTGGTTGCCAATCCATTTGAAAATGCCTGTATCTGCTGCTCAACGAATTGGGGCAGCTTTTCCATCAACCAAAAAAAAAATGTTTTTAATCATTTCATCGTTGCAGATCTTTAAAAATTAAAGTCCCAATAATTGGCTATTTGATTATATCTTATTTAGTTTTCCTCCCAGACCATTATTCCTACCTGTGAATATTTGTGTATTTTATCCATTTAAATTTTCATTTATTTTTCCTCCACTCCAGTCCAGCTGATGCATGCTTGTGGCGAAAATACCACCACCCATCTACATATTTCCCCCGTTTCCTCAAAACGGCTCTCCCATGCTTAGAAGTCTTTAAAATGAATTAATCGTTTGCTCATTCCAGGATCTATTCTTGAACTGGCCCTGTGCTGCTGTGTCTAATTGAATTAGCCTCCCACCGTTTCTCATGCGAAGAACTTAGCGCTATATATTTAGATGCTCGCTGTCGTTGGCTAGCACTGATAAGCGGGAGATTGATTGAATGATAAGGCGGGGAGGGGAGGGGAGGGGAGGTTATTAAAGGACATTGTCCTGACCATCCTTGCATTTTTGAGTCATGCATGGAAATGAAATGCACCCTCATTACTCCACTCTCTGTTTCAAAGCAGTTTGTATCCATCTCAGTGCCTAGGAATTCCAACTGCTTTTAAGCAGAAGACAGCATGTAATGTAATGCAAATTTCGGTTCCAAAGCTGTAGTGTAAATTCAGATGTTTCACCCACCCATTAATATTTAAGCATGCTTTTAAAAGTGTGGGAGAGAGATATGAGAAATTCTTGTTCCAAAATTTTGTGGTGTACATTCTTGGTTTTTTAAATGCCCAGTTGCCCCGACCTAAATCTGATACCGTCTCTAGTGCTTGGCGTATTGTCCTCTTGGGAGGCTTATGATCAGGAAAAGAGAAAAACAGGCTGTAAAGGTGTTAAATAAATACATCTGGCAAGATTTGAAAGTGGGCTGTTAAGCACCTGTTCTACTGTAAAAGAATGTTCATAGCTGCTGCTTCCATATTCCTCAAATGTTCTGATTTGCCAGGGACGGTCCCAATGATTCCTCTGTCATCCCACTTTTCCAACTGCTCTTAAAGTGTCCCAGGTTCTCTCCCCTCCTCCCATTTTTTCCCTTTGTCCTCAGCTTGCTTCAATGGCTACAGATCGAGTTCAAAGTGCTAAAGCAGTTTGCACTCAATGAATTCTGCAGGGGGAAGAGGAGAAGAAGGCTTGGGAAGTTGCCCTTCCCAGTAGGCTCAGGCAACAGCAAACTGCTGCAGCTTCTCCTAGCTTGTGTGTTCTGCCTCCTTAGTAACTTTCATCATCTTGATCATCGTCTGATGTTGCTTGGCCACATATGTCCTCATTTTAATCTGTGTAATTTTGGGGTATATGCTTACCTAGAAGTGAAAGGAAGGGACTGTCTGAAAAGGATGGTAACAAATACAGAGATTTGCCCTCCAGGGTGGCTTTTAATGATGAGCGGAATGAAGGTGTCTGATGGACTTTGGGAGTTCAGTGCACAACTTTTTTTAAAGAAAAACAAAACAAGAAAGTTTTAAGGAGGGGAAAGGTGATTCTTCATGCTGCCTTCCAGCATTTGTCTTGGCTACTTTTTTCTACAACTGAGAGCTAAGGAAGAATGGAGGAAAGGGCGTACATTTGAATTTAGCTGGAGTTGCTCTGTACTAATCTCTCCTTAACAAGCTACTTTGAAGGAGACTTAGCCAGATCCACAGAGAAGAAAGAGCATCAATGGCTACAAGTCATGTTGGCCATATATTGCCTCTAATATCAGAGGCAATATTTTTCCCAGTACAAGAATCTGGAAACACATTAGTGCCATTTTTTAAAAAGTTATTGCTCATTACTTATTCCTTGTGATTTATTAATAATTTTATTTATTAGTAACATACTGTTTTTGGAGTTTTTGTAAAAAAATTGGTTAGAAATACCATCTCGAAAGTAACAGTTTGAAGAAATAAATGAACAAGATCTGTTGATGTTAACAGACATGACATTGTTTTCAAAGGAACATCACCCACTCTTTTTGTTATCCCAAAAGGTGTTACGAGTAACATGGCTACTTTTAATATATCACTTCCAATCTCTGCTCAGTACCAGTTGCTAAGGAACGTGAGCAAGGGAGTTCTGTTGTGTCCACGCCCTGCTTGTGGGCATCCCTTTGGGGCATCCAGGTAATTTCGGTAAGAGCAGAAGTTTCTCTATTATTGGTAGCACTGCTGTGCGATATCTGTAAAAACAAACAGGTCTTAGGAAGGGAAAGAAGAAGATTGTGAAGATACGTATAATTGTTTAGCTTGAGTTTATAACTGTTACTACTGTATTTTTATTTGTTTTACTTTTTTTGGAAAAAAAACAATTTTAAAAAAAAACAGAACAGAACTCTGGACTAGATAAGCCTTTTGTTTGACCCAGTGCTTCTCTTCCAATGTTAATTCCTATGCTTAGTTCAGATGTTATTAGATACTGTGGTTTCTGGCTGTGTCAGCTGTTTCCTCTTCTTCCTCTAAAATCATGTTTGATCCTGGCCTGTTTTTTCTTAGAAACACCAAACTGTGATCTTTCTAGCTTGTTCTGAAAAAGCATTGTGAAACATGCTACAGCTTCTCAGCTTTGGATGTCCTAGAGAACTCTGTTTTATTTCCAAATGGATGTAAAAAGCTTCCAGTCCTCTTGCAGACATGAAAGAAGGGACTAGAGAGCATGTGGATTTGGGGCTCGCTATGGCGAATTCCCAATTGTTTCTTGTCAGTAGTGTCTTGTATGTCTTTGGGTGCCCTTTTCCCACATAATTGTACTTGTGGGGGCTCCCAACATATCAGAGGAAAGCAGCAAGCACAGCAATTCAACAACAACAATAAAAGCCACTGACAAATAAGGAGTGTGAATAACCTGTGTATGTCCAAACAGACCTGTATCTGAACACCATGGTCATGAGTTTTGTGGACGGATGGGATGGCCATCATGACACGCATGTGATCTTGTAGCTTTAGCTTTTGCTCTACCTCTTCTGCATTCCTGAGCACCACTTTTTGTTTTTTTCACTCCACTGTGTCTCAAGAGGCATCTCAGTCCTGGTATGTCAACTGAATAGGCAGATATTACTGAAGCACCCACAGTCCAAGAGGCATTCCTTCTGAAGAATGGTGGCTTGGGCTGCTGTTTTTCAGAGGCCAATCTGGGTCACTGCCAGCTGTTCTGTGTAATGCTTAACACAGCGATGGAAGTGATTGCAACCCTCCAGGCGTTGCTGGACAGCAGTTTCCAGGTCTGTGCTGGCTAGGGATGATGGGAGTTGCAGTCCAAAACATCTGAAAGGCTGCATGGTTTCCGACCATGGTCTAGTGCTTCAAGGTGGAGGCTACTGAAAACACTCACGTTAGCTGAAGTGATCCAGATAATTCAGTGAATTCAGTTGCTCATTGGATGCCTGAGATGAAAAAGATGTCTTGATTGGTGACTGTGTGAATGAGCTGTGGAAGTGAGAGGAAAAGGCTGGACATCCATAAAACTCTTAACAGGGATGTCGTTTTGTTCCTTTTATGTCCATGGAGACGTCCCATATCCTCCTGTCATTGGCAGTTGTGTGTCACAGATACCATAGAAGAACACAGATTGGGCCTGAGAAACCATGGCATTTGTTGTGAGCCCAGCAAAAAGATTAGCGATGGTCCCTCTCTTTCCAGTGCAGCATAAACTAAAACAGCCTCCTAAGATAAGTCTAGAAGAGCACAGGGGTGAAGACGTTCTGCTACCTCATGTATACTACCATCAATCATCTTATTGTAAGCCATAAAAGAAGGAATTGTGTTCCACTTTGCAGCAACTTGGACACGTGCATATTCGTGTATGGTTATTTATAAACTTGCATTAAACCAGAAACCAGTTTGCTTCTGAAAACCTCAGCGAAATCTGTTGTTAAATACTTGCCCAACATTTCTTAGTAGTACTTTGAAATCCAGCATTTATCTGCAATTTAAATTTAGTTTCACATTTGAATGCATTCTCCTTTTCAGTACTTGATAGATGACATGGAAGAGCATTTTAAGAGGCACCCTTGATGCTTAGGAGAGAAAGGGTTCATATTTAAAAAATCCTGCAAATCATAAAATTCTGCCAGCACAGTTAATATACCAGCAATGTCCTGAGCTGTTCCAGTGGCCATTTCATGTCTTGTGGCCCAAAGGTGTGCCCACACCGTGGCCTGCCTTTAAGATGGCCCATTTTGCTTCAAGTAAGTAGAGAAGTGCTTGTGTAAGGGGATACTAGATACCTCCTTGCACACGTTTGTAAGTAGAACAACCTCTGGACAAAGTCCTGAGTTACCTTGGCATAATGTCTGAGCAGTATTCTGATTGTAGCATGAACTGCAGGAAACAGCTTTGCTCTGTATGTCTGTGAGCATCTTCCTAGACCAGGCACATTGACTTCGCAGTTTCTTTTCTGTCTTATTTGATACTTTTGGAGGATAACACGTGCCCTTGCTTTTTCAGAACAGTTCATGGTTGTAAAACGGTGTGCTGCGTCATTGCTCATTTCAGTGGTGTTGGGGTGGACAACTTGTTGCCTTTCAGACGTTGGGCAGCATGAGTACTTACTATTGGTAGTGGATGATGGGAGCTGCAGTCAATCAACAACTAGAAAGTTGATCACCCTGAGGTTAGAGTTGCAGATTGTGCAAAGATTTTTTTTAAAGGAATTTTTACAATAAGTGCTGCTGGGGCATCTGGTACGGATAACTGATGCAGGGACAAATTGAATGTGATTAGTTAGCCAAAGGCCATCAGTTTAACAGGCTGAAATTAATGACAAAAATGCAGTGACATCACCAAATGATTGACGTAGGGCTTTTGCTGCCTTTCTGTTTGGCAAAACCTCGGGCACCTTCCAGAGCTTGTGGGCAGACACTTTTTCAGATGAAATGTTTTGTTTATTTCATGGGGTAGGCTCAAAGCTCAGCCCTTGGTACTTATTTAGAGAGGTGTTTTCTGGGAGTTTGTCATTTGCTTGCTTGAGTTCTGTAAAAGAGGCTGTCATCATAGTCCAGCGGAGGAAGCCTACTTTTGTATGCGTATCACCCCAGATTCTTTCCTAGGCCAGCTCTGCCATCAGACAGAATGAGGCAACTGCCTTAAACAGCAAATAATGGAGGGCAGGAAGGGCAGCCCCTGGACATTCTCCTCTTTTAGAAGATAAAGCTGTGCATCCCACCTGCACTCAGGGCCACAAGGAGCAGGCTTGGGCTCTGGTGAAGAAGTTTGTTGGGCCACACTGAGGGTTCCCAGATTTTTCAAACCATAAGGGGCAGCTCTCTCTCCTGCCAGGCCAGCTTAAGACTAGCTGGTACTCATGAGACAGGTCTTTATAAAGCCCACCTCAAGTCTCGCGAGAGGAGGACCTCCCCTAAGAGTTCCAGGGTCCGGAGAGACTAAAGCAGTGGTTCTCAACCTGTGGGTCCCCAGATGTTTTTGGACTTCAGCTCCCAGAAGCCCTGAGCATTGACCATAGTGGCTGGGGCTTCTGGGAGCTGAAGTCCACAAACATTTGGGGACCCACAGGTTGAGAACCACTGGACTAAAGGCTGGAACTCTCACAAAGGGTGAATCTGCTGCCTTCATGGAGTGTGGTGGAGTCTCCTTCTCTGGAGGTTTTTAAGCAGAGGCTGGATGGCCACCTGTGGGGAATGCTTTGATGGGGGTTCCTGCATAGCAGAGGGTTGGACTGGATGGCCCCTGACCTGAGGCAGGCTTTATATAGTCCTCTCCTCCGATACGATTTCCTTCAGTCAACTGAACTTGTAGAGCCCAGAGGAGGAAGAGAGGATGTCAGCTGTGCTCATAACCCTTGGAGCAGTTGATATATGAGTCCATTTTACTGTGTACAAAATGCTCAGGGATTAGTCCGTCGTGAGCAGGGCGGGTGCTTGCTCTTTTGTTGTCATGTTAGCAAAACATAGAAGATGGAAGGGGGCTGCTCTGCCCCAAAGACAGAAAGATAGGCAGCATGGATGGACCCCAGGTCTCCGTTCAGACTGCTAGGCCCTATTAAATTGTACTGGCTTCCCCTCCTTTCTTTACCTCTGCCTTTCATTCCCTACATTATCCTGCTCCCTTTAAGATTCTGTGCCTGGAAAAAGAAGAGCTGCAGTCCTGTCCTTTATCTCAAGGAGCATTTTTTTTTTTTTTTTTTTTAAGAAAATGAGATTGCAGGTGGTGGGAAAGTTCTCTGTCTCTCTGCGTCTGAAACTCTGAGACTCTAAGCAGAGAATACAAGGCTAGATGGATTGAAAGTCTAGTTTCATATAAAGCATCGTCTTTATGTTACAGTTGTAGCCGTAACACACACACTTTTTAAAAAAAAATCCCAAGTTTTCAAGTGGCTTGCTGGTACAAAACAACCTTCCCTTTCTCTTGCTGATCTTGTGTATCACGCTTGTACTGTAGTACGTGCCCGATGACTACAATGGCCTTATTCAGCTCAACGACCAAGCGAGGAGTGTGTTACAAGCACCGAAAGACTGGGTGTGTTTGTAAGTGTTTGTAACCTCCGTTGAGAAGGTAAGCTCAGATCGGCAGAAGCAGAGACTTCAGTGGTGAACGGGAGCAATTGGAGCAATGGGGAGAGGAATGATTTTTGCCTCTGTGTTTGCATCCTCTCTTCCGGGCTTGCTGCGGGGACTCCGCTCACTAACATTGCTTGCTTAAGCCAGCTGCACGAATCAACTAACCCAGTTTGCAGAACAGATGATGATTATGATGGGGAGCCGTGTTTGTGCTTCTGGAAGAACGGGGTGCTTGATGTTACATGTCTGCTTGGCTCTCTCCCCTTTTTAAAGAAACTTTGCCATGATTTGCCTGAAATCTGTGGCTGATGAATGTACCTTACAGAATCCTTCTGTTGTTGGCCACAGCGTTTGCGTTGATGTCAGTGAATGTGCTGAGGTATCCACAGTGCTGAATCTTTACTTCAGAGTAGGCCCACCACCTCAGATAGCTCCTTCAGAGTTCAGACTAAAACCTGATGTGGCTTCACCAAGCCCACTGACAAATGTGCCACTCTCTGTAATTGGACAGAAGGCAGTATAAGATGTTCCCCATTTCTTTTCAAGGTGTAGCATGAGGAGTGGTATTAGGTTTCAGGAATTACAGTCATGTATTTTCAGGTTACCACGTCCTGTGCTATACATGGAGGATGGTTGTTGAGTTTCTTTCCCCCTGCAGAAATATAGGTTGTTCATGACAGTGGGCTCCTGCATATATAGAGGCCTTCCTCAACTTGGTGACCTTTAGATGTTAGACTCTGATTCCCATGAGCCCACAGTCAGCTGTAGTAGTCCAACACCTCTGGGGGATGCCAGGTTGGGGAAGGCTGGTGTGGTCATCTTCTCATCCCTTGGACAGTTTATGTTGATGAAGTCAGCTTGCAGATATTTAGCAAAGCAAGGACAGCCATAAAAATCTAGACTCAGCATGAGTGCCCTGATCATCTGAGATAGATCACCAGAAGGCTTGTGAGAACAGAACAACCAATTCTAGATTGACAGCTCCCATCAGAATTCCATAGGTGGATCTCTTTTCATCCAAAACTTGAGTACTGTGTTATGGTGTGTGTCCATGTAGGTAGCAATTGTTCAGAAATGGTATGGCACTACTTTCTTTTCCCTTCATCCAAAGTTGGCCAGTGGCATGGGAGCAGCAGATTCTTTGATGCAACCTGGAGAACAGATTACAGTTGCAGAATAAATCCCACAAACCCCGCATCTGCCTACAGGCCGTGGTCCAAATGGGAAGGCTGGACACCCAGGAAGCGTAGCAGAATTAACTAGATGGCAATGAGGAATTTGGCCTAATTTTCTGAAAGCTAATTGAAAGAATACACAAGTGCCAAGTATGATGACATGTCATCCTAGATGCTTGATCCTGTGTTGCTTGCATCTCTGAATGCAAGAGGGAAAGTGGCACACAGTGCTTGGCTTTAACTAACTTGGCTGCAATTATTGCATCTGTGCAGCATCATGATGGGACTGTATAGCAGGATAAATTTTCCACTAATGTCCTTGATGATGCAAGGAGTAATCTTAGCAATTTTCTTCTCACTGTGAAAAGGTCTTCAAAAACTGCACAGTGCCCAACAACTATTTGCAGTTTGGGATGTATTCTGTGCAAAATTTGCATGTGGTTGTTTTTGTTTTTTTTCTGTTCCAAAAACAGCATTTTCTGATCAAGAAATTGCATCTCCTACGCAGAAAATGCTGTTTTCTTTGGAAAACAACCACATGTGATTTGTGTGCAAATTAAGTCCCAACAGCAAAGATTCTTGTCAATCCAAGATTATTCTCAGCATTCAACAAAACATGTTTTAAAACCATTTTTTAAAATAACTTTGAATATTCCTGGATGTTCTAGAAACCCTAATATATAACAGCGTTTTTCTTTCTTCAGCCATTATGTGGGCAAAGGGTGCATTGGGTCCATTATTGATCTTGTTATACTGAGGAAGCCCAGGCTGAGGGGTGAGGAAAGTATTGAAACAGAATGCCAAACAAAAGGATTTCTGGGTCACTTCCTTCCCCTCCTGCCCCAGTACAACTCAGGGGAGCCTGAAAACATGGTAAAGTTCCCTGCCAGCCACTCTCTTAGGGATGCTGTGGGGTATTTTGGTGCTCTTAATTTTTTTTTGAAAATTAAGGGGACAGCAGGAGCGTAGTTCCCCATCTGCCACAGGATGTAGGATCTGCCACATTTGAGCCTTGGGAAAAGTGGTGTTCTCATTTCAGTTTAGCCTTGGAGTTTGCCAAAAAGGTTGCTCAATGCCTTAAAAAAAAGGGAGGAGGGATGCGCTTCCTTTGAAACCAGACCCTTGTATAATAAAGATGTAAGCTGAGCTCTGTCAAGGCATGCCAGTTTTTGCCATATCTAGGATGGGATGACATATATTTGCACAGCTGAAGCTTGTATTTTTATATATGAAAGCCCTTCAAGTACTGCTCATCTGATTAGGTAGGCAGGCAGGCAGGCAGGCAGGCAGGCAGGCAGGCAGGCAGACAGACAGACAGACAGACAGACAGACAGATAGATTTTAAAAGTTTTCTATGGGCCTTTCCACACTACACTGATATAGTGCTATTATTCCACGTTCATCATCCTATGGAATCCCAGGGTTTGCAGTTTAGGAAGTGGCATTTACAATTCTCAGCCAGAGAGCTCTTTGGCCTCAGTAAACCACAAACTCCAGAATTCCACAGGATGTTGAAAGTGGAATGATAGCACTACAACAGTCTAGTGCAAAAAGACCGTATGATTCCCACCTGCTCACACATTAGAAAAGAAACCCACAGCTGTAGAATAAGTATTTATTCCTGCTGGAGGCCCCGCATTCTATCCCGAGTACTTGGGTCTCCGTGGAGCTGTGACAGTCATACTTGGACCAGCGTTCCATGAGGGATGAGATTGCACAGCGTCCTCTTTTGGAAGTGACACCCACCACGGGGTGGCCTCTGCTTTCTCCAGCTTCCTCGTGCCTAGCTGCCGTTTTGACCTCCACTTCCTCTCCGTTCTTGCAGCTTCATGCAGACTCCATCCTCCCGCTTTACAACTTCAGCGGCCAGCCCAGCGGAGAAGCTTTGGTCACTTTCCCCAGCCTGGACTCAGCCAAGAAAGCTGTGGCTGAGCGAAGCGGATGCCTCCTGGGAAGCCACTGTGTGGAACTCTGTCTGGTGTAGCCCCCTCGGCCCCCGGGGGCGGACGGCCAGGAGCAAGAACCAGCCTCCACCCTCACACACACTCAAAATCAGCACCTCTCTCGAGAACAACCGTGTCTTCCCTCACCAGTGCCTTCTCGTCTGCTGAAATGTACGGGCAATTGATCCTCACGAGCGGCTTCAAGCAAGAGGAGTGAAATAGAACCATACCCCCCACCGGATAACAGAATGTAGTTCCAGAACTCATGATTTCTTATGAAAAAAAAAATCCTCACCCATTAATTTGGAGACCACCAACAGCATTTCAGCCGTTGTAGTCTCAACGGACCGATTTTTATTTTCGTTTTATTTGGAGAGGAGAAGGAAGCCTATTAAATTCCTATTAAATTCCTTTAAAATAATCATTTTATTTTTGAACCCGTATTTGCCAAAAGACGTGCCTTTGTTTGGAGGAAGGAGGTGTGGTGGGAACAGCCTTTCTTCTGAAGAGGACTCAAGGGAAGCCTGCTTTCCTGAAATGTTGTCTGACGAGTCTGGTTGGATGTTTCTGTTTGCTTTCTCTGGTTAAAGCTTGGAAAGTAGCATCCGAATGAGTTCAGAGAGAAGTTTTTCAGGGTTTTTCTTTTTTTAAACAAACTTTTTTGTGAGGTACCACATAAATAATGAAACATAAAGCCATATCTCTTTCATAGCATTCAAGCTGCCAACTTGTAAACCAAACACAAAGAAACCCAGACTTTTTTAAAAAAAAATATATCTCACTAGGGACAAAAAATGGCACATAAACGTTGAGGACTAGTAACTTATGTATTTTGTTTTATTTAAAGCTGATAGCTTTCGGATACTGTATTAAAAACATATTTTTGCTCTAGTTCATGTGCATGCCATTTGTTTACAACCTTAATACTTTATTTGTATATTACGGAGCAAAAAAAGAGAAAAGTGGAAATCTCAATCAAATTAGTGCATGTTTCTCTTTATTTTTTAATGTATGTGTATATATATATATATATATACACACACACACATGTTCAGAGAATATAGTTTTTATGTTGTGTAGTGTGTGATGAGACAACTTGTAGGAGCACTCAGTGATTTTGGTTTTACTGTGCCTTGATCAGGACTTTTCAAAAAAGTGCAATAACAGCAGAAGAAACTAGGAGCCATTTTCTGCGCGAGGCTCTGGAGGTGCCTGTGTTGTGTGCAGGGATCGTTTTCTTTTTTTTTGCTCAGCATACCACTCTGAGTAGTACTTAAAAGGGAATCAGACCCCTGTCCCCACCCCCAAATGATGATGTATGCTTCTTTATATGATAAGAAATAATAATAATAAAAAAAAAGATGCTTGCAGAAAGAATGTTGGCAGTTTGGAACTTTTTTTCAGCATCTCTGAATTGCAAACCTCTGAGAAGGAAATTGGTAGAAAGGTGAGATGATGGTTGATGGCCAGCTTCCCAGGGTGTTAGCCCTTTTTGGGAAATTCTGTGAAAGCTAAAACTGTTGGGAATCAGACTTCCTGTAGCAGAAAAAGCATGCCCACATTTCTTTGTGGCTTCCCTGAATTGAAACTGACTAAGAAAACAAAACAAGGCAGGCAGTTTCAGCTTACAAACTTAGGAAAGTTTAGTAATGGCTTTTACATTTTACATATGCATTGGGGAACCTACATCCTAACAAGCTAATGAATAGATCGGGTAAGATAGTAGCTTTGTTCTTAGCTCACCATCTTCTTGAAGGAGATATGAAGCGTGGTTAGAGAGAAGGAAGTAGAAGCCAAAATGGCAAAGGAGAGAGAGAGAGAAAGAGAGAGATCTGGAAGGAGATGGGCAAGAGAGAGAAAGTATAGGACCACCATGCTGACTCACTCACCCCTTTTCTTGACCTGGATTGGACCCGGGGTGCCCACTCTCCCCACTATGCCTTGGCCCCTTTCCCACAGACAGAAACACATTTTTACAAATACACATTTTTATTAACATGTATTTAATATATCAAACAAGATATAGGGGATTAAAAAGACAAGGAGTAAATAGACAAACTACAAGTAGACTACAACTAAATTAAGAAGGGACGAAAAATATATATAAATGACTTCTAACCCATCAGCTTTTGGTTAGAAGATAATCTAGACCAGTGGTTCTCAACCTGTGGGTCCCCAGATGTTTTTGGACTTCAGCTCCCAGAAGCCCTGAGCATTGACCATAGTGGCTGGGGCTTCTGGGAGCTGAAGTCCACAAACATCTGGGGACCCACAGGTTGAGAACCACTGATCTAGACTGTCTATCACTGCCACAAGATGTAGTTATGGATATGAATGTGAACTACATTAAGGGGGAGACTTATCACATTGGTTTATCAGTGGCTATTAGTCATGATGGTTACGTATTTTTTCTAAGATCAGACACAATATGCTGAAGTCCAAAACTCCTCAAGGACCAACGCGCCTAATCTAGACAGGATTCCCAGTCTTGCACTAATCCATGCCGCCGGCAGATGGCAGCCTTCACACTCAAAAGGAGACCCAACATGTCTCCTTGCTTCTGTTCCCTGACTTAGCTTGGGAAGAACTATTTTTCTTTTGTCTGTTACATTCTGGAAGTACCAGCACTTCCCATGTGAAATCAAGGCCGGGATAACTATGTTGGGTTATGTAGCGTATATACCACCTTGTGCATTGCCCACTGCCTCACAGAGGGCACACACTAGCTAGTACTGATCCAGGAGGCCCGCGCTGGCACTGGTAAGCTGCCTCCTGCCATTGTTTTCCAGCTATTTTGAGTTGTGCTTCTCAAAGTGGACCACTTGTGCCCCTCAAGACACCGTCAGCCTGCAACTTTCAACAACCCTAGCCAGCATCCCAGCGATGATGGGAGCTGCAGTACAGGAATTACAGTGGAGCTACAAATTGCCCACCCTTGTTTTATATGAAAGGACAAATGTATGTCGAATTGCACAAGCAGGAAGATGTGGAACATAAAAAGTAGCCACTGAAACATTTATTTTAATCATGTCCCATATTACAAGTGTTGCTACAAACATATGCATCTGGACACAAACCTGAAAAAAATAATCATGCAGGTTGGTGGAATTTCACTCAATTCTCTCTAATCTGTCTTCTCTTTTTCTTTCCTATCAGCCATAGGTGCATAATGTACTCTTAATGGTCCAGTAAGAGAGGGATCTTTCCTGAATTTTTGATTGCTCTGGCATTTATTTTATTGTGGGAACCATTTGTCCTAATGCATGTAGAAATAAGACAAAGATGATGATGAAAAATTCTGTTCTGCATGCTTGGAAATGTATAAATGGTGCCTCTTGCTCCGTACCTGAAATAGCCATTTAATGGATGTTGCTGGCAGGCAAGTGGGGGAGAGGTTAGTCTGAGAGGTGTCAAGGGAGGACATGGAGCATGAAAACGGCCTCTTGCTGGCTTTTAATAGTTCTTTAATGAAGCCGAAGGCGAGACCAGTGCCTCTGCTGAATGGGGAAAGAGGAGACCTGAGGACCAAGACATCCCTTCTCAGGACAGCGAGTAGAAAAATGGTTCCCACATTTGATCCTAAAGGGATAATAGGGACAGGACAGGGGAGTTTTATTTCCCTCCCAGAGCACAGAGTTCCTGTAGAAAGGTATTGACATTTTTGTCTTTGACTGCATTCATTTTTTGTATCTGAGCTAGAATGTGCTGTGGAGTCCAATCATTAGTAGTGAACACATGGAATCATAAGAGTTGGGAGGATGCCAGTTCTGGGCACCACAGTTCAGGAAGGATATTGACTAGTTGGGATGTGGCCAAAGGAGGGCGACCAAAATGGTAGAAGGTCTGGAAACCATGAAGCCCTATGAGGAGCAGCTTAGGGGGCTGGGTATGTTTAGCCTCGAGAAGAGAAGGTCAATATGATAACTATGATAACTATGGCCATTTCCGCACTAGCCTGTTATAGCACGATGATTCCACTTTCAACATCCTCTGGAATCCTGGGGTTTGCAGTTTCGGGAGGGGCCAGGCGGCCCCTCCCGAAACTGCAAACCCCAGGATTCCAGAGGATGTTGAAAGTGGAATCACTGAGCTGTAACAGGCTAGTGCGGAAATGGCCTATGTTTAAATATTTGAAGGGATGTTAGATGGAGCAAGCCAAACTTCAGGAAAAGAGATTCCATCTAAACATTAGGAGGAACTTCTTGATGACAAGAGCAGTCAGAGAGTGAATACGCTGCTCCCTGGTAGTGTAGTTGAATCTTCTTCTTTGGAAGTTTTTCAACAGGGGCCAGATGGCAATCTGTCAGGAGTGCTTTGTGTCTTCCTGCATGGCAGAATGGAGTTGGACTCAATGGTCCCTTGTAGTCTCCTCCAGCTCCACAATTCTATGACTGCAAGGGCCATCTAGTCCAACCCGCTGCCAGGGCAGGAATACATAACTAAAGTTTTCCTAAAAGACAGCCATTCCCCCTCTCTTTAAAGACCTATAAGGAGGATCAACCACCTTCTGTTGAACAACTCTTGACTGTAAGTTTTTCCTAATGTTTAGCTTGAATTTCTTTTCTTCTAAGTTGAATGTATTAGTTCATGTTCGGTCTCTGAACAGCAAAAAAAACTCACTCTGTCCCTCAGTGTGGTTGGCTGCATTTCAAAGTGGGTTTTGAGGCATTTTACAGTTCTAGCAATGGTGCCAACCATCATGAAGTTGAATGAGAAGCAGCTATTTGTCTAAACTTACAGCAACTTAACTGACAGGATGCCAGCCATTTTATTTTCTTATATGTATAATTACATATTATGATACAACAGAATGATATGGATGTGATACAATTAGATAATATATTATATATCTTACTATATTTTAACTTCTATAATTTTTAGTGATATGAACTTTTATCTGGATGTTTTAATTTTTGTGAGCCACTTGTTGCCCAGGGCTTGGAAAAAGGCAAGAGAACAAATTCAGATGGGGGGAATCATCAGACAATCTTCTCCAGGTCAGTTGATACCATCCTCCTGCCTAAAACCATCCCCTCCCCAAGTCCTACTCTATTCTCCTTGATGCTTTCCAGGTTTTTCAAAAGATTACTTTGGATGTGCGGAAGGTACTTTGAACAGTCTTATAAGATAGTTGCAGGGGGTATAAACCTGCAATCCTCCAGCTATGTTGGATTGCAATTCCTATTATCCCTAGCCATTATGGCCACAGTACCACTGGGCTGCCGTCTGTCTTCCAAACAGCAAGCAGAATAGTGAATCTGCTTAGTTAGATTTTAAAGGACAAATGCCTCGCTGTCACAGCGCTCTTCAACTTAAAGACGATGACACCCTAGAGTAATTTATGGACGAATTGGCCCACTGTGACACAACTGTGGTATGAAACATGCAATTGCAGGGGGTACAAGTCATTTATATTGAATTCACATGTGCACACATAGCTCTGTTGGGTCAGCTTCCTCCACAAAAAGGAAAAGCCCATGCCAAAAGAGTGACCCACGAAACAATCCAATTGACCTGCAGTCCCAGCATTACGCTCTAGTTACAGCTTCATTGCGAGGCAAGAATGTGGAGCAGGGTTCAAGACTCCCCAACTATATTTAGAATGCTTCGGACATCGTTGCTTCAATATGAAGTCCTTGGCACTTCCATTACCTCTCTCCCCTTTCCCCCCTCTATTTTTATCACCAGAACCCTCCGTAAAGACCAAGGTGCCACCAAGGAGGCCAATCCTAAATTGGTCACGGCTCATGCTAGGTCAGAAGATTTGGAAACTCCCTCTTTCTGCAGAGAGGGAGGCAGGCAGAAGGGCCGGCAGCAGCCTCGTGACTACAGGATCTGCCCCCTCCGAACGCTGCAAGTTAAGGCCTTAGCCAACGCTGGCACCTTACCAGTCTTTTTCTGCTCATCTTGGGCGATTCTAAAGCAGGGGTGGGCAAAGTACAACCCATGGGCCACATGGAGTCCTCCAGAGCCTTTTTCTGGCCCCCAGAACTCCTCCCAATCAGCATTTTTTTTAACCAAAATGCTATCTAGGGGTATGGAGGGCATTTTCACCATATTTAGAGCCCTTCTGGACCCCTTAGGGTTTCTAAAAGAAAATTTGCAAAAAAAAAAAAAAACCCTTTGCTTCAAAATTCCCACTAGAGGCCCAGGAAGACCCCAAAACATCCCTCTATGTGTGCTAGAAGGGGGCATTTGGGGGGGTTATTTATTTTTGTAGGAGGTGTGATGGGGTGCACAGCCCTCCAAGATCTCCTGGAGAGCTACTGCAGCCCCCCTAGAGTTGCCCATGCCTGTTCTAAAGCACAGGTCACAATCAGGTGGCCCTCCAGCTTTCAGCATTCCTTGCCAACCTAGCCAATGTTGAAGAGTTCTAGGAGTTGCAACCCATTATTTTCTTTTTTAACATTATACTTAGAGTCTTAAGGTATTAGGTCAGTATATGTGGCCCTTGAGAACCCCCATGTCATATGCAAAACCCCTGGGCTAGAGGAAGTTGGCTTTCAGCCTTTAGTTTGTCATTAGCCCAGGTTGGAAAGTAAAAAGCACACTGTATGTATTCAGTAGGGTGCATTGCTGAATTCATCCCACAAACCCAAAGAGGCCCCTTCTCGTGGAATTTTGAGCACCTTTTAAGTGTTGAAATACAGACACAGGTGTTGGAAGAAAAGACTCACTGGGCACCAAGTTTTTAAAAATACTGCTAATGAGCTTTATGAACATATGCAGTAAAATGTAAAGCACCAACTTGGAAAAAAATTTCCTAAGAAAACAGTATCCACACTCCATGTGTCAACTTTTGGGCAAGACTCTGGAGAGTGAATGTTTAAACATGGTCTCTGCCAACAAGGAGAAGGACTTTCAGTGTTGCTTAATAGGGCACCAGGGACAAGAGTCTACGGAATGAGCCAGTTCAGAAGAGTTTACCCCTGGGTCTGTGGAAAAAAAGACCAAACTAAAGGACCTAAAACGATACTCCAGGGGCAAATTAAAACACCTGTAGAATTTTGGCTTGCTATGAATAAATCAGTGAGCTACCGCACCCTGGCCAATCTCAGTAAACCCCAGATCTGTCGCGTATTTAACACAGAGCAGGGTGCTGTGGGTGGTCTGGAGAATCCACTTGCCCCATTTCTAAGCTCTCCAGACTTTTTCTGGCTTGGGAAAAATGCCAGCAAGGGCTCAGACCCCCTTCCAAACGGCTGTAAAATTGAGACTCATGCCTTCTGGAACCTTAAATTGAATTTCTCTAATTTAGGAATGGTGGTGTGTTTTCAGTGGGCTTGGAGCATATTTCCCACAAGCCACAGAACTCCTTCCTGAAATTGGCTGTGACTACTGTTGTTATATCTACCAAAATGGGAGATGAGCCATGTCTGCACAGTCCAGTTGTTTGCTTCTCCCCTACGTAACCCATTTTCTTGTTAACCGTGCCCAGGGGGTGGGTGTTGCAGGGCGTGCATCTGAGTCCTAAGGACCAAGTATCCAGCCACAGGGATTTGCATTGTTGGCCATGAGATGATCCAGGTAGAATTTGTTGTTAAAGAACCCTGTTCTACCACTTCCTAAGAAGGGATGCTGGGACCCATGAGCCAAAGGCTGTGATACCGTCTTCTGTTGTAGACCACGTGTTGCATTGATTCACCACCAATAAACTTATCCTGCAACATTGATACGCGCCTGTTTTCAATATTAATGAAGCCTTAGAGAAACCTGCAAGCGCATCAAGCTCCAGCTCAGGGCACACCAGTATACTGCCTTGTCCACAGTAAGTCAGAATTCCAGAAAACTCTCGCTTACTGTGACATGCAAACCACAGCTTAGTGAGGACACCTACACTTTTATGCATTTTCTTCTTTATTTCAACACTATGATTCAAGAGCCTAAAATGCATGTTTTTTCCCTTTGTATTTCTGCTTGTAGCACTGCAATCATAACTTACAAAATGTTTAATACACAAATGTACATGAAATTACAATACAAGGCTCTGTAAACATCTAGAATGTAACCTTTAGTCTTAAATCATTATTGTCCCACATCGTTAAATATAAAACTTCAATTTGAACAATCTCCAAACCTCAAGGAATGACATTCATTCTGTGTATCAAAAATAGAGCTTCCCAAGATTCATTTGCATCCAAACAAAATTTGTCTTTTTTCTTTTTTTTTAATCTTTGGTTTACAAAGGATGGCAGTTCCATTTTTCTGATGAAGAGTTTATTACAATGAGTGCCAGACTGTGGTTAAACTCTGGTAAAACCAAGACCACTTTTAGAGCCCATATCAAACGGGTCATATACCGCCTCATTTGATTTACAAAAGCCTCCATTGTTTCTATAAAAGTCAATTAATGCCTTCTCTGTGTGAGTTTAAAGGACACCAGCACAGAAAGCAATTGCAAATTTGGAGGCAGAAGAGACTAGTAAGGTAAATGCCAGTCACAGGCTGCTGCTGAAAATTGTAAATTGCATAGTCCAATGGAGATTGTGTGCTTTTATACCGACTACATTACACAAAATTAACAGTCTTACCTACAGCATCACACAAGCAAAAGAATAAAAATAAAATTAAGACCCTTGTACTGAAGCTTTTACAAGGCAAATACAACAATTTAGTACCCAAAGTCTACATTTTTGTTTTAAATAGGAAAGCATTTCTACTTCTACAGGCATCAAGGTATTCAAAGGCATCAGAAGGTTCTGTGAACAATCCACAAACTCCACCGCTGTGAGATCTCCACGCCTTTCAACAGAGGCATCCTGTGCAAACCTTGCTGAAATGGAGAAAGATTGTAATGTTGCAGTACTTGGTGGACTGCTCACTTAGTGCATAGCAACTGGAGATTGCTTGGGTTCCCGTATTTTATGTACAGCGTAAGTTCAAATCAATCAGGAGGGAGTGATGGGAAATAAGTGTCTCTCCAGACTTTACTGGAGAGCAACTCCCCTCAGCCCTAAATGGCATAGCCTGTGAAGAAAAAGGCTGGGGGTTGCAGTCCAACATCATCTGGCAGGTTGCATGATTCTTACTGCTCACTTTTAGAGAGATGAAGCTGTACTACACACTAAGAAGGGGCACAAGATTCCACAAGGTACAGAAAGCTCTGAAAGATGAGATTTCCTTGAAAGCATTGGTTGCTGGAGACCTCTTATAATGAGTAAAATGATAATACAACCACCATCCCACGTTAAAAAAGCACAGCCTGCCTGAAAAGGAGTGAAGTGCTACAACTCTCCATACGTCATTCAGCCTTTAAAAATCAGCTTGAACTCAGTGAACTGAAGACGGACTGACTTGCAAAGAAACACTAGAGTGGGCTACTTTCTCCAAATTACAGAACTGCCCTTTGATTTGTAGTATTTCTAGTTTTCAATGTAGATACCATAAAAGAAATGAGAATGCTACAACTCTCAGGAGGTCATCCAAAGCAAGCTTTTGGCAGGGGAGGGGAGTGCCATATCTTTTTAGGAGCCTCTCAGATGTGATACCCACACAATTACCACATTCAGGGCATTTGAAAGCAGCTTCATTTCCTCTGCTTGAAATACAGAGTCCAGTAAAGTATCATACGTATTTTGACTATTATTGGATATCACCGTGTTTAAATATTAACTCTAAACTTCGCTGGAACTGCTATGGAAAAGAGGCATGTTTCTGCTAAAGCTAATCAAATGTGAATATTTTATATGACAATAGGTGGGAGAGATAATGGGAAACGTAAGGGACAAGCTTGGTTTGCAGACTACTGCCAGCTGGGTTCACACTTGTCTGACTAAAAGGAAGCTTTACAACGGACTCTATGCTTTTCACAGGAAACTCCTTAACATTCATGGGGCTTCCTATTCAGGCTTCTTGGAGTGTTCTCAGAGCAAATATTACAGCCTCTGTCAGCCTGCTGATAATGATAATAAGATAGTCAAAAGCCCAACCTTGCTTCTGAACACTTTAAGAGGGCTTCAAAATTTCACACACAGTTAAGACTTCTGCAATGCTAGTTAGTTTTTTAAAAAATGGACAGCTTTATCAGAATCCTGTGGCTTCCAAAAACCCTCCTAATGTTCATCCTGAGTTGGAGTCTTCCATTCTGTTTGGTTAGCCAAAGCGCTTGAGACTTCCTAGAACAGTGGTTCTCAACCTGTGGGTCCCCAGATGTTTGTGGACTTCAGCTCCCAGAAGCCCCAGCCACTATGGTCAATGCTCAGGGCTTCTGGGAGCTGAGGTCCACAAACATCTGGGGACCCACAGGTTGAGAACCACTGTCCTAGAAAAAACATTTCCTACACACAGACCAACAAAGATCAACTCAAGGTGAACTCAAGAAATCTAGTGGGGATTCACATCTTAAATATCTGGATTCTATACATTCTTGTATGTTCCAAATCAGACAGGCCCCTCTAAGTTAAAGCATTGTATGAAATATGAATATGGTGACACTACAGACAGTTTCAGCTCCAGCCTTAACTTTCTTGTTTCTAACCAAAAGCCTGAGATTCAAAAGACAGAATGTAGATACTATTACTTGACAGGGAGGGCTGCTAGAAGTGTGTGATAAGGAAGCACAAAAAGGTCCAGTCCCCACGAGAGAAGTTCATAGCAGCCAGTGCCTCTGAAGACTGCCTATTACAATAATTTGCCTCTATTAGCAAGGTTGAGCACACCTTTAACAGTATGAGGACTAAAGGAATTTGTTAAGATCTACAGTGTGTTTCACCAATAGAATCAAAGTCTGTTACGTCCTCTTTACTAAATACTGGGATTCATCTGATTTCTTTTGGACACAGGTGGGAACTCTGTAGCCCTCCAGATGCTGCTGGACTGCAGCTCCTAGCAGTCTTATGTGAGCACATCCAATGGTGAAGAAGGATCAGGTCAACAATTTCTAGAGAGCCATACAATTCTCCCCCTGCCTTAGACAATGAACAGGAACATCACAATACCATCAAGAAAATATGTTAAGAAGCAAATTTGAGTCATGAAAGATATAAATAACCAGTTTTATCTAACATAAAAAGACACAGACCAAGTGAAAAACCCTACCTGAGGGATTTCAGACAGTGGGGAAAATCCTTGCTTAAAACATTTAAGGTCTCCTTAGAGATTATGGCTTTTTTAAAAAAAAAATCCAAAAATCTTAATTGTCTCTTTAAAAATGTGCATTCATAGAAACTGTTCCAAACAAGTAAACTGTTTTCATCAGTAGGGGCCTGAACTGGCAAGGGTTATAAAGTTATAAACGTTAGACTTTGGAATGTCATTTTTATCCCAATACTTCCATGATGGAATGGTCTCTTTGCAGCCTACCAAAGATTTTCAGTGTATAAAGAACACAGATCTACATTTGGCTTTGCTTCCTAAAAATCCAAAGAAAATGCTACTAATCTTTTATACAACAAGTCTTCCAAAGGCATTGGCTTAAGATGACAGGTACTTTTGTGCCTCTGAACTATTTCATTATAAAAAAAGTTCTCTTTTAAACCATATAAGCTTAAAGGCTCTTCAAAAAGACCCCCCTCCCCACGTATACAAATTTATATTACAATCCTAATATCACTCCTAAGGAAAAGCAGCATATAAGATGTGTATTTAAAACAAAAAAATTCCCCACATTCAGTACTGTGCATATTGAGAGCAAAACTATATTTCTCCATACAATTAAGCACTTAATATAAAATAATTCTATTAAATGCACAAAACAAGCAAAGCTCATTGGTAATTTTTTTCAAGGTTAAAGTATCTTGTGTCTCATGTCCATTTTTACAAAATAATTTTACAGCATCCTAAAAATGTAGAATTAGGCTGCTCTTTCCCTAAATGAGAAGTGTTACCCTCCCATCTTCCAGAACAGGTCTAAAAGATCTGTAAAGATCCACTGTTCCAGATCATCAAGGCCACAAAGTCGGAAGCACAGTAATTCTAACGAGGGGATGAAGAATTTTTAGAGGGAAAGTGCAAAGTTTTCTGGATTGCTTAATTTAGAAGCATAAATTGCTACTGAACTCCATCTGATATTCCTGCCTCTAAAGATGCAGAGCAGGTATGTGGAGAATGGATGGTCGCTCCTGCTCCATGGGACACAGAAATCTGAGACATGTCTCTTCCTATGATTTCGTTCACTGAAAAAAAGAAGAAAAAGAAGAAAGGAATCATATATTTTCCCAGTTTTCATAAATACCGTTCTCTGAGTTGCACTTGTTTTCAGAGCTCTCCATTTTGGATAATACTTACATTGATACCATAGACTTTCAACTATACAAATTTAAAGAACCTCTCTAACAGTATTTAGATTTATGAAAGAGGATTAATGGCCAGAAATGTCATGTTAGAAATGGCAATATCCAAAAACCTGATGCAGAACATTTCAACCTTCCTGGACACAGTAAGGGACTTACAGGTTAAAGTCCTTGAACAAGGAAATTGCAAAGTGAGACTAGAAAGAGAAACTGCTGAAATGAATTATATCCACAAATTCCAAACCATTAGCAGAGGTATGAACAAGGACAATGGCTTCATGGCACACTACATATATTAACACAAGACTATTGCACATAACAGAAGGAAACTTCTCAGAGTTTTGAACTTTGAGAAACTGACTTTTGGTAACAGATTCCTGTTTTCACACATCAGCACTAATTAACCACTGTACAGACCTAAAAGACCTGTATCACTTTACACAGCAAGAGACATGATTTGCATCTTTCTGGATGCTATTATATTTTAACCCACTCCCACTATATAAATAGGCTTTACACCTAAGGCCTTAACTCCACTCAGTATTGCATACAAAGAAGTGGGCTTATATCTACAAAAGCTCGTGAAAACAAAAACCAGTAAGTCTTAAAAGGTTATGCCACATTTCTTTTTATTCCCTTTCCTTCCTCCTTTTAAAGGACTCTAAAGTCCTTAAAAACTTGCATCTAAAGCTCTTCTGGATTTTTAAATCCATAAAGCCAGATTTTGTACTACACTCTGGAGCAGACTTGGACAAGTACAGCTGATTCAAAGCCAGAGAAGTTGCATCTTTATGCCCAGCCACAGTTAGCAATTAGATGCTGTACTTTTAAACTAACTGGCATTTCCCAATAGCTCGTGGTAAGGAAGTATTTGGAAATATCAGTTGCATTTTGCACTGCAAGCTTCCTCTTTCACTGCTAGTCATTGTGCAAAATAAATATGCAACTCAGCAACAGCCCTGCTCTCAAGAGATGTCAATCTCCTCCCCAGCTGCAACACCAGATGTCATCCACCATTAGCCAGCAGATGCAGAGAGGACCGCAAGGGGACATTCTGTGAGCAATCTCTCAAAATAGATACAGACAACACTTCAATGGTCTAAGCTACATTTCGGGCTTCACTGGATTTGTTCTCAGCTGCAGCACACGACACTACATTCCCTACCTTAAAAGCTCTTCCATATCTGTCTACTTGTCATTGACTGCAAGCATAGCAACTGTGGCAACAGCTCACAGAAAGGGATGCCTTCAGAAGAACCCCAACAGAGTGATGGACTTAAGATTTTAAAGGTTGTCAAGATTAGGATATAGTACAAAACTCATTCCTCTTATCAGTTCCTTAACTATGGCCTTTTCTATAGATCGCTGGACTATGGGATAATTACTTCTGCTTCTGAGTTAGTTTAAAAAGACTTTATGCAGAATTAAGTTATTTGTCAATAGAGACTCACTGTGTGACATCCATACATAAAACAATGATTTCCTCCAAGTTTTTTGGAGCCCATGTGATGACATGCAATATCAAAATGCCAACTGCTGTTAGTGCTTAGCCCTCTACAGCAGTGGTTCTCAACCTGTGGGTCCCCAGATGTTTGTGGACTTCAGCTCCCAGAAGCCCTAGCCAATATGGTCAATGCTCAGGGCTTCTGGGAGCTGAAGTCCACAAACATCTGGGGACCCACAGGTTGAGAACCACTGCTCTACAGGGATAAATTAAAGAACTATACATTTTGCTACTCAGCCACTATCTCCACACTCCTGCCTCTAACCTTTCTCCTTTTCGTTTCATCATTCCATTGGGAACTGGAACACATATCACTAGAATGTGTCCTATTTAAATGGGTCCTCATTAAAATTAATGAAACCAGTCTGTGGACAGCAGCCTGTTATAACTGGCCCATATAAAACTTGCATTTTACCTTCTTTTTTTTTTACATTTAACAATGCCAATGCTGGCTCCAATGCTATACACCATTTATATCAGTGCACTAATTTCTGTGTGGTCTGTTAGAGTAAATTATTGTGTGTAAGGCCAGTACCCTTTGAAAAGGCATACAGTAGCAATTGATCTGATAAAGACTGTACTACTAGCAGAAGCACCAGTTAGGAAAAACTCATTGTTAAAAGTCTTTTATATTTTGCAAGTTCTTGTTTTGTATATAAAAGCATCCTCAATTTTATAAACTCTTAAACTGTATGTATTTGTGCATGTTTTTCCAAAGATCAGAAACTTTGAAAGGAAGAAAAGCAAATCAGGAATCCTGTATACTTTTCACTTAAGAGCTTGGGACTGCAGACTACTTTATTACCTGCTGACTATTTGAAAATTATTTTGAGGCAGTATAGGTTGTAAGCAAAACAGGTGGCAAGTGACATTTGATAAAGTTGCTGGAACGATCTGCTTTGCCTTTTGATCTTTAAAGTAGAAGTCTACAGAAACCTACCTTCAAGCTGTAGAACTGCTATAGAAGCACAAGTAAATTATAATACAGACATGCTAGTACAAACCCACAAGAGATTGTCATAGTGACTAATTTCTGAATTGCCAGAATTCAAAGATGCAACATTTAAACAGGAACAAAAGGAGAAACTGTACTCAACAGTAAATGTAACTGTATTGAAGTGGAACAGTGTTAAGCATAGAATACTTTTTACTTAAGTTTCAGAAAATAATGTATTTGGGGAAGAAAAACAAGGGAATCTGCAGACTCAGTTTCTAGCCTACCTTGCCAAGAATGTTCCAAGAAACATATGAAAACTTAATATATTGAATTCAGGTACAATTCAGGTGTAGGGCATTCCTTTGTTGAAGCACAGGCGTGGTTGCCTGCATGTGGTGTTCCTTTATAGTCGGGTTGGGCAAAAAGAAGTCTTTGACACTTTGCAAATCCAGCTTTTCCAGCCCCAAAAGGGTGAGTTACCGTTCCTGGAATCTTCATGAGTATCAATTTATCCTTGAAAAAATTTAATACACCTTCCCTTTAGCATCCAAAAATAAGTTTTTCAAGCCAGAGGTCAGAATTTTGATAATTTTTGGATTTTAGAATTTTGGACAGTCTGTGAGCCCCAGAGAGTCACAAAACAAAAAATTGGTGCATCCTGGTTGCCCACCCCTTTTTTCCAGACAACCACATTCAAGAGGAAGGAGACCCACAGTCAGGGCTGGGGTTCTAATCCTGCTTCAACATGGAAATGCTTTGTACTGGATTAACATGGGAATATGACTTCAGAGAAATCCTAACTCTGTCCATAAGAAATGCAAGAGGAACAAAATCCCAATTAAGATAACGTATCTAGTAAAGCCTTGTAGCCACAATATGAACTCCCTAACATTCATTCTTTTTATATACACCTGAGAATGAGATGTTAATTTCTCCTTGGCAGAGTGTTGGTTAACAATGATGAGCTCTCAGCAGGAGTTCCACTGTACTGATAACATTATTGATATAAGCTACTTTTGTTAAAAGTTTATGATAGTTTGTTGCAAAGCAAAGTCCTAAATATTGAAATCATTCTCGGCTCACAATCTCTAGTTCCACAGTTACAAAAGAACTCCCAAAGGTCAATATTATTCTGAAGATGAATAAACATTACTCCATTACACAGGTGGACAACTCTCAGTGGTTGGGGGGCTGCACTGGCTTACCAAGGGACCTTGAAGGTTCACACAGTCCTGGCCACCTCTCTCAAAAACTCCCTTTTTTTTATGACACCCAGGAATTTTAAAACAGGTTATTCTCAGGGATTCTTTCAACATATTCTATTTCTTTCAATATTTTTATTGGGAACCATTTTAGGTACGAGCAAGATTTGCATATTTCTTAACATAAATTAAATATATGCTAGAATAATTTTCAGAGTTTCTACTGGCTATAAATGCATTCTCTAATGAATGCCCATCCATTAAGCTGAAAGGACAGACCTGCATGAGCAAATGAAACATCCAGAAAAGCACAGAAGCAAAGCTAAATTAAAGTGTTCAACTTTCAAAGCTCAAGGAAAGTAATTTAACATCCACTCATATGCTTGTAAAGTCTGTACCATGGGGAACTGCACAGCTCAATTCCTGCTCGCAGTTCAGTTCCTGCCTTTCAGTTCCTACCCTCATGCTTGTGTTTGTTTTAGGTTCGAAAAAGGAACCATATGCATTCAGCCTAACATGCAAAGCACAAAACCCAGATATTATTTCACAAGTATATTCTGAAGGCTATACAGGGCTATGCATTCTAACCACAGCATAAGAACAGAAGCAACTGAAGTCAGATGAAATCAACTTTGACTCTCACTGAAATACCTAGAATTGAGCTGCTAAGGTTACTAGGACCAGCCTTTACATTTTGTTCATTCTCTTCACTCATTAGCAAAGTACAGCATGTCCTATGGAACTAAATCAATAACTGCAATGACTTTTCTTTCTTGGAAGCCTACCATGGCAGCACTTTTTATGAACATGGCCAAAATGCTGCTGTTCATCTAATTTCCAGTATTAAAACACTACTCACTATGTGTTGCTCCATGAAAGTATAATATATCTGTGCTTCTTTAGTAGGGAAACTGACAGATACTAAAGGGCATTAATTAATCAAGATGACTAGCAGGCATCAAGGGATATTACAATCTTAATGCTGTCTGTGCTTCTTCTTGAATATTGCACCTGCACCCGCATACAAGCCCTAACAGCTGTGACTGTGTTGCAAGCCCTTGTAACTGTAAACTAGGTGGTATAATATATTTAGCTTTGTCTTTGTTGTACAAAGCCAGCAGACAGTATCATGTCAATTCTCACTATAGTAGCAAGCCAGGATATAATTAACTTGTCCTGTTCTGTACTGTGGCATAGCCTCCGCAGTTCAGCTCGTTTGTAACCAAGAGGATGTATGGAAGACACATATTTCAGGCTTAGAGAATACTCCCTTGAGAAGTTATCAGTCTTACAAATAACCACTGTATGCTGACAGGTATCTCTCAACATACTTTTAATTTCAAAATCAAGTAAAATAAATTTTACTTTAAGTTGCCTTGTATTCCCATAAAAGTCTGATTCAGATCCTTCTGCAGTTTAAGACTCAGCTTTGCACACTGGAGGTAGGACTCTTTGAAAGCCAAATTCCTCAGCCACAAGATTGAGCAATAGGGAGTCACTTTGGCTAACGCAAAGTACTTCCCATCACCTCACCCCATCAGATATATATTTTTTAATGCAGACCGTTACTGAGATTAGTGTAGGCCCTGCACATCTGTAGTCAAAGCGAATGAAAACTTAATCTTAAAAGTCTTTGCAGATCACCACCCTTAACTTCCCTATTTCTCTTCCGAATCAACTTGCCCCTTTGACGGAACTGCAGAGGGCAGGTATAAGGGACAACTTAGGCATTAGTGGAAGGACTTATCCAGTACGAGTCATCTCACTGCTGCCCTTGTAGTGAGGATATCAACAGTGGGAATCCATATATATGCCACCAGCACCAGGAGCACCAATGAAATGGCAGCCGGTGCACAGCTATGCTGGTGATATCATCTACCTGCAGCTGCTGTCATCACGCTCTCCTAGCTCTTCCATGAGATTCCCAGGTAAAAGACAACATGTATATATTTTAAGAAATCCACGTCTGACTTTTAAAAAGCAGGTTGGTTGGTTCTAGACATGCACAGGGTATAAACATCATTCTATGGTGCCCAATTTAATCTGCTAATTGTACAGTCTCAACAGGGTCAGACTACCCTCTAGAACTTCACATATTTAGTCTGCACATGACGACGCTGAAACCACACAGAGATAAGGAGAACACTGCTGGCAGGAAAAATGAACTGAGACCTCATTATGTGCTCATGGACTAGTTCCAAAGCAGATTCCTATTCTGTTGAGAAATCCAACAAGTGTGCTAGCTTTGATCTACAATACAGCCCTATTATTTGGTTTTCTAATCCACAGCTTTATGTAATGGGAGATACAATGGATAAGGAAGTAAAAGAAGATTAGCAAAAGGCCATCATAATCTGATAGTAAACATAATTCAAGGTTAATATAACCTCAAGGTGGTTAACAAAGACTGCATAAATTACTACTATATAAAAAGATATTTTAAATAAAAATGTCCAAAAGCTACACATTTGTGCTATTCATTTTATTATTTAAAAACCTATTAGCAGTAAGAACATATTTATTTCAGTCAACTGGATATAAAATTTCTTGAAAGCCTGAGCATCTTTAATAAGTGGATAAAAACTTTAACTCTGCCATTCCACCATAAGCATTTCATTTACTCAGCAAGATGCCATCATTTATTTGAACTTCTTGTAAATATTAAAAGCTTCATGGCCCATTATTTTCTTTTATTAAATTATCTGTGTCTCTGGATGCCTGTGACCCAACACTATTCTTATACATTCAGGGGGTCACTTTTAATACCATTCATGGCATTCTGAAACACAAATAAAAGAGGTTCTATAAATATTTGCAGATTCATTATAAATTGAAATTTCCATTTTTTAAAAAAACTAAGATGAAATGAGATGCCACTGATCTTTACATGACAGCATGATTATTGGGAATACTGTAGAAGGAGAGTCATTCTTTCAGGGTTTAAAATCTAAAGGGAAAGAACTGAACTCCCACTGTTTTGTGTAGGAATATTTTAGATCGTACACAGATAACCCTGAACCACTTCAAAATAAATTCCCAAAAGCTATATAGTAAGTTCCATCTAATATGGAAAGCCAATAGTTGGAGAAGACTTATCCAAAAGTTTCAATTTTTTTTAAATAGACACATGATCAATTACAAAATATTTTGAAAATTTACAGATTTGTTTTTGCCCACCATATATAACCCTTCATTTAAAGTACAAAACATCTAGAAAAGACAAAGGTTGAAGAACCATTACTCTATAATATTATCATGAGGACATTATTCAGAGGCACCAAAATTGCACTATAATAGTAAATGTCCTATTTATGACAAAACCACACCTAAATTCTGTTTTGTTTGTTTTTTACAGTTAATATCTGGAAGAGTAAAGCACCATTCTGCTTCTTTATTCATCAAACAGCAGCAGCATCAACTAGTGCTATTTCAAACTGTCTTGATTTATGTCAAAAGAAATGTTTTTAGACGTTTTCTGAAACCTGTTCTCATACTACCCATTCTGAAAACGCTCCACAAATGACGTGTTAATAGCATTCTTCTAGACCTTTATGGAACTAAAACAGTAATGCCCACAAACTGAAGCAGAAATTCCCCAACTACACATACAGCTGACTCAATACTTCAGTCGATAGGAAAGCTCATAACATTCTTGAAAAGCCATGTGTGCAGAGTTTAGATCAGACTATCCAGCTGTAAATCTTTTATTATGCTGTTCTTCTGAAAGTAATTTGCCATTCAGACTCGTAACACAGTTATCACTTACCATCATCTAGAGTGATGTCTTGCAACCCCATTGACTGAAAATTCAATTCTCGATCCTCAGGTTCAGGCTTAATGTTAACAGCTGACCCCTCTGATGGAAATGGAGATGTATCACACATGCTGTGATGCATCAAAGATGAAGCTGCAGCAATTCCTCCCAACCCGGGGCTACGTGCCTGTGGGGACTGTTGTCCAGAGTGGCTAAGAGCATTTGGAGGAGGAGGAGATGAGGCAGGTCCTGAGCTAGGAGTCTGGTAAGGCATAGGCTGCAACTGTGGTGAAGATGGCCCGGATCGTGGTGAATGGACCAAAGAATGAGAAGATTTTGGTGATGGTGATGGTGATGGAGTATTACCTTGAGTTGAAGCATTGTATGTAATTTGCTGCAACTGTGTGGAAGGGTGTCCAAGGGACTGAGTCATTGCAGAGGCGACTGAACCTTGCTGAGAATTTGGACAATGGTACCCCACTGATTGCAGGTGAGGTGAAGACTGTCTTGACTGAACTGGGTGTACTGAAGGATGCCCTCCTGTTGCAGCTGAAGTTGACACTGAACCTGGATTTGAAGAATGATACGGCATTGGTGGCAGAGATTGGCAGCTAAGGTTTATCAACGGAGGTACAGTTGCATCTTGTTGAAATGAAATTGCATCATATCGTTGGCTGGAGGAGGCGGAGTTAATGGGAAGACCAGACTGTCCATTAAATATAACATTAGATTGCATAGGCGGGTAGGAAGGCCTCGCAGAAGATGTTGCTGTTACCTGAAAAGACTGGGGAACTATAGCTGGGGGCAAAACAGAATGCTCTTCACCTGAGCTAATATTTCTGCCTTGAATGTGTGACAACTGGGATACTGCTGAGGACACCATGGGTGTGTATGCTTGCTGAATGGGGCATACAAGGCTCCTGGGTGAAGTAGAAAGTAAAGTATCATGTGAGAGCGCTGGATCGGGGGAAGGCAGCTGAGTTTGGAGAGAAGAGAGTCCTTTAACACCTGTGCAACGAGTCAGGGACAGTGATGGAATTGAAGACAAGTCCATGTCATCTCTGTTCTCTTGTTTCAGTACAACTGAATAGAAATAGAAAAGAAACCATCAACTCAAATTCACTGATAAGCTGACAAACATTAAAACTAAATCATGTAAGATGCTGCATTATATCTAGTTAGAACGCTATCAGAAGCACAGAGAGTGCACAAGTGCAGAGAAAAGCCTGGAACTAGTGCCACCACTTGCAAGGATTAGAAAATCCTGGCCTAAATCCAGCTGGAGTAGATCTGTGAATCAATGGGAACTACGAGACCTGAATTTACTATTTGGTCTTTCCTACTTCCTCATCTATATCCCCAATTCTACTGTATCTCTATAAGGGTCCTAACTGTAAACTGCTTTGCAACAAGTGGAGGTAGAAAACAGAACAACTCAGCCTTGGACCATAACCATTTCCATTACCCAGGCAAGGGTAATATTCTAGTCATTAGAATTACTGAAAAATAAATAAATCATTTTAAGGCATTTTAAGCAAACCCAACCAACCAATAAAGGCAGAACAATTTTAGTATGTCAATTCAAGATTTAATTTAGGAACCATAACTTTTTAATCAGACCCAAATCATTATTTTATTGTATAATTCCATAAATTTTATGCCAAAAATCATGCTATGGTAGACAAAAATTGCTATCAAACTTTAGTGAGCCCATATGTACTGAGATGTTATTTTACATAATTTACACTATAGGTATCACTATGCCATCTTTCTGAGATATTTCACTTGGAATAACAACATACAAACCTACAAAATGCATATTGCTGGTTTATGAGAGATGTTGTACATAGGAAAATATATGAGAATGTATAGATTACAACAGTGAACTCCGAATCCATATGAAGGGATCTAGCACATCTCTTCATATCTACTTTGTAATCTTGAGCATTTTTCTTTCTCCAAACCTTCAAACAATGATTTATCCAACACTAATTCTGAAGGAATCTTAATCTACAGGTATTCTGTCCCAAGTGAAACTCAAGGTATTGTCTTACTTTTTGCAATGGTCAGAGATGTAACTGTGGGCATTCACAATGCAGGGTAGCAAGAAGCATGCATGAAGTGAAACATACTGATGCTTTTACTGCACCTACAGTAGCCAGCAATAGATAAACCATTTCACCTTTAAAACTATCTTGCCTTTTCTAGTGTAGTTAAAATATTCAAAGTATCTACTGCTATATGTATGTCTCCTCCTGCATTTCATTACAAGTACTTAAAATTTCAGCCCCGGGCAAAAAATGTCAAAATCCAATCCAAGTAGTTTTAAATCATCATGCCCAAATTTTATTTTAAAAAATCAGGAATCTCAAAACCAGAGAAGTAACAGTGAACATTTTTTAATACCATCCATGATTCACACTTAGAAGATGATAAATACCTGGAGTGTAAGTAAAACGCTGAGATTGGCTTTTTTTCCTCTTGCCGTTGCAAACATAGAACTGTACCTGGACAGCAGCTGTAATTGTTTTGTTGTGATACGGAGGAACTTCAAGAACAATTGTAGCCTGGATAAAAATGAATGAAATTATACATTAAATGCAAGGTGTACCTTAGCATCTTTTTCCACAGAAGACTCCTCAGCCTTCAAGGTCACCTGATGAAGCATATGCTTTATCTCCAAAGTAAGATTTGTTCCAACTGTGTCACTGACTCTTTGAAGTGATGGTGCCTTCTTACAGAACAGCCTTCTCCTGAAAAGTCCTAAAGGCCACAAGCATTTTTCCTGTACCCTTTGAAAGTCTCAAAGGATCCAATTATTATTTTAATCATGATGTCATTGTCTTGGGTGCTAAGACAATCCCAATGTAATAAGTCATAATGTACTTCAAAGATGAAAAAAGCATGAGATTTTCCAGAATATTAGTTTACTTAAACACCTGTACTTCCAGAACCTTTAAGTTGCCAGTAAGTCACCAAAAACCAAGTAACTCAATCATGTAGGTTACGAAAAAGGTACAAAAGGTAGCTATAGTATTTCCACCCATATCTGCTGTTGTGCATTAGATGCAGGCCACTGCCTTGATTCCAATTTCTACACAATTATCTCTTTTGTCAACCTCTTTCATCTTCCCAACTTTCTCCACACCATTCTGTCCCTTTTATATCCCAAGGCCTCCAAATAAAATGCAATGAAATATTAATTAGGGGTGTGGAAGGTTTTACTCCAGAATCTCTTTCAACCCAGGAACTCAGTTCTGAAATATACAGTAACAGTAAAGAACAGGAGTTTTTCTCCCACAGAGGGAGGAACATAGGATGTTGTCTTATATAAACACAGAACACTGATCTTAGCACTGTTTACACAGACAAGAAGAGTTTGTTCAACATTTCATGGAGGAATATTTTTCAGACCTACCTACAGATGCCAAGAACTGAACCTGGTATAACTTGTATACCCTGAACTACAGACCATCATGAATAACCACAGCCCTTACTGAAGGAATGGTGCTGTGTCAGAGATTATGACTTCCAGGTAGAGAAGAGATAAATCAAAACATACTAGCAAGAACAGGAACCTCTTTCTCACTAGCACATTCAAATCTAATGTCCTTCCTTAATGCTAGGGGAACAGATTAGATCCAAAGTTCTACAAATATTTTTGTAAACTTGCTGATGAGAGAGTCAATGCCAATAACTTTTCTTTAAAAAAAATTATACAGTTCAGTTAGTAACTAGTAATATTTATGGCCAACCAGATTATACTTAACTTTTTGTCAAGCTACTTACAAGGCTGAATGTTTTTTTTTTAAAGCTACAAAAAGATTCTCACCTCTTGACTCCTTTCCCGAATTATTTTTCCTTCCACCTCCCACTGGGGCCGTCCATCTATCAAGAGAAAAGTTTTAGTTCACATCAAATTATTCAAAGATAACTCAATCATTGACAGATGTAACACTGATTAAAATTCTTAACAGTAGCTATGACTTAACAACATGTCTCATGACAAGAAATCGTCAACATTAGTGCCATGCGTAGTATTGAAGTGAAGCTGTCTTGATCAAAGATGCTCAGCAGGGGAGTCTAACTGCTAGAGAAAAAGACTGAAAATGAAAATGCTCCACAGACACAACAGGAATCAAAGAGATTTTTGCAGGAAGGGAAATCAGGTGATGTTTCGATGTGGGCCCCATTCAGAAATCATTCACAGAAGAGGCTGATACAACTGCAGGAAAAGCAAACAGCACAATGAGAGGTGCAATCAGATATAGGCAGATATTGTGCGCCAGAAATAGTGACCACATCAGATAGAGAAAAATGGGTGGCAAAGTGCTAACACAATTCCTTATTGTGAGAAGATCCTTCACTCATTCTAAGCATCTAAGGCCTTGTGGACATGTGGCAAATATTATGAATTAGATATTGTGCCACTTCAATTATACTGGGATTTCAGATCAAAAAATGGATCACGTACTTTTCTAGTTCTGACAACACCAAGTATCAGAAACAGATGTTAATAATACTGTGCCTACCCTTTTAAACATGCATGCCTAAGAACAAAAGAAAGGAAGCAGAGTTCTTCCTATACTTATGTTCCAGTGTAAAGTATCAGTATCAATTATCTTCTTGTGCAAGAGACAAGAGAACATTTATTTATAAATAAACACACCTTTTGTTCTTCACTATAGTCCTAGAATAAAGCACTTTCCCCTATATCTTAAAAGAAACAACCAACTAACTTACCTTGCCCCTTTTCAAGAAATATTACTTTTGATTCTGGAAGGAAGTTAGATCCTGTTATAGCCAGTTCATGGCCTCCATTTACTGAACAACTGTTGATGCTGTATTTCTCTATCTGAGGAAGTTCTTGGGCCGATCTCTGGGCTTTGTGAAAAAGATATGCAAAAATATGTCAGTATGTTGGAACTATGGCTAAGCAGGTACAACACTGAAAGCTTAATCTCTGAAGTACAATATATATCACTTATGCATATTTATTGAGAATTTGTTGTTGTGCACCTTCAAGTTGTTTCTGACTTACAGGGACCCAACAGCAAACCTATCACGGGGTTCTCTTGACAAGATTTATTTAGAGGGGGCTTGCCTGAGAAGTGCTGGGAATAACTCTCATTGTTCGCTTCCTCCTGAAGGAAGGAGTATGCACCACTGTGCACTTGTACACAAGAAGTGTCTGATACTGCTGTGTTTCATAATACTGCATGCATGTATGCATATGCACACATATACACAAAAATTTTCCCCTGCCTATTGCAGCAGCAAAGTAATAATAATTACTATTCGTATTTAGGAAGTACGTGCTGGGAACTAATTTGGTACGTGATATTTTGTGATCCTTTTCTCCCCAAATAACATGGCTTATAAAACTTGTTAACTGTAGCCTTCATGTTATTAAATCCTTACTGAACAATGCTAGCATGTTCAAAAGCAAAATTTTTATAAGAACTCATTGGGCTTTTCTAAATCTTCTCTCCAAAGAATCTGCATCTTAAAATGAAAGCTTGTACATTTATGTATAGTGAGTGGTGCAAACATTTTCATTTAGTATTTACACTCAGCTTTTCCATGGCAGCAGAGAAGAACAACAAAACATGATGAACACTTAACAACTGTCCCAATATTTGCCTAAAATAAATAAAGCAATTCAACACCATACCAAATTTATAATGACAAAGCTAACATAAAGCATTTCAACATAACTATATAAGAAAAAATAAAATCTACCCTATTAATCCAATCTATAAGAACCAGCAACAACATACACAGGCTGGAATTCTCTTAGATGAGTAAGTTACACACAAGCAAGTCATTCTAAACAGGAAGGGCCCAAAAATCATCACTTTGCAATGGATGTACTCTGGTGATAGTGGCAGAAGTAGAGTTGCACAGACAACATGTTCATGTTTTGTACGTTGTACATTGTGGTTTTGCAATCTATACTTTGTATTGTGGTTGTGCATTGTGCAATGGCATCCAGTCTATGACATGTGTTGTACAACGTTGCTGTTCTGCACAGGAGTTGCATACTGTTGCAATGGCATATGTCCACATGTGGCTATTTACTCTATGCTAAGGGGAAGCTGAACTGAAGCCTTACTATACTGATATCAATAAATGGGGTCATTCCAGAGCTGCAGCAACAGAAGAGCCCTGAGAACTAAGCCCTACTTGAATTTTAATTCTATAAGCATATGAATTAACAGCAAAAACTTGTTTTTAGACAGAAGGAATAAGAAAAAGATAAGAAAGAACTTACAGCATTCAACAGGTATTGAAGCAACTTGAAGAGACAAGACTTTTCCACTAGGCTGGGGAATGTGTACTCGAAATACAAGTCGCACTCTCGTATTTTTTCTTCCAATATCTGTCTCCCCCTTACGGAGTTCTATGTCTGAATTGCGGAGTTTCAAAATACCTGCACAATCAATACTGTGGAAGACCAAGACGGTTGAATGAAAACAATTGCAAGCTATGCATTATTTATTAAATAATTCAAATACACAGGCTGCTGAGACATTTGCCAAAAAAGAAATGCAACATCTGTACACATCCTTATTGGCTTGTACTAGATTGCAGCCTCAATACCCTCTCCCACTACCATAAGAAGAAGGTGCTATTCTGTACCTGGTCATCTATAAACTCGCAAACAAAGGATCTCATGCAGGCACAGAGCCACATTTAGAACATACCAGAGCTGAGAAGCTTTGGGCAAAAACCACCCTGCCCTTATGTATGCTCAGCTTCTCCTTAGTTTTCTTATCTGCTGCAAAAATTGGACATCCAAGACATCAAAAGGGAAGGTGTGTAAGTTCACAGATAACCACTTGAAGGGCCACCAGAGTTTACGCAACTGCTTTTCCTCTTTCGTACTCTCTTTGACACACACTTAGAGACAAATAAGTTAGTTTACTCGATGAGATGGCATGTGAAGATAGCAGAAAGGGAGAAAGGGAGATCAGACTACAGTGCACAGAATTCTCAAACATGGTGAGAAAATGTCATGATATGAGAAAAGCAACCTGAAGATGAATAACCATAAATCAGAAATTGCCAAAGGCTCAATCCACTTTGTGATGAACTGTGAAAGCACAAGGAAGGGTGCCCATACAAGTACAACATTAGGATGATGGGAATACACATTAAGCAAAGCTTTAATAATGTCTCTGTAAGAGGGACTGGAAACATTACAGTCTCATTAAAATGCTAAAGTAGAAGCTAAAGAAATCCTAACCAAAGATATGGTCAGCATACAATGCTTCAACATCAGCAGAAACTGGAAAATAATGGAGATGTCCCAGGTGGGCAGACTCAATGAGATGCCAAAGTGGGAAAAGTTTACCCATTTGGTACCATATGACCACCATATAAAAGGCTTTCCTGGCAACTTCAAGAACATCCCACCCTAATAATGGCACTTTGTACAAGACACTAAATAGAGTAACCGAGAGTCTGAGCACTGCAGTTGTCCATTCAAATGAGATGGGAGGTTCAGAGAGATCAGAAGCCAAATGTAACAGCAGCAGGACAAGGAAAGGATCTGAAACCAAAGTTGTGAGACCACCTTGGTGCAACAATGACACAGTTATCCCTGATGCACTCGTGCATTATTTCTGTAGGGCTGCTAAACCTATCTTAAAGAATGTTTTTCTCTCAGGGAAGATGTAAAGCCACTGAAAGAGTATACTGGAGGACATACCTGTCCCAGAAAACTATGGTAGCAGCGTGACTAACTATGTACCTTCTTCCTTGCTGAGGTCTGTGTTGTTTGTGACAATCTGTACTGCCCTGCACACCACATCTGGCTCACAAGCCTCAAGGAATTCCAGTGCTGACCTGTAGATCATGCTTCACAGCTGTCCCTGGAGTATGAATAAACAGATTTTGGCCATGGGCACACCTACACTGGAAGGAAGCATCTGCGGTGGCCACTACCAACACATAGAACACCCAGTTGTAATGGACTGTTTTTTGTTCTGTTCAGCTCTGATGTCTACCTATGAAGGCTGTCTTCATCAGCCTTTGGTAGGGACAGGTGCATCTTTCTGCTGTTGCACTGAAAAGGAAAAAAAACCCTGACATTCCATGCTTGCCTTGCCCAAATGAAAAGGCAGTCCAAAAGACATTGCTGCTGCTGTCAACAGCATGAGCATGATGTGCTGGCATAGATCAGGTTGTATTCAGAGGAGCAGCCAGTTTTGACAGGTAGTAACCTAGTCTGGTGGTAAAAATGCTCTCCATAAAGAATTGGTCAGTGCTCACATGGATTTTCTTCTGTTTTCTTTTCACCTGCAAATCCAGACTGTCCATCAACTAGATAATGATGTGCAGACTTCAGAGAAGTCTGGATTCAGTGGGAATCCACTTAAATCAGTACTGAAGCATTGCTCTCCAATTCCAGATGAGGAGGCTGAGCAGAGCAGAACAGTTGAAATATGTGGTAGGGAAGATAGCGACCTAGGACATGAGATTTTTACATCCTTCACCCTCTTCTTATGTCACCTGTTCCCCTACTTGTGCTTTAAAGTCAAAGTGAAGACGTCTGATTAGACAGACCAACTCAGTGTGGAAGGGATATGAATACATGCCTCCACATCAATACATCGAATTGGTTCCAAGGACTCCTTAGCTCGAATGGTAGAGCCAGATGCAGATCACTTTGATCCATCCTTAGCCTTCTCCAGTTGGACTTCAGGGCACTGTAAGGACCTCTTGACTGCTACATGGACCAAAGAACCAGATGCAGTTGCGGCCAAAGAGGATCTGTATCCTGATTCAGAAGCCTTATCAGAGGCTGACAATGCTTGCCTGTACAACAGCACCTTGAGCCTGAATGAGCAGTTTTTGTGCACTTATGGGCTGAATGCCTTACAGCAGACACATGTTCCCACACTGTGGCCTTCTCCAAGGCACAATAAACACTGCAAATGCCCGTGTCTCTTGGTGATTTTAGCCCCACAGGAGGTACATTTTTAAAAAAGTGAGCTGGGGGAGGCCACAGTAGGCAGTGAATGGCAAACTGCTAACCAGGAAATCACTAACAAAAACGTTACCAAAGAAAGACAGGCCAAATAAAATTAAAGAATAGAATAAAAGACAAACTGAAATCCAATGAATAAAGCTAAAATACAGTCCAAAAATTCAAAAGCCAGAAAAGTACTGAAAGGTAGTACAGCTCATAAATAGTTCCTTTGACACTGCTGCTGCAGCAGTAGAGGAAAATGAGCTGAGGGTTTGAGCGGGAATCGAGCTGATCACATGGATTAGGGGAGGAGGGGTAACTGCTAAATCACTTAAATAACAGCTCCAGAAGGCTCTGAATGATGCACTCCACAGGCACAGTAAACTGTATTTCTGTGAGTCACAGAGACTATGAAGAAGAAAAAATGTAAGAAATGAAATGACCTCTTTCACTTGCGTGCATTTTGAAGTGGAGTATAATGCATATGACAAGAACACTTTCACAAAAACTGAACATGCCAGACCATATCTAGCTATTAAGATGTGCTATTACCATGCTACCTTCATACACTGCATTAGTTACAACTGAACCAAGCAATCATGAAAGTTCAGTTGAAATTCACTGGGTCACTTCTTAATTTTTTGATGCATATACACAAAACTATCGACTACCTCCTCCTTCTAAACACTTCGCCTTTATTTGAACATATTATAGTTTACTCCTGCCTGCTATCTGAATAATTTGTGAAGGGGAAGAAAATATCAATGTACAAGACAAAGAAGTGAGGGAATCCACATAGTAGTACATTCCTGGTCTGCTCGAACAAAATATTTTGAGAACAAAAATTTCTGAACCAACAATTATTTTTCTATTGAAACTTAGGTTTTATATGAAATATGAGAAGAAGGAGAAAAATCATTTAAGTCATGATCAAAGAGCAATAAAGGTTTTTCCATTATTATTTACGTTATCCCTACATATTTAGTAACTCCTAAGGCACAAAGAAGAACACTTGTAATATGCTGACACACTTTATATAAAGTCAACGATGGCTCTTGCTTACTATAGCATCTAAACTGTTGTGACTAATTGAAAGTATTCCCTTTTTAAAAATATGGAGTACCATTTTTCAAGGTGTCTCTCTCATGGCTTTCTTAAACTGCCCCAAACAGAGCAAACTGGAGTTCTTTTTCCCAAAATGAAGCAAATGCTTCTCAGTAAATATTAAAAGATATAACACATTAAGAAATGTCCTAAGGATTCCTAATATCCCATCTTCACACAGCTGAGAAAAATGGGGTACGGTACAGAGATATGTATAGGACAATTGTCTGACATACCTGGCTGACATATTGTTTTCAGGAAGAAGTGGAATTTCCAAAACCTTTGTGCTAGCAATTATTATTTCTTGACTAGCAGTAGCAACTGTTTTCCCTGTGATTCTATGCACCTGGTAAAAGGCATGTGGTCGTAAATAACGATCATCTGCTGTTCCAATGAACATCTGTAAGTTTACTGGTTTTTCGTTGTAACCCAAGAGCTGTCAGCAAAAGAGAGAAGAGAGATAATCCAAAAAAGTTAACTTGCATTAAATGATATTTCTACAAAGCCAACTTCTTTTTCATAAACGAGATTCTGAAGGCAAGTCACAGAAATACATCTTACCTTTATCAGCCAAAACGCAAACACAACTCACACAGTCAAGTTTTCTAAATTATTGCTATAAAAAATATAGCTGCATATGAGCCATCACAGTTAAAGGATTTCATATACATGCATCTTTAAGAATAATTACAAAATATAAAGCTGAAACACTCTTAGTATATATGTCACTAATTGTCATCAGATACCATTTTTTCACATTATAATTGCCATCATAGTGGTGTGTGGAATGGACTTGTGTATCAAAAATTTGCAGAAAAAGATGCTAGCTTTTATTGGCACTACTTAGAAATCACAAAAAGGCAGCTTGGAGTTCCTTCTGAATGTTAACTGCTTCCCATCCCATCGGGGGTGGTTCATATCCTTAACAACCATGCATAAGACCTTGAATGTTTATCTGGGCCAACTTGCATAAATGCCTATGTAAGCAGACCCTTTCCAGTGCAAGAAACTCTACTGGCTCTTTGTCACATGTAGATTCCACCTTATGGAACTCATAAAACAGCTCGGCTTTCAGCTCACCATATTTAGAGCATATTTCGTGAAGAGACAGCAGCTTCTGTCTGCTTCTTTTGTTTCCTATTTCACTCTCCTAACTGAAAAGCACAATTTTGCTAAGTGATTTGAATTATTTTTCTAAAGAACTGATCTGACAGAAAAGGAAAAGGTATCAGGAATATAAATATTAGTACTATTGAGACACAGAAGAGCTATAAATAAAATTAAGCCATACTATTAGATAATTGTTTTGCCTTTTCTTCAATGCAACTTTGAAGTTATTTTAAAAATTACCCCATACTTCTATGGGCTCTTTTTATTCCAAATAAAATAGATGACTCAAGATGAAAAAAGACAGTGCTTCATTTAAAAGTAAGTCTCAGTTAACTTAAATGGGAAATAGTGTGCCTTTGTTTATAGCTCTTCCAAAGTTATTAAAATTACTAATTTTAGTATAATACTAAGGGGACAAAAAATTCTATAAGCTGTATTGATCAATTCCTTGAAGAAAAACATGAAAAATGCAAAATATACTTGGGAAAAAAGTAGAAACTGAAGCATATTCGACTGTAACTCAGGGAGCAAGCTAGAGACTCACCATTTTCTGCCCACTTTTCAAGCACGTGATAAGTAATACTTTTTCTGGAAAGGCAAGACAATACCTTTTTCTCTTCATTATCTTGTAACTTCAAACAGAGGAATAACAGCACCCTTTGCCAACCCAACAAACATGCATATACACCTGCCTTTACTGTACGATGTCTCTCATTAACAAAGATATGACCTATTTTTCTGCAGTGTACTGAGAAACTGAGTTATTTCTTTATAAAATAACTCATCTTTAGCTAATAATAGAATGAAGATGAAATATGGTCATAAGTTGAAGTTTCATCACCACCTGATTATAAATATTTACACCAAGGTAGGTGACCTACAAATTCCCTGATTCCGTTGCCCATGACAGGAATAACAGCTCCAAATATTTGGAAGATACCCAGCTGCCTACTGCAATCTGCATGGATGAAGAGGTCTTAAAATTCCAGCTGCACACTGAAAAAGAAATGTAGTAGAAGTGGACTGTCCTTACTGAGAAACCATCATAAAGTTTGCAAGTTCTGCACAGACCATTTGAAGATCACCTATGTATCATATATGACAGTACTGAATGGCTGGCATGCAGTTTATACTTGATTGTTAAATGTAATGCTACTTTTTTATCCATACTATTTTTATCTTACTGCATTTGACAACATGCAATGACATTTCCAATCTGACAGCATTTGAAAGAATATGCATAAGTAATTCGTATTTGACAACTTACAGTTTAAGCCATCAAATGATCTAATGATATAAGTATGTAGATGGAGGAAGCAAGGAGGGTTATCTGGGTAAAATGATTGTCAACTGGATACTCCAGCAAAGAGCAATATGAAACTACTAGGTGGAGAAGTGTGATATATACAAATTCACAAATTTCAGCTCATCAGGTGCCTAATCAAAAAGCAGAAGGGAATCTTTCACAAAGTAAGAGTCCATGTAGCATCTACTAAGGAGGAAGGGGGAGCTGCTAATGACAAAAACCACATCAAGGTGAACAGGCCCAAATAAGGCAAAGACAAGTGGCCTAAATATCCTGAAGTGCCAGATCCCATTTGATCTTGGAAGCTAAGCAGGATCAACTCTAGTGAGTACTTGAATGGAAGACCACTCAATACCAGATGCATAAGCCACATATTCAGAAAAAGTTACGGCAAACAACCTCTGAATATTCCTTGCCTAAGAAAAATGTATGAAATTCATGGGGTGGCCACAAGCTGATAGGTGACTTGAAGGCATGTAACACTGACAGCACAAAAGCAACATTTTAACAGTTTATAAGCCATGTCTCACTATCCAGGTAATTTTGACTTTAATGTGCTTCAGCCAGCATGACCAATGTTAAATGATTATGAAAAAAAAAACCTCATCTCTACTATATACTTTGAAAAAAAAAAGATAGGGAAAGAACTGCAGGGACGAAGAACCCCAAGGAACTTCAAGAGGGAGAGAAGGAGTTAAAGATGCAACGCCCCGACAATGGAATATTAAACAAATTGATTTGCCAAGAGCCATGGAAACCAACAGTAACAGACGATGGCAAACTAAACCATATTTTAGTTTCTATTGGTTATTCTACTGTCCTGTTTTGCAAGGGTTTTCTTTGGAAAGGCAGTGGATATTTTTAAAAAAAAAAACTGAAAAAGTTTATGATCAGTGCTAGCTGCCATGGCTTTGGCCTCTGAGGGAGAGAACAGCAGCCAGGCACAGCACCACTGTGCCCTGATTTCAATATCGGATGGGCAGCCCTCCCTCCACCCCAACTGCTTCTGCTTCTGCTGTGGCCTTGGAGGGATAGAACACGGCACCCAGCAACTGCTGGAGTTAATCCCCTTCCCTACTGCTATCCCCTCTTCCTTGTGTTCCTTGCCTTTTTAGATTGTAAGCCTGAGTGCAGGGAACTCTTGGAGCCTTTTTGGCTGATGCTCATGATACAAATGCTCTAAACACACACAACACACACACACTGCCTTTTTCAAGACACTGAAGTCTGTCGTAGACTGCTAAGAGAAATGTGACCACAGTTCAGTATAAATACACACAAGGTTCCACATTATCTCCAGTTAAGAGGATTAAATGAGGGAAGACTTTTCTCTCCTTTTGAGACTTGCAGTGCCACAGCCAGTCATAGTACACAACACTAGACTGACACAACATTTGTCTTATAGCAGTTTCCTGTGGCAGTTCTGTTCCTTACAAACTTTCCCAGTAACAATATGTCTGAGCAGAAGTGACTGGTGGAATTTTGCATAGCTTCCCCATACTGCAGTCCTACTTAAAATGACAAATCGCAGCTGCATTTTCAGTTATCTACCTCTAAAATTCTAAATACTTATACAGACTAGACACTGATAAATCACTCCATGAATATTAAGTTATATTACATTACTGACATTAATGCCAGTCTAGTGAATATGCAACCACATGTCTTCTACACAAACATAATAAATTGAGCTGGTGTTTGAGTAGAGAGGAGCCAGAGGTGTAATATTACAAAAAGGAACAGAACTTCTTTAAAACATCTTTACTATCAGCATCTCTTCCTGCTAAATAAACATTCACATGCAAGAGAATTCATTTTGCACGCATAATATATACTTTGCATAAGGCATCATACAGAATGTTGTAAATAAGGAAAAAGCGACAGTACGCTGTCACTACTGACCTCTAAAAACCCTCCACTAGTAACTGTATACTGTGACACACAACCCATTGCTTTGTGCGGGAAACTCTGCCAAGCTGTTTGTGTATTTCTGTATCGTTTCCATAGCAAAGGTCAGTGTATGCGTAAGTTAAACTAAAGCTGGAAGGCTAAAGAGAGAGAAGGTCACCACAGGATAAGCTACAATAGCTCCAACTGTACAAGCATGTTACAGGTGGATCACTTTGGTGATATGTCAAGACCTCTAAAAACGTAATGTAAAAGAACTAATATCTAGGCATTTTAAACACACTTTAAACCTCCTTTGACAAACTAATATTGTGCTACATACCTGTTTGAAACTAAATTCATATAGATTTTTCATTTCAAAGTCAAACTATGGTCCATATTCTTTATCATGCTAATTGAAATTTGAAAAGAAATAACTTGTTTTGACCATCTTAAGCAGTATTAGGACTTATTCTGGATAGATTTCTAAATTTCTAAATGTACCCTCTTCTGCAGGTCTTCACAGGGAGCAGAGTTGGCCAGTTCCATTACTGGAGCTCCATTTATCAATTCCATGTATAAGTGGAATTGCTGGCATATAAACAGAAGATGGCACAATCCAACTAGTTTCATTATCAACATTGTTTTGAATTAATACTTTGTTGTTATGGTTGTGTGCCTTCAAGTCATTTCTAACTTACGCAAATCTAAGGTGAACCTAACCTATCACAGGGTTTTCTTGGCAACATTTTGTCAAAGAAGCTTTACCTTTGCCCTCCTGAGGCCAAGAGAAATGTGTCTTGCCCAAAGTCACCCAATGGGGATCCATCACTTGAGTCTCCAGAGTCACAGTCCAAAGCTGAAACCACTGCACTACGCTGGCTCAAAAGATCAGCAAAAGGTGATGGGAAAAAGTACGCAGATGTGCTGTTACTCTCCCAGAGCTTCAATGCACAAGAAACCTTTCACAGTATAGTTTTTGTTCTTCATCTCGCATTGCCTCTCTTTGTTGCAAATATACACAAAGAACAGGACAGAAATAATGGACAAGACCTACTGGGCACACGTGTTCTGATGTAAACAACAGTTTCACAAGACTCAAGGTAGAAATTGCAAACACTTCTGCTAAGATAATCCATATACATGGTGCGGTCCAAGGGGAGCCCCCTTGACAATACCTCCACTTACAGGTATTCTCGCACAGAATTCTATATACTCACTAAAGCAATGTGGGTAATTTTTTTTTAGTTTATATTTTTTAGGAGAGCTGTTCATTATTTACTTTAACGTGTAAGAATAGAAACATCATTTAGGCTTAGTGGTTGGGGAAATATATGTTTTAATCTGGTTTTAATTTTTTGACTGTAATCTCATTTTAACTTTCATACCTTGTGGATTTTTAACATTATGTTTTCTCATTTGTTGTGGGCTGCTCTGACACTCAATCTGGGGAAAAGGCAGGATAGAAATGATAATGGCAATGATACAGCTTCAGAAAAATCTGCACCACATGCACTTACTTGAGATCGGTGGGAGAAGAAAATGAAATACGAAGTGAGACAAGAGAACTAAAACAGATTGTTTTATGCTGAATGGAGGAACCCTCAGGAGCAAGCTGCACTACAGAGTACTTACACGTGAAAACTGGAATGAGTTCAACTGCGCCCCATTTCTCTTATACGTAGCCCTGATCCAATCCAGCCCCCAACACACAGACAAACAGATACACACACAAGCACAACTACTTTAAAATTTTAAGAGACAAAAGGTATATTCATTGATTTCTCACATCACATCTAGTTTAGTTCCCCACCAAAAAGGGTATCAGTGATGGAGTGGTTCGAGATGTCTAGAGAAAGAAGAAAATACCAGGAACCACTGTTATCAAGAACAGAGACAGGGCAGTTTAGAGACAAGAATCTATGTAAAGCATAATCTATAAAGCAAAAGGAGGATAAATATCTACCACTAAAGAGAAGCTGATGAAATAAGTAGAGAGGTAAAGATCACTTGGTAAACTTGACCAGAACTGTACCAAATTAGGTTCTAAGGTTAAAATTACACTCATTTTGTTTCAGAACAGTTCAGTCTTACCAATTCTCCACTAATCTCTGCTAGTTTACAATGAGTTATCTAGTTTGGTTCTCATCACAACTTCAAGAAGTGGATAGATGGGGGCAGGGACTTGACCACAGCTATGTTGTGGACCTCTTAAATGAATAATTTTTTTTACCCCCTACCACTCTGCTGCCTATCTTATATAGTTGGGTAAGTTATGACCCATTTCAATTCCAAGCCCAACACACTTTCTGTGGTTAATTAAAGCAGCAAGTCCCAATAACATCTCTTTTCATTAGTCATTTACAAGTTTCCAAATGAGCCAACTTACTTCAAGAATAAAATGGTAAACGATCTGTTTTAATACATACAGTTAAAACGGTGCTCTATAAAAGGCTTTGTGTACAAAGCTAGGTTTTCATGAGTCTAGCATCATAACATTTAACTTGCTCTAACAGCCATTATAAAACAAGAAAATCCTTGTGTACAGTCAGTTTATAAAAAGTCAGTTCAACAATCTAGGCTGAACATAAACTACTCTTTTGGCCAGAAGTATGCAGTTAGTTTACAGAGGTTGCTTCTGAAGACTGCAACCCTTGAAAAACTGAAGTAGCAACACAGATGGGCAACTTAAACAGAAGAGAGAATTATCGATTTGAGCACATTAATGCATGCTTGGCAAACAGAACAAACAATACAACAGTGCTATGGCAAGACTCTCAAAACATCAGCTTTGATTACACTGGGGCAGGAATGCCAGCAACCAATGAGCACAAATTCAAGGATGCTCTGATCTGTGCATTACAGCCAAGGACCCAAGAACTGTTTTTAAGGTGGGGAGGTGGGCTCAGACTGGCAGGGAGGTCATTATGAATTGTGCATACTTGTATATTTTTATTAAACAGTGAAAATACCATGAATAAAAGTAGTAGCACCAACTAAAACAGTTACTAATGTGACCGCCACGAAGACTATGACAAAATAATAAAAGAAACATCATAAAATTGTTTAAAACACAAAATTAATATATCAAGGAAAAGTAAAATACAAAACACCCTACAACTACACAGCAGTCTTGGTGATTCTGACTCCTGATGCCTTATCATTTCAAGGGGCTCAGCCCCCGAACTTACTTGTGACCCCCAACACTCCCCATTCTGAGGTCCATGCATACAGCTGCCTAATCGTATAAGCCAAGAAGAGAAAAGCCCTTGCCTGTAAATTGTGCGGCTCCTCCTGCCACATCCACTTTGTGCTGCAAGCAATTCCTACAGCAATTCAGACTGGAGTCGTGGGCAGGGAGGGAATTCTTCAGAACTAATCGGTGAAATCCCATTCCTACCTCCAATTAGTGATTGAAAATAAGAACAATTTAAAAGTATTTAAATTTTAAATGCTCTACTGTTTAAAATACTCTGACCCAAACCTGTAGAAAAAGCTATGTATTTTCAATGTTAAAAAGAGAAGACTGGGTAAAATTAGTTTGTGAAATGAAAAGATCAATAATCAGGAAATATTCTGCATTGCTTGATATCCTTTATGCCTCTGCTTAGAAAGTACAACTTCAACTATCATCTCCTTTCCTATTATCCTTTTCATTCCTTCTGACAAACTCATCTATCACTGCTGTATTTAGCTACCCTTTTTCAGAGGCCATTATTAGCTAGAGGGAACAGAAATCATAAAATAACTTACAATTATTTAAAAACAGAATGCATGGCCTTCTCATTTCTTTTTTCCTATCTGAAGACAGTAGCTTTATCACAAGAAAGGGAAATACCAGTGGTACACATGTAGCCTTAGGAATGTTACCAAGGTTGTTACCGTGTATCACAGTACTGACACAGTGGTTGCTTATAGCGGCAGTGGAGCTGCATATCAAAATTTCTTACCTTCACTACAGGATGGCCACCAGTGGATGCTTTTACTGCCCCCCTACTGCCTTCTGTTTCATAATGTGCTCTATGGTGCGTTTTTGGTTGTACTTCGATTTTCAATTCACATTGTCCATATTGAGCAGGCAAAGGCCAGTCCAGGGGAGGCAACGAAGATGTGCTGAAAAGAAAAAGTATACAGATTTCAGTATCTACTCATTTCATAACCTAATATGCAGAATTTGCAGAATTTTGTGGGTGGCAAGAAATACAAATATACTAACACAAACATAAAACATACAATGACATAAAGCCATGCAAACACCTCTCTTTTGGATATTTTGATTGCCTAGGTTCATCTTCCAGAACTTAGTACTATGCTCCTAGAAGAATACAACCACCATAGAGCCCTTCCAGAAAGAAATTCTCCTGAAAACACTAAAATGCTTAATGGTGAAAGAAATATACTGGGTGTAGCCATGTTGGGCATGCACCAAGACACACCAAAATCTAAAATCCACAAGCAGTAATACCGTTATTGAGCCAACTCCAAAGCATAAAATACATTATCTAAGTTTTTCTAGCTTCTTCATCAACAAAGATGTCATGATTTTTAACATTTTTGCCTCATGAAAACAAACAGTGAAGCTTCAAATGCTTTCATAACGTTTTTTATGCTGAGGAGTTGGCCCAATGAATGTATTTCTGCTTGCAGATTTTGGATTTTGTTGTATAATGGTGAAAGAGGATCAGACTACATCAATCATCCATTTTTTGTAGGGCGATGGTAACTATTACGATTCAGTTGCTACCTCCACAAAAGAGACTGAAGAGTGACAATATTGCATTTTCATCAGTGTGTGCAGACACGGGCACCAGCAACCACCCTCTGCCTTGAAAAACTTGCAAAATCGATTCTTTCCAAAATGCCATGTGCCTTTCACCCAGAGGAAGCGCTTCCTCTAAATATGAATCACTTTGCCCAATTAGAGCAGAATGAGCTCACTTCTTAGGTAGATCATAACAACAGAGACAAGTTCTCTTTCCATTGCAAAACACATCTATGGAATACCTTACCCAAGCACTACCCTTCTAGTTGAGTCAGACTACAACACTCAGTTGGCTGACACATTGGCTGTAGATGATGGAAACTGTAGTCCAACACATTTGGAGGGAACAAAGTTGAGGAAGGCTGCTCCAGAGGAACACAGTACGGACTGCAGTACCGTCATTGTGCTTTAGCTGTATTTTAATAGATCATTTATGTTAGCAGACTCATAGAGGTTTTTATTATGGGTTAGGTAAAAATGTTACCAATAAAAAAGCTTAGCTGACAAGGATTTAGATTGTTTCCATAACAAGACAAAAGTCTAGCAATATCAGACTAACATAACAAATTTTTTTAAAAAAAAAATGTACTGTTAATGGTTTAAATATAATCCAACAGCCACGCACAGCAAAGTCTGTACCCAGAATCATAATTTTATCATCTAATCGTAGCAATATATCAATCAAAAACTGGTTATTCAAGGAAGTATCAGGCTACAAAAGTAACAGATATCCTGGATCTGTTCACCTGTAGCAAACAGCTGTATTATTCCAAAATATTCATTATTATTACACTGTAGGAGTTTGTATTTATGAAATCATGGAAAGGCTGCTGCTTGTACTACAATGAATATCTAAGTCCTCCTCCAGAGTTTAAGCAGATACTTGCGATCGATAATCTACTGAACCTGGAAGAGACTGGCTTTCTCCCACACAACGTCAGGATAGCGCTCTTTTGTGGATATCTGGATTACTGGAATTCACTTTTCAGAATTAAGTGCTGTCCTCCTAACTTAACACAATCACTGCAGAGCTTGTCCAGATTAAGCAGAGCCACCTTTTCCAGGTTTTTCAGAATTGCTACGTGACTTTCTACCCACTCTATGCTGCCAGTTTCTCCTTTCCATTTTTAAGATTAAAGGCTAAGGAGGTATGTATGCACTTCTGAGAAAGTTAAGACAAATTTGCACATATAAATGTGGATTTATAATAAATGTTGATAAAATTTCTGATAGCTCTTACTAGAAAAGACAGAACATCGCCTGTTGATTACTGCTTTATTGAGAAGGTAGTCATCTCACTAGTGGTGTTAGCACCAGAGAAATAGCAACAGTATCAAGAATTAATTGCATACTTAATTCATTACTCTATGTCTTTTTATAAAATTAGAAGAAATAGAATAGGACACTGAAAGTTGCTACAACTTAAGGAAGTACCAACATTAACCAATATTAGGGGAAGGCTTTTAATCAAGTAGAGATGAGAGAGCAACAGGGAAAAGCGAATTTACAAACATTGTAGTTCCATGTCTTATTACTATACTTATTACTATGCTATATACTTTTCTAAAAAACAAGAATGTAATCAGGAAAGATGTAGGTTCCAAATATATTAACATTCTCCACAAACTTTTGTTATTTATTTGTATTTATCACCTCCCACATTAAGAGTAAGTTGTCGTGATGTACAAACAGGAAAACAGATACATTACACTGATTCATTTAAAAAGTGCACCATTATTACAAAAAATCAAGGATAAATTATTTTGGGACCAAAGGCAACTCAGACACAGCATACAAATGCAAAGCTGTGCAACTTCACCATGACAGGCTTAACTTATTAGTAATGAAACAAGCTGCTTGGCTGGCCACAGAACAATTGCTAGTGAGGACAGCTGCAGCAGAACTGTCTGAAGGAATACAAGGGAAAAACACAGAACTGCTAAACTACTGCAGCAAGCATGCACTGCTCTAGCCAAATGATCAACCACAAAACTCCTTCCAGTTGAGGGCTCTAATCTTGAGCAATGGGGCTTCCTGCTCCAAGAAGCACTATTGCCAAACATGAAAGAGCTTTATCATGCCTATTAAACCTGAGCTCATGTCTCAAATTGCCTGTCAAGACAGGAGACCAGCTGCTCCAAATAGTATCAGCTGCCCAAAACCTACTCACAAACAAGTATAATTTTCAAATGTTGCCTTAGTAAAGTGGTTCTTAACATTGGGCAGTGGGGGAGGTTTATCCTCTTTGAGAATCTGATAAAAGCTATGGATTCCCCTTCCTCCTCAAACACCAACAAAATTGGCAAGGCGACAGAAAGGAAATCAAAGAAAAGAAATAGATTTTATTCTATTTGGTTCACAAACCCTCAAAGCCCATCTATGGGCCTCTTTGCATCCAGGGATCATAGTTGAAGACTCTCTGTGTTAGTCTAGCACATATCTTGAAGGCTCCACGCTAAGTAATTCTAAATAAGCAAATCATTTCCATATCACCATTCATCTATATCAGGCATTTATTCAGGGTTTTAATCTAGTTAAGTCTGAATGCCATAACAACCAATAAGTATTAATAGAGAGATACTTATTGGTTGTTATGGCATTCCGACTTAACTAGAGCAAAACCCTACAAATAGCCTTGTCCGATATGGGGCCCTCCAAATGTTTTGAACTCGTCAACCCCAGCCTTGGTCAAAGCTGACCAAGTTATCTGTAGAGCACCTATACTTCCGTCAGTTTCGCAGGCACCTAGGGAAACATAAGATAACAGTGGTTTCAGGATCAGATACCAATGCTTAATGGCACCCACCATTTATTTAAACTTTGAGCCTAATAATGTTTGCCACTGAAGAAAATCAGAATATAGGCAAACACACACTGTATTCAAGTGTTTTAGCTCCTAAGATTTATCTGTATTTTAAAAGATATATTAAATAGTATGCAAACTTTGAAACTGTTTATTCTTCTAACACATAATGACTTCAAAAGAACTTGCTTAACTTATGTAGATACTTATCTGCAGGTCAACAAATATATTCCTTCAAAATAGCCTGACTAATTTATATCCCTTATTATTGAACACAGCACCATCAAAGTACTCCAGATATGAAATTGCTGTTCACCTTTGTTTCTGAACAGGAATACTAACAGCTTTGAATATTAACCCCACAAAGATTAAAGTATCTTGGAACTGCTAATTCAAAATTAGGGTTCATTTTGGAAAAAGCTTTCTAATTTCAGGCATCTGGCTCACAACCAATACCTAGCTCACTGTACTGATAAAAAGCGAAAAGTTGGTAAGCATTGCTTAAAGAACTCTCCATCATGAAGATCAAGAGGAGGAACATTTAGTTTGACATATCCAAAGCAAACTTTGTCTATTTCAGGAAGATGGCTGTATGAAAGGAGAGCTCTGACAATTTTACTGGAAGGTAGAAACCAGACCTCTCAGCTAAAGCAGCAAAATTGCAAACACTGAAGCCTATGTTAACAGAGTCTTGAACAGAACTGTACAGCCTTCAACACATAAGACTAACCGTAGCAGTATGTCAAACATACATTCAGATTTACTAGACTCTACCATCTCTTCCCCAGTCCAGTGTTTAAGAAAAATACTTGAATCTATTATAAAAACATAACAAGAAAGCACAAAAAATGCGCAGTCTGCAACATATGCATAAAACTGCATTGGACATTTGATTTTCAAATTTGCTGGAGCCCATTCCAATGCAAGGAACTAGCACCACCCCTAATTTTTAACGTCCCAAACATGCTGAACCCTAGAATTTTGAGGACTGTCTTCTCCTGTGTGACCTTGCTCTCATATTATGGACATTCTTAAAACCCTTTCCTCAAATCTCCCTCACCACCCAAATGAACCTATTAGGGATCCACAACAGGGTCTTTTTCGCTGCAGCACTCCAGCTTGGAATTCTCTCATACTCAGGGAGATCTGCCTGGCACAGAATTCACTTATTTTAACTACATGTTTAGATTTTCAGACCTTTCAGATCTTGTTTGTATTTTCCTGGAATTATTATTTGCTTCACTTATGATTTAACTGGTGTATTGTAACTTTGCATATATCATCTGGGGATTTTTTTTGAGACTGAAAATAATGCTAAATATTAAAGAATAAATTATAGCATTGATGCCAATTACACAAGCACCTTCTATTGGGGAATGTGGGGCCCCAAAAATGTTGCTGGACTTCAACTCCCTTCTATCCCATCAAGAACAGCTAACAGCGATGAATAACTGGAATACAAGTTTAACATCTAGAGCCACACATTTCCCTTCCCTAGTTTTGAGATTCAGCTTTCTTTTTCTCAGTTTGAACAGGCAATACTGCAAATGCAGTTGTGGCAGCACAAATAGCAAGTGTACCCAGCTGTCTAGCATTGTAACAATTCATTATACGAATGTGCTTATTTAAAACTGACACAACTCCCCGGTCCTTCTGCCAAAATTAACAATCTCAGCAGGGTTCCCAGATTAGTTCTAGCACGTAAAACAACGACTGGCACATTACAGCTTCTGTACCAAAATATATGGAATGCAAACCCGGGATTATCAATTGACTTATAAAATGTGAGAGAAAAGGCAGTTCTGAAGCCAACTTAAGACACTTGCCCAATCACTTGAAGAAGATAAAAAGCACTTCAGGAACAGACTGATTTGGTCATAAGATCCTGAACACAAGATAAAAAAGCAGAAGTCTGGTGTTAAATAAGAAATTGTTGTCTGCTGCTGCAAAACATCTGTACAATTTCTATTAAAGACACAGAGTGCAGTATAACATCAACAGCGTCTGTACGCTTGTTTATAGCTTGAATGGATACAGCTTGTACAACCATATAACCATCACAGATTGATTCTAATGTCTCTGACCAGAAACAGCAGTAGCAGCAGCATGATAAAAGGAAGCCAGGCAAACAATGGCAGGAAAATCAACAGTGATGGGGAAGAAAAGGGGAAACCAGTATGTGAGCAGTCAACAGGAATTAGGACGGAGATTGATAGGCCAGATATGCCTACTGAGAAAAAAGGCCTTTATGTATACTTCTCCTCCTTCATAAGCAAACAATTATTCTGTTTTCCTTTTTAAAAAAAAGCCTTTCAGTGTGTGCTGTTGTTGCTGCTGTGTGCCTCCAAGTCATTTCCAACTTATGGCGACCCTCAGCTGAACCTATCATGGGATTATTATGTGAGCTACAGCCTTGCAAGGAACCAAATCCTGGCCTCCAGAGCTGTAGTCCAATGTTCAGACCTCTACACCATGTTGGTTCTCAGTGTGTTTCGTACACCTGTATAATTTGACAGCCCCACTGGCTCTTTTTCTATTTCTGGCACATTTAACAAAGTTAGCTTCTGATTACTTTTGTGTCCCATGAAGCCCCACAGCAGTTCCCCAAACCCATCCAAAACACTTTTAATTTCTTCCTCCATAATCTTCAGCTGATTCTCCATCTGAAAAGCTCGGCGGTCTCCTCCCCCATTGCACAAAGTCTTTTTAAAGCCATATTTGGGTGGGAAATGGTGACAGAAAGTAATATCGCATCATGTACACAAGTGCATTCCAGGGGGACAGGGGGAGCACAGCAATGAATACTACCCGTTGCCTCTTCCATGGTCGGATCTTGTTTTCTTTTATAGCTTTTTTGATTCTATTTGTGAATCATGTTAGCATTCCAAATACTCTGCTCTTTTTTTAGCCCAACTATCCATAGAACCGCTTCATTTTTGAATTCTCAACTGGCTTCTCCCACTATTTGCTATGAATTATATAATGATTAACATGCTACATATTTTAAATTAGCTTTGATACTTACTACATTATCACACCAAATAGGCGACGTTCAGTTTTAAAAAGGGTCACTTTTTAAGAAGCTTTGATGTACTAATTTTGGATGGAGGTGACTAACCCAATAAATCCTAATGTGAGCTAGCAAACACATTTAATCTGATTTACGTTCAAACTGCTGCTTATCCTATTTCATACCCAGACTTACGTCGGACAAGAGCAATGTAATGGGTTTAGAAAATTTCCTTCAATACAACTAATGGGAACTAAACACTTTCACACATTAAAAAAGGTATGCCACTTTTGAAAGCCATACCTCTCTAGACCAAAATGAAATTAATTATTCAAATTCAATCAAATTAATATTTGGGATAGTGATGCAACAACAGTCTTTTTCAAATTACAATTACTTTAGTAACTGAATGTACTTCAGTACAATTATATACAGGAATATTTGCCTAACTGCTCTACTTGACAGATTCTTGATCACACCTTTCAAATATCGATAAAGAGGAATATCTGGACAACTTTCCTACAGAAATCTGTTAGCTTTTAAGATCACCAATAGCTATGGAAACAATAAAAAATTATATACCCCCTTAAAATCCTGTTTCAAAAGAAACGTGCAGAGATTTGCAAGAACAGACTACAGTTCCTATACATCAGCTGACATTGTTTTGCACGTTTAATTGGACTCTAACTTATAGGTTTATAGGATTTTCTCGGCAAGATTTATTCAGATGATGCTTGCCCCTCAACTGCCTCTGAGGTTTAGAGATTGTGACGTGCCCAAAGTCACCCAGTGGGTTTCCATGGCTGCACGAGGATTTATACTGTTGCCTCTCAGAGTCCTAGTCCAAAACTTAGGCCATTCACAAGCTCTCTGCACATCTACTTTGAACTTAAAAATTCAGATTTAACCTCCTCTTCTTCTTCCTCGGAATAATTTTACCACTGTTAAACTCCATATTCACACAAATTAGCATCTGTATGTGCAAGACAGTCCAAAAAGTAACACCTTGACACTTCTCATGTTATATAACATGATATTCAGGTGAATCCTGAGGCTTTCAGATAGGAATGAGAGACCGAAACTCACCACAGATATTCATACTTGGATGGCCAGCAGGAGCAATCCACAAACTGTTGGATTATTTCCCCTGGGCCAGCCAACAAAACAGGAATCCAAAGTCCTTTTCTGTTATGACTGTTGACTCCTCTCTCTTTACATCAATTTCATTCCAAAGCCTGTCTCATTCTTATATTATATGTGTGACTCTGTCTCCATTGCTTCATTTATTTATCTGTGTATGTATGTGCATACGTATGTATTTTATTTTTATGGAGCCATCTTTTGAGAGAGAATGGATTGCTCTTCCAGGCCATCCAAGAATGAACATTCATGGTAAGTATCAACCCCTCATTCTCTGGATGGCAGGAGGAGAAATCCAAAAATTGGTGGGATGTACCCAAGTTCCCCGCTCCCCACCATTTATTGGGTGAATGTAGCTGCCCAGAATTTACATTTACACCCAAAAGCTGTCTGCACTGACTTAAATTTATCTATTTCATAATGTCTTATACACTGAATGGCTCCTTCCATTCTGCCACACTGCAGATGTCCTCTAGTGATGCTGAATTACATATGTGGTACTGGTTGACATGGACCATGTAGAATGTGGCCATACATTTTGTGGTCTTGGTACTTTTCCTAAATCTTAAGAAAGAAATATGCACACGTTTTAACCACTGTGCGATCAACACAGATGCTTTAGACTATGGAATGACTTGCCAGAAGAGATTCAACAGCTGAATATGCTGTCTGAATTTAAAACAGCATTAAAGACTAGTCTCTTCCAGCAGGCCTATCCTGATGATTTTAAATTGTGAATTTTAACTATGAATTTTAAATATATACTGTTTGGTTTAATGAGGCATTTTTACTATTTTTCCTTTTAAATCGGTATCATGCATTTTAATGGTTGTTCTTTAATGGATGTCCTGTTTTTAACTGATATATGTTATGCATTAATCTGTTGTTAATCCGTTGTTGTCGATACATGTTATACGTTAATCTGTTGTTAATCTGTTGTAAACATTATTATCTATTTCCTAATGCTTTGAGGTTGGAGACAAATAACACCCATTTGCCTGCTATGCCTAGTTCTGTTAATATATTTCTTCATAGCCCACCTTTTATCTAGTGTGACACTTTTTCCTTAATGGATGTGATGGATTTGGGCAGAAATTTAGTAAATGGATGGACTGATAAAGCCCTTTGTTTAATCAACACTTTGGAAGAAAAGTTAGGCCAGGTGTCAAGATAGATTTGTCCTTATCCCAACTTCACAAACTCGGATGTACTGACAACATTGCTAACTCCAACACTCTCCTATCTGACATTATTACGGCCACTAGAAAAACTACCTTAAAAGTAAACAACCTAAAAGAAGCCTCATGTATTGACCCAAATAAAGGGTTTCTTAACCTGCTTAATACTTGATTTAGGTTCCAAATAGGAAACCTATGTAATGTTGGTGGGACTTTTACAGTTGCTCCCCTAATGAACCACTTAATGTGACAAAAGAGCCCAGCCTTCCACTTCAAATACTGTAGCTAACACTGCCACCTGTCTTTTCAGGGTAACTTTGAGTATCCCCTGCACGTTGGATACACAGGGATATGGAAATATCTCTCATGTCTATTCAGACCAACCAGTGGTTGTCCTTGATGGTTTAGAGCATCTCCATTTTGAATCTCTGATACTGTTAAAAAAAAAACATTAAGGTATTTGATATCCAAACCCAGCCTAAAAGTACTATTACTCTTGGGAACTGGAAAGGGAACTGTAAAGTGGAATATAACCCTTTGAATAAGCTACCTTCTCTTTGGCTCCAATCTGCAAGAGGTACTCTATTTCCTTGCGCATTTTTTTCTTGATTTTTTGGTACCAGTGATGGAAGGTATCTGTTTTTGGATCTTTAGGCACACACAACGTTGTATCCTTGAGAGATCGCTTGACTGACTTAGCGGTCTGTTGTTATCTTTTTTTTTTTCTGGCCAGAACCCACCAAAATGCAAAACCCTCCCTCCCTCTGGGATGTCTTTGTTGAGAATACTGCTGGCAGTCTCCCCTATTGGTTTGGCTTGCCCATCTTCTATCCTGTGGAAAGGTTTGTCTTCTCTGATGATAATCTGTTCTATTCCTCTGTGGCCTTCTATATCTGACATCACTTCGTCTTCCAAATCCTCTACCTCCTCAAATGATAATAATATGCATTTCAAAACCGTTCCTTTACTGTTTTTCCTTTCTGTATGGAAGGCAAAACTTGTTTTTATCCTTATTGTCTACCAACACCTTCTCTCCAAACAGAAGTTGCCCTTTGAAGGCAGGTACGCTTAATTCCTTCTTGATTTTCTGGTCAGCCTGCCAGTGCTGAAGCCAGAGTGATCTTCTAGCTGCAGTCATTGGAGTTATATCCCTAGCTATAAATGTTGCTGAGTCACACCCTGCATCTGGTTGTGGATTGTAGGTCCTTCTGTATTGTTTCCACTTACTTATGTAAGGTTTGCATACTGATGTCTTGGGCTTCTAAAATTTCTTGTGTCCATAATAATGTTGCTCTAGCAAACACATAAGTAACAACTGAGTAACAAATTGCTAATGTTGAGGCCTCATGCAACCTTTGTAGTGTTGCCTCAATTCTGTCATCCATATCTTTATGCGCTGTGTCCCCCTCCTTTGGGACTACTGCATGAGAAATTAAGGCTGATATTGGAGCATTCACTAATAGAACTTTAAGATAATCCATGCCCTTTTTACACGCATATAGTTTTTGGCAATACTCTAGAACTCTTTGTGTTTAATGAGTTTCCTATTCTAAATCTATTAACTGTCTGAACATATCTGACAGTGGAATTTTAACACTTCTTGGTGCTGGTTTCATAACTGTTGTTGATGTATTGCCATTATATCCTTTCCCCTAATTATTTTACTCATCCTCCTGTCTCAAACTAATGTTTTCAGCACTCTTTTAAAAATGTTTAGAATTGGCTACATCAAATAATCTACTTGAAATTATTTTTCATCGTACTTTCTATATTGTTCTCCTTTTCAATGAAATACTCCCTTCCTATTCCTCCTTTAGACTTTAATTGAATCTTCTCATCTGAATCTGATACTGTATTAATATTTTCTAAATGCTTAAACTGTCTAATAAACTTCCTCCCTCTGGCTTCTGTTTTATTTTTTTATTTACCTATTTTATTCTCTTTTCTTTCTTTCATTTGTTTATTTTTAGCCATCTCACATGGTGAATTTTGTTCCACTCCTTTGTCATTTGAATTAACTGGATTGATTGCTGTAAGTTAATTGCATTCAATTCCTGTCTGTGCATCAAATTCATTAGACTCATTTGATTAAACCAATTCAGCGTTGTAACTATTATAATTCACTAAACCTCCTTCTACTACTAAGGGTAGAGCTAATTGCGACTTAAAAATATTATTAATTTCTCTACTCACTGGCTCCCAAACTAACTCTTGAAAGTCTGAATTGTTTTTATTCACTAAACTAGAGGTGCGTGATCAAATCTGTGTTAATTCATTTACTACAGCTTGATTCTCTGTCAGTATGCTTTTTAAATATGTGAAGAATGAAAATTGAGTTTCTTTCCTCTTTCACTGTTCTTCTGCTTCTCTCTGGTCCTCTTTTACTTCTTTGTTTACATTGGTCTTTTCAATCAAGCTTCATGCCTGCATCTTGGCTCCCTTCTGTTGTTCTTGCTGCCTAGAGATGCTGTGCAGTTCAGTTCTGCCCTCTACTGTGGCACCTTGATTCCCAACGTGGCAGCTCAAAGCAAGCAGTGGAGATTTCTTTGCCCTCTGAACCCTCCGAGTTGCCACCACTTGATGAGGCAAATATTCTTTTTAATGTATTTTCATTACTAACCTCAGAGGCCTGTTGGCCTATGGATATCTGGAGATTTTTATTCATTTTCTCTGGCCATGATCTTCTGAGAAGCAATCAGCAACGCTGTTTCTTTCACTGCATCTTCCATGCCTTGCTTTCTTTTCAAATGGCAAAGATGTGTCAATATTAACTGATTCTTCATCCAATGCCTTTCTTCTCTTTTGTGTACTGTCCATTATTAAATTATTTATTCCGTAGATGTGTGTGTGTGTGTGTGTGCGTGTGTGTGTGTGTGTGTGAAGGGAAAAAACATGTCTTGCTGGCTAGGGAGGAAACTAAAAAACTGATGTGAAGGAAGAGGAGTCAACATAACAGACAAGTTTGGACTTTGGACTACTGCTCATCTGCTGGCACATGGTTTGTGGATTGTTCCTCCCTGCCATACACAGGATGTGCAGATCACTTTCAGTTTCTCTCACATTTTTATCTCAGTTCTTCCCACTCCATTTATGACAAAATGTATTAATTTTGTAAGTTTTTAACAATAATAAGCTGAGTGAAATTCTCAAATATCTGCACTAGCCAAATCCAATAAACACAGCTACCCCCAGAATGGACAGGACCAAGCTGTGCTTCCCTGCCAAGTAGCTGTTGAAAATATTTTGCTATTTGCAAACAGAGGAGCCAACTCAAATTCAACTCCACATCAAGGTTTCATAAGCACGGACTTGAAGCCAGACATAAGAGCTAAGCACTCAAAGACTTCTGCCTAGAGGAACCAATTTATCAGTTCTAATTTTCCTTCATGCACTTTTAAAAAGGCTGATGCTGTTTCCACCATGTTCATCAAGGAATTTGTACATTTTGTAAACTTCTTATTAAAATACAAGCTGAATAAAATTCTCACTCCTCTCTACAGTCAGACAGAGTGTCCTGGTTTGAACATAAAACTAGAATATGCTTTATTTAGCATTACAAGCATGAGTCTCAAACTCATACAGACCACTCTACCCCCAATAACCTTATCCAAAAAAAGCTACAAGAAGCAACTCTATTTTCAAATGGCCAGTTCAGTCTGTTGAATCTGATGTCCAAGAAGTGATTAACACCTTAGCTATGGCACAAACAGTATCTGAGCCAATTTACTAAACTACAGTTTCAAGCTGGCTTGTTTTTTCAAACCAAAGTAAGATTCCCCACTCTCTGACCACTTCTGACTTGATGCTAACCTATGATTTGTTACAATGGGGAATCTTTTCCGTTCCACAGAATAAACTGCTGAAGGAAACTGAGATGTTGCTGAGCTTGAGGCTCACCCATGAAAAACACTGTCCACTTATGTACCACATTATATTTGAAGACATTAATATTAAATCCAAAATTGTGTTTAGACAAAACAGTCTCCAAACAATGGAACTGAAAAATTATATGCCTTAAATCTACTTGCTAGTCTTAGCTAGAGTACACTCACTGAATCAGTGAGAACTTGTTAAGCCAACAAACTTTCCCTCCATTCAAAGAGTCAGAACGGATTCAATGGTACCAACAAATGAATTTAGGTCATAAATTACTCACAGATAATCTGCAGAATAGTAATAACAGAGGGTGAATCAGTGCTCAAATCTGAACTACAAATATCACTGGCTTTAGCTAGCATGGCTAAATGTCACATATAGCTTGAAACTAAAATTCAACATCTGGAGGGTGAAAATTTCCCACCATCGATAGATAATGGTTTAAAGTTTAGCAGGCCTTAAATAACTTGTTGTCAAGAAATCTTAGCAATAAAAGGGCTTAAACAGAACAAATATATTTTATTATAGTGTTTATAGTATCTATATCAAGACAAAGGAAAAATTACTTCATTTCCCAAAAGAAAGAAATCTATTCCATTATTGTGAAATTACTTACCGAAAAATAGGAGTATGGCCAGGTTTTGGTTTGTTCCAGGTAAAGTGTGAAGGAACAGAAAGGAATTGGTCACCGGACAAGTCTTTTTTTAATGTAAGCTGGGATCCAGAGCTATCATCTATGGCAGTTTCAAGGGATGGTGATAAACTGCTCTGTTCTTCAGAACAAAGCTCTATTTTCCCTGATATAATGGCAGTCTGATCCTCAGAGGTCTTTCTTGTTTTAAGAGGGATGTCAGTCTCTGCACAACACTGAAAAGGAGAGAGGCCAGGAGTCAAACTATGGAGAGAAGAATTTAGCCATGTGTCTTCTGTTATACTTCCCCTAGGAGAGTGTCCTGGTGATGGAGTTGGAGAATGGTGAGGAGAAAGGGAACTAATGTAACAGATCTCAGCACTAGAATGTCGCCGTTTCCCACATGGTGAGGTAGGCCTTGATGACGGTCTTGAGGTTGGCCTAGGGCTAAGCCAATTTTCATCTGTGATACTAGTCCTAGGAGAATGACACGGAGATTGTCTAGGTGATAAGACTTGCCCATATCCGTAAGATGGTTGCCAAGGTTCATCCACTGGACAGCCCCTTGGAGAACCTCCAGGAGATGCCAAAGGTGAACCAAGAGTAAATCGTGCAGCAGCTTCATTCAGTTCTGAATCCACATCATCATAAATATGAGAGATTGACTCACAGGAGGAGGCATCTGAGAACCAGCTCCGAGAAGAAATGCTGCTAGCCGGACTTGGGCTAAGGGATGATTCCCGGTAAGATGGCTCAAGAGGAAGATACAAGTGGTCCCTTGAAGGTCTTTCCATATATTCATTTTGAGGGCCATCTGCATGCAATTCATTTTCACTGGCTTCTATTCCTTGATGACAGTTAGGAGAGATAGATGTAATTTGAATACTAGGGCACTCAAAAGGCTTAGGACCACTTAGCGGACTGTATTTGGATTCTGAGACTTCACAGGTTCCTTCATAGGTTTTATGACCTTGCAGTCTAGCAGGAGAAGACAAAGGAGAAGGGTGTGACTGAAATCCATGACAGGGGATACAGATAGGATGGTTTACAGATGATGAATGGTCTACGTTGAAGATGCACACAGATGAACAATTGTCAGGTTCAAAATCTGAAAAAGGAAAACCAAGATAGATTTTAAAATGAAGTTATTATTAAATCAAGAAAATCTATTTAAATACTTCCCCTTACAGAATTGTTATTATGTTGGAATTTCTAGCATAACCATTACAACGTAACACGTTTATTTACTTGCAATTTTTACAAGATTTGTAATTCACCTTTCTAGAAAGTGTATGAGTATCATCAAAACACTTCAAAACATCCAAATGTTGATGATATAGAGGCAGCAAAAAGTAGACAGCAGATGAAAATCTGCCAATAAAACTCAAGAAGCAAAACTCTTAGAATTACTACAGAGCCATCCATAATGTTAATACTGCCTACAGAGCACATACAATTTTAAAATGTCAACCAGATGTCAAAACCAAATTTGTTAGCTTACACAAAATTCTAACATTACCAAAACATAATGAACTATTCACAAAGGCAGGCTACACTTTGTAACAACCTATGCATTCCAGAACCCATAGATGAGAGATCAAACAATCAAGCTCAAGCTAGCCTAACTGTACTTCAAATTTTCCTTCCAAACATTCCTGGCATAGCACAGATCACACAATTGATCAAAGTTTGCAACAGACCCCACTCATTTACTGCACCTCATGTCAAAACCAGGTGGCAACTTTCAAGCAGATCACCAATGGGAAAGAAAACCTTCACGTTTAAAACTTACAGCAAAAACATTTTGATTTCATTAATTTAACTAACTAGCATTAATTTAAACCAGCCATGAAAACCCATCAGGTGCCACTGAGCAAGTCACATTCTCTCAACTTCAAAAGAAGGCAAAGGCAAACCACCTCTGAACAAATCTTGCCATGAAAACTCTGTGACAGGATTGTCTTAAGATCACCATAAGTTGGAAACAACTTGAAGGCGCACAACAACAACAACAACAACAACAACAACTGTAGTACCTTCAGTTTCATTCACTTACTCTCTGGACTATATAACAATTCCATTACAAGCTGAGAAAAATCTGACTCAGTACAACTTGCTGAACTTACTATTTCACCAGAGGACTGATTGCACATACTGTGTGGAATAAATCCCTGGTATCTCTGTCCAAATGTCCTGTAACTATACAGATCAATGAAGCAAATATTGTTTGCACTGCATTCAAACCAGTGTGCCATTTTCATAGGTTATTGCATCAGCAGAATTTCTCTGCTTGCCATCAATAAGACAACCAGATCTCATTCAATACCACTGGACATACTTCTGCACCTATTTGTTCACAGATCTATTGTGTGTATGTAGCTTAGTTTTAAGGCCAAGATTTTCAACAAACAATGCCAGTCACATATTTCACATATGCAAAATGCTTCTTCGACCTGCCCATTCACAATCAACATTCCAGAGTTTGCAAAGGTATCCTTACCAGCATAAAATACTGCAAAATACAGGCCTATGATGTTCCTACATGTAAACACTGAACACAGCATTAGTATCTTTTAAATAAGTCGTGTTTTCTCACTGAAAAGATAGTCAGCATAGATAGAGCAAATCCAAACATTAAGAACACTTGTTATGTTGTAGAATTCCTAAACAGAATGTTATTCCCAAGTACACAGACCACAGAATGTTCTCTCTAAGTACAGAATACTTACTTGAGACATCTCTGATGAAAATGTATGTGTGGTTTCCCTCCCCAAATACTGTATTACCCATATAATATATATAACCCAAGAGCCGCCCGTAATTTCCATTTCACACAGGAACAAAGGCTTGGAGGCAATGCTTTACCTATATACTGTCCTACTATCTACTCAGGTATATCTATTACAGGATAGAATAAAAACAACCACATCGATGGTTCATTCATGTGCTCATCTCCCAATAATATGTTATCATTTGCCAACAATGCACTATTCACAGAGACAGCGAAGTGTGGTTGATTCCATACCCAAGAACTTTTTCAGCCATCCCCAATCATTCTCCACCCCCCACTCCAAAAATGTTCATCCTGAAAAGAAAAGTCAGGCAGAAAAGAGACCAATTCCCCCAACTCTGGGGAAAAAATCCTCTCCTCTAATTACAGACAAGATGTGAAAAGCTTGTTATGTACAAATACATGCACAAGTCTCATTCTAATTAAATTATGACAAGCTCTAACAAAATGCCTGACAGTTTCATAGCCATGTTTTGTTTTCTACACATAATTATGCTACAAAATATTTCAAATGGTAACACAAGGCAAGTAGCTGAAATCTTTGGAACTTGCTCACAACTTCAGCCATACATCTCACTCTATAACCAAGCCCACTGGCCTATAAAAAATAGCTCTTAAAAGAAGACTTCTTTTAAAAATCTTCCATTCATACATTTACTCATTTTTTCCAGCTCTGAACTCTTCTAAATGTCCTGGTTATCTTGAATAAACTTGTTCAGCATAGCAAAATATGGCCATGTGTGTTGTCAGATAAGCATCGTATAGTATAAGTTCCCTTTGGAATGTGCCCCTTCTAACATGTCAGGTTTTTTTGTTTATTTTTTGTGTGATCAATCCAGATTATTTCTCTTAGCAACAGCTTTAGTATGAAGGACAGCAACAGCCTGCCATCTCCACCCTGGCTGTTCCCCGGCTTGATTAGAGCAGCCATCTTTTCAGTTGTTTCACACTTTGAATACTGCATCCATCTCCTTTGGCATTTAATTAGAAACAAGAAGGCTTCCTTCAAAAGACTGAAATCTTTCCCTAATGAGAAAAAAAGGAGCATAAACTACTGCCAAAAAGAAAAAAAGAAAAAGCAAGCAGACAATACAGAATGCAGAAAATACCTGAGAAGCGTACTGCTGGAAACACTAACAAAAACAATGCAAAATTCTTTAACTTTCTTTGTTCTTTGAGATTGTTAGCAATGATGTGGACACTATATTAGAATTTCAGACACTTTTTGAGCAAATGCTTTTTGAGGAAAACCTGAAGAAATTCAGCAGTAAAGCATAAAAGAACAGAATTTCTTATAGATCAGCAAATGGTTGAAAAACAAGAGGCAAAGAGTATAAAAAGATGAATGTGTTTTTGAATGGAGGGATAGAAGAACACAGATTTCCCAACGTTCTGTAACGGAACCATGTTTTTTGCTTGCTCATTAATTATCCGGAGTTAAGGGTGAGCAACAACATTGTTGTAAAGAACCAGTGTCATCCAGTAGCTTGAGTGGTGGACTAGGGCTCCAGGAGACCAGAATTCAAATCCCTGACTCAGCCACAGAAATCCATGGGGTGATATTGGGCATGTCATACTCTGACTTGAGGGTGAAGTTTGCAGGTAACAAAAAATTATTTAGGGGCAGCAAAATGTTCTAGGAGGTGATCTCTGACTTGTAGAAATGGGCAATCAAATGGCAAAGTGTGGCCCTATACAGTCAGTAGAAAGGCAATTCCATATCACTGGCTATGATTGCAAGGGCTGATGGAAGTTGGAGTCCAGCAATATTTGTAAAGTCACACTTTCTCAATCCCAGGTGTAAAGTGATGTACACTGGGACAACTTCCCCCAACTTCAATTCTGTGTTTGTGGACTTTGAACTACCAGTAACTGACCAGAAAAAGGATACTTGGGGTGAGAAATACAGCTTAAAGGACAGCTATGAAAAGGACAAATACCATGTTCAAAATCATTAGGAAAGGGATCAAAATAAAACTGCCAATATCATAAAAGGAATGCCGTGTCCTTAACTTTAAAGTTCTGCATAATTATCTCAATTATCACCATCACCTACCATTCTCTTTCTATCCTCGTACCCCTGTATACTCCACTCCATGACTACCATTTCTCCTATTACTAGCTTCAGCATGAAGGCCTCCAAATAGCTTAAAATGACACCACAATTCTACCACATGTCCCCTCTTTCCTGGAGCTTTCTCTCTAAATACATGCATTGTCCCATTCCTTCCTCATCCATGACCCAGATCTTCCCAAACTATTTGGTTTCAAAAATTTTAAGGACATGTAACTATAACAAGACATGTTAAGAAGTATTGGCCTTCCCTCCCTTATTTATCTCTTCATGTTGTCTTCAAATTCTTTAGCCCAAGGGGTTATCTTTCATTTCTGTTACTCGAACATTAGTACTATACACACTATTTTGAAATCTGTGCCTTTCTTAACTACAGGTGAGGAGTTCTATTCTGACCAATTGGGAGGTAGGTAACTGTGGCTTCCAGATGTGAAGCTGTACCTGCCAGTATCCTAAATGACTGGCTATGCTCCCTAGGGCTGGCTGAAGATGTAGTCCAATAATATGTGTGTCCACAGCTGTCTAGTCCTGCCCCACTCAAACCAGAGAAGAGGATTTCTTTGATCAACTAACAAAGTTCATTATCATGAAAAAGCCCCCATGGTCCAATTTCCAGAGGAAAAAAAGACTTTAAAGGAAACACTTTGTAATTTTTAATTTTGGTGGTTACAGAGTGCTTTCTAATTTCTGTAAAAGAACAGTTATAATTATTTTAGTACTATCTTCTCCATACTTTAGGGTGCGACTTATGCTACAAAAAAGCCAAGTGTAAGTACTGTATTTACAAACATTCTCAAAATAGGGTAACAAGCACAACTCAACAAACCCTACCTTCAAGGAAATCTGCATTCCTTTCATGTAAATTGGACAAGCTCATCTAAAACAAGCAAGATAGTGTGATTTAAAAAAAAATCACAGCAGAGGACTTGGAAAAAGGCATGTTCCTTTTAGTCCCTAAAACCCAGTTTGACACTCACAGCTGGGCCAGATATAGCAGATCAGAACTTCCTCCGCCACTTGCTCTGGTCTTTCTTCTCTCAAATTTTCTAAGGGAGGAAACAGTGTGTCAAGTAACATACCATCCTAAACACACCTGCTCTCATTTGATTTTGTAAACTAAGCAGAGTTGGGCCCCACTGGTATTTAGATGGAAAACTACGAGGAAATCTCAGGGATCTCCACATAGGGATAGGAAAGAAACCTGCTTGAAACCCTGCAGATCCACCACCAGATTTGTCAATTTCTTACTAGAAAAAGCATGGGTCTGACACAACGTAAGGTAGCTTCCCTATTTTCCTATGAATGATGAAGTCCATTTACAATATCTTCCACCACTCTATGGTAATTTAATGCATTTGGGGTTTAAGTTATGAACTACCACTTTTTGTCAAATTCAAATATGCACCATGTATAGCTGTCACAATCTGAAGCAAGAGAAATTCATAAATGCACCAAGTATTATTCAGGATTTCTGTATATAATACATGTATCCTTTTAAAAACTGTTTTAAGACCAAATATTGCAAGTTTATTTCTTCCTCTTTGTCTACACACAAACATGGGCACTACTCTCAAGTCAACATTTTCCATGCCTTCAGAATTCAAGGAAGTTTTATGTTATTACTTGCACAACCTTGTTACTCGTTGCCTCAGTGTTTCAACAGCTGCTTTCTGTATGTCTGGATACACCAACATTTTTGAATAAATGCTTAGGCTTATACAAGAAGTACAGCAGTCACTAATAAGAACTGAGTAGCACTAGGACTGCATCTAGGGTACCACTTCTGGAACTATTTCATGTGAGAAATCAGCATCCCCCCCCCATGTGCCGGGGACTGGTAACGTATTTTTACCCACTGGCTACAACTCTTTCTTTCTGTCCTGGAAATTCTCCAGGCACTGGCAGCTGAGCACTCAGACTAGCATTAGTCCATGGGCTATCACTTTGAATAGCACTGATCTCAGGACTCAGTTCAAGTGGTCATACACAAATCGAGCTAAACAGCTTGCACTCTGGGAAAGCTTGGAGTGCCCCTATGGTATTAAGGCTACCACAGCGCTCAAGCAGCAGTCAAAAGAGCACTGTGCATTTACAGAAATAATCCTCTAAATTCTGCAAAATGTTTTGATACATAAAAGTCTGGACACTTATAGGCCCTTTCCACACGGGGGTAATAAAACGCTTTAGCGCACTGTAGCGCGATTTCTGACGGAGGTCTTCCATACCTTAAAGCGCACTGAGTCGTCTTTAATTTCCAAGTTCCACACGTCAATCCGTTTAGAAACGTCTCCAACTGTGCTTGCACGTGCTTTTAAAAACCGGAAAAAAAGTGTTTCTTTTCCCCCTGATCCGCGCAATCACGTTCTTGCTCACTTGTTTGGAAGCGCAGATACGCGCTGATTCGCCCCTGAGATGAACGGGGGGTGGGCCGTGGGCGTGGACAGCCTATCACAGCCATAGTGGGCGGGGTTATGTTAATAGCGGGGGTGGTCAGGACGGCAACGTGTGGATCTCTGAAACCGCGCTAAGCCGGATCAAACATAAGACGTATGAATAGAGAGCGCGCATTAGCGCGGATACAAAAAAACCCGGTTCAAACCGCCCGGAACCGTCACTACGCGGATTCCTCTTCTCGTGTGGAAAGGGCCTTAGTGTCAATCAGTTGTGCTTTTATTAGCGACTTCACATCAGCAAGGACACACGGCACACAGCCGTGCAAACATAACAGTGCAAACATAACAGCTACCTTGTTTTTGGCCTGTTCTACATGTTACATTGCCAATAATCATATTCTTTAAGAATGTATTTTGAAAGGCCAAACTAACAGCTAAGATTTGGTGGTCTCTGAAAAGACATATTGGGACCAGAGGGACCAGAAGTTTGCATATCAACAGAAGGGTAGATTCTGTAGGTTTACATCACCTATCAGTCTGGTCCTGAGACCATGTGTAAGTACTTTTTCCCTCTTCCTCTGAAAAGAAGATTCTGAAACCTATCGATTATGGTATTAATGTCCAGGAGCCAAAAGAGAACACTGCTCTAAGATACACATAAACATCTCCCTAATTAATCTGTACCTCCACATGAATTTAACGGCATACTACTTTGGAGCGATCTCAATTCTAAAATTTCCCTGTTCACATTCAGTTGTTGAAGAACTTGCAGTTTCTCTCTTTAATGATTTCTTGATTTCCACTATTTTCACAAGTGCTTTTCTAATGCACAATATCTTGCCTACGCACTCAGCACTCAACTACAGGCTGGAGAAAAACTGAAGTCTCAAAGCACAATTAAACTACAAAATTACATATACCTGCCAAGGGTTAACCACAGGAGTCCTCTTTAAAAGGAAAATATTGCTATATGACTGAAAAGGCATAGCAGAAGCTGAAAAAATAAATGCGAGATCTTTAAAAAAGATTACAAAACAGTGCAAGTGTGAAAGAGCAAGTCAATTACACAACTGGTTGCTAGTTAAATTTCAAACAACTACCAACAGATAGCTATGGCTGGGTACAAATCTACATCACAAAATAGGGCAAGTGCAATCCTTCAATCTAGATATTGATAAAGTTGTAATATTTCTGCCAAAGAACAAAGAAATGTCAGCATGAACACTGGATGAGAAACCAATGTGCATGTGTGGAACAAGAAACCAATTATGCAGCAAAATGAAAAAAAAAACACATCACATTTATACCATACATGTATCATATATACCCCTGAAAACCACTCCAAATATGAACTCCAATGATGTAGGTTACTAGAAAACAAGTAATGAAATATTTTTCTTCAACATTTTGTGCAGAACCATAACATTCAGGATGAAGCATTTGCTTAGGATGAAAACATTACTATTAATCATTACCGTTACCTATTAATTATTCAAGCGAGCCTGAACCAAGTAATTCCTCATACCATGTGATCCTGGTTTTGATCACATATAAACATTGTAAGTACTCACACAGCCCTGCAAGTAAGAAAAAAAAAGTAATACCACCTCCATCTTTTTTACTAGCTTCTTGCCCATACCAGCTAACAATTTGTGCTACACCAATATAAACAGCAAAAAGAGTCAACTTGGGATGGCTTCCTTGTCTCGTTGTTGTATGTATTTGTGTCTTCAAGCTGCCTGTCGACTTATGGTAACCCCATGAATTTCGTAAGATTTTCTTAGGCAAGGCATACTCAGAGGTGATCTTGTGAATTCCTTCCCTTGAAATATAACATACAGTATCTGGTATTCATTGGAGGTCTTCCATCCAAATGCTAACCACGGCTGACCCTGCTAGTGTGTGAATATGCCCTCAAGTCACACATCAACTTATGGCAACCTCATGAATTTCACAGGGTTTTCTTAGGCAAGAAATACTCAGAAGCGCCTGGTATTTACGGGCTGTCTCCCATCCAAGTACTCACCAGGGCTGACCCTGCTTAGCTTCCAAGATCAGACAGGGTATTTTATCTGGAGGTAATTTTTACAGGTAACAGTCACCAACTTAATGGATGTGCCAATTCCATTTTTACAATTACAATTTTAACAGAATTTCTTTTTTTGTGTGCAATTCTTGTTATTTACTATTAACATTTGTACAATAATCATGTAATTAATTATGTTACTGTAGGAGTTTAAATAAAGTTTGAGGCAGGGCTTCCTAACAGTCACAGCAACTTAAGAATTTCAGGAACCAAAAATGTAACCAAAATTAAAATCTAATTATTTCTGTTCAAACACGGCTTTTTCTCTTGCAGAAATTCAGTGATGATAGATAAATGTAAATATGAATGAAAATGATTAATTGGATTACATACTGAAATTACAGAAACAAGAATTTGGGAATATTTTTATATTTTCAATTTTTCAATTTTTAAGCACTACTTAAGAACCCATGTTATATTTCCATTTTCCAGGGAACAGCAAGGTCTGTTGCTATACATTATGAATTCTGTGACAAACGCTGTATTTGCAAACACTGTATTTACAAACACAGAGGCAATTTTCAATTTTAGGTCGTCACTTAGTACTGTGAAACAATCTGGAACTCTTTCACTGTAAGATAAACAGTAAGGCAGAAATTGCTCAAAACCCATCATATTTGCATCTGTTTTCCCAATATCTGTCTAAAACTATTTAGCATTTATCAGATTCTGCAAAAGAAGCAGAAATAAAAAAGCTCTTTTGTTGGTTTTTTAAAGCAACTCTGTAGAAAGTGTAGCAGAATAATCTGCTACCAGAATAGCATTCCCATATATTTGCTTGAAAGAAGTTTTTAAAGTGTAGATTATACAAATTACCCGAGATATTTTATACAAGTATACTTTCTGAACTAAAAATAGTAAGAATTAGTTTATTGCTAGCACGAAACATATCAGTTTAACAAATCTTAGACTTGTATACAGAAGCATCAACTAAGATAACCTGCCGCAAAGGCCCACGATCATGAGGAATGTCTCCAACAAAACCATCTAAGCCCTAGTTCTTCCTCTCACTCTCTTTCCTCTCATACCCTGCTATTCTGTCTTCTTTGCTAAGAGGCAGGACTTGTTTATTATTAAGACACTGTTACAACAGAGAGCATGTTGCACTTATTTCTCCAAGGTACTTCAGGTTTCCTCTGTTCTGCATATGCAACTTCCTAAACTTGGCAGCGGGGAGGGGGGATGCAACTACCAGATTAATTTGGCAGCCATGTAATTTGAACTTGTATGCCCTCCCCAATATTACTCTTTCCAAAGACTCCCATTCATCTCAAACCATTTAGTGCCCAGCAAGACAGCTTGACAAACCACCACCCACCACTCCATGTTTCCACAATGCAGGCAGGTCACTTGGGAACAGTAGTTAGTTGTTCAATTTTTCTAATAGAAATGCTGTAGCCTTCCTCTCTTATACCTCCCCTTTTTTCATTAGTTGTATACAACTTTCACAAGCTACACAGGCACTAAGTAACATCGGCACCCTACCTCACTTGCCTGTCATAAAAAAACAACAACAACTGAACACTTGCTGTTCCAACCAAGTGATCAGAAATTCAGAGAACCCTTCTACCGTGCTACATATTGACAGCCTGAATGCCAGCAAGCTTCTAATTCTGAGGCATGCATTTCGGCATTTATTTGAGCAGTTGGATGTTTTTGTAGAATGGTTTTAAGTCATATGGAAAAACATACAAATAGATGCCTCAAAATTAGGAGGGATGTGGGGCAAGGATTGCTGGATAGCTTACTAGAGCAATGACGCTTTACTGTTCGACACTCACTATCAACATACTAAGATTTTCTCCTTATGTCTGGAAAGTTTGGATACAGCCCCCAAGCAAACACAACTAGAGTTCTATTCCAGTCACCTTTCTCAGGCCCAGCCTGCTGAGTGACTGTGTAAAATAAATTAGGACTCTCCATTCAACACTGAAAACTCACTGCTCAGTAGTAGACGCGTTTTGCATGCTCAAAAGTGCTAAACTCAACCCTGCACAGCTAAGAGGAGCTCAGATGACAAGGCCGGAGGAAAAAAAAACCTGGCCTGAGATTTTGGACAGTCATTACAATTCAGAGTTGAACCAATACTCTGACTCAGTATATAATTATCTTCTTTTAAGACATGGACAAACAGGTAAAAAGAACTTTCTGAATGGCATCCACACTCTCCTCATTATGAAAAATCTCATCAGTCCTTTCTTTCTTACGCATATCTGAAGCAAGTTTTATCCCCCGATCACATCTGTTAGTGACCATTTGCGGGGAGGAGGCTGCTTGGGGGATTCAAAAATAATTGTGCTTAGAAGTGCAGCCTCCACACAGCCCAAAGCATGCAGTTACTAGGCATATTTTTTTAAAAAGCTCATAAACAAGTCGCTGAATCAATCCACGTCAAACTTCAGCTGGTAAGCTCTTTTACTCAGGAGACCTGCTCTCTTACGTGTTAAAGTGCCATGCACAGTGCGGGTGTGTTACACTTCCAATGGAGAATGCACAGCGTTCAGAGCTGACATATGTCCCAATCCACCCAAGTTTATCCAAAAACAGACCTCTGCCAGGTCCAATGGGATTTACTCCCAGGTAAGCATGCCAATAATGATTACCACAACTACACAGCATTCATTATTTACCCGCGAGAAAATCAATGAGCTGAACCTCCCTGGCTCTTCCAGGTCCAGCACCGGCGAGCCCAGTGCTATTCCTGTTTGCCCTGGGGGGAAGCCACTGGCAACTCCCACGTCGCGCACAGCTCATGCGAGACAAGTCAGTGAACCGCAGGGGACCTAAGTGGCCAGCTCAACACCGCCAGCATCTTTGCAACCATGCAGGGTGGGGTTTACACCTGCGGACCCTGTCTTCCACGCAGCAAGGCTCGCCTTCGAGTGTTCGCATTGCACACGAGGAGAAGTGAGTCGGACTACTTCCCCAGTTTCATTTATTTGCTGCCATTCTTCTTCCGATCAAGACACGGCCCTCTCCTGCTCCTCACAACAACCCGGCGCGGTAGGCCGAAAGACTGCGCGCGCGCGCCCGGGCCCCAAGGTCACCCGAACGAGCTTCTTAAGGCTCGGGCAGGACCCGATCCCCGATCCCCGATCCCCGCCCCCCGCGACACGGCCCGACGAGTTGAACGAAAGCGCACGGGCTCCCACTCCCAGGGCCTTTCCGCACTGCCGCGTTATACCGCCATTATCCCACTTTCAATCTCCTATGGAATCCTGGGGGTTGCCGTTGAGAGGGGCATGTAGGATTCCCAGCCAGGGAGCTCTTGGGCCTCGGGAAACACAGGCTGTTGGAAGTGGGACAGGAGCGCTCTAACAGCGCAGTGCGGAAACGGCCCCCGAGGCACCGAGGCCAGGGGGGCGGGCCCTGCCCGGCCCTCGAAGGGAGGCAGAGGGGGACGGAGCCCAACGGCTTCCCCGCCCCCCCACGCCCGGGCCTGGCCGGCGAGGGAACGGGACGCACCTGCTGCTGCTGAGGCGGCGGCGGCGGCGGCGGCAGGCCCAAGCGGCGCTGGCAGTGGCGCCGTCGAGGAAGGCGGCGGCGGCGGCGGGGGCCCCGGTCCCGGCTGCTGCCCGTCCTCCCCGAAGATGAGCCTGAAGTCGAACTCGTCGTTGGCGCCGCCGCAGTTTGCCGCAGTCATCGGGGGCCGGGGGGAGGCGGCGGAGGAGGAACCCGGACCCCGCCGCCGCCGCCGCCGCGGCTGCCGGGGCTGCGCGGGGCGAGGCGAGGCGTGCCCGGGAGGAGCGGCTGCTGCGGGGGCCGGGCGCTCTGGCGCTCGGGCGGCTGCGCTGCCTCGCCGTCAGGGCCGCCTCGGAGGGCGACGGGCGAAAGGCGGCCGCGGCAACTCCTCGTCCTCTCCGCGCCTCAGACGCCGTCTGTCAGTCCCCACTGCCGCGGGTGGGGGCGGGGGCGGGGGCGGGGCGGGCGGCGCACCCGGAGCCCGGCCGAGGGCCACGCCCCCCGCGACGTCCCTGGGGCGCCGCCCATTCTCTCTGACTGACACCCTCGGGCCCCGCCCCGCCCCGCCCCCCGCCCCCCGCTCGCTGGCCGGCCGCGGGGGAGAGGGCAAGGCAGAGGCTCGAGGGTCGCACGCTCCGGCCGCCCCCGCAGCGGGCCGTGGAAGTGCCGCTTCTCCCGCCTCCCACGGAATCCTGGCGTTTGCAGTCGAGGGATCGTAGCACTGTCACAGGCCACACGCTCTGGCCCTTTCCGCGCTACGCTGCATTATAGCGCTATGATTCCACTTTCAACCTCCTGGCCAAAGAGCCCCCCGGCTGACAGTCCTAAAGGCCGCCCCCTAAACTGCAAAGCCAGGACCCCACAGGGGCTTGAAAAGGGAAGTACAGCCCGCCCTCCAGGTCTGCTCCGGGTGGGGACACGGGGACCCCCGTGAACGCGGGAAAACCTTGGCTCACTCCAGGCCCTCCCGAACTGTAGGGAGCACACAAGAAGAGTGCGACCACTGTATCGAACCCAGGGTGGATTCCTTTGAGGGTTCCTTCGCAGGGCAGAAGTCGGGGGCCGGTGGGACCGCCTGCCCCCTCCCCTGCGGCCCCCCCGTTTCAAGAGGGACTTACGAGCCTCAGGCCCACGAGGCTGGCAGCCCCTACTAAAAAGAGCAGAGGTGACAGCAACCGATCCGTGAAAAATCTGCGAAAGTGAAACCCACAGATGCGGAGGGCGGACTGTACCGCACTATGTGGAAAGGCCCCCAATGTCTGGCGACTGCAGCTTCCTTCCTCCAAGGCACCGGAGCTGTAACGCTTGGGCAGGGTACGAAACCGCGTGGTCAGAGAGGAACGAAGCGCAGAAAAACGTCCCAACCCCGAAAAGTAACTCTGGCACAAGGTTGCAAACTTTACGTGGTGTGGCAGATACTTAGACGAGGAGCCTCTTTGAACACGGCGGGAACTCCTGAGTATTTAGGAACGTGACTGCATTCCCCAGCTTAATAAAAGAGGAGAGGGGAGGACAGTGTTTTTAAAGCAAAGCGGGTTTGATCTGATCGTGGGAACACCGGAAGCCTGTGCCAGAAACCCTGCATTTTCGAGCATGCCACCGATACATGGAGAATGCGCGTTTCATTGTGTCTAGAGGCTCACTTTTGCTGAAGCGTGCAGCCAAAGTATTTTGCTCACTGCGGCTATTCACGCGGAAATGGGGAACGAGAAGGAACGCGAGTTACGATGATATCACATCAATGCAACCTTTGCCTACATCGGGGCAGGATGCAGCCCCACCTTCCAGATTTTGGATTGCATCTTCCATCAGCGCTCAGCGTAGGCTACCCTGGCCAGGGATGATGGGAGTTGTATTCCAGATTATGGAGGAGGACAAACGGCCTTCCCCTGATCTGGACTGAATTAATCTCAGGCAAACGGTCGCCCTGAAGACGTTCCACACACTCCTTCATCCCCAGGTATTGCTTCCCATTTAGCTCCTGCGTCCCATTGAGAAGTTACGAAGCAGAACAGGGAGCCGGACGTCTAGTTCCTTATAACAGAGACTGACCTCTTTGGCGAAGATTTGCTCCGCCTGGCGTCGATTTCCATCCGGCCGGCTAATTGGCCCGCGAGGATCCCACCTCCCTCACCTTCATTGGCTCGCCAAAATATGCCCGCCACAGCCATTCGCTTAGGTCTAGCCACGCCCACTCCGCTGTTCTTTTACCTTGGCCTCTCTCACCCCCTCCCGACGTTTGAGCTTGTTTGTTCGGTGACGTAAAGGGAATAGAACCTCCAACCTCGTGACTGGAAACGAGGGGCAGGCGGGAGGCCTAGGGTCACGTGGTGCACTCCCTCCCCGCACCTTAGAGTCGGGAGTTGTAGTTTCCTCCCGCACCTTAGAGGTCGGGATTTATAGTTTATACCCAGACCTGTTTTGGGAAAGGCCTTACTTTGGATACAGGAGCAGTCTTACCTGAACATATCCACTACTCCATGCTATTGTATTACTGTTGTCGTGATCATTATTATTTTTTTATACTGCTTGTTAATGATTAATTCCAAAATATGCACAATATTGAGCAGTTTTAACCTTTTAAAGTTGTTTTAACTGGTTAAAGTCCACATGTTTTGAGCTTAAGCTATTTTGGTTGTTATTAAATATTAAACTTTAAGATTTATTTTAGGCCCTTAGTTGCAAACGTGCAACCAAGGCCATTTCTGCGCTAGACCGTTCTGGTGCTATGATTCCACTTTCAACATCCTATGGAATCCTGGGGTTTGCAGTTTAGGGAGGGGCCTTTGAATAATGGTGCTGTAACTGTGTAGTGCGGAAAAGGCCCAAGCACTGTCCCCTGGCTCAGCTCCCCAGCCTACTGTAATGGTCAGCAGCGGCTCCGGGTGATGGAGATCTCTTTTGCTCGCTATCAGAGCACAGTGGGATGAAGTTCCCGGCCCCTTCCCACCAGGGATATGCAGTGCCAAAAGGAACTGCAACAGGAGCGCTGCATATGCTTGCTGCAGCATTGCTCACTGGCCGGAAGTGGCTGGAAACATCATCCTGGGATACCCCAATATCCAGCAGAACAGACTTCTGTTGCTTGGAGAGGCTCCCTGGAGTTTTAAGATGGGATTTGAGGGGCATTTACAATTGTGGCAACACTGCCAAGATGGTTAGTATGTAGTAGTATAAGTGGACACAGAGCGGGTATGGTCCACAACTCTAGGGCAGTGGTTCTCAACCGGTGGGTCCCCAGATGTTTTGGACTTCAGCCCCCAGAAGCCCCAGCCACTATGGTCAATGCTCAGGGCTTCTGGGAGCTGAAGTCCAAAAACATCTGGGCACCCACCGGTTGAGAACCACTGCTCTAGGGGCCTTTCCACACTACACTGTTCTCGTGCTATTATTCCACTTTAAACCTCCGGTGGAATTCTGGGGTTTGTAGTTTCCTGAGGCCACAGAGCTCTCTGGCTGAGAATTCTAAAGGCCCCTCCCTCAGCTGCAAACCCCAGGATCCCACAGGCTGTTGGAAGTGGAATAATAGCACTAGAACAGGGCAGTGTGGAAAGGCCCTGGGTTACAAATCTATAACTGCAGTACAGGATGCCAGCTGCTATTTCTGCCATCCTTCCTAGGTCCATTTCAATGAAAGCAATAAGCCTTAACAATACAATATAAAACATATGCGATCTACATGATCATTTTATTTTTTTCCAGGTCTAGGGGAGGAGGAATACAAGACTCTGACCCATCTTAAATGTTTGCCACATCCCTGTCTGCAAAGTGTTGGTTTTAGAACAGCAAACTGTCGGAATGCTCACTTACCCTCTGGCAAATCTGTTAAAACGTCGTCCCAAAGGCTGGTCTGTGAAGCTACACGCAGGTACCTGTTGCCCCCATCGTTTCTAAAACCACACAGCCATCTCATGCCGCCACCTTGTCGGCAACAGCATCACTGCCGTTGATGGCACAGTTGGCTTTTTGCGGAGAGACTTAAGGAGCGGGAAATTGTTACTCGGAGCATTAAGACATCCAAACTGTGCTGCCCTTTAAAGGGTTTCCCAGTTCACGGCCCAAAGCTCCGCCTGGCTGGAAATCTTTTACTAAACATTTTTGTAAGCTTTCAGGATATCTTGAAGAAGGCAGACTTCAGAGCTCGGGGGGTTGTTTCCAACTTGGGAATGTTTACCTGCTTTACCACTCCATTGCTCCCATTGTTCTACTCTTGTGTTGCTTTGGCAGGCTATTCATGTCTGCAGTTTTCAACAAAAAGGAACAGGTGGCAAAACGGATATATGCAGATAATGCATCCAAAGTATATTTGTTTCATTGTGGGAGTGGCGAAAGAGCTTTGCGATAGCATGCCTTTCCATTTTGTATCCTGGTCCTTTCACTGAATAGAAATACTTCTTTGTAAGGATGCATAGGTACAGAATCAAATTGGTTTCATTTCGAGACACATTCTGAAATAGTTAGGAAAAACAATTGTAAAACCCGTTAATATGTGCTGCTTTTTGGCTGTGTGAACAGCTGTCCCTGTGGATGAGAAAGAGATTGTGGGTTTCATATTGTAGTGCGGGTATATGTAAGTGAGTGTAATATTTCTGGATTATGCCCATGTATTTTAGCATATGAACACTAGCAACATAACCATCATTTTTACTAACCCCTAAGAGGCACACAGTACCAGAATTATATTATCTATATTATATTTTAGTTTTCTTCTGAGGATGCTCTTTATTTTTAAGAGCCTTAATCATTAGAATAAGTTATTCAGCTGAGGAAACAAAAGCGTAAATATTCCTTTGTTGACACTGTGCAATGTGATACTTAGATATGAATTGTAAGAACAGCTGCTGTATCATTTAACAGCAAAAGAACTGGATTAATTAAAATACGGCTGCTTTGGCTGCTGAATGACATACTATGTTTATGCAACAATTATTTTATTACAACAAGGCTGAAGTTGAAGTCAGTTAAAAACAGCACCATCCACAGCCTTTGAGCAATTAATGAGACCTTTTCACCAAAAGAAGGTAGAAGTAGATGTCTGTTTGCCTAAGGCAGCATTGCTCATTTATATGTACTGCTGGAACATCAGAAATTATTTTTACAACTTCGATAGAAATATAAGGCATCTCACCTGGAGTGAGAAAGATTGCAGCCAGATACTGCAGAATTATATTGCAGAATTATAGTGCTATTATTCTACCTTAACTGCCATGGTTTCCATCTTCTGGTATTGTGGAATTCACAACTTCATGTACTCCAGCTGTCCCAGTTTGTCAGGGACAGTCCCGATTAATACTCTTGTCATCCCACTTTTTCAGCTTTTAAAATGTCCCATTTTTTTTCTCCCATTATCCCACTTTTCTTCTTTGTCCTTGGCTTATTTCAGTTGCTGTAAATGGAGGGCAAAGTAGTTTGCGCTCAGTTAACACATCAGGAGAAGAAGAGAGGAGGGAGTGGAGTTTGGCCCTTCCCAGTAAGTTCAGGCAAAAGCAAACTCCTGCAGCCTCTCCCAGCTTCTGTGTATTTCTTCTTTAATAACTTTTGCCACTTTGACTACATTCTGATGTTGCTTGGCCATGCATGCCCCTGTTTTCTGCTGTGAAATATTGGAAGACAGGTACAGTAGACTGCTGCTGGAGCTTGTGAAAGACCCATTGCTAGCACTAGGGGAGGTTGGCTGGAAAAACTCAAGTTTCCCTTCAGATTGGGCCAAGCTTTGGGGAAAGTGTAGAGAACCTTTGCAGGGCCAGCAAGAACGTTCATTTCAGTGATGCTCGAGGCAGCTGGTTTATTCATCTTGCTTTTTCTGTTCAGAATGCGCCAGTCTGATATAAATCTGGAACTCTTAATTTCAACAAAACTTTTTGATAGCTTTGCCAACTGTCACATTCCACAACAGCGACCTTTCGTCACCTGGAGGAAGATAGCCGTTATTCTCCTCCCTGTTGCTTTTATTCACCACTCCTTCCTAGTTTGTAGTATATTGTTATTCAAGTAAACTTTGAATTATGGTGACCTTGAGGCCCCTCCTTAAACTGCAAATCCCAGGATTCCATCAGATGTTGAAAGCAGAATCATAGCGCTGTAACAGTCTCATGCAGAAATGGCCCCTATGAATGAGAGATGTCCAGGACCTTCCGTTGTCAACCCCCGTGGCTCAGGTCTTGCAATGCAAGGCAATTGTGGCTTCCTGGATTGAATCAATCCGTTCCCCCCCTTGAAATCATATTGTTTACTTAATAAAGCATACAACAGTTTTCAGCACTAGTATTTCTTCACAAAAAAATACAGTAACCAATGTGGAACAATAATACTCCAAACAAACTCCAAAGAGCTTAGCAAGTCAGGAAGGTATTCCCAATGCTGGCAGGTTCTGACTGCCTATCCAAAGGAGCTGAGAGCAAAATCAGTGTCCTAGGAACACATGGCTCACAACTGCACATGTAGACAATTCAGAAGAAGAAACAAACCACATGGCAATCCAGTCATATGTCTTTCCCAAGCTGCCAGTCCAGTAAAGAGAATTTGAGCTGCCTTTTAGGGGAAAATCACCATTGTTTTTATTACTTGCATTGTACAAATTTGCAACAACATTTCCTTCTTCCATTCAGATTAAATTTCACCTCTAGCTGGTGCTTAAATGCATTTTCCCTTATGTTCACTAGGAATGTAATTAATCAAGAAAACTTTTCACAGGTTACCTGATCCGTAGTCTTCCAGTTGCAATCCCGGCAGCACCTCTGCTGGAATGGGAGCATGTCCCCAACACTCCACAACAGACCGGCTCCCTGAGGAAGGGAGCACAATGGACATGCCTCCTCCTTCTTTCCTTCCTTCCTCTTCCTTCCGCAGCACAATTGGGCTCTTTCTCATTGCTGCGCTGGGGAAGGAAGCATCTCCATCACACTTCCAGGCCTCCCACAGATCAAACATGTGCAAGACGGTCGTGCAATCAGGGGTCATTGGTGGGAAAATCCTCTCAATGATTTACTCCACGATTGTGCTGGCTGGTGACGGGACAAGGATGGGACCGCGACGATGTCTTGCAGAAGCATCCCCATGCCAGGATGCAGTCTTCAAGCAGAAAGGGCCAATGAAATAACCCATCCACTTATAATACAGTCTTCCTCTTTACCTATTGTTTCTGCTTTTGTGTTTTTTCATGTTGTCTCAAGATATGCCCTAAGTAGGACAGCCTTGGCTTAGTCTTTGCTTCTACTTAGAGTTTAAGCTTGATTTGCTCAGAGAACCACTGATTTGTTTTTTTTAACAGTCCACACTATCCATAGATTTTTTTTTCCCAGCATCACATTTCAAATGATCCTCCATCTTACCTTTGATATTTATTCTAAAGGGAGCATGCTACTGTAGCTTGTTCTCATGCAACAGTTAATCAAGAGGATGGTGTTTCGTTGAAGCAGACATCACCCTTCCCCCAAGGAAGTTAACATCCTTTCATAAGGAAAATTATTTTCAGCTGTCCATATTACAGACACAAAGACACATGCATACTTGAAATATTAAAACTGTGTGTGCCCCTGCAATAAATTTAATTTGTCCAACCCCTGGTACCTAGACTGGCTGGTAACAGTGGTAATTAGATTAAGCAAGGAGAAGACATTTAAAAATATTTATGACACATGCATTTTTGAACAGAAGGAGGCCAGCAACTACATGGCAAAGCTACAAATAATGTGGGCTCTTTGAACCATGGACTGCTGTTCCTATTGTACCATAAAACCGTCTGCTTCCAATTGTAACAGTTTAGATTTTGTTTCCCCAGACCTCTGAAGAACGCAAAAGCAGAAGAATGGCCAGGCCAGTCTGCTTAATGTTCAACAGGGTATTTCTCCGTGACATAGCCATTTTTGTTGTATATTAAATTTTTATCCTATCCTATCCTTCCTTCCAGTAGCTCATTGTGGTACAATGCAGACTTTGGTTTGCTAAAACAAGGCCAGTTCTTATTATTTGTTTGCTTGTTAAAAGAACTTATGCCCTGCAGCCAGCCCTCTTAAGTCAGACTAATAATTAGAAGGCAAAAAAGCCACCGTGGTATAGCAGTTTGAGTTGGACTACAACTCGAGACCACGGTTGAAAACTCTGCTCAGCCCTGTAAACTCACTGGGGGGCCTTGGGCAAGTCACCCGCTCTCAGCCTCAGAGGAAGGCAAGGGCAAACACCCTTTGAACAGATCTCCTTAAGAAAACCCTGTAATAAGTTCTGTCGTGCCACCCTCTCAGGATCCAGACAGGACCTTTCCCAACAGCCACAACACGGAGACTTGAATGGGACAATACGTACTGCAGCCAGCATAGATGAAAAAAGGAGAGCCCATAGGACTCGGAACATTTATATATACAGTAAGGTCACGTCAATTAGGAAACGGCTGGGGGAGGCACTTAGCCCATATGAACAGGAAAAGAGACGGGAAGAAGCCGTTGCAGACAACTGGTCTTATCAGTGGAAGCAGCACACCTCGCATTTGGATCCCTTGCTCACGCTCCTGGCAACCTTGTCTCTTGCCTTGTGTATGGACTTCGCTGCTGGACTGTTGCTCTGGATTTCCTGCAGATTCAGACTGCAAAAACCACAACTAGTATCTGGCTAACAAACTGTTATAAACTTTGCTTGTGGCTGCTGATAAAAGACTCTAACAGCTGTAAACCTTGGCTGGCTGCCGGCACAGGACAGATTTGCCTTAGGGTTGCCATAAGTTGGCAATGACTTGAAGACGCACAACAAGAACAATGGCAAACAGTTAAAAAATCAGGAGTCAGTTGCAACCCTGTTCCCTCTTCTTTTGCTGTTCTATACTATACATCCCTTTATATCCTATGCAATACATCCATTTACATAACACATTTTGTATTGTCTATTTCCTTCGGTCCTCTCCTCTTGAAACAATCTATGCTAGCCCACATCCCCCTCTCCTGTATTTTTGGGGCTGAGGCAGGTAGCTATGCACAGACTATTTGGGCGAAGCTTCAGGGAAAAGAATCTACAGTATTTTCAGTTATTTATTTATATCTTTTTTTAGCAGTAGACAATGTGGAAGAAAAACAAACGCGGCTAAAGTTCAGCACCCAAAGGACTTCTCCATCCAGCACAGGAGGTCATGGGTGGCTTCTATTTAATGCATGGCATCTAATTGTTTCAATCATTTCTTTGACTAATTACCAGTGCAAGGATGACCCTTGAAGAGCCTGGGGTGAATAAATAAAAAACTCTCCAAGTGTCCTAGTTTGGAAAAGGACAGTCCCAATGAATGCTCTGTCATCCCACTTTTTCAGCTGCTTCTACAACATCCCAGTTTCTCACTCTTCTGCCCACATTTCCCCTTCATCCTCACCTTACTTGAATTGCTCCAAACTGGATTCAAAATGCAACAATAATTTGCACTCAGTTAACTAAGCAGAGGGGAGAGGAAAGGGTAGAATCTTGCCTTTCCCAGAAAGCTCAGGCAAAAGCTGCAGCAGCTCCTAACTTGTGTATTCTTCCTCATTAACAACTTTTGCCATCTTGACCACACTCTGATGTCGCTTGGCTGCATGTATCTTGGTTTTCATATGTGAAATATTGGAGAGTATGAAAAAAATGCTATTAAAAAACAAAGTCCCCACAATACAGGTTGAAGTTTCGGTAAGCCCCTGATAGCTGCTCCCTCTCAGATATTAGACTCTTTGTTATTCATGGAAGCCTTGTTAAATAAAAATGATTCTATGGTCTGATTTTGAAAAAAATGAAAGGGGATTTCAGCAAATTCAGCCGTTCCATCAAGGATATCTCTACAGGTAAGTTAGAAAAGAAAATGCTGGATTTCTTATCAATGGGGCATTTGTCCCATCGTAATAATGGCTGCACACAAGGTGAGCCTGAATGAAAATATCTAAATTATATCCCACATAAAAAAAATAACTCACAGAGACCATGGAGTCCCTTGTAAGCACTTTTATGGCCTTCCCTAGAAAGTTTAAGGGCTTCTGCTCAGAAGTTACAGAGGTAAGCTTAACCTCCTTCAGTGTGTGTTATTGTTTCACGCTTTCAATATATTACCGATAGGAAACAAACGCTGCCTTTCTTTATTGTTAGTTTGGCATTCTCCCACACAATCAGACATTACTTCATAAAGTTCTCTGCTGAGATTAAGAGGAAAAGAAAAATCCCTGCTTCCTACAAAGCTTTCCTCTCTGCTGAGAATCAGTCTGAGAACCTAAGGGCCTAATGGCCGAGACCCAGGCGCTAACTGAACAATTGGCTTCCTTCATTCAACAGACCTAAATGTTCACCAAGAAAGAATCTCAAGCTGATTGTAATTTGAAACAACCAAACTAAACCAGACTGGACAAAGAAATTAGGTTTGAATGCCATGGGAACATGGAATGCTGCCTTGCACAGAGTGGTGACCATACATGATTCACATAACTTTAAGGTGGGCAGTGAAGACATCAAAATAGTTAAGAATTCTTATACCTTGGTTCAGTCATTAAAATAGAGATGGTAGTCACAAAATCATCAGACTAAGACCCATTCCGCACTGGACTGCTATAGCGCTATTATTCCACTTGCAACATCCTATGGAATCCTAGGGTTTGCAGTTTTGGGTGGGGCGAAACTGCAGACCCCAGGATTCCATAGGATGTTGCAAGTGGAATAATAGCGCTATAACAGTCCAGTGCGGAAATGGCCTAAGACTTGGAAAGGGCAGCTATGAAGAAACTAAGATGAAATCCCCACATGTAAAGATATAGGGGTGACATATCACAGGGTTTTCTGGGGATGAGAGTGTGTGATGTGCCCACGGTCACCCAGTGTGTTTCCATGGCTGAGCGGGGTATCCAAATTGCATTTGCACCAGGATAACAGTGTCTTTGGCTAGGATTTATCACATGGTGTCGTTCCTCATCTGTTCTCCTGGTGGGAGATCATCTGGAAAGCATTTCTTTTGTAAAGGAGGTCAGTGATGAATTAGCCAGTTAATGACCTTCTTTTGCAAAAGAAACAGTTTCCAAATGGTCTCCCACCAGGAGAACAACAGAAAACGAATGAAGTCGTGTGAGAAGTCCCAGGCACAGACACTATTATCCTGCTGTAAATGTGATTTACCTGACTCATGTGATAAAGCCTTTAATCAAAGTAGGTTTAAAGCAAAGGTATCTACCCATAAAACATAATTACTTGATCGATTTCAATGCCTTTAATCAATTAAATGGTTCCCTCTGATCTTCACGAAGACATATTGTACTCGTGCCAACCAAGAAGATCATATGAGGTGAAGATAAAGCATTAGAGACCTTTGAGAGGGTCAATGGAGATAAAAAACAAAGTAGTAAAATCATATCTGGAAAGTGCAAGTAATCAGAGATAAGTGATGTAAGACCCAAAGATGAAAGATATATAGAAGTAGAATATACGTCATGACGAAGAAGGGTGGGATTATCACATAAAAGGTGTGTCCCAAAACAGGTAAAAATCAAGACTATGGCCCTTTCCTCAACTCACCTTTTCTCGGCGCTGAGGTGCGGGGATCACGCGAGCAGCCTCTTGCGAGAGGCTCTCACGTCCCCATTGCTTCAGCTCCGCAACGAGAGCCCTGCCTCTCCCTTCCGCAGTGCAGCCTGGGAGTTTCCAGGCTGCGCTGGGGCAGAAAACACGAGTGCTCCAGAGCTCCGCATACACAGCAAGTGCGCATGGGGCCCCAAAGCAATGTGCGATCGTGCACCATTTTCGGCTTAAAGCTGAAAATGAAAAAGTGTGTGAGCGGTGCTGGCCAGACCCTGGAGTGTTGCGTGATTGTGAGTGCATTGTGTGGACCGCTCCTCACATTCGCGCGACGCTCAAGGGGCCCTTTCGCATGGCAAATGCAGTGCGAAAAGGGCCTATGTTTCTGCCTATGTGTTTTCCTCCTCAACAGGAGAGAAATTTGTTGCACCAGAGCGGGGGAATGGCATAACACTGCAGAATTAATGTGACCTGAACAGTGTGGGATCTGGGCCGTTTCTGCACTAGCCTGTTATAGCGCTCTTATTCCACTTTCAACCACATAATCATAACCAGGGCTATTTCCGCACTAGCCTGTTATAGCGCTCTTATTCCACTTTCAACATCCTATGGAATCCTGGGGTTTGCAGTTTAGGGAGGGACCGACTGAGCCCTGCAGAACTTGGGTCCAGGCTTTCTGAAGGACCATCTCTTCCCACGCGGGCCTGCCCGAGCTCTAAGTTCTTTGCAGGTCTCAATCCCACCACCTTCACAGGCACATTTAGTGGGAACACAAGAAAGGGCCTTCTCTGTGGGCCTTTCTGTCCTACATTGTTGTAGTGCTATTATTCCACTTTCAACAGCCCGTGGAATTTCTGGTGTTTGTAGTTTAACTGAGGGCAAAGAGCTCTTTGGCTGAAAATTCTAACTGCCCTCCCTAAACTGCAAACCCCAGGATTCCATGGAATGTTGAGAGTGGAAGAATAGCACTATAACAGTGTAGTGTGGAAGGGTCTGGAACTCTCTTCCTAGGAAAGCTAGAGTTGTTCCTTCTTTGCTATTTTTTTCAGCCACAAACCTTTTTAATTCCAGCAAGCCTTTAGGAATAGAATGCTTTACAGGAGAAGGGCTTTCCGTGATGCAGGACTACTTTTATTCTTTGAGTTCAGGTGATGGTTTTAACTTTGTTTGTAGTTTAATAAAGGGTTAATCTCACCTTGTTTGCATGTTTCTAACTAAATGTGCTATATTGTAATTGTCTATATTTTGTAAGTTGCATTGAGTCAGCTTGGGGAAAAGGCACAGTATAGACTCAGAGGAAGGTGGTGTGAAAACAGGGGAAAGGAATATCGATAAACAATTTAGAATATACAGATGATAGCGTACCACTGGCAGAAAACAGCACAGACTTGGAATGACTCTTGAGGAAGGTCAAAGAAGAAAATGCAAAAACAGTTATAGTTGAATATTAAGAAAAAATAACAAGTACAGATGATTTATGCAGTCAAAGACTTTCCATGTTTTTCTGTGTATATGTGCTTTCGGCTCACCTTTTGACTCATGGTCACCCCATGAATTTCATAAGATTCTCTTAGGCAAGAAATACTCCGAGGTGGTTTTGACAGTTCCTTCCTCCAAAATATGCAGCGCAAGGTGTTAACTGATGGTCTCCTATTCAAGTACTAACCGGAGTTGACCCTGCTTACCTTCCAGGATCAGACAGGATCTGGTGCCTTTACGATATTTAGGAGGACTGTTTAATCATAAATGGAGAGTGTAGGCAAGAAAATGCAAGAAGACTAGGACTTGGAAGTGCAGCTATGAAAGAGTTAGACAAGATTCTCAAGAGTAAAGGTTTATCATTGAATACCAGAGTCAGGATCATTGAGGAGCAGGGAAGGAGGGTGAAGGAAGCAGAATACAATCTGCCAGCTCTGACCAGCTTGTTTGTTCCATATTTTGCTTCCTTCACAGCTGCAGCGCCTGCAGCCTTTTTCTTCTTGCTGACACCACCCGTGCCAGTGTAGTTATGCCAGCAGACTGCAGCAGGACTCCAGCCTAGGAACTCAACTGAACACGGGTTTTTTAAAAAAAATCTTTCCTGGCTGCTGAATAAAATGTGTGCAGAAGGGTCACTAGACATCCATCAGTGTTGATTTATTGGAAGGGGCAGTGTTTGCATGCATTTGACCTTTGCCTTGTGCTGATAAACTCCATAAAACAAATTATAGTGGTGGGAGACTGAGAGAGAGGTGGGCGAGCAACTGTGATTTTAATCAATCTCCCTGCAGCTGCATACCTGGGGATGATGGAGCTGGAGTCGGACACAGGAGGGGAGCACAAAGTTGTTAAAGACAGACGTTGAAAACAACGTAGAGCTGTTTGTAACCTTCTGAGCAGGTTTAAGAAAGTTGCTGAGTCTGTGCTTTCTTCTAACTGTTACTGACTGTTGCGGTTCCCTCCCTCATCCTTACCGCATACACACCCTTCACACAAAGTTCAGGGAAATGGAGCACACACAGCCCCATTTCAGCCTTTTTAAAGACTGCACCAGCAGTGTACAGTCGGCCTTCCACATTAGCTAGGGTTAAGGGCATCGGATCCCCACAAAAGTGGAAAAAATGCAAATGTCAAAATGCACATCTGTGGCCATTTCTGCACTAGACTGTTATAGCACTATTATTTACAACATCCTATGGAATCCTGGGGTTTGCAGTTTCGGGAGGGGCCTGCTGGCCCCTCACGAATCTGCAAACCCCAAGATTCCATAGGATGTTGCAAGTGGAATAATAGTGCTATAACAATCTAGTGTGGAAATGGCCTGTGTCTGTGGGAAGGAGACTAAGGCATTGCGGGGAAAGGAAGCACCTAGGGTCCAAACTGGTCAGGAAGAGGAGAGGGAAAGGGGGTGATTTGGCATGCTGTCCCTGTGCTTCCTCTCTCTTGCCATTTCCTTCCTTGGGTGTTGGAGGGGCATTGGGAGAGGGTTTGTGGTACTCAGAAACTGGGCTACAATCCATCCTTAGTTGGACAGGCAGCAGCTGGTAGAGGAAAAGAAGGACCAGAGGCAGGTTTTTAAAGGGTTGCGTGGCCTGATCAGAGCCACCAAGAGGGAAGGTTCCCCCAGGAAAGGAGCTCTTGAGGTGTGGGGGTCAGGGGTTGGAGAATCTTGCAAATAATTAACTCTATGAAACTCAAATCTGTAAATGTGGAGGGCTGACTGTGATTGTGGGGGAGGAATGAGGACATCCAGTGGCAGAGCTTGGAGTGTGTGGAGGGGAAGCGGGAGGGGTGGGGCTACGGCATGGGGGGCATGGGCAGGGTGCACAGGGGCGTGGCTATGGGCTGGGACACCCCAAAAACATTGCCGGCTGGGGCAAACCACCTCCATCGCCCCCCCATCCCTATGCGATTAAGGACATCACCCCCCATAAGAATTCTATTCACCCAATGAAATTTCCTTCAGTCCCCAAAATTTGTAGCATTGCAGTGATTTCAGCTGAGCATTTAGAAATATAGTTTAGGCATCCTAAAAAGTGGAAAAGCAATATTACCAGTGGAATGGAAACTAGGGAGATCTAAGGTATGGATGGTTTTCGATGTCTCACTCTGCAATATTAAAAAATTGGGGAGGAAAATTTCATTGGGGGAGATGCAAAATTTTATTTGGTTGGGCAATGTCTTCATTTTGCCAGTAACTGCATGCCTGGACTACACCTATGTCAAGGGCCTGTAGAGATCTCCTCACTTCTGCTTATATCTCAGGATGAAAGATTTTGATTTGATCTGGATCAGCCCCAGGAGTAAAGGGCAACCGGGGTTTGTTCTAAAAAGGAAGCCAGCCCAGGGGGTGGGGAGGGGGAGAGGTCTCCGCTAGCAGAACTGTATGTACCCCTGAATTCCGCCAAGGCAATGGCATCAAGTGCTTCTCAGCAATGGCATGCTTCTACTTGGCAGGGAAAATGCCGGAGACAGCAACAGCTGCCCTGCAGGCTGCTGGCCTCCTGCAGAGTCTAATCCCCCAGGTTTACACAGTTGTTGGACAAAGATTAAAGGCAAGAGCCATTTTAAAAAAAACAGAAAAGAAAAAGAGGCACTGATTAGGGGCACTGTGACAATAAAGGGAGATTTTAGGCTCCTAGCGCCCCTCCTTTTTGCTCCTCGTGTCACATAAAGGCTTGTATTCTATTTGAGATGCATGCGTGCAGAAGTTGCACTATGTATGTGGAGTGAAATGTTCGCCATAGTGCAACAAGTGGATTCTGCTGAGAGTGGACAGAAACAGAACTGCACACACAGCACCACTGTGTATTGCATTTATGCACAGCAATCGTACACTGCGGTTGCACATTGGGCATTGTGGTTGTGTGTGCGCAATGGCGCCCAGTCATTGACACGTGCGGTGCAATATTGCTATTATACCTGGGAATCACATAGTGCTGGTACAACGTATCTCTGCATGCAGATATTTACACTACGCTGAAGGGATTTTGGATTGCAGCCAAAGACTCATAATTGAGGCCATTTTCACACTGCACTGTTATAGTGCTATTATTCTACTTTCAACATCCTGTGGAATTATAGGGTTTGTAGTTTACTGAGGCCCAAGAGGTCTCTGACTGAGAATTCTAAAGGCCCCTCCCTAAACTGCAAACCCCAGGATTCCATAGGATGTTGCAAGTAGAATAATAGCGTTATAACAGTCTAGTGCGGAAATGGCCTCAGTCTTGGTGTGCAGCAGTGGTACTGTATTTATGGCAGTAAAACAGTGCAATAAATGGAGCTTGAGCTGTGAAAGAGCCAAGATTGTATTCTGACAGATCCTACTGTAGTTGTGTGTGCATCTTCCTATAACCGGCAGGGTAAACCGCAGCAGAATTCCTTACTGTGCATGTGTAAACAGTAAAACAGAGGAAACAGGGAGACCAGAAAAGTCTGCCTCATGAGCTACCTCCAGCATGTTTTAAAAAACAGAGATGTATAAATTGGCCACGAAAATGGAAATCAAAAGAAAGGTGTCATCCCTGAATGCACTTTGCAAGGAGCCTTCAAGAAGTCTCTAGAAGATTCAAAGGGTTTTTCTGTACTTATTCAATGCTTACCTGACCTGGTTGCTTCACTTTGTATGTCCAGATTTTAGCTGTGGATAAGAAGTTTTCTGGAACATGTTGATCTGCTCCTTCTTTTTTTGTGATGTAAGACCCTATCTCTGTTCTTTGTACATCATTTCTTCTTCTTGTACCATATTTCTGTTAAACAAGAAATGCCCTGGAACACATTTGTTTTGTCAACTGAAGTATACCTGTAATTGTTCACAGCTGCCAGTAAAACTGGAGCAAAATGCTTGCACTGTAGGTATAGTACTGTCCAGTTTCTGCAACTTTTTTTTTTTAAATTCTGGGGCCCTAAAATGCCCCAGGCTCATGCATGAGGTCTAAATGTACATCCTTAAATATTTCCTCTTAAAAATCGAGAGGTTTTAAAATTGCCCTGCTTGGATCATGTTGCTGGCTTGGGAATGTGTGTTGCTATCTTTCAGTCAATGCAGAGATTTGAAGGAAGCAGCGTTCTCCTGTTTCAAGTGTCCGTTCTTTCCTGAACTTGCATGGACACGGTTGGAGGAGACCATCCAGTTCAAGCTGACAGAAGGCAAGACCACCCACCCTTCAGCTGCCCACCCCCCAGCACTACAGATGGATCCCAGGAACCTAGAATACACTGTAAGGCTAGTAGGAGCCACAGTGAGGTCTTTCCTCCACCTCCTACTTTGGAAACTCCTGTGCTGGATTAAAGAACCATGTGTGGGGATTTAACGCAGGAAAGAAAATGCCTTCCAGGCTTCTAGCCAGAACGGCTGTGTGTGAGAATATATGTGTGTGAGAGAAAGAGAGGCACAAGGAAGGAGAGGAAGGCTCTTGGAAAGAGGCATCCCAAAACATTTCAAAGCCCCGAGGCAGAAAACACAGATGGTGCTCTCCATGGCAATATGCTATTTTGCTGCCCATGATTCTGAGTCCTCCTTGTGTGGGGGGCTTCATTTGGTCTAAGGCAGTGGTTCTTTACCTTTTCTTTACCCCTTTAAATATCTTATGTTGCCGTGGACCACTAATACTTAACTCAAGTGCATCAAATATTTATTTAGAGATGTTCATCAAGGGCCTTTGGGTTTGGAGAGAATAGAGAAGTAAATAAAGAAATGCACACACTCCTCGTATAGTATTTTTATGGGAGAGATTCCGTACAATTCCATGCGTTGTGCAAAAGCATGGCTCCTGGACCGTTAAGAACCCACTGCTATAGTGTTATAGTGACGTCGTGGGGAAATGTCCTTAGTCTGACCTACCTCACAGAGTTGTTGTGAGGATAAAAAGAGAAGAAGGAGAGTGGTGTTCACCTCTTTGAGCTCACTGCACAAAAGGACCGATATGCATAGAATAAACGAAAAGCAAACAAACAAGTCTGGTGAATGTGCAGACAGGGGAGCTTTTAGAGACTACATGGGTAGCTGTTTTCTGCAGAATTTTGGGGGCAACAAATTTTCTGCTGTCTCTCTAACTCAGCCTTTCCCAACCTGGGACTCTCTGGAGGTGTGCCCATAATCCCTCAGCCCAGTGTGCCGTAAGCCTCCTTATCTGGAAGACATCAGCTTAGGAATAGCTGCATTAGACGTTAGACTGCATTGAGATGCATTAGCCATATTTAAAAAGCTTTTTTTAATTTTAAGTCAACGTTCAGGGCAACACAGAGAGGGAGAGAGGGAGGGAGGGAGAAAGGAAGGAAGGAAGGAAGCTCACAAACTGAACATGTTTGCTTGCTTATCACCTCCAACCCCATCTAGGCATGATGTTTCTGACCAAGCTGCTGTGTAGCAGAAGGGCAGTCTCAACCCCACCAGAGCAATTTCTGGAAGCCTTACAAGTGCATTTAGCTGCCATAACATCTCCCTGACTAGGGCAACTCACCCTGAGTTATAGCTGACCCCATCTGCCAACTTCAGCCTGTGGCCATTTCCGCACTAGCCTGTTATAGCGCGATGATTCCACTTTCAACATCCTCTGGAATCCTGGGGTTTGCAGTTTCGGGAGGGGCCAGGCGGCCCCTCCCGAAACTGCAAACCCCAGGATTCCAGAGGATGTTGAAAGTGGAATCATCGCGCTATAACAGACCAGTGTGGAAATGGCCTGTGTGTGGCTGTTCTTTTTTCAAAGAGGGCTTAAAAACGCTCAAGATGTTATTAGACTGGCAACCTTGCCTGCAATGGATGGAAGTGGTATCCCTGCATACAAGCGAGCCAAACAACCGGCCGTCTGTCTGTTGTGACCTGTGAGGAATGCAGAAGGTGCCACAGCAACAGGCAGTCATAAATTATGTGGCTAGTTACTCTGTTTAAAAGGTACATAGGGAATTCTCAAATTTTATTCCTCTCCCCTCACCTCATGCCAAGAACTCCTACCAGTTCCTTTCGGGGCTTATAAAAATACATGATTTTTTTTTTAAAGCCCTCTGTCACCCACCCAGCCAGCCAGCCAGCCAGCCAGCCAGCCAGCCAGCCAGCCACCCACCCACACACACACACACACACACACACACACACACACCCCATTGATAATCAGAAACATATAGTCCATTTCCAGTTAGTTGGTTTGTGTGTTCCCTTTTTTGCTGCTGCGGTTTAGTTGATTATAAACAACTGAATCATTTTTCCCACAAAAAAATTGAAATTCAGCAGCATTTAAACCAGATGTGGGCAACTGTGGCCCTTCAGATTCTATCAGCCTGCAACCCCCAGAAGACCTCTCTGGCATATCCGATGGTGAAGAATTATAGGACTTGTAGTCCAAAACATCTGGAAGGCCACAGTTGCCCTTCCCCTATCTAAACAGCTTGGGGCCGGGATAGCTGAAGGACTGACTCCTTCTTTTTGAACTACCCAGTAATTTGTTATCGCTACTGGAGATCCTGGGGCCCTTCCAGAAGAAGGGTAGGCTTCCGTTTTTGTTGTGTGCCTTTCAAGTAGTTTCCAACTTATGGCAACCCTCAGGTGAACTTCTCATGGGGTCTTCTGGGGGCTGAGAGTGTGTTGCGCGCCCAAGGTCCCCCCGTGGGTTTCCATGGCTGAGTGGAGAACTGAACTCTGGTCTCCTGGGCCGTAGGCAAACCACTCAAACACTACACCACGCTGGCTCTCAAAAACTGCAACCATACACGACTACGCTGCTGGTAGCAATTGGAAGCACTGTTGATATTGTGCACCTTCAAGTTGTTTCTGACTTATGGCGAGCCTTGGGTGAGCCTCCCGCAGGGCTTTCTGGGGCTAAGAGTAGGTGACATGCCCAAGGTCAGCCAGTGGGATTCTGTGGCCAAGCGGGCAAATTGAACCCTGATCTTCAGTGCTCAGACCACTACCTTGGGCTGGCCCAGTAGGCTCCTACTCCACAGAAAAGAAGAGGCGCTCAGGACATTTCAGCCTACTTTTTTTAAAACTGACAATATGCAGATGGGAAATGAAACAACTCCACTAAGCCTTGCGAAAGTAAACGGAAATATTTTGAGCCTTCTAGAGATCACTTGAAAGCCTCTTCCAAAATATATCTAGGGATGATTTTTTTTTCTCCCACCAGCTTCCACTTTTCTTATGACTTCTTTTAATGGCCAAACTTATCAATCTATGCTTTTAAAAAAAATGCTATGAGCAGCTGTCTAAGCAGACTTATCTGCTCTTGCCTCTTCTCTCTGGTCAAGCATGCTCAGCAAGGGATTCTGGAGCCACTTGCTGTTTGCATTGCCTCTTATAGGCAGGCACACACAACGACACTTATGCCAGCTAGAGTAGAATCCCATCCTTTCTCAACTCAAGCATCATTGCATTGTTCACTGCAGACATGCTGCACCCAGCGGCACGCATTTCTCCCTTTCCCAACACAGTAAGTCTGTGTTTTTCCAGCCCTTTGTGAGCATCCTCCGAATGTCAATGCTGCTTTAAAAAAATTCCAGCTAGACTGAGGATGAGGAGGAAAGTCGTTGCTGGCAGGTGTAAAAATACTTCATAAAAAGGCACTGTTTGGTTGGAGGCTTTGTTGAATGAGGTGTGCCTTATCTTCTGCTTAGTAGATCACAGGGCTCCAATTTTTTTTTAAAAAAAATTATTAAACCCAAAAGAGGCCTTCCAGAAATCTACTGTCTGTCTGCTGCTTCTCTAAAGAAATCCAATGCAAAGTTTACAGAGAGGACAGCAACCACTTTCCCCGGGCCGCAAGAGGTCTATTGAGAATTGACATGCCAGGAGCTGTTTACCGAAGCTAAAGACTCTCGTAGTTGCTGTACCTCTGGGAGGCCCTTAAAAGAAATCCCTGAGAGCACCGATGGATGGTGAAACTTAAGAGATACACCAAATCTTGGAAAGCAAACAGATGTGTTTGTTGCAAAGGAAAGTGAACTTCGATGGGATCATTTATGAGCCCTCTATGTGTGTGTGCGGCAGTTAAGGCAAATACTGAGATTTCAGGGCCTTGTTTTCCAGAGCTGTAACTTGTCTCATCAAAGGCTCGTATTGTCAAGGAACAGCTTGATAGACATCAGTGGATGGTTGGAAAGAATGCATCAAAACCATATTCCTCTCAGACGAAGAAAAGAGCCACTCCTTCTGAAAGAATTTTTAAAGATCTGTGTCCACACAGCAATTGATCTTAATGCCCCAAAGTGCAGAGCGGTGAGGGTGGGCGTATCAAACCACACAGCAGTCTGCCTATGAAAGAAAAAGAAAGAGCAAGGCATCAAAAGAGTTTTTCTCTTTTCTTTTAATGGCAGTTGCAGAGGGTTTTATGCTACTGATGGAAAATAGATGAGAACTGGCTTGAATTCAGGCAAGCATTTGGTTATCTGGCCATCCATCCGAAGGAGCCGGATCCCTTGGGTGAGAAACGTCAGCCTGGAAGCTGCTTAAGAATTAGGTTTGTTTGTGAGAGAGGTTGCTTCTCATTCTGATCCCAGCTGGAATCTTGTGAGAACAGCCAACTTCTCTCCTGGGGCTTTCAGAAAATGGAGGCAGTGTGGCAGGAGGGGGATACAGAAAGAAGCAGTGCTAAAAATAGAATACAAATTTGTTTCCCTCATCTACTGCAGTCTGCTCACAGCTGTGGTCAAAAGGAAGGAACACACATGCACGCTCCTTTTTTTTTTTTTTGCTATGTACTAATGTCCATGGATTGCAAGGCGACTTACGTTCAGATAATGGCCCAACTCCATTTCTTAGTTCCAACCAGAATATACTTATAAAATCAGGGGTGGGAATGATGCAGCCCTCCAGGTGTTGTTGGACTGCAAGTCCTGACCGCCCTGGGTAGTATAGCTAATGGCCAGGAATTCTGGGAGTCGCAGTCCAACATTTGGGAAGACTGCATCATTGTCACCGTGCCATGAGATCAATGGGAAAAGTGTAAGTCAATACTTACATAAATCCCACTGATTCAAGTGTCTCTGTTCTAGTCTTGCATTAACAATTAGGTTTAGACTAGGTATTTCATGTGAGTTAAACTAGCGGACTCAAAGTGGTGATGCCTGGACCACTGCTAGGCCATGGTAAATGCCCAGAAAGAGGGGAATAGATATATTCAACAGGCACAAATTTAGCACCGTTCCCTGGCATACTGGAAAAATAGAATTGCCAGTCCCCAACATCAGATAGCTTGTGAAGCACTAAGGCCATTTCTGCACTAGCCTGTTATAGCGTTATGATTCCACTTTCAACATCCTATGGAATCCTGGGGTTTGCAGTTTCAGGAGGGGCCGGATATTGAAAGTGGAACCATAGCGCTATAACAGACTAGTGAGGAAATGGCCTAAGTTATACAACTGTGGTCACTAGAAAAATTGTCACATGGCAGCAACCACACAGATGCATGTCACTGTAGCTTGGTTCATGTCAAAGCATGGATTGTGTTAACCTTAGTTTAGAATGCAGTCCATCATCTGAGCTTCCAGACCTAGAGGCAAACCATAATTTAGAGAACTAGTTGTTTGCTTCTCTTTTCTGTCTGCTGAGGGTTTCATTTCTGTGATGGATGGTTCAAACTTGTTTTTCTGCTGCTCCAGAGACTAGGACGTGGAGCAATGGTTTCAAACTTCAGGAAAAGGAATTCTACCTAAACATTAGGAAGAACTTCCTGACGGTAAGAGCAGTTCGACAATGGAACACACTGCCTCAGAGTGTGTTGGGATCTCCTTCTTTTGGGGTTTTTAAACAGAGACCAGATGGCTGTCTGTTGGGAGTACTTTGATTGTATATTCCTGCATGTTCCTTGTGGTTTCTTCCAACTCTATGGCCATTTCTGCATGAGACAGTTATGGTGCTATTATTCCACTTTCAACATCCTATGGAATCCTGGGGTTTGCAGTTTCGGGAGGGGCCAGCTGGCCCTTCCCAAAACTGCAAACCCCAGGATTCCATAGGATGTTGAAAATGGAATAATAGCACTATAATGGTTTCATGCGGAAATCGCCTATGGATTCTGCAAGGTTCCCACCCCCCCTTGGTCAATTTTGATCTGATCATTTTTGGAATTTTATAGGCCATTTGCACGGGTATTAGTATCTTTCATTTGTAACTCTCCCAAGTTTTCCCATGGATTCTTACCTCTTTTTTCCTTATCACCAAACATCTCTTAAAAGAGCAACAAAAGTATAATTCCACAAGGTTTTTTGTTTGGTAGGGCTAGGAGCAGTCTATCTGGCAGGCTGCTGGAAACATTCTTAGCAAACTAAAGGTATGATTAATTTCAAAAGAGTTCAAAGAAGTCCTGTCAAGTCCGGTCAAGTATCCTGGAATTTTTCCAGTTTCACTTCAGTTAAACCATTCTCTCTTTCTCAGTCATGTCCATCAAATGTTGGGTCCACTGTTCAGTCATTGCAGGGCTTTCTACCCACAAAGAATCCACTGAACATAGAAAAAAGTCATGTTGTGAAGCCGAGACAATACCCTAGAGCAATGTTGCACTCAGGGCGTTATATGAAATTTAACATCTGAGACATCATGTACTGAAAAATATGTCATAACTGAGATAGAAGGAAGATCCCAGAAAAGTTGCTGTCAGTCAAGATGTACTCTGAAAATGCTAAATATTACTAGCTCCCTAGCAAGAGCTACATTATGTTGCTTCTATGAACATGTAGAAAATTTGCTAGAAGAAATGAGAGGAAAGGCTCAGCTGCTCCACAATGTTGCCTAAGTTCAGTTTCTAATGGCCTTGTTTTGTTCTCAAATTCCTGCAAGTTTATTGGGAAATGAAACAATTTTTTTAAATAGCCTGACTCTTTCATAATGGGACATCAGATAAATACCCACAGGCTGCCACCTATTTTCTTGTCCCGAAAATGTGCATAGTTATACAATACAAGCATTTGTAGCAGAAAGGTCTTAGGTGGGATTTTATGGGCTGTGCAACATTCAGAGCAGAAGCTTGTTAAGCCAGGATTGCTCATTATTACTCCATGGGCCCTTCTGCTTGCAGGAGGGCAGGAGCTGAACAGAACGAGACAGAAAAGGCTGGCTGTACAGACAAATATGTTTTCCAGCTTAAAAGGAAGCACTTCCTGATTTCTGTCATTGCAGTATTGCCTTTAATCCACACATGCTCTAGCATTTCACAGATGAAAACCAGGACATGTGTGGCCAAGAAACATTAGAGTATGGTCAAAATGGGAAACGTTATTAATAAGGAAGCTAGAGAAGGCAACAGAAGTATACAGCAGGTCCTGCCCACAAAGATAATGGAAAGGGGCAGAGAATTCCCTCTTCGTGAAACCTACATGTTAACCCACAATTCAGCAATTGATTCCATGAATCTACTTTATCTGAGACTAATCAATATTACTCCTTTTTGGCTGCTCAAGATGGGACAAATATTGCTAACCTTGTGAAGAGGTTGCAATACTGATTGTTGCTTTTGGCAGGGAAGGTGTGTAAGAAAGGACATTTTTGTTAACCTGAACTATTTTCTGGCAATTCCTGGTACCCGCTGCCACATTTTATCCTTGCCCTCCTCATTTGGGATGTGCAAACAGCATCCTCCTGGACCTGGAACCTGGGAGTCCAAGAGGATGTCTAGTTCCTCATGGGTCCAGCTTCGGAAACACAGCCAGACACTCTCTGGCCGCCCACCACCTCCCTCCAGCCACTAAATGGCTATGGGGTAGCGCCCAGCCAGCAAGGAAGTAGGAAGCATGGGCAAGGCATCGTAGCAAAGGGAGGTGTTCGATACTTCTGTCCACAGCAATAAAAAGGGGATATACAGAGCTGCAACTTGCCAATACTCTTGCATATGTCACCAACAGAATTCTAGTCCATGTTGGTAGTTTTTTTTTTAAGTTACACTGATGGTGGCGTGTCTGGCATGTTAATTTTTTTAAAATAAAGTTCCAACCTCTGATTTGCAAGCAAAGTATCCTGACGACAACAGAAACATGAAGAATCTCCAGGCTCCCTTCTCCAAAAGGAAGCTACTCTGGAACCTCTCTAAAGAACACAGATATTCTTAAAAGAGATTAAAGGTACAGCTTGTCTCTTAGGCCATTTCTGCACCGGCTGGCCCCCCCCCGAAACTGCAAACCCCAGGATTCCATAGGATGTTGCAAGTGGAATAATAGTGCTATAACAATCCAGTGCGGAAATGGCCAGAGTGCTCACCAGTCCTAGACCTTCCTTGCTTCAGCAATCCTGCTATGTCATATGCCTTCCTCGAATCATGCCGGGAAGGACACCCATTGGAACCCCCGGCCACTGAGCTGAAGAGGGACCCTTTCACACTTACAATTACAGTACTATAATTCCCCTTTAATCGCCACGGTAACATCCCATGGAATCCTGGAATCTGCAGTTTAGGGAGGAGCATTTTGAATTCTCAGCCAGAGAGCTCTGGCACCTCACCACACAACAAAACTCAGGATTCCATAGAATGTAGTCAAACTGGAATCAGAGTGCTCTAATTGTGTCATGAGGAAGGGTCCCAGAGTAGGCCTAAGGCCATTTCCGCACTAGCCTGTTATAGTGCTATTTTTCCACTTTCAACATCCTATGGAATCCTGGGGTTTGCCTCAAAGGCCCCTCCCTAAACTGCAACCTCCAGGATTCCATAGGATGTTGCAAGTGGAATAATTGCACTATAACAGGGTAGTGCAGAAATGGCCTTAAAAATACAATAGTTGGCCAGCTCTGAAAAGGGCCAGCCATTAGCTCTCTGTTGACTGTGTGGGCAGAGTTGTGAGGTTGTTTTTAGTTACAACAATTTGACTGAAGCCTCAGAAAGCATTGTTGTTTTCAATAGGTGGGCCACTGCATACATGAAAAAGCTGTTTTGATCATCTGACATTGTGGCTGCCCTACTTTTTTTTCTCTTTTCAGAAATTCTATTTTGGTGCCAAGCTCAAGAATTTGTGCAGGCATGTGCAAAGATCTTAAAACATGATGACCTTTTAAAGTCGATCAAGCTGAATGCTGACAGCCACATTGGCGTGGGTGTCGTAAGATGTGGTTGCAGATATTTTCGTGTAGGAGGAAACTAATGGAGATCTACCGTTTCTTTGCCCATCAGGAGTAGAACCTCCCGGAGCAAGAATTGCATTCTTGAAGTCTAGGCATTGGTTTCTTAAAAGGATGGGATTAGGAAATTGCTGGCAAATTTTCATTTCTTAGAAGAAAATCCCAAATGACTAAAGGCTGGTTCAGCAGTGATATTATTACCAGATATGGGCAGTTAGAATGTTCCATTGTGCATGTCTAAGTCGAAACTACTTAAGGTGTTCATTCAGCCATCATCATTTTTTTTAAAAAAAAGAAGAAACAAATATCTCCAAAAAAGAACAAAAAAGAGCACTGATTTGCATGAAATTCTCATGTACTGAGTTATATGCAGAGCAGCAAACTAAAAATAGTTGTTATAGCTTTTACAGAAATACAGATCACTGTAGTGAGGAACAGGTGAACTGTACGCCTCCTTTTCAGGCTGTTATCCAGTTGCTAACTGCTGATGGCCAACGTCCAGGAATTTGCTGCTTCTTTTTTCTTATGCGTTTTCTTCACTGAACCAAAATGAACTGGAAGGTCCCTTGAACAGTAGAGTCCCTCAAAAAGAGGACTGGCCTCTGTAAAATAAGACACACAGCCACCCTTAATGGTCCTTCCTCTGCAAATATCTCTCTTTCGTAAATAATGCTTTGCTATGGGTGGACAACATCTGGGTGGACAACATCTGTGGCAATGGGACTCGGGGTGCACAAATTAGGAGCAGTTTGCTTTTGCCTAAGCCTACTGGGAAATGCCAGATTTTGCCCTCTCTTTTTTCCTCCCTGCTGCTGAATTGAGTACAAACGACTGCTGAATTTTATACTCAGTTTAAAGCAACTGAGCAAGCTGAGCGTGAAGAGTGAGATTTTGTTATTGTTGCGTGCCTTCAAATCATTTCTAACTTATGGAGACCCTAAGATAAACCTATCACAGGGTTTTCTGGGGGCTAAGAGTATGTGACGTGCCCAAGGTCACCCAGTGGGTTTCCGTGGCCGAGAGCAGAATCAAACCCTGGTCTCCTAGTCCAAGAGAAATTGGGACATTTTAAAAGCAACTGAAAATGTGGGACAACAGAGGATTAATTGGAATCTTTGTGCCAAATCAGGACAGCTGGTGTGGCCTAGAGTGGCATTCACTTGCCAGAGCTGGTTGCTAGTTACAAATTGGCAATGGGGGCAGTACTGGCCTGCGGCCCCCGGAGATCCAATTCCCCATAATGATATTTGCTCTGCCTTTCCCTTGGAACAATTTTTGTACATTGCCATCTCCAGTGGGACTCTGGGAATTATTTTAATAGCTCGCAATGCCCACTTGTTGTAGCGCTGATGCACTGTTTAAGGAGACTTTGGGAAATTTGCAGTGTCCCAGATCAGGCATTGACACACACACTGCTGCCGCCCACATGACAAAGAACGGTGAGGAACTAAAGTAACCCAGCCTCATCCCTCTGGCATTTTTTCAGAAGAATATACAAAACTGGGCTAGGAGTATGGAACAATGACACTAAACTGTGAAGGGCCTTCCACAGTTCCACAAGGTAACCAAAAAACTAAAATGGTATTTCAAGAACCTTGGAGAAAACATGGAAATAGAGATGTCATAGGTGTGTGTGTACATGAGAAAGTGTGAATTCAGCAACAAGGAGGAGTGGGGGAAAAGAAAGAAACTGCAACACCAACATTTACCGTTTATGGAAAGAAAATGGAAGTGCTGTTTCCTGAACAGTGTGTACCTCTTCCCAGAAACACAGTTGAGCATTTCAGCAGAAAAGTAAATATAATGTCGGGGGCGGGGGGAGTGTTGCATTTCTGTTTATTAACATTTACGCACCTCTTTTCTCCGAGTAAACTCAAGACCACAGATATGGCCCTTCTTCTCACCTTTACCTTCACAAACATCCTGTGAGGTAGGTCAATGCAGTGTGTTTGTGTGTTTTCTAAGGCCAGAACTTGGAACTGCCAATTTCCCATCCAGCTACTCTAGCCACTACACTACACCACCTCAATGTATATGTAACCCCCCCCCCCCACTGGTCTATTGTAGCTATAGAGACACCTGCTATTCTTGTTAGAGTGTTACGTAGTACGTAGTAAACGTGACAACTGGGAATCGTGTCCTTCAAGATTTTGTTGGAACTACAAGTCCCAGCATTCTTGCCCATTGGCTGTACTGGCTAAGGCTGCTGGGACTTGCAGAACAGCAATGTCTAGAGTGACAGATGCCCCTGCAGTAGCACATTGAGATGCACTTATGTTGAGTTAGATCATCTGGCTGCCTTGTTGATGGGTGCCTTCAAGTCGTTTCTGACTTACGGCGCCACTAAGGTGAACCTATCATGAGGTTTTCTGGAGCTGAGAGTGTGTGATACACCCAAGGTCACACAGTGGGTTTCCATGGCCTAGAAGGGAATTAAACCCTACCTTCCACAGTGGTAGTCCAATGTTCAAACCACTACGCAACGCTGGTTCTCTCATCTGGCTGCCTACTTGGGTATTAATGTAGGTCCAGATGATCTGAAAGGCTGTATATCGCCATATGAGCTTCCCTAGACTTAAGATCTTCAAGGAAGAGTTGTTTTCTCAGAGTCTTATCATTGTCACAGGTGCATTAGCAAGGAAGCATGAGAGGGCATCCTTGGTGGCTGCTGCTAGGATGTGGAACTCTCCCACAGAAGGCTAGACTGACATCCCTTAGCTGCTCTCCTTTCCCCTGCAGGCAAATACCTTTATATTTATGCAGGTAGTAGGGGGTGCTTTCACAGGCCTTCAGGACAACTCTGACTTATGGCGATGCTCCTATAGAGTTTTCTTGGCAAGCTTTATTCAGAAGAGCTTTGTTATTGCCAGTCTCCAAGATGGAGAGCATGGCTCCTGCCCAAGGTCACCTAGTGGGTATCCATAGCTGAGTGGGGATTTGAAACCTCATCTCCAAGAGTCCCAGCCCAACACTACACCACACTGGGATTCATATTCAAAGAGGGATGCTGTACTTTTATTGTGATGCTTTTGAACTGTTTCAAATTAGTGCAGTTTTTGATAGGTTATTTAATTTTCCCTTATTGTTATAGCTTTTTCAGCTGTGCTTGGCTGACCATATTGGGAGGAGGGTGGGATAACCAAGCAGGAAAACAAACAAGTAAGCAAATCAGCCAACCTACCAACCAACCAACCGACCATCTTCTCTGAGAAGCAGCTGGCCACTCAACAAAGACTTCAGCAGCCAAGGGTCTCTGCCAACCTTATAAACCATCATTTAAAATGCTGTTTCTTGTTAATTGCCATCAGGTCCTTCAGCTTCTGGTGACCCAATGAATGGGAGATTTCCAGGACACCCTGTCGTCAACAGCCTTGCTCAGGTCCTGAACACTCAGGGCTTTGGGCACCCTTGATTAAGTCTATCCACTTGTAGTACAGTCTTCTTCTTTTCCTACTGCCTTCCACTTTGCCAAGCATTATTATCTTTCTAACAAGTTATGTCTTCTCATGATAACCCAAAGTATGACAGCCTCAGTTTAGTCATCATGGCTTCTAGGGAGAGTTCAGACTTGATCTGCTCTAAGACTCATTCATTTGTCTTTCAGGGTATCTGCAGAACTTTCCTCCACCATCACATTTCAAATGAGTCCATTTTCTTCCTATCAGCTTTCTTCACTGTCCAGCTTTAACAACTGCACACAGCAATTGGAAATATTATGGCCTGGATGATCTTGACTTTGCTAGTTATTGATGTATCTTTACACTTGAGGATTTGAAATGGCATACTGAGATTCAACCTTGGAGTGACCTTCTGTGTACAAAGCTCTGTTGTCAAATTAACACTTCAGTCCTTTCCAGCTAGATGCTGGATCACTGCAACCAACCACAGCTCCCTGTGGCCCATCCACTGTATGCCCACCATGTACTGGGTGACATTTGTTCACATGTCTTCTACTGCCCAAATTGATGCACATGTACCAAATAGGATACCTCCATCAACGGGGCTAGCTGCATCCGCTAGGAAAGACTGCCCCTAGCTCCCTTTGTTCCACTAGGTCAGCAGAAAAGTCAGTACATCACAAAGAAGCCAGGAGCATCAGATGAATAAGCAAACTGCTCCTCTGTGATGGGTGTGAAGTGTGTGGGCGAGCTGTTCTCATTTTCATCTGCCAGTTTTTCAGAGCCTTCACAACCTGGGGGCAACGGGGAGGAAGAGAGATAGCCTCATAGACAGAAAAAGGGGCTGAGCTGATCACCACAGTGTTTATTTGTTGATGCAAACAAGACGAGGTTAGCCTTTCTTCTTCATGGTGACAGAGAACCAACCTTTTACTTCAGATTGTTTACACATCATTTGGTCCAATTTTGAGGGGTATGGGTGAAAGTGGGGAGAGAGGAGAAAGGCATAAAATTTAAAAACAAAACAAAACCAAAAAACCCAAAACCAAATAAATGTTTTTTAAATCCTGCATCATGCTTTGTGCTCTTTTTTTTGCTTTCGCACAAAATACAGTTGGGCAGGCTTTAAGGAACAACAAGGATGGAGAGCAAGGCACACATCGGGCTTGTCAGATCTCAGGGCCTGGCCCTGAGTCTCTGCTTTTGTGGATCATCTGCAGGTGGAAGATGAGGATACAAACTCTCCAGTATTGTGGGGCTTAGCTCCTGGAAAGAGAAATGGGCTGTATGCAAATCTCCAGTTCATCAAATAGATCTGGACTTTGCTCCATTTGTGAAGATAAATTAATTTCTTACTGCAACCTGCAAAGACTCTCTAGGAAGGCCTATGTATTTATTTCTTTAGTCTCCTCCTTCCCTTCTAGTTGTTGTAGTGCCAGGGTTCACCATCCACTATGCTCTGCATAAATGTCCCCTATCCCATCTTCATAAGCGGGAAGGAACATTCCCCTCATTTCACCATGATTTTGGAAAAGGACCTTCAGTGGTGTCTGTGTGCATTTGTATGGCAAACTGTGAGCAACTGTTGTTGTTCCTTAAGGACATCACCATGGCTCTTGCCTAGGTCTCAGGCATTGACCTGGAAACTTCAGGGCCTGGGACAATTCCAGACTGTGGACTCTGACGCATCCTTCAAGGTCCTTTCTGCCCTAGGACAATTCCACACTAGGTTGTTATAGCGCTATGATTCCACTTGCAACATCCTATGGAATCCTGGGATTTGCAGTTTCGGGAGGGGCCAGCTGGCCCCTCCCAAAACTGCAAACCCCAGGATTCCATAGGATGTTGCAAGTGGAATCATAGCGCTATAACAACCTAGTGCAGAAATGGCCCTAGACAGTGCTATTATTCCACTTTCAACATCCTGTGGAATTCTGCAGCTTGTAGTTTACTAAGACCCAAGAGCTCTCTGGGTGGGAATTCTAAAGGCCCCTCCCTAAACTGCAGGATTCCATAGGAGGTTGAAAGTGGAATAATAGCACTATAACAGTGTAGTGAGGAAATGGCCCACGTTCCATACGGGACTGCTCACATCCCAGATGTTGAGTGAAGCAGGAAAGACAGTGCAGATGCCATTGGAACACAACTCCCACCATCTTTCACCACTGGCCATGCAGGCTAGATATTATAAGAGCTACAGTCTAACTACATCTGGAAAGCCAAATATTGTCACCCTGTATCAGTTGCTCTGAAATCTAAATTGGGATAGGCCCACACTCTCCACATACAATTTTCGGATACAATTGACCAAGTGTCTGCAAAGAACCCTAAAAGAATCCTTATGGGCAGCCACATCCGACAACAGATTCTCTTTATTTGAAGCAGAGGAAATATTACCAGCTTCCCCTTTTTCTTTCCTCCTTGAGTCGAGAGCTCATTAACCACCTCCTCACCTGTTTCCTCAAAGCAACTGCCCGTTAGGGTGGGTGGGGAACACAGAGAGGGCATTTTGCTCCTAAACCTCAAACCCAAAATGGGGATTTCCCACTTCCTGGAATCCCCTTTCCATTAAACGGCAGGTGTCTTCTGTAGCCCATAGCAGAGGAACTCTGTATGTTGTCCTTATTGTTGTGTATTATGTCCCTACCCTCCAACAGTCACTCACCCCTAAAAGCCATTAATAGTCATCTCCCATAGGAATTCTTGTAATCTCCCTTTAACAATGCTCTCCATATGAAGCCCAGTAGTATATGGGGCATCTCAACTATTTCATCTCTCATCCTTTTTGTAAACACAACTTTAAAATACATTGAAATCACTCGGAATACTGCAGCAGGTTCTACCAAAAGGTTAGAACGCAGGAAAGATCTGGGGAGAAAATTTGCCAAGAGATGGGTTTGTTTAGACAGTACAGCAGCCATTGATTGAGTTGTCTCCCTCATCTTTGCCAGCTTCAACATCTTCAACCTTCCCATCAACAGAAGAGCTAAATAATTTCATATTTATTTTCACAGACCTTTAATATCTGCATGAAACTACTGGGTGAGATCATCAAAAGGTTTTGGTAGAATTGTCGTGGGTACACAGATGACGGTAATGGCACCTTCCCATGAGAAGATCCCAGTACAGTAGTGGTAATCCTGAAACATCGTCCAGAAGCACATTTGCTCTGTATGACAGGCCCTTGCTTCTCCCAGATTGGTGTGGCTGTTCCCCAGTCAGCACCCTGTCTTTATCACACAACTCTGCCTCTCTTCTTATAACACCATGTTTTCACTATTACTTTATGTACTGTATATAACTCAAGCCAAGTCAGTGCTTACAAAGATAATCTGTAATATTTATTAAGACAAGAATAAAGTGGCATGTTAGACTTCAAATGCAGGTCAAGGCTGATACATTTCCTTGGTACGCTGGGGGTTAAGTCTTTGGTGGGAGTTTAGCCAAAGGGCTGTTGCTTGTTCCTTATATGAAAAGCTAGATATAATTGAACAGTTTCTGAGTGGAGAGTTAACTCTTATACCCTCTAAAAAGTATACTGAGGATACCCCATCAACTAGACAACTTAACTTAATAAACTTTTGCATTTGACATTTTTTGTTTCTGATGATATTCTTCTCCCTTTCCACATTTAATTGCTGTTTTCCTTTTTATTCCATCTGTGATTCTTATAAACCACTTTGCAATGATGTTCCTTATACATGTGACACACAAATGAATAACAACAACAATAATAATGAGGTCTGATGGTCAGATTGCAATTTTATTTTAATGTCACAGAACTGTAGGCACTTTCCTAGCCTGTCTGTGTAAATGCACTTCAGTGCCGCATGGTCATTTGCATCTTTGTTGGCTGTGTAGATTTCTACTGCAGGAAAGGAAGAAAACCTCCTTGCTCCAACTTCATAGAAATATTAGTTTAAAACAAGAGTTTGCAGAAGGGCACCTGCAGGTATGGCTAAGGGATTAAACTAATCCAAGGGAGAGAAGGGTTAACTGTAGCAGAAGATCGGCTAAAAAAAAGAGGCTGTCAAATCATGCCATGCCTACCCTCCCTTCCCTGGCTTAGATGAGGCCAGTGACTCAGCTGGGAAGCCCAAGACATCAGTCCAACCAGCCACTTGCCAGCATTACTTCACCTCCCAAGGGATGTGCTGAAATCCCAGCTCAGGAGGTTTGGGCTCTGCTGTGTAACTCATGACTAACAAACAAACAGATGAGCACAGGCACAATGTACTGCTTTGCCATTAACCCTTTCGTTATCTGTAAGATGTTGCTAAGGGCCAGATTAAAGATTAGCAGATGGTCCAGGTCTCAAAATCCAGGTGCCCATCAAACATCGTAAAAGCAAGAAAAAGAAGCCGCGATTTTGACAGGGAACAGTAATTAACCTCGTCTTTCCAACCCTTTGGCACTTTTGAGGTATTAAACACAGAATTGGCTTCCAAATTAATATACAGTTGACCCTTCACATCTGCAGTTTTGACTTTCATGATTTGATTATATGCAGAAGGACTTGCCCAATATCCTTCTCTGCATTCTGCCTTTTTTTTTTTTTGTGGGACAACACAGCACACACACACATAGAAAGTGTGCATTCAGCAGAACAGTAGCTGGTGCCAGCCAGACAATAATCACTAGATCAGAACAAGGGCCTTTTGGCTGTGCCGCTCGATGTTTGTGTCCCAGTTACTTCCACATCCCTGCCCCCCATAGCCAGCTGCTTTTGCATGGTGACTTTGACTTGTCACAACTGAAATGGTGATGAAAATGTGAATGAGGACTCCTTCATAACCAGCCAGCACCTGTTTTCATCACACTGCCAGCCTGTCAAAAGCCTTCCAGGAAGGAAGGAAGGAAGGAAGGAGGCAGGCAGGCAGGCAGGCAGGCAAGCTTCCTGCAAAGGAGGTCACAGTGGGCCAGTTAAAGAAAAAGGGAAAAAACCACCCAAGTATTTTTGCAGCCTGAATTAGAAAGCAGCTGAGTTTCCATGTGGCCACCTTGCCAATATTCTGAAACTGCTGTTCCCAGGGAGGGTTGGAGTTCTGCTGTTTAAACTACATTTGGCCAAACATTCAGCTTGGCATTCTAGAGCTGGGTGCAGCTTGGAGCTGGGGACATTCCACAAAGCATTCCACTAATGTTTCCTTGCAAGAAGGAAGTCCCCAACGCAGGAGTAAGTAAGGCCAAAGGCCATATAAGAATTTCTTGAGATGTGCATTACGAATCACATGAGCAAGAGCAGGAATCTCCTCCACCAAGCTCATTTTTCAGAGTCCGTTAAGTCAGGAGAGTGTGGTTTGATTTTTATTATATTTAAATGCATATCCCGTTACGAATATCCATTGACTTGTAGTTGCCATTTCAGACTTATGGCAAGCCTAAGGCAAACCTATTCTAGGGCTATCTTGCCAAGATTTGTTCACAGTAGTTTTGACATTGCCTTTCTCTGGAGCTGAGAGAGTGTGACTTGCCTCTGGTCACCCAGTGAGCTTCTGTGGCTGAGTTAGGATTTGAACCCAGGTCTCTCAGAGTTCTAGCCCAACAAACAAACCACTACATCCCTGGTGGCTTTTCTATGCTCAGCTAGGATGATTTTTTTAAAAAAGGGAGAATTATATGAAAATAAATTGTGATGAAGGCTAGCATGGTGTTCAGCAAATTTACCACGTGTTTGGCCCCGTGGGCTGCTTTAGGTCCAAGAGTGAGCTTTTAGTTTACTTCTTTATTTTTAACCAAGGCCTCAGCTGGACCTAAAACAAATGGAGAGGGGGACAGCATAATGAAGTAGTTCTCCATGTCTCTAGAGAACAAGGGAGAAATTTTGACTTTTCCCTGAGAAAAAGTTAAAAAAACATTAAAACAGATTATCTGAGGTGTGGAGCCATGACGGGTCCCTCAAGTTCCTCCAAGGAAAGCAATGCAGCTCTCAATCTCTTGCAATTGCTTATTCCTGTTTCAGTGTATTGTGGAGAGCAATACAGACAACAATCCAAAGCATATGCATGCAATAGAACAAGATTCTGTGGCAAGACAACCCCGGCCACTCTCAAAATCAATGAACAAATCGCAATCTCCTGTGCATATTTGCAGCTGACCTAGTTTTCGTGGATGAATCAGAAGGTGGTCATTGATGTTTTTTTGCCATGCTAGATGAGCCTGCCAAAAAAAACGGAGAGAAAAAACTCTAATGGCAGTAGCGGCTTGGGTACAGGCTCAGCCGCAGAGCAGCTCTCTCTAATTCTTGTTTGGGGCTCTAGTGCCACACCGCACCACCAAGGAGCACACGCAACTAACCGCGGCTTATGCTGCCCTCTCAAGGCAGCAAAGGGTACAGGAACTCACCGTCCTCCCTGTCTGTTCCATTTGATTGAGAAGAATCCTGTCTTTCTAAGACAGAAAAATACGACAGCTTCTACGTAAACACCATGAAAAACTGAACAAACAGAAGGAGAAAGTTATCTACGCACTTCTAAATGGCTCTCTCTTAGTTCCAGGGAACCCAACATGAGAAGGTAGTGAACCCTCCTTGATCATGTTTTTAAGCCAAGACTGGATGGCCAACTATCAGGCACGCTATCGCAGAAAATTTCTTTCAGAGGCAGCAGTCTGGACTAGATGACCTTTGAGGTTCTTTCCTAGTCTGTGATTCAGTAAGAAGGGAATGTCACCTGAGAAGCTAACCCTGATGTAGACACCAGAGCCTCTACTCTAGTGAGGCCCCCCAAGCACAAATCTTTATTTTTTCCTATGAGTGAATGGTCACATTCGTTCAGAGGGGAAATTAAACCCACGTGCTTGGAGACATCTTTATGGTGCAGCACAATCCACCCACCATCCCCAAAAGGAGGTAGCCCAGCCAACATTCATCAAGGATTCCCCTCACACCACTTGAGTCTCAGATGGCTTCCCATTTTCTCTGCCCCACAGAACTCTCAAGGATCCATTGAGAACTGTTCTACACCCTGTTCAGCCTCATCCTAGAAAACTAGGGTGGATCTAGATATAGAAGACCTGGAAAATGGAGGCCCTTTTTGCTGTTGCGTCACATCTTTGACTCATATCTAGACTGTGGTCTAATAAAACCCTCAAGATCGTTTTCCATGTATGGCAGTCAAACAAGTTGTCTCTAATGTTGTATTTAAGCATCTGATTCTTCTTGTCTACATGGGAGTATCCTTGTGGAAATTCACTTTGTTAGTACTCCACCCTCCAATCTGTTACAGTCACCTTGAATCCTGATTCTGTCTTCTTATCTCCTTCCAGTTTGGTGCCGTCTGCAAATTCGTCCTTCAAGTCATTGATAAAGTTGTTGAACAATAGGTACAGCACAGAACCCTGCAGCATCCTATTTGCAACTTCTTTCCAGAATGAGAAACCACTAGTGAGCACTTCTTGAGTTCTATGACCTCGCTACAAATCTGTCTAGCAGCATTTGCCTGCGCTCTGCTTTCCCCTTCTTCCGCATACTGAATACCAGGAGAACATGTTCACTCCTACCCTTGGTTCCCACTACAGTTCTCTCCCTTTGGTGGGAATCAGATCCAAGAAAGTCAAGCCCCATGTCACTTCTTGCATCTTCTGGAAAATGAAATTGTTAGCAAGGCAAGGAACAAATTACCTCAAGAATTTGTTTGGTGTTTGTGTGTACAATGTGTTTCCTTCTCATTGCCGAACTCAGGCTTAGGGGAGTACATTGTACTGCCTAAGAAAGACTGAATGGAGATTCCAGTCTCCTCCAGTTTCAATAGTCATGATCCACACACGGTGGTCTTAGGTCCCCCTTTAGTCTCCCCACTATTTGCAATAGAATAACCCTGTTAAATTCATGGGGTCCCCGTTAAATCCACAGGTGCATTGAAGGCCCATACACAATCCAAAAAGCAACATATCTGAGCCCTGCTCTAGTTACATTCAGCTGAACATGGTAGTAATCTTCCTTTAGAACCTCTTGGTCAATGTGGGGCTGAGCTGTTTCCTACCCACCCTAAGAGTGTTTGGCTGAAGGGTGAGATGTTTGGCTGAAGGGTGAGATAGTAATTATAATAAAATAAATAAATCTGAATTAATTGGATTCAGATAACACTCCCCCTCTTATCTCACTTGGCTTAAAACACAGTCAAAACAAGGAAAGCACTTAATTAGAATTTAGGCAAGGTAAATGAAAATCATAGTTTAGAAGACATAATAACTTTTTATTGACAGAGAATAATGAATTATGAGAGATCTGATGTTTTAACTGCAGTTTAAAAACACAGAGTGTAAAATACAAGGTGGGAAATCAGAATAGTCACTTCTGGTTCCGATGTGACCACTTTCCGTCTTTGGCTACATATGTGGATTAGCAACCAAACCAAACAGACAGCAATAAATTTACTTTCAGTTATCTGTCTGCTCTTTGGATTATCACATCTGTTGCTCAGGTGTGTTATTGTTCTTCCACCAAACAGAAAACCAATGGAAACTGGTAAAATGTTGTTCAAAGAATAGTGAGCAGGAAGATAATTTCCAACACAAAATTTCAGAATGAACTTTCCCTTTTCCCCACTCAAAATGAATTTACTGTTAAAAGAATCTGATGTGGAGTCCATCTTTTTCTCAATACAACTGAAATATTTGTGTATTTGTCCCAGTCCAAAGGCACCAAAAGAAAAGTAGCAAAAGGCCAATCTTTCCATACACGATGTGTCTCAAAATCCACCGTTACCTGTTTCAAACATCTGCATCCAGGAGAAGTAACAGGTATGTGGAAACTGATTACTGCATAGTTGTAAAATGCCTGTTTCCACACTCCTGTGGTACTTAGGAAATAGTGGAGCTAGACACGTCTGAAGGAAAATGAGGTTTCTTACAAGCAGCCTCTCTTCCAAGGCTGTTCCCATGGTCCCTACTGTTCAAAAGTTCCTGGTCTTGCCTCTTGCGTTTGTTAACCATGTGGTTTGCCTCCTCGTTCCGCTTCCCCTCCGGGAGGCCAAGGGTCCTTAAACAGGCAATAGCTGCTGCTTGTTCTGCTAACTTTTTGGACTTTTCCCTGCAAAGAGTCAGCACATGACTTAGAAATGTATGCTTGGAGCTGGCTTGTCTCATGATTAAAGGGGGGGGGGGGGAACAAAAAATGGCCATTTTCAATCTATAAATTATTGGTTTGATCCCTATTCTCTCTTCCTCTCACAAATGGGACTCAAAGCATTAAAACAAAGATATTAATGAATAAAAGCGTAACTCCTAATACGTATGATCCCCAGCCCAATTAACATGCATGTTAAGCCCAGCAGCTGAAATTCAGCTGGGAATGACAGACACAGACTTTTTGGTCATTGCACCTCTGCTTTGGGAGATCTCCCAAGTGTGGCCCACTTGACTTCTTCACTATTTTTTCCCCAAACCTGCTGACAATATGGTTCTTTAGGAAGACTTTTGGGGAACTGGCAGTTTGATCTGTGTAGGCCTTACTGCTGCCTTCTTTCTTTTGGCTGTGTTGGTTTTTCCAGGCTCGATTTATTTTTATTATTTTTTCCCTTCAGTCACTGCACACAGGCATACCTCAGTTAAAGCCTTTATGAAACAAGCTCCTTCTAACAAAGTCTTTTTACAGAAACCCAACAGAGTCCCTCCCCTCTTTACTTATCTTCTGGGGACGGTTGTTGTTGTGTACCTTCAAGTTGTTCCTGACTTATGGTGATGCTAAGATGAACCTATCACATTGTTTTCTGGGGCTCAGAGTGTGTGATAAGCCCAAGATCATGTAGTGGTTTCCATGGCCAAGTGGGGAATCAGACCTTCGCCTCCAGGATCATAGTCCAATGCTCAAACCACTATACCACCCTGGCTGCTATGGGCTACATACTTCCAGAGCAAGTTTTTAGGGTGTATGGAAGACTGCAGAAGGAAGAAGGGTTCATCCCATCTCAAAAAAAAAAAAAAAAAAAAAGCAGCAGGCTCCAGTGGAAGTAATAGATCCTTTTCTTTCTGTCTTTCTTTCTGCTACCCTGTCTTCTTTCTGAAAGAAAGGCTGAGTATGACTCTTTTAAGAAAGAAAATAAAAGTATTACAACAAACAACGGACTGACCCTTGAGACTTTTTTGTTGATTGGCACACCGCACAAACAGGAGATGCAAAGCTAAATGTGGTTTATGCCAAGGCTCATATCTAGAGCAAGCCCATTAGAAACAACTGCTTGCACTGTGCATCTGCGTAAGGCTCCAGTATTGTTTGTTCTGCAATGCTGATTTCAGTTTTTTAACGCAACATATACACAGCCTGGGCTTCATTCACCTTAAGGTTGCTGTAAGTTGGAAATGACTTGAAGGGAAACAACAACAAAAATGGAGCTTCAGCTACAAACCATAAAAATATTTACATTGTAGGAAGCAGAAAGCAGGAAAACTGAACATAATTAAGAAACTGTTCCAATTTTGTCATTAAAAACAAAAACATAGCTACAGAAGGGAGAGACAGTTTTTGAGAAGACAACACCAGGTTAGGTTTTGGGGAAAGTCTTCCTTCCTTCCTTTACTGGTAGGAGAAGGAATCTTAAGTGCCCAAAGTAGAGGAATCTTAAAGACTTGTAGCAAGCCTATAGAAGAGAGCTGACCAGGCATTCCAGAGCTATGGATTCCTTTCTTCTGGCTGTAAAAAAGAATAACTGGACTGGATATTACCTGTAAACCCCCAAATCCCTAGTATTTTGGAATGTGACACTCTCTTTTTAAAAAACTCGTAAGGTCACAGAAAATCAGTCTGGCAACTATAAGAAAAATCAAAACACTGCAGTAGTGCAAAGGCTAAGTGAGTAAGCTGTAAATTAAGAAGTCCAGGTTCAAATCTCCCTTTGGCCATAAACTCATTAAGTGGGCTTAGGCAAACCACTTTGTTTTCTTCCTCTTACCCAAGACGTAACAGATCCCCCTATTCTACTATATGGGGAATAATACTGATCTATCTTACAGGATTGTTTCAGTTCATGAGTAGGTGCTGACTGCATTCAGACATGTTAATTCTTTGGTTCACTGTATGCAAATGTGCCATGCAGTCTTCCCTGCACAATCTTCCTTTGGCACAGGCACCTGCTTCAGTTTTATATTAAACCTAGTTTACCATGTTTTCCACACTCCAAACTGTGATTCAGCTTAACTGCAGTAGTTATGATCTGAATGTGGCTTGGTTCAACAAGTCATAGTTTATCAACAAATACATGAAAATTTGCTGTTAATCTAAAATGGAAGCAAGTGGTTCTGAACTTTAGAGGAAGAGAGGAAGCATACCAGTTTGGGGCTCACTATGATGATTTAGAATCAAAGGATCACAGAGCTGGAAGAGACCACAACGGCCATCAGGTCCAACCCCATTCTGCCATGCAGGAATACACCATCAAAGCACTCCCAACAGATAGCCACCCAGCCTCTGTTTAAAAACTTCCAAAGAAGGAGACTTCACCACATGCCGAGGCAGTGTATTCCACTGTAGAACTGCTCTTATTATCAGGAAGTTCTTCTTAATGTTAAGGTGATGTGTCTTCCTGAAGTTTGAAGCCATTGTTCCATGTCCTAGTCTCCGGAGCAGCAGAAAACAAGCTTGCTCCATTTTGTTCTTCCCAGAATGTTAAATTATGGTTCAGTACTACATGTGAACCAGTCAAAATACATCAAGTGTTTTGATAGGTTGAAAAAGAAAACGAAAATGTCAATTATGATTCTTCCTCCTCTCCCCACTCCAGATTTACCTGTTACCCAAACCTCAATGAATACAGGTGTGCTGTCCCCGCTCACCCCCAGACATACGGATTAAAAAAAAAAACCCCAAAAGGCTTACCATAAGGTTGATCTGTACTTTTGTTCTGCTACTGTGACAATAGAACAAAAGAGTCTATCCCGTGGTCTTTCAATCTAAAAGAGAGAGAGAATTTCAAGAGCTCATCTGATATAGACTTTATAAATGAAACACATATGACATAAGAGCTGATTCTGATTAAACTACCACATCCCAAAAACTGAAGTGGTACTGATGTTCCCAGGTGCCAGTTTACTCAAACAGACAAAAACCTCCCATATTGATGCAACAACCAGCTCTGTCACAGCACCCTCCCCGCATTCATTCAACATGTGTATTGTTATAGCCTTTAGCTTGAAATACCAAATCCAGCTTATTGACAGCTGTGGTATTTTAACTCAATGATGAGAGCAAATGCCAGCAATACCATTCCAAGGCCAGAAGCCAAAACTCTCACAGCTGGTTCTGCATATCCATGGGGACTCTGAACTCTTTTTTTTTAACAACTGCCCCTCGATAACAGATGGCACACTCTTGTTGGAAATGAGCAGAATTTCAAAAGCAGTTTGTAATGAGTCATGGTTGGGTCTGCTGTGCCAGCAGAGAGTGTCAACCCCCCCCCCGGGCACATACAAACATTTGGGTTTCCCTAAAGTACCTCTGGATCATGGCCCAAGATTCCAGACTGCAGGAATGCCTTCAGGAGCATGAATCTATGATATCGACTGGTGGCAGGGGGAATGTGGTGGTCAGATCTCTGCCGCTCCCTTTTTCCCTCTGTCTTCTCAAGATGACTACCTCCTCATATTCTTTCAGGAAGCAGAGAACTTGGTGACCAACCATGGTCGTGTGAGATTCACAACTCCTACACCAGTGTGTTTTGCTTCACCAGTTCTTTGTACCCAGAAAGGAACACAATCCATGAAAATTCCCCTGAACTTCAAATGTTGCTTTGATAGTTCAGGGGGGTGAAAGCCACAGAAGGAAAATGAAGAAAGAGCAGCCCTCCCATTATGTGCATGCAGATAGCAATCATCTTTGTGGCTTGAGCCATATGTCCCTATTCCAGTAGCCCTCTTCTATTCTTGGGCTGGCACAGAACTACAACAGGCCAGTGGAGAAGAGTAAGTGATTCGGCCCAGCTATAGCATGCCAGATCCTCTGAAGATGCCAGCACAGATGCAGGCGAAACATCAAGAGAAAATACTAATAGAACATGGCCTCAAAGCCCGGAAACCCCACAACAACCTATGGATTCCGGCCATGAAAGCCTTCGACTTTACAGAGACTCACCGTTTCATAAACTGGCTGAGGGAGTTTTTCTTTCCTGCACCACTCCAAGAGACACATTTTGGGTGTGATCTGTGGGGGATAGTCTCGCCTGAGGAGAAAAACAAAAATGAATAATAACTATGGAACACCTTGTTGTTGCTGTCTGTGTGCCTCAAAGTCATTTCTGACTGGAGGCCAAATTCTGAGGCCACAGGAGAGCAATCTATGCATCCGCTGATTATCTACACTGTTGCCCAAGGTGCTGGGGCCAAACACTTAGAGAAGTCTGATCTATTTCCTTGAGGAGGTTTTTCACTACATCCAGCCTTGGCTATAGGGCAAAACATGCTTTTCACCTCTCTTGTTGAGGAAACAGCATGTGAGCAGGATAGCTAATTTTAAAGTTAGCTGGAAAACTCCACAACTGGATAATACTGCAGCCTTCTCACTAGCTTAAGACCTGCACCTTGGAGACTCGTATGCTATGGCATATGACTCTGAATTCTCAAATGCACCCTGCCCACCACTCTGGGCTTTAATATTTCAATCAGTCAGTTTTTGGAAGCACAGCCAAAAACGTTTGTCAATTATCAATATAGGCCGGTTCAACAAAATAGCAATACTACTATTTACCCAACACATTAAGAGACACGTGCTAAGCAGGTTTATCCGGGAGCTCATACAGGGAGGTTTAGTCCTTCAGACAGTTTGGACTTAAGCTGTATAGGGTTCATAGGCCATCACCAGCACTTTGAACTGTGTCCAGTAAAGCTTTTGCAACACAGCAGTTACAGGAATCCCAGGCCCAGTTAGCAATCTGACTACAGGAAGTTACCCTTTCCAAGGACAGCCCTAAGTAAAGTGCCTTACGGTTTTCCAAACAGGATGTTACGAACACATGTGTCACTATGACTAGATCAGATATCTCCAGGAATGGGCACAGTTGGTGTTATTTGATTTAACAATACAAACACACTACTGGTCACCACTGAAACCTGAGCATCTGGGCTCAGAGCTGAGGCCTAGAGTACATTCAAGCAGTGGACCTGTGATTTCAGGTGGAGTGTAAGGTTATCCCGCATAGGCTGTATTCCTATTTCCTGATCCACCTTTCAACTGACCAGGAGCACCCCTGTCTTGCCTGGATTAAATTTCAATTTCTTCACTCTCATAAAGTCTGTTACTGACACCAGACCTTGGTTTGATAGGGGTGGATTATCATCAGCATGCTGCTGACACCAACCCCCCAAATCCTGGACAATCTCTCCCAGCAATTTCATGTATATGTTAAACAGCATGGAAGACAAAAACTGAACTCCGAAGACCAAAGGCCAAGGTAACAAACAGAAATTCCCCAGCACTAAGTTCTGATTTTCCCTTCCAGTAAAGATCAGAACCCGGTAAAACAATTGCCCCAAAAGCCATCCCAGAGAAGCAACTGATAAAACATCGTGCACAAACAACAGACACAGATACTGAAAGCAACTGAGAAGTCCAGCAGGACCACTAAGGGACACACTCCCCTGTCCCACAGCCAGCACAGGTCACCCACCAAGGCAACCAAAGCCGTGTGCATTCTACAATCATTCTGTACTCAGACCCAAAGTGAGACTGAAACAGACCAAGATAAGCTCTCTCCTCCAGGACAGTTGGGGTTGAGAGGCTATCATGGGCTCCAAGACCTTGTCCAAGAATGGGATATTTAAGACTGGCTGGTCATCACAATTACTATTTTTATTATTCTATTTTTAGGGTTTTCTTGCCAAGTTCTATTCTGGGGAGCTTTGTCATTGCTTCCTTTTAAGGCTGAGAGAATGAGGGTTGCCCAGAGTCACCCAGTGAGTTTCCATGCCTGAGCAGAGAACTAAACCCTGGTCTCCCAGAGTTTTAGTTTAACACTCAAACTGCTACACCACACTGGCTCTCTACATACATACCACAGAGATATGTGTACAATGCCATGCCTGAAAACGTGCTCTGCTACTCTGCTCAGCATCGCCTTCACCACAGAGCCTGGATATTCTCAAAAGGGTCAGTGTACTCAACAAAATATACCTACAACCATTAAACAGGAAGAGCTGGCTCTTACTCCCCACGATCAGAAGACATCAGCTAGATTTCTACCAAAAGAAACCACAGCAGCAGCAACAAAAATGAATTCCTTTTGCTTACTTATCAAATTTAACTGCCATTTTTATCACATCTGTGTCATCTATTTGGTCATCTTCATCTTGGTCCTTGGCTTCTAATGAATTTTTTTTGCTTTCCAGAAGAGCTGTTGTTTCTTCATAGAAACTGCCCATCTCAAAGACTTCACTAATAAAGAAAAAATCACAGCCACAAAGCATTCAAGTTAATGCTAGCAATATCTTCTCTAGCTGAAGAAACAAAAATACATAAGGAAACAACTGTTTTAAAGGTAAGCTCACAGAATACACAATAAGCTAATGATAACATCTGTTTCAGGAACATTGTAACTATCACCCACCCCTTATTACTTTCCAAAAGACATCCAGTGTAGTCTTCACCATGGAATGTGCTGTACTTCTGTCTAACTAAGTCAGAGTGAGTGAGAACAGTGTCTGTTATGCTGAAAGTACAGAAAACTGCTACTGGGGAGACATGGCTTCTGAAAGCTCTGTTTGGCTTCTCTCCTGCTGGAACTATATACAGATCATCCAGGTCTCTGGGGAGCAGCTGCAAAGTGGAAGAACATTGGGATGTATCAACCCCGGACAGACATAGTACCACTTCCCATGCAACGCCCAACTCCAGTCCTGCCCACCACACTACACATTTGGCTGCAAGCTGGCTAGGGACAAGATCTTGCCGGGATAAAACACCAGCAGAGTTAAGCTGTCTCTCCTACCAGATGCTTCTTCTCTTCTTCCTGTGGCATTTGTGTTTCCCAGACCTGTGTGCATCACAGAATTCTGACCTCAAAATTCTGTTGTACTGGGTTCCGTTGTAGTTCTGGTGTACTTTGAGGAAGCCTCAAAGACCTGTTGTACTGACCACAGCACACGAGATGACCACAGGGTGGCAGCCAAAACTACTTCTAGACTAAACAGACTTTTAACTAGCTGGTGCTGAAACACTTGCTTCACAAGAACGCCTGACTCAGAAAAAATAGCTCCAAAAATAGGCTAATTTTGCACCAGCTGAAAACAAGGATTACATTTTGATCAGTACAGTAAATTACATGCCTTAAAAAAACCCCAAAAAACCAAACCAAAAGCCCAGACACTTGACATTCAAACAAGTTACACACAGGAGAGCTAGATACATTCCAGTTACTAACTGGGAAGGTGGTCCTCAAATTTAGAAGACCTGTTTGAATGATTGCCAATAAAGCACAATGAGCATTGGTACAAAAAGGGCTCAAATGCACAAGCTAACTCCTCCTTGCACCGACCTAGAATCTAGAAAATGTTCTGTACAAAGCTTTCATACAAAGTTTTCATCCAAAACTAGATTAGGCTGGAATCAGGCCAGGTTACTTAGACTTGGCACCTAGTGAACTCAACAGGATAAGTTAGTATTGACTAAGTGGAATACCATTGATTTAAACTTTAGTTGAATTTAAGTAATTGAGGTCACGCTCCTACATCTATTTACCTTCAAGTAAATGTCATTGTCATCAACGAAGTTACTTCTAACTATATAGACAGGATTGCACTTTTATGCCAGATCCAACCTCTTATGGAATCCTAAGTTTGGCTTTTCAATAACAAAAGAAGGCAACCAAACACACGGTTCCCAAGAGAAACTAAACCTTCACACTTTTACATCTTCCATTTTCATTTCACCAATGGATCTTCATCATGTTCTTTTTAAAAGGTCCCTTGGGTATTTTAATATAAAAAACAGAGCATTCCACATGACCAAATTGTATACTATGAAGAAAAACTGTCCTTTCAGCAAGTAAGAGTTAACTTGCAGTTTACCAAACAAAATCTTTCCTTATCACACAACAGATAATTTGTGTATCTTTTCTTTCCAGGCTTTCATATCACAGCACTTTCACTGAAGTTCTGGCATGTTTATATTTATCAAACATTCAAATTTCAATGAGAAAACATAACTCTTTTGCCCTTTTCTCTGGCACATTACACCGGTGGTTTTATCAAGGGACCCACAAAAGTCTCTTACCAGATTTCCTGCATGGACTGTGCTGAGTGTAGCCTCTTTCCTTGCGCATTTTCTAACTGTTCCCTTAACATTTGGCACAAAGAGTACTTTGTGTTGGTGTAGTGGTTATCATATCTCACTGCCTGGTAAAAAAAAAAATGAGACAAGAAACAACAATGTAAGGAAGGGGTAAGATGGCAGACAATAAAGCAGCTGTCGTCAAAGTGAGTTATTGCCAGATTTCATTTTATGCAATCCCATCCAATCTTGCTTCTTTAAATTCAGAGGCTGAAACCTGCAGGCTGCCTAAAATTCTAACAGGTAACCAGTTTGCTACCCAATGCCAAGAGGACAGACTGAACCCAGATGGAGAGATGGCCAAACAGTCTTCAAAGTCCAAGAACACTGAGGTTTGTTTAATTCTCTCAGTGGTTTGAGCATTGGACTATGGAGAACAGGGTTCAAATCCCCATTTGGCCATGGAAACTCATTGGGTGACCTTGGGCAAATCACACACTCTCAGCCTCAGAGGAAGGCAAAAGCAAAGCCCCTCTCTGAACAAATCCTGCCAAGAATATTCCATGATAGGTTCACTTTGGGGTTGCCATAAATCAGAAACAGCTTGAAGACATATAACAGTGCTTTCAGCTACAGATCACTGTTTTAGTAAGCAATCAGTACTGAAAAACATTTCTTTTTTGGATGTGGATGGAGGTAGCTTTAACAACTGTGTAGGGAAGGGGGATCTTTTCTTCCTGTACAAAAAAAAAGAGCACTAATTTTGGGCAGTTTTGCCTCCAAATCATGCAGACATCCCTCAATGCATGAAAATACCCCCACCCCAGCCCTATATGTAGACACATTAAATAAGAGTTAAAACCCCCAGTCCATACGTATTTAATATATTCTTGCATGACGTCCTTCAAGAGACATGGGCCTTCTTTCCGGAAGATAGAGGGGTTCCACATGGCAGCACGAGCAATCATCACTGATGATGCCTCCGTCGCTTTCCTGAAGGCCTCTATGTCAGAATATTCTTTAATGAAGTCGTGAGATCCTCCACTGAAATAAGAACAGTATTGCTCTCACCAGCACTGATAAAGCAAAACGCCAGCAGCTCCATTCAATGAGGTGGAAGAAAGGGTAAGTTCTATACATTTCTCTGTATCAAAGAGGACAAACAAGGAAGCCAAGGAGCCCTCTTCCTTCTTCAACCCAGACAGTTACACAGTGATTTTCAAGAGTCCAACCACTCCACAAATAATATCACAAGTGATCTTTACAGCAGTTTTTTAATGAAGGGAGACTTTTGACGCTCTAGATTTTTTTGGATTACAACTCTTAACAGCTTCATCTGGTATAGCCACAACAGTATGACACCTGAAGTCCAAACATTTGGAAAGTTAAAGACTCCCCATTCCGTTCTGAAGAATGGGGGGAAGGCACACATGTACTTTCCTCTTCTGCCTTCCCCTCCCATTCCCTTGCCTTTTGCCCCAGAGCAGAGAAGAAAGCTCGTACACCAGGGCAATAGTCAAGGGAATGGGTGAAGAAGCCTGGAAGGAAATAGGGGGAGGAGGAGGAGTTATCTGCAGTTTTTCTACTTTTGCAAGGGTTCTGTGTCCCAAACCCTCACAAAAGGGGCCACTGTACCTTACTTAGAACACTATGGGCCTTTCCGCCTACACTGTTATAGTGCTATTATGCCACTTTCAACATCCTGTGGAATTTTGGGGTTTGTAGTTTCCTGAGGCCAAAGAGCTCTCTGGATGAGAGTTCTAAATTCCTCTCCCTAAAACTGCAAACCTCAGGATTCCACAGGATGTTGAAAGTGGAATAACAGCACTGTAACAGTGTAGTGTGGAAAGGCCTTATGTTTCTATAGCAATGGCTTATAGCTGACGCAAATAAAGGATCTATCTATTTTTAGTTACGGATTTTTATTTTGTGTATGCATAGCTTAAAAGAGTTTCTATAGCATTTACCACCAATAGGAGCAACATTATAGCATCCCCCCTTTTCATCACGTGTTATTTGGGGTCTTAGGTAACAAGCAGAAGTTGAAGAGGAAGAGGAGGGGGAAGAGAGAAGCAGCGGTAATTACTGTTTTTCATTTATATCCTACCCCTACTCATAAGATCTCAGCATTGCTAACAATTTCATACAATCAATACTATTCATGTATCTGTTCAGAAATATGTTTGCAAAAGAGAAAGGAAGGATACACTAAAGGTAACCAGAAGTAAACCCCTTTAAACAATTATTACCTTCTTTCCAGTCCACAAGGTACAAATGTGCACCTGAATAGGCTTTATTTTTTATTTTAAATTTAAAAGCCAGGGCAAAGCATTAAGCCCACAGGATTTAAAATGCATACTTCATTACACTACAACCTGTTCAAGGCAAGATGTAAGCTGCTGTTAATTAGAGTAATTCTATCAACAATTCACTCCTGGTGTTCCTGTGATTTTGCTAGATCATGCTGATCCAGCAAAGGCAGAAAGAATAACTGCCTGGAAAATACTCAGGTCTGGTATTTTTGCTGCAGCTGGAAGGTTTAGAAAATCTGCCATCAAGTCATCCAAAATTCATAAACCAAGTGCTTTTAGTTCATTGAAAACAAAATTCAGGGGTATTTTAAAGCAACCAGCAAAGCCTCAGACAAAACAGAAGGCCTAGCACGAGAAATTAGCAGGGCTGTAGATCTGCTGTGGTTCCATTCCTGCAGGGTTTGTAGTACAAAAATTCAGTTTCATGGGACTTCGAGGAGAGCAGGTTTCTAGTCCTTATGGTTAGAAATGTCTCTTTGATAGTGAATCAGGAATGTCTGCTAAAGTTTCAGAAGTTAGTGAGGTTCCCTGAAGGCTGAGGCAATGAGTGGCTTTGGTTTACACCTTTGCCCTTCCGCAATACTAAGGAAACCTGAATTGTGAAAAGGGGAGGATGCAAAAGTAGGAAATAAGAGAGTTTTCTTCAACTTCTAATTGTTTTGCAAGCTACAATGTGGTTTGCTCGGATACAGTAGGTTATTTTAGTTTTCAATAGTAAGTATGTTCAGTCCTTGATGCTGCAGAGATGACATTTTTTCTGTACAAACCACTCAAATGTCTACTTTGTTTGTACAAACCTTTCAGATATCTACTTTGTTCTTCTTTGATTTGCTGTCCATTACTAGACAGGGATGAAAGAAGCTATCTAGTCCCACTTACTTAGCTATTACTGGGATAGTTACTGCTTCAGAGATAGCTTTGATCACATCACAGTGGACAAGATGTTGAGGCCTCTCTTCTTTCTTCCTTTGCATGGGAGAGAACAAGAGTAAATAAAGAGATCAAAGATTTCCGCAAAGAGAATTCATCTCAGCAGACAAAATGGCTTGCTAGCCACAATCATCAAAAGTCAAACTACTTTGCAAAAGGACAAGCTGGAATCTCTCTATCCGAGCAGACCAGCGTTCCTAAAATATTTTCCCATTGTTAAAAATGACCGCCATATCCCAGCAAACACAGTGAGCAAACCTCAACACCTTGGGACTGTTTTATATCCAGGTGTGACCATTTTCTAACAAAGAAGTAAAGCAGAAGTCAACTTTTCCCGAAAGCATCTTCCAAAACTTTGTTATTCAAACATAAACTAGGGGATAATTTTTTAAATAAAGTTTAAAAATTGGGGAAGGGGCTGCTGTGGGGGAAATGCAGCCCTACAAAGTCCCTGAAGCTCCCCAACCTCTGGCACTTGACCAGACCTGAGGTAGACAGATGGCTAGTTTACCTTCCATGAACTGCAATAGCAGCAACTCCAGTACGTTCTATCCTCTTGGCCAAACTGACTGTTTCTTCTTTCTTGAAAAAGGAAGAAGGGGAAGGAGAAGTTTAAGGCTCCTGTTCAATGCACATAGCCCTTGCTATATGACAGTGGTTCTTAATCTGGGATCCAGATATCCATGGGGGTCCGTGAAGCCCTGCTGCTGGACTCCAACAGCAGCAGCAACAGGGACATGTCAGTGGCGGAGGGAGGATGCTGGGGGTGGTGCTAAAACTGCTCCCTCGTTTGCAAACCATGACTCTAGACACCAGAGTTTGAATTCCTCCTCAGCTATGAAATTTAAAGGCTTGTTAAAACTTGGGAAGGTACTCATTGGCCATTGCTGCACTATACTGTGATAGTGCTATTATCCCCCTTTCAACCTCTCATGGAATCCTGGGGTTTGCCATTTAGGGAGGGGGATTTAGAATTCTCAGCCAGAGAGCTCTTTAGCCTCAGCAAACTACAAACCCCAGAATTCCACAGGATGGTGAAACTGGAGTAATAGCACTGTAACAGTGTAGTGAAGAAAGGCTCATGGTCTATATAGTTGAAATACACGAGAGTAAGTTGTCAGAAACTTTTTTGCAAGAGAAAGATAATGTAACAGCATCTCAAAACAAACAAGCAAAAATTATAAGGAAAAATGGCTAACTTCTAAGCTTTCAAAGCAAAAAATGCTTAGTTTAACTTCCATGGAGTTCTCATATCAGATGACCTATAGAATCACACACATATGATTCCAATAAACACAATTTAGGAAAAAAAAATACTGGTAGGTAATAAAGAAAGCCAGGAAATTTCCTACAACATCATATTCTTCTTGAAGCTGTTAATAACAATTTTCAGGAGACCAGAAAAAAAAATGATATTGTGGTTTACTGCTTTAAGCCAGTATGCTCTTGTGCTTACAAGAGGAGAAATGTTCTCACACATGTCACCTCTTTTGTGCGTTGTACTGGTTCATGGGAACATATTATTTGCTTGAACATTATTTTAAGAGTTTGGGTGGCTTATATAACAGCAGCATTGCCTTTCATCTTCAAAATTCAAAAGGCTAACAATACTTTTAAATTTTTCATTGCTGAATTGCCTTGCTCTAGATTGCCAAGGCAACAGAGCGCTTTGCCCGGTTTCTGTTCAAAAGCAACAGCAGTCTACAATTAGCTGCTTACTAGTCAAAGCACTGTGCACATTTTGTCCAAGATCGGCTATTTCAAATATCACAGCATGTACATACTGTTGGCAGGATTCGGATTTTGCAGGTCACTGGTTTACAAATTCCTTTGACAAGAGTGGTGAGAATCTAACGAACGGAGAACAAAAATGCTTTTTCAGCAAAAGGAATGTAGCATTACAGTTTAGAAATATTTGACCAATATTGCTTGGCCCTTCTTGCTGGCTAGGAAGTATTGTTGTTCTTTCTACTCTTAGTTCTTTTCTCAGTGAAAAAAAAGAAGCTGCTAAAGCATCTTAAAATGTTTTTTAAGTCCTCATCTTCTGAAGGCTTTGCTATCAGTTCAAACAGCCAGCCAATCATCACCATTCATAATTTTAAATTAGAAATTTCAACAATGAATTTTAAATATGTACTGTCTTTTTTTAGGTATTTTTGTGTTGATATGCATTTTAACTATTATTTTAATGTTCTGTTTTTAACTAGTATTATGTTATATAGTAATTTACTGTTCCTTGCCTCGATCCATGGGGAGAGGCAAGAAAGGAATAAATATTATTATTAAGTCTTCAGAAATCTTGATTTCTAACTGTAGTTTGATTATTTTTAAATTCAAAAGAAGGAGAAACTGGGGAACATCTAATGAAATCCACTGGAGAAAATGGAGACATGTCTCCAGATGCTCAGAAGATGACTGTTTTATTAGTCCAAAAAGCCAATGTGTTTTGGCCTGTACTACCCTTAAAGCCTCCAGAGGTTATTCAAAACTGAACTTCAGAAATTTCTGGACCAGCTGTAATTGCTGTTGTAGAGTATGGCAAATTAATTATTTATACAAAATTAAAACATTCATGTATTTCTGATACAATTCAACCTGTAATTTTCAGGACTAACTGCTCTTTAGCACCCCTCTCTTTAGTTCCTAGAAGCCTCCACAGCTAATTCTTTGCCAGTAATATCACAAAACTATAAGCAGAATGAAATAAAAACCCTATACAGATTACTTACAGCTTCTATTTTGTCAGGATTAGACAGCAGTGCCACTCCCATGCCTCCCTAAGGGAGTGAACAAAAAAACAGCCTTTATTATTTGAGTAGCACACAGAAGAAAGCTGCTACTCCTTCCCCCTCCGAAAAAAAATCAAGCAGCATAACAAGAGCACACAGAAAGCATTAATGTATCCCAACTCGTGGAAGAGAGTTATCCCTGCTTCCATGGAATGAATACTACCCTTGCTGTACCATTAGCTATTTGCAAGAAGTTCGGTTCAAAGATATGTATGTATTTCTCAATTCCTTAAGTCTCTAGCCCTTCAAGTCTAAGACCCAGCTGCTATCAGTAAGAGTAAATAATACTAGGCTAGTTGCATCAGCCGTCTAACTCACACAGCTTCCTTGCTCAAGGGAACAGAAGTGCTCCAAAGCTGTCTCACCTACTTAGTGGAAAAGTAGAAAAATGATTATTTGTGATGTATTGTATCTTGCTCTCTCTTCCAGAAAGTTCAAAACACCTTATATGGAGCACCTATTGCCGAGCACGCACATTAACTCTTAGTCAGGCTCAGGATCTGTTTCTCTGATAGGCAGCCAGAAAGTAAAACAAAATGGGCTTGATCCAAAACGCTTCAAAGTGTATCCTCACACAATGCTAAAAGAAAAAGTCTCATTTGTCATACCATCAAGAAGCTTTGTATTTGGAGCAAATGTAACTGACATTTAAGTGGATGCCATTAAGGACAGAAGCAAAACCAACAATGAACTTCACACTGTAATGGTAGAACATTCCATACAGACCACTGATCACTACACATTAAGTTCAAAGGCTTATCCCTGTATCCCAGCCATTCAGCCCAAATAGAAAGCAGCAACTTTGGTACATAATACAATTGTTATGTTCCAATCTAAATCCAATGCACTTCTTGCTTAGACCAAACTGGAAAAAAAACAGGGCTTGACTAAACAGTGGCTACCCAATGCCATTCATTTCTACTCTTGATAAAACACCTGTTGGAATCTGGCACACTGTAGCCATTTTGCTATGACATTTTATAACTTCACGCATCATATGAATGTTGCAAGATCACTATCTGAGCCAGTGATATGAGGCCATGATGTTCCCCAAGGTTGGGGAACCTTTTGCCCTCCAGATGTTTTGGGCTACCAGTCCCATAATCCCTTTCCTTTGGCCATGCTGTGTGGGGATGATGGGGATTGCAGGTCAAAACATAAGAAAGTAAGGTTCACCATCCTTGTTGTAGAGAATGAGGTTTGACACCACTCAGTTTGAAAGAAGTTTTTAAATATGCTGGTGATACAGAAGAAGTTACAAGCAGTACCATACAGGACTGTACATACGTGTTGTCTTGCAACATTATAACAAGGTAAGAAATGGCAATTAATTGAAATGATGTCTATTGAACAATACCAAATGATGTCAAGCAATTCAATGACTCTATGTGCCCAAGGAATGGGCACAGTACAGCCTTCCAGATGATGATGGACTGCAGTTAAGATCATCCCTCACTACTGACTATGCTAACTGGAGTAATGGGAGTTGTAGACTTCACACTTTGCCCACAGTATATAACAAACTCTCGGTGCTGGATAAAGATGGAGAACCACAGAGGTAAACCCAAGATGCATGATCTCTAAAGATATAAAGGACAAAATCTAGCCTACCTTAGTGGAATATTCTTTGGGGCATCCCATGTTGACGTCAATTCCAGCCACATCATTCTCTCTGAAATAAAGAAAATCACAAAAATGAACAGCAGAGTAGCCAGCATGGTGGATATGTTATTTATTTACTTCAGAAGTTTACAACCATCTTTGAAGCAACTGATTGAGGCAAGCAGTAGAGTCACTCTACTCTGCTTTGGTCAGACCTCACCTATAAAACTGGGCCCAGTTCTGGGCACCAAAGTTCAAGGGTAACAACAAACTGGAACATGTCCAAAGGAGAGCAATCAAGATAATAAAAGGTCTGGAAAACAAACTTTATGAGAAATGACCTAGGGAAATGGGCATGTTTAGCTTGGAGAGGGCCAACAAGATGTCATGAAGATGGAACAAGCTTGCTTTCTGCTGCTCCAGAAATTATCACAGTTTATCACAGACAGTATTCCACTCTTGTTATCTACTGTTTTGCTCGTTAAAAATATGAACACTGATATGAGGTGGATCACAGTTTTACTCCTGATGAATTCTGGTGAATGTATTTGGCAAGATTGTGCTCACTGCTAAAGGTTATGCCAAGCAAATTTTCAGCAGGCCCCAGAGAAAGAAATAAGATAAATGAGGCTGGTTGCACTTACACAAGTTTGGCTACTGCCAAGGCCCTCTCAGCATCTGCTGTCCCCTGAAAACAGCAAGAAAAAGGTGTAAACAATATGTTCATATCTTTGGAAGATATTTTCATACCATACATACGACTGAGCAAGCTTGTTTTCTGCTGCTGCAGATACTAGGACACACAGCAATGGCTTCAAACTACAGGAAAAGAAACTCTACCTAAACGTTAGGAAGAAATTCCTGATGGTAAGAGCAGTTTGACAGTGGAAGTGCTGCCTTGGAGTGTGATGGAGTCCCCTTTTTTGGAAGTTTTTAAATAGAGATTGGATGGCCACCTCTTCGGAATGATTTGATAGTATATTCCTGCATGGCATGGGAGGGGGGAACTCATGGCCCTTGTGGTCTCTTCCAACTCTACAATCCTATGATTCTGCAAGAGGAACTGGCTCTTCTGACTCTGCTCTCTTTCCTGCTGACATGCTGTAAAGGACAGCAGGGTTTAGGGGGAGCTCCTGAATGCCTGCCAGTTCTGGCTGAGGTGGCGGCCCATTTAAGCTTTGCATCAGCTAGCATTTGCCATTAGCTACCCAGAAGCTAGAGGCCTTTTTTAGGTTTAACTCCTTTGTGTTGGAAGCAGGACTGTGATGGAGTCACCTTCTTTGAGGGTTTTGAAACAGAGGCTGGATGGCCATCTGTCAGGAATGCTTCGATTGTGTCTTCTTGCATGGCAGAAAGAGGTTGGACTGGATGACCCTTGTAGTTTCCTTCAGCTCTATGATTCTTTCTATCTTTACCTCTCACTTCTTCAGGCAGATCAATGAATGCAAATATAATCTTAGAAGAAAGAAAATGCTGGAGCACAGCTAGAGAGTTATAGTAAATAAATATGACAACCCTCCATATGAACAGAGATACATAAGCCAATAGGAAACAACATTTTGCAGCAACAGAATCATCTGTCATCCTATCTAAACCTTATTAAACAATTTGCTTTCCCTAACTCATTCTACACAGGGTTGCCCTTTGTCAAAAAACAAGAATTGCAGCTCCATAAAAACAAAAGAACATATGCTAATCTGTAAAGAAATTTGGAAAAAGCTGTTGTAATTTAAATAGCAAAACAATCCATCTCACCCTAGTGGGGAGGACTATGACAAGCTGGACTGTGATTCTGTGGCTTAGTCCATTCTCTATGCAGTAATTGTTGGTGGGAAATCTCAAAGCCTTTACTGTCTCTTTTGATTTTTAATCTCTGAACTGGACTTGAACCAAACAACCTTTCAAATACAGGACTATGCTCTGACATCTGTTCAAGCAGAGATTCTCTGCAAAGTCTTACAGCCACTCTGCTTCTACACCAGTGAAGCTGCAAGCTGATCTGCTGGATCTGGCTTTAGCAGCCCCTGCTCCCACTGCCTTATTTTCTGGGTAGGAAACCAAACATGTCTTACCATCTGAAAGACAACACGGTCTTTTTCCCTTTCACAGGTTCTAAACACAACTCTCTCATTGGGAGCAACAAAGTCCACAGTTCCAAGCACTTCTGCAGGTTGGAGAAGCAAAGCAGAGAATCATTAAGGTAAGCACGTTGCAAGGGCAATCCATATTTTCACTCAGATGCTGCCAATTCTAAGATCTTCAAAATAAAAATGTATTGACGACAGATACTTTTCTAAAAAATTAGAAGTTAGGTTTTCAATTTTTTCAGTTCAATTTGTTGAGCACAGTATTGTTAGATTAACATAATAATGCATTTTGGCACAATAAGATTTCAGAAAGAATAAGCTGAATAATATCTGGGATTAGACTTTAATAGCTTGAAGTTCCAGTCCTTCAGGGACAGGAAAGGAACATTAATACACCAGTTTATTTCACTGCACAGGTTTATTTAACTCAAAGCCAAATTTCTCTTCAATTATTTACAGTTATATACCAAACATTTAGCCAAAAGATTTCAGGGTTTTCAAAACAGGGCCTGTGGTAGAACATTTTCTAGTATTCAAGGAATTTGCAAAGATGTTCAGTGGTTGCAGAGATAGTTACTTATTCTTAATATTCATCTTAGCACGCTACTGCATTTTTAAATAAATGCAGCAATGTAAAACTTCTAACTAACATAAGGAATCATCTTTAGAAAAATAAAATAGGAAAAATGCCCAACTAATTCACCTGATTTGTTATTCAAATGATTAAAATAAGTAAGCAGATACTTGCCATTTACAATCCTCTTGCACTGAAGCATCTTTATGTCAATCAGTTCCTAAAGAATAACAACTAAGAGTTAAAGAACTGCGCTAGACTGAGCTTCAGACAGAACAGATATGACTGGAAAATTTGTGACTTTCCAGATATTGTTGGTAGACTTCAGTTATCATTAGTTCCTGCCAGCCTGGCTAATAATGAGGGGTTAAGGGAGAAGTAATCCATCAACATCTCAAAGGCCACAGGTTCCATAACTCCAACCCTGCAGAAGGAAACATGAACACATTTGTCTCATCACAGTGGGACAGAACATAATCTTACACTCTTAGGTTCCCATTGTTACAATTGTGTGCCTTCAAGTCATCTCTAACTTTCGTTGACCCTATCTTAGTCTTTTCTTGGAAAGATTTATTTACAGGAGGTTTCCCATTGCCTTCCTGTATGAGTGAGGAAATGCGACTTACCCAGTGTCAGCCAGGAAGTTCCACTGCTGAGGTTGGATTTGAATCCTGGTGTCCTGGTCCAACCCTCAACCCTACACCATGCCGGCTCTCTCTGGTTCCCATTTCCAGGAACCAGACACTACTTTGATAGATGGAGTAAGGAAGGTGGAAGGAAAGTGTCCATGTTCCAATTTCTTAATGATGCTTAACCACCAGCCAGTGGTATGCCTTTTGCTGCATCCATACAAATCCAGTCCTCTCCATACCTTCTGATGGATCCCAATATAACACTTATGGTGGTTCCTAATAGAGATGTGGGGTGGAAAATGTTCCATAATGGAACATTTTCTGGAAAAATGTCCAACGCTATGCTTCTCTGTGGAAAATTTTCCATACCATATATGTATACCTAAGCTTATTCGTGGAGAGGTGGTGAGGAGTAATGGCTTGATTGTTGAACCAGGACAGTGGGAGGCCAGGGTTAAAATCCATACTCAGCCTTGGAAACTGACTAGGTGACCTTGAGCAAGTCACAGTTTCTCAGCCTCAAAGGAAACCCACAGCAAACTTCCTCTGAACAAATCTTGCCAAGAAAACCCTGTCATAGGCTTGCCTTAGGGAGGCCATAAGTCGGCAATGACTTGAACACAATAACACTCATCCATAGTTGTCTCGACAGCTGTACATCAATCAATCATCTTAGATGTGTTAAATACTGGATATTAATTTCTAGTTATTCCCCTATGGAGAAGAGCACTGACAAATCCCAGCACTCAGAGGAACAAACAAACGAGCACGTTGCTAAATTTATGTCTACTTCATGAAATTTCTAGCTTTTCAATCCGCCACAAGTAGCTAAAATGTGTTAAATTTTCCGTGCTCACAGACCTGCGTTCATACTTTAGCAAAACAGAACATTCAAGTAATTTTTCAGAGTCAGATTTTTCTCAGCTTGAAATGGAACTGTCAAGTAGTACAGAGAGTGAGTGAAGCTGAAGTTATACTTCAGCAGAAGAAAGTTAAACTGCTACTATAATACACATCAGATACAGCTATCTTTAAATATGTGGCCTAAAAAAATAGTGTCTTTTAGGAATTTAAGAAGCATATGCTATTCTCTTTACATTACTACCAATATTATAATAAAATAATTTCCACATAAAAGCTCTGAATGTGTTTTAAAAAAACAAAATATTCCAGAATTTTCATGGAAAATTTCCAGTTCTGCTTTTTCTGGAAAACTCAATTCACCGGTTCCTAGTAAAAAAATATGTATGTTAGATGAAAATAAACATACAGCTGACTCAATAAAAAAATTTTAAATACCTCTCAGCCCTACTTCTCTTCTATTTGCATACGTTAAGGGTAGCAGAGATAAACCAAAAACAAATGAGAGAACATTTGGTTCCTTAAACATGATTTTATTAATGAAATCAGAGAAACATTAGAATTTATCAGCAAGTTCCAGGAATTCCTGGGGACTAACCAGAAATTGTGAGTGCCTAGGTGGTATATGGAATGTATGTGGAAATTTTTGTACGTAGAAAGCATATGGAATTTTTGTAGCCACCAAAAACGGTTTTGACAGAAAGGAAAATATTTTCTTGCCACTCTACCTCACAGTAAACTATATCAGCACCGTAATCCAAAGCCAGCAGCCTCATTGGTAGGGTCCCAACCCGCACCATAGGAGCCAATATGGCCTTATTTCTGAAACAGAGCGAAGTTGTGTTCACTGTCATCTGGATTGCCTGAAACAACAACAATAACAAAAGAACCAGTAATAAAATATACAGTGGCCCCTCGACTTTCACAAGGGCTCAGGGCAGAGAATCCTTGCGAAAATCAAAAAACATACACGGCTGAGGGAGAATTCATGCAAGTAATGCAACAAAGTTATCTCTGTAGAAATATACGCCAAATAGGGAGCCATAAGGTTCTGCTTTTGCTGCAACAGACTTAATAGTTCATCTTGCCTTGAGGATTTTCATTCACAAGGGACAGCAGGGGTCATACTTAGTGACAGCTGAGGAACGGAGGGGAAGGAAGAATATAAATGAAGATGATAACAATGATTATGATTCTGAAGATTTAGGGATTCTGCATCTTTCTGGATCCTATTATATTCTGTCCCTTAAATTAATATATCCTATCCTAGCCTTTAATATTGTTCTCACGTTGCATCTTGCAATTGATTGCTATCCATAAAAATGCACGCTAAAATAAAACTAGACTTAAAGGTGCTGCTAGATCCCCCCCTCCTTTTAAGGATGATGGTTTTGATGGTACATTACAAAAGGACAAGAGCTTCTCTTTTCTGATCACCTGCTAGTTAGCCAGCCCTGACTTTCTACTGTCTGCAGAGAAAAGTTTATAGTAAGATTGCCAGACTGAAAACTGGAGAGGGCTCCTGGACCCTCAATGATTGTGCAAAAGAGACAATTCTAGCAGGGGAAGCCTGCCAGGCAACCAGGTAGCAGGTAAGTCTGCCTGAAATCCCCTCTTCTGCATGACCATTAAAACTAGAAATCCCGATCAATACCATTAATCCAGAGCTGGGCATAAAATGGACTGCAACACCCAGAATCCCCCAACCAGCTGCCGAGCTCTCCATGAAGACACTGCAGGGAGAGGCGCTGAATCTCAGCCCCCCCCAAATGTCAGCCAGCAATCAAATCAGGGACGGGGGGGCAAGGAAGGGAAGGCGGGGGGAGGAAGAGGGCTCCCCCGCCGGACTCACCCGGCGCCCGGCTCGCTCCTGCCTCTCTCTCCCCCTCCAGCCAGGCTCCCCGGTCGCCTCGTTCAGACCCTCCGGCGCATGCGTTCTCCCGCGGCAAGAGGCGCCGCGCGACGTCACCGCGCCGCGCACGTCCCCCCTCTCCCGCTGCCGCCTCTTTTTTCCGGAGTGGCTTGCTAGAGATAAAAATGGTAGAGAGACCGAGCAACTGTTTCTGAACCTCACCTGTTTTTTTCTTTTTTGTATGGTGTGGTTTATGTTGTTGGCATGCCTACGTCATACGTCGTTTCTTCTGGGGTTTTCTCGACAAGATTCGTTCAGAGGGGGTTTGCCCTGGCAAAAAGTGATTCAGATGACACACACTCTCTCAGCCTCACTGAGAAGTTCACTGAGGCCCAAGAGCCATCTGGCTGAGAATTCTAAAGGCCCCTCCCTAAACTGCAAACCTCGGGATTCCATAGGAGGTTGAAAGTGGAATCATAGCACTAGAGCAGTGTAGTGCAGAAAGGGCCTAAACTAAAGCTGAGCTGGGGAGAAAAAGTTGTGTGTTTTTGTGTTTTTTTTGTCTACGCCTTCTGGAGCGACGATGCTGCCTGAGAGCGTCTGCAGTGAAAACAAGAAAACAATTCTGAGTAGGACGCAACCGTGCCCAGCTGATGTCCATTTACACCTGGAAGCGTCACTCTACATAGCTCATTCTCTATGGCCTTTAAGGCGGCTGGCGCGGAGAAATGACGTCTGAGCTTTCCTTTCACGTGTACCCTGCGGCCGTGGAAGGCGGGTTGCGCGGGTTTAAGCCGTCATCAGGACGCGCGCCGCGACGGCTGCTTCCGGCTCGTCGCTCCCTCTCGCGCGTCCGCCGCCGGGCTCCGGCTCATGGCGCTTTCCCTCCGCGGGGCCCGGCAGGCCGCGTCGGCCGGCGCTCGGGGCGGGTTCTCCCCGCGGCTGCCGCCGCCGCCGCCGCCGACTGGGCGCCGCTGGAGCTCGGGAGAGGCGCCGCCGCCGCCGCCGCCGACGGAGGCCCCGGAGGCCGGAGGGGTGGTGCGGCTCCCCCACGCGTGGCGGCTGCGCCTGGAGCGAGCCGAGCGCAGGGGCGGCGCCGGGGTTGGGGCCGGGGTTCCCCGCGGAGGGAAGCTGCTGCTGCGGAGCCGGCGGAGAGAGCTGAGCCAGGCCGCCCGGCTGACGGTGGGGCGCTGGGAGAAGCCTCGCCTGGTCTCTGACGGCTGGAAGCATCGCCTCTCCCGAGGGGATTATTTCCAGCTGGAGCGGACGCAGCAGAAGCCACCCGAGGGGAAGGGCCCCAGCCCCGCCCCTCCCTCTTTCCTGGCCCTGGGGCTGGGGCCTCGGCTGGCCGCCCTTCTGCAAGAGGCGTTGGGCATCTCCCGGCCGACTCCTGCGCAGCAGCGGGCCATCCCTGCCCTGCTGAAGGGGGCCAACGCGCTCTGCGCCGCAGAGACCGGCAGCGGCAAGACCCTCGCCTACCTGCTTCCCTTGATACAGCGGCTTCTGGAATCCCAGCATCTGCCCCACAAGCTCGGTTCGGTCGCCTTCCCCCGCTCCTTGGTGGTACTGCCTTCCCGGGAGCTTGCCGGACAGGTGCGGAGCGTGGCCACGCAACTGTGCACCCCGCTGGGCTTGGAAGTCAGGGAGATTGGGGGCGGTCGGGGATCGGCGGCATCCGGCGGAAGATCCGTGATGTCCCTGTTGACCTGCTCATGGCTACGCCTGGCGCGCTGTGCAAGGCCTTGCGGAGGCGGATTTTGTCCTTAGAGGAGCTGCTCTACCTGGTATTGGATGAAGTGGACACTTTGCTGGACCCCACGTTTGTAGACCTGGTGGAAGACCTGCTTCAGCAGGCCCCGCTTGCCACCAGTCGGAAGGAAGCCAGTGACCGTTGGGATCCCAAAACCCAAGTGGTGGCTGTGGGAGCTACTCTCCCGAAGGGGTTGAGTGATCTGCTGAGTGAAGTTACCGACGTGGGCAGTTTCAGCATATTGACCAGCCATAGTTTGCATTGTCTCCAGCCTCATGTGGAGCAAAAATTTGTGCGCCTGAAAGGCAGTGACAAGGTGACAGAGCTGCTGCAGCTCATCAAAGATCGTGGGCCCTCGTCTGGAGCTGTCCTTGTTTTCTGCAACACTGCAAGCACTGTCAACTGGCTTGGTTACATTTTGGATGACCATAAGATAAAACACCTACGCTTACAAGGCCAAATGCAAGCGGATATGAGAGCTGGCATCTTTCAAGCTTTCCAGAAAGGCCAGTCTGATATCTTGGTGTGCACAGATATAGCTTCTCGGGGACTGGACACCACTCATGTGGAGCTAGTGATCAACTATGATTTCCCACCAACCTTACATGATTATTTGCATCGGGTTGGACGAGTTGGCCGCACAGGCAGCAAGTTCCCTGGGACTGCAGTCAGTTTTGTAACTCACAGGTGGGATGTGGACCTTGTCCGGAGAATAGAAACTGCAGCTCGCAAAAGGACTCAATTGCCTGGGTTGGAACCAGTTGTTAAGGAGGCCTTGTCTAAACAAAAGTAATTCTGGGCCTCTTTAAAGGACCTGCGTTTTGTATGTTTTTGCTGAGCAAATGAGCATTACAGCCAGTGTTCAGTTAAAAAAAAAAACTTGCAGTAAAATAAAGTCAGAAATAAAAATGGCTCTTGATATGGAATTTTGAAGTTTTCTTTTAAATACAGGTTGCTGTTTCCTAGAATCAAATCATATGCATTCTATATGAGGGAGTGAGGGCACATTGTCCATGAGTCCCTAATCATTTTAACCATAAAAAAATCTATACAGGGATTTCAAAAAAGAAATAGATTAGATTTTTTGCAGATCTTTTCACAAACCACTCTCAGAGAGCTAGAAAATTTTAGCACAGAACTTTGAACACTGCCTTCTTAATTCCTTATGCTTTAACACTTCTTGAGAAAAAAAAATGCAGCTCCATGGTAGAGCACCTGTTTCAAATGCAAAATATTCCGAGTTCAATCCCTGAAAAGCATTTAAGAAACTGCAGTTGGTGGAAAATGCAATGAAAGTCAAAAGTTACAGTTGGTGACATCAAGTTTTGTGTTGTTGGTGTTTAATTGTGTTGCACTAGGCCCCATTATGTGCTTGAACCCAATCCAAGGTGCTGGTGTTAACCTTTAAAACCCTACATGTCTTGAGACCTGGGTGCATAAGGACTGGCTTTTTTCATTATGCTCTTCACTATGCATTTGGAGTTATCTACTGTATGAAGGCACTACTACATATTCCTCATTTAAAGGAAGTTACATAGGCTGCCTGACATCATTGGTCGCGCCCACTTTGTGGAATGCTCTGTTAAGAGGCTTCAATACTTTACTCTTCAAAGTTTTATATAATTTTTTTTCTTTAAATAACCCCTTTAGTTGAATGTTTTACTCATCCAAAAGTGTATCTTGAGCACATATGGTTTAATGGCTATCTCTATAATTTTGTTCATGCTTCTCAGAGCATTTTAAATCTTGCTGTCTTTGTTGGCTGCCATTTCCCATGTTAGGAAGCAGCAAGAATAGGTTTTTAAAATACAGTTGACCCTCCACATTTGCTAAGGTTAAGAGTGGAAGACCATTGCAAAAATGGAAAAATCACAAATATCAAAATGTTTGATTGTGGGAAGGGGGCGAGGCACGGTGGGGAGAATGAGCACCAACGGTCCAAACCAGGTCAAGGAAATTGGTGGTTCATAATTATAGCCCCGTACTTTCTTGGACCTCTCCTTCCTTGGGTGCGAGAGGCATTAGTGAGAGAGGAGCTTGCCCTAGATATGTATGTGTATTGCCTGGGGATACACACTGTTGGATCCAAAGTCAGAAAGAGAGCAGTACCATGAAGAATGCATCTCTTCGACACCCAAAGTACATCTTTATTCTTAGGCAGAAGCTTAAGTTCTCAGGAGTGTTCGATTTTTTCTTTCTTTCACCACACTTGTGAACTGAGTATTAATTCAGATGTCAGGTGTGTACCACTATGACTTTTTCCCCTTCCCTTTTTCCATGTGAGGGACTGAAACATCAAGTTGATGAAAAATCCAATGAAGTGTTATCCATATAAGCTAAAAATGAGAGCTCTTTAGAAGTTGAAGTAAGAGTGGAAAGACTGTTCAGTGTTCACAAAAAGTCACACCTTGTTTTATAGGTGCCCCTTTTCTGCTCCTTTTTTCTAAAGACTTGGATGCAGTCATTAATGTCATCATGACCGTATGATACACCAGTGGCTGAAGAAGTGTAAGTTTGTGTAAATCAAAAACTTGTAGCTGGTGTTACTAATTGCACTGATTAGTTAAAAAGTTTTGATCTGGCTTTGGTTGTGTTAGCTGTAGAATTAAGGCTAATAATATTTGGACTGATCAAAGTTGAGCTGTAGAATGTTTTAATGTGGCTTTTTCTGAAATACAAAGACAAAACATAAGACATCTCTTTCAATCACAGATGAATCAGTGCAGCACTTCTTGTGTTTAAAACAACAGCATGATACTGCAGTGGTTCTTAACCTTTTCTTTACAGGGGACCCCCTGTAAGTATAATTTGTTGCCAGGTGCCCCTAAGACTTAACTCAAGATTTAAATATTTAAATATAGATTTAAATATTCAAATATTTATTTAAGGCTTCTGGAAGCTAGGGTTCCAATCCCTGCTCAGACATTGGGTGACTTTTGGCAAGTCCCTATTGCTGCAGTAGCTGTTGGTATCTGGCAGCCGGGCTTTGTATAGCCACCTGTGAGGGCTCTGCAGACCCCCCAGGGTCCCAGAACCCCAGGTTAAGAATCACTGTGATACAACAATAACAGCGCTATTGACTTCTAAACTAATGGTTTGGATCATACACCAGTGTAGGTTTTGGCAGTAGGCAAAAGCCATGGTCAAACAAGAACACTAAGCAACCATGAGGCTTGCAAGCAGTCTGTGTCTTTGAGCAGAAACCCAGATCATCACTGCACTTAAACCACTTTTAAAGCTTTCCTTAGTCCTCTCTCCCTGCTGGGAGTAAAGCATGAATATGTGTAATTGCCAGTCTCTTATCTTCATGCACTTTTATCTGTACTGCTTCTGTTCCCATTCTATTTATCACAAAAAAACACCTGCAACAAAATGTTGCAGAACAGAGTACTTGTTTAGGATTTGGCATCTCCCTCCCACTGCCCAAACAGTCAACATTGAGCACACTGAGGCCCCCATTCAGCTGTTGGTAAGAGGGTCTCCTCCCTTATGATAAAGATTTTCTTCACTGCCTGGATGTACACCAAGCCTGATGATTCCTCCCTCTTGTGCCTGGGTGAGATTACAAATTACAAATACTCAGAAACTGAACATCAAAAAATAGATGGAATTATTCTCTGTATATACACGTACACACTTTTGGCCAGCTTTCCTTGAGACGGGGTAGTAAAATCCTGAGTAGTGGTGGTGGGGTACTACTTATCCACACAAATTCTGTTACCTGCCTTTAAAAGAAAAAGAGTCCCCCATTCCTATGTGTGGGCCTCCCATTTTATCCTCACACCAACCCTGTGAGGTAGGTTAGGCAGCAAAAGAAGGAAGCTGAAACTGGCTCAAGGCCACCTATTAAGTTTCACATCAAATGATTTTAACTCAGGTTTGGAATGACTTGCTAGTCATGTATTACACTAGCTTTCGGAGCTGAATGACCCCTATGATTAATGTGCATGTTGGTGGTAGGGTGGTTCAGACAGAAGCATATGGGCAGCTGTTTTCGTATATGCACATGCATGCGCTAGCTCTGCTGTGCCAGCCACCAGCCAATGCTTACAGCTGTCTGATTAGCCTGTTATCACTAGCTGGCGAGCAAAGCTTGTCTTAGTTTGCTAGCAAATCACTGGTCATCATTTTCCAGAGAGACAGTTTGGTGGCAAAATCCATAGATGAGGTGAAGGTCAAGGGTTCTAGGAGCATGAGCAAGAAATCCAAATGTAAGCTGGGCTCCTTCCACCAACAAGAGGCATTGGCTGCAACAGCTTTCTCCCATTCTGGTCTTCCACTGTTGTTGGCCTAATTAATGTGTCCTTCTTATATAATTGCTGCCAGACTACTGGACTCTCCCTTTTTCCCCCTGTACTGGCTGCCATAAGTATTGTCCTTCTCATGTCCCTGGGCTGTGGCTGTTGGGAAGAGTCCTGTCTGTGTCCTGGGAGAGGGGCATGACACCGCTGCTGATACACTGCTATAAACTGGATACAGGAATTGGACAACCTGGATGATGTTATCCACTAGACTCTGTGAGATACAGGGTATGTACAGAAGGAGGGATTGAGAGTAGAATTCTGCTTCTTGCAAATCAGTGGATTTTTTTTTCCAGAAAAAAATAGTTAAGAAGCTATCTTTAGCAGTTATCAATACATTTAAAAGTAGTCTTTTGGCACTGACTGCTAAAATGTCAGATACTAAAGACGCAATTGAAATAGATTTCCAGGATGTGAGAGTGTGGTTTCATCGCCCTGTGTACCTCCTTCCCATAACTACTCAAACTAGAATTGTACAGATTAGCTAAAAATGCAGAATAAATTATACAAAATAAGAGAAACTATGCAAACATGAATAATTCAACTCAGTCTTGGTGCAGCTGTTTTTCTTAGTCCTGGCAAAATTCAGCCCCAAGGCCTATGATGCAGTTGAGAACACCATTCACAACTGAGAGCAGGTTTGTTGAGAGGAAAGTAGATCTCTAGTGCTCTTGATCCACAGCAGCAGTTTTAAGAGACGTTCTTTTGCCTGTGCCTCCTCTATCACCACTTTTAAGTTCTCAGTCCCTGCAAAACAGCCTTATTTGATACATGGAGGTATCTTTTCAGAAAAAGTTAACAGTTAGTGGTAAACACATGCAGGTACATCTTGGCCTATAGCAAGCAACTTAGATGGCCTTCCTTTTGTACAATGTTGGAAACATCAGACAGTGTTGTTTTGCTTTAAGTCACAACTGAACCGGCGGTGCAGAATGGCCTCGATGATGGCAATGAGGAATGGATTGCTTGCATGGCTGCCGTTAACGTGACTAATGGGATGCTGGGATCAACCCTCCTTCTCCTAGGTGAATTCATTTCTGCCCAAGGTGTGCATTTCCCCGCATTTTTGCATCCTCCTGTTTCTGCCTCCTTTTTTTCTCTACAGGACTTTTGACTTCCAGTTTTGTTTTCAGACATTGGTCGTCGAGTGAGTGGTAGAAAAGTTCTCCATGCGAATCCGCACCAGCTTCTCTGCAGGGCCTGGCTGAAGGAGGAACTTGCACGTGAAGACTTGCCTGCAGGCCTTCCGGAAATTCTCCGACAGGAAAGCATAGATGATCGGGTTGATGCACGAGTTCCCATAGGCTAAGCAGTGAGAGATGATGCGAAAGGTGAAGGAGGCATTGTTAAGTGGAAACTGCCCAAACTCTGCCCACATGGTGATGATGTGGTGTGGGAGCCAGGAGATGAGGAACACGGCAACCACAAGGAGCACCGTCTGGGCTGTCTAGAGGGGGGAGGAAAACACGTAGACTTTAAGAATGATGTAGAGAAAATGTTGTTTGGATGTTATACAGAATTGTTATACAGAATAGGATGGGGGACATATGGTTGGATAGCAGTACGTGCGAAAGGGATCTAGGAGTCTTAATAGACCACAAGCTGAACGTGAGTCAGCAGTGTGATGCAGCAGTCAAGAAAGCCAATGCAATTCTTGGCTGCGTCAATAGGAGTATGGTGTCTAGATCGAGGGAAGTACTCTACTTTGCTTTGGTTAGACCTCATCTTGAATACTGTGTCCAGTTCTGGGCACCCCAATTCAAGAAGGACATGGTCAAGCTGGAGCAAGTCCAGAGGAGGTTGACCAAAATGGTGAGGGGCCTGGAAGCCATGCCCTGTGAGGATAGACTTAGAGAGCTGGGTATGTTTAGTCTGCAGAAGAGAAGGTTAAGAGGGGACATGATAGCCATGTTTAAATATCTGAAGGGATGCCATGTAGAGGAAGGAGAGGGCTTGTTTTCTGCTGCTCCAGAGACCAGGACCAGGAGCAATGGATTCAAGCTGCAGGAAAGGAGATTCCACCTGAACCTCAGGAAGAACTTCCTGACAGTCAGGGCTGTCCGGCAGTGGAATCTGCTGCCTCGGAGTGTCGTTAAGTCTCCTTCTTTGGAGGTTTTTAAGCAGAGGCTGGATGGCCATCTGTTGGGAGTGCTTTGAGGGTGTTCCTGCATGGCAGGGGGTTGGACTGGATGGCCCCTGGGGTCTCTTCCAACTCTACATTTCTATGATTCTATGATTCTATCCTAAGAAATTTTGTATACAATGGAGACAAACCCAACATCTGAAGTTTTGCTGTTATGGAGCAATATTCTGAAATTACAAATACATGCATAGGGATCTACATGACTTTCACTACAAACAGTGGAAAATATTAAGGTGGTTTTCACATGTGTTCAGTTCATTTGGAGTTGCACTGCAGCATGGTTTTCATAGTTTTTTATACCGATACTTAGATTTCTTAGAGTCCTAAAACAATGCTCCCATTCTGCCTCTCCCACAGCTTACTCTGTATAAATATTTCTAGTATATTGGAATAACCATTGATATAAACACTAAAACAACCACTATGCACATACTGTCTTGTGTATATGTGTTTACATAGGTTTGGGTTGTGTTGTGTTCACTATATATATGGCCACTAGTCTTTCAGAAACATGTTTGTCTCTTTTACTTGACTCGTGCTTGCCTGAATATTTTGTCTGTTGGAATAATACCCTACAATTCATACGTGTCAATCAATGTGGATTTGTAATATTGTCATTGTAATCCAGTACAATTGAAAGGTGCCAGATAGAGCAAGGCTGCCCTAATGTGTGGCCAGAACTGTGCAGAATGCTCGTTCTTTCTCTCTCCTCCAGTCCCACATCACATACTCTCACCTACATCAAAATAATACATGGTAAAATCTGTAATTGCTACGTTACAGGATGTATTATGGCTGAAAAGCTAATGACCAGAGAGGACAAAGCAAGGTAAAGTATCTCAGCAGAAGGTACCTCAAATGGAAAACTGATTTCAGATTCAGGACAGACTGTAGTAAATTGTTTTAATTATATGCCCCTTTCATAATTGCCTAGTGATATGAGCTGCATAAGATTGCCTTGCAAGAACAAATCATTCTTTTTAACAGTGGCTGTCAGCCCGGAGGCTCCAAAGAGTAAGATCTGCACATCCATGGGATCATAGTTCATACTAATCATTTTAATTCTCCTTTCGAAGGTTTTTTGTCCCTTTATCCAGTGATGGGAAACATATGCAAAACACTGGGCTTGTGGCAAAAAAGCTACCACACAGCATCTCTCCAACACAACGGAGATGAAAGCAGGAATATTCTAGGGATATTTGTGATTCCCACTGCCCTCTGTTACATACACTGTGCTGAGGGTACAGCTTGAAAATGCTACTGCCGCTCTCAGAATCCCCCCAGCCAGCTGGGTCTGTGTTCATGCTGAGTGAAGTCCTATTGAGAAAGGATAGGATATAATTTGAAATCATCACCATGGGATAAGAACGGGATGGGCATCTCTGGAAAGATGCTAAGGACATGTTTGCTTAGGAGGGCCTGCTCTCCCAGCAGCTGTTCTTTGTTGTCGTCGTCGCTAGATTGTGTAATGCAGCTTCATGGTTCTTAGCTTTCATACTTGAGAGCAACTATCGGTAGAACAAATCCATATTCTAACAAGAGCTGCTAATGGAGGTCTCTGGGCTCAAAGATCCAATTAAAAGTCCAGGGGTTGCATTCAAGCAGCTATGAAAGTCAATATTCCTTGTGAAAGGAATTTCAAAGAACAGCGAGCTGCCATACCATTCAGGAATCAAAATAAGAAGGTTGTTGTCTTGTCTTATGGTGCTCTAATGGCGCCAGATCTCATAAGGCCAACATCCTGGGACTTTTTGCTTATTAAGGACTATGGCAGTGGCGGTGGTGTTAGAGAGAGATGAACTATTGATAAGAATATTCCCATCTAGACAGAAAAAGTAGAAAAGGGGAGAAAAGGAGGACAGAAAGAATATGGGGCTACTTATAAATATAAATTAATAAGATAAAGAGAAATGAACTGTTTGAAGGGAGAAATGGCTTAAAGGAATTTTAAATATTTTATGGATTTTTTACTGTTAGGGAGGAAGAGAGGTAGATTAAAGATAAGGTAGGTACAAGACAGTAGTTTAAGAAACTATTATTTAGTAATAGCTGCTAATATAGGGGTTAAATAAATATGACTAATAAGGAGTGTATCATTGGTTCGAGATCCATATATGTTTATGTTTTAGTATGGTGTGGTCGTTTTCTGTGTGGAATATTTTTTGTGTTTGTTTAAGCTGTTGTCTTTTGTGTTCTTTCTGTCTGTCTGTCTGTCTTTTTCTTTGCCTTTCTCTTTTTCAGATGTAGATTTTATTGCTGATTTCCAAACTGGTGAACCAAGCAGCGTTTGTTTTGTCAAAGGATTGGATGTATGGGCAAAATCTGGTTTCTTGGCAGAGGTGCTTCTCTTGTTTGTTGTCTTTTGTGTTCTACATTGTTTTATAATAATAATACATTTAAAAAAAAAAAGGACTATGATTGTTTCTGTCAACCCTCCTTTGGATTCCTTCTTCCTCTCAGTTGCAATCCCCAGAGCAACTGGAGGGGAACTGCATTTTCCCACCAACAAAATATTGCTATGACCTAGCCTTGTTGGAATCCAAAGTATTTTGGGGCAGGTGGATGTTGAGTGGGCAAGACTCATTAGTTAAAAAAAAAGCCCTGCTTCTGGCAGAGATGAAAACCATTAGGATCCCGTGGGGAATAAATAGATTAGCACAGCTGCCTATATTTTTGGACTTTTTGGTGATGTTACTGTAAAGATTACCATGATGAGGACTGGTGACGACACCATTGCCCTCCTAAGAACAGATCCGACACAGGAAATGCTTGCTACCACGTAGATACACACAACTCCAGCGCCACTTAGTGTGTAAACTGTGTAATGATGCCATCAGCACATAGAGGCTCCTGGGACTTCCAAGAAATGAACGGAAAATCACCATAACCAAAGAATTCCAAGCACATTCTTGTGTTACCAGGTTCCTTCGGTTGCAGTCTAATATCCATTTAATTGGGAATAAACCCCACTGAACACAATGGGGCCTGTTTCTGTGTAGACATGCACAGGATTGTGCTGTTTGCTCAGATGTCTCCAACCGGGCACTCTCCAAAGGCTTCGGACTACAGCTCATATCATGCTTGAGCACTGGCTAAGAGAGCTGTGGCTGACGGGAGTTTTGTTCCAAGACATATGGGGATGCTAGTTCTCCTACGGTCAGGTCGCTGAGTTCTCTAAGCTCCCTGCCATGTGTGCGCGCGCCAGAGTCTTGTCCTTCACAGTAGGCTCAGGCAAAAGCAAACTGCTGCAACCTCTCCTAGCATATGTGTGTATTGTGTTCCTTAAAGTTGTTTCCAAGTTATGGCAAACCTAAGTTAGCCCTCTCACGTTTTTCTCTGGGGCTGTGAAATGTGGGCGGTTATGCCCCATGTCAGATAAATCCTGAGGACCTTTCAAGACAGCCAGATCTTACGTTTTGGTGAAGCTTAACTTACTTGTATTGCAATATATTTCTAGCATTTACAAGGCAGTTGCAATACTGCCAACGAAATGTCACAGAGGCTTCAGCTTAAAAAGGTCAGCCTCAAAACACTTGCATGGAGAGACACCCAATTACTGCAGTTCAGTAGTAATAACATCATTGTTTCATACCACGCTGCAGTGGAAGTAGACAGTAGATGGTTGTTCGGCTGACAACAAAAGGCAAGGTGGCCCCAAGCTGCTGATCAAACCTAAGTCTAACCAACCTGTATGATTTTAGAGTTCTGTTCTATCAGATATACTTTATCTGTGGCACAAGCAATCTTTTTCTTGCTTTTCTGAACCACTTAGCACCCCAATATTCTAGAGTGGTTGGCTGTTCCTGATAGATTAGGATTGGCAGATGGCCGTTATTCCAAGAGATGTCTGCTGTTTGAGATTTAGAAGGTGTTTTATTTATTTTTTATTTTTGTATAGATTGAATAAGATCTCCCCCCCCCCAAAAAAACCCCTCTGTCTATATTTTTGGGTGTGGACCCTTCATAAAGATATAAATGTCTGTATCGTGTAATTCATGAATGTTGACAATATGTTAATTTTAGAGAGAACCACATGACTAGGGCATCAACACTTTCCTATGATATTTATGTAGAGCATGAACTTATAATAATTACTTTCTGATTGTCAACCCTGCATGCCATGAACTTTTACTGTCCCTTACAGCATTTTTGACAACTTGGCAACTCTAAGACAGATGCAGGCTCAGGCTTTCCCCATAAAACCAGGGACCCATTCACACCACAGAATTATAGTGTTGTTATTCCACTTTAACTGCCATGGCAACATCCCACGGAATTCTGGGACTGGCAGTTTGGGGAGAGGCACATAAGATTCTCAGCCTGAGCCTCTGGCCAAAAATCAAGCTCCGGGATTCTACAGGACGGAGAAAAAATGGCTGTTAAAGTGGAATAATAGTGCTAGAATTCTGTAGTGTGAATGGACCCCAGGTCTCAAGATGGCTTACAAATTAAAACAAATGCAGCAGAGCCCAAACACAGAACAAGTTGTTACATACCTTTCTTTTTGATCGTTCTGATTTTCTGGAAATATTCTTCACCTTTTTGTGAAGATGATACAACACCTGAGGAGAGCAAGAGAGAATGTTGCTTCATTGACTGATGGATCACTCTACCTACCTGCCCCCAAGCCTGCAACGTGCAAGATTTCAGATGTATTTTGCCAATCAAGAGATAAATAAATCTTTCTCAGGAGTTGGTCAGGTTGTAAATTAGTTGTAGATGGGCACATTAAACCAAGGTTAGCTCCAGCTTTGAGGGAGCACTGGGGGAAAAGCCTTTTGCTGGGCCCCCTTGTAAACTGATGGTCCCACTCAGGCTTTCTTAGTAAGACGGAAAACACTCCAAGTGTGGCTAGAAATGGCCATGATACATCATACCAAGGACTACACAATGTAGTGCCACCCTGGGAAGTTTAGAAGCATTAAAATAAGATTTCAAACCCAGCTGTTAAGTGTATAGAACTCAGAAGTCCTTAGCCACAACTATTACTTGTAATTAATTCCTTTCTGTAATAGCTAAGTCAAACTTGATGTTAAAGGGAATGCGCATTTCCTACAGTTAATCCATCATGCCTCCTACAAGGAGTTTTCTTCAGAGATACATGCCTCAGCAATCCAATCTGCAAATTCAACTTCTGTGCAGTTTCCAGTGACTGATTTCAACACAATGCATGCTAAACACAAGATACTTTGGTGAGGGAAAGCATGTGCTATGACAAATAGCTGTCTTGTCCTTGGGGTGGCGCCTCTACCGAAAAGTAAACAAATGAACAAAGTAGTTTGACTCTAAGTTGCATTGGGATTGTAGCTTAACTAGACCAAACTTCACTCATTTTGCAGAGTAACTGTACATCTCCATCTGTACCCTCCATCTGTCCTGATTCAGCAGAAACAATAACAAGTGATTGTTACTGTTTTTAAATTGTTCCCGGATCTCTCTCCTCCTCCCACTATCCCCGCTTTGTCTTTAATCTTATGTCAGTGGTTGCAAATTGAGTTACAAGTGCACAAATAGTTTGCGCTCAATTAACTCAGAAGAGAGAAGAGGGTGGAATCTTGCCGTTCCCAGTAGACTCTGGCAGAAGCAAACCACCGAATGCTCATCCTCTTTATTAACTTTTGCCATCTTGATCACACTCTGCTTGGCCACACGAGTCTCACTTTATATCTGTGAAATATCGACAGGTAAAATAAATGCAGCAGACATGCTTGTCGCCATGAAGCTGCTCTTTGCATTTCAAGAGACACTCCTAATGGCCCCAGATAGCAGACCCAGAGAGAGCAAGGAAAACTCACAGAACGGAGAGAGGGAAGGATTTATATTTTTCCCCTCTCTGCCCTCTGCAATGTTGGGCTTACTCACTCCACCCTATAGCAGCTGCTGCTGCTGGTGCTTACATAACCCAGAAACGTGCTGGTTAATTGCTTTCACACAATTAGCGTCATAACATCCTATGGCTTGTTTGACTCTGAATTATCTGTTGCTGGGCAGTGAGAACAGGAGAGCTTATATTGCCCTCATTTCCTCCTTGTGGGCTTCCTGTAGATACACACACAGTGAAAGCAAAGGTGTACGCTGTAGGAACAGTGGCTATTCGGACTGAGCAGAGGGGGTCAGGCGTTGCGCGATGTCAACTTTTGGTAGAAACAGAAATCATTGCTCAGGATGTTTTTCTATTTTTTATTTTTAATTGTGCAGTCCCCAACGACCCTTGGATCTTGATTATTATTATTTTTAAAAGCATCCATTTTTAGGGGATTTTTCTCCCGAAAATTGGCCGACAGTATGCAAAACTTACTGGAAATGCATGAGTTTACTTCCTTCCAGACCTCACCCCCCCCCGCCAGGAACCCCATGAAAACAAAAACAAAAAGCCCCAAATCAGGTAAAATTGCAGGCACATGGGGGCAGGGGCGGAGGGTAAATGGCTCCCACCCTCCTTGCAAGTTGTTCATTTCTGAGGCAAGGCAAAAGAAGACGGATGAAAAAAAATTGCAGTTCTATCCACTTCGTAGAAAGACAGCTGCCTTGTTGCTTTCTACCTGTATCTGGGATGCAGAGGAGGTGGAAACATGCGTTGTTTTAAAAAAATGCATCTTGGGAAAAACCAAAATGGTTGTTTTCCTTGGAATATTCATTGGGAATAAGGGCCATGGAATTGCCGTGGAAGGGGCATGGATTGGAGACTGGGCCCACCAAGATTAGGATATGTGGGAAACTGGGCTGCTCTGAGGCTTCAGAATCACTTCAGAAGCCCAGGATACTTTCAAGATTGGTTTTTTGTTTCTTTTTTTAAAGCTGGACCTCTTTCACCCTACACCATTATAGCATTATGATTCCACTTTAACTGCCCTGCTAACAACCTATGGAATCTTTGGATTTGCAATTTCTGGCGGGGTGCTGAGAATTCTCAGTGAGAGATCTTTAGTTCCTCGTCAGCTACAAATCCCATCATTCTATAACGGGATCACGCTGTTACAACTGTGCGGTGTGAAATAATTGTGCAGGGCCCCTCGTCTGGTACATTTTTAGTACCTTTACTGGAGCTCTTGCAGACTGGGCTAAAGAAGTGTGTGTTCTCACAATATGGCTCCTTGGAATTTGCCAGGTTTTGCCAATTCTTATTGCCTCCATGTCTACTTGTTCCATTCCAACAGTAGGGAGCCGTTTGCAGAAATTTCTGGGATCTAAGAGAGAGTTCTTCCAAAAGTTTTTTTTAAAAAAAAAAATGGGGGCACAGTTTGCTGAAGTGGCCCTATGGTTTGAAGGGCAATATTTCTCCTCCCTCAATTAAAGGGGAAAAAAGAGTTAAGAGTACAAAAGTACATATTCAGTGGTACACTATAATGCTATAACTCATTTGTATAAAATTAAAAAGGAAGAAGTGGAGGGAAAAATTCTTCCAGTGTGTCTTGGAATTTTAAAACAACCACATGTAGATCTCTGGTTTTAATGCTTTAAAAAAAAATTAAACAGTTCAGAAGAGGACTGGAATATATGTTAAAAAACTAAAGCTTTCAAGAGAGCAATTAATACTTTTTTGGCCCAAAAAAGGGTGGTCCAGGGAAGGAGAAGGTACTGGGGTCATACAACAGCCATGGGACTCAGATGTGGCTCACTTTGTCCATAACTGAACTGGATTAATGCTTGACTTGTTCAAATCCCAGTTCTCAGTCATTGGGGTAATTCCCAGCATTTCTGCAAATGTATTAATTCGGGTTGCCAGATCTCAGGACCTACCCCTGGGTATCCAGTTTTTTGAGGATCATCTCTAACGCAGGAGACAAGAGTGCAAATTATCCAGGTTTTTTCGTGGGGGCTAAGGAATTCTGTAAGTTAGGGTCCAAGGAAGGAAGATAAAAAAGAAATAATCTTCCAAGTTCTGGCCCAGTTTAACTTATGCTCCCTTCCAACCAAGTCATTCTATAGTTGGTATGTTGAGAATTAGTTTAGTTTTCTTCTGCCTCACTGCTTTCAGTGAGCACGCTAAAAAGAGGCATAAATGCTACATTTAATAGATGAATTTTGTTTTCATTAATTGACTTAAGCACTTTAGATCTTCCAGCTCTAATGGTTAAGTACATTCATTGCTTGGTTACAAGGGCTCAGTAACTGTGTTTTCGAAAGGTTAATCTAAATTTTGTTGATACACTGGATAAATTCTATTCCTCCTAATGGCTTTCTTTGGAAAAAAAGAAAAAGAAAAAACAAACAGGAAAAAATATCCACAGATGAATGAAGCCACAATATATTTGCCTGATCCAGGTTGAAAATTGCTCCTTAATATAGAATCATCTCAAAAGTAGACAGCAGGCACCTGTTTACAAGCAGCAGTTTTAGAAAGGGGAATAAAATTCCGGCAGGTTTATCTTCTGCTAAAAACTTTCCAACTAATTAAGTAATAACAGCTTTTCAAAAAGTGATGGAAGCAACTGAGTTTAAGAAATTATTGATCTGAAATTAGAAATAAAGGAACAAGAGGAAACCCGGCTTGACAGTAGTACATATGAGAAGGATCTTGGGTCGTGTAAACCACAACCTCAACATCAGTCAACGGCCTGATGCAGCAGCATCACTGTGCAATTCTAGGCTGCATTAACTGTGTCCATATCAAGGGATTTCATAGGACCACTCTGGGCAGACGTCACTTGGAATAAGTTCTGGGCACCACAGTTGAAAAGGGACATTGGCAAATGTCAACTAGAACATGTCCAAGATGGGAAAAGTTCCAGAAACAAAGTTGTGGGAGAAACAGTTTGAAGCTGGATATGTTTAGCCTGGAGAAGGCAAGACTTAGAGGCAATATCATAGCCATCTTTAGATACCTGAAGAGCTGTCATACAGAAGACGGAGTTGTGATTGTGTTTTCTAATGCTCTGGAGCAGTGCCACTTGAAGTGGTGGTCCCTCGACTGATGTCAGCCCAGGAAGCACTAGCCGCCAGTCCCTGGAGAGTTTCCAGGAAGGAAAGAAACAGTTATAGCCCATGGGCACAGATGGAATACCAGTTGCTGACACTGTCCAACAAAAATAATGACCACAGATGATTTACATAACTTAAAAACAGATGGTGAAGTCATTGAAACAGATCAAGATCTTCCATAACTTGACTCAGTCACAAATCAGAATGGAGACTGCACTCCAGAAATCAAGAGACTGATTTCTGGAACAACCGCAATGAAGGAACTAGACAAGATCCTGAAGCTTCAAGATACATAATTGAAAACCAAATTAAGGCTTGTCCGTGCCATTGTATTTCCCAGTTCTATGTATGGTTGTGAAAGCTGGACAGTGAAGAAAGCTGATGGGAGGAAAATCAATTCATTCGAAATGTGGTGCTGGAAAAGAGTTCTGCAGATACCCTGGACTGCTAAAGAGACAAATGAATGGGTCTTGGAGCAAATAAAGCCTGAATTCTCCTTCAAAGCCAGAATGACTAAACTGAGGCTGTCGTACTTTGGCCGTATCATGAGAGGACATGACTTGCTAGAAAAGACAATAATCCTTGGTAAGGTAGAAGGCAGTGGGAAAATAAGAAGAAAGCATTATAGGTGGATAGATTCAATCAAGGAAGACACATCCCTCAATCTACAAGACCTGAGCAAGGTGGTTATTGATAGGGTGACTTAGAGGTTTCTTATGCATAGGATCACCAAAAGTTGAAGTGGACTTGATGGCAGTTAACAACAGATTTTCAGGGAAAGGGTCAGCTCCCCAGTTTTGGGATCAGATGCTCTTCCCCTCCGCTAGTCTGTCCATGAACCACCCATGACAACGCTTTCTCCTTCAGCTCAGTGTCTTGGGCTGGCCCTGGCTCCTGCTTTTCCTGTAGCAACTCTATCCTGCCAGTGTAACTAACTGCAGTAGGAGTTTGAGATAAGTGCAACTATTTCATAACCCTCTGCCCCTTTTTCCTCCAAAGAAGAGCCTCTCCCACGAAAATGTTTTAAAAGCCAGGAAGAACTTTCCTGTCCATAATTGTAATTGCAGGTCACACAGACCTGTGTCTGTCTGCAACATTATTTCTAAAACTCCATGCGAACTGGTTGTGTGACCTGGTCTTGCCGAGAAAAATTACCAAAGGGATGATTTTTAAAAAAATCTTCTCCCTAGAAAAGCTTATATTATTGCTAGGCAGACTAGGTGAGGATAAAAGTCCCTCACTTCACTAGATTTGATGGAAACAATTTCACTGCTCCAGCTAGCTACTGAAGATTTATTCTGTCAAGTGGTGCTGGTAGGAGATTGTTCCACCCTCCAAAAGTTATTGGACTGCAACTCCCATCAGCCACAGCCAGCATAGCCGATGGTAAGGAATGCCAGGTAATTCCCACAAGGACCAAACAGTGCCTACCTCAGCTATAAAAGCTCTTTCCTGAATGTTGTTCATAAACAACTGGAATATGTAAAAGTTAGAGCCAAAACAGTGAATCAATCCATCACTTATATAGATACACTGATTCACAGCCTTTTAAGTTGCCTTGGAGCAAGCCCCACTGAACTCAGCGGGACTTAACATCCAAACAGAAATGTAAACAGTTGCTCTGTTAATCCACCAAAATAGTGGCCTTATTCTTGTGTAAGAGCAAATTCAGGTGGTGAATGCCAACAGAAATGGATCCAAAACAAAGCTGTTGAAACACAAGGAGAAGGTATCAGAATGCTTTGGGAAGAGCCCAAATTTCTAAAAATCTATGTAGCAGGGATGTTTTATGTTGGTAAGGTAAGCAATTGCACATCTTTCTCTCTCTCATTCAATCAATCTCTCTCTCTCACACACACACATGCACCCCAAGAGGACATCTATCAGCCCCCAAAGAGGACAGAACAGGGCACCATTTTTATGCATTTTGCATAAAATTTGCATATATATATATATATATATATATCCAATTTTAAAAAGAATGACTACAATTTAAACTGACATCAGATACATCTTGTCATAGTGAGGAAGACTGTGGGCCCTTTCACACAGCACAGTTATAGCACTGTGATTCCACTTTAATTACTTTTGCTGCGTCCTATGAATCCTGGAACTTGCAGTTTCAGGATGTACTAGCACTCTCTGGCAGAGAATTCTAAATACCCCTTTCTAAACTACAAATCCCAGGATTCCATGGGAGTTAAAGTGGTATCAATGCACTATACAGAAGGGAGCCGGGGTGGTGTCGTGGTTAAATGCCGGTACTGCAGCCACAAGGTTGTGAGTTCGATCCTGCTGGGCTCCAGGTTGACTCAGGCTTCCATCCTTCCGGAGGTTGGCAAAATGAGTACCCAGCTTGTTGGGGAAATTAGCTAACACGTTGTAAACTGCTTAGAGAGGACTTAGCTGGTATAGAAATATTCATAATATTACTATGCAGTGGGTCCTCAATATCTGCCAGGTTTTGGTTACAGGAGACCCCATGGATACCAAAATTCATGGATACTCAAGTCCTATTATGCACAGTGGTGTAGTAAAATGTAAAATGGTAAAATCAAAATTTGCTTTTTGGATATTTTTAAAATATTTTTAAGCCTGGTTGGTTGAATCCATGGATACAGAATCCACAGATATGGAGGACTGACTGCAATTATGTAGTGAAGTGGTTCTCAACCTGTGGGTCCCCAGATATTCGTGGACTTCAGCTCCCAGAAGCCCTAGCCACTATGGTCAATGCTCAGGGCTTCTGGGAGCTGAAGTCCACAAACATCTGGGGACCCACAGGTTGAGAACCACTGATGTAGTGTGAAACCAAATATCTGATACACCCACTTGCTGAAGTTCATAGCCTTCCTCTTCCTTCTTCGGGTTCCTTATGTTTAAATCTACCTTAAATAGTTGAGATGTTTATCCATTAGCCAATCTCTATCCTGCCTGTCTTCCAATGAACCCACTGCAGAATACACGGTCCCCTTCGTCTCCGCTTTACCACTACAACAACCCTGTGAAGTATACCAGACCAAAAAAGATTGACTTGACCCAAGGTCAGCTCTGTAAATTTCAGTGGTTGAGAGGGGAATTTGAACTGGACTTCTCAAGTCCCAGTCCAACTGTTCTAACCACTATGCAACACTCCCTCACTGTGGCAGTAAAAAGAAATTTGGAGGAAGCAGCTGTTCAAACAGAGCATGTTGTCTAATAGATGGTTCTGTAAAAACCCTTCAAACAGAGGATTGTTATCTGTGAATAAGAATACATGACCACATTGAATTACTTTTCTATTCGTACAAGCTGTACACAGACCAATGTAAACAGGGTTTGAAGTCTAAAAATCTTGGGATGAAGTGGGTTGACTTTAATCTTGCATCATCTACTTAATTCTCTGTGAGGTGCCTTACATGCCACCGTGTTTTCAATGTATGCAGCAAGAGAACTTCTTTAGGCCCTCTGAACAATTAAATGCAAAGGAATCATGAGGGTTCCAGGTCTCAGAGCCTGCCCTCATCATCTTCAATCTGCACTGCAGTGCCAGAATTCACCCTCCACTCTCCTCTGCAGCCACATCTGGCTTGAAGCAAGTAGGCTAAATTAAAGGTTCCTCCTCCCATTTCTCCAGGTAGATGTAAAAGATTAGTCCATTCATTTCACCTTAAGATTTCTGTCTTAGGCCATTTCTGCACTAGATTGTTACAGTGCTATTATTCCACTTTCAACATCCTTTGGAATCCTTTGAGGCCCCTCAAAGGCCCCTCCCTAAACTGCAAACCCTAGGATTCCAAAGGATGTTGAAAGTGGAATAATAGCACTATAACAGTCTAGTGCAGAATGGCCTTAGTTTCCAAACAGGAACCTACATTCTTTGCATGGATGTTTGAACAAAAAGCTGTGAACAACTGGGGTTGGTATTTAATGGGCTCACCAGAGCCCATCCTCACATCATAGGTTCTGGCTCAGAAATCTCAGTCTTTGGGGAGAGCCTGAACTGCCAACCCTAAGCGAATGCCCCAGATTTTACAAATGACTTCAGTGTTCTCCTTTATTCATTTTCTTTGCAGCACTCAGCCTATGTTCTGTGTCCCTAGTCTGCTCTGAGAGTTTTGTTGTCCCTCTTTTCAGTCTTCCATCCACACACGGTCCACACTCTTTCCACTGCATTGCACAATTTTCCCTTGATCTGGAGGAGACTGGGAGGTAGGACTTTAGGCCAAGTAAAAAAGTAGGCAGAGTAGCTGGCTAACATGTGATCCTCCAGTTGTTGCTGGACTGTACCTCCTAGCAGCCTTAGACAGAATAGCTAATGGTGAGGCATCATGGGATTTGCAGTCAATGACATATAGAGGGTCACACTTTTTCCCATCTATGATGCAGAGCGAGACAGAAATACAAGCCCTCACTAAGCTTTTCTTTTTAAGGCTTGAAAAAACATTTTAACATGTATATGCCTTAAAGTTGCCTGTCAACTTAGGGTGACACCACAAATTTCGTAGGTTTTCTTACGCAAGAAATACTTAGTGGTGGTTTTCTCTACAGCACCCGGTATCTGTTGGCAGTTTCCCATCCAAGTACAAACCAGGGCTAACCCTCCTGAGCATCCAAGAACAGGTGGGATCTAGTGCCTTTGGGATATTTAGGTAAGTGATTATACCTGGGGCAATCAAGCAATTTTTAAATCAACCTAAAAACAATACAGCTTTCTACCCTTTGCTATATATTAACCCTGATTAGAGGAAGTTGAGGAAATGGAAGAAAGAGGGATTGGGCGTCAAAAGAGCCAGGAAAAATACACAAAATTTCATCAAACTGCAGTATTTTGCAGCATGATGTCTGGACTGAGGATACACATAGATAGTATCAAAGGGTCAGCTTTGTATATTTAGAGGGAGTTTCAATTTTCAGTGTTTTGAGGTTGTTATCTTTTCTCAGGGATTTTTCAAACACTCAGAAATGTGGAAATTGACTGAAATAGCCATGTACGTTCTAAACCTCAGAACTAGGGAAAATAAGCTCTCGTTTATTCTCCTGTGCGCAGAAATGGATGTGCACGCACAGCTGGGAAAAGGTGGCCATGCTGGTGGAGGATTTTGGAAGTTGCAGGCCCAAAAGTAACTTTTCCAGGCTCTGTCTCCACAGTGGGGAACATGCTGATGCAAACAGATGCAGTGAATTTTTGCCCCACTGCAAGAGATTCAAGGAAGACAGCTCATTTCTAAACAGAGAGAGGTAGTGGGACTTAATCTAGGAATCACAATCCATTCTTGCCTGCTAGCCTTGCCCCCCGACCCCTGAATCCCAAAGCTTGGCTAGTCATAGAGGTCCACCAGTGAACAGTTTGGCAGTGGCATCCTTTTTCAGTGCGCCTTCTAATGCTAAAGGTAACATGGAACTCAGGGGCTTCTTCATGGGACCAACTCCCTGTTTAAACCTGACCCACCCACTTGTAACATTAAAAGGATTTTTTTCCAGATTCACTCACTGCACACTAAATCAGAGACTCTTAGAGATGGAAGGTACCCCAAAGACCATCTAGACCAACTCCCTGACATGGGGGAACACACAACTAAAGCACTTCTGAGAGATGCGTGTCCAACCACTGTTGGAAGACTTCTAAAGATGGAGAACCTACCACCATCTGAGGTTTCATGTGACTCTGCTTCACCCAATCCTGGGTAGCCAGCTTGCTCCATAAATCAAGGCATATATGGGCTGGCCATGGTTATGACTGCCAAGAAGGTGCTCTGCACATGCCCAGGGGTACTGCCTTCTCCATAATCAGTTCCCCTCTTTCAGAGCTAAAACTTATCCAAGCATTCTGAAGAAATTCTAGGAATGAGCTATCCTGGCTTAAATGACTAAACCAAGATGGGCTGGCTTGGGAGTCAGGTTTCTGATCCTGGATAACTGGGGGTGGCCAGCCAAACAGGTAGCCAAAAGTGTCAATCCAGAATGACAATAGGAAGTGGCCAGAAGTCTCTGGTCTAGTTTGGAAAAATGAGTAAATTTTGGACCTTAAATATTGGAGGGAAATTACAACCTATTAAAAATATGGATACACACTTCTGGAGGCTTCACCTTTTTGGGGAGGAACCAGAAGAAAATCAGTCCAGGAAATCTGGAGGGGATGAAGCCCAGAAGTATTAAGCTACAAAGGATGGGGGCATGCCATTCTCAGGCTGCTGGCAGCTGTTTACATCATCATCATCATCATCATCATCATCATTACCACCCACCTTGGTGTAGCAGCAAGAGATGAGCACCAGAGGCAGCAGGTAGCCCACCACCAAGATGGCCACCTTGTAGATCTGTTTGGCGGTGGGGTTCTCAGCCCAGTATTCCCAGCAGAAGGAGCTGTTGGGAGCCTGATGGTGCCCACTCACCAGGGCCTGGTGCTGAGCCACCGGGACAGCAATGAGGAGGGACAGGAGCCAGATGGCCCCCACGCCAAGGATAGCGTTGCGTTTGCTGCGGATGCAGAGTGAGCGCTTGGCGTGCACCACGGCGATGTACCGGTCCACCGACATGGCCACCAGGGTGAAGACGCTGACCAGCATGGTGGCCATGGCGAGGTAGTGCACCCACTTGCAGAAGAAGGCGCCAAAGATCCACTCAGGCAGGGAGTAGATGGTGGCCTGGAAGGGGACGCAAAAGAGGAGGAAGGAGAAGTCGGCAATGCTCAGGTTAAGGATGAAGATGTTGGTAGCACTCCGTGATGGGCGTCTTCCCGGCCGGATCCGGCCCAGGACCACCAGCACCAGAGTATTTCCCACCATGCCCAAAAGAAAGATCAGTCCGAACAGCACGGGCACAATCACCGTTTCGGGGCCACCTCCAGACACGCTGGGCCAGCAAGAGGAAACATTGGCCTGCCAGAACTCACAGTCATTGAAGCTGCAAGTGGTACTGTTGGTTCCAGACTCCTCCATGGAGCAGGATCACAATATGGGATGTCCCACTCTGCCTGGAGGGGACCGTCCTGACCCTCCTGTGTCTGCAAGAAAATATAAAGGGTCCGTGTATTTTTGTCCACTGGAGATGGGGTCTCAGAATCTCTGACCTTGGTCCCAAAGAGTTCTTCTCCAGTATGAAGACTGGTTGGATTCCTGAATGTTCTCTTTCCAGATACCTTCTCCACAGGACTGGAGGACAGTGTTGCTGTTCTCTCCTTAAAAATAGCCGCATAAGGATCTGCCGGACTTGCTCTCTTCCAGTTGTGTGGTTAGCAACAGAAGCAGCAACAGTAGCAAAAAAAAAAAGAAGAAGGGTCTAATCAAACCTGGAGGCGAGAGAGGCTGCCGGCACTTTCAGCTTCTTCCAGAGAAGCTACCTGTTGGTGTGCTTGTGTGAGTGCAGCCTGAGTATTGCTGGCAAGCCAAGCGGTTTCCAGCTCCTCCTCTCTCGCATGGTAGCTGGAGGGAGGGAAAAGGACTCACAGCTGAGACACACCAGTAAGAGAGGTGTGGGTTTTTCTCCCCTTCACATAGGATACAGGACATTTCCGCTATTATTCCACTTTCAGCATCCTATGGAATCCAGAGGTTTGCAGTTTAGGGAGGGGTCAACAGGATGTTGAAGGTAAAATCACAGCACTATAACACTGAAGTGTGGAAATGCCCACAATTGCCTCCCCATTTTCCAACCTACAGAGCAAATTTAAAACCTAAATTGGCTAACTTTTTTTTTAATGAATCAACTCTAGTTTCTATGTAATGCACATCCTCTCAATCATTTCATAGATGAAAACCGGCACATATGTGGCCAAACAACATCAGAGCATAATCAAGAAAGCAAAAGTTATTAATGGGGAAGAACACACAAGTTGGGAGAGGTAATAGTAGTTCCCTTTTGCTTAAGTCTTCCGGGAACAGCAGGATTGCAGACCCCCCTCTTCTCCTCTCCTCTCCCCTGATTTAATTGAGCGCACATTATTTTTGCACTTTGAACTGAGTTTGGAACAGTTGGAGGACAAAAGGGAAAAGTGGGAGGAGGAGATACGAACCAGGACATTTGAAAAGCAGCTAAAAAAGTGGGATGACAGAGGATTAATCAGAACTTTCACTGTAAAATCAAGACAGCTGGAAGGTATATACATCCAATGGAAGCCAAAGCAATATGCAGTGGAATGGGTTTTTGGATAGAGTGTGTTTAATCAAAAAGCTTGCCAAGGAATTGCAAAACAATGAGTCTGGACCCTACTGTGCGAGGAGGGAGAAAGTAAAGCAAGGTCCTATCCCATTTTGCAGTCTAAGGTGCGGCTGCCTATGCTAATATACCCATCCACCTCACAGATGCATGTTCTCCCCAAACCAGCCCCATTACTTTAGTGTCCAAAGCAGAAAATTTCATAAGCAGCTTTCCTCACATCTTTGGTATGAAAAACACAATAATAATAGATCAAGTTTTCCTTCTAAGGCCGTTCACTTGTTAAATATGACTGCTGCACATTTTTCTCCTTTCACTTGTATCCAGATGAAAGGTCACCTTATTCCTGCCTAAAGAAGAGACTGGTGAAATCTGAGAGGTGTATAATACTCAAAGGAAGCAAATTTTGGAGAGCACCCTATAAAAGCTGCAAAAGAAGCTTTTCGGCTGGCCCCTCCCGAAACTGCAAACCCCAGGATTCCATAGGATGTTGAAAGTGGAATCATAGCGCTATAACAGGCTAGTGCGGAAACGGCTTATGTCTTGTTCACACAAACTAAAGTGGATCCCACTGTTTGCCAGATAATCTCCGTTCCTGTTTGAGAGAAACATGAAAAAGCATGCTGTTGGTAGGATTGGAACATCTCTCCCAGGAAATATTTTATGTTACCCAGAATAAACTTGTCCGGAACAGTTTCTCTGCTTTGAGCCAATTTTGATTGGAGGCTTGTGTAACACAGCACGGGCTCCTTTTGATGTTATTTACAGTGCAATAAGGGTTTCAGATTTCTGGAAAGCATCTATTTTGCTGCCTTCATTTGGTCATGTAGTGTGTAGAGCTGCCCTTCATCAGACTTCCTCGTAAGTGCTCTACCATCACGCCGAGATGGCTCTTCACAGCGCTTCAGTGGGAAAGGTACTCGGCTTATTTATTATAGAGATGTGATGATTGCTAAGTGGACTCCTCTGGTAGCAGAACCATTAGCAGCAGCAGAATCTGGTGTGAAATTATTAGCTCAATAGTTTACACCATGATGCCATTTTCATGGAATATATACTTCAGATTGATATGGGAAGGGGACCACTCTTGTACTTTTTTTCAGAAAGTTTCTCCCCGTTCCCACTCTCTCTCTCTCTCTCTCCTTCATGACCATCACCACCTCTCTCCGGGATTTATCACACACTGGGTTTGTTGCGCGATTGCACTGTCTTACTTCTGTCCTTGATCTCTCCTCATCACATGACGTTGTCACTCTCCTGTTGTTGAATTGCATCTCTTTTTGTTCAAGAGGAACACCCATTAACACAGACCTGGCCATTGTACGACCCCCGGGCCACATACGGCCCTTTGATTGGCTCTGACCGGCCCTTGTAAGGCTAATTGGAAATTACAAAATAAACATACTTTCTAAGGTCCTTTCCTCACGGGGGGGGGGATGAAACGGGGCCGCGCACGCAGGGGCAGAACTTACCCACGAGCGGATTGCTCCGTCCCTGCGGAGAATGTGGATCCGCCGTTCCAAACGCCGCCGAATTTCGGCGCCGCTCAGCGGCGTTTGGTGGCGCTCGGCGGTGCCCAAAATGGCGGCCAGCGGCTTCCGGCAGCGCTCCGTCAATCAGGACAGCGCGCCAGCCGGAAGCCCACCCCCAGGCAGATCTGCAGGGACGCGCTACCGCATCTCTGCAGTTCTTCACCGGGGGCTGCTACGGGGCAGCGTGGGTGAGTTTTATAAAAGCCACTTGCAAAGGTGGTTTTTATAAAACTCACAGCGCCACCCCCGCGGCTGCGCTAGAGCAGTTTAAGGTCTAGAACTTTACTTTTTTTAACTGCTCTAGCGCACCCCCCCGGTTAAGAAGACCTCCAGGAGAGGTCGCTCTAGCGTGGGCAGTATGCTCGTCCCTCCACAATATTTTTAGTTTCTCATGTGGCCCCATGAAAAAAATAATTGCCCACCCCTGCATTAACAGCTCCAATAATGCTGCTTTCCCGCTATTGTCTATTCGTGCCATCCTTTCATTCGGCTGCAGTTCTGATATTGTGGCAGTCATGGGATGTCTGTCAATGGCATCATTTTCCCCTTTCCTCCTCCCTATCCCCAGGGAAGCTGACCAACCTTGTTTTCACTCCCTTCCTGGTACTTTAAAAAAAAAAGAGAGAGAGAGTTTTGGTGTAATTGCAACTCTAGAAGAGCAAGATGCCGCACTGGTGGCCGGACAGGAAAACTGATTCTGGAAGAATGAAATGCTGAAACAATGGCATGACAAGGAAAACAATACTAAAATGATGGGACGGAGCCTTGCAACATGCTGAAATTGTGCAGTTTTGGCAAAGGAAAAAAAATTTAAAATATAGCAAATGTGCTAGGTAGCACAGACATGGGAAGGGAAGGGAAGTCTGCAAGGTGGTATGGAAGACTAAGGCCATTTCCGCACTAGAATGTCATAGTGCTATTATTCCACTTTCAACATCTTACGGAATCCCACGGTTTGCAGTTTTAGGAGGGGCATTTAGAATTCCCAGCCAGAGAGCCTTTGGCCTTAGGAAACTATAAACCTCAGAATTTCACAAGAAGTTTTCTCTGCATCCAAAAACATGTTTTTCTTTTGGGGTGCAAAAACTTCATTACCTATATAAAAACCATGTCCATTTCTGCACTAAACTGTTATAATGCTATTATTCCACTTTCAGGATGGAAAGATGTTGAAAGTGGAGTAATAGCGCTATAACAGTCTAGTGAGGAAATGGTCCATATTTCCTGCATGGAAAACACATTTTTGGTATAGAAAATGTGGGTTTTGTACAAAAAAGCTACATGTTTTCTGTGCAGAAAATTCCTTCAGAATTCAGAACTTTGAGATGTCCAGATGCTGGGAAAAAACTGCACAAAATCTCACCATTCTATTATTCTTCCATTCCTTTCCAATCAGGAAACAAATAACACAGAATATTCTTTCCATTTTTAGGAGGAAAACAGACAGAGGAAATGTTCCTTTTTGTTGCTCTATGTTCTGCTCAAATTTTCAAGGTTTATTTTTAAAATAGATATTTTCCTTTCCACAGAATATCAAGAGCAGTTCCAAGAAGAAACAGAACTATTTGATTCCCGCCTTTAAAGATGAGTTCTTTTTATTTCAAGACAGATTGCAGCAAAATGCTCAATGTTCGAGAGGTTTGGTTAGCTAGTTTCAAGTCTTTTTTTTTTTTATGCTCTAGATGGGAGAAGGGGAGCACATGGCCTTCATTGAAGGAACTTGCTAATGTGCTCTCTGATCTATCTGCCATCATTTTTGAAAAATGCTGGCGAACAAGTGAGGTGCCAGAGGACTGGAGATGGGCAAATGTTCTCTCCCTCTGCAAAATGAGGCAAGAAAAGCAATCTAGGAAACTACAGATCAGTCACCCTGACCTCCATATTAGGAAAAATATTAGAATGTATTATCCTGGAGTCCGTTTCCAAGTATCTTGAAGACAGTGCAAAGATTAGTAGAAGATACACAGCATCATTGGAGCCACATTCTGTTGTTGCTTGGCCACATGTCTCCTAGTTTGCACCCATGAAATGTTAGAGGGTATGAAGGAGCCACGCTAGTTGGGGGTTTCTGGGACTTGGATCTCCAAACAAGCCCCTTTTGCCAACCTCTGTGACTGGCACTGGCTTGAGGATTTCAAAGAGGGATCTTTCTTACCCCTTCCATGCAGAGGTGCTGAAGAACACCAGTGGGTCTTTGTATTTAATGCCTGCTTTCTCCCCTTGAGCTATCGGGCTCCCCTGGTTTCCTCCAGATCCTTGCTTTCTAGACTACACCTGCCCTTTTCACTTCATTTCAGTCTTTTCCTCTCCTTATACTTGGGTCACTTTGTCAGCTGGAGTCCAGTCTATTAAATCCCTCCTGGCTTCTAGGAAACATCTCCAAACACATTTATTTCCATTAGCGTTTATGTGCTTGGGTTATTGGTCTGCTCTTTCAACCGCACATCTTTGTTCCTCCCTTATTTTTTTTCTTTCCCTTTCCCCTTTTTTCCTCTCTTCTTGGTTATTTTGATCATTACATCATGCGCCTAAAGCTAGGACTTTATTTCTTGTGACTTTTGTACGGTGCTCTGTTGTGGTTGGGCAATTTATTAATGTCATTAACATCACGCAAGCAGCAGATGTGCTTTAAGACAAGAGGAAATACAAGAATATTGACTCTGATATGGTGAAGATAAGTAAACCATCTGATGCTTTTCTGTTCAGTAATGAATTTAGAAGGAAGAAAAGGTTTAAATTTCCTGGATGGTCCCAATCCAGATCAGAGCTGGGCAAGCTTGACCTTAAGTTCCATGCCACAAATTTTATACAGCCTGGAGTTTAGCCTTATTATTGAAGGTAATTCTACTCTACTGGTCAGTGATTGAGGTCAGCATAAAATTTGCAGGTTTCCCATCTAGAATCAACGAGTTGGAAGAGACCACAAGGGCCATCGAGTCCAACCCCATCCTACTGTGCAAAAAGACACTATCAAAGCTCTTCTGACAGATGGTCATCCAGTCTCTGCTTAAAAACCTCCAAAGGAAGAGACTCTACCATACTCCGAGGCAGCCTATTTCACTGTTGGAGAGTTCTTACCGTCAGGAAGTTTTTCCTAATGTTTAGGTGGAATCTCTTTTCCTGTAGTTTGAAGCCATTGCTCCATGCCCTAGTCAGTAGTGCAATAGAAAACAGGCTTGCTATATCTTCCATCCCCTTCAGCAGGACTCACAGTTCTCCTGTAGTCCCCCAGTATAGCCATACGGTGGCCAGTGGAGAGTGGAGGAGAGGGAAGAAGGAAAAGCAACCAGCTACGGCCCTATAATCAGACACACATCACCCTCCAGCACCTCCCAGGGGTCTTCTCAATGGCCTGGAGGATGACACTGCCATTGTATTTCCCTATAGGGAAATAGGGCCTTTCTACCCTACATGCTTATAGTGCTACTATTCCACTTTCAGCATCCCATGGAATCCTGGAGTTTGCAGTTTAGAGAGGGGGCCTTAAAATCCTCAGCCAGAGAGCTCTCTGGCCTCAGTAAATTACAAACCCCAGAATTCCACAGAAGATTGAAAGGGGAATAATAGCACTATAACAGTGTAGTGCAGAAAGGCCCATAGCTGACACATCTCCTCCATCACCAGCCACTAAATGACTATGTTGGGAGGGGAGCACAGTAATCTGTTAAGCATCAAGGTGGTGGGACCCTTGGACAAGAGAAGTGGTAAATTTCTCCCCCTGCAACAACCATAAAAAGGCACACAGTGGTGTCACACCAGGTTCCGCCACTAACAGGAAGCCAGCTGCTATATTTAACTTTTCTTTTGCAGGGGTTTTTACCCCAAGAGGTGAGAAACATCTCTTTCCTACAGCACGTGCTTGAACTCACATACATATCTTGCCTTTACTTTACTTTGTTTTGAGAGTAATAACTGGAACATAAACAAGGGCTTAATTTGAGCATCTGATTTCTGGGTCATGTGTGTCTGAGAAAATGTCGCTGCAGGAAGGAAAACAGATTAATCATAGGGAATGTATATGCCGTTTAACATCCAGTTTGGCCTTCAGCTCTTATATTTTGTGTCTGCAGGGAAATAAAAGTCCAAAAATATTGAGATGCATGACTGTACCTGTCGAATTTCCTGCCCTTTTTGGAGTGTTCGGGGATAGCTGCCTTTGACTGACAGGATCGCCTAAATATTTATGGGAAGAAGCTGATAGGGTCAGTTAGAGAGAGAAAATAGTTTTTCAGAGGAGCTGTTGTTACTGATCTTGGAAAACATGGCCCAGTATTCTGCTCTGGCTTGTTGCTGGTATAAATGCACTTACACAGCAGTTGGGTTCTCTTGGAAGTTGAGGAAGCCGGGTGTCTTACTGAGGGCTCCGCAAGCCCTGTGATGCCAGTGTGACCCATTGTGCAAACCTATAAACAATTGCTGGGGAATGTGGACATTGGTAGTAAATGGGGAGCTGGAGTCTCTCTTTCGCTACAGGAATAGGCCTGACGGTACCACCAGTTGCACGCAGGGTTGCACAACCACACAACCCAGCTTGTCATAAATTGTGGCCAAGGAAGCAGGCCATGGCAACCTGTCTGACATACGAAACTCTGGATATCAGCAATTTCAAGGTTATAATAAAGGTTTTACCTACAAATCTAAAGGTCTTTTTACCAAAACAACAGTGATAACAATCTGACAGGTAGGTCATTTTCACTTATTTTTAAAAAAACAAAACAAAACCCAGGAGCAGACACGAATACCTAGGCTGCATTCATATACCACCCTGAGAATCGAGATACTTGCTGGCTTTTACAAGGCGACACAGATTGCCGATGTAATTAAAAATAAATAGAACACATGGGCTTCTACCTATTTTATCCACAGCTAGAAAACACCTTGTGCTTTTTGTTTTCTCCACAGGTGGCAATGGACATGTAGAGAAGCATCAGGAGAATATTACAATGGCTCAGCCTGTACCAGGCACCAAATAATTCAATGTCAAACTAAATTTAATACCTTGAATCCTGTTGATAATACCTGCAGATGTAATATCACATTATACTTGTGTTTGTCCTTCTGTAGTAGAAAGTGGAGATATATAGCATCTCCATCTGAATCCACCCTCTGGCTGTATCAACCGCCTCCCCACCACGTGGGTATCCCCCTCCATGGCTATTTAGAGTCCAAGGGAGACCTGGGAGTCATAACTCACTCTTTGGAATACAACACAGAGGAGTTAAACCTCGAAAAAGGGCTCCAGATTACACCTCCCTCAGCATCTGAGCAGCTGGTGGCAAATACAACTGCAGGAAAATGGTCCCCTGCCTCAGCCAGAATTGGTGGACAAGCTAGGAGAGAATGCAGCAATTTGCTTTTGCCTGAGCCTACTGGGAAGGGCAAGATTCCCTTCCCTCCTGCTGAGCTAAGAGAGTACAAATTATATTTGCACTTTCAACTCAGGCCATTTCTGCCCTACACTGTTATAGCGCTATTATTACACTTTCAACATCCTGTGGAATCCTGGGGCTTGTAGTTTCCTGAGGCCAACGAGCTCTCTGGCTGAGATTGCTAAATGCCCTTCCCTCAACTGCAACCCCAGGATTCCATGGGATGTTGAAAGCGGAATAAGAGCACGGTGACAGCGTAGTGTGGAAATGGCCTCAGTTTTCAGCAGTTGGAACAAACTGAGGAAAAAGGGAGAAAGTGGGAAAAGGAGAAAAAAACCGGGATGTTTTAAAAGTATCTGAAAATGTGGGACAGCGGGGATTGATCAGGACTGTCTCTGGGACAGCCAGAGGATGTGCAAAAGTAAAATGTGGATTGGATCTAGACAGAGGTAAGAAGAACACACCTATAGACTCAGATAAAATCCTACTTGCTCCTCTAGTAACCTCATCTTGCTGGGCCGCTGCAGCGGCATCCCTACATGCAGGAGAGCTCAGGCTATCATTCTGCCCTGCTTGCCACCTCTGCCCAAGACAAATGGGAAAAGATATACCTGGGCTTCCCTGAGCGCCTTACGTTGATCCTCGCTCAATTGAGCCAAAGGTTCATCCGGTGCAGCTTTTGCCAACTGTGTGTCATTGGCTAAGAGAGAAGTTGTAATGAAAATACATTTGCAGAGACACATTTGGGAAAATCTAGAGACACAGAGAGAGAAACACATACATGTATTCCACATCAGCCTCTGGGAAAGTTACAGGTGGGTTTTACAGATCAGCAGTAAAGCGATTCATTTCCGGGAATCTGATTAAATTGAACTGAGGTTCATTACTGGTGTTTGAGATCAGTGGCACACAGTACAAAAATGAAGTACTTCACGGCTGCTAGAACATGCAGGTCTTGAGACAAGAACGTAATTACCTTTGAAAGGTGCTTGTACAGAGATATTTGTGCACTGAATTTTGCAACCCACTATAAGGAGAGACAGAGAGAGAGAGATGCCAATACCTCAGTTAGCAAAGGGCCTTTCTGCCCTACCCTATTCTAGCGCTATTATTCCACTTTCAACATCCTGTGGATTATGGGGTTTGTAGTTTATGGAGGCTCAAGACCTTTCCGATTGAGAATTCTAAAGGCCCCTCCCTAAATTACCAATCCCAGGATTCCATAGGATGTCGAACATGAAATAATCGAGCTATAATAGGATAGTGCGGAAAGACCCTATGTCACTCCTACAGCTGGAGGGGAGATATTTTTTTCCACCCAGTCCTGCCTGCTGAGCTGTGTGCGCACGGGCACACGTGCACGCACGTATACGGCCTCTGGTTCCCCCAACCAGCACTGGGTGTTGTGTGTCCTTTCTCTTGCTGGGACAAGAATTCACGCAGTTTGTAGTCTGAATAAAAATTAATTTAAAGTTGGATGAACACTACAATGCCTCGCACAGTTCGAAAATCCCCTTCTTTGTTAGTTGACCTCGCTGCTCTGTTGCTCCATCTCTCACTGCTTTATAAGTTCATAGTGTTCCTCACAGGGCTCAACTGAATTGCCTGAAAATGTCAAGAATTTCCCATTCTTTTTGTTTTGATTGCACTTGCGTGTTTACAGGTTTTTCCACTTCTCCATCTAGTTGTTCTTCCTTGCAATATCCCATGGTTTGCTCTCCCCCCACCCTCTTTCCCCTTCCCTCTCCAACTGACCGAGTAGCATATCCACTGTCATGCAACCGGGGTTCTCAGGCTGCCTGATGTGGGGAATGGGCAACTATTTTTTCTTTTAGTTGCACTATATTTGCACCCATAGGGTACAATTGTTTCTTTATTTCCTAGACGTTGGCCAGAGATCAGCAGCCAATGGCTCAGGGACCAGCCCTGGTCCAAGGACCACCATTTTTTCATACATTTCAGAAAATGATTTTCACCAATTTCCACTGAGCCTACCATTGTCATTGTTGTTATTATTATTAATATTATTATTATTATTATTCAGCAGTTATAGTTGCTGTGCTAAAGTGCTTTAGCATTTGGTACTAGGTTAAGCATTAGGATAATTTTGTTTTGCTGCTAACACTCCTCTTTTCCTCGCTTGAATCTGTGCCCTGGAAACAACAGCTGTGTTTACCTGGCAGCATCCATTTTTACTACAAGCGTACTTCAGTTAGCAAAGTCTTTGCCAAAGAAGCTCCTTTTTACAAAGTCTTTTTATACTTGTCCAGCCTGTACTTTTTTCTATCCTTATCCTCTGTTCAACAGGAAGATCTTCAAGCAGTATCAGCACAGACAGGATGGTGAAGGAGGGCTGGAGTAACACAGTCTTTCAACATCAGGTTGCAGCAGTGTGTCTGTGATAAAGTGTACAATAAAGTTGAGCCAGGAAGGAATGGGATTCTATTTTAGCTGATCCTAATATTATTGTGTGGGCCTGCTTACAACAAGCAAGGTAAACAGTATCCGCCTGCAGAGAGAAGAGGGAAGCAGATTTTCATGCTTTGTCATTTATCCCCAGCATGTTGGGGGGGAAAAAAGCACAGATCTTATGGAATCTACAAGAAAAATGAAGACTGGTGAAAGAGAGAAAAATCATTGTTGGCTACATTAAAAAAAAAAGTGGAAAACTATTATTTCAGATGGGGAAGAAAATAGGAATCCACTTTAAGATGACACCTGAGCTTTATTTGTTAGGAACCACCAAAGACGAACTGTAAAAAAGATTTGGAAAAATATTATTCGAAATGACAGCAACTGCCAGAATTATATTTGTTTGAAACTGGAAGCAAAAAAAAACACTTCCTACAGCTTATGAAATTAATGGAAATGATTTACATGGACAATACAAGTAGGAGGGGGAATATTAGAAAAATTTCTAAATGAATGGAACACAGTTGTACCCTATCTTAAGAACACTTGCGGAGATATAATGATAGTGAGCCATGAAGTATGAATTGACTAGGATAATCTTATTTGTAAATCCTAAGAAGAAATCAAAGTACAATCATTTCCTGTAAGGATACAGAATTTCTAATAGATGAACATCCAAAATCTGTCACAAGGAAGTCATTGTATATAATGGTATGTTTGAAGACTTTATTGTGGTTTTAATTTTGTTTTAAAGAAAAAGTATAACAAAAAAAATAATTCTTGGGTACATTTTGGAAGAAACTTTCAAGTGGTCTCTAGAATGTTGAGAATGGTTTTACTTACTCATGCAAGGTTTTGCTGACCTGGTTGTTTCATTTCACGTGTGCATAAAAAGCTTTCTAAAGCATTTTGAGCTGCTTCTCCTTTTTGAGGGCAGGATCTATTCTTTCCAGGTTATTTCTACCTCTGGCACCAAATTTTCTGTTAAAGAAATAATGCCTTGGAACACATCTGTTTCATTACCTGAAGTTCTGAGACAGCAAAAACACACAGGCGAGTACTGAGGTAAAAATAAACCCACCTGGAAAATGGAGAAAAAAATGTTTCAGGCAGTAGGAGGAGTTCACTGGAAAGAAGCAAAATGTCATCTGGATATCAGAAATAAAAAGGGTTTGTACAGGCACAAAACCTGGTATGGTATGTCCCGAGAATGGCCATTTCCGCACTAGCTTGTTATAGCGCTACGATTCCACTTTCAACATCCTCTGGAATCCTGGGGTTTGCAGTTTCGGGAGGGGCGGCCAATGTTCTCCCCATGTGAAGGAACCCTTACACATAAAATCATCTTCTGGTGAGCAAGCTTTAGTTTGGATCAATTAGTTAAGCTGCCCGACTACCTGGGTGGCACATTTGTGGCCGGGCCGGTTCTGGTGCCACCGCTGCCCCCCCAGGACATCCCCCCAGTGCTGTTCAATTGGTCCAGCCCTGCCATGCGGCTTCCCAGCCCTATGCCCAAGCCCCACTGGGTACTTCCTCACACCCAGCAGCCTTTGTGTGGCTGGGGAAAGCACCCAGCCAATCAGTGCTGGTTTGAATTGATTGGCTGCTTCTGCCCCGGCCAAGCTTCAGGAAGTTTTCCCTCTGGTCCAGCAGCCTTTGTGTGGCTGGGGAAAGCACCCAGCCAATCAGTTTAAAGCTGCTGGTTTGAATTGATTGGCTGCTTCCGCCTGGGCCAGAGCTTTAGGGAGTTTTCCCTCTGGTCCAGCATTTTGTGTTTAGCTAGGCTTTCCTCTCCCCACAGCTCAGTTCCTCTGTGCGCTTTGTCCTTCCCACCCCTCCTTCCTGTTTTCGTTTTGTATCCTGTGTTCTAGAGCTATGTTGTGTCTTTGGCCCTTTCCACACGGCTTAGGGCGACCTCATCCGGAGGTTGTCCACACCGTGGGGGTGCGCTAGGGCAGTTTGAAAAGTGGAGGTTCCACACCTCAAACCACCCTAGCGCGGCCGCAAGGGGTGGCACGGCACATTTCATGTGGTTTTTAAAAACGCACGCACGCTAACCCGTTGCAGCGCCCCGTTTGAAACTGCAGGAGCGCGTTAGCGCGTCCCTGCAGAGCTGTCCGGGGGCGGGCTTCCAGCCGGCGCGCTACCCTGATTGGCGGCGTGCCGCCGGAAGTCGCCGGCCGCCATTTTGGGCGCCACCGAACGCCGCCGAAATTCGCCAGCGTGTGGAGTGGCGAACGCGCGCTCCCCGCAGGGACGGAGCAACCCGTTTTCAGGTAAGATCCGTCCCTGCGTGCGCTGCCCCGTTTCCCCGTCCCCCATGTGGAAAGAGCCTGTGCCTTTTTATTGTCACAATTTTGTAAAGCTGTTGGCACGGGGCCTGGACCCAGGTCTGCTATTTCCCCAGGTCTCCAGGTCCTGGGGAGGGCAGGGTTGGCAGTGGGCATGCATTGTGGATTCAGGTGTCCACATCCCTGCGCTACTGGGGGGGTCAGGTGGCTCACACCTGACTCCAGTCATTCCTAGCTTCAGGTTTTTGGTTTCACCTGTCAACAGGCGGGTTGGCCAATGCCAGGATCCAGGGCCGTGCATAAGCCAACCTTGGTTTTGCTGTAGCCAATAAAGCTGTGGCCTATTTTCACCCTGTTTCGGTGTGTGGCCTGGTTTGTTCCTTGTACTACACCTCTCAGCCCTAAGCAGAAAAATTCCCAAACTTTCTGCTATCAGGAAACAGCTTCTGAATGCATCTGTCTCCTATCTTATCTTTGTGCATGGAAGAAGATGCTAGAAGGCCTTTTGGAGCATGCTTGCAGCTGAGGCTGGGCATTTTGGGGAGTCCTATTGTTGCCTTGTGCGATCAGAAAATGTGGCATAAAACCCACTGCCCATTCCTACACGGCTGCACACGTTAGAAGAATGATTCCAGTAATGGATGGGCAAGCAATAAGGACAGACATTTGTCTGCCATTTGGCTCTTCTAGACTGGTGCAAAGAAGTGAGAGCTCTCTCGAAACAGAGCTCCTCACTGGGTGTCAGGAGCTGCCGGCTGGTGCTGTCTTTACAAGCACTCGCAGCCCCACTTGCTTCCTTTTTATCCCTGTAAAAAAATTGAGAGTGAGGAGTGGGGGGGGGGTAAAAGAAGCTGCGTGACAGTGTAAGCAACTTGGCCAGTTGTCATTCAGATCTGTTCAGTGCCTTTTTTTCTCACTGCCATATTTATTGGTGCTGGATGTTGTGTGACCTGGCAGGAGCATGCCAACTTATTAAAGAAATTATTAATTAAAAAAATTATATAAACTGCAATTCCTGCTCACAATCACCTCCCTTCTCCCCAACTATATCATCTCAGTGAGAAAGAGGAGTGTCTAAGGAACCTGGTGGGAACTGTAAGTATGGAATGATGCAAGTCACTTGGGACTTTTTTGTTCTGATATATCCCATAAAAAAAAAAACACCTTCCGGGTGGGAGATAAAAGCTGCTACTGGTGTGAAGAATTACTGCCAAACAGCCCGGGAAAACAGAGACATCATCCAGTCATTTTTTTTAAAAAAACCCAAGAAGTACCACTGCAAATACCACAACCTCCAGCAACATTTACCATGGCTAGAGGAGTCCATTGTTGGGTTTTTCTCTGTGGAACCCTTGATCAACTTTCTGTTGTTGCTTAGATGAGTGATGAAATCAAGATATTATATATCCTGTGTTGCCCCATATTTAAAAAGCCCTCCCTTGGGTCTCTTCAGTGCCTTATCCAAGCATCCACCCTGAGGTTCTACCCCTACATCTCCACCTAATACTTCATCATCTCCAAAAATTATCAGAAACCACTACTTTACACGCCTGTTTGGGCTGGCAGGTTTATTATGATTCTTTTGCTCAAGATGATGTCACTTTGGGTCTGCAGTTGATGGTTCCAATGAAGAATTCAGTACAAAAATGCAATGCCAGGAGGGGGCTTCAGCTCTAGGCGGCAGGAATTTTGTACATCTTCAGGTGAAATTTCCTCTTCGCTCTCTTGTATGGAAATGCTCTCATCCCGTACCTATTAAAATCCACACTGTTATGTCAAGGTAGGCATATACTAGCTGTCACCTTCCACAGCTGAAAGCCGATGTGAAAGACATATAAAGTTTATCCAGAAAACAGAACCAACATGCTGATATTAATTCTGTTAGTTTTGTTGATGTTGTGGTTGTGTGCCTTCAGGTTCCTTCTGACTTATGGCAACCTTAAGGGTAGCTTAGCAAGATTTGCTGGTGGGAGATAGCCACCACCTTCCTCTGAGGCTGAAAGAGTGTGACTGGCCCAAGGTTTCCCAGTGAGTTGTGGGAAGATGTAGCAACTTCTGCCCTTGTTCTTGATGCTCTCTTGTCCACTAAGACAGAAATGGCTTAGAAAGAGAAAGATTAGGAACTTTACCTTTCCTTTCTTGCTTGTTTGCTTCCTCTGTCAGTCACCTGTCCCAAAGCATTGTGGGCAGATTGTATTATCTGGTTCAGCCAGAGTTAAATGAAATAACTCCCCTCTATTGTAAAGAAAACCTTGGCTGAACTCTGTCCCCCTTGTTTTTCTGGTCTGTGTCTCTCTGCTCTCTCTTCTCTTGAAAGAGGATATGTTCTAACATATCTGCCCACAATGTTAATGCTTTTAGGGTAGTTTAGAAAGGATCAGGCTGTCCTCTCCTAGAACTACATATTTATCTAATAAATACTTTTCCTGTTGAGGATTCTAAACTTATTTTCTGCCTCCATTTGGTTCTTGTAAATTCATCCTCCCAAAATGGACACAACTGCTTTTAGCAGGCCTTTCTTTCTAGTAACGTTCTCTCTGCATTCATCTCTTCTAATGTGGGTTTCCATAGCTGAGCGGAAATTCAAACTCTTGTCTCCCAGAATCCTAGTCTAACACTCAAACCTCTATACTACACTGGATCTCATAATTATGTTAGTTATACTTTTTTTTAAAAAAAAAAACAACTTTTTACCAGAGCCTTAAAAAAAATTTTTCCAAATAAAATTTGATTTCTAGCATCCTGTTCAATGTTTACGAAAGTATAAGCCAGACTTACGACCTCATAATTTCTGGGATTCACAATTGCAGTTGTTAATGACTAAACGTGACCCTCAAAACCCATCCCTTAAGCCGGAAAGCAGCAACCTCAACTGAAAGGGTTCCAAAGCATTGCAGATCAAGGTGCTTGGAGATGGTGATTGCAGTCCTCTCCCGGTTATGGGGCACATGGCAATAAACAGTTGTGCTAAGACTCCAAAGGGTCTCTTGAGCTGCCCCTCTCAGGCCATTTCCGCCCTACACGGTTCTAGTGCTATCATTCCACTTTCAACATCTTTGGGGGAATTCTGGGGTTTGTAGTTTCCTGAGGCCAAAGAGCTCCCTGGCTAAGAATTCTAAAGGCCCCTCCCTACACTGCAAAGCCCAGAATTGGAAGTGGAATAATACCGCTATAATAGTGTAGCACGGCAATGTCCTCAACATGCATCACAGCAAAGAGAGCGCCTCAGAAACCCTTTGGTTGGGCACTGCCTGGTTTAAGAGGAAGGCTTTTGGGGGATGGTATTGTCAGGAGTAAATAAGACGATGGAGCTCAGTCATCATAGTTCCAACGCAGGATCTCGGCCGATATAATTTTGCGGACATTTAATTATATTATAACGGAATTGTAATTCACTGTGCTGGTGGGGGATTGATTTTTGCTGGCTACCTTGTTTTCTGGCCCCCTCTCTCACTTCCTTCTCTACCAACCTAGCTAGCTTTTTTCGTTGCGTGGCTGGTGGTGGCAGTGGAGGCCAGCTCCACAAAATGCGATATGCAGCAAAGAACGGGAAGGAGGGGAAGCAGGAATTGGAAATCCACGGCATGCTGTCGCATGGTACAGAGAGGGTGTGCGTTTGGGAAGGAATCCGAAGAGTGGGTAGAAGGAGGGAAGTAATCTAAAGGTGAGAAGAAACAAGAGTAGAAATGAGTGACAGAACAGAGGCGGTGGACATGGACAGAAGGGTTATTAAACACAAGAGAAGGATGGTGAAGGAGAACGATGGCCATATAGAAAAAAGACGGAAAGAAGAAAAAACAGAATGTATGGATTAGAGCACGTGTCTAAGGCACATGAAAGATCTCCCAAGTGGAAAATAAAGAAGAGAGATGAAAGAAATAGGACACTGGAGATGGACTGCAATGATGGCATTGCTGAAACGCTGAAGGCTGTCAGAGAGAGTAGAGGATCAGGTGTTGTAATGTGAAATGTCTTTCCTTCCAATTTTGTCTTCAGATTTCTTTTGTCATTCAGAACACACGTCCTGAGAAATGGAAGGAAATTATAGGGCATACTGAGAGAAGAAGAGAACAGAAAAGAAGAGAGAAACAGCAGCAGATTTTGAACATCTGGCAGATTCCAAGCAATACAAGTGTTGAACTGTCTGTTCTTCAGAAATATTTCTGACTGAAAGATAACTATTCCTCATGCTGGATTGGTCTTCTTAAAAACAATAGTTTGTCTGGGTTATAGATTATTTTTGTAAGTAATGTTCTTTGGTTCCTGCATCATTCCTCTGTGTGTGTGGTTTTATAAAAACCTCACTCGTTCTTTTAGCACAAAAATTAACGGGTGGCTTTGAAAAAAGGAAACAAGCATGGCTACTATCGCACTGTTTAGCTAACCATCTTTCTTACTCGTTCCACGTCCCGGAAGACACGAAGGAAGTTTTCTCTCAAAACGCCCTTCAGTTCGTTTTCACTCCAGCCTCTCTTCAGGAGCTCTTCAATCAGGGCTGGATATTTAGAAACATCCTCCAAGCCTTTGGGGTATCTGTTGGCAAAGGAATCGCAGAATGAGGCCTCACAAAGCCCATGCCCCACTCTGGCCATTTCCACACTAGCCTGTTATAGTGCTACTATTCCACTTTCAAGATCCTCTGGAATCCTGTGGTTTGCAGTTTAGGGAGGGGCCTCAAAGGCCATTTCTGCACTAGCTCATTATAGTGCTATTATTCTACTTATAGTGCTATTATTCCACTTTCAACACCCTATGGAATCCTGAGGTTTGCCTTTGAGGCCCCTCCCTAAACTGCAAACCCCAGGATTCCATAGGATGTTGAAAATGGAATAATAGCACTATAACAGGCTAATGTGGAAATGGCCTCTGTCTCGTAAGTGCGGAGAGGAGAGGTTTGTCCTTCTCAAAACAGAGCAAGGGGTGAATTGTCTTCACCTTTTCCTTTCCTTATTGGTCACAGTCAGTGCCTTTCCCTGGGTCAGCTTGAGAAATAAGCTCCTTTCTTTCCCATTAAGTGGTAGTGATGGGGAGAGTGACAAATGGGCTCATTTCCAGCTGAGTCCTGATAGAGGAAAGGAAGAAGTTGTCCACCTTCTGTAGTTTTCACTCACTTGGCCACTCCATCAAAGTCTCCGCCGACTCCTATGTGTTCTGAGCCTACCATTGCTTTGATGTAGTCAAAGTGATCTAAGGAAGAAGAAGAGCGATCGCAAAGCATGAGTACACGGCAGAGTAAAAGAGCAGCATGATTTGGAAGGACTGACCATTAGGGGACAAGCCTTATGTGGTACATTGTCCATACAGAAACCAAGTGGGAGAACTGCAGAAAACTCATCACTGGAGTGGTCCCTTCGTCCCTAAGCTATTGGGGGGAGTATATGACATGACAGGCATGGAAGTGGCCCAGTTCAGCTTTGATGCCCACTCCCCTTGTAGGCACTGAAGTTGGCCTCATTTCAGCACTAAAGTTATGGGGCACCACAACCATAGTTTGGTTTTGGTCAGTTGGATTCTGGACTTCAGTCTGATAACATTGAACTGTTCTACCATTTCAACTGGCCAGTATTCCATATCAGTCTTATAGTGACTCGATCATGACTAAGGCCATTTCCATGCTACACCGTTATAGTGCTCTTATTCCACTTTCAGCCCCCTATGGAATCCTGGGGTTTGCAGTTTAGAGAGGGGCCATCAGAATTCCCAGCCAGAGAGCTGTTGGGCCCTAGGAAACTACAAAACCCAGAATTCCACAGGAGGTTGAAAGTCGAATAATAGCACTATAACAGTATAGGGTGGAAATGGCCCAAGAAGCAATTGTGAATAGGGAACGGTTACCTAGATTTAGGCATCCATAATTGTTCCATATTCACAATTGCTACTTACTCACAACTAGGACACCTTAGCCATGATCCTAACTCTCTCCCACATCTACTTTATCCATCATCACCTTCATAAGGAGAAAGAGGTCCATTCTGCCAGTGACTTTAGCACCACCATAAATTAGAAACAACTTGAAGGCGCGTAACAACAAATTGTTAAGGTTAGTGCAACATACACACATCAGTACTGAAAAAAAATATTACTCACTGCAGACAAATCAGGAAACCATTGTGTTACATGTTAAAAGATACCACCATTTGACCCTGATTGCTCTTGAAAATAACTTCTTGTGAGTAACATTGTTTTTGTAATATGTTATTCTCAAATTCTACCCAGTTCCACACTCTTAAATCTAATATGTATAATTTTTAGCAATATTGTGGTAGCCACTCTGGTACAGCCGGTCCCATGGCATTCCTGGCACCTCCAAAGGAGGGAGACGGCAATGGAAATAGATTATATGCTAATATCATTCATCTCCAGCAACAATTTGATTGCTATAGGCAAGTAAAGTTGTAGATGGCCTCATCTACATGGCACTTTCTTTCATGTATTATTCAAATCCTGCCACCTACTTTGGCTGCTCGGGAGTCTTTTGAGAAGCATGATTTCGACTCTGAAGTTCTTCACAGTCCCTTCTATGCATAACTTGTCAGGTTTCTAAGGTAAACCATCTCCCCCAGTCAATCCAATTCCAAGATCCGTGGTCTCTGAGGTTTCCTGGGCAAACAATGGATCTCTCCCTTTATGCGCTTGGGCAGATATTATTGGCTTTGGGTTCAAAAGGCTCCCACGATACAAGTTATAGCAAATGTGTACACATGTTCTTAATTCTTCCCTCTTCCCCAGCTCTTGAAGAAGTTAGAGAATAGCCACAAACCTGCTACAGTGAAAACATCAACTTTATCCTTGCCGCAGGCAAGTATCTTAGCGTGGAAGGTCACCATGATGATTCCATTGTTTATCTTCTGCAAGAAGGAGGAGAGAATAAATAGCTTGCCCATTCTGTTTAAGCCACAGAGATACTACAAACATCATTTGTGGATATGGTGTGGAAGAGTCCTATATACTTAAACTTGACAGAGCGGACTCTATTGATTTTTCTGTAATGTAGTAACATTGCTACCCCATTGCAATTATCAACTAAATACTACGGCTGTGCACATGATTTGATTCAGGGCTCAGTTCACCAATTTGGATCTGGCTTGATTCAGAATGGATTGATACAGATCCAATGTGTTCCTATTTGGGTCCTAAATCTGAATCAGTAGAAGGGAATTCAGATTGCCATACTGCTCCCCCTTGACTTAAACTGGAAAAGCAAAAACTGGTATAACTTTTTTTTTAATTCACGTATCCAATAAAAATCTGGGAACTCAATAGACCCCCAAAAGATATGATCTCAGCCCAAATTCAGACAGGTTAACTCCAGGGGTTCTGTGCTAGCACCTTTTTAAAAACAGTTAAAGCTGCTGTTGATTGCTCATTCTTGCCAATTTGTTTCACTCTGCTTTCAGCCTGGCACCCTCTCCCTAGATCACCGATTATCTAACTCCGTTTAACTAAACGCCTTTCTGCCCTACACTGTTATAGTGCTATTATTCCACTTTCAACCTCCTGCGCAAACAGTTCAGGTTATGCCATTCTATATCAGAACTGAATCAGGCCATTCTGGTGTATTCCAGAAGTGGTCCCAATTGGTTCAAAACTTGATTCACTTCATTATTCTTGATTCATTCAAACTGGTTGTATAGCCCCTACTAAATAAAATAAAATGATGTGGCAAATACTAAAACTCCAAGAAGGATTATAGATAGTTATCAAATAGTTTACTACAGTTCAGTATAAAATATGGGGAGATTACATTATATAAACATAAAATGAACTATCCTCCTATTTTTCTTATATGGATGAAAAATACTCAGCAAGTGTTTGAATTTCCACAGTATGTCCAACACTAAAATTCACAGAAGAAAATATTAGTTTCATCTCCATTTTAAGGCATTTTTGACCCAAATTTTAAGACATGATTCTTACACTTAGACTTCTATGGGTTGGTCCTTCGAAGATGTTGCAAGTTTTGTTTCTGTACAAACTGATTTTATTTTGGAGATCCACATGACATTTTCTGCATCCTGATATATGTCCTGGAACTCCCAGCACTACCAAGGACTTTTCATTCCTACTTCCCAGGACAGATTAATTTAGCCCACTATTTTTCTAAATGAAATGTAACTCCACTTGGCTATCTGTTTGTATTATCCCAGAGTTAGATGGATGCTGCCAGTAAACACAGCTGTTGTTTCCAAATTATTCATTTTTATGATCCCCTCCCCAGCTCATATTCCATAGTGCAGGGAAGGCACAGGGATTGTACTTACCAGGCAGCAACTGCTGCAAGCAACGGGGGTCTGTTCTCCTGTTGACCAAGCCACAGCAGGTAGGGTTTCCACATGGGTCTTGCCACAAGGAGGAATTGTGACAGGGATCCTACTTCTGACCATTGTGCCAGAGATCAGTCAGGGGAGGGAAGTGGAAAAGATCAGTCTCCTCCATCCTGATCAACAAGAGAACAGACATCCATTGCTCACAGCAGTTGCTGCCCAATACAGCAAGATGGGGAAGATGTTGCAGCCAGGAGATGTATTCAGTTTAATAACAAAGGCCATTTCCACACTGCACTGTTATAGTGCTATTATTCCACTTTCAATATCCTATGGAATTTTGGGATTTGCAGTTTAGGGAGGGGCCTTTAGAATTCTCAGCCGGCGAGCTCTTTGGCCTCAGGAAACTACAAACCTCAGAATTCCACAGGATGTTGAAAGTAGAATAATAGTGTAGTGCAGAAATGACCTAAGTATACTTAACTGAACTAAGTTAGTTAATGGATACTGATCTACATTAGCTATAGCTGATCTAAGCTGCTGATCCAGGATCTTGGCCATTATCTCCTACTCCTCTGCTATAAATGTTTACTTTGCATGAGTTTTCACAGATACAAGAGGTAAATTTCACCCACCAGCTGATGCAAAATATGATCAGGAACATTCCTGGCGTTGTTGCAAACTGCAAAGGCTCCAGAATGGCTGAACATGACCGGTGCTTTGGAGATGCTGAGGACAGCCGCCGCAGTTGTGACAGAGGTGTGAGATAAGTCTATTATCATCCCCAGTCGATTCATCTCTTTCACTACTTCCTAGCACAACACAAGACAATTAGGCACCAGCCGTTCTGTTACTCTGGCCAAAATTACAACTCTACACGTATTTGATTAAGGCAATGACACATTTGCCCTACACACATCCTATTTTAAGTTTGAAACTGAACATGTGAAAAAAGCCAGAAAACTGGGGTGCATCTTTGTGATATAGAAATGTAAGAGCCAGGAGCAGAAGTCACAGTATTAGGTAAATCATACAAGTATTTCCAGATGGAAATGGGACTCAAGGCTTTGCAAGATTCCACATTTATCTGTGCAAAGGCTGCACCAGCAGAGGGTGCAGTTTAAGTGCTGAAGTAGTTCGCGCTCAGTTAACCCAGGCCATTGCAAACCCCAGGGTTCCATAGGATGTTGAAAGTGGAATAATAGCACTGTTACAGTCTAGTGTGGAAATGGCCTCAATGAAGGAAGAAAGGAGAGGGTGGGATCTTGCTCTTCCCTGTTAGCTCAGGCAAAAGCAAGCTGCAGGACCTTTGGAGAGAAGTAGTGGAGCTTGGAGGGTGGGTGGGTGGGGGGGCGGGGCTACAGCACGCGGGACATGGCTGCGGTGTGTGGGGGCGTGGCCAGGGCACATGGGGGCGTGGCCAGGGCGTGTGGAGGCATGGCTACAGCCCAGGGCGCCCTAAAAACATTGCTGCCTGGGGTGAACAGCACCCCACACACCCGCATCCCTACGCGGCTGTTGGAGAGTATGTGTTTCTCCTACCAGTCCAGTTTGTTTCTAAGTGCCTATCTATATTATACAACCCTGGGACATGTATGGGAGACAGAGGAGTCTGGAAGGGAATCTTTCGCCCTCTCAGCACACCACAATTCCTAGGATTGTGCTGAATGACCGTAACTCCCTATACGAACCTACTAGAGCCCTGAGAACTTCAGAGGAAGGCTATCTTTTGGTCCCACTACCGTCCCTGGTGAGAACATGGGAGACAGCCTTCTCAGTGGCGGCTCCCACCCTTTGGAACTCCCTGCCTCAGGAAAGTAGGCTGGCCCCCTCCTTGCTCTCTTTTAGCCAGCAGGCTAAAATATTTGTTTCCAAGGAAACTTTTAATGTGTAAGCAGAGAAGCTTTTTATTCATCAAGATTTTTTTAAAAAAAAAATTGTACGTTTTTATAATTGTATACGTTTTTAAATGTTTCCAATTGTTTTAAATGTTTATTAATCTTTAAAACTTATTTTGCTAACTGCTTTGGGTCCCATTCTGGGATAAAGGCAGCATATAAATATAATAAATAAATAAAGGTAGTACAAAATCTTGACATATTCATGTTGCTGATACAAAGATTTCTGCAGTGCAACAGCTTCCTTAGAAGCAAACTGGAAATGAATATTCGAAAGGAGCTTACATACTTTGCCAAACTCAGTCAAGCTGTTAACATTGGAATAAAGTTCTTCGCGCTCTGATGATGACTGTGCCCTTTTAAAAAAGAAACAAAAGTGCATGGGGGAAAAAATGAATGATCTAAATAGTCAAGAGGTTACTCAAAGAAGCATACATGAAATATGGACCTTAAATATTTCCTGCCTTAAAAGTGAAAGAGGATTTTGAAACATTTTTCTCTGCTACTCAGTGGGTGTATCATTTCAAATAAGCAAGAAAAGTGTAGATATATTGTTGAAAGGCATAGATGAATATATTACGGTTGTTCTTTGTCTTCTGAGACTCCATGTAGAGAACAGGAGAGAGTGTGCCACATAAATAGGTTTCCTGAGCATCTCAGGGTCAAACTTGATGTTAAAGGATATATGCACGAGTTGTGATAGACCTGTTTTTCTTCTCCAACAATGGGATTTCTTCAAATATATGTACTACAGCAGTCAGACTTGCAAATTTACCTTCCAGTGACTCACCAGAAAACAAAGCATGCTAAATACAAGATACAGAGGTGAAGCAAATCACATGCTATGACAAACAGATGTCTTTCAACATTTGTGTATCCATGTTTCCCTGTTTATCAAACAGGACTGCCTATTTTAACCTATAAATTCTCTACACAGATGGAAAGAATAATCAAAAGGATGTGAAAAATGGTAAAAAAATGTGTTGAGGAGTCCTGGACTGGTGATAATCTTTGATGTTCAGGACTTATTCTGTGCAAAATTTGCACATGGCTGTTTTGCCCAGAAGACAGAATTTTCTGTGTAGGAAAACGGGGGTTATTGGGGACTTATTCTGTGCAAAATTCACATGTGGTTGATTTGCACAGAAAATGGCATTTTATGTCCTCCTCCCAAAAAATAAATTTCCTGTGCAGAAAATGCTGCAAATTTTGTACAGAATAAGTCCCAAATTGCTAATCAGCTTCAAAACCTGTGTGGTTTTCAGAGATTTTCTAGCAGCAAGAGGAAGATTGTTCAAAATACTCATTTTTCCTTCAAGAAGAGAATTATTTAACAATAACGGCTCTGTAGTTACCAGGGAGTGTTGCAGTTGTGTGTCAATGTCATGTAGCGAACACCCAACTCGTAGAACATCCTCAGAGCCCCGAGACTGCTGTCAATGGAATGCCCTCCTTCGATGCCAATCAAGCAGGCTATCTTGGTATTGCCAACATCAGTAATGCCTGGAGTTTGGGGTTGTTATTGTTTTGTTTTGTTTTTAAAAAAAGACAGATCTAAAGATTAAAAGGGATATTAACAGAGCAAGCCAAACACAGGAGCACTAATAATGAATAGCTGCACATACTATCTTTGTTACTATGGATGTATCTACCACCAAAATTGACATTAACAGTCATATAATTTCCACTTAGTGCCAGTGTGGTCTTAGGAAATGGTGGGTTCTCTTTCACTGGAAGTATTTAAGGAGAAACTGGACAGCCAGTTTCTATGGATGCAATGGCCATTTCCACACTACACTGTTATAGTTCTATTACTCCACTTTCAACCTCCTATGAAATCCTGGGGTTTGCACTTTAGGGAAGGACCTTTAGAATCTTCAACCAGAGAGCTCTTTGGACTCAGGGAACTACAAACCCCAGAATTCCACAAGAGGTTGAAATTGGAATAATAGCAGTGTAACTGTGTGGAGCCTGGATTGCAGAATGTGTGCAGAGAAGGAGAATGGATCAGGTCGCTTCTAAGCTCCAATACAGCTCTCATTATGTGGGTGTATCTGTCCCACATCAGTTTCATGTGTTCAGAGAGATAGCTGAGTTAGTCCTTTTTCAGTAGCAAAATGAAAGGGGCAGGAATGTCTCCCATAGCATCCTTAAGACCAACTGATTTATTCTAGAAAGAGCTTTTGTGGATTTCAGTCAAAATGCACTGATGGAGTATACTATTAACGCTGCTATCTTGTACTCCCTCCGTGCCTCTGATAAAGTGCACTGAAATTCTTAAAAGCTTTCCTAAATCAGTTGACCTTAAAGGAGCCACTAGGTTCTTCCCTCTCTCCTTTCCTTTTTTTATATCAGTTTCATATTGCTTTAATTTCATATCCAGGGATTTGTGGTTCTGTGAGTTACTTAAAGTTTTTCTACTACAGAACTCTAGCCCACTTTCCTGAATTACAAGTCCCAAGGAATCCCAAATGCAAGCTTTAGAAGTAATCTAAACTTAAAGTAAGATGGGGGTGTGTGGCCATTTCTGGCCCCTCCCTAAACTGCGAACCCCAGGATTCCATAGGATGTTGAAAGTGGAATAATTGCGCTATAAGGGTGTAGTGCGTGTGCCACTGAGCTTTAAACTGTTTGCAGGTCTATTTTCTTTAAACTATTGAAAAGAGAAATGCCTCTGAGGATGGTGAGTACTCTGCAAAACACTTGAATATGGTATTGACATTGTCTGTGGAAATGGGAATACCACATAACATTGGCTTATGCACATGATAGTGGCTTATGCTTGCATAACCGCTGGTTACACCATTCTAAGACCTTTTTGAGGCATTGCAGAAGAAGGTATCCAATAGCTCCTTGTGCAATGTCATTGCTCTGGGTGTGCTCTGGCCACAGCTATGTTGCCGTCAACCAGCAATTGGACATGGGCCTAAACCCAGGAACCAGCTAGCTCTCCTTGCACACCCAAGGAATGAAAAAGTGCTGAGTTCTTCTCTCTCTCTCTCCCTCCCTTTCTCTCTCTGTCTGTGATTGATTCTTCTTCTTCTTCTTCTTCTTCCTCCTCTTCCTCCTCTTCCTCTTCTTCCTCCTCTTCCGTGAGTGCTCAACAGCTCTAGACACTTTCTGGGCACACGCCAGCGCCATTGAGTGGCCAGAAAGTCAAAGTTAAGCCTGAGAACCTATGGCATCCTTTGTTTATCTGTGGGAGGAGGAGAAGCAGCCATCTCCCCTGCCCAAAAAAACCCCCCACATATAATAAGTAGGATTGCTGGCCCAGTTTCTACATGTCATCTCTAAGCAGGAAACAAGGCTGCAAATTCACTAGTTTTGGTGGCCCCAGCTCCAGGCAAGAGGAAAGGGCTCTGTGCAAATCTCCAACACAGCTATTAAAGCAGCAGCATGCTACAATTTGTAAGCCTTAACTGGTTGGCAATAATCTCTTTATTTCACTTTGATCTGAGAACAGCCCCTGTCACCCTCCCTCTCTCCCTTTCTCTCCCTTTCTCTGTCTCTGTCTCTCTGTCTCTCTCTCTCTCTGTGTGTGTGTGTTTGCAGGACTCTATGCTCTACCAGCAGGCCAAAAGGATCTAGACCATTGTTTCCAGGGGTTGTACAGGATGAAAAAACAAACTGCCTGTTCTCCCAAAAATGGAATCAGCCACCATTTTCCCTCTTGCATCTCTTTTTCACCTTGAGCGGATGTCACCAATTCCAGTTCATCGTAGCTTTCACACATCCGTTTGATCACATCGATCTGTTCCAGGGTGAGACGGACCGCATCTTTGTTCTGAGCTCCGCAGAGAACATACGCGGACCAAAACTGAAAGAAAGAATGGAAACATATTGTTGCAGCAGGGTACCTTCGAGTCATTTCCGACTTACAACCACCTTAAGGTGAATCTGTCATCGGGTTTTCTTGTCCTGCTCAGCGGGCATTTGTTTTGCTTGCCTCTGAGGCTGAGAGAGTGGGACTTGCCCAAGGTCACCCAGTGGGTTTTCATGGCCGAGTGGGGAGTCAAACGTTGGTCTCCAGAGTCCAACATTCAAACCACCATATCATGCTGGCTCAGGAAATGTATGCTTGTCTGGAAAAAACACATTTTCCAGTTTGGTATAGAAAAGCATGAGTTCCCACAGTATAGTTCTTGTTTTTTTGCTGGTTGTTGTCACCTCCATGTCCGCTTGTTGCATTCTTTTGCATTGTTTGTATGCAGCTGTGAAGTTTTATGTGCAATTTTTATAGCACCTCCCTTATAGAGGGCAAAATTTGACCTCTGTGGAGAAGTCTACCAAAAGGAGGTAGAAAAAGGAAAACCTAGCATTCTGGCAGCTTTATATTGAAGGGACTTGTTAATTAGGCCACAGCTGGGTATGACTCTGAGAACATTTCCGCAGGACACTCTTATAGCGCGATGATTCCACTTTCAACCTCCTATGGAATCCTGGGGTTTGCAGTTTAGGGAGGGGCCTTTGACGATAGTAAATATGGGCCTTTGAGTCCCCTCCCTAAACTGCAAACCCCAGGATTCCATAGGAGGTTGAAAGTGGAATCATCATGCTATAAGAGTGTCCTGCGGAAATGGTCTGAGCCTATAAAGTAAGAGGCCGGAATAAGAAGAAGCTGTTGGAGCCAACCGATTCCATCAGTGGAGACCGCCCAGATTACTCCTGAATTCCTTTTTCATGTTCTTAAAACAATTGACCCTCACTTGGACTACAGATTTTGCCCTTGGACACTTTCTTTCTGGATTCATGGTAACTAGGATTCTGTATCTCTAAACCTACTAAGAACTCAGACTCACTAAGGCAGACTTTGCCTCCTAGCTGTTGCTAACAGTCTGATTATGCAGCTGGACGCCTTGGTGTGCTGCCAGCACAGGACGCTAGCAATGAAATGAGTTCAAGCATAGAGATCTATTCTCACCTGCCAAGGCACTTACCTGAGCACCAACGTGGCCTGCCTGGAGCTTGTGAATATTTGTGGCTGTGGTGCTGAGGATTCTTAAGTCAACGTTACTCAGCTTGTTTTGATAAACCCACCTCAGCTTCGAAGGAAGGTCATTGTGTCTGAATGAGAAAAAGTTACAGTAGAAAAGCTAATACAGCATTTGGTTGTTTTTTTTTTTAAAAAAAATTCATTTCTTTCCAGTCATCCTTTTAAGATAAAATAACTCATCATTTTGATATATTCTGAAAATGGCGCTCCATACCTTCCAACTATCCTGATTTGGTAGGAAGAGTCCCAATGAATCCTTTGTCATCCCACGGTTTTTTGAAAATATTCCAATTTCTCTCTATTCTTCCCTCTGCTTTCCCCTTGCTCTCAGCTTGCTTCAATTGCTGCAAACTGAGTTCAAAGCACCAAAGTCATTTACACTTAAGAAATGCAGCAGAGGGGAAAGAATCATGCCCTTCCCAGCAGGCTTAGGCAAAAGCAAACTGCTGCACTCTCTTCTAGCTGAACACACTTTGATGTTGCTTGGCTACACATGTCCCCCAGTTTTCATCTGTGAAGTGTTGGAGGGTAGACCATTTGCAGAACTGTATTGGCGGGCTCTGGAAGAGCACAAGTAGCTTGTAAGTATAAGAATGTACCATTGTAACATGGTTGCGTAAATTGTAACTCTCCAGACGTTGGCAAACTCCAACTCCTGTTAGGCCTTCACGAACAGCAAGACATGCTGGGATTTGCAGTCCCCCAACAACTAGAAAGTTTGACTTTAGTCTCTCCTGATTTAGAACACTGCCTTGGTATCTGGTAGCTGTAGTTGAAATGTAGGAGAAGATGTAATTCATCATGTTTTGAAGAATAAGCTATAATATGATTACAATAGAGATATGTATCTCGGTGCAAAATTCTTACTGTATTAGGTCCTGCACGTTCTATCATGGAAGAACCTCAGAATAGGGTGTTCTTTTTAAATCTTCTCTCACCATCTTTTCTTTTCCCCAATGCCTAATTATTGAATTCAGATTCAGAGTAGAGGAATACTACAGCACAATAAAAATACCCTGTAGATAACCATGCACAGCTAATAGGAACCTTATTGATTAGCCCCAGCTAGAGTAGATCCATTGAATCCATTGTTGAATGCTGAATTGATACATGAGTAAATCCCATTGATTCAATAGCTACTGTATTTGAGACTCAGTAGAATGACAACAGTGCCAACAAAAACAGGTTATCAAGTTGTCTTAACATATTTAAGCTTTGTGGGAGCAGGTGGTAGAGAGGAAATTCAATACACCCATCAGTTAATGGCATCCTGTCAGATCTATCCATAATCCGTCATATGTAAGTCGTATTAAATTTCCAATTAAACATGCTGAAAAATCGGACCTGCTATTCAGCAATTGATTCAGTGGGTCTCCTTTATGTAAGATGAACAACTTCTAGTCTTTCCTTGGAGATTAACTGTGAAATCCTATCTGTGTCTAAACAAGAGTTTCATTCAGTTCAGTTGGGCTTTTGCTGTTTTCTGCCTTCAGCCTGTTTTTGAGTCAGAAGGAGCCTTAAGCACGATTTGCCATTGCTTTGCCCTTGTTTTCCTCTGAGGCTGAGAGAGTGTCACTTGCTCAAAGTCACCTGGTGAGTTTCCATGGCCGAACAGAGATTCAAAACCCTGGTTTTCCAGAATCCTAGTCCAAAACGCAAACTGCGACAACTCACTGGCTCTCCACACTCGTAACTCTAAGACTTTCTTCCAAGGAAGCATACTGAAGCATCAGCACAGTAAGATGTAGACTGGGGAGCTGTTTCCCAAAATGATTACTCTGCACATGACTCTATTTAACATTTTCTTGATCGAGTCAATCGGCCATTTCCACACTACACTATTATAGTGCTATTATTCAACTTTCAACATCCTATGGAATCCTGGGGTTTGCAGTTTAGGGAGGAGCATTTAGAGGACCTCCATCAATTATAAACCTCAGAATTCCACAGGATGTTGAAAGTGGAATAATAGCACTATAACTGTGTAGTGCAGAAATGGCTGATATTTCTTGCTACTTGTAGCTCAAAGGGGGAGTCTTTCAATGCAGTGTACAATAACGCAGTCTTGATCATGATGTCCCCTCCACCCCAATAGCCAATTGTCAGAGTGAAAAAAAAAATCCACCTACCCATCAATTAAGGGGGTTTCAGTTATGAGTCGAAGGGCCCACTGCATGTGGCCATCAGCTCTGGAATCCCGAATGTCACAAGACAGGAGCAATATCAGCAGCAGAAGCAACTTGGGTAAGAAGGGGCTCTTCAAGTCCAAACACATGTTGACTGGATACAGGTACTCATTTGCAGATGACACTGTTGTTTAGACACAACTGCTGTGTTTATCTCTTACTAGTCTAATTCAGGAAGGGGGAAATTCGGAGTGGAAGAAGTCTAACCCCCCAGTGAGAACCTTTCTTAGTGTTCAATCTTGTCTGAAGTCCAAAGCTAAGTTCTGAAGAAGAAGAATGCAGTGTGACTCCCATCTGGAATGAGGTCCAACTGATCTCATCCATCGCTGTGATGACTCTACATTCTTCCCACGCAGAAAGAAAACACTCTGAGATCTTATTTATAGCAAGTTCAGCAAGTCCCTTCTGGAATGTCTCTGATCTCTACCTCCATCCCAGTCTTATCACAATGGCTACTCATCCCAGAATCCACAGTAGAGAGGTGGGAGGAAGGAATAAGCCACTGATGAGACATTTTGTGGGGTGAACAGAGCTCCAATCCCGCAAGGTTTTTCTGAGGATGAAAGGGATCCACATATAGCACCCTGAATAGCAATAGCAAGCACATATAGGAAGAGAACAATATAATTAATAAATGGTAAACCTAAATAGCTCTAAGAATGGGAGATGCATCAGCTTTGCTTTCTCCTGCCTTTGTTTTCTCCTGCCTTCATTTTTCAAAGTCTCAAATGGTTTCCATCCCAAATATGCAATAAGTGGGTTGCATGACAAGCAATCTCAGCTGACATTTCCTCTTCTATCCAAATGTTAAAAGTTTAGGAGTTGTCCCCAGTTTTCAGTATGGCAACCCTGCTATTACAAGTACCTAGTGGTTCTAGTCTCAAGGTTTATGTTGTGGTTTGCCTGCCTCCGTTATTCTGATAAATGCTGGTGCTAAAAGAGGACTTGGATATGCTGAGATTTAGCGGCACGCGTTAGAACCTCTCTCAGGTTGCTTGAGATACTGGCGTTTATTTTGCAGTCTGTTCGCTGTTTGGGGCCCCAGACACCTGGAAGTAAGGTCCACAGGGATTTTGCTTCTGATCTCCCCTCCCACCCCCTCCCACAATCCTGGCTGTAGAGACAAGGCACAAAAAGGAACAGAGCAGGAACAAAGACTGGAAAGCACATTATGAATCAGCAAATGAGAAGGCAGCTGGGCTCCACGTGCTTATAGATGGACCAAATTTTATTCTTTAAGAAAGGAACAGCAGCATGGAATTTACCAACAAATGAGCAGGGAAGGGGATAAATCTTTCTAGGAAACTGGAAAGCTCTAAAATTTATTTTGGCTAACGACAAAAAATAGGAAAAGATTAATGGTGTATATTTTTGTCAGCTCATATAGAGTGAGACTAAGCACTGTTCCTCAGTTATTGTTGTCGTTGCTTTTAATGCAATCAAGAAGAAAAAAAGGTCCCTGATCTGGAAAGAATATCACAGTGATGCAATGTGAAAGGGAAATCATTTTTCCACAGAAAAATGCAATTGTGATAGTTGAGGCATTGACATCAGTGCATGAGGGTGTCTGCGCAGAGAAAATAATGAGTGACTACAGTATTGGGAAACAGATTGGGCACAGCTAAAGTTGATGTCTGAAGTAGAAATAGATGGCCATTAATTATATTGGAGGAGGGGAGGTGTTGTCAGTTCTGTATAGATTGCTATTGGCAAATGTTGTTTGTATTTTGGACAAGATCTGAAGGGAAAACATAGGAATAAGACTTGAAGCATCCGATCTTGGGACTGAAATTCAATTTGGCAACAGAAACCCATTAACCCTGTCCAGCAGACTTAAGAAAAAAATACCACTAAATTAGCTTAGAGCTTAGTTTGTATAAATGGATTATCTCTCCCAAGACTAAGGATTCCTGAAAACTTGGGCCTTTCAAAATTCTCATACAAACTGATCTGATACACACGTCCCAGATTAATATGAGGATCAGAAAAAAATTCAGCTTTGGATTTCTCTGCATGCGCTATTCAGATAAAACAATACATACTCAGTTCATTTAAGGATACAGCAATTTTGGAAATGCATATTTTGTGGAAAGATAGGTTTAAAAATGCATATGAAAATACAGGAATTTCCATGTGGATTTTTAAACGTAATGTGTTTTTAGAAAGTTGAAATGTTTTAGGCAGGAATGTAGATAACAAAGAGAAAAGTACAATTGGAGGGTATGGGCATGTTGTTGTCGAGATGTCAGTCTCTGTGCTGTGCATGACACAGACATAAACATCTATGCCAGCTGCACGTGTTCTAGTTTTAGGTGTACAGTTTTGCCTGGACCTTAAAAAAGAGGTCCTGTGTTTAAATCTAAAGAAACACGCAAAACTGAAAATAGGAAAGGAAAAAGTGAAGCAAAGAAAAGAACTTTACTCAGTTCTAAGAATGCTCTTCTGTATTATTTTGATCATTTGAAGAAGGGTTTCTGAATTTCCAGATCGTTAAATAAAAGCTATTTTTTTCCGGAACCTTTTTTAAATAAAAAAGAGAAATGAGCTCCTACTAACCACAAAAGTTTTAAGTTCAGATGTTTTCTGGTATCACTTCAAAACATAATGTGACTCAAGACCCATGCCTGAGATAACATGCTGAACAGTTCACACTGAGCTTGCTGCCAGATATCTTGAAGGAAACAGAAGGGGGTGGGGGCAACCTGTCGCTAAGTGACTTTATAAACCATTCTGCTTCTTTTCTTTGAGCTGAAAATGGAAAGGCCTGAGTCATCAGGTGAGAGGAGTAGAGCATTTGCCACCTGTTCTTGAAATAGGTGAAGCATAGAATCATAGAGTTGGAAGAGACCCCAGGAGCCATCCAGTCCAACCCCCTACTATGGCCATCCCAACAGATAGCCATCCAGCCTCTGCTTGAAAACCTCCAAAGAAGGAGACTCCACCTCACTCCACTGAGGCAGCCTCTTCCACTGTCGGACAGTTCTGACCATCAGGAAGTTCTTCCTGAGGTTCAGGTGGAATCCCCTTTCCTGCAGCTTGAATCCACTGCTGCTTGTCCTAGTCTCTGGAGCAGCGGAGAACAAGCCTGCTCCCTCTTCGACATGACATCCCATCAAATATTTAAACATGGCTATCATGTCCCCTCTCAACCTTCTCTTCTGAAGACTAAACATCTCAGCTCCCTAAACCACTCCTCATAGGGCTTCATGGCTTCCAAACCCTTCACCATTTTGGTTGCCCTCCTCTGGACGTGCTCCAGCTTGTCGTTATGCTTCTTGAATTGAGGTGCCCAGAACTGGACACAGCATTCCAAATCAGGTCTAAATGTGAAAGCCTGCCCTAGACCAGTCAGTGCCACTGGTAAGGAAGGAAAAAGACTAACTTCAGCAGCAGTAGAGGAGAGGCAAAAGAATGATGCACTGGCAAGTCAAATTGATACTGCAGCCTCTGCACCAGCCAAACTGAACTCCAGCACTGTGCATTCTTAAAATGAATAAGTTGTTGTTGTTGTTGTTGTGTACCTTCAAGTCATTTCTGACTTATGGCAGCCCTAAGGCAATCCTATCATGGGGTTTTCTGGGGCTGAGAGTGTCTGACATGCTCAATGTCATCCAGTAGGTTTTCATGACCAAGTGGTCTCCAGGGCTGTAGTCCAATGCTCAAACCATTACAAATGTTATTTCTTTATTCACTAAATCTTCTTCCTGCTCCAGCCAAGTGTAAGCTCTAGAGTTGCCTTCAGTAAGTCAAGAGATGTCATGTTTCCTCCCTAAATAATGACTGGCATCCTGTTAGCTTTCCCAAAAAGAAATCATCTAATATTTTACCCACGCTACTGCACTTACAAATTCCACATTCTTTCCTCCCACCTTTCTCTACACCTTGGGTTCTGGGATGTGTAGGATTTGTGATAAAACTGGGGTGAGGGTGGAGATCAGAGTCATTCCAGAAGGGACTTGCTGTACTTGCTATAAATGAGGTTTCAGAGTGTTTTCTTTCTACGTGGGAAGAAGGAACAGCCATCACAGTGATGGATGAGATCAGCCGGACCCCATTCCAGGTGGAAACAGTGTAGTGTCCTTCTTCTTCAGAACCCAGTTTTCGGCTGCAAGCGAGGCTGTTCACTTAGGACGTTCCCCATGTGGGGCTAGAGTTCTCCCCATCCCCTTCCCCTTTTTCCCTTCCTGAGTTAAACTAGTAAGAGAAACACCCCATAGTCGTGTCATCCCCAAAGGAGGCTTTCTGGCCCATGAACATGTGTGTAGATCTGAAATTTGTTCTCCTGCCAAGGTTGCTCCTATTGAAGATGTTGCTCCAGTTTTGTGATGTATGGGATTGCAGAGCGGATGACCACATCCAGTGGGCTCTTGATATCATGGAAGAAACACCCTTAATTGATGGGTAGGTAGAATTTCTTTCTTTGCTTCCTCTCACTGAAAGGACCCTGTCACAGTGCACGGTTATAACGCTTTGATTCCACTTTAGCTGTCATGGCAACATCCTTTGGAATCCTGAGATTTGCAGTTTAGGGACAGACATGTAGGATTCTCAGTGAGAGAGCTCTGGTGCCTTAGCATTCCATGGGATGTTGCTTAAGCAATTAAAGTGGAATCAGAGTGCTATTACTGTGTGGTATGAACCGACCCAAGTTCTCTTTCAAACTACATGAGTATAGCATTTAGATACCACTTTAACTGCCAGGGGCTCCATTCTATAAAATCCTGAGATCTGCAGTTCTGTGAAGTATTTAGAATTATCTTCTAAAGAGCCCTATCACCTCACTAAACTACAAATCCCAGAATTTTAAGGAGGATGGAGCCATGTCATTTATAGAGGTATCAAAATGGTCTAATTATCTAGTGTGAAAAGGTCCCAATATAACTTGTTACTTTAGAGGAGAGGATAAGCCTGCATTATTGCTAGTTAGGACAGGTAGTTGTATTGCATAATTGGTGCAATAGTGCAAGAAAAAAGTGTGGCTGGATGCTGCAGAATCTCCAACCATTTTCTGAATGTTCTGATGTTTCTCTTACTGTCTAAGGTTTCTGTGTTACTTAAATTGAAAGTAACCAGACTGTTAATCTCACCTAAATTACAAGGGAAGGTATAATAACACTATAACCGTCTAGTGTGGAAATGGCCATAGCCTCCATCATTTCACAGATGAAAATCAAAACACACTTATCTAACCAACTTCAGAGTGTGGTCAAGATGGCAAAAGTCATTAATGAAGAAGAAAAAGAAGAATGCACAAGCTAGGAGAGGCTGCAGCAGTTTGCTTTGGCCTGAACCTACATGTGGCACAGTGGGAACCCTATTTTGGGAATAATTCCAGGTCTAAAACCTACATAACCTGGCATTGACAAAGGGTACACATTCTCTCACCCCTTCCACGTTTACCATGCTGAATACTTTCAGAGCAGTAAATAAGTTCGTGAAACAAATATGTCGCTCTCTGCCCCATCTTGTTCTACAATAATAATTCCTAGCATGCCCCGTCAAGTGATTATGTCCTATCTTGTGTGTGTGTGTACCTCTTTGTCTCCCATCAACCTATGGTGAGCCCAAGAATTTCAGATGATTTTCCTAGGCAAGGAATATTTAGAGGGGGATTGTTATTACTTTCTTCTGAAATATACCCTACAGTATCTGGTATTCTTTGGTGATCTCCCATCTAAATGCTAACCAATATTAGATTAATATCAGATGTGAGCTGGAGGCTCTAGGGCATTTCGTATTGTGTGCTTCCATTCAATGAGCTGCAACTTCTTCTAGGAGGAAGAAGCTGTGAGGAGCAGTGCTGTAATGGAATTTCTTTTTTTTTTAATCATTTTATTAAAGTTTCAAAACAAATAAAAACATACATCTTGTTGTTATTTCACTTGCAGTATCATTTGATTCTTCCAAACTAATTCAGATTTCATCTTCAATGATTTTACATAGTTTTCTCCCCTGTACTGCTTTACCATCTATTATATCGGTACATTGCATTTCATTTTCCATGTCAAGCTTCATGATATCAATACATCAATACATCTCTTCACTGTTACCTTTTACATAATACCACGAATTAATGACTTCTTACAAAGACCTCCCCGCCCGCCTCGACAATTTGCCATTCCTTCTGGATTTCATCATCTGGTTTCCCTGTGATGGAATTTCTTTTGACTTTTCAGACACAACGGCCTGCCACTGAAGCTGAGGTGGTTCTATCAAAACAAACTGAGTAAAGCTGACTTAAGGACCATTGACAGCACACTGACCAATATTCAGAAGCTGCAGACTGGCCACGTTGGTGCCCAGGTACGTATTGCAGCTTCGGAAATTAGGCGTCACAGTTAGGCGCTACGTACAACACACATTGCAACACGCAACACTGGGCAATTAAACTAGTTAATTCAGCTTTCATCTCCTGTGGGGTGTTCTTTGGCAGGAAAAACTCCTGCGCATGACAGAGAATCGCTTTTTGAAAAAAATCTAACCTAAGGGAAAAGATAACATACTCCAGTCTTACATGCAGGACCAAATGAACAGAAGTAGTTGTTGTTTTTTAAATTTCAGATCTGGACTGTACAACTCCCCTGTGATGCTCAGAACAAAGATGTAGTGCGTTTGACTCTAGAACAGATTGACATTGTCAAGCGGATGTGCAAAAGATATGAGGAACTGGAACTGGTGACATCTTCACAAGGTGAAATGAAGACTGTAAATATTTATACATATTTTGCTGTTTTAAGAGCACTGAGCTGAAATCCAAAGAGGTATTTTTAGCATAGCAAACAATATACCCCCTACCCTTTTCCCTCCATTATATTATGAACAACCTTAGAAACTCCCTTCGATTTTAAAAGCAGCTTAGTGTACAACACTGGAAGAAAACCCATGTGCAAAACTCAAGTCCAACCCATCCCTGAATTATTGATTCCATAGGATGCAGCCAAAACATTTAAAGTGGAATCAAAGTGCTGTAATCGTGAGGTGTGAAACAGAAGCAAATAAATATAAACCAAGAAAGTGAGTCATGTATTTGCAAAGTCTGCATAGCTGTTCCAATTTGTATTTATTGCTTTTCCGGTCCTTTCTGTCATGGTTTCTAGCATCTAGTACAATCCTGGGGTTAGCTGTACTTATTCAGTTTAGCTAGTGCAGATGGCTGAGAATTTCTTTCAGTTTGTTTTTGAGAAGAACTTCCCAAAATTTGAAAATGGCTTCATGCGAATGTGGAGGGCCATCTGTAATTGTGTAATGTGAAAGGGACCCTGGAAATTGTAGTTCAGTGATACACAAAAATTATGTTTTAAAGTTCCTTACCCCTCTCAAAGCTCTAGAATATTGACAACAGAAGGAAACGACAAATTAAAGTCTGCACTGTAGATTCATACTGACAGAATAGCCCATCTAGAAATCAGCCATCTAAGCTGCTCTATTCAGATTGTTCTGTGTTACTGTGTTTTTTAACTCTAAATCTCTCTTATCGATTTAAATTCAGGTATAGCCACCAGTAAAAAGATAGCCTGTGTGATCGGCATTGATGGAGGTCATTCTATTGACAGCAGTCTTGCAACTTTGCGGATGTATTACGATTTAGGTGTCCGGTATTTGACACTAACACCATACTGCAATATTCCTTGGTAATGAATACACAAGTATTCCTTAATCTTTCACTTTTTAAATAAATGGTACTCTAGACACAGCAGTCAACACCAGTTTAAACACTGAGGGGGTGGATAGCGTTGCTCTGTCCTATTTTAGCAAGGATAATCCCAGTTAATTCTCTGCTGTCCCACTTTCTCAGCTAAAATGTCCCAGCTCCTCTTTCCTCTTCCCACTTTCTTCCTTCATCCTCAGCTAGTTTGAACTCAGTTAATTCAGGCAGGAGAAAGGGGAATGAAATCTTGCCCTTCTCCATAGGCTTATTAGCGTCCACCCCCCTTTTTTCATGCTTTATTCAGCTTGGTACATAAATTCCAGGTTTCTTTGCTTAAAATAATTTTGCATGCTCTTTTCAGTTAACATTGACCAATGCTCTACATCAGCTACTTAGCTAAGAATGCTTGATAGACTGTTCCATATTCACAATCGCTGCTTTATCACAATTGTGATACTACTGCCACAATCACAAGCCTCCCTGCAAACTACTTTGGTGGGCATCAGCTGCATGGGGAGAAGGAGGCACATTCTGCTGGTAATAGGAGCACAAGGGAGTGACATTTCTGTTGGGTTTGGAGATGGACTGTGCCAGAAAAGTTTACTTGGACTTACACTGTTATAGTGCTTTCATTCCACTTTCAACATCCTGTGAAATTCTGGGGTTTGCAGTTCACTGGGGCCAAAGAGCTCTCTGGCTGAGAATTCTAAGCACCTCTCCCTAAACTGCAAAACCAGGATTCCATAGGATGTTGAAAGTGGAATAATAGCACTATAACAGTGTAGTGCAGAAAAGCCCTTAGTTAAATATACTTCTTAACTAAGTACCTGATGTAGAATACTGGCCAATTTTTGCCCTCTTGTTGCCTAGCCACATCCTTTGGCCCATATTCGGTTATTGCTCAGCCATACCTGTTCTGGTTTTCGTCTTTGAAATGTTGGAGGATACAGAATAGTGTGATATACCATTTCATGTGGGAACCCATGAAAGAAATATGGAGCCGGGCAGAAGCAGTAGGGAGTGGGAATTGGCTGGCTGAATAACAAATGATGATACAGAATGACCTTGTATTTTGTAATGTAAGTAACTCAAGTTGTAATGCAGGAGGCAAGGACCTACGACCTAATCTGGCCTTCAGAGATCTGCTCCCATCCTTTCTGGAGCCACTGCGCTTGGAAAGAAAATCCTGCTCTTACTAGTCCAGGGCATTTCGAAATACATTCGCTCAGTACAAATTAGCACAAACAATGTTTAATATAAATAAGAACTGAACAAACTCATTGTTCTTTAGTTTCACTTGAAAACAATGGGACCAAAATAAATTATGGTTAACCCCTTCCATTGATTTCGGTGGGACTAAAGCATGTCTACATTTCTAGATCTCACTCATTTGAAGAACTGATTTTCCCTTCTCTGTATGTTTTTATGGCTTCTTAGGGCAGAGTCATCAATGCCAGAGGAAGATAAATTCTATCCCAATGTTGATGGATTAAATGAATTTGGTAAAGTAAGAAAACAGACCCTTCTCTTTGCAGTATTTGTCTCTGGTTTTCTTCACAAGTATCCCATGGCAAAGACAGTGTTACTTTGAAAATTAACACATATTTTTATTTATATAATTCACACAAAGTCATACACATTACAACTACAGTTGGCCCTCCACATTTGCAAGTTTGACTTTCACAGATTTGATTATTTGCAAGTTTCTTCAACCCTTGCCACCCACCTCAGGCACTTATTTTCTGGGGATCCCTTCCCTCTGGGCAACTCCCACTGGACTACACACCCCTTTAAAACCTGCCTCTGGTCCTTCTCCTCCACCAGCCACTGTCTGGCCAGCTAAAGATGGCTTGCAACCTGATATCTCAGCACCACAAACTCCCTCATCCAAGGAAGGAGATGGGTGAGACAGGACGTTTAGGGCCACCACACCAACTCACCCCTTTTCCCTCTCCTTTCTCTGACCTGGTTTGGATTCTGGGTGCTTGCTCTCACCACCATACCTTGGCCCCTTCCCACAGGCACACAAGCACATTTTGATATTTGCATTTTTTCCACTTTTGTGAGGGTGCTGTGCTCCTAACCCTAGCGAACCATAGAGTTGGAAGAGACCCCAGGGGCCATCCAGTCCAACCCACTGCTATGCAGGAACACCCATCAAAGCATTCCCAACAGATGGCCATCCAGCTTCTGCTTAAAAACTTCCAAAGAAGGAGACTCCACCACACTCCATTGAGGCAGCAGATTCCATTGCCGAACAGCTCTGACCGTCAAAAAGTTCTTCCTGAGGTTCAGGTGGAAGCTCCTTTCTTGCAGCTTGAATCCATGGCTCCTTGCCCTAGTTTCCGGAGCAGTGGAAAACAAGCCTGTTCCCTCTTCAATATGACAGCCTTTCAAATATTTAAACATGGCTATCATGTCCCCTCTTGTCCTTCTCTTCTGAAGACTAAACATCCACAGTTCCCTAAGCCAGTCCTCGCAGGGCTTTATGGCTTCCAGACCCTTCACCATTTTGGTCACCCTCCTCTGGACATGCACCAGCTTGTTGATATCCTTCTTGAAATGAGGTGCCCAGAACTGGACATAGTATTCCAGATGAGGTCTGACCAGAGCAGAATAGAGTGGTATTTATGTGGAGGACGACATTTTTATTACTCTTTCTACTGACCCATGATAGATTCAACTGTTGAATGACAATCATTAAGTATAGCTTAGAATATATTTGCTTGGACAAGTCATTCTGTTATTTGCTAACAAATCAAGTTCAACTTATGGCAAACAAATGAATGTGAGACCCTCAAATTGTACTAGTTCCTGAAGCTAGTTTTTCCTGTTGTGGCATCAGTATCTTCTCTGGGCCAGAATGTTGATGATTTGTTTGTTCAAGCACAAAGTAAATAGTTCTGGATAAAGAGACTCAGCCAAAATAAGGCTGCATATTAAGAAAGAGGTAGGATTAAGTATGACGATAGTTGGCTGGAATCCTGTTGGTGTCTTATGCATGCATAAATTCTCCTAAAGGGAATGGCTAGACATTTTGTCTGATGCAAAACATCTTCAAGATTGTGGAAACAGGGTTGCACATGCTGTACCATTGTGCGTGTAAATTGCACTGCGGAGATTCTTTGCATATTGTGCATTGCACATACAGATTTGTTGGTGAACTTGGCTGCACCATATCACAGTTCATTAATGAGACAGCAATGGACCACTACTGTATAACTCCATGGGCATAAAACTTATGCTCCATTTACTTGATGTAAGATTTCGGCCCTATGTCTTCATTTTTAGAGTGGACAAGGCACTTTGGAAGTGCCTCTGAAGCTCTGTAAAGAAAGGTATATTCGGGATGTGCTATTTTAAAAAAAAAAATCAACGATCAGAATGATATATACAGTTGTGCCAGTTTTAAGAATAGTTCAGTTTGTGATTGGAAAGGTTAGCAATGAAAAGCATCGTCTGGTAGGGGCTGTGACATCCATCATATACCTCCCCTTTCCAGTTTCTTGAATATTTTGATATTTGTGCTAATTCCATTTTTGTAAAGTAAAGAATGATGCATATAAGGAAAAATAAACTATGCTGGGATCATGTTGGTGATTGGTTGGTTGTTGTGCACGCCTGCTTGTTTGTTTTTTATATTGTGCAAGAAGATGTTCACTTATTTTCTTGCACAATGTCCAACCATCACTTCCTGGAAGCTTCCAAGCCCTGGTAATGTTATTTACAAGCCCAAGGGAGATGATGAACATCACTCTTCCAGCTGCAGGCTTACTGGAGATCTAAGAGAGTGAACTCATTTCTCTTTTTCTGGCCACAGATGTGCAGCTAGGATGGGTGCTGCCAGGTCAACTTCCCTGTCCTCCCTCCAACCATAAATAGCCATGAGAGCCTCTCCGGGGCTTGGAAGCTGTCTTGCATTTTGAAAACACAGTTTTGGGGAGGTGAAGCAACACCACCCCTTAAAGTCTTACTGGGGCCCTGTGTTAAGCAAATAGCTGTGAACTCTACCCTTCTTCATGGTCACAAAACCCATGAAGCTATCTGCCTGTTTTGTCCTAGGAAGTGGTGAAAGAAATGAACCGACTGGGAATGATGATAGACTTATCCCATACATCTGAAGCAACTGCAATGGCTGTTTTCAGTATCTCCAAGGCGCCAGTCATTTTCAGCCATTCAGCCACATCTGCCCTCTGCGACAACCCAAACAACATCCCTGATCATGTTTTGCAACTTCTGGTAGGTATGTCTTCTCTCACATCTGTGCAAAACCATGCAAAGAGCAGAAGAGCAGGTGGTCCAGACAATATGGTTGCGTTTGACTGCAAAATCAGTTGCAGAAAACTATCTCACTATGGACCAATTCACAGAAAATCCAGAAATCCACCCACCCCCCAAGAAAACCATAAAAATAATCATGTAATACCTTGTAACTGTCCCAATTTGGCAGGGAGACATATTTTGAAAACATCTTAGGGCCTTTCCACATGACACTGTTACAGTGCTATTATTCCCCTTCCAACATCCTATAGACTCCTGGGGTTTGCAGTTTGGGGAAGGGCATTTAGAATTCTCAGTCAGGGAGCTCTTGGGCCTCAGTGAATGACAATGGCAAACACCCCAAGAACAATTCTAATCAAGAAAACCCCAGGATAGATTTGCCTTAGGGACTGCAAGGTGTATACCTTGATATAAACTGACATTTCTTTGAAACTGACATCTATAAAATATATATTCCAATGTAAAGCAGTAAGATCTTCTGAGCATTGAAGATAGTAAACATTTATCTTTCCAACCTTTGAGTCTTTAAAAGCAACAATGAAAGCATGCAGGATCCGACACACTCAGCTTCAGTTAAATTCCACCGTGAAGGAATATCATTTCAAAGAACATGTGCATTTACAGATGACAAAGATCTTCCTAATGCAAAAACGGAGAGGGAGCTATTCAGGGATCCCAGGTTTCAGGTCACCAATCTCAAACCTGAGATTAGAAACTCATAGATCTCAGTGATGATGAATGTCTCTGGGCAAGATGACCTGATCAGCTGTTTCCATTTTGTATCTCAGTCAATTACTGCTTCAGGTCAGTGCCATAAAAACTCTGAAAAAACAAATGACTGAATTCTCTGCTATGAATTTCAATGCTAAATACACTCTAAATATTTAAATGTTTGATGAATTTTCAGTGAATATTTTATGTTTGTGTTTCTCAACTCAGGAGGCAAGATTTCAGTATTTAACAATGTTAGATAATTATGTATAATGGCATCTCATATATGGCAAAGGCTAGATAATTTTTGTCAGCATTTGCCTTCTTAGAACCTGTGACATTTCATATTTGATTCAAGCCAAATGAAAACATTCAAGGGACTCCCACACATCTTGACTATTGAATATGTGTGAATATTGGGTATGGAAGATGTGTGATCATGTCTGACTATGTCAGAACCATTAAATATGCTACAGTTTCATAGCAGTCATGGAGCTGGAGAAAACTCCAACGAATGCTTGTCAGTTTGATGATTAGAATGAAGAGAAATGTATTTGATGATTAGAATGAAGAGAAATGTATTTATTATTAAGATGCATTGTAGTCAGTGGGACACATTAGGCCATGGCTCACTAAAGTCTGAACTCTCCCTAGAAGTCAAGATGACTAAATTAAGGCTGTCATACTTTGGACATATTGTGAGAAGACCTGACTCACTAGAAAAGACAATAATGCTTGGTAAGGCGGAAGGCAGCAGGAAAAGAAGACCACATTAGAGATTGATAGACTCAATCAAGGAAGCCACATCCCTGAATCTGCAAGACGTGAACAAAGCAGTGACTTACAAGTCTCTCATCCATAGGGTTGCCATAAGGAAGAAAGACAACTCATTAGAAATGTGGTTCTAGAAAAGAATTCTATGGATGTTGTGGACGGCTAAGAAGGCCAACGAATGGGTCACAGAATAAATGGAGCCTGAACTCTCTCTGCAAGCCAAGATGACAAAACTGAGGCTATTGTACTTTGGACATACCATGAGAAGATACCAAGCACTATTGTTTTTTCTGATGGGTTGCAAGGTGGAAGGCAGTGCAGGAAAAGAGGAAGACCACATAAGTGGATAGACTCAAGGAAGACACATTCCTGAATCTACAAAATGGTTGAGGTTAGGGTGGCTTTATAGGGTTATTTATAGGGTCACCATAAGTTGATGTGGACTTGACAGCAGTTACCAACAATACATGTGTCCCATTGTTTTCAGTTGCAATTAACCGTGGCTGAAGTTTTCAAAAGAGCCAGTGTGGTGTAGTGGTTTGACACTGGGGGACCAGGGTTTGAATCCCCTCTCAGCTATGGAAACCCACTGGCTGACCTTGGCAAAGCCACACTCTCTCAGCTTCTGAAGAAGGCAACGATAAACCTCCTCAGAACAAATTCTACCAAGAAAACCCTATGATAAGTTCACCTTAAGGTCACAGTAAGTTAAGAAAGACTTGAAGGCACACAAGAACAACACAACAAAAGTTTCCAGCCAATGTCAGTTTTACTCCCTACCTGAAATCGGGTAGTTCCCTAGAAGAGGCATGAAATTCAAACACAATACGTTGTTGGTTTCTGGAGGGCCACATCTCAGGTATTGCAAGGCCCCAAACAAAAATACCCAGCTCAGCTCCAAAGTAACTTTTACAGAAACAAAGCACAGATCAGCTCAATGCATATTTGCCTTGTAAGCCCGAGAACACACCATGGGGAAAGCTGTGGGGAACGGACTTTTTAAATCACAGTATTCCAGTTCTACACATTCTCCTTACATGACTGTTTTGACTTGTTTAGCTTAACTGGTTTAACTTAAAGTGCTCTTGAAATACTTTTAAAACCTTAAAACGTATTTAAAGAGCAGGGTATTTAAGGTTTAAATGTCTTGAAACACTCTTATCACTGTTCATTGACCAGATAAGGTTTTCAAATGTTTGAGGGAACTAGTAAGCATTTTGCATTCTGTCTTGTAGAAAGAAAACAATGGAATTGTGATGATAACCTTCAATGTTAAGTTTCTGGCCTGCGGCAACGTTTCAGCAGGTGTTTCCATTGTAGCAGGTATGTGCTGTCTTTGGGCATTATTTTGGGAGAGGCACATTGAGGAACGTTGAGCTGGGTTTCTATAGTCTAGACCTCTTTCTTTTTCTAAAATCTTTTTTTTTATGAATAAAAAAACACAGACAACAAAAAGATACCTTCTTAGAACTAACAAAATATATAAAAACTAACCATACTCACAATATACAACATAACTAAAAACAAGTAGAAAAATTGGTTCCAGCCCTTGTTGCACACGGTCCATAATGTGTAAACAGTTCCACCTAACTATTAAATCCTTTTATACCACAATTATTGTTCCTAATCACTTATCATTTTAATTATCTACTTATTTAAATTTCCAAATTCATAAATCATTATTAACTTATTCTATATTAGTTAATTTAATATAGACTTATAATCCATCATCGAAATGTAATACCAGTAATCAATCATCATAAAAATAATCTCATCATCAAAAAATTAATAACAACCATCCACATAAAAAATAGAAAATATATAGTCCAGGCTTCTGGTGCCTGTTAGAACAGCTCTTTGGATGCTGACCCGAATCTTAACCTTCTCTCTCTTTCATAATCCCCGAACCCAGACGAGCATTTCCAAAGAGAAAGGACAGGCTCAGTCTTATTCTGAGCTTCTCCCCAAACCATTACTGTGTCTGGGCAACCATTAATGTGTTGTGGTGGATTTAGAGCTCTGGGATGCCAAAGCCACCTTTTAAAACCACCACTTGTGTATGATACATGATTTTCACCATATCCTCATACACGTGAGCTAAATAATGATAAATAATAATCTCGCTACACATGATCTAAATAATGCATCTATTTGTGTGAAAAAATTCTTGGGGATATAGACTGGTAATCCCTAAAGCAGTGGTTCTCAACTGCGGGTCCCAGATGTTTGTGGACTTCAGCTCCCAGAAGCCCCAGCCACTACGGTCAATGCTCAGGGCTTCTGGGAGCTGAAGTCCACAAACATCTGGGGACCCACAGGTTGAGAACCACTGCAAAGGATATACATTATGGCAGGAACTACATTCATTGAGATGATAGTCAAGTATAGGCCAGAATCCTGTATCAGTTACCGAACCGATAAATAAATAAATACTTAATTAATACTTAACCTGGTCTGACGCCACCAACTTTGATGGAAACATCATTCATCCATGCTCTGATTGCTATCAGAATAGATGAAATAATGAATAGATTTGTGGGATTGTTTTTGTGATAAAGGATTCCAGCCACAGATTTTAGCAATGTTTTCTCCATCCCAGTCTTTATGTATTCTGCGTCAAATTCTTTAGTCACATTTCAAAGACACATTATCCTTCTTCTGTGGCATGTACTCAAGCTCTGTCATCTCTTTTCTCTCAGATCATTATGACCACATCAAGAAAACAATCGGCTCAAAGCATTTAGGAATTGGTGCAGACTATGATGGAGTAAATATGTGAGTTTGTTCATTCATTTATTCATTGTTTTCCAACTTGTACCCAGAGCTAGGACTCCTAGGGTCAGCACAACCTCGCCTGTTGGCCCCCTTGCAGTTTGGCCTCGCTCTGAGGAAGGCTTTTGGTCTTTTGTAAAAGCCAGTTTTCCAATTTTACAAACACCCACTGCCCCACTAAACATTTTAAAAAGCCGGACACAAAGCGTGTTTTGATCTTTGCTTACAGCAGGAATTTTACTAGAGACATCCCCTAGCTTTTCAATGACTTGTTTTTCAACGTTCCGCTCTTTCAACCATTGTAAATTGTAAATGAAAGACCGGATTCCATCTTTCGGTCCCTAACCCATCAGATAAGCAGGGGTTGCCTGTACATGAAATAGCATTTCTTATCTGCTATATAGCAATGGTTTTTTTTTAATGAAATGCCCTTATATCAGTGGGTATTGTTCACTCTAGACCCTTATGTCAATCTCATACCACTTTAATTGGCATTTGTCCTGGCTCCATTCCATATCATCATGGGTTCTGTAGTTTAGCAGGATACTTAGAATTCATTGCCAGAGACCTCCGCTGTAGTCCACAAGGGTGTAGTCCTTCATCAAACTATGAATCTCAGGATTCTATAGAATTGCTACTATTATGCAATGTAGATGCAGCCTAAAAACAACTTTACCTATTGCATTGCCTGTGCTGCTAAAATTAGTACCTCTCAAATACTGCTTTTGTAAAGGTTCACAGTAACACCTGATTACTTTTAAAATTTCTACAGCTGTTTCTTCATGTTCATGCTGTTAGAAACTGCATTTTCACTATCCTATTTGCAGTCCATAACATGTCTTATTTCTCTCCCCTACCCCTGTCTTCCCAGCTGTACGTCTGTCACCTTTCCAACTGCATATTTTCTCCCAACCGTGTATTTTGTGTCTAGATGAACACTTAAAAAAATACAACAAATGCATGTGGTCAACCTCCTTCTTGCTGCATTTACTGGAAAACAAAGGCATGGGTTTGCATTGACTCATTTTGTGATTTTGGCATTGACAGACACCCTGTGGGCTTGGAAGATGTTTCCAAATATCCAGTCTTGATCAATGAGCTGCTGAAGAGAGATTGGACTGAGGAAGAAGTCAGGGGCATTTTGAGAGAAAATTTCCTGCGTGTTTTCCGGGCAGTGGAAAAAGTAAGCTTGGAAAAAAAACAAAAAACATCCTGAGTTGTGCAAGAGTGTATCTACAGTTGACAGATATGGCAGTTTGATACTACTTGAATTGCCTTGGATCCATCCTAGGATAACCTGGAATCTATTGTTTGGTGCAGTGCTTAAAATTATCTGCAGACACACCCTAAAACTCAGAATGGTGGGCAGGAGAAGCTCTAGCTCACTCTAAGCCTAGCCTAGGCTTGAAATGATCTGGCAAAATGGGGCCACCAAGACTCCTACACAGCTGAACCTCCTCAGAAACTATCAATCAGATGGACAGTAAATGATCAAGCATTACAAAAAATGTGAGAACAGCCTTGGATCCTGTAGGGAAGCAGAGGCAGGGTATAAATTAAATAAATAAATAACTAATGATAAATCATCATTGAGCCCTCCCAGGATAATGAAGGCTGCCTGCAGTGAGTGAGCTACATGGTGGGCACTTCTAAATACCCGTTAGGCTTCTCAGAGTCTTCATATTTAAGGATGTTTCAATGATAACGGATGGGGAAAGGAATTTGCTCTCCCCTGGAAGTGTCTGCAAGTAGGCAAAATTAGTAAAAACCTGCCTGCCAATGCTGACTCCATCCCTAACTTAAAAACAGTTCTGAAACAGACACTAGAGCAATGTACCAGGGAATTCTAATTATAAAGCTCAGGATTCTGTAGGACAGAGCCATGAAAGTTAAATGGGTGTCCAAGAGCTAAGACTGTATTGTGTACTTCTGGGCAAAGATCTTGCATAGGAGATGGCGTTAGGATAACATAGCTACTGTCTGCCAGTCCAACCCCCTTAAATCATCCTTAAGAGCAAAGGAGCCACACCGAGTTCTGTAGTGCTGTTGAGCTGGATGCTGAAGGATGATGTGTCCAGCCCCCTCCTGCCATTGAGTCGTGATCAATGTTGTGGGATCCTGCCACAATTCTTTGTTGCACTATGGCTCACTGGGATGGATATGACTTCCTTCAGCCCCTCACTTGCCAGTGCCACAGAACTCCTCTGCTCAAGTGCCTAGTTTTTAATGTGAGTTTTTGGAGGCATTTGCAATCATGGCAACAGATGATTGTAAATACGAATAAGAAACAGTTACAAGGTCATAAATCTAGCTTACCACATCGTAACTGCCTAAGAGGATGCCAGTCCTGGCTTTCTTTCTTCAAAACTGTTTTTATGTTTAGGGTATCTCAGCTGCCCATAAACACTCCTTATTCCTGCATAATTGGTTTTGTAGGACCCTCTCCTTTATCCTTGGGGGTGGACATCTTACCTCCACCTGATGTGTTGGAAAAGATGAAAATTATTTGCCTGGTCTCCAAAAATGCTCATGGAGGACATCTGTGTGTAGGAGAGGGCAACATCTCTGTGTTCCTGTATAGCACATCATAGTATAAGAACGGACTCAAAATTACATTAAAACCATTTTCAGTTCAGGAAAGCAAGGTTTATTGAAAGCCATAATTTGGGACTGGCAGAAATTCCATAATTTGAGACTGGCCCAGAAGAAACTGTAAGCTGGCATCTGCAAGCAGCAGTACTATCAGAAGGGCCTCTCCTACAGATCTCAGTAACCAGACAGGTCTGTCATGACACAGTCCATTCTGTACAAAGCCTTAAGCCATTTAGGACTTTAAAGATGAAAGCAAACACTCTGACTGGAATCCTGCTAGTGATACTTCGTTGTGGTGCTGATGATAGTGGTGCTTGCTATGTGACTTCAAGCCAGCTGTGACTTATGGAGAACCTCTCATATGGTTTTCTTGGCAAGAGGAGGTTGGCCATTGCCTTCTTCTAAGGTTGGGAAAGTGAGACTTGCCCAAGCTAATTCAGTGGGTTTCTGTGGCTACGCAGGGGATTAAAACCTTGGAGAGATCCAGTGTGGTGCAGTTGGACTATGACGCTAGAAACCAGAGTGGCCTTTTCAGTCATATGTCTCCCTCTGCATACCAGTGGATCTTACCATCTGTTCAGCTCTGAATTTTAATTTCTCTAGGTGCGGAATGCAAGTGTTTCCATAAAAGCAAGCGAAGAGGAAATTTCCCCAGAGACAGTAAAACATCCTTGCCGCCTAGAACTGAAGCCTCCTCGTGGAGGGGCCGTTTGAGACCACCGTCTTCCCTGGACCAGCCAAAGGGATGAATGTTTTACTGTTGCTGTGTACCCATGGGACATCATGTGGTACAAAGAGAACATAAAGAACAAAAATAAATCTACTGGCATAAACAGAATATATCTGATAAACTTCGGGGGCCATTATATACAGAGTGAGTGGGTGTGGGCAAGAATTCAAGGTCTGTCATGGGATCAGGCCCCCAAGTGGTTCTGTACATTGAAGGCAACTCCAGCTTATGGCAACCTCTTCAGAAGGTTTTCTTGGCAAGATTTGACCAGATGGGATTTGCCATTGTCTTCATCAAAGGCTGAGAGAATATAACTTGCCCAGGGTCACCTAGTGTATTATTATTATTATTATTATTAGGGAGTAGAACACCAGTCTCCTGAAGTTCTGGTCCAACATTTATACCATTACAGCACACTGGCTCTGAGGTTCAGAATGAATTCCAGAAGACAATATGGGAGGTGGTTTGCTGTCATCATGTATCATCCATAAGGAATTCCACTTGAATCTCAGGAAGAACTTCCTGACGGTCAGAGCTGTTCAGCAGGGAAAGATGCTGCCTCCATGGAATGTGGTGGAGTCTCCTTCTTTGGAGGTTTTTAAGCAGAGGCTGGATGGCCATCTGTCAAAGGAAGGGCTTTGATGGGGGTTCCTGCATAGCAGAGGGTTGGACTGGATCGCTCCTGGGGTCTCCTCCATGATTCTATAAGAATAGGCTGTGGGGCCATGCCACCCATATCCTGGCAAAATTGGACCCCCAAGCTGTTTATGCAATCGTGCCCCCTCAAGAATTATCCATCAGAAGTGTGCTCAGTGGTCATTCTACTGCTTGCTTTCATGGTACTTAGGTTGTTACCAGTTTCAGCTGGGTGGTAATAACTGTTTTAATGCAACGTAGTCTCTGTTTTCACTGTTTTATAAAAACAAGCCTGAAAGTAGGGAAGATTAATAACCCCCTGCCTGCCAGTGTTAAGCCCTCTTATCAAAGATTTTGCAATAAGTGGACCATGAGTAGTAGACAAGCATCATGAAACTCTGCCCACTCCTTACTGTCAGTGCTTGGCAGAGCATATTTTGTATTCAGGCAATGGAAGAGCACCTCTCAAGAGGCCGGGCCAATGCCCAGGTTCAGTTAAGAAGTTTTTTAAAAAAGTGTTTCTCCCTTATGAAAGCCTGCTTTTGGCAGGCACAAAAAGAACAGGTAAATTGCTGGTTTAGCCCCTATGACATATTCTGTTGTAAGGTCATTGCCTGACTGTTGGAGAGGAGAGGGATAGAAGACTAGGTGAGGTGTGGAATGGAAAGAATTAATCTGAAAGAGGGCACGATGCCAGGCAGCCAGCCAGCCAGCCAGCCATGAAGACAAACACTCCATGCTAAAACACTATCTAGTAAGTCAGCCACTTATTAAATGCTCTCACTGTCTGATAAAAGGCATTCATTCTGTGTCACAGATGGCTGCTGTGAAAATTACTCTGAGCTATCTGGAGGAAGGGCAGTATAAAATACAGTTTTCAAAAACTTACTCGTCTGCCAAAGATAAACATGTCTGCCACACAGTTACCTCATTTCCGCACGAGCCTGTTATGGCGCTATTATTCCACTTTCAACATCCTATGGAATCCTAGCGTTTGCAGTTTAGAGAGCGGCCTCAAAGGTCCATATTTACTATCCTCAAAGGCTGCTCCCTAAACTGCAAACTCCAGGATTCCATAGGATGTTGAAAGCGGAATAATAGCGCTATAACAGGCTAGTGAGGAAATGGCCGCGTAACATCAGATGCGGATTCTGTTGTATATTATTGATCAGAAACTGACCCCAACAGGTTAATTTCTCTAAAATGGTCAGATGTTTAATGATACTTGTCATTTACTGAAATTTATTAGAAGTATTTCCCATCACCTCTAAGGCTGCCAGGGCTCCCAAGGAGATGCCTAGCAGGCAAAAACACGTAACAAGTCCTTAGAAAGGGATAGATTGTTCACAAGTAACAAAGATCTGGCATTCAAATTTGTGGAAATGCATCTTATGGGAGCATTTTGCAAAGGGTTTATTCCAGGTGCCTTACAATACAGCTCAGCTGATATCCTTAAGAATTATGTAACTGAGACTTCAGACCTTGCTGATAACAGCAGTGAGCATAGTAGTTGGGATAAAAAGGGAATTTGGAATTTGGCTGTGGGGTTGTAACAGAAGTACTCTTGGCCCAGTTCTTAAAGGCTATGGAGGAGAAAGCAGATTGCCAAGTGCCAAAGAGAACTGAAGAAGATCTGAAAGGTCTTTATCCAGAAGTCTCATTTACCTGGGTCAAGGTGGGATGTTTTGGGCTACGTGCTCTCCGAGAGCACAACATCGTTCCCTCTGGCTCTGAACTTCAGGCTGAGAATGCTGCTGCTTGCACAGCCCAAACAGACCACCCACACAATGCAATGTTTCACCACAGCTTGGTATGAAGTATACAAATAAGATGTCAATCTTTTCCATTTAATATTGCACGAAGAGCACGATCCTGAACTTCACTGTTATAAATCTTGAGCCTCAGTATTTAAATACCTTTCTCTTTCCTGCTAAAGCCTGTTTCACCTGTCCATAGCAATTCAGCAATTCCCAGGGTTCCACCGAGAGGTGAAATTCCTTTTCTTTATATATTTCATCTGTTATTCCAAAGTGACATGCATGGTTCTGTCCTCATTTTTTTTTCCTTCAATACAAATCCCGACAACAATCGTATGGGCTACATTAGGCTGAAAGATTCTTCTTGTTGTTGTTGGCCAAGATCCTGTATCACAGACACAGATATACATTAACTATGGGTCTTTCTGCCCTAAACTGTTATAGTGCTATTATTCTACTTTCAACCTCCTGTGGAATTCTGGGGTTTGTAGTTTCCTGTGGCCCAAGAGCTCTCTGGCTGAGAATTCTAAACATCCCTCCCTAAACTGCAAACCCTAGGATTACCAACAATTATTATTCTTTCATTCATTTAGATCCTACCTTTTCCCCCAATAATGGGACAGAAGGCAGACTACAAACTTATTAAAAACAGTACAGATTAACAATTAAACAAAATCATCAGTAAAAAAAAAAAGTTATTTTAAAAACAATTATCTGTAGAGTTAAAACCATTCATTAAAAGGCAGAATACAAAACAGCACAGCACACCTTTAAAAACTTATCGCCATTCTAAAAGCCTGATGGAATAAGAATGTTGTACTTGCTGGTGGAAGTGTTGTGGCCGAAAAAGAGACGAAGACCAGGTTTCTAGGGAAAAATCAAAAAGGCCTTTTTATTTTACCAATCACTTGCGCAAGGACGACAGCTGTTTCCAGGACTGTCGCCCCGATTAATTAAGGCAGCATCACTATATACCTTTGGTCTACCATGTCAGCAATCAATCATTCATCTAGCCAGCCCATCACAGAAGAACAAAGATCTTTGGTTAACTTTCCATTACATCATTAACTTAGCACACACGTGTACAGAAGAGAACAAAGAGTTAGTTAGAAGATGATATAAGTTATAACTCATGGCCGGTTCATACATCCCACCGATCCTCCCGAAATTCTCCCAGCCATTCTTAGATAAAAGTACAAAGCAAGCCTTTTGCAGAGCAGCCTTCAAGGTTGCACCTGCTGGTTGCAGAGAGCTAATACACGCGTAAGCAATTAGCACTTTCACTTACTGTCAATCCCAGCATTCTAATTTATTGCTTCATTCATCCCCTTCAGAAGGAGAGAAGCCTCTGTAGTCTGGAAGCAGCCACTAAGGCCATTTCTGCACTAGACTGTTATAGTGGTATGATTCCACTTGCAACATCCTATGGAATCCTGGGGTTTGCAGAAACTGCAAACCCCAGGATTCCATAGCATAGGATGTTGCAAGTGGAATCATACCGCTATAACAGCCCAGTGCAGAAATGGCCTAGACTTTCCCCCTTTTTCCCCACTAAACAAGCCTGTGAAAGTTGTGCAGCAGAGAGAATGGCCTCTCCTAAAGATTTGAGAGCAGTGGGTCTCAAACTTTTAACCCCTGTGACTCCCTTCACTTCTACATTTGGATGTTATGATTCCCCCAGTCAACGTAGTAGAGGAAATAACATTATTCAAATTATACCAGTTTTATTTAAAATCTTTAAACAAATTCAATACCTAAGTCAACACAAGCATTTTTTTAAATGGTTGTTGAGGTATTATATTTGCCAGTATGTAAGATGCACTTTTTTTTGTGAAAAATGCTGTTTGAAAATGCGGTGCGTCTGTAATATGCCGGTGCATCTTATACACTGCAAATACGGTAGCTTTTTTCAAGTATAATGTTTATACTTAATGTGCTGGATGTTCTTGTTTCTGAGCACAAAGGTTACTAAAATGAAGAATAATGTTAGAAAGAGAAACTCTCAGTTCTTTGGTGACATCCGATCTTGCATAGTATTTACCCTTCATCGCCTCTGTCTTAATGCTGAGCTCTCACGTTATCTGCCTCTTCTCTTCTCTTCACTTCCCTCCCTCCCACCCAAGAAACTGCCTTGTGGTCACTAAGGACATGAGCCTGCTGCACCAGTGATGGAACATTTGGAGAAGCTGGGCAGGAAAAGCATTGAAAAAGGGAAGCCAATTTTTGCTATGCCTGAAGTTGGAGGAAAGCATAACAAGGGAAGAAGCTTTGCATTGCTCTTTTTGCAGAGAGAAATCAGTTCTTAATGGCGTGTGCATGCATGTATGCACACACACACACACACACACACACAGACTTCCCTTTCTTTTTTCACATTTGCTGTACTTTTCTTTTCTTGCTTGCCCAACTATCACCCATTCTCTTTAGGATCATAACCCACAGTCTGAGAGTTGTAATGGGTTCATAAAAGGAGATATATACATAGATATATAGAGGTAGAAATTAATTGGCTCAAGCTTTGCAGCTGAGTGAGGAACTGGACCAGAGTCTCCCCAGTTCTTATCTAATAATGCAATCACTACACAGTCGTTGTGTAGTATGTTGTGTGCCTCCAAGTAATTTCCAAATTACAGTGACTCTATCACAGGGTTTTCTTGGCAAGATTTGTTCAGAGGCATTTGTCACTGCCTTCTTTGGAGGCTGAGACCATTTCCGTACTACACTGTTATACTGTTATTATTCCCCTTTCAGCATCCTATGGAGTCCTGGGCTTTGCAGTTGAGGGAGGGGCATTTAGAATCCTCAGCCAGAGAGCTCTTTGGCCTCAGGAAACTACAAGCCCCAGAATTCCACAGTATGTTGAAAGTGGAATAATAGCACTATCACAGTGTAGGGCAGGAATGGCCAGAGAGAAGATTGTGATTTGCTGAGAGTCACCCGGTGGGTTTTCATGGCTGAGCTGGAATTTGAATCCTTGTCTCCTGGAGTCCCGTTCCAGCACTCAGACAACTATATTCTTCTGGTTCTCTGCTACGCCACCAAACTTATATTTTAAAAATTACTTTTGAAATATTTTCATCACTTGTGCAGGGGTCTGAAATCTTTTTTTCTTTTGAGAGAAATAGAAACGGTTGGGGGTAGCATGTCACTGACAGATACGGCCAAGGCCATCAGTAAGCAGGGCCAGATCCCAAAGTGGGTGGAACTACCATTTTCCTTTATGTCTTTCTGCTACTGCCCCTCCCCTCCTCAACACAGATTGGGTTGCCCAGAGAGGGACAGCCCATTCTTGCCAAAAGCCTGAAGCGTTCACTTGCCAAGAGCTTTCCAAAGCAGGTCTCAAACTGCCTGAAATTAGACGGGCCCCCTGGCTCCACTCTTGCCTTAGCACATGTGCTAGCTGTCTGTGTTACTTCACCGCTATTACTGAAAAGGGGGAAGAGGAAAGAACCCGGAGTGACCTCAGATGTGTCAGAGAAGATATTAAAGAGGGCCAAGCAACTCTCTCTTAATCTTCCTCGGTCATCTGTCACCATGTGACGCACTGCCCCAGCAGAAGAGCTACGCCTCCAAGTCTTTATTCTTGTTGCAACTCATCATTGAAGTTTGGTGGTGCTTGGTAAGGATATTTTTATTTCCCTTAGTGTTGTGGTTTCTGCTAGGAAAGGGAAACATTCAGGGCGTCTTTTGGGAAAGTTAAGAATAACAAAGAGCTGGGAGTTCCTCGGTGGAAGACGGAGGGACAACTGCACAGAGAGAAAGTGGATGCTGATGACAGATCAACCAAGGCAACTTTAAGACTAACAGGTTTGTTATAGTGTGAGCTTTTGTGGGTTTGTGCAGACCAAACTTCTGCCCAGAACTTATGTTGTGCAGCTCAAAATTGATAAGAAATGATAGGCAAGCCAAGCGGGGTCCCCAGATCATGGAGCAAAACAGGAGCACTCAGTGCATATCAGAAGTGCCTAAGGCACAACAGAAGTGTCCAACATACATTGGAATGCTCTTGCCGGTTTCCTCACATGCATCTTCACAATTCACTAGTAGGGTTCCATTCAGCCTTGGCAACACAGCTAAGGATTTGTAAAGTTATGCAAAGCAGTCCGTGATGTAAAATCTAAGCCATTGTTTTCTGCAGCCCCGAGATGAAAAGGCCCTCTTCTGCTCCTCATTTCCCTTTCCTTCCTTTCAGTGGCAAATCAGCAAATGAAGATACCAGCCCTCAGACATCTCCATTCCATAAACATGTTTGTGGACCTTATGAGGGATCAGCTGAAGATACTTTTGTGGCTTCTGTTCCTATTTGCCGGCATTTGGGGATCCAAAGATGAGGCAGGTTTAAGAAGGCAAGCACTTGAACTAATGAAGAAAGCCCCCTTAATTGATGGGTAAGTGAACATTTTCATCTTCAAAGCTACAAAAACTGTGACTTATTCTGACATGTTCTTGTTCTGTTTCTGTATAAATTGGGTTGAATCTAATTGTTACTCTCAATTACAGCGTGCCAACTGAGCCAATAGGATCTGGCTAAGTCAGTGCTAATGTAAGTTCTCGTTGATCCAGTAGGTCTACTTTATTGAGATTAACATTTGGATTTCATTAAGGGCTGGACAAAGTGTGACCCTCCAGACATTGCTGGAATGCAGCTCCCATTTCTCACCATTGCTTCCATGAGCTAGGGTTGCTGGAACTTGCAGTCCAATGACATCTGAAGGGCTGCACCTGATATAGTCCACTTTTTTTTCTCTCTGCCAATCCAAAAGTTCTTAAATGGGAGGGAGGGAGGGAGGGAGGAAAAGTCCCTGATTTCTTTCCTGATTGTTTTCAGAATGAAATCTCTGGCTGCATTTTAGTCCTTCCAGCTATACCTGACCCCCAAAATCTGAGGCCTTAGCCACAAAATGTGTCACTTTCTCTGGCATTCACAGTTTGTAAAATGTGGCACACTCTAATAATGAACAGAAAGGAAATTCTCGGAAATTCCTAATTCATGATCCTTTCTAGCAAACCTGAAAAAATTAAGTGGCTTTGACAGCTGTATTTAGTACATGTACTTGATCATTACTGCATTCTTGTCTAAAAATATGCAGTTTTGCATCCAGAAAACTAAAACAAAACAAAAAAGACTCAAAATAAATCATTTCAGATGTACAAACTAAGCAGAAACTTGTGCCAAAACATTATCAAGAAAATCTATCTACACAACTCAGTTTTAGTCTGGAGGCGAAAAAAGAATTTTGAAGAACTGATTGGTTATGCCGTAAACTATCACTCGCAACCAGTAAAACAATAGAGTAGTGGATCCAGGATTCTCAGGGTCCTTATTGATTAACAGAGATAACAATCTCATCGGCAAATTTCTCAGCAAAGCTTCTCCGTCCCCTCTGAGCTTACCCTCAATCCTCACAATAGCTGGGGGTGGGAGAGAATTGATTTTCACAGAACTACTGTGTTATTATGAGCTGTCCCTGTTGCATTTGAAAATATTTTGAGATCACTTGGCCTTGAATGGACAATTAAGACCCATTAGCTTTACAAATTACCTGCTCTTGGAAATGAAGAAAACTTCAACAACTGGTTTCTTGATATTGTTCAGCATAGCTATCTGTATTTTTGAACTTTCCTTTATAGGGCTGTCAGGTTTTCAAAGCAGCAATTAGGGATAGTCAACATATATGGCATGCAGGGTTGACAGTTAGGAAGTGGTGACAATAAAATTGATTAGTTTTTCAGGGGCCACAGGACTGTTGTTTTAAGCCATATATTGAGTTCTTCCTTCTCTGATATGGGTGATGCCATTTAGAATGAGGTTGCCCATCCAGTTATGATGTAAGTTATCAAGCATTACTGTGTGCATTCCCCCTGCTTTATGAATCTTGCCCAGCAATTAGCAAATCAATAGCTTGCCAACACAGAGAAAAGCTAATCTGGAAATTTCACAATCCTATTACCAGCCCACCGGGACTGGAAAGCCTGCCTCAAGTCTTGCAAGAGGAGAACCTCCCCTGAGCATTCTGGCTTCCGAAATATCTCAGCTGCTGAAAGACCCACAAAACTCCTGGAAATATCATAGTGGCAAGCCAGCTGCTATCATGAAGGGAAGAATTTTTCCCTTTGCTAGCCCAGCTCTGCTGTTCAGGCTGGAGCAAGAAGAATGGTCGCCATTTGTGCTTGCAATAGATCCCCTAGAATTTGGTGTATAAGTTGACAGCTAGTTGTTAGCCCTATATCTGAAAATGCAGAATTTGTAGCATTCCATTTAAGGCTTATAGAGGATAGGCTTTCCAGTCTGTTAATAGGGGATATCACATCCAATAGGTGACACCTGGGACCCTGTTCCTTTGGAGTGGGGTTAATGGGACTAACGTGATAAGTGCCCGCACTTTCAGAATTTGCCACTGCTCCGCTGGAGGTTAAGGAAGAATAACAGAATCAGTGTGCCAAGTTCAGGCTATACTGGGGTGAAGGAGGCACATCACAATTTCTGAGAAATATGTATTTGTGAACTAAAAAGTGAACACGATTCTAGACTGCATCAATAGGAGTATAGTGTTGAGATCAAGGGAAGTAATAATACTACTCTATTCTGCTTTGGTTAAACCTCACCTGGAAAACTGTGTCCATTTCTGGGCAGCACAGTTCAAGAAGGATATCAACAAGCTGGGATGTGTCCAGAGGAGGGCGACCAAAATGGTGAAGGGTCTGGAAACAACGCCCTATGAGAAACGGTTTAGGAAGCTGGGAATGTTTAGCCTGATGAAAAGAAGGTTAAGAGGTGACATGATAGCCATGTTTAAATATTTGAAGGAATGTTACGTGGAAGATGGAGCAAGCCTGTTCTCTGCTACTCCAGAGGCTAGGAAACGGAGCAATGGCTTCAAACTTCAGGAAAAGAGATTCCACCTAAATATCAGGAAGAACTTCCTGATGGTAAGAGCTATTGCACAATAGAATATGCTGCTTCAGACTGTGGTGGAGTCAGATGGATGACCATTTGCTGGGGGTGCTTTGAGTATGTGTTCCTGCATGGCAGGGGGTTGGACTCGATGGCCCTTGGGGTCTCTTCCAATTTTTTGATTCTAAGGTCCACAAAGAACTCTTACGGTATGTCTGCTTTCCCCTGATACCACAGTAAACATATACATATCTATCAGAGAGCCACCAAAGTTGTAAATGTCCTGTGTTCTTATCATTTAGACATAATGACTTGCCACTGAAGCTGAGATGGTGGTACCAAAACAAGCTGAGCAAAATTAACTTGAGGACTCTCAACAGCACAGACACCAACATTGGGAAGCTCCAGGCTGGCCATGTTGGTGCTCAAGTAGGTGACAGCTCAGGCCTTAGGCCATTTTATCCACCTCTATTTCTATGTGTGCCAGTAGAATACCCACAACTGATGTGACATCCAGCATTTGAAATTAATTCTGTCTCCCTTTTCAGTTTTGGTCAGTGTACATTCTCTGCAGCGCACAGAACAAAGACGCTGTACGCTTGACGCTGGAACAGATTGACCTCGTCAAGCGGATGTGTGAAGCCTATGAAGAACTTGAACTCGTGACATCTTCTCAAGGTAACACGTCATTCCCTTTAAGAATAAAGTTAATATCGGGCAAAAGTAGGATAAGAAAGTGTACGCTCCTTTTCTAAGCTCCTGCTCAGGATTTCAGCCATGCAAGTCTTTCTCAAAGGTATTAATTTCCAGTTCTACCTCATAATTTTCCCCAGCCTGTATGTCTGTATGCATGCTCCCCTCATCCATCCAGGTACATCCTCTGAGGTGTTTTTTCTTTTTCTTTTCCCAGCCCAGATGAGTCCTCAAATTGACCTTTATAGTTACTAGACTTGACGGCAGCTGTGCTTAAACTTTGCCTGTTTTATCAGTCAGATGATTTTTACCTTTGCTTGTTGGGTCATCTGGCCATAGAACAGTTTCATGCAATCTCCCTGGACAGCTGGACTCACCAGAAGCAGAAATGGGATATCACGTGAGGGGGAGGTACATATGTGTTGCTTCCTACATCATGGGAAGGACACGGATCTGGAGAGAAAGTTCATCCTTCCATGTGTTTCTCTTCCCATCCTGAGATTGCTGAAGCAAGGGTGCTTTCAGCTGGATTGCTCCTAGAGCTTCCTGCCAAAGGGCATTTTGTAGCTCTTCCATCTTCTTCCTTCTTCTATGTAATTGATTTTCCCTCTGTTTTTAAAACAGAAAAATAGAAGTGGTTTGAAAACATGGCAATATGACCAACTGGGGATGACATGACCTGGATTTATTTATTTATAGGATTGATGTATTGCCTCTCAGCCCACTGGGATCCCCAAGGTGATGGACGATGGTTTAAAAAAATAAATAAATGAAACTTTAAAATGCATGAATTTTTTAAAAAAAACACTTTAAAACAAGACTACAACCCCACCACACACAAAAAGATAATTAAAAGCCACACAATAAGAACACACAGAACAGCTTCAAGGAACAAAAGGCATATGAAACAGCACCATCTTAGCTGTCTGGCAGAAAATCAAGAGAGATGGAGCCTACCAACTTCCCCTGGGAAGAAGTGGCACAGCAAGGATGCCGCTACAGAGAAAGCCCTGTTGTTTGTACCAGCAAACTAGCTTCCTAGGGTGGTGGTATATGCAACAAAGCCTGCATGCACTGAGGTTTTCAAGTTTCTGGCAAGCTCTTAGTTGTGTGCGTGTGTGTGTGTGTGTGTGTGTGTACATGCCTTCAGGATGCCTCTTGACATATGGCAACCCCATGGAGTATTCTTAGGAAAAGAGTATTCAGAGGTTGTTTACCATTGCCTTCTTCTGAACTATAGCCTCTAGCATCTGGTATTCTTTGGCAGGCCTCCCACCCAAATACTAACCAAGCATGACTCCATTTAGCTCACAAGATAAAAGAGGATCCAGTACCTTCAGGATATTTAGGCTCCAGCTCTTGTCGTTGCTTAATTGGAAATTTTATAAGAACACACACAAACACAGCAAAAACAAAAAGAACAACAAGATAGCATCAAAGTATAACTACAAATATAACAATGAAATACATCAATAAAATATAAGCAGGAAGAAAAAGTATGCACTAAATGCTAAGCTAAACAAAACAAGAGAAAGAAAACGTTAAGCATAATTAAAAAAAAAGATTCCTGCTTTCCTAACTCAGATTTTAGATAACATTACCTCAGAGAAAAACTTCTCTAGCTGCTTATACTTCAATTGCTGTCCTTCCCAGTATACTAAATTATGAAAGTGTACTCTTTTTCTTGCAAAAAGCTTATTAGAAGTTCCCAATCTTTCCCAAAAAATATCATTGATTTCTCTTTTATCTGTGTCCTCAGTTTATCCACTTCAATTTAAGTCCAACAATTTTATTAACCAGTCTTTCTTTCTTTTTTTTGGCTTGGAATCTCTCTATTCTTCCACTTCTGCGTGTATAATAGCCATGCTGCAGGGGTCATGTATCGTAATAGCTTGCTATACTTCTTCTCCAGTTGATCTTCTATTAATCCCAGCAAATATAGTTCTGAGATCAATCGAACATCGATTTTCAGGCTCTTAATTGTTTTCAAGTGCCTTCGTTTCTGACCTGAAGGTGACCCTTTCAGAGGAGTTTCTTGGCAAGACTTCTTCAGGTGGGGTTTGTCATTGCCTTCCCCTGAGGCTGAGAGAGTGTGACTTGCCCAAGGTCACCTAGTGGGTTTCCATGGCAGAGGGGGGATTCAAACCCTGGTCTTCTCAGAGTCCTGGACCAGCACTTGAAACTGCTACACCACACTGGTTCTAAGCTCTTAGTTGGACTTAGAGAAATTACAGGATATAAGGCCCACCTGGAAACAGCCTGATCAGATGCCATAAATGTGCCCACAATTGCAGAACAGCTCATGGGGCAGGGAAGTTGCTCTGTGATTTCACCGTAACTCTCTCTTTTTCTTACAATCCAGGCCTTGCTGACATGGACCCTAAAAAGATAGCAAGCCTGATCAGCATTGAAGGAGGGCACTCCATAGACAGCAGTCTTGCGACTCTGAGGATGTTTTATGACCTGGGTGTTCGGTACATGACGCTGACGCACAACTGCAACACGCCCTGGTAATCCGTAAGCCTGCTTTGAACAGTCAGCGATGCTTATTTTTAATGATATTAAAAATCTCAAAGACATTAATATTTGAATACAGTAATGGTGAAAATCAAAATAAATATCAGAACACATAGTCCTCCCTCCACATTGGTGGGTTTCGCTGATTTGATTATTTGTGAGTCACCTGCTTGCCTCTCTCAAATTCTCCCCTCGTTCCCTTGCTTTTTGCTCCAGCACATATGCCTTGGACTTAGCCTAGAGAGCCAATGAAACTCACTGGGTGACTTGGAGCGAGCCACCATCTCTCAGCCTAATTTATTTCACACGGTTGTTGCAAGAAAAAAAGAAGCCATTCAAGGGCTAGTAGGTAGTAACCAAGCACTCTTCCATCATACATACATACCCAAAGCTCCTTAAAGGACAGGGGGCTGAAAAAATAATGAGGAAGAAGCGGTTATAAATATATTAAAAGCAGCACAAGCTGTATTAGCATTAGGATGGAAAGATAAAACAATTTGGAATATAAACAAAGTCAATAAATACCTGGCTGAAAATTTATTGTTTGATATTTTGAGGGAAAGAAGATTAAAGTTTATGGGAATACTGAAGGAAGAGGGGTGGAAATCAGGTTGGGAATTATTGCTTATAAAGATTAAAGAGGATATGGAGTACGGCGAAATTAATAATGTAATCAAATCCATATCCCACATTCTGAATGAAGATTTTTCTATATGAGAAGAATTAATTAAACCTCTGCTAAGCCATGGGGGGGGGGTATTATAATATTTTTGAAAAGTAACATCTGTGATTTGAATATTAATCTGTTTTTGTAATTTAATCTGTAATAAAAATAATTAATTAAAAAACCATTCGCAAAGCTCCAATTGAAAGCCATGCTTCTTGCTTTCTTGCTGCAACCATGTGTCATTGCAGAGGCCATCATCAGTTCTTCCATTCTACTTGATCCAATTCCTTGGCATGCTGAACTTTGTACCTAAGGCCATTTCCACACTACATTGTTCTAGCGCTACTATTCCACTTTCAACATCCTATGGAATCCTGGGGTTTGCAGTTTAGGGAAGGACCTTTACACTTTCAGCCAGAGAGCTCTTTGGCTTCAATAAACTACAAACCCCAATATTAATCTAAAGGATCTTGAAAGTGAAATAATAGCATTATAAACAGTATGTGGAAAATGGTCTAAGAAGCTAGTGCCTGAGCGTGTTTTTCCCTCTCTTCCTTTTTATTCTCTTTTCCTTTTGTTTTATGACTTTTAGATTCTAAACCTGAAAGTACTATCTATCTTATTCCTTATCTTTATAACCAATTCCAAGAACCTTTTTGGTTGAAGAGCAGCATTAAAAAATGCTTTTAAATGACTGCATCTTGCCCTGAGCATCTTGAAGGAAGGTCGGATGAAAATGCAATAAATTATTATCCTCTGAGTGTTCTGATGTGTACACTTTAGTAATCTTGTTCTGCTTTAGCGTTGGGATATTTCCACTGCAGGCATATGGTTCTTCATAAACATCACTCACTTGAATAGTAACTTTTGTTTTGCTGCAGGGCAGAAACATCATCAAAGCAAGTCCACAATTTTTACCCCATGACTAAAGGCTTGAGCAGTTTTGGCAAAGTAAGAAAAATTTCTGAGTGACAATTAGTTCAATGACTTCGTAATGGCCACCTAAGATCCCTATTAGCAAGGGCAGCTCTTGCAGGGAAAATTATGGGTCTGCATGATTTTCTTTTCCTATCTTGGTGAGATTTCTCCATTAACACATTATTCCCAAAATGCTAAAGTACAGTCATTATCTCTTGGTTTAAAATTAAACGTACATGTGATAATACTCCTTTATTCCAGAACTGGGTGTCATTCCAGGCCTCTCCAAGAGTACTTCCAGTGCCAGACACTGGTACATATTATTAGCTTCATAAACTTCATTGATGGTAAATGATGTGGCAGATGGCACACAGCAGAGAAACATCCCAGCCTGTTCACTAGTGGGGTCCAGCATCCCCTCTCAGCCAGTGGTAGAACTGCCACTCCCCAAAATTCTACCTAGACTTATTCTTCAGCTGGAAATCAGATCAAATGCCTGTTACTGGATGTATAGAGCACCTGGGTTGGGGTGCACTTCCCCCTAGGCTGCAGTGAATGGAAGATGGACTCCCAAGGTTTATATAGTGCAGAAACAAACAAAGAAAATCAAAATGTATATGCATGACCTGCATTTCCCTTAATAGCAATAAGAAATGTTTGAGCAGGTTAGCAACGGAGAAAAAATCACTCCCCCATCCACCCTCAGTCTTCATGTCTTTTCCTAAACTCAAGACTGCAAAGTGAATGCAAAAATCAATCAATCAGTATTTTTAAAAATCCAGCAAGATCACTAACACGAGTAAACACTTTCATGCCACTGGACAACTGTTAATATTTGGCTATGATCTCAACAGGAATTCCAAAACCCATCTCCCTGGCAGCAGAGACCCCCTCTCATGACAGAAACCAAGGCAAACCCCCAAGCACAACAGGATGTCAGGTGCTACAGTCTTACTACTCTAACAGCATGTTGGAAGTCAGCAGGGCTGGGAGATGTATGATTCTCCAGATGTTGCTGGACTCTTAACTCCTATCTGCCCTAGCAAGCAGGAGATCGCTGATCTGGCCACAAGAATGCCTGCCTTAGTTACATTCTGTTTGGATAAGGGTCATGTGAGCTGTATTTGGATGCTTTTGGAAAGTGTTCAAAAACACAGGCAGATCCAAAGAGCTGCAGCTAGACTGCTGACAAGGTAACAGGGAGCACACCGTATCCTTGCTGTCATGAAACCTTCACTGGCTTGTTAGTTTGTTTCTGGGCCCAAATCAGAGTGCTTGTATGGACCTCCAAAGCCCTATGTAGATTGCGTCCAGGTTGTATGAAAGACTGTTTGCCCATTATACGAGCCTGCCAGGAATTTCAGATCTTCAAGGGTAGACCCTTCTGTCAGCCCTGCTGCCTTACTACACAGCGTATTTGCCAAGGACTTAAGACAGGGCCTTCTCAGTGGCCGCTCTCAGATTGTGGAACTCCCTTCTAAGGGAAACGAGGTTCATCTCCTCCCTGTGCTCTGTCTGCCAGCAGGCAGAGATCATCTTATGCAAGATTTTGGTAACTGACTGGTTGCTGAGGAAGGGAATTTTAAAGGAGGAGATGTAGGGTGCTTTTTCTTGTGCTTGCTTTTAACACAATCGTTTTAATATGATGATTGGCTCAGTTATGCTTTCATATTGTAACACTACGTTTTTGCTGTATCTCTATTTTTTTTAATAATCTTGTGAACTGTCCCAGTACCTAGAGAAAAGCAGAATGTTTGCTTATGTAGATATGTATGTATTCATTTAGCATGGCCCAGCCCAACAGACATCTGAGGGAACTCCATTTCCAAAACCCTGGTTGAGATATAGGCATCAGCCCCAACCTTTCATGGGGATGTAAATTTTCCTAAATTTCATTCTCATGGGCAAGAACAAATAATTTCACTATTTTCTCCCTGCTCAGTTTGCGGGGGAGAAGAGAGGTCAGAATCTTGCCCTTCCCAATAGGCTCAGGCAAAAGTAAACCGCTGCTGCCTCTCCTAGCTTGTGTGTTCTTCCTCATGAATAACTTTTGCCATCTTGAATACACTCTGATGTTGCTTGGTGACATGTGCCCTATGTGAATTGTTGGAGGGCATGACCCCCCCCCCGTGTGTTAGTAGAACTACAAGAGCGGTTTGTGGTGAGTGGTTTGAGCAATAAACTATGACTAGAGACCAGGGTTTGAATTGCCACTCAGCCATGGAAACCCACTGGATGGCCTTGAGTAAGTCACTCTCTTTCTGTCTCAGCCTCAGAGGAAGTCAACGGCAAGCAACCTCTGATAAGAAAACCCCATAATAGGTTCACCTTAAGGCTGCCTTGATTCAGAAGCATTTTAAAGGCACATAGCATCATCACAAGTGACAATACCATCTGCTTGTCTTGTGTCAGGAAGTGGTGAAGGAGATGAATCGACTTGGGATGATGATAGACTTATCTCACACGTCTGACGCAACAGCACAGGCAGCTCTCAAACTCTCCAGAGCCCCAGTCATTTTCAGCCATTCTTCAGCCTTCTCAGTTTGCAACCATTCAAGGAACGTTCCTGATTACATTCTGGAAGACCTGGTAAGTGAAGCATATCTTTCTTCCCTGTAAAAGTCATATGCTACATCAGTTGTGGGCAACTTCCAAAAGTAAGGGAAGCTGCATTGGTCCTATGAATCCAATGTGGGCTGCCCTTCTCCATGGTGCTGAATCTGTTGCCATGCCACTGAATTTTGGCTGTGTGGTAGCAGCCCAAAAAGGGAATTATTTCATATGCAAATGAGGTGCATGAGGCATATACCTCTTGTTTTTAAGCTGAATGATGCTTTCCGGAAAGCTCTAGGAGTTTAATTCAGTTTAAATCCCAGGTGACCATTCCCCATGTGCCTTGCTTTATGGTGGAATTGTCCACTGGTGAACCACCCATATTTGGGGCAGCAGCAGTTGGTGGATAGAGCACAAAAATGGGTGGGAGGGTAGTATGTTGCCACCTCTTCACTAAACTATAATAGAGCAAGGCTTTTCCCACCCACCCCCAAAAAAGTTTGGAAGAGAACACATCATCCTCTCCAGAAATTGGACTATCAAATGTCTTGGTCATTACTACTGAATGAGGATCTTATGGGTTCATCACGGTCATTGACCTGGAAGGAAAAGGGAGCACAACTCCATAAATATTATTTTTCAGTCTCATATAAAGAAACTGGAAGATGCCCGAGTGGCATGGCACTCAGCACAGTCCATGTTCTGTAACTTTATGAATCTGTAACTACCTTGCAGAAACACAACAAAACCCTGTTAGTGACTTGTGAAAATGCACATCTGCCCTGGCACCAGGGTTCTAATTAGTATTGGGCACATCTGAAGCACATCAGTTGCTCCTGAAGCACATCGGTTGCCCCAGCACTTCCCAGCTGGTGTCCAGACGCACATCAGGGAGCACCCTGATTTGCCTTGGGGCCCACTGTGCATTGGGCCATGGCTCGTCGGTCACTCCACCATTGTGCAATGGACACCTGTATACAGCAAGGTCAAAGTAGCCCCTAAGTGAATATGGACATTGCAAAATGACTCAGTTCAGTTTTGCCCACACACAGTCCCAAGCAGAATGCCAGCCAGATACAGTTGTACTAGGAAGTGCTAAAGGATAAATATCATGGACATAAACAGATTGAGCAGTCTCTTGCCAAGGGACCTGTAGTAACCTCAGAATATTAATTCCTAGAATGTCATGTCTTCAGTAAAGCAACGCTGCTTTCAGCTTTGATAATGTGGCTGAGTTGGCCCAGTCTGTCCCTTCAGTGATCCTCTTCTCTGGAGGGGCAGCCTTTTCACTTTAGTTAAATTCCTTATCTGTGCAGAGGATCAACATCATCCTAGCCTAGCTATAGTCTGCAGGTTTCACGGAGGGAAACGAAGGCCATTTCCACACTAGACTGTTATAGTGCTATTATTCCACTTTCGACATCCTATGGAATCCTGGGGTTTGCAGTTTGGGAGGAGCCTCAAAGGCCTCCCTAGCGTGGAAATGGCACAAGACAATTCAAATGGTACAAACCAACTCCACTACAAAATGTTCCTTGTGTGTTGAGGAAGCATTTATAAATCCCACTTCTTGGGTGAGGAACTCAATCAGAGTGGGATGGCTGCCCCTCCAGAGAAGCACTGATAGTACAGATTAGGCCTGCCGATAGCTGATGCTATCCACTCTGTCAAAACTGAACACAAGGCAGCTTTATTGAGGACACGATGTTCCAGCAATTACAAGAAATGCACGGCTGGGAGGAAGTACTTTCCTTCCCTGGAGGACTGTGGTGCTAAATAAAGTGACCTTAATTTTGGTGTTCGAAGAAACAGCAAAAACAGCACCCTCAATGGAGTAAGTCCATTCTTAACTATTAGAAACAAAACACACCTTCTTGGTTCCCTAGCTGCCTTCTGTGTTAAGGTGGCCAGTAATAATCATTTGCTTTTCCTGTGTTGTAGAAAAGCAATCATGGGATCATAATGGTGACCTTTCCAACCAAGTTTTTGGCCTGTGGTAACCAAAGAGTTAACATTTCTACTGTTGCAGGTATGCTCCCTTTTTACACATTACTGCCTCTTGGGTCTGTGAATTCCGCAGTTTAACTGTAACTATTTCAGCTTGTAGGAATGTATTTGCTTAGTATATAAAAATAAGAAAATTGTTCATTAGACAAGTTTCTCTTGAGCAAGAGGTAAAAATCAGGTACCAAAACTGTTGCACAGATACAGTCAATTTTATAAGGTATAGATTCCTTGAGGATGATGAATACAAAAAAGAAGGCAGTTACCTCTATGTAATTTAATTTTAAAAAAATCCTTCCCTGTCCCACTTTGCTCAGAATAGGCCTTCTTCTGTGTTCCCTCTTTCCCAGTGCCAACATTTGTTGCATTATAAAGACAGGACCTTTTTTTGCAGCAACTCACATGCATTACAATATCTTCCAAACTTCCTTATATTTTCCTGTAACTGCTAGGTAAAAACTTTCATTATTCCTGGCTGTTGAATAAATCAGGGGAGCTACTGTCTGTGGCAGTAATTTCAGAGGTTTATTATACTCTTGTCGTTTTAGATTGTCCATTATAAACTTTTACGGAATAGCAAAGGAACTGCCAGAAAAGCCGCCTGAGCAACAGAAACATCCTTTGGATATTTTTTTAAAAACCAAGATGTGTAGGAACAAATACTGAAGCCTCCTGATACATATGCCCTACCTGGAGGAGGCCTGTGTTCTTAACATAGGTTCATTAGGCTAGAAAGAAAGAGGCTGCGTAACCTTTTCTCCTTTTTCAGCTCAAAATCATCTTAACCAAGTTGCCTTTTTTAACCTGCAAAGGGAAGTCTATGGCCATTTCCACACTAGACTGTTATAGCGCTGTGATTGCACTTTCAACATCCGATGGAATCCCCGGGGTTTGCAGTTTTGGGAGGGGCCACACGGCCCCTCCCGAAACTGCAAACCCCAGGATTCCATCGAATGTTGAAAGTAGAATCACAATGCTATAACAGTCTAGTGCGGAAATGGACTATGTTCTATGTACTGGTAATCCAAGCCTACAGCTGAGCTTTTAGTGGAAAGAGAAGACATAACAATAAATGAAATCAATATTCCTGATGAATAGGGATTGTGAATCTTGCAGCGATGCAGCTCTCCAGTGATTTTGCCCAAGACAGGACATGACATAGGTATATGTTAGGCTTTTAAAATGGAATTATCCCTTTTTGCTTGCCATGAACTTATGCCTGTCGTCTTCTTCTCTCTTCTGGGAAAAAAAAAACCATTCTAGATCACTTGGACCACATAAAGAAGATTGCAGGTTCGACTTCAATAGGAATTGGCGGTGACTATGATGGAGAGAAAGGGTAATTTCCCCCCACCATTTGCTATATGGAATCATAGAATTGGAAAGGGCTCTGTAGGCCATCAGGTCCAACTCCCTGCTTGATGCAGGATCTCCAAGTATAGCACCCCTAGCATCCCTAATCCAGCCTGTTTTTGAAGACATCCAGAAGAAACCCTACCAATTGGTTCTGTTGTCGAACTGCTGTCACTGTCAAGAAGTTTCTTCTAATGTTCAGTTGAAATCTACCCTCCTGTAACTTAAAACCATTAGAGCTGGTCTGGGGCAGCAAAGAACAAAGCTACCTCTCCTCTCCGTGATAGTTCTCAAGGGATTTAAAGAGTGCAGCCATGTCACTCCTCAGTCTTCTCTTCATTGGGCTGACCATGCCCAGCTCCTTCAGCCATTCTTCATATATTTTGTTCTCCATACCTCATCATACTTGTTGCCCTTCTCCGAACCCTCTCCAAGTTGTCTGTATCATTCTTAAAATGAGGTGCCTAGAACTGAATGTAGTACTCCAGATAAGGCATGACCAATGCAGAACGGAATGGAACTATTACTTCTGTTGACCTCAACACTGTGATTCTATTAAAGCAGGCAAAAATAATATTTGCCTTCTTTGTTGCAGCATCATATATGCTGGCTCATGTTCACCTTATGATGAACATTAATCCCAAGGTTCTTTTCACATGTAGTACTGCTGAGCCAAGTATCCCCCATCTGTGTATTTGGTTTTTGTGATCTAAATGTAGAATTTTGCATTTGTCTCTGTAGCATTTCATTTTATTAATTTCCACCCGGTTTTCTAGTTGATCAAGGTCTTTTGAATACTGTTCTTGTCTTGCAATGTGTTAGCTGCCGTCCCCAGTTTTGTGTCATCTGGCTACCCACACAGCAACACAGCCACAAGTCCACAAGCCTAACAACTCAGTCCAGCAAGGGAATAAAATTGGAGAAACAAGGGCAGGATAAGTGTCAGGATTCCTAGAGGTTGGAGTTTTAGGCCCAACCTGGATAAAGGGATGTACCAAATTCACAAAACTACAAATCCCGATACTTAAAGTACTATCAAATTGCTATCATTTCCTAGTATGGCTATACCCCAGGAGTCCCCTGTTGATTGTAACACAGGGATGTGAAATCATCTGAGTTTCAGTCCTCATGTCCCACCTGCACCTTCTTCCTGTTCTTGTTTCATATTGGGTTGCAAGACTGTGGGCCTTTCCACACTACACAGTTATAGTGCCATTATTCCACTTTCAACCTCCTGTGGAATTCTGGGGTTTGTAGTTTCCTGAGGCCCAAGAGCTCTCTGGCTGAGAATTCTAAAGGCCCCTCCCTGAACTGCAAACCCCAGGATTCCATAGGAGGTTGAAAATGGAATAATAGCACTGTAACAGGGTAGTGCAGAAAGGCCCTGTGTGTTTTCTTCCTGCACTGAAATGTGTAAACATTTTAAAACAACTTTTCCCCTTTGTCTAAAGCATGTTTATATGTATTTAGTTCTAATGCTGTGCATTTTACCTATTTGTACTTTAAAATAGGCACATTGTTCTGCATGCACTTTATTTCCCAGAAATGCCCTGTAAGCTTCCCCATGGCTGAATGCTTGAGGTGAAGTACATGTTTTCCTGCAACAAGTTTCAGGAGATGTGAAATTTCCGCTTTCAGCAAGTCAAGCCCAACAAAAATGTCTTTCCATCCCTAGGGTGACAGGTACTTATTTACTCACAGCATGAAGACATCATGAAGTGACAAGAGTGTGTGTGCAGCAGTTAGAGATACCGATTAAGGAGCAAAGACACCAGTGGCTGGGAGAAAGAAGCTAAAGGCTGTTTTATGGGAACTCTATTTTAAGACAGGAAAGTTACTCGGGGTGCCAATCAAAACTGGCTTCATGTTAGGGAAGCGCTGAAAGAGGACTGGTTGGAAGAGAAGAGATGGAAAACATCCCTAGGAATATCATTTTACACCACAGAGGAGTCAGGATGGATAGCAAGAAGGGAGGAAAATTGGGTCAATCAAACCATCTAACCCTATTATGGGAAGCCCCAATCCTTTGACACCTCATTATCTTATGACTCATTCTTCTGATGCTTCCAAATTAAGGGCAAGTTCCATTAATTCAACTGGGCTTCTGCTCTTTCATCACTTCTTGTTGCCTATAGAGGTTTGCTTGGGGGACCACTTGCACATGCATGCTGCTTGCAAAGTGAACTGATGGGGGGAGGCGCTAAGCCACGTAAAAGACACTGCAAGCAGCATGCATGCTTGGTTGGTCCCAAGTGAGCCTCCGTAGGCAAGAAGAACTGATGAAAGAGCAGAACCTCCGTCGAAGTAATGGAACGCGTCCTTAATTTGGAAGCATCAAAAGAGTGAGTCATCAGATAATGGGGCATCAAAAGTTTCTGTTTTCTGATAGTGCTGTGGTCCCTAACCTGCCTGATAAGTGGGGGAAACCTGTATTATTGCCTACAATGAGATTTTCTTGACACTTCCTTGCTAAGCATTGTTGCACTTCTAATGCTTCTCCTTAGCAATGCGTGTCCACAAGATTCACCTTCTCTTGTAGAACTTCATAACGGTCCCTGGATAATTTCTTGGTAAAAACATCTGCAACCATGTCTTCTGTTGGGCAGCATTCCAGTTTAATATGCTTTTGTTCTTGTGCATCCTCGACGAAATGATACCTTGTTTCAACGTGTTTATTTTGAGAACTGGTCTTCTCTGAGATTTTTATACATCCTTGGTTCTCTTCATATATCTCTATTGGCATTGGCTCTTCTGTTCCAAAATCTAATAGGATTATGTGTGGCCACTTTAGTTGCTTGAATGCTTCCGAGGCTGAAACATACTCAGCTTCAGTAAAGGAAGTTGCAACTGTCTTCTGCTTGTCTATAGTCCAAGCAATTATTCCAGCTCCCTAAAAGAATAGATATCCACTTGTAGACTCCTCGTCAGTGACATCACTGGCCCAATCTGCATCTACATATCCTGTTAATTTAGAGTTGCCAGTTGCTTGCAGTCAGTGGCCATTTCCACACTAGACTATTATAGTGCTATTATTCCACTTTTAACATCCTATGGAATCCTGAGGTTTGCAGTTTAAGGAGGGGCCTGAAGGGCTGCTCATACAGCTACTCATACCTCTGGTCTTGTCACTTTGCTTATGTATGGAAGCTTCGCAACGGCTTCTCTGTATTTTTTTTTCCTCCCTTTTTCTAGCCGAAAGAGGTTTTTACTTGTTGTGCCAAGCTGCCATTATCTGATTTCTTTGCTCACAGATTTCCAGAGGGACTAGAAGATGTTTCTAAGTATCCAGCCTTGATTGAGGAGTTACTAAGGAGAAACTGGACTGAAAAAGAACTGAAAGGCGTTTTGAGAGAGAACTTTCTTCGTGTTTTCCAGGAAGTGGAAAAGGTAAAGTTCAAACAATGAGACACTGTGAGCCGTGTTAGGTTTGTTTGTTTTCAGAGACATGCATACCTATTCGTATTTGTTATACCTAAAAGTAAAACATATTACAAAACAACCAATTCATCATTCAAAAAGAAACATCACATATAGCCATAAATTTGTAGTTTTACAAATAAAACCCATAACAAATGTATACAGACCACAATCTACATACCCTCCAATATTTCACAGATGGGACACCTGTGGCTAAGCAACATCACAGTGTAGTCAAGATGGCGAAAGTTATTAATGAGGAAAAACACACAAATTAGAGGGGGTTGCGCCATTTTGCTTTTGCCTGAGCCTGCGGGGAAAGCTCTGACTCCATATTAGAACTGCCATTGTTGTGGACTCTGAAGGAATGATGCCTTTTCTGAACTTAATCTCCTTCTCCACTGCTGTTCCCTTTTCCTTCTGTACCCTGTTTTATTTAGATTGTAAGCTGGAGGGCAGGGAACTGCCAAATTAATGATTTAGACCCTTTTTTGACTGAAGGGCAGGGTATAAATTCTCTAAACAAGCAACAAATTGTCATCATTCCTAACCACTGACCATGGTGTCTAGGACCAATGAAAATTGCAAATCCAACAACATACGAAAGGTCCCAGGTTTCCCACCTGTGGTCTAGACGAACGGGCTAAATGAACAGTGCTGAACAAGATGAGTCACTAGAATAAGACAGCTTGAGACACCAAGGTTTGCTTTCTGATTTAGAACTGAATTTGGTCTTCTAGGTGCGGAACGAGAGCCTCTCAATGAACGCAAGTGAAGTGGAAATTGCTCCGGATGAAGTCAAGCATGCCTGTCGCTTAGAACTGAGGCCCCCACCGCCCCAGCCCAAGAGTTCCACTGGATTACTTTTGAGGGGGCAACTAAGCAACTTCATCCTCATGCCCGCCCTGTATGTCATACTACACTGAGACTGTCTCAGGCAAGAGAACATTGATCCTGCCCACATACCTCTCTCTTCCAAAGGGTAAAATGCAATGCAACCAGAAGCTGAAGTAGTCTGAACCTGCCCTGCTGCCTTCTTTATTTCCACCACTGAAGGAAAAAGATTATTTGTTTGGAAAACAGACTGCCCTGGGAGCCTTAATTTTCATCAGCTCCACATCTGCCATCAGCAAAGTGGTGGACCACACATGTAATCCTTACATGTATGTGTATGTACATCTGCTCAGATGCCAGTCCCATTCAGTCAAACACTGTGAACCTACTTCAGCCCAAAGGCCAAATCTAATTTCAGAAAAATGGGGATATGCCAGCAAGGGGAGGAGCCAAAGGCAAATATATAGGACCAAAAATATTCATATCTTAAAGTCCACTACCAGTAACAGAGCCCTAGGAGTGGCATTTCAGTTATGCAGAATGGGGGGGGAACCCATAGAAAAGCTGATAACTCACACGGTAGGGGAGGGGTCATAGCCATCTGAGGAACTCCAGGAGGGCCAGGTTCAGTCCTGGAGCCTGTGGGTCCCCACCCCTTCATTAAGTTCAGTGGGACCTACTGCAATCCTGTTAACTGTTTCCTGGGAGTAATTCTCTTTGAACTTACTGAGACTAGTTTCTAAGTAGACAGAGTCAGTGTGGTGTTGTGGTCAGAGCAGTAATTGTCAAACTCTAGTCTTCCAGGCGTTTTGGACTTCAACTCCCAAAAGTCCCAGCTGCCCTGGCCAGTGATCAGTGATTCTGGGACCTGAAGTCCAAAACACCTGGAAGACCAGAGTTTGGGAAACACTGCATTAGAGCATTGCAGGATGATGGTGATGATGATGGTGTTCTCATGTTAAACAGAATTTAACAGATTAGATGGACTGCAACCTTTAGATAGGCTTTTTTTTTTTACTGAGCCATGGTGTCTTGCTTATATCATGAAACAGTTGCAACAATGGGCCTTTCCACACTGTACTGTTCTAGTGCTGCTATTCCACTTCCAACATTCTACGGAATCTTGGGATTTGCAGTTTAGGGAAGGGCATTTAGAATTCTCAGCCAGAGAGCTCTTTGGTCTCAGTAAATGACAAAGCCCAGAATTCCACAGGATGTTGAAAGTGGACCCGCAGGAGATTGTGGATGATGATGTCTTTGCTAAGCATCAGAGCTGGCAGCCAAAATCAGTGACAGAGCTCCTGTCCCTTTAATGTTTGCATAGAAGATAGGATTTCAGCAGGTGTCGCTTGCTTGGCAACCTCCTATTCAATCCTCTGTAATTCCACTTTTTCAGGTGCTTAAAAATGTCTCTATCGTCCTCCTGCTCTCACCCTTTGTGTCATGACCAAGACAGGAGTCTTCCCAAGGGCTGCACTCCAGAGACACGAGAGGAACAGTATTTATGGCAGCCAGTGCAGGTGGAAAGCGGGGAGCCCCCCTACCTGCAGTATTTCTATAAGAAGGACTCATTTGTATAAGAAAGACCCATTAATTAGGCCCACAGCTGGGCCTAATATATAGCAGGAGGCCTTAGAATGGGAGGCAGCTGTTGTAGCCAATTGATCCTACCAGTGGTAGCAGCTCAGCTCACTCTTGAATTCCTGGCTTGTGCTCCTAGAACCCTTGACCTTCATCTTGTCTCTGGATTGTGCCATTAGATTCTCTTTTCTGGACTTAAGGTAAACTTGGATTTTGTCGCTCTCAGTCTCTTGCCAATGTGGACTGCAAAATGACTGAGACCAATTTTGCTTGCTAGCTCCTGGTAATAGGCTAATTGGTTGACTACCGGGACAGGACATTAGCTTCAGTTACTGAAAACTTGAGTTCAAAGTGCAAAAGTAGTTTGTATTCAGCAGGGAGAAGAGGGCAAAGTCTTGCTTTTCCCAGTAGACTTGGGTAAAAGGAAATTGCTGTGACTTCTCCCACCTTGTGTGCTTTTCCACATTTTGCTAATCTTGGCTGTTGAATCAAGTGGTGGTGAGAACACCTAGCTACCACTTGATAACAGGGGTGAGCAAACCATGATCCTCCAGAAGTGGGACTGCAGCTCCCAGCATTCCTCACCAATGTGTGTGCATATTAGAGCTTATGTTAGTTGTAGTCCAACAGCTCCTGGAGGACCCCCCCCCCCCCGGTTATCAATCCTGTTTCATGGGAATAATTGTTTAGCAAACCAGCCAGCTCAGCTGATGGTTGAGCCCAGAACCTTGCTTGGAGCATTTAAAAAAAAAAAATGAAGAGGGAATAGGTAACTTGGGTTTGACCAGCTGAAGTTTCTACAGTAAATTTTTCTTGTAAGAGCAGCAGTGAATGGGCTGCAGGCAATACTATTTGATTTTTTTTCTCTCTGCAACTGATGCTATTTGTTACTACTGCTGTCTGACTAGTTCTTGCTTTCCATCTGCTCGGCCTGTAATAGTGTAAATAGAGAGTATGTTACCAAAGGCCTTGTTGATATTCAGTGCTCTCTGCAAACAAACAGGCGCGCCTAAAGATTGCTTTTAGAATTTTCTTATTCCTCATAAAAGTGGCAGGGCTGGAGGCACTGAGAGGGGATGGGGGATGTTTGGGTATTGTAAGTGTCCCTGAAGGAGATTTATTATAAAATAGTAATGTGGGATTGTGTAGCTGGATTGCATCTCAGCCCATTAGTAGCTGGATAGATATGAAGCAAGAGGGGTGAGGAGGGCAGGTCTAGTGGGGAAAAGCTGATTTTTTGGTTCATGGAAAAATCTGACTCAGCCACATTTTAGAGAATGGATAACGGCCCTGGCAAGCCTAGAATTCGCTAAACAGCTTGTGATCATCAGGAACAACATAGTAAAGTATAACCAGACCTATAGATGCTTGGTTGGATATTGAGAACTTGAGAACTCACTCCCTATGGGGGTTCATCTAGCCTTCACATTTAAATTATTCTCTCTTTTTTAGATCTATGAATTGAGCTTCATGTACTTTGTGTACTGCTGTGTTCAAATATTACTCTGTGGGGTTTTTTTAAAAAAATTGATAATTAGCCTTCCCCTGTCTGGTATGCTATAGATATGTGGGACTACAACTCCTATCACTCCAGCATATCATTGGCCAAACTGTCTGAGGATGATCGGGTTTGTAGGCAGCATATCTGGATGCCGCCTGATCGCAGAAAAAGAGCTAAATCATTTTGGCTTTCTCTACTGTTATTTATATTTAGCACTTTGCTGACTGTGGGATTTTTAAATAACATGTTTTGTTGGTTTATGTTTGTTTCCTGTTTGTTGCTTTGTAGACTTAGAGTAACATGACACAATAAATGTTTGCAATGAAATGAATCCATATTCATCAGTACAACAGTTATTCAAGGGAAAATATATTTTAAAAAATTAGCAAGGGGGGGATTGGAACGGAGGAACAGAATCATAGATTCCATAAAATGTGAACATTTGAACGTGTGATTGTCTGTGAAAGGTTTTGCTGTGTAATAGACTTTTAATGGCACTGAGGAATAATCTGATACTTTCTGTTACTGCAGTTCCCAGCAGCCCCAGGCAGCATAGCCAGTAATGTTAGGAAGGCACCAGGTAGGAGAAGAATGCTCTAAGTTTTGAAATGGTGTCACCAATCCAGTAAAAACTGTACAACTCTTACTGTATTCATAGAACCATAGAACAGACTCTTAAGAGTTCAAAGGAGACACAAAGACCATCAGCCTTGCCATGCGGGAACACACAACCAAAGCACTCCTGAAAGATGCCCATCTATCCTGTTTAAGGTTGCATGGTAAAAATGTTAATATTATAAATAGTAAATATATTAAAATTAAAAACTATACCAACCTCAAAATAAACCTGCATAGCATCAAGAGCCCACACCCAGCCAAAACATGCTGGCACAAAAATGTCTTAACCTGTCTGTGGAAGAAGAAGGACGGGACCTTCTGAGCCTCTCTAGGGAGGGATTCCAAAGTCTGGGAGCAGCCAGCAACATGTTTGTGTCAGACTCATGTGTAGCCAGTCAGGTTTGCATATATGCTGACACTGGGGGAGCTGAGGGACAGTTATGTCTCACGGTGGAGAATCAGCGTGTTGTAGTCGTTTGATTGTCAAGACTAGGACTCCAGAAGACCAGGATTTGGATCCCTGTTCAGCCATGGAAATCTACTGCCTGGAAGTAAGTAGAGGAAGGCAATAGCAAACCTTTTTGAACAAATCTTGCCAAGAAAACCCTATGATAGGGTTACCATAAGTCAGAATTCACATGAAGGCACATAGTAACAGCAACATAATGTTTCAAAGACTGGTGAGACGGATGATCTGGCCTTTCACAGAACTGCTAAATAGTATTGGTCAAAGGAAACCTGTCCAGGGGGATGCTTATTAAATAAGAAAACCCTTACATTGACTTTCAGAGATACCCTCTGCCCCAAATGCTGAAAATGGAGATGCCATTTGACACTTACTGAAACATTGCAACAAATGGATAACTTTCTCTCCAAGACTTAAGTACATTTTGTAATGCAGGTGAATGAGAAACCGCATAATAAGCATTGTGAGAGCTTTGTATTTTGAAAACCATGCATAGGACACCAGTGCCCTCTGGTGGTCTTTATTATTAAAAAAATATTTCATTTATTAAATTATTTCCATCCTACTGTATAACAAAAGATCTCGAGGGACGTGTACAGGTAAAATCGGTGCCAACAAGTTAAAGTAAGGCAATAAAAAAAATGTTAAATATGACCAAGTTGAAACAAGTTTTAAAAACTATTTGAAACTTTTAAAGACTTTTTTTGATAATGAGAACTGGACAGATTCCTCTCACCCGTCGATGGCACTACCTTTCCACAGTGGTGGGATTGTGTATGCCTGTGAGGCAAGAGGCTATGTGGATGGCAGCTGGTAGGGTCTCTATGTAAGACAGGCCTTTTGTTGGGAAGCCAGACTGACTGTGCCAAACAGCTACTGGGCAGCAGCAATAGTAGTTGGGGGTGACACTGGTGGAGGATCTCTTAGACTATGGCAGTGGCACCATAGCTAGTGCTTGTCAGTACTGTGCAGAGGGAGGTACAGTAAACCTCCTTTTGAATATCCTATTACAAAAATCCTATGAGATAATGCCAGGAGATGAAATTCCCAGGTCAGATGGCACTCAGTGAGCTACTAGAGTACAGCAGAGGACAAAGACGAATAGCATGGTGGCTAATGATGCAACTGAACTCAAGCTGAAAGGATATTCAGCTGTTCAGGGCTTGTTTTGTTTACCCGGGGTGGGCAAGGACAAAGGGGCAGGGGGCATTTTTCTCCCTTGAGCCGACCTGCTTGGCACATTGGCACAGCACGTGGGATGGGATGCAACCTGGTGGCCCTCCACAGCTTAATAGTCACAGGGCTGAACTGAAATCCCCCAGTACCGTTCTCAGGACCCAGCCCTGTATCACACAGTGGACAAGATTCCCATATCAGCCAAGCAGAGAGCATAACCCTCTGCCTGTCCAGTTCCATCTTCCCTTGTCAAGTCCTAGGATGAGTGACGACTGCTTTTCCTTGGCAAAGGGAGGCAGGAGGCAGCAGGCAGTTCAGACAATGGAGAAGCAGCTGGTCCCGGCTTCCAGGGGAAGACACAAGGAGGGACTCTCAGATTGGGTCACATTCCTTTTCCTTCCCCTCAAGACCAGCCCAGCCATATCTTCATGGTCTGAATTGCTTCCCCTCTCTAATCCAAATCTGGTTGAAAAATAAAGAACCAAACAAACAAACCGAAAGAAAAGATGTGAGAGCAAGGGTTCATTTGCACTCTTGAGAAACATTTTAAAACTGTTATCGGCAACGTGTTATAAACATAATATACAATCAACACAATAATGAAGGCTACATTTACTAGTGAGAGTCAGTAGGAGGTAGTGGTTTGAGTGCTGAGCTACAACCCTGGAAACCAGAGTCCCCACTCGGCCATGGAAACCCACTCGGCGACCTTGGGCGCATCGCACACTCTCAGCCCCAGAAAACGCTATGATAGGGTTACCTTGGGGGATCACTATGACTTGAAGGCACATAACAACTACTACTACTCACTGGTAAATGTAGGTAGAGGTACAGAAAAATGCTATTGCAACTGTCAGTATCACATAATGACAACAATCCATTTTGTATATAGAAGAGCACCATCCAAATAATCAAGCAGTCATTTATGACTTTGAAACAGTGGAGAACATCACTCTAGGACTTAAGTTGCTCCACTGGTTGTCTTCTTTTACATATTGTAAATAAATAAAACGCATGGCTAAACATGTATTTTTGTCTTGGGATTTCAATACTCTTAATCTACTTGTCAACACCTCATTAAGTGCAATTGACCAAATCCAGTTTATCCAGGATTGAAAACATAAGTCCTTTAAATCCCTCCAATAAGTTTCTATTGATGTACTAGCTGGTACTAATACCACATTGAGGCCATTGGGGTGTATAGATTCATTGCTATCAAAAATGATCAATAATAGTATCAGTTGGTCATTTTTAATAATCCCTTGATTAATTCTTTTTAGATCACACCAGTTCCTTTGTACTGGAAGTCTGTAAACTTTGGACAACTTGGCCAATGATGTAAAATGAGCCAATGTGTCAGTATTCTTTTAAAAGACTCTGTTGCATGAAAGAAAAGATTCAGGAAGTGGTTTTACTAGAAAGCAAGCATAGCAAGGCCAGTGCAAAATATTTTGCTGCCAGAGGCAGAAGAATAAGTCACATCTGTACCCCCCAGCCCACCTGGCTATTATTAGCCAAGTTATTTTGGTACCTGAAGCAGACAACTCCACAAGCATCTCTTTCCCCATCCCTGGCAGTAAAAATACATCAATAAGAAGTTAAATATTCTTATTGTTTTGCTGTTCTTTCATGACACCCAAAATCTGCTGCAGCCATCTCATTGTGCCTAATACAGGGCTAGTCAGAGGAGGGGAAGAATTCTTAACTCCTTTCTGTGAGTTGTAGATTTTAGCCCTGTAACGTAACAGACTTTTAATGATACTAGCTTGCTCATACAATGAACGTATGAGCCACACAGAACATCAAATATTGAATTTTCCAGAAATGGTTTGTTTCCTCATGGAATCCCTTTGTTCTCCATAAGCTTGGAGATGCAACAAGAAAGAGGACTTGTGATTTCAAAGTCTCCCTATATTCAGTTGCGGCTCATCAAGGTCATAGGAAAGAATCTCAAAACAAACTTTTAAATATTTACTTAGAAGAAAGTTTCCAGTGTTCAACACTGTACCATGAGAGCAGTTTGATTCCACTTTAACTGCCACAGGTTTGTGTAATGATTCCAAGTCCCTGATCAACTCTGTTCCCAGTCCAACCAAGGCTCAGGGATCTGCCAAAATGAAACTACACAGTAGTTTATTGAATACATGAAGGTGTTAAGTAGAATACAAGAATGAAACTTAAGGGCAAAGTTAGCTCATGTCTCTCCATCACAGCGGCTGTTCCCTCCAGGGGTCCACAATGACATTTCTAGACACTTTCTCAACACACCAGTTTCCTGGGCTGGAGTATAGCCAATACACTCCCTCAGGGACTTCCTCAGAGTGAAACCAAAGTATATTTTTCCTAATCTTTAAATATCCTTTCTCCCGTTTGCTGGAAAATGCTGACACACACAGCAAGGAGGGAGAGAACCCCATCCCCGAAAAGGAAGAATTTCCCAAGCATTCTAAGATGGAAGCATTCTTATCTGTCCCTACAGCATTAGCTAACCCTTCATACCTTGCTAGAGGAACTGCAGATTCTGTAAGCCCACATTAGTATCATTTCTTGCTACAGACCTCCTTTATTAATTAGTAAATGCTCAGTTACTGTGCATCCCTTAAGCATCTAAAACATGTATAGGGTGAATGTGAGAGCTACCTACCTCTTACGCAAAGACACTAAGGACTTCCAAGTGGTGGCTGTTTAGTAAAGCACTGGGACTCAGACAGTACCATTCCTCTTTACCATTTGTTTTATCTTCATGTTGATTTTTTTAGAGTTGCATTTGGCTTATTTTTCTGCAACACTTTTAAATTCTACTGGGTTTCATAACTTTCTGATTCAGTTGTCCAGGCAGCAATTAGCTTGTTTTCAACTTGTTATTAACACTGTTCTCTCATTATTTGTCACCTTGGCTTGTTTTCTTGCAACAAGGGTAAAAAAATCTCTCTTCATGTAACTACATGAATGAAGGCTCTCTAATCAACGTGTTCAGGAGTGCAGCTTTAGGTTAGAACACTGTACAGTATTCACACATCTGGGAGGCAGTCTGAGCTCAGTTTGAGACTTAGGCCCTCTGGCCCCTCCCGAAACTGCAAACCCCAGGATTCCACAGGATGTTGAAAGTGGAATCATAGCGGTATAACAGGCTAGTGCGGAAATGGTCTTAACTGAATAGATACATACCTTCCAATTGTCCTGATTTGGCAGGGACAATACCGACAAATCCTCTATTTTTCACTTTTAAAATGTTCCAGGGTGGGTGGATATGCAGGGGAAAGAATTATGTAAAATTATGCAATAATATATATAAAAGAGTTAAAGTAATTTAAAAAAAAAGTCACACCCTCCAGCAACTTCCCTACATCTTTTCCCCATCAGGCTAAGCCTTGACACACCCTTCCCTTTTTTTTTTTTTTTTTTGGTGGTAAATCTGAATCCAAACCAATGCCAGGTTTCTGCCATTATTTTTCTTGATTGTTCCTAGCATGTCTTTGTTTATTTGATTACTAAATTAGATTGCATTTATCATGGGGCCAGATTTGACTTGAACTAAAAATCACAGAGAAAACCCTGAATGGCTTTTCTGGGAAGAGGAAGCGTTATGCAAAGGAAGCCCAGGGTCATTTGTTCCAAGAACAAAAATGAAGTGAAATCCAGTGTAACCAAGTCATCCTTTGGGGTTTCCTTTAAAGCCCCTACTTTTCAAAGGAAAGATTTATTTATATATTTTTGGAAGGAAGTGTTCTCAAAGTGGTGAGGAAATGACTGCTTGGGGAAGGATAGCTAGTCACTATTTTTCTTTCTTTGTGAAAAGACTTTGACAAATAGCAGATATGTCTCTTACCAGTTAAAGGTTTTCGAAGAAGTAGCTGTGTTAGTCTGTTGAAGGATAAGAAGGACAAAGGGAGGAACAGGAGAAAAAAAGAAGAAAGAAATCCAGCAGCACCTTTAAGCCTGATTTACATATTTTTGCATGAACTTTTGTGCATATGAATCCTCTTTCTCAGATAAAATGCAAGAGTGATATGAAAGCCTGAAGTCATTATGCATATCTCTCTTTCTTCTTTCTTTCTTTCTTTCTTTCTTTCTTTCTTTCTTTCTTTCTTTTTAGCAAAGTGTAATTAATACTGGGTACAGTCATATCCTTTCCTAGATTTTTTTTTAATTAAACATCCAAGGGATGGAGCTAGAGGAATAGACAAGCATTACTCATCATGTCCGATGCAGGCTGGAACAAAACATTTTCCTGCTTTTGACGCAGAGTAGCAAAGAACAGCAACTGCAACTCTGCCAAAGTCAAGGAGGGTTTTCAGCACCAGGTGAAACTTCCCTTTTTAAATGTCCCAGGTACAATTTTAGGAACTGATTCTGGATTATTTAAGATCAACATATATCATTTGACCCTCCCTGTCCTCCCTTGTGCAACTTCCAGCATCCTCCCTGGACCTATTCAATTCCCCCATGGGAAAAATTGCTCTGAAAAGGAGAAGTCCTGGTCCAAGAAGAACAGTTTGCCTCTAAATAAGAGAAGAAAGTCTTACTTTTACTCTGTCCAGTCTGCATGGGAACTTTCTTGATTCTTCTCCCCTTCCCCCAAAACTAGAAATGAACTTCTTGTCTCTTCTTTTTTGGGGGCGGGCGGGGGACAAGAAAAAGTCTGGCAGTGGCAGTAGTATAGACTGCGGGTTTTTCAAGGAGGAAATCCTCATACTTCTATTTTCTCCAGCAAATTCTTTCTGCCGTCCCCTGTTCCCAGGTCTTTCCTCCTTATCTGGTTTCACCATCCTGCTGAGTGAAACTCTCCCCACCCTGCCTGTAAGCCAAAGAGGTGCATTTGAGAGTTCGTTCTAAGAACCATCTTCTCACACTTTCCCACATTTCCTATCCCTGGTCATCTCTCTACCCTACTTCATGCACAAGCCAGTTGTGGAAAGAAATTTCTAGAACACCTGGACCTTTTCCTACACCCCCCGACAACCCTCCCCCCGAACCATCCCAATCGGCACCCGACAATCCCAATTAATCCTCCCTTGTTCCATTTTTACCTGGTTTTAAAATGTCCCAGTTTGTCTCTCCTTCTCTCTCTTTCTTCCTGTTCAGCTTATTTCCATTGCTTCAAACTGAGTTCAAAGTGGCAAAGGAGTTTTCACTCAGGGCCTTTCCGCACTACACAGTTATAGTGCTATTATTTCCACTTTCAATCTCCTGTGCAGTTCTGGGATTTGTAGTTTCCTGAGGCCAAAGAGCTCTCTGGCTGAGAATTCTGAATGCTCCTCCCTAAACTGCAAACCCCGGGATTCCATAGGGTATTGAAAGTGGAATAATAGCATGATAACAGTCCAGTGCAGAAAGGCTCTCAATTAACTCAAGGGGATGGGAATCTGTTCCTTCTCTGTAGACACAGGTAAAAGAAATCTATTGCAATCTCTCCTAGCTTGTGTGCTTGCCTCATCAATAATCTTTCTCATCATGACTACAATCTAATGTTGCCTGCTTGATCCCCTCGTTTTCATCTGCAAAATATTGGAGAGTATGCCCTTTCCATACCCTGTAGAGATTTTCAAACTGAAACCAGTGTATGTGTATGGTGGTGTGTGTCCAAGGCTACACATGGTTTTAAGCATAAGTCCTGTGAACTCTGTGGAATGTCTGAGTAAACATGTGGGAATAGCCTGCAGACATTTCCAGTCTACTCTGCTATGGTTTTGCAGGGTGAAAGGCAAACTGGTCCAGTTTTGGAGACGTAGTCAGTTGAAAGGAGCGGTTTATTAAGGACACAGTGCCAGTCCAGATGTTGGCACTCCAACCAAGCCATTTGCAACCAAAGCAAACATACACTGTACCATTTTTGGAAAATCTACCTAGCAACAGCATGAAAAGACAATCATAGGAGGATACTGGAGATATTACTAGCCCATCATAAAACAGCAGTCATTAAGCCATTAAGGAAAATGTCAAAGCAAGTACCATGCAAAAACTATTCATGTTGAACTTTTTGGTTTCATATTGCAATTTTTATTAGTAGAAAGTGCTGCTTAGTCAAGGGTGGCTCAGAATGCTCTTGTAATGCTTAATCTGCTTTGCTTTGAAATTCTAAGATCTTACTTTGCAGCTTCTAAATTTTTCCTTTGATTCAGAATATTTTTTTCCTTTAGCATGACTTTACCTTACTTTGGCCTTATGGTCAACCTCTGACCTTCCCCTTCAGGGAGAACTGAATGAATGATAGAAAACCGTGTTATCTCTCTGGTAAGGAGGTTGCTAGATTAGAAGTTTACATCAGAGCTAGGGGACAGAGCTGGCCCTCCAGAGGTTGTTGAACTCCAATTTGCAGCCTTGTTCCATGCCCTCCAACTGTCCCATTTGGGCAGGAAGAGTTCTGATTGATCCTCTGTCATTCCACTTTTTGTTTTCAGCTGCTTTTAAAATGCCCCCGTTTCTCTCTCGTCCTCCTCCCACTTTGTCCTCAGCTTAGCCTCAGTTGTTGCAAAAACTGAGTTCAAAGTGCAAAAGTAGCTTGCACAATGAATTCAGCAGGGAGAAGAGAAAAGGGAGGCAGAATGTTGCTTTCTCCAGTGGGCTCAGGCAAAAACAAACTGTTTCAGCCTCTCCTAGCTTGTGTGTTCTTCTTCATTAGTAACTTTTGCCCTCTTGACCATATTCTGATGTTGTTTGGCCACATGTGTGCTGGTTTTCATCTGTGGAATATTGGAGGGTATGTTGTTCACTATTGGCTGTACTGATTAGGATGCACGGAAGTTGCAGTCCAGCAATTATCTGGATGTCCGCTTGTTCCTCATTCCTGGGGTTGGCGCTATCTAAGGCACAACACCCCAATTCTGGCAAATCATTTAGGCACATGGTTCCAGACAATTCCCTGTGAGAGTTTTATTTTGTCACTGCCCTGACTCATTCCCAAACTGCAACTTCCAGCAGCTAGCATAGCCAATGATGAGGAACGCTGGGAGGGAACAACAGTTCTGGAGGGTCACAAACTCCTGTCATGCCCCAAACTGGTGTGTGTGCGTTGGCCCTCTGGATGGTTCATACTACAGTTCCTAAACCCCCCAGCCACTGCAGTGAATTGTGAGAGAGCATGGGAGTTCTGGGAAGATCTAGATATGCTGAGGGCATCATATCCCATCTGATCTTGGGAGCTAAGCAGGGTCAACTCTGGTTAGCACTTGGATGGGAGACCCCCAGGAAATACCAGCTGCTGTAGGCTGTGTTTCAGAGGAAAGAACTGGTCAAACAATCTCTGAGGATTCCTTACCTAAGAAAACCCTATGAAATTCATGGGGTCGCCGTAAGCTGATAGGCAACTGGAAGGCATGTACATGCGTGCATGCACACACATGTTGAAATCCAAAACATCTAGGGAACCAAAGCCTGATCTAGAACAGTGCTTCTCAAACTTTGGATCTCCAGATGTTTTGGACTTCACCTCTCAACATTCCTGACTTGGCCAAGTGGGCTAGCCTTCTGGGAGCTGAAGTCCACAAAATTTAGGGGACGAAAGTTTGGCAGCTGGGGAAGAAATCCCTCCATCTTCCAGATGTTGGCCTACACCCCCCCATCCCTGGCCAGGGCGGCTACTGCAGAGGAACACTGGCCAATGTTCTCCAACCCCCCGAGAGCCACGTGATTCCTATGCAGGATTTAAAAGCCAGGGCCTTCTGCACATGCTCAGGGACGCGGCTGGTGCTGGGTCACATTCGAATCCTCCTCGCTTTTAAAACAGGTCCGGGGGGTGGGGCAACGTCCCCCCCAGATTGCTCGCCCCTGCAGAAAGAAATCCCTCCCCTCCGGGGGCCCCGAAGCCCGGCGGGGGCTCCTTCAGCCCTCTCCCCTCCCCGCCGCCCTTGCACTCCAGCAGGGGGAAAGGCGGGCGCGCTCCGCGGCGCCTGGAAGGGGGAATGGGCGGCGTCGAGGAGCGGCGCTTCCAGAGAGGAAGTGACCCAAGGCCGCTGGAATGCCAGCCTGGCTCGGCGGCGGCGGCGGCGGCGCGCCTCCCGTTCCCTCCGTCCTCCGGGCCAGCCCTCGAAGCCGGGCTCCAGCGGCTGGGCGGGCGCTTCCCCCGACGGCCCGGCGCCATGCCGCACTTCACCGTGGTGCCCGTGGAGGACAAGCACCGCACCGACTACGACAACTTGGAAGGGCTGAGCTGGGTGGACTACAGCGAGCCCGGCCGGGGCGGCGGCGGCGGCGCAGCCGTCGAAGGCGGCCGCCGCGCCTCCGCCGCCGCCTCGCTCCCGCGGGATCCCTACGACACGGTCAGCTCCGACGGTGAGTGGAAGGCGGAGGCCCCCCGGCCGGGCGGCAGCCTCCTCTTCCCCCCTTCCCTGCCTCCCTCCGGGCCGCCGCTGGCTCCCCGCCGTCCCTCTTCGCCTGCGTCTCGGCGCGCCTCGCACACAAAGGCGCCGCTTGTGCGCTCCGTTACTCCGGGTTGGGAACTTCTTGGAGGGGCGCCCGGGCGGGAGAGAGAGGGGCGCGGAGGAGGGGGGCAGACCCCGGGAGAGCCGCGCCCTCCTCTTCCCGTAGACGTGCGGCGAAGGAGGGCGAGAGTGTCTCTGGGCGTGTGAAGAAGGCCCCCGAGGGAAGCGGGCTGCAGATGATCCCCTCGGCAGCCAAAGCAGTAACGTAGAAGGCGGCCGGTTCTCGACAGACCCGAGGATAGGCCGCCTCGTTTCTCATTTCGAAAGCTAAGCAGGGTCAACCCTGGTTGGGAGTTGGATGGGAGACTTCCGGGGTTGCCAGGGGTTCCCTTTATTTATCTAAGCAGGGTCAGCCCTGGTTGGGGTTTGGACTTCCAGGGTTGCCAGGGCTTCCATTTAATTTAAAGGATGTATTTGAAGGCTGGAAGGCTTGCCCCTTATACAGACTGATGGGCAGAAATCCCATATTTTGGGATATGGGAGTGATGGAAGGAGCAGATTTTCTGTAAACCCATCAACATTTGGAATCTGGGTTACTTTGAATGAAGCAAGTTGTCAAGCATTTTCTTGATAGGATCCAGGATTGTTGATACATGCAAAAAAAATCAAAAGAGTTGTTGGATACTGTTTCAGTTGCAATGGCTCTACCCATTGAGCCATCTAGCTAGTTTGGTGAGCATTAAGGATTCTTTAGCACATTCCCCTTGGCTTCTACACTAGAATGCTTGTCAGAGAATTCTAAGTGCTTCTCAAAACTACAGATCTCAGAATTCCATAGGATGAAGCCATGATAGATAATATCAAAGTACTATATCTGTGTTGTGTGGATACACCCTAGGAAGTGCTGGGAAAAGTTTAGGTTGTGTCAGAGGGGCCACCACCAGGCAGAGTTGGCTATATTGGACTAGTTGAGGAGTGGGATTCACTTACTCAAATGTAAGTCCGTAGGCCAGGGGTGGGAATCACTCAGGTCTCCAGAAGTTGTTGGAACTCTCCCACTCTTCTTTAGCTCTAAACTACATGTTTATTTGTGGCTCTCCAGATGTTGATGAACTGTTATATTTCATTGGGGCTGGTGGGACTTGGAGTTCAAGAACATCTGGAAAGCCACAGATTTCCTAGTCCTGCTACATACTTCTCCCAGTGCAAATGGCCTGCACATCTAACATTAACAATTAAATGGTGTTTATTCAGAAGTAAATCCACTGTATTAAATTCTTCTAGGCCAAGACTGGGAATCATGTGGCCTCCAGATGTTGAATGCTCCCAGCATTCCTCACCATTTGAACTGCTAGCAAGGACTGCTGGGAGTTATAGTCAGACAAAGCCTAGAAGGCCACATGTATGACCAAGATCTGGGGAGGTGTGACTATCTGAAGAGGCAGTGCAGCCTGGAAGCAGGTTTCTAGGCAACCAGGATAGCATCCCAGGACAGAAACCCAACCCGACTGGTGTGTGTTTGAGGGGCTGGTGGCTGAGAGAAAAAGTTATATGAAGCCAACTACCTGTGGGTATTGGGGATTCCTTCACTGAGAGCCTAGCAAGGAACTAGAGAGTACAGGTCCTTATCCAGCCAGAGAGTGTGACTGTTTGGGGGAGGTTTATTCTCAGTAGAAACCTAGTAAAAGGCAGAAAAGTAATTGAACCATAATAGGATCTATATTGGGGGTTAAGCCTTTGGTGGGAGTCTAGCCAAAGTGCTGTTGCATGATACTTCTCTTGTTTGAAAGTTTAAAGATACAATTGAACCTGTTACATTTTCTCAGTGCACTTTTTAAACAATGTATCAGTCTCGACCTGCCTATGAAGTCTAACATGCTACTTTATTCTTACTGTTATCTTAATAGATGTTACATTTTATTTTTGTAAGTACTGACTCATAGAATCATAGAATCATAGAAATGTAGAGTTGGAAGAGACCACAGGGGCCATCCAGTCCAACCCCCTGCTATGCAGGAACACCCTCAAAGCCCTCCCGACGGATGGCCATCCAGCCTCTGCTTAAAAACCTCCAAGAAGGAGACTCCGCTACACTCCGAGGCAGCACGTTCCACTGCCGGGCAGCCCTGACTGTCAGGAAGTTCTTCCTGAGGTTCAGGTGGAATCTCCTTTCCTGCAGCTTGAATCCATTGCTCCTTGTCCTGGTCTCTGGAGCGGCAGAAAACAAGCCCTCTCCTTCCTCTACATGGCATCCCTTCAAATATTTAAACATAGCTATCATGTCCCCTCTTAACCTTCTCTTCTGCAGACTAAACATACCCAGCTCTCTAAGTCTATCCTCATAGGGCATGGTTTCCAGGCCTCTCACCATTTTGGTCGCCGCCCTCTGGACTTGCTCCAGCTTGACCATGTCCTTCTTGAATTGGGGTGCCCAGAACTGGACACAGTATTCAAGATGAGGTCTAACCAAAGCAGAGTAGAGTGGTACCAGTACCTCCCTCGATCTAGACACCATACTCCTATTGATGCAGCCGAGAATTGCATTGGCTTGACTCAGCTTGAGTTGTATACACCATATAAAGTAACACAGCAAACATCCTACTATAAAATTATTAAGTAGTTCTAAATAAACATTGAAAGCCCTCACCCTTTTACACAAAGGTGGAGCTATAAGTGGGGAGGCAAAGCTGGGTGGGAAAGATAGCGTGCCTTATTGGACTGGAGAGCTGCTGCACCAATAGGAGAAAGAAAGGCCTGTCACAACATGATTCCGACACTTGAATTAATGGGAGCAGCAATCTAAATTCAGCATTGGGTGGGTGTTCCTTCCTGTGTTACAATTAAAAATAAAAGCTGTGTCACTGAGCATGTGCAGAGTTGCAGAGAGATGTCCCCTAGCTTCAGGTGGAGAGGTTTTCCTGGGAATCCAGCTGGGACAGCCTTGGAACCTATCTCGAATGGCAATAAAATATGCTGGGTGATGAGGACAACTGGGTATATGAGCATGTGCAGATTTTTAGAGCTAGTCTTGCCATGGGGCGCAGTGGGAATGCACCATCTGGGACTGGGGGTTACAGGAGTCATTAAGACTACAGTTGGATGCATGTTTAATGGGGAGTAAGCCCCTGTTGAACCCATAAGAGGGTGTGCTTGCTAGGCAGGATTAAGGCATGTTGATGTCTAAGGCAAGAAATCCCAGTTTCAGTGTTGCCTTAATGCCCCTGTTTCCAAACACATTAGGATGACGATGTTCTCCTCTTAAATGGAAAAGCTGTTTTACTGGGAAGTGTATGGGAAGAATGTCATTATGTTTATTAGTCATTTTATAAAATGCACATAAATGATATGCAGGATCAAACAAAAGTTTTTAAAAAGTTGAAGTTGAATTGACAGTAGCTCCAGGAAAAGACAAAAGAAGAAATTTCTTTATGCAACACATCAGGCAGAAATGGGGTGTCACACTAGGCTGGGAGCTAGATTCTCTTTTCCTTCTGCCTTGCTTGGGCTGATTGACTTCTTCTTAACAACAAGAATGTTGTTGCCTCCCCAGCCAAAGTACGTAGTGGAGCTTTTTACCTGCAGCTTCGAAGACAACTGTGCTACTTCTTCCTGCGTGCCTATGCTCAGATGCTGAGAACAGCTGGCTTCATGCGCTTATCAATTTGGGGAGTGAGAGCTGCGCAGGAGGGAAATCTCTGCTTTTATCTCTGAACACTGATCAGAGAGAAGTCGTGGAGTCTCTGCCTCCTCTTTCCACAGCACACAGGTGGAGGGGAATGACCTGGAGTCTTTTTGAGCCAGATTTTGACCCTCCATGACATGGAACTCCCACACACATAAACTTCAGTATTTGAAGAAATACCAAACCCTATGGGCCTTCCCACACTACACTGTTACAGTGCTATCATTCCACTTCTAAGATCCTATGCAGTCCTGGGGTTTGCAGTTTAGGGAGGGGCATTTAGAATTCTCAGCCAGGGAGCTCTTTGGCCTCAATAAACTACAAATCTCAGAATTCCACAGAATGTTGATGGTGTAGTGAGGAAAGGCCCTAACCTTCTATTATTCTGTCATTCCCCAGCCTCCACAGAAGCATTCTTTTGAAGCAGCCTAATTTAGGACAGTGTAGTGGGGTAGAAGGGAATGGAATTCTATTTAATTGTTGTTATAATTAGACAATCATAATTCTACATTCTTTGTATGTGACAGCCAGTTTGACCCATTATTTTGCACCTTGTTCTGGTTGGGTGGACCTCAGGGTCCTAGTGAAAAAGAAAGGGATCCCACAGGCCTCATGTTTGCCCAGAGCTTGGGAAAGTTACTTTTCAAAACTCTTTTGAGTCTGCCCACCCTGACTCAGAACGTTTCCATCTACTCTGCTATTTTAGTTCACATTTGCTTGAATGAGGAGACTGTTGATAGCAAGAGAAAGCCAGGGGAAGAACAATCGTTAGCTGTTTGTTTCAAATACAGAGAAAGGGTGGTGTTGCCTTGGGATATGTTTTCAACAACTCTGCGCCACCTTTGCAGAATTGCCTAATTATTGAAACCAGGCAAGTTACTGCTGGAATGTTTATTATGACCAGAGGCACTCTTTAATTATCACTGAGAGGAAGAAGCATCTTCACTTTTTGGAACCTTTCAACTTGGGGATTTTGGTTTCTGCATTTATACCTGAGGCTTGAATATTGCACTCCCTCAGAGGAAGTGGATTTTGACCTGTGAATGTTTGGGCTAAAACAGATCAGTCTGAAAGGTGCCATAAGTCCTTCCTCCTCCCTTCCCTTCCCTACTTGTATTGCAAAAGATTAGCATGGCCATAGAGCCAGCAAAGTGTAGTGATTTCAGCATTGAACTAGTGCCCTCGAGATCAGGGTTCAAATTCTTTGTTGGCCATGAAAAGCCAGTGGGTGACCTTGGTCAGGTCACATTCTCTCAGCCTCAGAGGAGGGCAAGGGCAAACCCCCTCTGATCACATCTTTCCAAGAAAGTCCTGGGATACGTTCACCTTAGGATCATCATAAATCAGAAACGACTTGAGGGCACACAACAGCAACGACAATAGTAACAACATAGAGTTCAGCCGTTGGGACAGCTCCTTTGATGTTCAGGCTAAAACCCAGAGCAGATTCACCACCTCTGTGACATGGAAGCCCCTACCTGCCACTGGTGGATATTTTGCAAAACTTTAGAGGGTGGGAGAGATTTTGCATTTAGCATTGTGGGCATGTGCCTGTGGCAGAGAGGTCTGTCCTGCATTATTCTCAGAGCATTGGCTCATTTGCTCCCAGAATAAATGCCTGGGTGTGATTAATGGATGGAACAAGAGCTCAGCTTGATTATGGTAATCTTAACTATGGCAACATCTTGTATTGCTTATTGCAAAAGATAAAGTAACCTTCCCCAAGCCCTTCAGATGGGCTGGAGCTATAACTCCCAGAAAGCCCCAGCCAGCATAGTGGGATGATGGATGCTGTAGTCCCAACAAATCTTGAGGGTGTTAGGTTGGTGAAGGATGGACTAGATTATTGGAAGAGTATTGGGAGAGACCCAAGTTCTAGTCATTCCATCACTGTGAAATTTGTAGGCTAGCCGTATGCTCTCGGCCTAAATTACATCAACAAATTATTGTGTGGATTAAAGGGATGGGGGCATGCATGCTAGCAGGATACAAGTGTAATGACTTTTTAAAAAAGTACTGGGAAATAGTTTGCAAGACTCTGGCAGTTTCAGTTTATATGTGTCCTTTTCTCCCCACATTTTTAGCTTGACTGAGTTGGCTTCCTGTTAGCCCTGCCTGCCAGAAGTGTGGTCTGAAGATCAGCTTCAGTCCCACCCATCTACTGATGTTTGGATGGTGCCTTTTAAGTAACTCTGTGCTTCGTGACTCAATATAGAAAGTAACATCTAATTTCCATGCTGCAAATGTGCCCAGTTCTAACTGGCTAGTGAATGGGAAAAAAATGGAAATCTATTGCCAAAGACAGGTCATTGCCAAAGACAGGTCGTTGCAGCACAAGCAAGTAACTATTTTAATGCTAAGGAAGCATTGCATGGTTGCCTCAGCTGATTCTTGAGCATCGGAGCTTTAAACAGTTGCTCTTTGGGCTTGGATTACTGTGCCCAGTTCTGGGCAGGACCATTCAAGGAAGATATTGACAGCTGGAAAGTGCCCGCTGGAAGTTGACCAAGATGGTGAAAGTTCTGGAATGGCTTAGGAAAGAGTCTAGGATATTTGAATATCCGAAGGAATGTCATGTAGGAAATAGAGTGAGCTTGTTTTCTGCTCCAGCGATTGCAGGGAGTAGACCTGAACAGTCTTATCAGCAGAACATGGATAAGTTCCTTTTGAAAAATGGGGAATGGGATTGGGGCTCAGAAATGGCTTTAGGGCATGGTGTGCATGTTGGAAAATATGAGAGATTGTAGTGGATCTCTCAAGCGGAGCCTCAGTTGCACTAGGCAGAAGGTGAACAGCTCCCCAGCCCACTCCACCCCACACACAAAACCTGGCACAGAAAGGAATCAAACTTAGCCTTCTTCATAAGGTATATAAAAGTAGCTTTACTCATGAATACTTGTGCATAACTGACACAGGTTCATCTTTTTGAGGAAAGCAAGAAAGGAGAGAGTACTGCATGGTATCATGAGAGTTGGAGCATCTCACCTAGAGAGAACTCTCACAACGAATGCTTCACGGAGGGCAGGCAGGGAGAGAACGGGGTGTGAAAGACCTCAGAGAACAAAGGGAAGCTGATTTGATGCAGGAAGAGAGTGGGTGTGAACAAACACACAGACAGGAAATAGCCATAAACATGCTGTGTTTTGAGAATGATGTGCTATCTAACTACCAGTAAGCATAAAGCATGCAAACGTTGCAGATTCCAACAATGCACTGTCCCCATCCATGTTTTCTATGAACATAATTGCACTACATGTCTTCTCTTATCTACTGCTCAGATGTTTGTGAAACAGTTCTGGGAGTGGCAGGGGTTAATAATGCAATTGTCAATGTCAGTACTTTCTACATTTGATTTCCTTATAGAATCATAGAGCTAAGAAGTCCAACCCCATTCTGTCATGCAGGAATACACCATCAAAGCATTCCCAACAGATGGCCATCCAATCTCTACTTAAAAACCTCCAAAGTAGGAGACTCTATCACACTCCCAGGTAGTGTATTCCACTGCCAAAGTGCTCTTAGTGTCAGGAAGTTCTTCTTAATGTTTAGATGGAATCTCTTTTTCTGAAGTTTGAAGCCATTGCTCTGTGTCCTAGTCTCTGGAGCAGCAGAAAACAAGCCATTGGACATCCCTTCAAATATTTAAACATGGTTTTCATACTGCCTGTTAACCTTCTCTTCCCCAAGTTAAACATACCCAAGCTCTCTAAGCCATTCCTTATAGGACATATTTTCCAGGCCTGTGACCCTCAACTCTCTGCAATCCTCTCCATCCTCCAAAATTGTGTGCATATGCCGTTGTGTGCCTTCAAGCTGTTTCCCAGCTATGGAGACTCTTAAGGGGGAACCTATCTCAAGAGCTTTTTCAAGCAAGAGAAGGTAACTTCATCCAGTAAGTTTCCATGGCTGAGTGTAGATCCGAACCTTGGTCTTTCCAGAATCCTGGTCCAATCCACAAACCACCGTGCAATACTGGCTCTCTTGTGTACTATATATCTGCACCTGAATTTCTGGAAAACAGATCGTGCATCTGCTAGACTCCAGTCCATGAAACCTTTTCCATAATACATGTTTTAAACTTAATGGTGCCTTTTTTTAAAAAAAAGAACATATAAAGCTACTGTGCACAGCTAATTTGAGCAGTACTACCTGCTCCATCTTGATACCAAATCAGATGAACTTATTTTGGAGAGGTTTACTCCAAAATGGTGTGAAGAAGCACATTCCTGAATCCTCAGTTTGTGAACAGCTTGTGTCATATGAAGTATTCTGGAGTGTGATTACAAACACACTGATGACCAGAGCTTGGAAAGGTTACTTTTTTGGGACTATAGTTCCTTGCAGTCCCTCCCTACCAGCATGGTCCAGTTACCCCACATGGCACTCTCCAGGTGTGGACTCCAATCCCCATTGCCACCAACCAGAAGAGCATTACATGAGAACGAAGGATTAGGATATCAGTCCTAAAGGCCATTGCATAGTTTCACTTGGAGCCCTTTGGTGAGAAGTGGAGGGGGAAGCAGTTTTCATTGATTTTCCGTGTAGCTCTTCTCCTGATCTTTTGTGCCATTTCAGAGGATTACTCCCAAGCCTTTTGGAGTAGATTTCCGGGGGATACAATAAAAACTAGGAGCTAAGGTCCAGAAAGCTATCTGTTCTGTGAACAAAACTCTGGATCCAGCTCGTTGACTTAAATACAGAGGAATATCATAGGTTATGTCAGTGTTTACCCAAGTGCTTTCTCTTGTAGTTACATAAATGTGTGATTCTTTGAAAGAAAGATTAAACTCTCTAATCTCTGGCTGCAGTTTACTTGTTTGCCTTTACCTTCTTTGACTGTTTGCGCTCTTTGATTTTCTTTGACCTGTAGAGTCAGAGGACAGTGTGTGGCTAGCTTGGGGTCTGATCCTATTATGATGAAAAGTTGTACCATGTGTGCAAACACACCATATACCATGTTGGCATTGTACACAGTGATGGCCTTCACCACACATTTTCCCAGCTGCCCATCCCACTCATTGACCTTGTGGGCAGACTGTGCTGGTCTGGTGTGCCTAAATATTCTGGGTGCAGCTGCATTATTGCAGATCCAAAAGCTGTATTGTACCCATGCTGCTGGAGTAGGTAGAGGCACTGCCAGACCACTCTCTCACTGGGTCAAATGCCCATGGCATGCAGTTGCTACCTTTGAGCACTGAGCTGAGATTCCACACCAAGTCGTAACTTGGGACAGAATCTGTTTTTAAACCAGCTTGGATGGCTTGCTTCACAGAGCTTGGAAAAGATTGCACCCTTATTGTTATGTCCCTAACTATGACCAGCTGGAGTTTATTCACCTTAGTAGAGCTCAATTGAGAGATGAGCATAAATTTTGTTAAGAGGAAAGAGGAGAGGAGAGTGAGGATTATTCACGTTCTTCATATGGTTCCAGTGTGTTGGCTATCACATCATAACTACAGTAAGCCCTCCACTTTTGCATGGGTTGGGGTGCAAGAGCCCTGCAAAATTGGAAGAAACACAAAAATGAAATAAAAATCACACACACTGTTCTTCTTACTTGACAACAATTCTCCATGAATGCTGGAGGACCTAACAATGCCTAGAGAAATGTTCTTTCTAGGAATCTCTAGGTCCTCTAGCGCAACTTTATGGTCTACCAGCAGGGGAAGTGGACCATAGACTTGTGCTGGAGGACCTAGAGATTCCTAGAGAGATCTTTTTTATTTCATGTCAGGGGCAAATAGGGTAAGAATTTTTTAAAATGAATAAACTAAATACAAACCTGTGAATAATCAAATCCACGAGTGCCGAACCTGCAAATGTGAAGGGCCAACTTTATGACCAAGATTTTAGCGATACTGTACTATTCTAGTTGTTGAGATCACATCTAAGGTTATTCTTCGATACAGATTAGGTGGTATATTTTAATTGGAAAGACCTCCGTTCAAGTCCCTAACTAACTACAAAGCTTGCTGGACAACTTGGTAGATGAATTGCTGCCCTCAATCTACCATCCATCACAGGATTGTTTTGGTATATGGTGTTGATCACTCTGAAAGTTTGTTGAGTGTAGTGTGAGAAACACAAATGTGATAAAAATGGTAAATGGCATGGAACAAGATTATATGGAGTGTGTGGTAAGCATTTTACTGGCTTAAGGTGATCAGCAGTATATAGCCTGTATCCTATGTTATTACCAACTAGACAAGACCCATTCATTGAGTGGGCTTTACCATCTTGTTGACTCACCATTTCACAATTGATTCTGTGACCCTAACTAGGATTAACCAATAGGATTTAGTCCTATATCTCCTCCTGCCCTGGTGGGGGTCATAGTTCACTGGTAGAGCATGCACTTTGATAGTAAAAGGTTCCTTCATCTGATATTTGCCTACACCTCCAGTTGTAGGTGATGGGGAACACATTTCTCTGGGATCTGGAGGAGCGGAAATTGCTAATCAGAAAATGGGCTAAATAAGACAAGCAATTTGACTTGGTGGAAAAGCAACTTCCTTTCCATGTCTGAGCCAATCAGAGCCAAGAGAAGTATGGCTGATACCACCAGAGTTCTAGAGGGTTCTGTGACAGTTAATGGTGAGTGGTTTGGTTCCTGTTTGTTGGCAGAGAGACAGGAGATCAAATGAGTTACAAAATCATTTGGGTATCTTGGATGGGTAGCTTTAAGAAGGTTAATTTGATATATCTTGCAAAATCATTATCTCTCTTGCTATAAGAAAAATCTCTGAAGACAGATGAGGTTTTGTCTAAGCTTGCTAGATCTTCAGAGGCCAACACTGGGTAGGTCTACATTTATCTTTTCGTGAAACAGTTTTGTTTTGTTTTTGACGTACGGCAATGTTCTCTGTGTAAGAGCTTTGCTGCTGTTTTAATTATGGTGTCCCCCACCAAGTTGTGGTAGGGATGTGATTTTTACTGCTGCCCTTTCCACTAAAAGTGCTCGCTGCCAGCCAGATCTGTTCTGTTATAAGCAATATATTTCCTGCTGTTAAAATCTGTGGTGCTAACGTGGTCTAGTGAGAGGACTCTACCACATTTGTAAATGGGGCTTCCACCGTACTGTACTGTCTTAAGCAATCCCAAATTTTATGCTGAGTGGAGTCCTGTGACATGTATAAATTGAGCAACAGATACAGGTGGGAATTAATTTAGGGACACACGCACATAGAAGTCACACGGTACATGCAGAGTCACCATTGCCCAATGGACATACTCCATTAAGTGGAGGTAGAAGTGGAGTTGCACAGATACCATGTTCATTTGTGCCTTGTCTTTGCAAGTTGCACCTTGTACATTGTGCTTATGTGTCCTATACTTTGAATTTTGCTTGTGCGTCCTACATTTTGTGTTGTTGATTATGCATTGTGGTTGTATATTGTGCATTGTCCAATAGCACCCAGTCACTGACCTATGCTGCCCAATGATGCTGCTCTACATGAAGGTTGTGTAGAGCTCCCGCTGTGTGTGTCTGCATGCAGATATTGAAGCTATGCTAAGGGAATGCCAGTGTGGTGTAGTGGTTTGAGCATTGAACTATGAATCTGGAGACCGGGGTTCAAATCTCAGGTCAAAGATGGAACCCCCCCCATTGTGTGACCTTGGCCAGGTCACCCTCCTTCACCCTCAGAGGAAGGCAAATGCCAACCCCCTTTGAATAAATCTTGCCCAGAAAACCCTGTGATATGCTACGATTGCCATAAGTTGGAAATGCCTCGCAGGCACACAATAACAAAGGAGATGCTGGATTGAAGCCATAGACTGCTTTACCTGATTTTGTATAAATCTGTAATTTTTTGCTGTTTTGCATTATTCTTGTTTTGCTGCTTCATGGGAAAAGGATAAGAAAGTACAGGAGCCCCTCCCTCAATCATTGATGTGTGGTTCATTTGATTTTGATTTGGTTTGTATTTCGGCCTTCTCACAGAGGTTGGCTTCTCTATTTTCTGATGTTTCTGACACTTTCAGAAGTTTTGCATGCCAATTTCAGCATGGGAAAGCGGCTGACTGCACTGTGGAAGGAAAGCGCATGTCACTCATGCTCCCTTCCACAGGGAGCCGGCCAGGTCCAGGGGGAACATTCATGTTGCACTCCCATCCTGGCAAAGGCACTGCTGGGATTGTGACGGGACCTTGACAGGAACCAGTAAGGTATGGAAATGGCCAAAGTATATCAACAAACTGCATATCTCAGGATTATATCAGAAAGAACACATCAGTTAAAGATGTATTAATCCTCCACAGTTCTGGAAGTGTGAACATAATCCCAGTTGGATGGAGAGTGTCTGCCTACCCAGAATATGATTTCTGTCTGTGCCAAATCACCTGTGACAAACCATCCTTGGGTGTCCTGCAGAAACTGGTGATATTTGGTTATCAGTCTAAAGCTGCAGATAAGTTGGAATGCTACTGATCTAGTTCAGGTATTGCCACTGTTGCCTTCATGCTAAGACAAGTAGACTTAAGGGAACCAGATATCCATCACCAAAAGATTATGGACTGGCTGTTTTTCAGTGTGAAGATCAAAAGAATTCTGATACCATTGTCTTTTAACCACTTCTTATCAGCCGTAGGTGTGATTTGGGAATCAATGATTCTCAGAGAGCAAGTTTAATCTGTTTGCCTGCTGGCTCTGTTTTGGGTATGCAGTTTTGGTATGCTCAGATTTTAAGCTTACATGCAGATCTAGGAGGAAGAAACTAGCTGATTCTAGAGATGGATACAATACAAGGATGTAAGGAATACTTTTAATGTGTTTATGAATACTTGTAAATGTTCATGTCCTTGATGAGAAAGAATGTCTTGATGAGCAGAAACAACTTGTTGAAGCAATTGTCAACTGTTTTCAAATTTTTCAACCCTGTGCCAGAGTAAAAAAAAAGTGGTTTTCACCCTGTTTTGTTTTTGTTTTTTAAAAATCTGGTTGATTTTTGCATTAAAAAATGTATTTTGAGAAAAAAATAGCATGAAGAAACCTTTGATTTTTTTTTTTGCAAGTCCTGAAACATTTTTAAAAAAATGAAATAACATGTGAACCCTCTCATAATTTTACCCATAAGGACTCTGAGTGCCCACCCATGTATCCTGTCCTATCTTTATTGCTGTGGACTGTGACAAATTAAGTTGTATTGTATTGTTGACACAACATATTGTTTAAGTATATGGCAGAAAGTGATCTAAAACAGGATAGCATGACACATTGGGTAATGAGCTATGGTGTTGAAATCACCGAGAGAAAGATTATAAAATGGCTAAAATTATTTTGTAGTATGTTTTGTACACTGCAGCACCAGATTTAACCATTTTGTTAAATCATTGTCATTGGTACAAGATGATAAAGTCATTGGTACAAGATGATAAAGTAGCTAACATTGCTTGAAACTAAGCAGCTGCTGAGAAGGACAAAAATATATGCAACCTAGGCCCTTTCTGCAGCTTACCCTTTTCGGCACTGGGGTGCAGGGATTGTGCGAGCAGCCTCCAGCGAGAGGCTCTCGTGTCCCTGCTGCTTCAGCTCTGCGTGAGCTGCCTGCTCTCGAGCAGGTAGTGCGAGAGCCCTGCCTCTTCCTTCCGTAGTGCAGCCTGGGAGTTTCCCAGGCAGTGCTGGGGTAGAAAGTGCAGCCACCGCAGCTCTGGAGGCTCCACACGCACGGCAAGTGCGCACAGGACACTGTGCGCAATTGTGCACCATTTTCGGCTGGAAGCCGAAAATGAAAAAGTGCACCAGCAGCGCCTGTCCTATCCTGGGTCATCGCGCAATTGTGAGTGCATCATGCAGATCGCTCCTCACAATCGTGTGATGCTCCAGGTGCCCTTTTGCATGGCAAATGCGATGGGGAAAGGGCCCTAGTCAGGCCCCAGGGCCACTTTTCAGACCTCTGAGCCCCAGAAATTTGCCGTGTATGCAGAGCCTCCGGAACTGCGGCAGTCGCGCTTCCTGCCCCAGTGCAGCCTGAGAAACTCCCTTATCTCTCTTGTCTGCCCTAGTCAAAGCCTCTTGATTTAAAACCTCAGACTGTAATTTACTACGAGCTTGAAGAGAACTCTGAGTTCTCTTGTCCCATATTGTCTACTTATTGCAAATTACTTGTAGCTATTAAAGCTATGAGAACAAGTGTGAGGTAGTGGTTTGAGCATTGTATTACAGCCCTGGAGACCAGGGTTCAGTTCCTTGCTCAGCCATGGAAGTCACCTGGGTAGCTTTAGGAACATCACATACTCTCAGCCACACACACACACACACACAAGCGATAGGGTCGCCCTAGGGTTACCATAAATCAGAAATGACTTGAAGGCACACAAGAGCAGCAATTCAGGCTATAAATACATGTGTAGTCAGGAGATACTGATCTGTGACATATTCAGGAAGAGGGCCCTTGAGGGTCTATGGAAAGGCTGAAGGATTTGCTCAGGGAGGAAGAAGATACCCCTTTTTTTTAGATTCAGAGGAAGGGCCTTTGTATGATTCAAGAGGTAGAGGAATCTGGTCTGTGACAGAGGAGGGAGAGTTTGCAAACTTCTTTCTCAAGGTAAAAGTGGAAGTAGATAAATTACTTACAGGTCTCTTGGTTGTCAAAAGGTCATCAGTCAGTAGTTGACTGGCTTTGAGAAATGTTGACCAGGGCTAGACCTCTGGCATTTTTTTTTTTTTATGGCCCATCCAGGATCATTAAGATTTGTTTGATAGAAAGCTATTAAGTAGTTTAAGGTGCTACAAAAACTTTTGAAAAAAACTCCATTCTTCCGTATCTCTTTCCAGTATCTCTTTCCATAGCAAGCCTTTCTTCTCTGCCAGGACAATCATAAAACAATGTTGTAATTTGTTTTCTCACAGAGAGCTCACACTTTAGACAGCTGTCTCCATTCCATCTGGCCCACCCTTGTATCCAGTTCAGAAAGATCTTATGAAACCCAAATAAGAAAGGGACTGGGGAAAAAAGAAATAATCACAACACCAAAAAATAAAAAATAAAAAGCCAAACCAGGTTTTATTTCAGGGATGGGTAACCTTTTAACCTTCCAGATGTTTTGGCTTACAACTCCCACCATCCCTTACCATTGGCTATCCTGGAGGGAGCTGATTGTAGGCCAAACCACTTGGAGGACCAGGTTCTCACATCTCTGATCATATTGGAATTATTAGTAGGACTCATGTTGACATGTTGAGGATGAGGAATCTATGGTCCCCGGATGAAGTTGGATTCCAGTTCCTGTTGGCCCCAGCCATTATGTACTGGATAACTCATCTCCATGAAACTCACTCTGAAGTTAACAGCAGTTTATTCCATGGGTTTGCATGAGCAACATAACACACTTGTACAGAGGTTGCTGAAACCAAAAGGTACATAATAGCATTTATGCATACAAGTTTGAGTTCGTAAAGCTTTCATTGGTCAAAGTCATAAATCCTCCATGAATCCATCCCCTCTATGCTTTCACAGGTTGGTGCTTGGCATTGACCCACACATCCTTGGCTAAGGTGACCTATCTGCATGCTTCTCTGTCCCTATGTCCGCTCTGTTCTCATAGCATCCTAGCGTTGTCAGTTGTAACTTGTGATTCCCAACCTGTTTCTGCTCTCCTTCTCCAACAAGTACAGCGTAACAGCGACCAGGCTTTGGATGAAATGTAACAGCAATTAGTTGTGCTCAGCTTGGGTACATCAGTAGCCTTTTAACAGTGGTTACAAACATTTGAGCGGTTTGCAACTAGTACAACATTCACATATCAGTATTTTCCATGACAGGAGAGCCTAGCAACCTGACAGGTACAAGTGTGTAGCTACCGGAAAGGGAGCAAACTGAAGGCATTGTCAGCTCATAAGTATTCTGCCCCCATGAAATTTTCCTTCTCTCCCCAAATTGGTAGCATTGCATTTAAAACTTCAGCTGGGCATTTGGAAGCAGAATTTAGACATGAAAACAAAACAAAGAGCAGGCAAAGTCACCAAAGGAATAGGAACATAGCATATACAAGAGCTGTAGGTTTGAATTCCAGAGTGTTTTCCTCTCTGGAATGCTAGAAATTTGGAAACTGAAAGAGAATTTCAAGAATGCCCTTCTTCCCACTCCTGTAGCTACACTCTTGGCATGTTAAATGCTCAGGCATGATGGGAATTGTAGTCTAACAACATCCAGAGGGCAACCTTTGCATACGGCATCACAGAGACTGGCCTTAATACTGCTTACTATATAAAGCAGTCGTTTGCAACTGTGTAGAACCTTGGCCATTCATAAAAGGCCACTTCGCAGTGCCAGTTTTTGATAAGAAGATGCAGGCCTGCTGGGTAGATTTTTCCATGGCCTTGCAGAAATGCCTGGAATTCAAGGATCTTTGAAGACCTTGAGAGAGGACTCTTCTGATAAGCAAACAATGTTATAAACAGCCTTCCATTATCTTATTTGAAAAGAATGCAGCTGGCATTTTGCAGCTGGAAAAAAAAACACCTGCTAATCACTGTTAGCAGTAATGCACATCAAAGTCTTTTTCTCTCTGTGTATGTGTATTTCCAACCATTATTTCCTCGTTACCTCTTGGAAATCAAAGAAAGCTACTGCTTGGTAGCTAATTCACCGCATCATACAAAAGCTATTAATAAGCTTCCTGTTGTTCCTTTCTGTCAGGTACCTGATCCGAAGAAGCTATTTGTGAAAATCCTGTATCACATAGCATGGCATCAGTTGTTTTGTGTGAAGCAACAACATTTAAAGGGTGCAGTATTGGTAATATCTATTGCATGAAACAAAACGTGATGTGTAGTTCCGTCAGTGTTATAGCTGTTAATTGCATGCCAGCACCCTGGATGTAACATGCTTTATATCAGAAAACCCACCACTGGGGTTCAGGAACCCTAAATCAGCAATGCAATCAACTGACTGCAAGACGTTTTAATTTGGAGAGGCACCGCCTTTTAAACATGTTAGTCTTTCCTATGGAGAAGCATGCTGATCCAGCAGGGCTTGAAAAAGAGAGCACTTTTCTATTTCTAAATTATAGCCAAGGTCCTACATTATCAGATATAACTGCCATGATAGACCTCGGTTGTTGTAGTTACCTCTTCCCAAAAGTATCTTTTCAGCCTAGCAGTACCCCAGCTGAAGTGTTTCTGAGGGACGGCAGGCATCTGCAGTACTGTTGCAATCATGGGGTGTGTTGAGAGCAGGCTACTGGAGAGACCCTCTAGGGCAGTGGTTCTCAACCTGTGGGTCCCCAGATGTTTTTGGACTTCAGCTCCCAGAAGCCCTGAGCATTGACCATAGGGGCTGGGGCTTCTGGGAGCCGAAGTCCACAAACATCTGGGGACCCACAGGTTGAGAACCACTGCTCTAGGGTCTGCTTTTTCTCAATGTGACCCAGAGTGATGCAGACATCATTTTTGCAGCACCTTCATTTGCAGTGCCATAGAAACCCTTTGGTTGGGGCACAGCCAGGCAAAAAAAATAGGGTCAGGGGGTCACATTCAGTCATTAACAATTATAAACATGAATGCCCACCACTTATGTGATTGTAAGCCGAGCTTTGAGATTTTATAAGTACTGAGCAGGACACTAGCTTTAATGTCTTATAGTGCTTTGACCTCAGTTAAGAGCTGTGCCTCTCAAGCTATCTGATGGTGGGGAATTGGCAATTTTTTTCATTGGCCCCTCCAGAAACTGCAAATCCCAGGATTCCATAGGATGTTGAAAGTGGAATAATAGCACTAGAACAGTCTAGTGCGGAAATGGCCTCAGCCTTCTTGTTTCTTGACTACGGTCTCCCATTTTGATCTATGGCTGAGGCAAGGTATAGCAAATCTTTGTCTTCATCATCCACTTTTAAGTTCTGTAAATCATTTGTGGTCGTTATTTTTGCTTTCTTAATATTCACCTGTAGTCCTGCTTTTGCATTTTCTTTTCTTACCTTTTTCCAGTTGTTCCAAATCTTTATGATTTTCCCCTGATGAAAGGGTGTCATTTGTGTATCTTAAAAATTGTCCCTTCCCCCGGTTTTCATCTCATTTTTCCTAGTGTCCCAAGTTTATGAGAGAAAAATGGCCTAAATGCAGACATGTATGAATGCATGGCTTGCTCAGAGACCACCTGTTAAATTCATGGTCAACGGGAAATGGGAACCCTGGGTCTCTTGTTTTGTCGTTAGGACCCATTGCCTCCTTCCACAGTAACCACTAGCTGGCTCTGTGCTGGTCCTTTTCTTCTGCACGCACACACACACACACTGATTACTCTTTAATAAACAGCTTAAACCTGGCTGTTTGCAGTAGCGAAACCCCATGCTAAGTGGAGATTAAGGCCCTTTGCTGATCTGTTGGCCAGCCAAATGCAACTGGGCATAAAAGCCTGTTCATTCAAGTGGGCTTTTTCTTTTCCGCCCTTCTTTTCTCTATGAAACAAAAACAACATCAAAAGAATTCTTCGCACTCATTATTTCCTTTTATAAGTGAATGTAAGAGAATGGGGGACGCACAGCACCACAGCAACGTTAAAGCCGGTAGCGGTAAGTGCTTTTCAAGGTGAGGGACTCGTGTGATGAACGGCCTTCCCTTTCCCAAATCTTAATGATGTGATTTTTAATTATCAAACTGCTTTTCTAGCTTTTTGGTCAAGATGCATTTGTAATATGGTTTTTTAAAAAACCACATTTTGGGTGCCTTGCAAAGTTTATGTATCTGTTCTTGTTCCCTTTGTCCGTGGCAGAGAGATGGTAGCTCTGGTTCTACTAGTAGATCTCTAGATGCTTTGCAGTAGCTTTGCCAGGTTATCTGACTCCCAGTGGTGACAAAATGACTCCTCTCCCACCCTGCATCATATTGCTGAAATGAAGAACTCTCAGAACCACCAGGAGTGGATTTTTCTGCATAGAAGGACTGAGCTGTATTCATTTCTGGGTTGAAAACAAATTCCTGGACTCAGAATTTTTTAATTCTCAGAGAATACCTTTTGTACTTGGTTTCAATTGGTATATCTTGAGATTCTTGTGTTTTGTTTTGTTTTAAAAAAATAGTCTCCCTATGTCTGCTCATCTCTGAGCCAGATGATGAAAAAATGGTTTGTTTTGCATCTTTGAATGCAGCTTTATTTCTCCCTGTTTTCATTATGGGCTCAATCACACCTTTCCTAGAGACTTTGCTTGACTTCTGTGAGCTGTTGGAATAGTCAGGTAGGATGCTAATTCCGTGAATGTTTTCTTAGAAGCAAGCCCCATTGTCCTTGGTGGGATTCCCTGCCAGGCAAGTGTGTATAGAGATATCTCCTGCACAAGTTACGTTTCTTGCTTTGGTTTAGCTTTTGCTACTATTGGCAATACAGTCTGGTTGGAGTCCACATCAGATTCATATAAAATTTGCCTTGCATGTAGGGTGATGCTTACTATGTGGAGAAGACAGACGTTTTACTGAGTAGATGCAATGGTTTTTGTTCATCTACTTGCTGCTTTGGCATACATACCAAGATGTATACTTCCAACTTTCCAACCCTTTGCTTCCTGCCACTCCAAAAATGTGCATACATCAGTATGTGCCTTTAAGTTACCTGTTGACTTATGGTGATGCCATAAAATTCATAGGGCTTTCTTAGACAAGGAATATTCAGAAATGGTCTTGCCAGTTATGTAGCCTACAGCACCTGGTAAAAATGCCAAACAGAAATTTATTTTCCTTCTCATTTCTACCCCGTATCAATGGGCATTTTCTCTGTAGTAGAGAGTAGATCCTATTATATTGTATACAAGTAATTCATTCATGAGTCTGCCTTAATTCAGTAACAAACTTGTCTCTCTATTCCTGCTACCATGTCAAATGTGTGCCATATAACAGGTACCTCTTAAGTACTGTCTTCCTCCCAGGTTCACAACAATCCTTGAATGCTTTTAAAGTTCCTGCAGAGCTGTGCTGTTAGAAACTGTAGCGTCGATGCTCCACGTCAAGTACATAAGATATGTCTGTTTTTTCCAACTGCGTATTCTTTCCAGCTGCAAATTTTGTGTGCAATTGCTGCCCAAAAAAACCCCTCACAAACCCTGCAAGAGATGGGCAGTGTGAGTATGCAGAGTGCTCCACCTAGGTTGCATAATCCAGCCATAGTCCATTGCATAATGCACTGTGCAAAATACATTGCGGCTTCACTTTCAGCTCTTACTTTTCACAGAAACAAATACACAGGAGCACAATGCCATGCTGAAATGCACTGAATGTCTTTGACTGTATTCATAGGATCAACAAAAGGAAGTCTTCTTGTGTATTCTTGAAGGAATTGTGGAGAAATACTTTACTTTTCTAGAGCCAGTGTGGCGTAGTGATTTGAACGCTGGACTATGGACCTGGAGACCAAGGTTTGACTCTCCGCTCGGCCATGGAAAACCACTGGGTGCTCTTAGGTGTGTCACGCACTCTCAGCTCCAGAAACCCCCCGATAGCTTTACCTTATGGTCGCCGTAAGTTGGAAGCAACTTGAAGGCACACAGTGACAATTTTGCCCTGAGTCAATGTGGACTAGATGGTGGACTAGAACTCTGGAGACCAGGCTTCAAATCCCCTCTCAGCCATGGAAATCCACTGGGTAACCTTGGGCAAGTCATACTCTTTCAGCCTCAGAGGAGGGCAAGGGCAAACCCCCTCAGAACAAATCTTACCAAGAAAACCCCATGATAAGTTTGCCTTCAGGTTACCATAAGTCAGAAATGACTTGAAGGTACAACAACAACAAACTTTACCTCTGCATTGCTCACCTGCTTTGCTGCACAGATGTGTCTCGTTTTGTGTTGACAAATACGCTGGTAACCAGGGCCTTCCAGATATTGTTGGACTGCATACCCTCCAATATTTCACACCAGAACACACCAAACCACGTGTGGCCAAGATGGCGACTGTCTTTAATGAAGAAGAACACTCAAACCAGGAGAAGCTGCAGCAATTGGCTTTTGCTGGAGCCTAATGGGCAGGGCAAGATTCTATCCTCTTCCCCGCTCTGCTGAGTTAACTTCAATGCAAACTGTTTTTCAGTCTGAACTCAGTTTGTAGCAATTGAATAAACTGGGACAAAGGGGGAAAGGAGAGAGAAAAAGTGGCATGGCAGATGATTAACTGGAACAGTAAGAGGGTGTAGGATTATAACTGCCCATTGGACCATCCCATCTACTGTACTTACTTCAGGCAATAGGTGCTGGATTCCCATTTGGAAGGTCAGATGTTCCCTGCTCCTGTTCTGTGGAGGTCAGGACATGTTATCTCATGGATGTAATTTTGGTGGGATGGGGAGAGGGTCTTCAGGGAGCCTAGCTTCCTCCAGTGAGGCCAAACCTGCTCTCTTGAACTTTCAGCTTGGTTGTGATCCACCAAGAAAGACCCATGCGATCAGTCCTATCCCCATTGTGTTGCTATTCAGACACATAGGACAACTTCTTCCAACACAATATATGCTGGATTCTTATATCTTAACTAAATACAGCAATAGTGACTTGACTTGCAAAAGCTGCTCAATGTAGGTTTATCTGAGAAAGATCTGTGTGTGTGTGTGTGTGTGTGTGTGTGTGTGTGTGTGTGTGAATGAGAGAGAGAGAGAGAGAGAGAGAGAGAGAGTGAATGAGAAATGTCTCCATACCAAGAGATATAGGTCTTTATAGGAAGGCCCTGGGATATATATTTTTTTTCTCCTCTGAGTTCATTTCCTTTTGAGCCATCAAAACTTCACTTTGCCTTTGCATTTCGAAAGCACAGAGCTGAAACAGTTTGTTTTGTTGAGCTTACTTGTCTGGGCTTGTTATGGCATACCTTAAATTGTAGGTTACTGAGAAAGGAGCTGAGAAATTTAATTTTGAAAGGAAAAGAATATTGCAGTTAGTTCCAGTGTGTTAATTACAGGTATTCTAACCAATAGTCAGGTAAATGCTAGCTCAGTGGTTCTCAACCTGTGGGTCCCCAGATGTTTGTGGACTTCAGCTCCCAGAAGCCCCAGCCACTATGGTCAATGCTCAGGGCTTCTGGGAGCTGAAGTCCACAAACATCTGGGGACCCATAGGTTGAGAACCACTGCACTAGCTCCTTCTGAAAAACAGTTCTAAGGGGAGGCCTCAAAGTGGAGAAAAAGAGTGGGAAACGTTTGGGCTACGCTGGCCCCATGCTTTGGCCTGCTGTGACCATGGTGTGGCAAATAGAAAGGGTCATAGGAGAAATGCATTGCGTGACTCATTTGCTCCCCAGGTAGGGCTTTCCCTTTTGTGTGGTGCAGCCTTCCAAAGCTGCTTCTAACACAGGCTTGTCCATCACTTGCTCAGTGCCTGTCTCTCACTTAACCATTGCTTGGTTTCTCCTGCTGCAAGTGGACAACCTTTCTCCCGAAGCATTATGAGCTTCTGTGAGATTGATGCAAAAGCTCTGTCCGTGGACTTGGATCTATAGTGGCTTATTATTACCTAAAAGGCACTTCTTGATGGTCATTGAGCCCCACTTTGTGATTGTGACTACCAGGCCCATGAAAGGTTGACTGAGTGAGCGCTGCACAGAATCTGTTTGCAAGATGCCCTGCCTTTGGATGTTCAACCATTCTTCTGCTTTCTCTTAGTGGAAAGACTGCAAGGGATTGGACTGAACTAAAACCAAATGATTTGAAATTAATTCCCATCAAAATTGATGGGAATTCAGTCAAGTCATGATGAACTAGTCCCATAGATTTTAGTGGAGTCTCGGTTCAGTTGGATCCAACTCATTGTGCTAGGAGTACCTGCAGTAAGTGTGATTTGTCTTGCATAGCAGTGATAGTTGATAGCTCTCCAGCATATATAGTAATTATAATGTAATTACAGCATATAATGTAATTCTTCACAAATTTTCCTTCTTTCTTTTCTTTTTTGAAGGAACCAGTGGATAATTTTAGCTGTTTTCCTCCTTGTGTAAGAAAATCTCAAAGCCATGCAGTTCTTCACGCCTATTCACAGTTAAAGACTTATTCTTTGCAAAATTCATAGGTTATTGATTCGCACAGAAAACAGCTTCTTCTGTGCAGAAAATAACATTTCTGTGTAGAAATATTGTCCTATGTGCAGAAAATGCTGTAACTGGGGACTTATCCTGTGGAAAATTCAAACATGGTTGATGTTTTCAACCATTTTCTGAGTATTTTCTGATATTTCTTCCATGCCCCTAGTAGCCAAGGAACATACTGTACTTTCTGGAACATTTCCCCAGTGGAACACTACCCCTTAATTTGATGATATGCTTCTCTTTTGGGGGGTTGCTTTGTTAAAGATTTGCTGTTACTTATTTTCTTGGGTTGTGCTGTCTCTTTGAGATGTTTAGAAATTAAATCTTTGTAGAAATGAATGCATCTTATCTCAGATATAGATCTGTATGCATATGCACATGAATGCCATCTCACATGCAGCAGCTGCTCAGATGCGTTTTGAACTGTTGCTGACACATTGTTATGACCAGACATGTTTGGGTGGGGTTATAGTCTTTCCAATGAAACTGTCAACTTCTTTACTTCTAAATTGAGTGGAGGACAGGACTGTTGCAGAGTAATTAAATATAGGATTTCACAACATGTAATAATGTAGGGCGGCTTCCCCAACTTGGTGCCTTCCAGATACACTAGACTACAGCCCCTGTCATCTTGAGTCACCATAGTCAGTTCCATGTTGTAGTCAGGGCCCTATTTTCATGCATGACGTGCTACTGAATGCTCTGCTGCATAGCAAGAGTGGAATATTTCATGGACTCGGTGACGTATGGTGAGTTGGAATAAATCCCTGGTGACCAAGATGGGAAAATTATTGCTTTAGCGTTGGAGAGGGTTGCTGTAATTTGTTGTTACCCCATCTGTTTGGGGCTACTCATAGAATCATAGAGTTGGAAGAGACTCCTGGGGCCATCCAGCCCAACCCCCTGCCATGCAGGAACCCACATCAAAGCATTCCCAACAGATGGCCATCCATTCTCTGCTTAAAAACCCCCAGAGAAGGAGACTCCACCACACAGCATTGAGGCATCATTCCACTACCGGACAGCTCTGACCATCAGGAAGTTCTTCCTGAGGTTCAGGTGGAATCTCCTTTCCTGCAGCTTGAATCCATTGTTCCTTGTCCTAGTCTCTGGATGATAATGATGTACTGATGATGTTGATGATGCCAAATACAGATAGGACAACAGCTAAGCCCACATTACTTGAATTTACTTGCAACCGCCCTCTCCCAATTTTGCAGGAGTGGTCAGGGCGGGAATAGAGGTTTAATAACAACTCCCCAAGGGTTAGCAAAGTGCTTGTGGGTGTATTTGCATAGTTGAGCTTCAACTGAATGCATTAAAGCATCTTTACAGTTAATGAGTATATGTTCCCTCTCTGTTTATTGCTCTCTTAATTATTGCTTACACAGGCCCTTGAGCTTTCTTCTTGCTTGACTGCCCAGAAGGAGCGGTCTCTCCATTCTCTTTGGCACACAGCCCACCAAAGGATTAGCCATAAAAACAAATCTTCCCCTCTGCTTCATGTTGAAGGACACAGCTTCGGTAGCAGACTCATTGTAAAAGTTACTTTTTGGGCTACAGCTCCCAGGATTCCTTAGCCAGCATGACTATTGCGGGTTGTAGTCCTAGAAAATATTTTTGTCAAGCTCTAACTGTTAGGAGGTATTTTGTTTTCCAATTTTGCCATAGGAGTAGGAGAGAAATGGACATCTGGGAAATGAGGTAGTAATTGAAGTCTTAAGAGATAATCTGTGGTCCTTAAATGTATGGTGGCCCTGTGGATGAGAATTCATGAGAATCCCTGCTGAAGTCTTGCATATCTGGGACAACCATATCTGGCTTCTTTGATTGAGTCAATCCATCTGCAGAGTGATCTCCCTCTTTTCCTACTGCCTTCCACGTTATTGTCTTTTCCAATGAATCCCATCATCTCATGATGTGTCCAAAGCACAATCATCTTTGCTTCTAGTGAGAGTTCAGGCTTGATTTGCTTTAAGACCCATTCATTATTCTCTTCAGCTGTCCTGAGGTGACAGAGCCACAAATTCTAAGAACATACCTGTATTGTGATTTTTTAAAACTGGTTTAATTCTTGTGGTTTTCACCAAGGAGTCCTGGGGATTGCATGCTGATAATTGTTTCATAACATATGCCCTATCTTAGGTCTGTGGGACCTTTGGTCTTCCAGATGTTTTGGCCTACAATTCCCACACGTTACACATGGGCTCATGTAGCTGCACCTATGTAAAAAAAGATAATCTCCACCCTCCATTCTTTATCTGGTTTCTTCCATGTCCCAGCCGTTATTTTGCTCTTGTTTCTAGTTGGTGGGCTTCTTCATTTTCTCTCTCTCTTTTTAAAAGTAGAACTTTAAAGTCTGCTTCTAGTTTATTCATACAGGCAACAATGACCCAACGTCTCTGGGAGAGGCATTTCACTTCCCTATTGATTTAGATCCTTTCAACTAGAATGGTTGGACCTGAACAATAATGGCAGGATGGGCAACCCATAGCCCTTCTGGTGTTACTGGATGTCCACTACCACCAGGACCAACTAGACCAACTTCATCTTGGCAGCCCTAATGAATGCAAAGGATGGGCTATGGCCCCTCTCCCTAGGATCTTCATCACACCAGAACTGTCTCCTTATATCGAAAATGGGCATTGTGTGCCCCACTGCAGTGTTGTTGGGGCACAACTCCAGCCAGCCCAAGCAAGCATAGCTAATGATGAGAAATATTGGAGACTGTGGTTCAACAACAACAACTGTAGACCACAAGTTGCCCAGTTCCTCAGCCCTCTAATATCTGTCTGTCTGTCTATCTATCTATCTATCTATCTATCTGCACGTGTGGGCAGTACAACATGGAAAGTTGTCTTATATTTAATCAGTCCATTTCCTGAAATGGACATGTCTGGCTGTGGCTCCCCAGAGTTTTAGGCAGAATTCTTTCCAGATTCTTTTTCATCTCTACCCTAACTTGATGGTCTTTTGTCCTAGTATTAAGGAGGGCTGAACTCAGACAAGATCCAGTGTGATGTAATTGCACCTGGGGTGTACATGCACTCCTCTTGTTTTTGTAGTTCCTAGGCCCTCCTGTCTATGACTTGGTTTTCCCCCTTACTTTAAAACAAGATAGTTTCATTCCTTGTGAACTTTTCATATTTAAAATAAGGTGTTTTGTGAAACTGCAAGTGTCTTTTTGGTCATTTCTGGTTTCTGTGAGATGGTACAGTCCAGATCATGACTGGCAGGGCCTCTGGAGATAGTGACTCCTGTCTCAAAAGGATATATGTGAAACAATAAGTAACTATGTACGAACATGCACAAGAATGAAAACAGAAAGAAGGAACTGAAAGTGTTTGGTTAAATATTTCTGCTTTGGCCTTTGTCAGTAACTCAGTTGATGTTGTGATTGCATATTAGCACATTTGTTTTTACGGTGCTCAGCTGAAACCCTATCTGTGTTACTGATGAAGTCTGCAGCCAAAATATTTACCAGGAACAGTTTTAGACACGTCTGTTTCCTTATTCTGACGTTCTTTCATTTGCTCATTCATTCCTTTTGTCTGAAAAGTGAATGATGAAACAATGTGCGTGTGTGTCTGTGTGTACACATATACGGAGAAAGTCTATCTGTACAAGTTCATGCGTGCACACAGTTTTTAAAGCATCAAACATCTTCAGACGTTGTTTTCAATTCCACCAGGATGTTGCTGATCACCTAGAACAGTATTCCTTAATCTAGTTGATATGGGGGACTGGCACGTTATTTCTCCCTTCCAGTGCCAGGAAGTGGCACCGTATTTGTGCCCATTGGCTAGAATTGTTCCTTTCTTTTCTGGAAACTCCAGGGCTTGGCAGCTGATGAGCCATTGACTGGCATCAGTTTGTGAACCACCACTTTGAGTACCCATGACCTAGAACATGTTATTTGTTAAAGTGACTAATAGAATTGAAATATTAAAATGACATAACAATACACTTTAGCTGGTGCCTTTTTCAGCTGCTCTGAATCAAAAGGTGCATTCACACTACACAATCATATCACTTTCATATGACTTTAATTGTTACAGCTCCATCCTGTGGAATCTTAGGAGTAATTTTGTGAGATATGTAGAATTCTCTACAAGAGAGGTCTTGTACTGTCTTCAGGAGAGTCCACTTGAGAATTCCAAGTCTTTCATCAGAGTACAAATCCTAGGGTTCCATAGGATGGAACCAGGACAATTAAAGTGCTGTGAAACTGATATAATTGTATAGTGTGGATACACCTAAAGTAACTTGAAAACAGCAGGAGCGAAAATATTTTCCTATAGCACTTTAATAGTTCTGTTTTCTTAGATACTATTTTTGTTTTGTTAGATACTGTATGCATGTGTAAGCATATATGTGCATATAGCGATTCTTTATACTTGTTTTAGAGCTGTAGCAAGTTAGAAACTATCTAAATTATATATCTAAAACTGTTACTCTGAATGTATTATAGCTTATAATCTACTGAGCATTGGCCTGAGAACTGAACTGTCATCAACACTTCCTATCCCACGGTCATTTTCAGCGCTGCAGTTAAAGTTGTATTCTGAACAAATTAGACAGTAGCCAGGATTGTTCTTCCAGGGATTTGGGGAATGCTGATGTGAGCCAACTGCATCACATCCCATGCTAGAAGGGAGTGGGAGGGAAGGATTTGGTGCAACAGCAACATTCAGGCTTGTGGCAGCATTGAGATTCAGTATTGTTAAAGAAAATGTGAAAGAGTTGAAGGAAGCTTTCAGCTCAAGATTAAAAAAAGTTTTACATAACTTTAAAGTGGGGGGTGAAAACACAGAAATGTTTAAAGATTTTTTTATGCCTTGACTCAGTCATTAATCAAAAAGGAGAATATAGTCAAGGAAGGCTAAGACTTGGAAGGACCTAGATAAGGCTGTCAAGTGTACAAGGATATCACTGAGTACCAGAGTCAGGCTCATCCATGCCACAATATTTTTGATTTCTGAGTATAGCCAGTAAAGAACTGATAGGAAGGGAATCAACTCACTTGAAATGTGTTTCTGGGCTGCATCAATAGGAATATAATGTCTAGGTCAAGAGAAGTGAGACCACCACTCTATTCTGCATTGCTCAGACTCCACCTGGAATAGTGTGTCCAATTTTGGGCAATACAATTTAAGAGGGATATTGAAAAGCTGGAACATGTCCAGAGGAGGGAGACAAAAGTGATAAAAGGCCTGGAAACCATCCCCTATGAGGGGACTTAGGGAACTGGGCATGTTTAGCTTGGCGAAGAGAAGGTTAAGAGGTGACATAATAACTATGTTTAAATATCTGAAAGGATGTCATATGGAGGATGAGGCAACCTGTTACCTGCTGCTCCAGAGAAAAGGACACAGAGCAATGTCTTCAAACTTCAGGAAAAGTGATTCCATTTAAACTTTAGGAAGAACATCCTGACAGTAAGAGCAGTTTGACAGTGGAATATGCTGCCTTGTAGTATGGTGGAGTCTCCTTCTTTGGGGATTTTTAAACAGAGGTTGGATGGCTGTCGGGAATGCTTTTATGGCATATTCCTGCATGGCTGGGGTTGGATTTGATCACGCTTATGGTCTCTTCCAACTCTGTGATGCTATGGTTCTAGTCCTAGAGGAGAGTTCTGGAGATACCACAGACTGCCAAAAACACAAGTAGAGGAGTCCAAGAGCAAATTAAATCTGAACTCTCCGTAGAGGTCAAAATGATGGAACTGAGGCTGTCGTATTTTGGCCATAGTATGAGGCAAATGACTTAGGCAATAATGCTCAGTAAATTGGAAGGCAGTATGATAAGAGGAAGACCGCATAAGTTGAAGCCAAGATGACAATTGCAACGTGTGTTGTGAGGAAAAACATTATACTTCTGCATTGCCACTGGGGGACAATGGCCTACACTCTTCCAAGCTAATAGGCTGGAGTCTGATGGGCTATTTCCCAAACACACATACACACCCATACACACAAATTGTATATGCCTAACACAGGGAAGATGAAGTGAGATCCTGCCCCTAAGGAATACTTACCTCTTTTCCTGGGTTGTTTTAAAGGCACGCACTATAAAAATTTCAGGTTTTTTTTTAAATTTGCAAACTTAGGTATAAATGAGAGCTCCAGAAGTCAAGATACATACCCATTCTGCAGTTTGTATAGATTAGTCATGGAAACTGAAATCTCACTCATCCTGCGTATAGACCACATAATACTTTCAAGTCTTGCTTCAGAGCCTTGAAGAATAGAAATGTGTGGGGCAGAGTAAAAAATAGAAACCAGCTCAGAATATTCTGCATTGTGGTTTACCCCAGTTTTCCAAATCTTTGTTGTTTGATTGAAGCATAGTAGCAAAACCTGCTATTTTGGAAACGTGAATTTTTTACCTTCTTGTGCACATATTCTAAGGGTAGACAACTGTGGGAGGCTAGAAGCTGCATAATCCGAATTTCACACACAGCCCCTCTCCCTCCCTCCCTCCCTCATGTGCACACATATACTTGTCTACCAGTGCTTGGGAAAATTGCCCTTCCCCTTTTTTTTTACTATACCATCTTGGCTACAGGATTCTGGGAGAGGTAGTCCAAAAAAGTAATGTTTCTAGGCTCTGATGGACACACTTTCTCAAATGCATTTTCTCTCTTGCTCGTATGTGCACAAGTTTTTTTAAAAATTCTTTTTAAATGGAATGAGCCAATTGTCACATATTTACCGGGGATCACTTGAAATTTATAGTAAGCTTGCCAGGGGTCCCTTGCTTGGCTTTGGGGAAGGGAGCTGGCCGGCAGAGCACCAGCTGGCCAACTCTGCAATGGATTAATATTTGACTGCACAGGCGACCCTGGCTTGTTCCATCTTGCCTTGCTTCCCCGTGGTGTCTCTGGTCCTTTCAGAACAGCAACAGACAGCATGGCCCAAGGCTTTTGGTTTTCTGTAGCAGTTAAAGCATCTTTTTGATTCCTTGCATAATATCTTTTGCTTGGCAGAAAGGCAGAGCTGGGGTAGCCAGCACAGTGTCAGAGTCATATTGGTTTTGAATTTGCTTGATTGTTAGACGCCCTGTTTGTTGTGTGCCAGACGATCGATAACATGCAGCAGTGCAGCTGGGAATTTGTTTCGCAGAAACCGCTCGCATCTGTCCCGTGGAAGGACTGGATTGCATCTGTCTTGTTTGATCTTGCCTACTCTGTGGTGCTCCACAAATACCTGCGCTTAAATGTGGTTCCAAGGGCTGGAAAAATAAGGAGAATGGTCAGCCCTGCTTTGGAGCATGGCAAAGGCTTCTTGCTGCGGGGTAAGCGACTCCTCTGATTTATGACTCTTAACCTGTGTTGAGTTTGGTTGGCTTCAGCCAGCATCCCCCAATCTGGCACCTTCCCAGTGTGTTGGACTGCAACTCCCATTGCCCAGCTTGAGTAGCCAATGGGGGTTCTGGATTTGGGAGATGGGAGTTATTACACACTATTGGAGCCCCATGTTGGGGAAATCTGGTTTAAGTTCAGCGTGTGTTGTCAACGCCTGGCCTTCTCTGTTGGTTTCCTCAAGTGGCTTGAAGTATCCACTTGAAATGGATAGCGCTTTCTGAAAGTCAGCTGGTGATCCTGCTTATTGGCTTTGCCACTTTTAGACATCCGTCACTCCATAAAATTAATTAGCAGTATAATGAATGGAAGCTCTGTGCTCCAAGTTGCACAAATATGTCAAGTCCATTTAGGCAACTGGGATGGAGACAGTGCTTAAGTCAGACTAAAAAATCAAAGATGTGATTAATTTTTTTCAAAGTCATTGTCTCCCTGAGGAATGAGGAAGGTTTTACATGCACCTTTGCAAGCTGTAGTAAGTACGTTAGCAATAATCAGTGACTCCAGAAAGCAGTTCTTAAAATATAAGTTGTGTTATAGTAGGGTGTGGTGTTGAATGGTCAAGTATTTCAGCACAACCCATTTGCAAGGCAAACCTGGAAGTTGTTTTGACTGTGGTGTCAAAACCACAGAAGCAGCACTGTGACTCAGACATAACTCGTGCTGAGTGCGGTGTGGTTTACTCCAGGTAAGTGGGTAGAGAACTCTACCCTGACTGTGCAATTAATTGGTCTGTTTCCTCTGGTCAAATTTCAGTTCAGCTTCTTTTGAGTGCTGGGTTAAAAGAAACTGTTCAGAGGCTTATGCAGCATATCTGAGAAGTGTGACGTGAAGTTTTATTTATTAAATATAAATGGCATAAACATGCTTCAACACTCCCCACCCCATCTGTTTAAGGAAAGAATATTCTTTCCTGTTCAAAATGTTCCTGAAAAATGCACATCACTGAGTGGAACCGGGAATATTTATTGAACTCTATCCAAACCCACCACTTCCTTTTAAATTATTATAAACTACTTTAGGTCCCATGCTGGGAGAAATAAAAATATACAAATCAATCAATCAGTCAGTCAGTCAATCAGTCTGTTCTGGGGACTGGCTAATGGCTAACTCTGTCCTCTAATTTCTCTAATTTAAGGATGGAGGGTTGCATTAAAAATTATGCACGTTTTGGTACAGTTAAATCTTTGAGATTTAATGTGTTGACCAAATGAGGAGGTACCTGTCAAGATGTAAATGCATTTAGTTTGTTCTCTTGCACACTGCAGCCCCCCCTGAGAAAAGGGAGTACCAAAGAGAATATTGTTTTGCCTGAAATATGCATCTGCCTATTTACTCCTGTATAGATGCAAATTCAAAAAATGGTGGTTGTAAGTTACATGGAAGTATAGTGCAACTCATCAAAACAAGTAGGGCAGGTCATGTTCTTATTTTCCTCTGCTGTGCTGTATCAGGGATAGCAAAGGCTTTTTTTGCGAAAGGAAGGTGTGGCAGGCATACCTTTTTGAACAGGAGAATCACATACCCCAGAAGTACAATTCTCCCACTTTTTAAAGAACAGATTTTTTTTTCTTTTGAGAGGACTTGGGGGGCCCACGAAAACAATCCTGGGAGATGCATGTGACCCACACGTGGACCACCCTAGGGCCATCCCACTCTCTTGGTTTGCCTTCTTATCATTCTTGGTCTTCAAACTGAACTTGGGCTAGACCAGTGGTTCTCAACCTGTGGGTCCCCAGATGTTCATGGACTTCAGCTCCCAGAAGCCCCAGCCACTATGGTCAATGCTCAGGGCTTCTGGGAGCTGAAGTCCATGAACATCTGGGGACCCACAGGTTGAGAACCACTGGGCTAGACAGTCCTTCAAACTGAGATTGCTTCCAGATGGAGGAGTGTCCACAGACTTCATTGCAAGTAAAGATCCTTCGTAAAGTTGGGCACCTGGCCACCCTTTGACTGTGTGTTTCTTTGACTTATATCTTGCCTTTTGGCCCAGAACTGGAACTTGACATTGTTTGCCACAAGACTGAAACAAATAGAGTTAAAAACAGATTAAATAAAAAGCCTTGTGCAGATAAAAACAAGCAGAAAGTAAATAGTTCTGGTGTCTAAACATGCAGTTATAATAATTGGTATTTTATCTTCTATACTGTTGTATTATCTTAATTGGTATTTATAACACACTGTGGCATGTACAGAGTAAATTTGCACATCATGATCTGAAAACTCCTTACATAGCCCTGTGAACTATGCCACTACTTGTACCTTTGTTTTGCAAATTTGATAGAGGAGGGAAGGCAAAGGTTTTATTTCAGGCAGCAAGTAAAAGGAGAGGAACGGTGGTTTGGCGATAGATCGCATGTTTCATAAGCAGAAGGTTCCAGGTTCAGGTCCTGCCACCTCCTGTTAAAAGAGGCAAGATCAGGTGAATTTGGAGCCACTGCCAGTCAGAATTCACAATGCTGGGTTAGGTCAGCCATTCTCAGCCTTTGGTCTCCTGGCTGTTTGGGACTTCAGCTCCCAGTGATGATGGATTCTGAGAGCTGAAGTCCCAAGCAGCTAGAAAACAGATGGAAATTTCAGTCAATGCAATATCCTCTTTGGTACTCCTTTTTGTTTTATTTTGTTTTTGGCAGTGTGGAAGAGAACAAATTTAACCCATTTACATCTCGATAGCTGCCTCCTAGTATGGTCAACATGTTAAGAATGCAAACATTTAACTGTACCAAAATGTGCATAATTTTTAATGCAGCTCTCCAACCCATCAATCAATCAGTCTGTCTTCAGGGGGGAACCTCATGTCACTCTGGCCTCTGATTTCTCAATTTCCTAATTGAGAGTGGAGTGGGTTAGACAGATAAATAGCTTGATATGATTTGGGGGGGGGGCTTTCTGTCTCTCAGTTTAGTCACTCTGCTACACAGCAGCCAGTTCATATGTAATACCAAACCAAGACAGTCACAAGACTGAATCTTGAGCTCAAGTTGTACTTCATTTTCTCCATGCATTCCAATGCCTTCCTGGATATCTGTTTTTGATTAGACCCACCATCTTTGTCATCTAGGGTTGGAGGCATAAATCACACTTTCCTTTCTTCTCTAGGCTGAAAATACAAACCACAGTTGGAGTTTTTAAATTTGCCTGAAAGTAAAAGTCAGGGAGAGAAATAGAATCCATGGGAGAGAGTGAGAAAGAGAGAGTGGGCAATGCCTAGGTTTGCCCACATAATACCACACCATAGTTTGGTGCAGATTCATAAAAATTATTCTTTGGACTACAACTCCAGGAATCCCCACTGGACATGCTGGCTCGGGAATTCTAGGTGGTGAGCTCCAAAAAATAGCATTTCCAAGTTCTGGTTTGGTTTGTCATACGAGTCCTTTCTGTACTTCTTTAAGGAAAATGTAAGCATAAAGATGTGTTCTGTTGTGTTAATTTTTTGAAGTGAAAGATTATTTGTACATGCCATAGCAATTGTGCTTTGCAAAGTTAAGACACCAGTGACTCAGGCTGCCAGCAACTAACTGTGTGGGTCTGGAAACAAAATTCAATATTGCTAATGAAGATCCAACTGTTGGTGTCAGCTGGCTTTGGAGAACAAGCATGAGTTGCACTTGGTCTGATTGATTGAAAAGAGCTCTCATTTGCCGAAGAATGAAGGGGGAGAATACCTGAGTCCCAAAGGTCAGTTTTTCACATTATGTAGCCACAAGTCTGGTTTTTCTCCTCGTCTTCTGTAGCTTTATTCACTTGTTCACACAGTATGTTGAATAAACATGTAAAAAGGGATCTTTAGTCTGAAACAGAAGGCTTCCCCTCCATGTTGCGGCTGTTCGTGTGATTCAGAACCCTAAAGAATATTGGGCTACAAATTCTATGGGGAATAATCCATGTTGATTCAATGTGTTTTGTAAACCAATGAACAGGATTTGAATTTTTAAAGATAAGAATCTATGTTTAGCTGATAATAACACATTAACCATGGAATTTACATTTAGAAGAAAAGTCTGGTCAAGGCTTACTCTTGTGCCATACAGTAATATGAAACAAGTGTTTAAACTTATGCTTTATTCATTCAGATTATTTGTTATGTACCTGAACATCCATCATTTCCTCCAGTGAACTCAGAAACCATGGTGTATGGCTTTCTTTATCCCCATTTAATCCTCATAGGAACCTCAGGAGTAGGCCAGGCTGACAAGGAGTGACTAGCCCAAGGTCATCCAGTATGTTTCATGTGTTAAATGACTTCATTAAACAGTGGAATTAAAAAATAATTAATTTCTTTTAAATTAGTAAATTTTTGTTGTTCCTTTAAAAAATAAATCTGGTATGCATTTTGGCAAACAAAGCCCATAATGTGTGATTGGCCAGCTTAAGACCTTTTAAATCAGGCTAGGGAAACTGTCAGCCATAAGCCTCATGTAGTTCCCAGAGAGCATTTTTCAGGGGTCCTGAGACATCCTCCAGATATGTCCCCAAAGCCCCTCAGTTAAAACCATCCTGAAAATAGAAAATTGTATGTTCTGGAGGCTTCAGGGAGTGGCTCAGATACAAAAAGTCCTCCAGCGACCATATCAAAAATTAGGAAAATGGACAAAAATGAGCAAAACCCAATGCTGGAAGTGCTGCATGCAGCCAATTTAGAGGTATGTGTAGCTTCTGGACCATATGGGGGCTAATTGTTCCAAGCAACGCCAGGTACTACAGCTAGCATGCCAGTAAAAATGAAACAAGACAGCCCTTGGATTCAGAGGAGAGCAGGGGAGAGGGAGGAAAATGATAACAATTCAGGCACAAGTTCGTCATCTGATGAGGCTCCTCAGTCTGGGGAAATGGCCACTAGAGGGTCAAAGGATTTAGAGGGGCAAAACCCAGTGATGCTTCTCAGAAGGGTTGATGGCTGTCATATTGTCAGTCTTGGGTAGATCTGGTCCAGAAATTATCACATTCATCTGTTGTGTTCCGGGTTGTGAGTTTGTTTTCTCCACTTCTTCCATCTTTTTTGAGAGTGTGTTGGAACTGGGTGAAAGTGCTTCACCATGGTTGGGTTTGTTTCTGTTTTGCTTTTGCATAGAGTCAAATGTTCCCAGAGTGGCTTTCCTGTTGTGCATTGAACGAGATGAGATAGTACACTGTTAACCAGCTGTCTAGCTAGCTTGGTAGCTAGCTGAATTTCCGCATTTAAAGATTATAGTCTTGTTTCCTTTTAAAAAATGACCAATTGGTGAAGCACTTCTCAGCAGTAAAGAAGGATGAGGTGTGTTGAGCGAACTGAGATACTTTTAAGAACCCTTATCTGGAGTGATATGAAATGTACAGATTACTTAAATATTGAACTGAAGGTGAACTTGGTGAAGGGAGGCTTTTGCCAAAGCGGTAGGGTACTCCCACAGAGAGTATAACCGCTCGTCTGACTCTCTGCCTGCAGTGGCTGAATCAACATATTGATGGAGATGAAAATAGGATGCCTTTGCAATGAACTTGACTTTGAAACCCCTTGGCTTTTGCTGACCGTGGAACAATTTGGGACTGATGAGAATGACCTGAAAAGAGCACTGAGCACTTAAATATTTTTTTCCAAAGAGATATCATCAAAAAGACTACAACTTGTGAAATCCCTAATTGCCTGAGACTCCTGGGAATAGTAGTCCAAAACATCTCAAGGGACACAGTTTCCCTTCTCTTGCAGTAAAAGCTCATACTCCAGTAAAGCAACACTCCTAAGGCATTTGCTAGAGAGTCAGCTCCTGCTGAATAATGAGACTTAATTCTGAGCAAGTGTATATAGCAGTATATGATGACTCTGTTAGTCTTTGAAGCGTGTTTTGCCTTTAAAGCATATTTTTGTTGTAACCAACTTAAGATTTTCTGTGGGCATCAGAAATTTTGCTCAGTTATTTTGCATGGGACGTTCCTCTTCTGCCATCTCCAAATTGGTAAGTAATGACAGGTTTAGAAACATGGCAAATGAAGGTTGAAGAGTTGTCTCTTTGTTAGCATTGTGACAGGTATTTGTATTGGTGCCTTAATAGTTGCTTCCCTTCTCCATCTGCCCCCTTCTCCCCCCTTTGCCTTCTCCTTTTTTTCTCTTGCATTTCTAAGTAGAGTGGCTTAATGTGGTTAAATGCCATATAAACCAGCCCTAAATCGTGTAGAGATTTTTCTTTGCTATTTAAAGCAAACCACTTTGGCATATCAAATTGTATAACTGAGCAATCAAATAGAAAGTATCTGTCTGGAGCTAAAAAGAGACTTGATACTTTCCCTCCAGAGCTCAGAAAGTTACTATTTAAAAACTGTTTTGTCCTGTTACTCATTTCAGTGTTTAGAAAGTACCTAGTTGCTGTTACTCATTGCAATGATCAGAAGAAGTAACTTTGTACATTCTGTGTTGCCCTGCTTGTTACTTTTTCCTTGGTTTCTGTTGCTTTTAGAGAAAATATTTTAGGACTGATCTGAGATTGGCATAAAACTTGAAAAATGCCTGTTAAAATGCTCTTGGGAGTAACTTTTGGAAATAACTAAAGACTGTTACTCATTACCCAGTAATGTAACTTTGCTCTTACTTGTTGCATTGCCTTTAAAATGTGAATTTTATGACTCTTCTTAGTATTTTGAGGGCCACAGGTTTGTCTCAGAGGGCAAATACAAAATCTTCACTCACCTCCAGCATACCTGGAACATCACCTAAACTGAGAGCCTGAAATAGGTCGCAACTTAAGTATTCTGTAGTGTGTGACTTGTGTGTCTGTGTTCTTCACGGACAAAACTTTCCCAGCAGTCAGGCATGTTTGAAAACTATTCCCTCTTTGGCCATAATGGGAAAAAAAAATTAGAAAGATGAAAGTGAGCCAAGATGTATCTTCAGAATCCTGAAGTAGGTCCATTTTACTTCAGATGATGGAAATGTGTCTTCTTTTCTCCTCTTTGCAGGCCATGGCAACCATAAAGAAAGCAGTCCTTTCCTTAACAACTCTGACGGTGGCAAAGGAGACTACTATGACAGAAACCTGGCATTATTTGAGGTAAATATATATTTATATTATACAAATCAACTTCAGTGCCCCTTTTCTTTACTCTTTAACTTAGAGGGATGCTTTTCCCATACCCCGCTCCCAACTCTTTTGTGGTGAGTTATGAATTTGGGAATTCACGCTTACAGTGGGCTCTCTGCTTTCATGGGTTTGACATTTGTGGATTTGATTATTCTCAGGTTTTGTTTTATTTTTCTATTTATTTAAAAAATTTAAAAAATTCTTACTGTACTTTCACCTGCCGCAGGGGGAAAAAAAAGATGTTCTCTGTAGAAATCTCTAGGTCCTCCAGTGCAATTCTGCGGGCACCTTTTTCAGTTGTCCATCCCTGTGCTGCCATTTTATGTGTTTCAAAAGCCATTTCATTAATTGTTGTGGGTTCTCTGGGTGACTTTTTGATGTTCCACATAACAACAAATGGTGTCAGGATACAGAAAGATCTTGCAAGAAAGTGAAGAGTTCTTAGGGTCTAAGAGTTATGTATTAATTCAAAAAAATTTAAAGGTAGATTTTTTATTACCCCCAGAGATGTTTTTGTTGTGAATTATTGATTAAAAACACTTGGATAGTGAATATGGATCACTTCTTTGATACATGCAAGAGTGTTGTTTTCCCAAACTTTCAAACAGAACAAAGACCTGATGATGGAAGGGTGGGTTGTTAAAATCACAAATCTTGCTCAAGTTGCAAAGCTGATGTGGATTTTAAAAGATAGATCAATTGAAGATTATGTGAAAGAGTAAAAACCATTGCTGGATTTTTTTTTTAATTTTTTTTTTTTTTGAGCAATAAGAGAGCTAATGATGTAATAATCAGTGGTAATGATTGTTAGTAATTCTAGGAAGTTGAATATACTTAGGTCTGTAATGTAGAATCAGACATGAGACATTGCAATAGACACATTTTTTTAAAAAAAAAAAGTCCACTGGTATTTATAGCAAGAGGAGGGGAAAAGGCAATAAGGCAGATGCAAAGCAGGGAGATTCTGTAGGTTGACTGATCTTCTGGATGGGTGGCTGGTGGGGAGGTGAGGGACAGACAGCCGATAGGCGTTTCCTGCCAGAGTTCAGAACTGTTTCTGTCTCTCCTCTCAGGGTGTTTCTTGAAAATGAATGCTAGCAAGCAGCTGCTTCATAAGGTTGCCACCAGATGCTCCGTTTTGTGTAAAAAGTTTCCATGGAGACAGCTCTTCAGGTCTCCTGCCATTGCCCCAAGCGGATCTCCCTTCACTTTGTTGAGCGCACATTGAAACATGGGGTGGGGGAGAGCCACATGAGTGGGGAGGGGCCAACATCCATTGGTGGACAATAGCTTTATTAGGACCAACTAAAATGCCACGGAAGCACAAGCTGTAGGATTTGGCTTTGCTCTTTGCTTTGTTGGCTCCTTCAGAAGTTTGCCTGGCTGTTATGAGGAATGTGTGGCTTGGCTCTAGCAACCAGCCTCTTCCTCCTTTTGCTTTTTGTTTTCTTTTGATAATCTTGTTTCAATTACTGGAAAAGGTTAGGTGGCTTGCATAATGAAGACTTGCTAGCTTGCAGCACATGCAAGCCTGCTTTGAGAGAGAGCGAGAGAGCAAAATGCTTTTGGCCAGCCCATGTTGTTGATTTTTTTTTAGTTGCCATCAAGCGGACTTCAGTTTATGGTGGCTCTATGAGTGGGAGATCTCCAGAAGCCCCAGTCAGGATGGCCCATGCTTGGGTCTTGCAAACTCAAGTCTGTGGTTTCCTTGAAGGAGTCGATCCACTTATAATGCACTCTTTCCCTTTTCCTATTGCCTTTAACTTTACCAAACATAGTCTTTTGCTCATGAACACTTCGTCTCATGATATGTTCAAAGTACAATAGCTTCAGTTTAGTTGTCTTGGCTTCTAGGAAGAGTTCCGGCTCAATTTCCCGTAAGATCCTTTCTTTTTTCTTTTTAGCAGCCCACGGTATCTGTAAAACTGCTCTCCGACACCACATTTTAAATGAGCCGTTTCTCTCCCTGACAGTTTTCTTCATTCTCCAGCTTTCACGATAGGAAATACTGTGGCATGGATGATCCTGACTTTGACATTGAACAATATATCTCTACACTTGAGCATCTTATCTAGTTTGCCGTCCTTCCGTATCCTTCTCATTGTTGCTCAGCCTTTCTTAAAAGAAACACTCCTTTCTGCAGATTGCTTGCACTTTTGCAATGTGTGAATCTGGTTATTGTTTCTGTTTGTTGTACTTCTATGGTCTTCTCTGTTTACTCCTTTGGTTTTTCCATTGTTTGTTGTTAAAACAATCATATTAGCTTACTTTACAAGGGTGTTGTCACATTTTCTAAGATGTTACACGTGAAATGCACTGAACACAGAACCTTGCTGGTGACTGCCCGTAGGTTCTGGGGCAGTCTTAGGGAGACTAGAATAGCTCTCTCTTTCCTGCCCTTCCACTGGCAGGAAGAAGTCTGTCTGTCTCTTTTTCCTCCAACAAGCTTTATGCTGTACAGTTTAACTGTACTGTTTTTAAAAACTGCTTTGAATTTTTCTAAAACATACATTTTGTATTGTTTTTAGGGTTGGTAATGGTTCAATTCTATTTTTATGTTCATCTTTTGTATTTTTAATCTATATTTTCTCTATTTTGACATGTAAGCTGTCTTCTCTTCTGGGCACCATCCACACTACAAAATTATAGTGCAATGATTCCACTTTAACTGCCATGGTGCCATCCTTTGGAATCCTAAGATTTGCCGCTCAGAGAAGGGGATTTGGAATTCTTAACTGGATCGCTGTAGTGTCTCACCAGATTACAAACCCCAGAATTCCATAGCATGGAGTCATGACAGTTAAAGTGAAATGATTGCACTATATCTGTGTAGTGGGAATCTGCCTGCAGCTTTGGGGAAAAGGCAGGGTGTAAATTAGGATGATGATAACAAAAATAACAGTAACAGCAATACAGTTGCTAAGTAATTTCTAGGTATTCAGTGCTACTCTTAATCATCACCATTATCGACTCATTCATTTTCTTTGCAGGAAGAACTGGATATTCGCCCCAAAGTCTCGTCTCTACTCGGCAAACTGGTCAGCTACACAAATCTCACTCAAGGAGCCAAGGAACATGAGGAAGCAGAAAGTGCCGAAGGCTCGAGGAAGAAAGTATCAAAAGTATGTGACTTGATGGGCAGCTTCTCATTATCATGACAGTTTTGGGTGGGAGACGTCTGGATTAGAAATCAAAATTGTCCATCACACTAAGGACAAGGTGGTTTGCCTTCTGCATCTTAAAGATCCCTGATTTCACTAGTACGGAGATTCCTTCTTGCATCCTGACTGGAACTATTTTACAATATTGTTGCGTTCATTGTGGCTGTGGCCATTCTATCAGACAGTGGCCAGCCTTCTGCTGATGAGTCTTTCCATAAACATCCTGGAGGTGTATAAAATTATGCATGGTGTGGATGCATTTTCTTCTTGTTTCTTAATAGCTGAACGCCTTGGTCTTTTCCTTCTCTTGGAAGACATGGTGGCACGTCCCGTTTTCCTAAACTGTCCTGCAGTGCACAGGTACAGTGCAGGCACTATTCTTTGCCAGAAGCTATTTGAAGTGGTCCAAAGAGGCATCTTTTTGTCATCAGCAAAATATATTGACACAGCCATGCCCCCATTCTTGTGGGGTCTTGTGGATCACGGGTGGGGATCCTATAGCCCTTTGGGAGGGGCTCATGCAGCTCTTGGAACTCCTCAAAACTCTCTAAAGTCTGCAACACCCTTCCAAACTGGAAGAAAGAAAGAACCTCGCAATCATCCTTTGTGGGGCTGTGCATGTTCTTTTTGGGATTTTTTTGTGGCTCTTCCAAATGCCGAGGCACATTCATATAGTTGTAGGCAGTCATTTAAGTAACCTGCTCACCATAAGTTGGAAACGACTGGAAGGTACCCAGTAACAACAACAGCAACACAGTGCTATAATTGTGTGATGTATAAGGGTGTCACATATGACATGTCATCATTTCTTACAGGTTCACCCTATTCTCGGATTATGGAAATGTGTTGAATCAATGCAAGAAGCATAGGCCATTTCCGCACTACACTGTTATAGTGCTATTATTCCACTTTCAACCTTTTATGGAATCCTATGGGGTTTGCAAATTAGGGAGGGGCATTTAGAATTCTCATCCAGAGAGCTCTTGGGCCTCAGTAAACTACAAACCCCAGAATTCCACAGGAGGGTGAAAGTGGAATAATAGCACTATAAACAGTGTAGTGCGGAAATGGTCATAGTAGCAACACGCTCCTCTGTCTCCTATTCCCTCACTCTCTTCACATTGTGGATTTGACATGTATGCATAACAAGTAAATAGTTCATGAGTTTCTGAGGGTGGTGAGTTTTTTGCAGCCCCCTCACAAGGCACGTTGGTGCAGACCAGAGACAGAGCCCGAAACAGCAAAGCAGGATGTGGTGAATTTGGATGAGCCTGCGCTCCAGTTTAACCTCTGTCCACATCACGGAATAATCACCTCTTCCACTGTTGCTGATACCAAGGCAACTCGATACGCTGTAATTTCAGAGCAGGGGATATTGATCCTGTGGCGCGTTTGGCTCTGCAGAGGCTGTTCTGTCAGACAGGAAACCTCAGATGGAGGCTGTAGTCAATTCTGTCCCCAGGCTTTGTTTGAGAGGCTGTTAAGTGTGAATAAATCTGCCTATCTGTAAACAAGAGACGTTCCTGACTGAATGGTGTTTGGCTTCTCTTGCCTTGTGTCCCCTTCACCTGAACAGCCCACCCAAGCCACCCGATCGGTTGCCGCCCTACAGACCAACAAGGTGAGGGGCAGTGGCGCCCAGGCGAAGAGAACTTTTGATCAGGGCTCTCTTGGTGGGATTGCGGTGGCTGTGTCTTCCCTCTTCAGCAGTGGTGGCTGCCGACTAGGGCCTTGTGGTGGTGGTGGTGGTGGTGGTTGTGTGCCTCCAAGTTGTTTTTGACTTACGGTGACCCTAAGGGAAACCTGTCATGGGATTTTCTGGGGGTGAGAGTGTGTGACTCACCCAAGTCTCCATGGTCATAATCCATTATTCAAACCACTACAGCAGAGCTTTCCAAACTTTTCATGTTGGTGACACCCTTTTTAGACATGCATCATTTTGTGACACAGTAATTCGGTTTTACTAGCAAACAGGATGTTAAACTCACCCTTATAAGAGATCCGGGCACATACATAAATTGTAATAGCAAAATGTATGGGGACACAACATATCTCATGAATACATTTCATATATTTTTTAAAAATGTATGATTTATAAATAATAACATACATTTCCAAGATTGTAGGTGACACATCTACCCACTTCAGGCGACACACTAATGTGTCGCAGCACACCGTTTGGAAAGCCCTGCCCTACTCCATGCTGGGGCTCTCGACTGGGGCCTTACTCCACTCCAAATGCTCTTTGGCTGGAATTCTGTTGCTTACTCCCAACAAGAGTAAGCCCCTTCAATGAATTCCCGGATGGTGATTCAACACATGGGGAATTCCCATTGACTCAATGGATCTACTCTATTTTAGGACTAGCAACAGAAGACTCAGGCCTCTCCTGTCTTTTTAGGTTACATAGGTATCCTGAATTTCCTTCCAATGACTCAGGTGGGCATTGATGGCTTTCTTCTTCCCCCAGCTTTATTCTTAACAACACAACACTGTGAGGCTGGGCAGGCTGAAAGAGCAGAGGACGCAAAGCCACTCATTTAAAATTGTCATGGCTTGGTGGGAACTAGAGCCCGGTTCTGCCAAGTCCCTGCCCAGCACTCCAACTACACCAGTTATCAAAGTGAAGTCATTCCTGCTTCAGTCTTAAGAAACATACAGGAGAATATGAAGGATTATTTTCAAATGAGATTGTTTTAGAAATATATATCTGGAGCTAGCCAGCATGGCAAAGTAGTTTGAGTTTTGGACTAAGCTTCTGGAAAACCAAGGTTCCAGACCCCACTCAGCCATAGAAACCCACTGGGTGGCCTTGGGCAAGTCACACTCTCTCACCCTTATAGAAAAGCAGTGGCAAACCTCTTCTCTCCTCAATAAATCCTATCAAGAACACCCCATGCTATTCTGTTTGCCTTCAGGTGGCCATAGGTCAGAAATGACTTGAAGGCCAACAACAGCACCAATTTCTGGAGGAGGAAGGTTCTAGGGTTGTTTCTGCCTTTAGTCTTTTGTTTGTTGTGTAAACACCAGGGGGCACGTCCATACCGCACTAGTGAAAAGTGCCATATAATTGCCCACGTTAAACCATTTCCAGGCAATTCACAGAGAACATCCTGTGACATATCCTGTTGAACTAAATGATTTGACTTTTTGACTTTAGCATAAGAGTATTGTAAATAGTGCTGCTTATCGAATTAGATTACAGCAATCAAACCCCTTTGATTGGTTTAAACAAAGGGATTTCCAGAGACTAACCGTGCTCATCTGCTGCTTTACATTACCAAAAAGAGTTTCATGGCAGCTTAAAAACTAGCAAATTTTATTTGGCATATGTTTTTTTGTGAACTCCAGGCCAGTTCAACCTATGTAGTAAAGAAACACAATTTTAAAACTATTGTCACTGACCACCAAGGAACACCGGATGCTGTGGGCTATATTTCTGAAGAAGTCAATAGCAAACCACCTCTGAGTATTCCTTGCCTAAGAAAACTCCATGAAATTTGTGGGGTCGCCATATGTCAACTGCCAACTTAAAGGCACTCAAACACATATACAGAGGCAATCCTATCTTTTAAAAGAAAATGGTGATGCCTGTTCTGGTCTGCTTTTGATGCATTCTTTGGTCTCTTTCAGTCACCCAGCATGGGCACCTTGATGGGCGTGTACCTGCCGTGCATGCAGAATATTTTTGGAGTCATCCTCTTCCTTCGATTGACATGGATGGTGGGAACAGCTGGTGTTCTGCAGTCCTTCCTGATCGTCTTAATCTGCTGTTGCTGTGTGAGTCCATGGCACAGGTCATGAATCTCCTTTCCATAGGTTACTTGCCCTTCTCCTTTGGCTTGCCGAGACCACATAATAGGTCAGATGCGCTCAGTGATGGCAGGGTGGGGAGGAGCAGGTATGAAGCATTCTCACTTAGTATTGAAGAATTATAGGTTGCCTCTCTCTGCTGAGTCCAGTAATTTCTTTCAATATAGTAACTTATCTTGGGGCCCTTTCACATACAAATATACTCCTGATTTTGTCCTGAGCTTTTTCTGTTTAGGCAGTTTAATTTAAGGGATCAAAATGCCTTTTCCTTATTGCTTTGGTTACATGGTTGAGGGAAATCCTTGTCTGTTGCAAATAACCCAGAGATCTACCAGTGGATTCTCATGCATCTTTTGCTTATTGTTGTTAACTGCCAGCAAGTTGCTCCTGACTTACGGTGACCCTATAGACGAGAGATCTCCAGGCCACTCTATTATCAACCACCCTGCTCAGGTCTTGCAGATTCAGAGATGTGGCCTCCTTAAGTCTACGCATCTGTAATGTGGTCTTCATCTTTCCCTACCACCTTCTACCTTGCCAAGCATTACTGTTTTTTCTAATGAGTCCTTTCGGCTCATGATATGGCGAAAGTACAATCACAGTTTAGTCATCATGGCTTCTAGGGCAGAATTCAGGCTCGATTTGCTATAGCAATAGCATTTACATTTCTATACTGCTTTATAGTGCCAAACATTCTCTAAGTGGTTTACAGTGTGCCAGCTCTAGGACCCATTCATTTGTCTTTGTTTATGTTATTTTCTCCTGTCATTTACTTTCTTTTCTTTCTCTGCCCACCTTTTCTTTGTGTTGCATTTTTCATTCTATTTTAAACTGTGGGGTGAGCAGAGATTTGTCATTATTGTTCATTATGGAACTCTGCAGAAGACCATTTAGACTGAGAACATGGTGGGCATATTATTATGGTGGCCGTAATAGTAATAATCTGACTCCCGAACACAGGCATAGGAACTACAGAGAGGGATAGGCTGGCTTGTTTGGTAAGATAAGGTAAAGTAGAAGATGATAGGAAGAGAGAAAGACCACTTTATAGTTGGATTGACTCCATCAAGGAAGCCACAGCTCTGAGTCTGCAAGACCTGAGCAGGGCTGTTGATAACCTTAGGTCTCTCATTCATAGAGTCTCTATAACTTGAAGTCAACTTGATGGCAACTAAGAACAGTAGACTGACATACCCCTATTTACTTTGTTTAAAAAAGGTTTTCCCTCAAAGACTGATGCTTGCCCTCAATAGCCAGACATTCAGCAAAAGAACAACGGAAGATATGGAAAAGAGATATACAGTTGAATTCTGGAGATCCACCCTTTGTTCCAAAAATCATACTCTGTATTGAGAGGAAGGGTTGGATTTGCAGTGGCTGCCAAAACTGCATACACATATATGCTAGGATAATGCAAGCTATATATATTGGCAGTAGTGTCATAGAGTCATAGAGATGGAGGAGACCACAAGGGCCCCTTCTGTCATGTGGGAATACATCATCAAAACCTTCCTGACCAATGGCCATCCAGATGCTGCTTAAAAACCTCCAAAGAAGGAGACTCCACCACACTCTGAGAAAGTACAGTATATTGTGTACAATTTTTGTATTTGTACCAAATTACTCTGATCTATTTTAGTTGTTAAAAAGGGTCTGAGACTTAGTTTAAAAAAATTAGGATATTTTATTTTACATAAATTAGCTTTAAAGTGTCCATAAATTTTTGTTGTTGTTGTTTTCACTGTGACAGGCTAGCACAGCTACTTCCTGGAAATTATTTCAAAGCCAAGGCAGCCTTCTTCCTAGTAATAAAGTAAGCAGATGTTCTGGAAATTTGAGTAGGGGAAATGTATTGCATATTCAGACCTGATGATCTCTGTGTTTGTAGTTAAAGAACTGTGATCGTGTCAGCTTCCCAACTTGCAAAAGTTGCTTGTAAAATTCTGCTGTTTTTCTGTTCACAGACCATGCTGACAGCCATATCAATGAGTGCCATTGCAACCAATGGTGTTGTTCCAGGTACTGTCCAACATATTTTTCTTCAGTGCATTTCTTAACCACTTGGGAACCTTGGACTGAGTTGATGGTTGATGTGGTGTGTGGAGAAAATACTTACACGTTAGGTGTACATTCCTTACGTTGACTTTGGATATTCTCTATAAGGTTTGGCTGCTAGATAACCTTTGGTTGTTGTACGAAGGAAGTGGTTCTCTGGCTTGTTTGTTGCTAGACTTCAGCCACAGCCAGCATAACCAATGGTGTGGGATTCTAGATGTTGTAGGCCAGCAAAATCTGGGAATCTGAGTTTGGGAACAACTGCACTCAGATGTCCTGGCATAAACCAAATGAATTTTAAAACTTTTTTTTAAAAAAAAAAAACTGTACAATTGTACAATTAAAGATCAGAGTAATTGGTTTTCCAACATCTGGAATTTTTTACAACACTGATAAATTCTCAAAGAATAAAAGGGGATAGAAGACACTTACAGACAAGGCAGGGAATGTGCAAAATGATATTTTCAAAATGTCACAGTATGGGGAAAATATACAGCTTCTCAGCACCAGGACTTACTTCTTTGGCAGCGTTTCTCTCCAGCAGGAACAGGGACTGTTCCTCTGAGCTGGCTGAAAAATTTGTATTTTTTCAATAGCTTGTTGAGCCTTTTGATTTCTTGCTCCTTCTCTGTGCAGCTGCTTTCCAGCTCTTGGATCTTCAGAGAGAGCTGCAGGTTGATTTTTTTCAGCTTGCCTATACGCTGTCCAGATTGCGTCTTGACCGACAAAATTATTCCATTGAGAATCCTGGCCACTCGCCAGAGTCTGAAAAGGATCAGCAAACCAAGAGCATCAAACTCATGCTCTTGAAAGAGGATGACAATATCAAGGATGAAGGAGATAATGACAATGCAGGAATCCAGGACTTCAAACTTGTGTTTCAGGAATTCTAGGTGATAGGTGTAGATTTTGAAGATCACTTCCACCATAAAGATGAATAAAATGGAGAGGCTCAAATAGTGGAAGATCTTGCTTACAATTCTATTACTGTCAGAATCAATGATTTTTAAGTCAAAGAGCAGTTCCCCAAGGACCAACGAGGCATCCATAAGAACTAGACAGACAACCAGGATCTGAAATTTGTGTGATTGAAACACCTTTTTCATTACTTCCTGGAAGGTCAGAGGCTTAGAGCCGTGTTCCACTTTGATGATCGTGTCTGGTATCTTCTCTTCCTCTTTGTCTTCCGCCTCTTCTTTCTCCCACTTCTTGTAGTCATTGTACCACTGAGTGAGATTGTCCCCTGTGACTGTGAAATGCTTCAGGAACGACGACATGGTAATCCTGCTGTGGAGAGGTGATCCAGAACCAACTGCTTGTCCAGATGTTGAGGACCTTTGGTTCACTTGCTTGTTGTGGCTGCCTCCATGGCATGAGTCATGATGGAAGATTAGTTCTCGTCAGGGTCTTCCAGTTCTTTGTGGGTGAAAAGAAATGGAAGCTTTTAATTCTCTGGACAGCATAAAGGAGCAATCAATATAAATATGGGCTATTCCCTCATGCCTGCTAACCTGAGGCAGGAATCCAAAGTTCTTTTTCAGTTGCTTCCATAGAATCCCCGCTCTCCTCCATTGGTTTAATTCTCTAAGCCTTGCCAACAAATTGAATGGTCACTCTCTCTTCCTAAAAACTTTTAAATCCTTTAAATGAGTGTTTCTCAACTTTTTTCTGACCATTTTCTTTTCTTGGTCATTTCTCTGTTTTTTTTTCACTTCTCACTTCCCTCTGTAGCTCCCTGGTCTCGTGCCATGGTCCCCCATTTTACACAATTTTCACCTGTAGCCCCCTTGGAATATCCTGGGGGCTCCCAAGGGGCCATATGGCCCCTGGTTGAGAAACATTGCTTTAAATTACTGTTTTTTCCTTCACTAGTCATTCTTTCTCATCACCTTAAATTCACTGTTAGGAAGGAAACAAGGTGCATTTTATCTGTCAGGAAAAAAAAATAGCAGTGAAAAAAGGTAGAGCTGGGGGGGGGGAAAGGGAAATTTATAGATGTAGAGGTTGCTCTAAAAAGTCACAGGACTGCCCATTGATAAAAAGGGGGAGAGGAAGGCAGAATGAAGAGCTACTCCTTTAAAAAAAAAAAAAGGCTGATCAGCATGTTTCTGAACGCGAGTCTGACAAATTGTTGTGTGTTATTTATTAACATTTGCTCCAAATCTGTCTGTCTGTCTGTCTGTCTGTCTGTCTGTCTGTCTGTCTGTCTGTCTGTCTGTCTATCTAGATGAATACATAAAAGAGAAAGAAAAAAAATCCAGGAAAACATAAAAGACATATGAATTTAAAAAGTTAAAGAATGAAACAGCCCCCATCAGTGTCTTCATAGAAGGGCCATAGAGGAAGTTCCTCTGCTCCAGAGGATCGAGAGGATGTACTCCATTTCTCCCCCAATATCCAAACATAACAAGCCACAGGCCTGAATGTATTTGTCAGATATTGGCTATTCAAGATACTAGGTGCCATCAGCTATGTTTAAAGGAAGGGACTGGCAAAACTACCTCTCCCTAAGAAAATCCAATGAAATTCATGGGGTTGCTGTAAATCAATAGGGAACTTATAGGAACATATGCACACACATATATACACTCACAAGGACAATTTGTAGTGTAAAATGCCATATGTTGGAAACAAGCATGGTCAAGCCAAGTCAAGCTCTAAAAGAGGACAACAACTCCCATAATTTCTGACCCTTGGGAATGTTGGCTGGGGGATTCTGTCATACAAAACATCTGGAAAACATCAAGCTGTGGAACGCTACTGTATTTGTATGAATTTTCTTAATGGCAGAATGGTAGTCATGGCTATTTGCAGTATTAACACAAAAATAGATGTGGAATCTGAAAAGCCATATTTTCTTGATATTCCTCCCTCCTTCAGACAATCAGTTTGCAGAATGTTGGTTGTTTAGTTCCTAAGGCTGGGGAAATGTTCATTTTTTTTTTTTTCATTTTGTAGCTGGTGGTTCATACTTTATGATCTCAAGATCGTTGGGCCCTGAATTTGGGGGAGCAGTGGGACTGTGTTTTTACCTCGGAACGACATTTGCAGGCGCTATGTACATCCTTGGTGCCATTGAAATTCTGCTAGTAAGTGGTAACTTGTATGTTTCAAAGAAAACTGCAGCACATTAAAATTATCAGTCGATCCCCATAGATATTGATCAGTTCAGCTTCATTGGTGAAAATGTACCCATTATGGTGATGCTCATTATAGCATAACGTAGTAATGCAATGTAAGTCTAATAGTGTTCAGCCATGAACCAAAATCTTGAGCTTCCTTCTAGCCGCTAAATACAATCCTGTTTTGGTCTGATTATTAAATAATTGATTGTTTTGTATGTTTCTGTGATCTTAAGCCATTGAGTAGCGGTCTTCTGTTTTATTGTCTTCATCCTTGATTGTATATGTTGTTGTTCCGCCGTTTGATGTAGAGGACGTTATAAACAGACGTTGTCGTTGTTGTTTTCTGGGACCGTGCATGCTTCTCTTCTGGATCTTGGAGGGTCTCCCCCATATGAGGCAAATGACATTGTGGGAAGGGAAGAGCTTAGAATGGGCAACCTCTGATGTTACCCAACCTGCCCATTTGGCCAAGGATTGTCCACTCTGATGGCCTTAGTTTTCTTCAGCAGATTGGGCTATGTGGGTGGATGGACGGATAGTATCTCATAACATGATAAATGGCTGGCTTTTCATTGTAGAGATCCTAAGGCAAAGTTCTTCCCTTTTCCAGACATACATCGCTCCCCAGGCTGCCATTTTTCATCCAACTGATGCCCACGATACTTCCGGTGCCACGCTCAATAACATGCGAGTGTACGGCACCTTATTTCTCACGTTCATGGCCATGGTGGTCTTTGTAGGTGTGAAATATGTGAACAAATTTGCGTCTCTGTTCCTGGCCTGCGTCATCATTTCCATCTTATCCATCTACGCCGGGGCAATCAAATCCATCTTTGATCCCCCCTTCTTTCCGTAAGTTGTACCCCACAGAAGCTTCTGCCATGAGCAACTGGATTGTGTTTTGGGTGCCAAAGGGCTGTGTTAGTTTCCTTTATGGAATCAAGCAATATATTGAATCCCAAGGGACTAATAAATACAGGCCATTTCTGCCTTAGACTGTTACAGTGCTATAATTCCACTTTCAACATCCTGTGGAATCCTGGCCCCTCCCTAAACTGCCAATCCCAGGATTCCATAGCATGTTGAAAGTAGAATAATAGCACTATAACAGTCTAGTGCAGAAATGGCCACAGTTGGCCCTCCATATTCACAGATTCTTTATATGTGGATTTAACCAACCACAGCTCAAAAATATTAAAAAAAAAAAAAATTCCAGAAAGCAAACTTTGATTTTTCCATTTTGTATAAGGGACACCATTTTACTACGCTATTGTACATAGTGGGACTTGAGCATCTATGAGTTTTGGTATCCATGGGGGGGGGTCTTGGAGCCAAATCCCAGTGGATACTGAGGGCCCACTGCCTGCAATAGGGGGGGAATAAGAGGGAAGAAAAATCTACACAAATAAACTTACCTTTTAAAAGCGGTCTAGAAACTCTTGGGAGCAAAGTTTGAAGGGATACACCCAAAGGAAACATAGAATAAATGGGATTTTTTGGAGTGGAGGCTGGAGGGCAAAGACATCTCAGTTATTTGGGACTGTTACGTCATCTGCCATATACACCCCCTTAAGCTGCCATTCCCTCTGAATTTAGCAGCAGTCTTCACAATAGTGGCAAGGGTGGCTGGGTAGGTTCGTTTTACCCAAACTGATCTGTGGATAAGTATCAACACAGCTGCCTGCATTATTTTATTTGACTTTTCTTGGAAAGGGACATGGCTATGGACTCTGTCACAAGGATTACATTAACTTCAGAATTTGTTTCTGCAATACTGTTGATGGCTACCAGTCGAACCAGTGATATGAAACCTCCAAATTCCCAGGCAATCTACCTCTGAATACCAGTTTGCAGTGGAAAAATAGCAGAGCATTCTTATCCATGTGTCCTTTTTATGGGCACTGTGATGCGGGATGCTTCTCCTCTGGTAGAACTTGTTTGATTGATTGATTGGTTGATTGATAAATAACTGAGACATTTTTGCTTTTGGAAGAACAACAGAGCAGAAGTGCTCATGCGTTTCTGTACAAAATGTAACCTATTATAAAGTGGCGATCCCTTTTTCTTCCCCAGGGTTTGTATGCTAGGCAATCGGACTCTTTCAAGGGAGCGGTTTGATATCTGTGCTAAAACAACCATAATTGACAACATCACGGTCCCTACCAACTTAACCAAGCTCTTCTGCCCGGGCTTCAACTTTACTTCTGGATTATGTGATGAGTACTTCCGGTTCAATAACGTTACCGAAATTGTTGGAATTCCGGGAGCTGCAAGTGGGATTCTGAAAGGTACAAACAACTCTGCCGGGCTTTATTTTTATTTTTAATTATGTAAACGAATGCTCGGCCCTTTGCAAGCAAAGGATGCAGTAAATTCATCTGTGGCATCTCCCAGGTAGAACTGAAAAAGACCTCACTCTGAAACCCTAGAGAATTGGTACCAAGTGGCATAGTCACTACATAGTTTCACATGATATGAGGCAGCCAGCATGATGTAGTGATTTGAAGCTATGATCCTGAAGACCAGAGTTCGATTCACACTCAACCATGGAAACCCACTGGGGCATGCCACACGCTCTCAGCCCCAGAAAACTCCATGATAGGTTCGCCTTAGGGATCACCATAAGTTGGAAATGACTTGAGGCATGTAACAACAACAACGGCAGTTTTGTTTGGTGTAAAGGGATTGCTGAGTTTTCTCTCCCTAGTCTGTATCCTTATCAGTCTATTTAGTGATTTAACTGACTTCTGGAGAGCAGGACATCTAGTATTACCTATCTTGTGCTTGCTAAATCAGGGCATATAGACCTTTTCCACGCTTAATGGAGGTATTGGGGAGGTGTTCCATTGACTAATTCACTAACCTGCTCCTGATGGTTCCTCTCCTCTCTCTCTCCACCTCATCCTAGAAAATGTCTGGAGCAACTACATGGAGAAAGGAGAGATCCTGGAGGAAGCTGGCCAGCCCTCTGTTGATGTGGCCGGGCATAAGGACAATCTTCACCTGTACGTTTATGCAGACATTGCAACATCCTTCACAGTGCTTGTTGGCATCTTCTTCCCTTCTGTGACAGGTGAGAGGGCAGAGAGGATTAATCTTCTCTGTGCACCTCCATGCACCGGGGGTATATTCTTGTCCTTTAGAATTGCTTTGAATAGCTGCATTCTTTCTTTTTAAAGGGATCATGGCTGGCTCGAACCGATCAGGAGACCTGAAAGATGCCCAAAAGTCCATTCCTGTTGGAACTATCCTAGCTATTGCTACTACATCTCTAGTTTGTATCCTTTGAAACAAAATGTGGAGGGTGGAGGCAGAGGAAGGTGCAGAGTTCTTGTAAATAGGAAGCTGCTTTGTTTCAGATTAGGCTGGTCTGGCATTGTTTCCTCTGGCTGGCAGTAGCTCTCCAGGCTCTCAGGTGGGGAGGAACCTTTTCCATCATTTGCTACGTGGAATCCTTTTAACAGGAGTTTGGTAGGGATTGAACCTCTAGCCCGTCTACAAAAAATCATATTTTCTTAGGTGAGTGACTCTTACTCCTTGACAAATTGGTTTTGGCTTGGAGGGTAATCTTAGATGCACATAAGCTGTGGTGATAAAATTTGGGTTATTTCTGAAGCTACAGAAAGGGAGCACGGGCTATAATAACCACAAGAGGAAGATCCATTTATTAAGGGCCCTTTCTCACTACACAGTTATCTGTCCTAAACTACAATGGCTCCATCCTATGGGATCCTGGGATTTGTAGTTTTGTGGGGGTACTGTTTTAAGGATTCCCTGCCAGAGAGCTCCAGTGCATCACCAAATTGCTGACCCCAAGATTCCTTAGGGTGGAGTCATGGTAGTTAAACATGCACTTTAACTGTGTACTGTGAAAAGGGCCCTAGGAGAAATAGGTCTTATCCCTCAGGGGTGCAGCAGAATTTTAGATATGTACATAATTCACAAAATCACTATGGCATAGTAGTTTGAGTATTGGATAGGAGTCTGGGAGACCAGGGTTTGGATCCCTGCTGAGCCATGGAGAGTCAGTGGGTGACCTTGGGCAGGTCACACACTCTCAGCCTCAAAGGATCACCATGGCAAACCCCCTCTGATCAGATCTAGCCAAGAAAACCCCGCGATAGGTTTGCCTTAGGGTCACGATAAGTCAGAAACACATTTAGAGTCATCAGAGTTCAGTCTGGCTTCCTTAATCAAATGGACACGTTTAGATTTCAGCTGCGTGTTGCTGTTTGGAGCTTGTATTGAAGGTGTTGTTCTGAGAGACAAGTAAGTAAGCCACCGCGTTTGTACTTCACTTCCATGTATAAGAGATGAGATTTCCTCTTGTGTCAATAGGATGCTGTGTGAAATTGCTTTTTCCTTCAATACCCGGCACCTACTCTATATACTCATGCATAGGTCTAAACATTTTAGTCAAAAATTGACCCCAAAAACCTGAATTAACTTATCCACGGGTCAATGTAAGTACTGTACCTTAACAACAACACTGAAAGCTATTAACATGCTAGACTTAGTGTGGGTGTCCACCACGCTTACTTCTGAGGGTATAAAAGGACAGAATGTTTATAGCGGTGGGCACATCTGAGGATCTTATGGCCTTTCCACACTACACTGTTATAGTGCTATTATTCCACTTTCAACATCCTCTGGAATCCTGGGGTTTGCAGTTTACAGAAGGGAATTTCGCATTCTCAGCCAGAGAGCCTTGGGCCTCCGTAAACTGCAAACCCCAGAATTCCACAGCATGTTGAAAATGGAATAATAGCACTTTAACAGTGTAGTGTGGAAAGGCCCTTAGACTCCATTTTTCTTTAAAAAGAAACTTCCTGTTTAATGAATTAGTTTAGTTTGCCTGTACACCAAAGAGCTGAGGATGGCAAATAAGCTTCACCCTTCCCTCACTTTCTCTCACAATAACCCTATGAGTTTGTTCAGTCAAAGAGATAAGGACTGGCCTAAGGGCACCCTGTGAGCCTCACAGACAGGTAGAAAATTTAAAGGTGCATCTGCAACACTATAGCACCTGAGTTTTCATTGCTAAAATGATGGCGGTGTGCTTTGATTCCCACAATATAACATTCTGTCCCTCCCTATAACTTAGAGAAGATTGAACCAAACAGAAAACATAAATATGACTCGTGCATTTTATACAGCTCATAAGTGTCCACTCTCCTTGGCGTAGAACCTGTTTTATTTTTTTTCCATGTTGTTAGAACAGAGGAAACACATAGAACTGCTTGTGTGGATACACCAAGCAAACAGTCACTTGCCATACACAGGAGGGAGTAATGCTTGCTTCCACTGTTTGTTTATCCCAAGCAAATAGGTCTGAACTAGGGTTTTATATTTATTATGGCTTTTTTTAGTCCTACCCTTCCTCTGGGGAGGCCAGAGTAGCATATAAGATTGCTGTTATCCCTGTGGTTTAGGTGGTTGGATTGCAGGACTTTTTGTTCATCATTTTATCCTCTGTTTGCTGCCAAGGGATGTTACGCTGAACAGTCGTTTATAAATGTCCTAGGTAAATAAATATCCTGACAGCTGATAAAACAACTCTTTGAAATTGCTTAGGCTGAGAGATAGTGCCCAAGACCATATGGTGAGAATATTTCTGGATTCGAACCCAGAACTCCCTATCCTAGTCCACCATGCTGCCTTGCGCGATATTTTAGGGTATTTGCATTTGAAGACAGGCAGGCAGGCAGGCAGGGATGGGAAATACACACACACACACACACACACACACACACACACACACATACACACACGCATGCACGTATATATATACATATATAGGGATGGAATAGTGCTTCCATGTTTAAACCAACCACAACTGAATCCTAAACAGCATGTATTATAAAACAAGATATCTGGGGTGATCGCATCATCTTTATATATGGCCATGTTGTTTGATTTCATTAGTGATCTTATTTTTCTCCCCTCTTCGCTGGTTTAGGAAAATTATATTGGGTGCAAGGCCAGATCAGCAATCTAATTCTGTGTGGTATAGATGATGGGAGGGGTGTGGCCACATCTATGACATCTTGGGAATAACTGTGCTCCCTGACGTAGCAGGTTGCCCAGCCCCCATGAGCCAGCGTTGCTCCTTCCTAACCTTTCAAGGGAAGGCAAGAGTGGAGGCAAAAAGCCATGTGGGGGCCCTACCACCATAAGGTTTTCTGCAGTTGGCCCTTGGATCTGGCAAGCTTCGACCATGATCCTAGATCTTGCTTGATTCTACATCATGTACCATTAAGTGCTGCAGTCAAGAGGGACAGGGAAGGCATTGCTGAGAGAGCAATGTCTGTCGAACTGTTTCTGCAGCTGGAGAAGAAAGCTGTCTAGGTGATATCTACTCTCCCAATCATGTCTTCTCTTTTCTCCTAGCTGCAAAATTACAGCTGGATGCTGCTCAATCACTTCCCCCACCTTCCCCTAGCCACTAAATGGCTGCAGGGACATGTGCCAACTCTGAGAAGCTCACCTGCATGCAGGCAAAGAAAGGCCTTGCAGCAGGAGGCACTGGCTGCTTCCTTCCACAGTGTCCCCAAAGTTACCTATGTAGACATAACCTCAGGTAATGGCCATATAGGTCACACACAGGACTCTGACCATTGCTTGCCCCGTGATTTTCCTCATGGAGGATGCCATTAGAAGACCCAAGTCCTGGTTGCAGCAAAATGTTTCTCAGTTGCCTCTTGAGTCTGTGAAGTTTCACCCACCCCACACTTTCCCTTCTTGGGGACAATGCAAGGCTAGTGAAACATTGGCCCTTTCCACACGGGGGACAGGGGAACGGGGCAGCGCACGCAGGGACGGATCTTACCTGAAAACGGGTTGCTCCGTCCCTGTGGGGAGCGCGTGTTCGCCGCGCCACACGCTGGCGAGTTTCGGCGGCGTTCGGCGGCGCCCAAAATGGCGCCCGGCGACTTCCGGCGGCGCTCCGCCAATCAGGGCAGCGCGCCAGCCGGAAGCCCGCCCCCGGGCAGCTCTGCAGGGACGCGCTTCACACGGGGCGCTGCAACAGGTTAGCGTGCTCGCGTTTCGTAAAAACCACATAAAATGTGTTTTTTAAAAAACGCGCCGCGCCACCCCTTGCGGCCATGCTAGCGCGGTTTGAGGTGTGGAACCTCCACTATTCAAACCGCTCTAGCGTGCTCCACGGTGTGGACGACCTCCGGATGAGGTCGCCCTAAGCCGTTTTTTTTACCCCGTGTGGAAAGGGCCATTGTGTGGTTATCTCTTTTCCCTATGTGGAAGGCAAGTGGTGTGGGAATCCCCAGGCAGTGGGGACTTGGAGAGGGAGAATGATTTTTGAGTGTGGTGTGGGGCATCTCTTGGACCTTTCCGGGGCCGGATATAGAGTGTCCCTCAGCCAGGTTAGACCCATCAGCGAAAGGTACCTCTCCCACTGTTAGGATGATCAAGTTAGATTAATTCTCAAGTTTCAAAAGACAAAAAGGAGGGGTATCAATAAAGTTTCTTATGTACTTAGAAAGAATCTTGTGTAAATACCTTGGTGTAGAAAATCTACTGCAGATGTCTGTCCAGACTGTCTCAAGACCTCTTTGCACACGTAGATACTGTTAACTATTCTGTTACAGCCAGCTATATAAAGCATTAAATTTAAAATTTTAAATGAAGGTTTAATTGCAATATCTTTCCAGTACTTGGTCAGAAACCTTTTGCATATATTCAGAACAGTTTATCTGCTGATCAAATAACAATTGTTGAAAAATTCGCCTTGGACTTAACTTGCAGAAAATATCTGACATCACAGAAACTGGTTAATGCAAGTCTAACTGCCTGTCAAATTTGGTAACTCCATTCTCCCTACAGATACGGTGATGCAGTGAACAAAAACTTAGTGGTGGGAACGCTGGCCTGGCCCTCACCCTGGGTCATTGTGATTGGCTCGTTTTTTTTTACCTGCGGGGCAGGTTTGCAGAGCCTCACAGGTGCCCCTCGGCTCCTTCAAGCAATCGCCAAGGACAACATCATTCCTTTCTTACGAGTAGGTACACATAGAGAGAGGTGTTACTCTCAGAAGATGAACAGGGAAAAGAGGCTGAGCCAAAGGAAAGGATTAATTTTAGAGCTGCAAAAGGCACATAACCAAAGGATTGGGAGAGGGAGCCCTGCAGAGGGATGGGAGAACCTGGAAGGGAGGTTGTAGTGGGTGTGTGGGGGCATCCCTATGATGGCTGTATAATGAGGATCAGAGAATGTGAAACAAAATGTATTGCAGGTTCTTACTACTGTTCTCAGAAACACGAGATGTTTCTATAGGAGCATCTTGAAGATGTTCTGAGTGATGATGTGAGGAGGGGCTTGGAACTTGGAACATAATTTCTTTGGACCACAACAGGCCATAGGTTGGGGAATTTGGGACACAGTCCAAGAAAAGGAAACATTTTCTCAGCTGTTGCGGAGATGCCCCTGTATTACGGCCGTACAAATGAACGCCTTAAAGGGGACACTATTTCTCCTGCTCACACCAGATCCTAACATGTGGCCTAGAAAATGTTGGTGGGCCATTATTCCTATCAGCCCCAGCCAGCACAGCCACTGGTAAAGAATGATGGGAGTTGCAGTCTGCATGTTCCCCACCCCTGCTTTTGAGTTATTTTTTTTCTTGGCAACCCATGATCAGCCTTTTAGTTGCAATTGAGGGATCACCTCCATTACATCATCCAAAATGATCTAGCTTTGGCCATTAGGGAAGGATCAGCCCAAAGGAGTTCTTACTCTTTGCATTCTTTTTTGCTGTAGTTACTTTTCTATATCCAAAAAGAATCTACCAGACATTAATAGATTTCTGATGGCAGGGTAAGTCGACTTCTGTCTGTAAGCAGGGCTCTTTGTTGAAATTTTATTTCAGGATGGTTCCCCAATTCTCCTTTCCTAGAGGGGAGTTATTTCTTTGGTGACTAGTTTTCTGCCCTTGACAACTTCACTGGAGAGCTGGCTTGGGGCCAGAACTTGAAAGTGTAGAACTGTGAATTACTATCCCTCTTTACTTTTTATTATGCAGTGGGTGAAGGAGTTATTTTTTTAAACTGCATTCAATGCTTAACCATGAAATGATGCAACATGCAAACTAATTTTGTTCTTTGACCCAACTTTTGCAGATCTTTGGCCACGGGAAGGCAAACGGAGAGCCGACGTGGGCCCTGTTGTTAACAGCAATGATTGCCGAACTTGGCATTCTGATTGCATCCCTTGACATGGTGGCTCCCATTCTATCTATGTGAGTTTTGGGGTTTTTGTTCAAGTAGGATGATTCCTGTCCCAACCTGGTCCAATCAAAGCATAGGAACAGTAGTCAAGATTTCTACTTCCAGCAGTCCCCTTCTGCTGGGACTGGTTAAAAGTTTGGCTTGGATAACGGTAAGGGGTCCGTACCAAAAAAAGATAAAGGTGCCTCTTTTTATATGGGGGCGTGCTCAGAACTATTTGGGCCGAAATTCATCTTTGTAAGTTCCCAAGCGATCTCCCACCCAAATAATAGAATTGAGCAGTTTTGTGACATCTGTACTTAGCAAGGAGATGCAGCAAAGTGACCATTGTTCATCAGGACTGATACACAAATGGATTGATGCACAGGGGAACACCAGCTAGGAAGGACCAACGCACATCTGTAGAGCACAGTGCATGCTCTTGCCGACATTCTGTGGCATCTTCACAGTTCACCAACAGGGTTCCTTACTACCTGTGCTATAAAGTCCTCCCTCTGCATTCATGCATTTAATCTTTGCAAGTTTGACTATTTGCAAGGTGCATGCATGCCCCCACATCCTCCTCCTCCCCTTCCCTTGCATTTTGCCAAGTGCAGAGAAGAAAGGCAAGCACCTGGACAAAAGGCAAGGAAATGTTGGGGGGGCACACATACCTTTCTTGTCCCCTTCAGAGCTCCCTCCTTGCACTCGCTTGCCTCTGGCCCCAGCACTGAGAATTGTGAGGAGAGCCCTGGAAGGGAGTGGGAAGGGGATTACGAGGGGGACTTATTCACAGTTTTTCAACTTCTGCAAGGGTTCAACACTCTGAACCCCTCAAAATGTTGTTTGTTTTTCATCCAAAGCATCTGGAAAGTACCAGGTTGGGAAGAGAATATACCAACCTTAAGGCAGGGCGTATAACAACCTCTGCTGTCAAGATGTGCGCCACTGATCATGCCTTGTTTTCACTGCTTTCTACCTCCTGCCTGGCATCATCAGTGCTGTTCACTCACCTTTCAGACACCACAGATTGTTAAGAAAAAAGAATGGTGTGAAACTTGAAAAGAATCTCTGAAAAAAAAGATCTGTAAAATGTCCCTTTATGAGCAATTGGAATATGTTAGCAAGAAGAAAAGAATTCTCCATAGAAACCAAAATTACTAAACTGAAACTATTGTATTTTGGTCACATTATGACATGACGTGACTCAGTGGAGAAGATGATAATGCTGAGAAAAGGGGAAGGGAGTAGGAAAAGAGGAAGACCACGTTGCAGGTGGATTGACTCAGTCTGGGAAGCCACGGCTGCCCTCAGTCTGTAAGAGCTGAGCAGGGCTGCAGATTAAAGGGGCCCTTAGAGATTTCTCATTTATAGGGTCACCACAAGTCAAAATGACAGCAAATAGCAACAACAACGCATGTTCTTCCCACTCACTGTATTTCTGCTGAAGCATAGCGTCAGCCAGCCACAATAAAGATGACTTTGTTACTTCTTCATACTAGTCTCCGGTCATGGAAGTCTTTGATGCTGATGTCAGGCTTCTCAGACTTGGACTGAGTAAACCTCAAAAGGTCAATGAGCAGTGCCTATTCATTTGCAAAATCCTCTTTCCCATTCAGGCTTGGAGTTTATGGGACAGCTTTGCTGATCTCACATTGCCAAGCCTCCAGTTCAGGCTTGTACGGTTGGCAGACCAAAAAGCTGGATTGCAAAGCCACATAGGGGACCTTGGGGTTCTCAGGCAACCCTGCCTTTCTCCTTTTGAAGATGGCTTATCAACTCCTTGCTGGGTTGACTGCCATCTTCAAGCTGAGATGAGGCCTCTAGCCCACCCTTTAGCAGTATAGTGATGTCTGGATGTGCTAAGCTAAAGCTCCCATCATTCTCAGTCAAAAGGCTGGCGAAGATAGGAGTTGTGGTCTCCACACATCCAGAAGGTACCGATTTGGGGAAGGCTGACCTTGCTAATAGTTACATGTTGCAGGTTCAGGATGAGGGGCAGCGGGATTCCATGTCATTTGACTGCTGTGAGTGCCAACTTTTGCATGATATTTTTCTCCTCCTCTCCTCCCACCACCTCTTATTCCCAAATTAGGTTTTTCTTGATGTGTTATCTGTTTGTCAACTTGGCCTGCGCAGTGCAAACACTCTTAAGAACTCCAAACTGGCGCCCCAGATTTAAGTACTACCACTGGTAAGTTTTTAAAAAGTTTGCTTAAAAGCATTTCTGAGTGTCTGACTCCAGGGTTTCAGAATCTCCTGTAAGTCCAAGAAAAACACAGAGGGCAGCATCCCGTTAGTGACAAACACGCACGGCTCACCACGGATTCCAATCAGTTTTATTTTTCCGTGGCAGAAGAGCCATTACAAAACACTGCATTAGTACAATATACAGTAAACCCACGAAAACAAATTGATGGCAAATAAAAAAGTTATTCATGTAAGAAAGAACGTTTATGCAAGTTGCAAACAAAAATAACAAGAACCAGAGTTAACAATGATAATATAATCTTACAGCCTAGCATTGATGATGGCAATTAAGACCCCTTTGCAATCTGCAGCTGAGGTCTTTAAAAATTTGCAGCAGCTCTTTTGAGCTGCTATTGCAAAGGGGGCTACCTTGATTTTTGCAGATATAGTATGATCTGTCAGCAGGTCAGGCAGCTCTCAAAAGATCTCCCAAAAAGCAAGTCCCAGAGTCATTGTTTAATGAGCAGCATAGCAGATAATACACAACTTCTTCCACTTCCATAGAGCCACAAATATTGTAGGGAAGCTCTTGTTCTAAGTAAGCTGTTGTTTGAAAACAGAGGGTAAATATTGGAGGTTCTGTTACATTATTCTTTCTTTAAAAGGCAAAACCATGGAGATTATACTTGAACTTGACTGGCAGGTACCTTTTTTTTTTTTTTTTTGGAATCTACCTCAAAAATTCTGTCTCTAATTTTTCAAAAATGGACTTATAAGTTGTTGAGGTTCACCAGATAGAATTGGGTATATATATATATAGGGGGAGAGCATATGGATAGAATAAAATGACAACGGTGCTTCTAAGCGCATGCTCAGTCTGGGGCTTTGTTTTCAATATTAGAACTTGGTCCATAATCTTTTCACACAAAGATCCACTACCAGTTGGTTCCCACTTAGCTTAATTTAGAAAGCGGGGCAAAGCTGCTTTCTTGTTGTTGGGAGTGCATGACTCTTGGCAACCTACTTCCAATCAGCCAGTTGTCTACCAGTAGATCTGGGTTTATCTTCCACCCCTCTCTGCCGTAAAAGCTTGTGTGCATGGCCATTGTGTAGCTAAAGATCAAGAGTGAGGAGGTGGCTTAAAGTAAACTAGGCACCTTAAAGAATTTAGAAAATGCCTCACTAGCCTGGCTCACAATGTGTGCCCTATCACATGATGAGTGACCGTAGCATCAGGTTGATAGACCATCACAGATAAAAAAGACAATAGATGAGAATTTGTGTTATCACCTCCAACAAAGTAATTTCCAGTGGAATCTGTTCCCATGTTCAGCTGTCAGTCTCTGTGCTCAAAGCTGTGACAGAGCATCCATTAGTGCGTGTGAAACTGGCCCTACCTAGGTGTTGATTTTTGAATTTTCTTCTTCTGCAGGGCCTTGTCGTTTTTAGGTATGAGTATCTGCCTTGCATTGATGTTCATCTCCTCCTGGTATTATGCATTGGTGGCAATGCTTATTGCAGGAATGATTTACAAATACATTGAATACCAGGGGTAAGTTGTTAACTGATGAAAGTAATTGGGTGTTTTGAATGGAAGCAATTGTGTATGCACACACACAATAGGCCCATGATCCCAAGCATCTGATCCTGGAGAACCTCAGGCCATGCAGCCCTTAAGTTAAACAGAACAGGTCTGCATTTTCACACACACACACACACACACACACACACACACACACACACAATGTGGCTGCAGTCCCTCGGACAACATCAAATGTGGCCCTCAGGACCAAAAGTAGTGTGCGCCCCCCCTTGAGTGGTGGCTCCCCTGGGAAGTTTAGAAGGGAGTCTTCTAAAGGACACTATATGAGACTATATGTTCTGTATGTTTATCTATACATATATAGTGGCCCCTCCACTTACACGAGGTTTCAGGGCACAGAACCCTTGCGAAAGTGGAAAATCCACAGATAATTCCTCCTCTCTCCCCTTCTCATTCCCTTCTGCAGTTCCTCACTTCCCATACAAAATGGAAGGGAATGAGGGGTGGGGGAAAGCTCACATGAGCCTTCCTTTATGTGTGTATATATATGTGTGTGTGTGTGTGTGTGTATATATATATATATGAGAGACTACAGTAGGTGAAGGGTTAACATACAGATGTAAAAAATGCAGTTTTGCTTTCTGTTGCCTCAGAGGGTTGCGCCTGAACCAGCAGGTTGAAATTACAAGAAAAGGGATTTGGACTCAGCATTAGGAAGACAGTAGGAGTCGTGCAGCTGTGGGACAGATTTTCTGCAGAAGTGATGAGCTGTCCTTTGTTAAGCGGAGGTTGGATGGCCATATATCAAGGGCTGCTGCAGAGTCTGTATTCGTAGGAGATTAGGCTGGGTGACCTCTGAGATTCTCTCCGGCTCTGTGATTCTAAGCTTGATTCCCACAATTAATTAGTATTTTTAAAAAAACTTTGGTCGCATGTTTTTCATTTGTATCCTGCTTTCCCCTACTGTGAGACCCAAAGTGACTTACAATAGTGTAACTTGCGTGAATAGTCTAGAACAGGGCAAACTGTGGCCTTCTACACATTTAACTTGTAAGATTAATGGGAGCTGAAGTCAGTAGTGTTGGTGGGGGCACACATTGCCCAACCCTGGTCTAGAAATGTCTGGTGGCGTTCTGCTTGGATGGAAGGGTAGCTTAATGGAAGCTACCATGAACTTTATATAAGCTATTGTGTGATATCTAATGGAGGAATGGGATAGATCTGAGAACTGAATAAATATCAGGGTCTAGTCACAGCAGCTCATTTAAATTATGAAACATCTAACAGCTCTTGATCCGTGTGTTGATTCTCTGGGGGGAAAGGGGGGATGCAGAGCCCTAAACTAAATTGAATTTTGTAATTCGGTTTTTCAGAGCAGAGAAGGAATGGGGTGACGGTATCCGGGGTCTGTCACTAAGCGCTGCCCGATACGCTTTACTGAGACTGGAGGAAGGACCCCCTCATACGAAGAACTGGAGGTGATTTATGTTTTCAGTTTCTAAAATTTTCCCGACCGCTGTGCATACATAGAGGCTGAAACAATACAGAATTTGTGAATAGTCTGGTTCAGGAACTTTTAGGCGTTTTAAAAGCACAAATAGAAAAGGATCTGTTGAGATTCCAATTCAAAATGCGGATGGCAAGTTACTGCTGGTACCCATGCCAAACAGCAACAAAATGGAGACATTTCATACAAGGAACTCCTTGCCACTGGATGTTGTGATTCTCATGTAAGGCTCTGCAGTTTCTTCTATGCCCTCTCAGCGTCTCCCAACTTCCCCTGGGTTATTCATCTTGCATGTTCTTCATCTTGCATGTTCTTCTGCACTTAATTCCTCCAACTTCTTACATAGCTCCAAGAACTGGTGACTGGTGCCTTGGTCCCCTAGGTTGGTCAAGGCCAAAAAACAAGCTATTTCACTCCCCCCGCAACATCTTGATTCCTGTCCCATATCTTACAGGCAGCTCTGTGTGCCTAACTATCATTCTGCACTCACTTTTGGCATTCCTGCTTCGCTTGTGCCTGTGGCCCCAATCTTCTTAAAACTGCTGGTGAAGTGTAAATCTTTGCCAGCAGAGGTACATGGGTGGCCTGGGAGTTGGGGCTGCTCCTTGTTCATAGTATATGTGAACTGGTCAGGGACAAAGCAATGCCTGGGAGTGGTCCAACCACCCTTGCACACCTGGGCAAAGACTTGCAAAGGGGAGCAGCCAACAAAGTACTTCTATTAGCATAAGCAGGGTTGACTCCAACAGCAGAATTCTGGGTAATGGCTTTTACCCCAGGTAGTTTTCTTGTTGTTGTGTGCCTTCATATTGTTTCTGACTTATGGTGACCCTAAAGTGAACCTATCATGGGACTTTCTGGGGCTGAGGCTGTGTGACACACCCAAGGTCACCCAGTGGGTTTCCATGGCCATGTAGGGAATCAGACCCTGATCACCATCTCCCTGTCACAAGTTTTGCTATGAGTATAAAATCTGAGGGGCTGGGAGATTCTTGGAAGAAGGAGTCTTCTTCCTCATGCAAATGCTTCTTATTTTGCATGAATGAATATGGTGATGAGCTGCACTCTGGCCTGTGAAGTGGCTTACAGATCCAGCACAGCCTTCCTCCGTCCGACGCCCTCCAGATGTGTCAGACCAGAGTTCCCACAGTTGCACAGAAGAATGTGGGGGTTGTCATTCAACATCTAGAGGACACAAGGTTGGAGAAAGCTGACCCAGAAGGTGGGGTTGTTGTACAAAAGACAAAGCCTGCAACTTGCTTGTGTCGGATTCAGCTGTGAACAAACGCTGCGTGAACCGAATCTTCATGAGCTAGGCTGCCCTGCCATTTGAAGGCAAGCCAGACAAATCAGAGTGGAGTGTAAAGCCATCAAAGTCTCCTTAGAGATGCTTAATATTCTGACTAATTGAAGAAAGGAACAAAGCCCCTGAAAATTCTTGTTTTCCCCTTTCCCGACCTCTTTTCAGACCCCAGCTCTTGGTGCTCCTGAAACTGGATGAAGATTTGCATGTGAAATACCCTCGACTGTTAACATTTGCTTCCCAGCTAAAAGCTGGCAAGGGCTTGACCATCATTGGGACCGTGATCCAAGGGAACTTTTTGGAGAGCTATGGAGAAGCTCAGGCAGCCGAACAGGTAGGTGCAGCTGAAGCTGGACAGGAGGGACAGTGTTGCACATCAGCTGCTTAATTAGGTATAGTTAATCAATTTAGTTAAGTGTAGTTAAGTATATTTAACTAAGTAACCTCTCCCAGTCTGAGTACCCCCCCCAGAGCTGATGGAAACGTCATTCACTCTTGCTCTGATGGCCAGCAAAATGAACCTCCTATTCCCACTGCAGCTGATGTTCCCTGCAGAATGGGTTGAGAGTGAGTTATGATTGTGGCAGAGAAGTCATGATCGTGACTGTGTAAGCAGTCATGAACAGAGAAAGAGTTACCTAGATTTATTCATCCATGTAATTGTAGCTTCACCCCAACCTACTTTACTGGGTATTACTTGCAATGATGAGGAGGAGATCCATTCTCCCAGTGACTGGAACATAGGTGAATGGTGTTTCCATCAGGTTGGAGGGTCAGGTTAGGAGGAGTTGCTAAGCTAAGTATATTTTCTTAACTAAACAGCTGGTATAGAATACTGGTCAGTCTTTTATATCATGGGTTGTTGTTGTATGTCTTCAGATCATTTCCAACTTAAGGCAAACCTAAGGTGAACCTATCATGGGGCTTTCTGAGGCTGAGAGTATGTGATGTGCCAAAGTGGGTTTCCATGGCCAAGTGGGGGAATCAAACCTTGGTCTCCAGGTTTATAGTCCAACATTTGAACCACTACTGTGCTAAATATTTTCAATGGCTTTTCACGAAGCAGAACAAAATTGCTCCCAGCATGTGAGCCAGTCCTTCTGCTGCCAAGAATATGCTTTCAGCGTGGTGTTTAGTGCTTAGGCTATAAATGCAATATTGGTTGGCTTGTTGAGGTTTTCAGCAGAGATTCCACATTCTTTGATGTTCATTTTCAGTTCAACGTCCTGGCCTTGACCTTTTCAGCTGTTCACAATATGGGATCAGGGCACCTGAGAGAGGGCATCCCTTGAAATGTGCTGGTCTGGTGACCAAGATCTTCATCAGAGAGATGCCTTTTTCCTTGGTGCAGCAGGAGGTTATCTTCTCAGTGACAGAACTCCAGTGGTAGAACATGTTTGCTAAGGAGGCTTTTCTGGTGCCTAGTTGGATGTCATTGTTAGAACTAATTCAAGACATTTTTTTCAACTGTTTTAATTTAATTGAGTCTGTTTTCTCATGATGGAGGAAGTAGTTGTGTATGTTTTTGTCTTCACATAGCTTTTTAAGTCATTTGTGGCTTTTCAGTTGTGTTCTACGGTGTTTTTAAATTTCATAATCCACCCTGGAAATCTGACTGATGAAAGACAGGAAGTATTTCCTCCAAAATGAATAAAAGCAAAATATGAATTGTATTAAGTTCTGCAAATTTGAAGAAATTTTGCATAGTTTATTTTCCAAAATAGATGCTTCTGGGGCTTCAGTAAACTTGACCCAGAACTTTATTTTTAACTATGAGGACCAGAAGCATGGCTTTTTGTTTTGTTTTAGCACAAGGTGAGCACCCCTCTCTGACCAAGCTCTTAGTAGCAATGTTGATATGAGTATATTTTTAAAAGCACCTCTCTGTGCAAGATCACATGCAAATATAGAAGTCTTTCTGCATTCGTTGCTGCTGCCGTTTTTAACTGCTATGTGAAAATTATGTACTCTTAGCAAAAGCACCTTCATCCTCTTTGCTTATCTTCCAGACAATCAAGAACATGATTGACATTGAGAAGGTGAAAGGATTTTGCCAAGTGGTCGTGGCGAATAAAGTCCGAGATGGTATTTCCCACTTGATCCAGTCATGTGGATTGGGGGGCATGAAGCACAACACCGTGGTGCTAGGGTGGCCGTATGGCTGGAGGCAAAGCGAGGATCCGAGATCCTGGAAGACCTTTATAGGCAAGTCCTAAGGATGTGGAACAGCCCTCTTGCTCTTCTGTTTGATATTGTGATGTTGTGAACATAGCAGCAGACCTGTGCCTCCCAGTGCAAGATTCCACCCATTGAGTGAACTTTTGATCACTTCTGCTAAACACTGAGGCCATTTCCACACTACACTGTTCTAGTGCTGTTATTCCACTTTCAACATCCTGTGGAATTCTGGGGCTTGTGGTTTACTGAGGCCCAAAATTGCTCTCTGGATGAGAATTCTAACGGCTCCTCCCTAAACTGTAAACCCCAAGATTCCATAGGATGTTGAAAGTGGAATAAGAGCACTATAACAGTGTAGTGCGGAAACGGCCTAAAGATGATCTAGAATGTTGGGTGGAGAAGTGGCTGAGAAAAAAATTTAATCTTCTGTTTTTGCTTGATTGCTATAGTTTCCGTTCCCCCACCTCCACACTGATACTTTGATGGCCATCTCTCCACTCCTTTCATTCCTCCCAGTCTGGCTGTGTAAGTAATGTACCTTTCTCCTCTCTTTCTTGCCTTCAGACACAGTGCGCTGCACAACTGCTGCCCACCTGGCTTTGCTTGTGCCCAAAAATGTATCCTTCTACCCTGGGAACCACGAGCGCTATAACGAAGGGAACATCGACATCTGGTGGATTGTGCATGACGGAGGCATGTTGATGCTGCTTCCTTTTCTACTCAAACAACATAAAGTAAGAATTACCAGCTAGGCTGACTGGGCCTGTCCAATCTGTTAAATCAGAGGCGTGGAATAGGAAGTTGCTGGTACACTTTTGTATTACTTATGCATTAGCTGCCATCTGTAATCTTTTTTTTTAAGATATACAATAGACGGAATTCACTAAGGCAGTTATGAATATGTGATCTACAGTTATGGATTCAAAACTGGTTTGTATTCATGATCTCTACATTTTCAGAAATTTAGGGAATATGTAGGGACTGTGAAAATCTCCCAGTCCACACTTACAGTCGCGGCAAGCGACATTGGTCTCTTCCCTTTCAATCAAGAAGCAGTAACAAATGTGTAACCTAGAGTTATACATCCATTACTGGTTTGTATTCACAATCCCTATGCATTCACTAATTAAGGAAATATGTAGGGACTGTGAAAGTCCATCAATCCACACCTACTGGGCAGCAGAAGCTGCAAGCAACAAGGTTCTGTTCCCCTGTCAAATGGGAGGCAGCTGCCTCATGTTTCCACCCATAAGCAATCTCTGGTGCGAGGGAGAATTATAACAGGGATCCTGCTTTTGACTGTTATGCTGGAGATTGCTCACAGGAAGGGGTGGAAACATCAGCCAGCTGCTTCCTGATCAATAGGAAAACAGATCCTTGTCATTTGCAGTGACTGCTCCCCAGAAGGTGAGATTTAGGGGCGGTCAGGCTGTAAGAGCAATTTTAGTGGGTGCACAGACCACCAAGGACCCACTAGTGTTCCTTTCCCCCAAAAAAATGATTGGAAAAACCTCACTTACAAAGGTAGGCCTTGTATTAGGAAATTGCCACTCCTGGAGCTTTGCAGAAATGAGATTCTCCTTGTTGTAGGAAAAGAATATTTTCTCAGGGGGCAGAGGGAGCTCAGAAGTGGCCTCAGGTGTCAAAAACAAGTGGGTGCCATTCAGTTTTGTAGCTAGGATTTAATCCAAGCATTTACAGTAGCACAAAGTGGGACATTAAAGAGGAAAAAACCTCAGAGAGGAGGAATTTCCTTTCACCTAGGTTTCAAAGGGCAATTGCTATTTTGTCATGATGTTTGCTGTGAGGCTCAACATGACTATGCGAGTCTGTGTGGACAAGCAGCGTTCACCATGAAGGGCTACACCCACAGGCTGTGCCCTCAGCATAGCATAAATATCCACGTATGAAAATATGCTATGCCAGCATAACGCAACTCCCATGCAGACTAGAAACACTGAGCAACCTGTGTCAGTAACTGGGTGTTGTTCTGCAATGCACAATGCTCAACTGCAGCATGTAGCCAGAAAGCAGCATTGCAGTATGTGCAACTCCACTTCTGTTATTGTTTGCACAACATGTTTGTTAATTGTTACGGCATAGAGTGCACAGCATGACTTGTGCATGCATGTGTCACTAACATGAAGTCAGCCTCTGTGTGCGAATGGATGATAACCTGTGCTCTGATTAGCCATGCCAATTAATCTCCAAATATTAGCATATACCAAATTTTGTATATTTTGTGCAATTTTGTTCTTTTTTTTACACACAGATTTGAATGTGAGGGAACATGAGTGTGTGTGCATATGCAGACATAACACACACAAACGTGAAATATGTATATTTTAATTATATCCATGAAACTTAAAGAGACGTCTTTAGAAGTTTTGTTCTGTCTTGCAAACCAGCACAGCTTTGTCTGACTTCAGTGCCCTCCGTTTAGGCTGGGCTGCAACCCTTTCATTGTCATGCCCACTGGGGAAAGATGGCAGCTGTAGTCTAGCACACAAGGGCTCCTCTCCTCGGTTGCCCTGGATCTGCAGACAGGTGTGAAAGCTTTGAAAAAATAAACTTTTTCTTTCTTCACACGGCAGGTTTGGCGAAAGTGCAAGATGCGAATCTTTACTGTGGCCCAGATGGATGACAACAGCATCCAAATGAAGAAAGACTTGGCCACTTTCCTTTACCAACTGCGAATAGAGGCTGAAGTAGAAGTAGTTGAAATGGTAACAGGGGTTTTTATTTTGTGCTGTGGTCAAAGACGATTTCGGGTACTCCATTAAAACAGTATCTCTTCTTCTCTAGCAAAACAGCGACATCTCAGCATATACTTATGAGCGTACACTGATGATGGAACAGAGATCACAGATGCTGAGGCAGATGAGACTGACCAAAACAGAACGGGAAAGGGAGGTAAGCCGGCCATGAGCCGTTCTGAAAGGCTTGAGTTGCTTTGGATTGAGGCAAGAGTGGCAAAGCTTGAAACACAATATCCACCTTTTTTTCACAAACAGTCGGGTTGGATTCAGATTCAGTCCACTTTAAATGGTACCCACTGAAATCACTTGGACGTAAATTACTCGTTATTAACTTGTCTCATTGATTTTGATAACCCTGTTCTAAGCATGGCTAAAATTAGATCCGACCGAAAACAATGTCTTCCTCCAGTTTCATTTAAAGTTGTCCTTTTAAATGGGCAAGAGACGTTTTCTGTCATTGTGATGCTAGACTTCCTATCCACAAGGTGTTTTTAGAGATCCTGTTCTGGGAAATGGCCATCTCTGATTTTATGTACTTGCCTCACAAAATGTGACTACAAAACAGAAAAAGTCAATGTTTCTATTCTGGTTCATAAGAAAGATATAAAAATCCTTTATTAAGTCAGTACTTCTATTAGGCCCTTCCAAATGTCACAAAATAGCGAGCAAGTTTTTCCATTCTCCAGAATGTCATCTAGTGACCTACATGTAGTTGTAGATTAAGGTGGAAGGTGAGACAACAGAGCTCTTCAGATTCCAGTAAACGCTATACAGCTGAAGCCTAAAAATGAATGAATGAATGAATGGATGAATGGATGAATGGAGATAGTAAACCTGACCAACTGAAAATGAACTCCTCAGCCATCTTTTCTTGCAGGCTCAGCTGGTGAAAGACAGACATTCAATCATACGGTTAGAGAGCCTCTACTCGGATGAGGAAGATGAGGGGGAAGCAGTGCCAGAAAAGATCCAGATGACATGGACAAAGGACAAATATGACTTGGACAAACGGAACCGTAACAGCGCAGTAGAGAACTTCAGGGAGCTCATCAGTATTAAACCGTAAGCACTCCAGCCCCCACTGGAACAAAAATATGAAATTAACATCCATCCCTCTCTGCAGCATCTTCAAGGGCTTTAAATGACCTCAGGATATAGTGGGCCTTTCCTCATTGCAGGTCTTCATGTAGCAGTCAGATTTTTGGAGATAATCTAGCACTAGATATCCTGGGCTGAGCAAGGAATTGAACCAAATGGCCAGTCCACAAACCTTCCTCTAACTCTCTAGGGTTCTATGAAATGATACAAAACCCAGGACTTGGGAAGATGCATTTAGTGCAATGTGCAGTAGTGTGTTAAAATTTTAGCTTGCAATCATAAATAAGAAATACCAATTAAAACACTGCAGAATTTCATTTTCTGATAATAGGTATTTGGCTCTAAGGTGAGTATCTTTTGAATTGTTGTTGCATGCCTTCAAAGTCATTTTTGATTTATGGCAGCCCTAAGGTGAATTGGGGTCTTCTAGGCAAGTTTTGTTCACAGGTTTTTCTTTGCTTTCTCTGATGCCGAGAGTGTGTGACTTGCTCAAAGTAGTAAGTTTTCATGGCTGAGCAAGGTCTCTAGAGTCCTAGACTCAAATTACTGTATCACAATGGATCTATTCCCTTAAAATTTCCTTTCTTAATATTTGACAATATCTAAAGCTGTACTTTCTTAAAACCAAGCTAAAAATTGATATCATTTTTGTGTCCTAATACATATGCCCCAAGTGGACTCTTGGAGAGCTTCCCTGTGTAAGTAAGTAAGGCTTACTGTATGGCCACTGCCAGATTTTTCCCACCTCCACCAAACCATGTGTCTACTGTTCAGAGAAGAATACAATTTCCTTAAGGAGACCAGCATGTAGCAACAGAGATGTATGAGTCTAGAGGGAAATGTTTGGCCAACATTTCCTCCACTGAGTGATGTAGCTGTGACAATACAGCTACAACTCCTGAGGCTCCCCCAGGCCTACCTTTTAAGCCAGGCACCCCTTCCAACAGAGGAATTTCCAAAGCGCTGGAGAGCAGGGTCACTGGCCTTTCAGTGTCACAGAAAGCTAACTGGAAGATGAGGAGGGAGAAAGGAGATGGGTGGCAGTGCAGGCAAGAAGAAATAGACTGTCTGGAATCCTGAAGAAAAGTAATCCGCATTGCAAAATTTGTGTTTGCAAGTTTCATTTATGTACGTTGTTGTTGCTGTTAGAAATACTAATGTTAATGGTTTCCTTTCATGCTGTCAGTGAATGGGAGAATCTGTAAGTTTGCTTGTTTAATGATTTTTAATAATCTATAGCTACATTGTCTCATAGGATCAAGTCTACAGTTGTGTTGTTGTTTCCATAGAAACACAAGGGGAGTAGGGGGAGAGGCAAAAAGAAATAGCCCTTCTTTCTCCACATGCCTTTTCCTTCTCCCAAGGGAATCAATCTCAACTGGGGGTAAAATTTGAGAGGCAAGACAGAACAGATGAAGGCCCAAGTGTTCTTCAACAATACTTCCATTCTGTTACAATGAACCACCCTCCCCCCACCCCGTACTATTGACATCCATACTGGGGACACAGTCCAACATCCTCTCATTGTAGCATATGTATCTGCATGCCGAGATGTGCTGCGCCAACCCAATGCAACCCCTATGCAGAACAGTAATTTTACACATCACATCTCAATGACTGGGTGCAATGTGCAACTCTGCTCCTGAATGTTGCTCTACATGTGTAGCACAACCTCTGTAGATGCATGTCACTAACAGTATGCTGGGCCAGAGAAAGGCAACAGCTAAAGCTGAGTGATTGACCATATACCTTGTTTGCAAAAGGTCCATGGCTTAACTTCTGATGTATCCAGGGGAACTAGAAAAGATCCCTGAGGGAAACCCAGGAGAGCATTTGCCTGTCAGCAGAGCAGATCATCTGCTTCTGATGGAGGCAGATGCCTGGACAGCAATGGAAACCAAACGTTCTGTACGATTCCTTCTTGTATGTTACCTTGCAAATACTGATTCCTAACAGCACATATGAATGCAACCTTGCTGCAGGAACCAGTCAAATGTCCGAAGGATGCACACTGCTGTGAAGCTCAATGAAGTCATTGTAAACCGGTCCCACGATGCCCGACTTGTTCTTCTTAACATGCCTGGGCCTCCAAAGAACACCGATGGTGATGAAAATTGTATCCTTTTTCATCTGATTCTTTGATTCAGTGGAAGAGGCAGAGGTTGGGGCCTTGTGCTATGGTTGTTCCAGGTGGCTCTGAATTTAAGTCTGAGATGTTGCACCTCTAACAAGAAAGCAGTTCACAACTTCTGCTTACACCTGCTAGTCTGCAAGAGGTAAGTTGATGGGAGAGTTCACACTTCCCAATTTCTTTTCTTGTGTCAATTAACAGATGTAGAAAAAAAAGGAGCAAGAGATGTTCTAACAAATGCAAATGAAAAGCTTGCATTGCAGCTATGGATTCATAATCTAGTTATTGATCTGTGTTCTGCTCTGTGTTCTGGTATGCTTCTTATTCAAATAGTTGGCACTCTTAGAACAATTACAAATACCCCTGGAACCCACTGAGATAATTTATAACTGCAGTTAGCCCTCATTCACTAGGGTCAGGAGCATCACAAAAGTGGGAAAATTGCAAATATCAAAATGTGCACTTGTGTTTATATAGGAAAGGGGACAAAGCATGATGTGGAGAGCAGACACCCAGGGTCCAAACCAGGTCAGAAAAGGAGAGGGGAGGGTGGCCAGGTAGGCAGGGTGGCCCTCTACTTCCTCTCTTTTGCATATCTCCTTCCTTGGCTATGAGGGGGGCACTGGGAGAGGGCTTGTAGTGCTGAGAAATCAGGCTGCAAGCACCCTTAGCTGGCCAAGCAGTGATTGGCAGAGGAGGAGGGTGAACCAGAGAGAGCCTCCCCAGAACCACTGAGAAGAAAGGTTCCCTTGGAAAAGAAGTCTCTGAGATGGCTGGGTGGGGAATGAACAAACTCGCAGATAATGCAAACTGTAAAAGTCAACCCCGCACATGCGGAGGGCCAGCTGTATGTTTACACAGTTATGAACTTGAGGTGGGATCGTAGCCCATGCTTACAAGTTAAAGTAATGTCAGTCAACTGTAATTAAGCATTTGGAAGACCCAAGAACTAAAATGGGAGGAAGTTAAAACACCTGCTTGCCTCTCACTGCTAGAATTTAACAGTCCCTAATACTGGTTGGATGGTGCCTCAAATGAACAGCATGCCCACTAATAAATATGCAGTTGGGTTGTTTGGTATAATCACTTTGTGTCACCAAGAGTAAATGAACTCCCATATGAAGTTTTCTCCTTGACTTGCACTGATCCAGATATGGAATTCCTTGAGGTCCTGACCGAAGGCTTAGAGCGAGTGTTACTCGTCCGAGGGGGTGGACGAGAAGTCATCACTATCTACTCCTGATCCAAGCAGCACTTTCCTTCACTTTCCCGTTTTATAACGAAAGGACATTCCCATTCCAAAAAAGGAAGAACATGCCTTCTCTCTCTCTGCCAACACTTCTAAAGAATCTTTTTTTGCCACTACAAGCAAACACCACACACCATAGCTGCAAATGCAAGTTCCAGTGAATTCTTCCAGTTGAAACATCTGTTCTGGAGTGCAATGGTATTCCACCATTCTGCTAGGGACATGTTTAAGCATGACGCTGTGAGGTAGTTTCACGTCTGCTTTCATAACTCCAGCAGATGTGTGTGCAGTTTCTTACTGAACCTTTTATTTTTATTGTTTCAGAAAACAAAGTGCAAACTTTTTTAGTTAACTGCACATTAATCTATTAGGACTGAACTCAGTTAACAGTTAGCAAGGTTTTAAACAAATACTTTCCAGTAGGACTTTGGGGTGGAGGTACTTTTATAGAGCAGCTAGTTTCTGCTCCTTTGCATTTTTTTAAACGGAAACATAGATAACCAACCAGCATTGTTTAAAAACCTACACCATTTTTGTAAACTCATCTTCTGAACTACAATTGTAGTATTAAATGAGAATTTACACTTTGAAATACAAGTTTTAAATTATAATTATGTATTTTGAATACTATAATGATGTACAAGAGACTAGGGAGTCTCTGGTTTAAAACTTTCCTTTCCCCTTTATTTATTTTTCTATTTATTTGCTAGAAACAGTGGCAGTAAGAAAGCCTAGACTAATGATTGTAGTTGTTTGGCTGCAGGCTATTTTTTACCTGCAACAGACAATTTAATGAAAACACAACTAGCCATTTTCATAAAAATTCCTTTAAATTAGATCAAAATGTGTTTTGCATGTATATGAGTGTAGTTCTGCTCTATTTCAAGTAGTTGCAGGCTACTGTTGTTTAAATGTGTAGGTTGTACTCGTCAAGGATGTCAATACACCCTTAGGCAATATGCTGGCCAGAGTTAGGAGTGTTAATATTAGAGGAAGAAAAATACCCTTTTTTGTAACCAGGAACTCTTAACAGCTTTATCACACCCTTTAAGTTGTATTTACTGTACAGGAGGTCTGTACTTTTTTTCAATAAAATATTGCACACATTTGAATCAGTATCATGTCCTGAAGTGAATGACAGTAATCTTTGAGGAACACTGCTTGCCTGTGTTGCCATTCCACCACATCGTAGAGTGAGAATCCAGGAAAATCTGGAGACCACGAACGTTCTACAGCTGAAGAACAACAACAGAAGTTTACACAGCTGCAATCAAAACAGGTAGATATGCTGTATACGGTTCTGAGAAAATGTTGTAAAGCTTGTCAGAATAGCTGGTAAGCCATTCAGTTTTACACCATATGCACAAATGCAGGTCCACTGAAGTATTCCTTATGGCAAGCTTACCAGCTCGAACAGTTGCAAGTAAAATGAAATACTAGAACCCTATCAGTTGCAACGTGTGTGTTCTTGTTTTTTAAAATGTCTTGACAGATAGGAAAACGGCCTCTTAAAAAACCTAAACAACAGCATGGATTGATTTATCATTGTTAGGCACTTTTTAATTTGTCTTGAAATTGTACAAATTTGTGTAAATTTAGTGCCAGTCAGCCTTCATAGATACATACACACTTCCCACTGCTGTACATATACATTTTAAAATAAATAAAAAAACCCTGCCCCCATAAAAATCAAATAGGGATTTTACAATAAAATTTCTAACACACATAAAAAGTTGTTTTCCTTCAACATCTGACATTCTTCAAGCTTTTGGGCAGAATTAATCCTGCATGGTCCGAGGTACATCTGACAGCTTTGTCTCTCAAGCCAGGCTTCCAGTTACAATATAATTTCAAAGACAATTTAATTGAAGCATGTGGCAGACATCCTCTCTTCCCCTTTATGGCTCCACCTAGCAAAATAAGCAAGAGAAGGCTCAACAGATGCATAACAGCATATTTCAGCAGGACTTTGGAAGAGCTTAAGAATACCCAACTATTGGGGCTAATGTGGCACAGACAAGAGTCATGGGTGATCCCACCAGAGAGCACAAAATCCTTCTGCAGTATACATGAACCTGAGGTTCTGTAACTGAGCTACACTTTGTAAGGGAGGCTGGACTCACACAGCTACTAAGCAAACTTTGTGCATCATATACTATTATTTAATACCTCCAAAAAACCTATCAGTACATATAAATATTTCCCTTTAATGGCAGTTTCAGACTACAGACTTTCACTTAAAAGGACTTCTGGAATTAAGTCAATGTTTCTTACCAGGTGACTATAAATAACACATCAAAAGTTTGTTACTCTAGGAGTAGAATTTGCTATTGCTGACCCTTTTCTCCTTCAATCTGGAAGAAAAAGAAAAGTTCATTTGTGGCTGGATACATCAGTACATCCTTACCAAAGAACAATACTATTAAAGATATGAAAAAGTACATAAATGCAAAGATCTACAGAGGCATAATTTTTTTTTGCATGTACATTGTACCTCATAGGTTGGTTCTGGGATTAATCAGGTTAGACTCTGTGAAATTAATGGGACAAATTATTCTTGACTAGTTTGTCTCATTAATTTTGGTGGATCTACTCTATATATCACTAAGTCTGGATTCAACACGGTAGCTTTCAGAATACAGTAGGTCCTCCATAACTGTATTCCCTGTTATCCACGATTTCACTTACCCATGCTCTGCGCCAGGGCCATGGCTGCCACTGCCAAGTAGGGTCATTGCTCTGCACAGCACGGTGAAGCACAGCTGGGCATCCTGTACCTCTCTCATCAAGGAAGGGGACAGCATTCCTTTCTCAGCGGAGAGAGGCATGCAAAGCCTGGCTTTGGGAAACCACACACCTCTCTTGGCTAAGGAGATAGATGCTTCTTCCTTAGCAGAGAGAAGCATGCGAAGCCAGCAAGGATTCCCCACTCCTGCACCTCTTTTGGCCAAGGAGGGAGACAGATGCTCCTTCCTCAACCAAGAGAGCAGCCAAGCAGCCATACTAGATTGGTTCCCAGGGAAGAGGATGCTCCCCAAGCCCTGCCAGGAATTGGTTCCCAGGGAAGAGGATGCTCCCCAAGCCCTGCCAGGAAGCTGGGCAGTGATCAAAACATAGCATTTGCTATTATCCATGTTTTTCATCATCTGCATTAAGTATGGGAACATGCCCCTTGCAGATATGGGGACCTACTGTACTCAATTGGCTTTTTAGCACTTTTGATACTTCCTGTGGCAGAACTGATGAAGCCACTTTTCAATGTAACAAGTCAGAGTAACAATGACTTTACAAACATGACTGTCCAACTCAACAGTCATGTTTGTAGAGTTACCTGAACAAAGCACTTCAGAAAACAAAGTACATCTTTGTTAATAAAACAGATCTTTATGAAAACTAACACTAGAATAACAACAAGGGCTCAGTCACTTCTGACATTTCTTCAGTTTATTATTTAATGTTTTCAAAAAGAGCTACCACCACTGGCCTACCTTCTGTTACAGGTCTCTTGATACACTTGCAGCTGACCTTCATTCACATTGAACTCTTTCAATAAAGCATCTCGATTTGCACCCCTTAAATTCCGTCGGGTGTCATACAGCTGATTGTTCAGCTCAGCCTGGCGTTGCCGTAGTTGCCGAAATGACGAATAGAGATCTTCTTCACCTTCCTCCAAAAGAAAATGAAAGGAAAGGATTTCAGGCATTGAGGCAACATTTGCAATCAAGCTTTTCTTAAAAGCATTCAGAGTCCACCAATCATAATTACGGTCTTCTGTGTTGAAACCACAAGACTGTAGAAGTTAAGCTAATGTTTAAATCTTTACCAGTGAAATAAAATGGACTTCAAGTGAACTTGATTGAAGGGGGAGGGGGCTGCATACAAAATGAAAGGGAAAATCATCAGAGACCTCCTTCTCCCCATGCAGTTGATGCCCAGTAAACTACGCTGGGATTACAAGTTACAATCACAGCAATAGTGTCAAAAATGTGGCTAAGCAGTGTTTGTGAAACCAGAACAGTTAAGGATTCCTACTGCTTGTTGTGTATCCCACTTGGGGTATTTGTGAGGTACAATATGTAAAAGACAAACAGCATATAGTTGACCGCAGAGATTCTTCAGGAAAGAAGGCAGTCTAACAGAACAGTTGCTGCACTTACCGGGATTTGCTGCTTCTCGCAATAAACCAGAAGGGAAGCCAGCTCTATATCCTCATTATATCCATTTTTGAGAGGGACTGACCGAAAGCCTAAAGGAGCCAGATCAGAAAGGTTAGCTATAACTTCAAGGCTGTCTCAGAGGCACACACGCGATGGAACAGCCCGTAGCTCACCTGTTCTATTCTTGAAAGTAGAACAGAGTTTGGAGATTTACTAGGAAGCAGCAGGCAGAGCGGGAAAGACAGGGCATCATGGAGAATCGCAAGACAGTCACATGAGCCAGAGCTGGAAAAAATCAGAAGCTGCCACAAAGGATCTGCATTTCTGCAACAGTTCAAAAAGCAAAAGTAGAATCTAAGCTGGCTGGAAAAACTTTAGCAGGGATATATTTCAGGACTCATTCCAGATTCAGAGTGCGGTGGAGACAGCTACAGAATTAAAGCCATCACGACAGTCTAGGTTTCCTACTCAAATCACAGGAATAAGCCCAAGGTCACAGAATTGATAATAGGGGGATAATCTCCAAAAATGAAGATCATGTAACAAAAACTGCAGCCATTTAACTGGCATTTTTTGTCTCCCATTGTAACACAACTCCGAAACTACATCATACATCTCCTTCCCACCAGCAAAGCTGGCAACATCTGATTAGAATTTCCAGGGTTATTGCTTCATTACCAGTTCCTTTTTTAAAAGTTCTTTTATGTAGTTAAAAGAAGGAAAGGACGGAAGGAAGGAAGGGGAAAAGGACAAAAGGAAAAGATGACCAAACCAACTTCTTCAAGAATTTGTTGTTCAAAATGGCAAGATAAAAATTTAGAAAGACAAAGAAAAAGAATGTACTGTTCAAGAGGGCACTGCTTCAACAGTTTTTTCTAATACATCTAGAACAGCAGATTGTCATGAGTTTTGGAATAAGCAAAGCATGAGAAAGAACCAAAGATGTACCTCTGAGAATTTATTACATAAGCATTAGGTAGGTAACTTCAAATCAGCTGGGGGGGGGGTAATTGCACCTGACAAATCAGCTTGGCAAGAAAAATCTTGATATAGGAGAGTCAAAAGCTTGGAAACATGAAAAAGAAAAGATCCACAGGCTTGTTTGATCAGGAAAGTTAAACTAAAAACTAAAGGCTTACTTCCAGATAAAAAGTCTGAGAATGTATTTGTGCAATTTGCTAACAGATAAAGAATTATGCTAAAATACATGAACAATGCTTTAAAATTATTTTTCAAAGGTATTGTACTTCACTGAAATTAAGTTATATAAATAAGCAGATATCTGCCAAGTGCTGGAGAAACTATAATTCTGTAAGGTGCTTTCTTTGACATGTGGTAGCATTGTCCAGAAGTCCAAAGATTTTGGTTGGAGGTGTTCAATGAAATGGAAAAAAAAATCCAAAAACAATTTTTTAAAAAAATTACAGTTTCACCAGCACTTGGTTAACTCTCTTTGTTTATAGAATGAACCAAAAAAGCGTATTACTAAAAAATTAGTATCATTTTTTTCAATGGTGACTGGTCAGAAATGCAATTGCCTACACGATATATCTTTGGATGGCTGGTATGTAATCTTGTACTCTGTTGCTCTCATGGAAAAATAAACACAACAGGATTGCCACTCAAGAAATGAACTTTCTGGTGACTCCTTCTTTACAGATAGGTTTCCATTTATTTCTTTGATTAGCAGAAGGTATAGTACTCCACTGAAGAAACAGAGGTCATTTTAAATCCATCTGGTTCTTCTGCCAGACTTTGGAACAACATTTTAACTTGAAAGCTAGAAAAAGAAAGGTATGCATATTTGTTTATTACATGTTTTGTTAAGGAATGCTGATGCTGTAGATTATATTTTGTTCTGTTTGTTAAGTTATGCTTCCTTCAATAATTTTTTTTTTAAGAAAGATTGATACCCCAAGATCATGCCACTAAATTGTGCAGTCACTTCTCAAGTCTCCTTAATGTGCAGCTATGCACCACACCAGACATTTTCCCAGCAGTGCAAACTTTTACAATTTTTTTTCATTACACTATTACACATGGTAGTTACCTGATTTGACTCCTTTGATGGGAAAAGTCGCATGGGCTAAGAAGTTGGGATCACTAAACATGTCTTCCTCATAAACAACAAATCGCAGAAATGCTAAGTTTGGGTCATAAATTTCAAACTTCACTTGCTCCTGAGACATCCAAACTGGATTAAGGCCATTGTCATCTGTAACAAAATAAGTATTTTATAATACAAATTCACACCCATGGTTTCAACAAAGGACTTCACACCTAGGTATCAAGGAAGCTCTTCAGCTAGGTATTGTGATCTACCTACAGTTTGAACGCCTCTGTATCTTTCCTGCTACTAGTCAGAAAAAACAATCCGGGGGAAAAATAACAACTAAACAAGGTTTGGGCAACTGCCATGGGTTGGAAAGACACGCTAAGTCTAAGAATATACATATATGATTAACTGTGAAAGGCGAAATAACTAGGGGACAATCTAACCAATGCCCCACTGATATCAACAAAGCTATTAAGTTCATGGAAAATTCTCTCCAGTGCTTAACTCTATTTAGTTCCTGACTGTGGTTTTCAAGAAAAGATCAAAATAGTACTGTGGGCATTTCAAGCTTTTCTGTATGGTGTCAGCAAAAACATGATATATCTGATAAGATGTATTTATTATGATTAATGTTGTTAATGAACCTGACTTTCTTCCGTTCTAACACTCTTAAATCTCAACACCAGCCTTCTTGTATATTAACAAGAACCCATATTTCTATAAAACAATGGAAAGTACTTACTCACGACAGTTGTCTTGAATTTACTGTTGTCGTATTCTGCCCCACAAATTTCCACTTCTACAAATGGACAGGCAATACTCCTACCAGGTTTGGGAAGATGGCGAGCACCAATTACCTATTTTAAAAATGTCATTATTTTCAGTACGTTAAATTGGTCACTGATAACATTTGTAAACCTTCAAGAAGCTACCACCCAAACAGCAAAGTTGCAATAATGCTACTTTTTTTCAACACAAAGAACACGACAACTGAGTTCAACAGTAAAGACTCATACATTCCCACTGAATATTTTGGGACTTGGTGCACTTAGCATTGGTTGGAATGCTATAAAAATAACGCAACTTGCTCAAAGCAAAACATATCTTTAGGGTTATGCTACCCAAACCACTCTATGTGGTCAAGACTAAGAAATTAGCCTATATTTTATTCCAAAGAAAATGATCGGATTTCATGTCAGTTATTTTTCTTCTAAAATGCTGTTGTTTAACCAAACTCTTGTTTAGCAAAGTTACAGTTTGACAACTCCACATCCCTGATGTCATCTGTAAAATTCGTAGTTAACTTAAAAACGAATTAAATATCATTTACCCTCACGGTCAATATCATCTGCAGTTTCTTCTTAGATTCATTTGGCACTGGATCATACACATCACTCCTCATACTTTCTGGCTGCAACACATACCCGGTCCGACCATTAAGTGAAAACAAGGCATGATTCAGCTGCATGTATTTATCTGCAGAGAGAACCAGAAAAGGCGCATCAACCAGACTTCTTGTTTTAACAAGTCTGAAGGGAATGCAGAGGGAAGAAATCAGATGATTCCAAATGAGCAAATAATGAAGACAAGGAGCATCTCAATTTCCATTGAGATATACAGAAAGTGCCATGCTTTTTCAGAGAATGGCTCTCTGGTGCGAAAGATGCACATGATCTCCTGCTTCACATCTGGTTTAGCACATTCAATCTCAGACTAAGGGTACATGCAAAAGTCCTTGATCAAAGCATTTCCCAGACAACTTGCTGTTTAGAAAGGGAATGGGAGAGAAAGTGTTGCATGTTCTGCCAGAACAATTAATGCAATTAGCTCTTAACTGACAACAGATAAGAAACACATCCTTTTGGCTTATGCGAGGACAGAACTGAAAACAGCCTCCACTGTGTACTGAAATAATCAGTTCCAAAGGAGTTCCTTTTAAGATTTTATTTCCACTTACAGAAGGAATACAGTATTGGTCAGATTTACAGAAAGCTGACTGACTACTTGCAAATGAAAATTGGGACACATGAAGGATGCATTTGTCACAACCAAATCTCTACCAAAACACATGGATGTACCTGGGTGTAGATTTGCTCTGGGTGATGATTAACAAACAGTTGCCAATGCTTTATAGATGAACTTGTTTTTAATTCCAGGTTTACCTTTGAGTCATCTATAATTTTAGCATTTACATAGTAACCTTTTATTATATCACTGTGAAATATTACTACCACTGCTACATCAACTGTACAATGCCTTTCTCCAGTAAGCCAGTTTAGACGGTGTAAGGCAAACATTCTGCCTGTTCCAAGTCAGACTAAATTTGTTCAATGTTGGCAGCAACTTTCCAGGGTCTTGGGACAATGGCCTTTCCGATGTCTGATGCTTACTAGGAACACCCTGATGTTGCTGAACCTCAATTCCCATCAGTCCTTGCCAGCCTAAGCCAACTTTCATCAACATCTGGAGAACTGAAGGTTCTCCACTCGCAAAAGCTCTCTTCTAAAGTAGTTTGCACACTGAGGCTGCAATCCCAAACACATTTTCTAAGTAAGCATTACCATAAGGAGGCTTTTACCTGGTGTCTGGAAATTAAGAGCCACCATCTGTGCACCACAAAACCAGAAGCGAAAAGGATCATAATTTGAAGAGTCCACTCTCTGCCCTTTGGGGTATATGCGCGTCAGTCCCTTCTGGTTATATTTTAGCAGGTCAACAGGCTTCTGCTTGACAACGGCTTCTGCCTTGGTCTCCACAAAGGAACGAATTTCTTTGAAATCAGGATTTTCTACAAAAGGAAGTGGTGGGAGGAAGCTAATAGTGAATATGTTTCCACTTAAGCCTTTTGTTACTATAAGCCTTTTGTTAGTATAAAAAGATAGTATGCTATCTTTTTATACTAAAATACAGTTAACAAGAATATTTATCAGCAACAGTCTTGCCAGTGTGGAAATGCTTTCTGTATTTTTAGTTGCAATTCACCTGTTTATGCAGCAGGGCACAACTGCAGACACTCTACTTCAGTGGTTCTCAACCTGTGGGTCCCCAGATGTTTGTGGACTTCAGCTCCCAGAAGCCTCAGCCACTATGGTCAATGCTCAGGGCTTCTGGGAGCTGAAGTCCACGAACATCTGGGGACCCACAGGTTGAGAACCACTGCTCTACTTGTTAAATGTGAACACAGGCCTTTTCCATATTGCAAGATGAACACTGCTCTTCAGTAACTGCTGTGTATCTCTAGCTGCAGGCTTTCTGTGTATTTTTTGAAATTTCATCTTTATGTCCATTTCTCCCTCAATTGTCAAATAATCTGAAACAATCGTTTGTTCTCCAAATTGCTGGTTTTGTATAATCTGCACACTCAAATGTAAATTCTCGAGGAGTTCCACAGTTCCCTCTACCATGCCTTTGCTAAGCAGATGTGGAAACAGAGAATAAATGGGGCACCATTCCCCACTGATCTGAGAGACTGCTTGCATATCTGACAGTTTACTCCCTATTGCAAAGTACAGAAGCAGTTTATGTAGTGTGAAAAAGGCCACTTTTCTTATTAAAAATCTGCAATCAACAATATGAGATCATGTTTAACAATCTAGCAGATAGAGTGCAGCTTCACTATTAAATATGAATTACCTAAGTTGTCCTTGGTTTTGCTTGTAGGTATGCAGTAGACTACCAAGTCAGATAACTCCATGGCAATCAATTGCTTCTTCTCCCAGTATACCCTGATTGTTGCCTGTTTAATGAATGTAATGAAAAGAAAACTTCAGCAGAAGATACACATTAGTTCAAGACAGTCAGCTGCACCAATCCAACTCAACGGATATCAAAGAAATACTATGTACAGTACTAAATCATTATTTTTAAACTGTAGATTTTGTTACTGTATATTCCCCGGAAAATCCAATTTTAATCCCAACTGGAGGAGGCTCGCTGAAATGAATATGCCTTTTATTTTAATGGGCCTGCTGTAGCTGGGGCTAAAACTGGATTTAATCCCATGTGTCTACTGCTGAAACAAGATCTGTGTGTTCAACAAGGAAATTTAATGAATTCCATCCAATGTAGGCTGTCATGACTACCACCACAATTGTTGTTGTTGCTGTTGTCATCATCATCGAGACTTACAACACAGTCAAAACATACAAAAAGTGTACAGTAGAACAGAATTAAACTCATCATCTTCACCTCTTCCTCTTCATTTTATCAGAACCCTTAGATTTTAACAGTGCTATCAATCAATGACAAAACTGAACTTTCACTGTCTAAAATTTCATTCTTTAATTATGGGACAAAGGTTACATATTGTGACAAAAATCTAGCTGGGGGTGGGGAATAAAAGGTAACAGTTGCATGAAATAATCACATGAATCCCAGGGCAAGCACACAAAGTTGGGGAAAGCCTCTGAACCTCTCTCAAAATCTCTCAAACTGTTTATAAAGGCTGAAGACAATCTTTGCTGTCTTTGCTTGCAAGAGCTGAAACAGCATTACTGGTCCTTCAACTGTTGCTCAAATCAAAACTCCTCCTTATATTTAGCTTCTGACTAGAATCTCATTAGTAGCAGCGCTGGTTACCTCTTCAGCTGTTCTCCACGTGATTTCCCGGACACTTTGATACCACTCAAATAGCTCTTCCACTTTGTCAGTTGCAAACTCAACTGGAGGATCTTCTGGATTCTTGGGTTCCAGAATGAAGACAAAGCTCTTCCCATATTTTCCTTGTGGCATTTTTGCTATTGGGAATTAAATGCAATAAAGATGCAATCAAACAGGCACACTTTAAGAGTCTCTCTTAGGTTAAAATCCCCTCTCCCTTCCCACAAATTGACTGGAATCTTGTAGGGCAATTACAAATACATAACTTACAGCATTCATAACTGCTACACATTCACGACCACATTGGCTTCCCCCAGCGTATCAAAGCATATCATGGAAAATACAAAAGGGAGATTTTATAGACCTTCATAGCATATGCTATGATATGCTGTTTGATCAGGTTTTTTGGTGGGCGGGGGGTGCCATTACTTGAAAATGACCTGAAGGCACACATCAAAACAAGAATATCATTGGGAATGGATTCAGAAAAAAACCCCAAACTGATCAAACAGCATGATTAGGTTTTATATTAAAGCATATCATGCAAAATACAAACAGGAAGTTTTATAGACCTTCTCCCTCTCTACACCAAAGACAGTATTTTTTTCTTAAGGAAGAAAAGAAAAAGGAAGTCAGAGGGCTACATACCAATATTATACATGTTGAGGTCCAAAATACCTCTGCACAAAGACCCTAAAGGATTGTCCTCAATTATCTGCAATAAAAACATTGTATCTGAAAACAGCCATTTCATTCTTAGTTTAGATACCCTAAGAACGAGCATCATATACAAAATTAACTGCAATAATTTTATCAGAACATTTTCTATACTGTTCTGTTACCAAGGATTAATACTGGCCCAGTCTAAAAGAGGCTGAAGATGACATCATTGTGTGGCGCAAACACTCATCAGGACAAGGGTACCAGGAATCTCCAAGTAACTCTGACTAACCAGGACAAAAATCTCTGTGCTGTAAAACAAGTAAAACATACCTACTTCTACTCTATTCTTTCCTCGTTCTCCTAATATAACTTTGTATCTATTTATTCTGCTCTTATGTGGTCCACCCAATGCTACTGAAGCTCCAAGTTATTTTGTTGTGTGCAGGCTTTCCCCAACCCTTTTTCATATTGTCTTCTCCACTTTTTATTTGACAAACTAAAGGACAAATTAAAGGAACAAAAAAATTGAATTGGTCATTATTAACCCTTGTTAGCAAGCTTATTCCATCTTTCTGTCTAGCACAGCACATGAATTACCATTTCCGTGAGAGACTTCTACAGAAAAGCCCAACTTTTCCAGGTTCATTAGGAATACACGCAAGTCTGTATACACACGTGAACAAAGGACCGTTGGCAACCCCACACATATGCACATAAGCAACAATCCTTTTCACCTGGAAAAGTATCAAGAGAAATCCTAAATCCAACTTTCCATTTATATCTATTCTACTGCATTAGATGGATTTGCATCTCTGTACATAACTAGGTCAACCTTAAAAATAGATGTCTGCATGAAGAGAACCTGAATGGATTTTGTGAACAGAATGAGCTATAAATTCTAGAATACTGATAATAAAACTAGATCTTCCCACCTGGTTTTCAAGATCATCTGTGTTATCAGATGACAAATCTTCAACATAATTGGATGGAAAATAGTGCTGGACTTTATATCCATAATCTCCCTTCCACCTGAGAAATTGAAAAAGAACCAAGTAGTGTGGTTTTAAAAAAAATGCAACAGAAACTGTCAGTCAAAGTACAGCATCAAGCAATTGCCCGTTGGCTCCCAACTCAGTTTTAAAATGTACTTCATAAAAAAAAAAAAGCTCTTACATAATATAATAATGAAGCCAGCAATAACAAAGGTTTCAATACAAGTAGCAAAAATAATAAGAAAAATCTTCTTACCAGCCGCTGCTTTCTTTTGAGACGTTATGAATTAAAGCTCCGCGGCAAAAAGTCAGCTCATCATCTCTTTTAGCCTGATAGTCATACAAGGCTTTAACAGTTCTCAGAGGCTTGAAAAGAAGAAAAGGACAGGCTTTACCAGTCAAAGTGATTACAGAAGTCTAGGGAACGGTACAGAAGCAGGAAGAAACTCTGAAGATAAAAGTTATGATTGTATCTCGTTCTACAGCACAGCCATCACACATCCATAAAACACATTTTTACTTGCAATCAGCATTTTCAGTTTTTTGAACAGGAAAATTGGATAAACGATCTCTCAGCTATTCTCTTCTCTCAAAGCAGAATTACATTTGAACAAAATTTTGAAAATAACTTACCACAGAAGGTGTTATTTCAGTGGGCTCCACATACATCTTGACATCATATAATGAGCTAGGATCTTTCTCCTGAGATTGAAAGTGCAAAGAAAATTAATCTCACAGACAAAAGTCACTAAAAGCTTTTAATTAATGTGCATTAATACAAGATTACTACATTGCCCAAATAAGCTTCTCATAACCAATGCTGACTTGCGAATCTCCTACTCTCTCCCACTCTTGGGATTTCCAAGTAAGTGCCAGCCTTGTTCTAGGAGAGTTTTCTGCCTGCCATGCCAGCAGCCTATACAAAGCTTTTTGTGGGTCATTTTAGGACCTCGTTAAGAAGATAAATACTTGCCATGCTGTAGCGTTCCAGAAGTTCCTCTGTCACAGGATAGCGCAATTTCATTTTCCTGTACAATGGATGCTTCTCATAGTAGTTCACCAACTCCACTAAACTCTCAAAATAAGCTGATGTTCCCAAGACAAACAGGCGGCCTTCTTGCTTGATTCGGCAGTGTTTCACCTTTCCCTCCGCCCTGTGGAATAAGGAAGAGACGACAAACGGTTCTTATAGTAAAGAAGTTCTTCCTATGTTCAGGTAGAATTTCTTTCATTGTAATTTGAGTTCACTGGTTCCTGATCTAGTCTCCAGAGCAGCAGAACGCAAGCTCATTCCAACTTCTACGTGACATACCTTCAGATATTTAAAGATGGCTACCATGTCAACTTTTAGACTTCTCCAAGTTAAGCATACCCAGCAATTAGACCTTTTGTGCATTCTATTGACAGCTTTTATTCTATCTCATTTTGAAATTAGATGACCTCAGCAACTATGCTGTTTGGAAGTTTAGTGTTTTTATATCTTCCATTTGTAGGACAATGAATACAAATTACATTGAAATTAGCCTTCAAGAGCATAAATTATCTCTCTATAGATGCCAATACATGCTGTCTTGATTGAATACAAAATGCAAGAACATTGCTTGTCTTTCTAAACAAGAAAGAATTTTGTGGCACCTTAAACACAAAACATCACTGTTATATAAATATTGCTTCAGGCTTGATTCAGCTATCTCTGATTAACCTGGAAGATGGAGTACCTGTGCCTCAAACTGCTTTGCTGCTTTTAACCTGATCAATTAAATGACCGTGCCTCCTTACTTATTCACCTTTTTGTTCACCATTCACTCTTATAGATCTACTTAGATTTACTTAAACTGGACCAAGCACTTGTTTCTGGTTCTTGCAAAGGACTACTTAAAGAGCTGAACCTACAGGGGCTTCACACATCAAATTGCCCTCTAGGCCTACGGGCCTTGTCAAGTTAATAAAGTTCATATCTAACCTGAAAGTCATGGCATAGGAATCAGGTTCATCTCTCTTCCTTATCAAAAAGGCTCCATCCCTAGGAATTCGCATCAGCATATCTTCTGCTTCTCCTCGGCTCAGGTTACTGTAGTACCAACTGTAAAAACAGGAGGGGTGTGGGCAAAAAAGAGAGTATGAGCTGCAAAGTCCATTAAATTCCTTTTGCATAATTCCATTAAGAACAGGTAGCAATGTTAACATTGTACATTCACATGAATAATACCTACATTTGTTTCCTTTTGCAATAAACAAAACAACAATTTGCTGCTAAATGCTAAAAGAATTAAGTTTTCTTTCCCTCATGTTGCATAAGCCCAACACATTTCCCAGAAAAAAAGCCCCCCAAGCCCACTAAATAAGGTGGGATGGTGCAAAGAAGATTACATGTGCAGTTGTAAAGCAGACAAGAGTGAAGCATTCCAGTCCCTTTGCTGATAGAGTCCAGTACCCTCTCTCAATCAATGGCAGAAATGGACCCCTAAACCACTTATTTTACCCATGTCCAGCCACAGGATTGCTGGTCAAGAATGCAGCAAATGGCCAAAAATCCAATTCCCGTGGCTGGATGAGGGATCCTCTGGGCTGAGGTACATGCCTCCCCTTCAAGCAAAGCAAATGGAAGATGGACTCCCTACGGCTTTATACAGAGTAGAAGCAAAAAAAAAAAAAAAGGGGCACAATTTTGATTCTCCCCTCCCCTCAACCCACATAGCTGTGAGAATTGTGTAATCAGGAAAGTTACAGAGAGAAATTTACTCCTCAGTCCATTCTCACATCTCGTATCTTTTTCAGATTCAAACTGCCAAGCTAATGCAAAAAGAAGTATTTAACAAAGTCGCTAATATAAATTAAACTTTGATATACTACTGAATAGCTGTTAAATGTTTAGCCATGGTGCTAACAAGGACTCCAAAACCCATCTACCTGGTTATTTACATTATACTGCCATTTATAATGGTATAACATCTTCTCCTAAGCCCTTTTAATTAAGACTTGAATGTTGAAAAAAAGTTGAAAAGTAACAAATCAAACTCTCATAACAGACTACAAGGATATACATGTGGGTGGGCAAGAAGATTCAGAGCATCAAGTACATTTATTTTCATCAGATCCCTTGGTCCGGCTTTATACGTGAAAGACCAAAACAGGATTTAAATTAATGCATCAGCTGTAAACTTGGCTGACTTTGACAGATATGCCCAATAAAGAATCAAATGCTAGTCTTATTGCTCTAAGCTTGCTCTTCTGCCACCACTTTATAGCCTTTGCCAATTTAAAAAAGTTTACAGAACTGCTTCCCAGCTGCAGAAATGAGAAGATCATCATCTTCCTATCACTCCTGCAACTTGCAGCAGACCAGAGGGAAGCGGGCACAAGTGGTCCTCTTACTTTGCAGAAATAACTTCCCCTCAAAGAACAGACACAGACAGAAGGAATACAGATTCCTTCCATCTCAGCAAACCATGTAAGGTGTGAGAGATTGTTTGTGAGGCTGCCAGGTGCTAAGGGGGAAGAAACTTGGTAAGAATGATGGCTGATCAAAGGCTTAAGTTACTAGTATGTGACATCTATTTGTGCAAAGCTGTTGCTCCATGGCTGAAAAACACAGTATCTGTTTGGTGTTTTCACTTTGGTTTTCAGTCGTACAGGGAGATTTCTCCCCACTTTGTTCTCCTTGGAAACTACATTCCCTATTTCTCACATATCAGCATGAATTTGAAAGAGGAGAGCCCAAGAGAATGGTCTGTTGAATCAGATCAGATTATTACTATTATGAAAGCTCACTCTGGTGATCAAAGAATAGGAAACCCCACCCAAACATCTGAGGGTCTAGCCCAGTTGCTCCACTATAATTTAGCACATACTAATTCTTGGAAAAGAAAATAAATGGAGCACAGGAAGAAACCAATTGTGGCATGCTCTAATACCGCAACAAAAACCAACACAAAATAAACAGGATATCCTGCAATACAGAATATGATTAAATGTGCTCCCTGAGTGGCAATCTCTAACTACTCCTCTAGAACATAGGAAAACAATTTTAAAAGGGCGAAAAACAGGGTTTTTTTAAAAGGAGAGAAAGAAGTGAAGGGATTCAGGGTGGGAGAATCATATCCAATTAAAACCCCTTCTATATTGGAGAGATGACAGAACTGTTGTTTTTCCAGTTTTCTCTATTTTCAGATTCCCAAAGTCAAAACATACACTCAGTGCAAAACATTATGGTTGGTGAGGTTTCTCTTGTTATTTTAAACCAGATTCACCATAATCCACAGTGAATGACAAAAACAAAAGTTGGTGCATTAAAAATAGCATTTCACTCCACCCTAGAATTTCCTTTTGGCTGTACATACCTCTTAGTTTCATGAGGCTTGGGGTTAGGCACAGCATCAGTCAAACGCAGCTCAAACTCAGCGCAACGCAAGTGTGCTTCTTTGTAATGTTGGATTAGGTCACAGATGCTATCAAAGGTGAGGTTGTCAGTCAGATAGTATTTTATGGTGTCTCCATCAGCTGAGGAACGGATACGGCAGTGCTGGACTCTACCTGATCTCCTAAGAAACACGGAAGAGAACAGAGCAGTCAGTTTTTTAGCATGTTTTCAATACAATTATCCATGGTTTCATGTTGTTTCTTCAGCTTTTAGAGTACAACAAACTGCACTGGGGAAAGTGAATATGGAAAATACAACTGCTCAAAATGTGGAGGGCAGGATTAAGAAATCGTGGTATGCAGAGATTCATGTCATTTCCTGTTGTTAACTGCTGTCAAGACAACTTGGACTTGTGGTGACCCTATCACAGACCTCTAAGTCACCCTATCATCAACAGCCTTGCTCAGGTCTTGCAGATTCAGGGACACGGCTTCCTTGATTGAGTCTACCCATCTGTAATGCGGTCTTACTCTTTTCCTACTGCCTTCTTCCTTACCAAGCACTATTTGTCTTTTCTTGTAAGGCATGTCTTCTCATGTTATGTCCAACAAACATCCAAGGCCCCTGTGAACTCCCAGTACCATTGAAAAAAACCTGTCTGAAAATGTATCTGTGTTGTTGGCCTGCCACATGCCATTTTAGCCAGAAGATGACTTTCAAAACAGAAAGAGAATTCTAGTTCACATCTGGCTCATTCTTAGGATTAAAACTGTCTGAAAGGGGAAACTGTGATAAAATTGCCCCACACACCCTCTGGGAGAACACTGGAGCATCTTAGGAGATTTCTTTTTTCTGTTTTTTCTTTTTTAACAGTGGCAATGGGTGTAAACCTTTAAGTTCCTATGGGAAGGGAGAAATGCAGCCCCAATTCCTAACAGTTGCACACCCCATGCTGTAACATGGTTCTAGCAAAGAACAGAAGGAAGGAAGGGAAGAGCAACAAGGCAGATAACGGACAGGATAATGGGACATTTGTGCCCATGGCATACTCTCAGTTAACTATAGTTAGGAAATTGAGACTACCTTTGCTTTAGGCCTATGTGTGGCATACATTTAGGTCAAAGTATACTGAACATGTATTGGATTTTACAAAAAAGAGCAGTCCTTCCATTTTTATTTTTAAATGAACTTGTGCTTAAGACCAAACTCGGAAAATTGTTAACCAATTTACAACCCAACTTAGAAGCAGATAAAAGGAGTGGATTTGAAGGAGAATTGTCTGGATCCTTCAAAAATGTTTTCAAAGTAGTCTCAGCTACATTGGATTTAGCCATAATGCAGCCACGTGGGATCCATGTACTCCACCACTCATTTACTGACTGATTCACTGACTGATTTCCAAATATGGCTTTCTTCAGTGCCTTCAAAGCATACAATCACATGTTATTCCTGTTGAAAACCAGAAAAATTCAATACTACTACAGTATCTGTTATTTAAAGAGAAAGCTGACTGTCTTACCAGAATGACAGTGTGTAGTCATTAGGGAACGCTTCACTCTCCCTCACTAAGAATGTTCCATCCTTGCCGCCCATTTCAGCACAATATTCCTGGAGCAGTTTTTCTGCAGTTGTTCTTCCTTCTTTCATTTTTCCATGGAACCATTTCTCACCATAATGCAGCTCTGTGCGCGTCACTTCCTGCAATATAAAATTGAATACAATAGTTTGCAGTTTTTCAATTTGCCATTAACCTATGAAGGTGGCAATGAGCTGAATCTCTGCATGATTCATCAGAAGGACAAAGGTTTTTTTGTGACTGGGGGCAGGGGCATGCCAAGAGAATAGGAAGATTCCACTGGACTCCTCTCACTGATGATCACCTAACTTGAAGTGGATTGAGCTGCCATTTTAAGGGAGACAATCCATATCACAGCACAACTTTTAAGGTGCCTAACTTTCACTGTCTCTTGGAATCAGTGGATGTAAGAAGTTTATTCTTTAATTTGTGATACAAGGTAGGTAAGAGACCAGAGTGATCCAGGAAGTCACTGGTTTCAACCTAACTAACCCCTGCATGAGCTCACTATGGATGACTCCTCTAAAACAGTCTAATAGAGACAGAACCAAACAGAAACTTGGCTCTTGCCTCTAAGCCTGTGGTTCTCAACCTGTGGGTCCCCAGATGTTTGTGGACTTCAGCTCCCAGAAGCCCCAGCCACTATGGTCAATGTTCAGGGCTTCTGGGAGCTGAAGTCCAAAAACATCTGGGGACCCACAGGTTGAGAACCACTGCTCTAAGCAAAGATAGCAATTGTAAGGAGTTCTTTTACTTTGTGATGCACACCAGAACTGAAATGTCCTTGATTTAAATATCAATCCACGCTACAGCAGAAGATCACTTCTACATCCTCTGTCACCAGTCCCAGGATGCCATTAAGCTTTGAAATACAAAAATATTTCAGCTGAACAAAATTCTTAGGAGCCGCACTCTACACATTCACATCTGGTTTTCAGATAGGTCACTGCATTGCAATTGCATGACTCTAGCCTTCTGCTGTCATGTAACTGTTCTAATAAAGGGAATACTCATGGGCAAACATTATTAATTCAAGTTTCCAAAGTCTCATCAATATAATAATAAGATATTACATACATCTTTTACTAGAAGATGGGTGGGAAAAGAAAAGCTTGAGGGAAAAGAAAACCCACAAAAATCTCACACTACTAAGTTTTAATACCTTTGATGGTTCTTCTTCCGTGTTCTGCTCTATATCATCACTGAATGAGAGCTTTTCATTGGCTATAGCACAATAATGGCGAGTCCATTTCTAGAAGGCAAAGTAATTGTTAGAAAACTATTCTCCAAAATCACTACCAGCTTTACAAGAATATGGTTACAACGTTCTAACAGCATCTCTTCCCTCTTTGATCAAAGCCTCCAGGATAAACTTCTGTCACATGGGAATTTGTATTCAGAGCAGCAGAAGCCCAAACTGCTGAAACAAACACTAGCACAAACAACCACAACCCTGTTTACCTGATCTATGGTGTCCCACATGTAGAGTTCTCCTTGTTGCTTTTTTTCTTCTTTCTTATCTTCTGTATTGACGTCTACATCACCTTTTGGGCCCAGTTTCTTATGCTAATAGAAAATGAGATGAGCAACAACAAAAAACAACGTCTCAGGTTATTTATCCAACAGTTCTGTTTTCGTTTTGCTCTCGTTGTGCATTCCCTTTGCTTTAACACCTTGAAAGTAGAGTCAGCCCCTCACATTTGTGGGTTTCACTTTCATAGATTTGATTACTTGTGAGTTATTCAATACCTCCCCCGGCATCTCGGCTGCTTCTTTTCCAGGGGAACCTTCCCTCTCAGCAGCTCCAATCAGGCTGTGTAGCCCTTTAAAAACCTGCCTCTGGCCCTCCTCCTCCTTTGCCACCAACTGCTGCCAAGAGTCCAGGGCCCTTTGCCTTTGAGATTAGGAAGATGATCACCAGACAGAGGATTATCTCAGTTGTGGTGCACTAGTTACGGGATGTACTTCCTAAGGAAAATCATTTGGCACCTAGCTTTATGTTTTTGACCAAGGCTTTTTCCAATATAGGTTTTTTTTCATTATAATTTTTACTAAGTATTAAGCACAATAAAATTATATTACAGGTAATATACTTGATATCATTACAAAGGTTTTATCCTTCCAGATTTTCTTTAATGCTTCACTGTTTTCATTAATTTCATTTAACTGAATAAGTCAATTTGTAAGCTGCCAGGAGAGTGGAATTACTCATGGAAGTGATATAAAGGACCCAACAAACCTACACAAAAACGTATTTGTTCAGTGAAAACTTCTACCTTGAATTGATAGGAAATGGGAGTGTTTCATTCTGCTTTGTTCACCAACACAGAGGACTGGGTGGGGGGAATGTAATTGCTGCATTTCATAAATGGTACATAATAAGCAACCTCTCCATTTGCTAAACCAAAGCAGCTAAAACTTTAAAAGTGTGAATTCAAAGGCAAACTTCCTTTGTGGCTCCAAGTGAAACATTTTCCATTTCCAGGATTTGTTAAGGTGCAAATACATGCCTGTCAACACATACACTGACTGTTTTGCACTGCAATCATTTGGATCAGATTGTTTCATATTAGGTGCTACCATAAAATAAAAGTCCTCATCCCAACAAATGTTCCTTCTCATTTTTATCAAAATCTGCCTCCTGTCATCAGAGAATTTCAGAAGCGTTACTATTCTTTAGTATTAATTGTGTACTACATTAACACAGCATCCATAGTATCTCATTTAGCATGTCCACAACATATTCAGCGTGACATCCAAAAAAGGATTAAAAGCTATTTCAATTCAAATATGCGGGAGGCCTCAATCCTGCCTTGGCAGAGAAGACCTTTCAAGCCCACAAGGCTAACAGGGGACCAGCACAGATTATGCATGCTATGCCTGACTCCTCATAGCAGAATGGAGCGGGGAAACACAAGCTTTTCTCCACGTCATTTCAGACTTCGGATTGTTTGGTACTGCAACCAAGCAGACATGAAGGAAGCTACTGCTTCAACTAGCCTCAAAAGGACAAGAGAAAAGTGGCCAGTAGCATTCTCGATTTCTAACACATTTTCTTCAGAGAATTAAACTTGCCTTAATGATGAACTTTTCTTTCAATTGAGTTGGCGAGGGCAGCTGATCAGCACTAGGTTCAACAGGTTTTGTTAGAAGTTGATCTCCAAACACCTCCCTGAACACTTTGGCAATGTAGCGTTGTTGTTCCACACTGCAGTGCTCCTCAATTGATAAAATCACTGGGTACCTTAGTAAAGAAAACAGAAACAAAATATGATAAAAACTGAGATGGATCAGGCAAACAGTCCATCTATTCCAGCATCCCTACTTTTAGAGGCCAATTAGATTCCCCTGAGGGGAAAAAAAACTGTTCAGCCCTACAATATGTGAAGGTGAGAGAAGAAAAGGGTATAGAAAAGATTATCTTTCTGTCTTTAGGACAATAAATTAGGCACAAAATGTTACTTTATTTTTAAAAAAATCCTCACATTAAAATACCTACTCAGATGTGACAAATGCATGCTCCTTGATGGCTTGCACAACATCATCAAATTTAATTTTTGTTGTCCGTGTCCATCCATGATAAATTATGGGTTTCCCGTCTGGACCATCCCAGCAATCCACTAGTATATGCAATGAAAAGAGCATAAAAGTACAATATTCAGCTGTATTCAATTACATTCAATATACAACTATAAATATTATAAGCAGCCACTTATGTACCAGAAGATTTAAGTGGCAATGCAGGTCTTCAGACTTTAAGGAAGCAGCAGCTAAAGACCCTAGAAGTAAGATTAGGAACATTTCTGCTTCTGTTTACTAGAATCATGGGAACTGTGTGTTAACTGGCCTAAAGAACACCACCAGAGACGGTTGGAGGTTTTTTTACATTCTTGTTTGTTGTTATTTGTCTTCAAGTCATTTCTGACTTATGGTGACCCCAAGGCAAAACTATCAAAGGGTTGAGAGAGGCTGAGAAAGCTGAGACAGTGTGACACACCCAAGGTGACCCAGTGAATTTCCATGGCCAAGAAGAGAAATATTAGTTTTATGAACATTTGCCAAGATGGTTGCAATAAATACTGAAGGCCGTGGTTAGTTCAGCTAATGTGACCAAGAAAAATGGGAAGCGATAACGAACTAAAATGTGGTCTCACAAGATCCCCCAATGATCAATTTCTCTTAACAGATATGGAGAAAAAATTACTCACACTCAATACATCGGCATCCCATTCGGAGGCACCTGACATATGCTTCGGGAGAAGATTCACTACGGAGCTGGTCTCCTGTGAGGTATCTAGGCCATAAAGAATACCATTCAAAGTTATAATGCAGTTTTCATGTTATAAAGGTGGAAGAATAAACACTCTTTAAAAAAAAAAAAAGGGCAACTTACGTATTATGTGAAGAAGAAATCCAGTAGTGGGACAAAGGGTTATTCATGTCTTGAGGGTCAATTGCATCATACTTGTCATCCCAGATACTGTTTTCTTTTGAAAAAGGTAAGTGAGGAACTAGAACACATAAAGAAAGGAGAGCAAGACTTTACTTAACACAAAGATAGGAGACAAAGAGAAACAGTTCATCCACCCAATCTGTACACACAAGAGAATACAGGGCAGAAAATTCATCTAAACTATCTCTCTTCAACTAGTGGATCAAGACTCAAAAGTTAGTTGTACTCCGATCAAAGATGGGTTATGACAAAAACACTTCCACAATTTTATTCTTGTTTGCTCATCTGTTTGTTCATTTAGAGATTTGTTTTGAGAGAGAAAGGAATTCCAGAATTTCAGCTGTCTCCATGCAAGTACATCTACCAAAACGCCTTTTACTGTGTAGTTATTAAAAGTGCAAGGAGACTTGCTCTATCTTTCATTTGGTCACAGAAGAAAGAAAAGCAGATGGACCCAAGTGATTAAAAACAAATAATTAAAAATGGTTCACATGTTCAATGGTTGTAAAAGTGGAATCTGGATCTGGAAAAGATTACCGTTCCAAACAATATTAATAACTGTAGGAGTCACCTAGTGGTGACTCCTCTTACCTTCTTGGTACAACATAAAAACATTACAATTTGCAGAACCAGCTAAAATATTCTATTGATTTTATTGTGCTGCTATTCATATCAGCACACTAGAATATAAATATTTTAATATTTTATACCCTGCATTGTTTTGTTGCTTCGTGGTTTTAATGAGGTGTGTTTTGCTTTACATCAGAAGTGGGAATCATGTTACCTTCCAGCTGTTAGACTGCAACTTCCAGCATTCCTTGCCATTCACTATCTTAGGTACTGCTGCTGGAAGTCCTAGTCCAAGCTACGTTGGAAGCTCTTCTAGAGCTGAACATGTCATGTTAACAACAGAATTTCTGTTACAGCCATCAATTTAGATATTATAAAAAGACATAAGCTAACTTCAGGACTAGATTGAGTATGGCTGGCATTCTGTGAATGGTACACACACATTTAAGTTTCCCTTATGCCTGCTTTTGTCCTCTTTAAGCTGCTGTGGAGGCTAGTGTTCCCTTCCTCTCTCCACAGCCGCAAAGACCCCCTTGGACTTACTGTAAAGCCTCTGGCGCCTCCCAGCCCCATGCCATTCCATGCTCCATGAGGAGTAGGCACATCCTCTTGGCAGATGTGAATTATTAGAGCAGTGGATCTCAACTGCTTAATCATTTCACGTCTGGGTACAAGAACATAGCCAGATTCTTCTCCAATCCTACTTGCTCTGCACAAGGCACAGAGTGGTCGCACAAGACACTGCAAACACTGTATGGCAAGTACAGGATGGGGTGAAATGTATGGCTTAGCCTAGTGTAGGTCTGTACCCAAACTACTGCACTCCACACATAGGCCTGCAACCTATGGCACTAAACAAGATCACTCCTGCTCTCATAACCTGAGAAATGAGACAAGGTTGCCAGAGGCAGTTGGTGGGCCAGCATGAGAAGCAGGTAACTCAAGTAAACAGGTTTTTAGACTGTTGTATCAGGTCTCTTTTCATATTCTTGTAGTAGAAATGCTGCAAATATATAAATAAAATGTAAGCAAAATCTCATTATCTTACCTCATCAACATAGAGAAAAGGTTCATCAGTTTCCCTCATGGTGTCATCTATAAATTTAGACATCCATTCTCTTACTTTACTAAGATCCTGTGCCCAGGTTTCCTAAAATTTTCATAATACACAGTTGTAACTCATGCCCATTTATCTCAACAGCTCATACAATAGTTTTCACAATTCTGCTTTTCACCAGTTGCACTTCAACAATTATTCAAGCAATTACAGTAATTCATTCTTTTAAAAATATAAGCCACACAGTAGAAAGCTATATGAGAAGATAATAGCTGTATACCCACAGTTAGAGGATTCTGAAAACTTTTACATCAGTAATCTCCTGAAAGAACAGCAAGGCACTATTTAAAATCAACTTGCTCGTTTAACTGGGTAATCAGCTATGGTTAAGCATCTTGCAGTTAAACATTTTGCAATTAAACAAAGTTGGCTTTGGGTACTTTCACTGTTCATTCAGTGGCTGTGCATCAGAGAGAAGAGAGGGAAGTCTCATTGAGCAGAGGACTCTATGTGCATCTTCTGGACACAACCCACGGTGCCAGAAGTGTCTTCTTGAGTCTCGCTGAACAAGGTCATCTCACCTGCTGCTCATGCAGCAAAAACCTCTGGAAGTCATGCAAATGTACTGCTGAAGCATCGGGACGATCTGTATTGCTATTAACAAAAGACAGGGAGGAACATTTATTTTAAAGATTACTTCAGTGGAAGAACCCACAAAAGATCAAGTTGTGGGGGGAACACTGTGTTAAACCAAAGCCCAGTAGTTACAGAGTGTACTCAAGTTGTTTAATGTTTAAACTGCTAAAAAAACAACTCAGGAACCTTCTTAGAAGACATAAATACATTTCATGATACTGAAAAATGGTTTCAAGAATTGTTATTTTCAAACAACAGAAGAGAAAGCCAAACTGGTTTCCTCCATTTCTAACCTTTTCTTATCTTTCACCCTTTCTGCCTCTGGGAACAGAAGGGTAAGAACACAAGGTATCAACTGATATAGGGCTGGATTAGGGAAAAGACATGGAAATGAAAAGGAGAATACAGCGTAAGGAGTATCATATCTGAGCTGGGGTCATGAATATTTTATTTTAATGTGCTAACTTTCATCCTGAACAAAAGAATAACATTATGAAGTATTGGACAGATACCTTAAATAATGAATATGTTAAATGAACTCAATAGTGAGGCTAGAATGTTTTAAACTTTGGACTTAACAGAGTTATTGAAGCAGTAGTCTTTACACTGTAATGGGCATCACTTCATTTTCTATAGAATGTAGGAAGCCAGCCGTCCTGCATTTGGGAATCTAGGACAACCGGGGTCCTAGACTTCTGCACCAGAAGTCCTGCATTGATGGCACCACTTAATGCTTGCATCATCATACTAGCTATATCTTCTTGAACTTAGCTAAGTTTGCAACCCAGTTCTGTGTGTTGTTCTTAAGGCCATGGGTGTGTGCATCTGGGCCTTCAAAGTCACCTGTCGACTTAATGGTGGCCGCATGAATTTCACAGAGTTTTCTTAGGCAAGAAATATTCAGAGGAGGGTTTGCCAGTTCCTTCCTCTGAAATATAGCTACAGCACTTGATATTCATTGGTGGTTTCCCATCTAAGTACTACCATGGCTTGACTCTGCTTAGCTTCCAAGATCGGACAAGGTCTGGTGCCTCTAGGGTATTTAGGACCCATTCTTAAGGCCATACATTTGAAAAAGATCAACAGTTTTTTTACAAAAGATCCCCAACTAAAACTGAAGTGTTGAACTTCATACAGTAGATATTTTTCACTTCCAGATTAGTTAAAAAAATTCACTTCATTGTTTATGAATTAGGACATTTCATGTAACAATGGCCGTCGTTACAAGACAGTAATCCTGGATTAAGGCAGTTAAACTGTATGTATACTACATGCTTGCTTGCTCTTGTTTTGTTCCTTCCACCACACAGACAGACAAAAAAAAAAGGCATGAATAGTTTAGTATGACATTAAAATTTTAGTGCTCAAACAAACCAAGATTGTAAACTAAGAGACTCTAGTTTAAATCTAGTTTAGAAAATCTGGTTTGCTTAGGCACAATGAACTATAGCGCTCGGATCAGATATATCACACCAAACAATTTATGCCTGATTAATCTAGATGTAAATGAGAGGAACAAAGCTGAAGCTAACAGGTTGTCGGCACAACCACATGACATGTGCATTTTGTATATTAATCGACCATGATTCCTGGCTTAAAATAACATCTAAGCATGGCTATTCTTGCCTCAATAGTTTACATACTGTGTAAAACAGTAGCTCTTCAAATATTTCTTATCCAATAACATTAACCACAAAATTACATGGCAAGACATCTCACCCCAGAAGAAACATAGTGGAATCTTTCTTGAAATCATCCAGAATCTAGGAAGGTAGAAGATAAAAAATAATGCATATTTTTAAAGCTACAGAACATTTACTCTCTGGAAAAGTGACATATGATGTCAACCAACTTTGCAGTAAAAGCTTGTTGTTGCTGTCCTCCTCATCGCCATCTAAGTTTATTAGGTATCTTTTCTTAAAAAAAAAAAAAAAAGATCCTTGGAGGCCACATAAACAGCCCTGTGGGTAAAATATGGTTTCATTTCTGCTAGTCAGGATATTAACCCATGGTTTGTTGGATTTAGATCATCGTAACAGAACTAGGTCATAATCCCAACCCAGCATGAATTTGTGGCATGACAAGACAAGAGCCAGAGGCCTTGAGGGTCCTCCCTGGTTGATTTTTAAATACACAAGACATACATACCTCATTGTATTTAAAAAAGAAAACTGATGAGACATCTAACAATTAAAATATATAAGCAAATTAAAATAGAAGCAACATATCTACAATATTAAACAATACACACAACACATACAATATCAAATGATAGATCATTCCTAATTACGCAAACCGCCTTGCTCTTCTGGATCCCCAACAATACTACAGATTTGTTTTCCATAAACAGGTACCAATGCTTCTAAATCTACCAAACTGAAAGAAAGGAACAAAGCAGCCTGACTTCACAGACTGAAGGATGACAGGCTTGGAAGTCAGCATGCTATATTCCAAATGACAAAATGACCATTTATGCTTTAAGAAGTAAATTACTAGGATAACAACTATCCATTTACCAATTTCTGTTGCTCGAACATAATTTTCTTGTAGAACAGATGGAATTGCTCAAAGCTTAGTTCTTCTTTAACAGCCTTTATTTCCTGTGAAAAAAGACAAGTAACAAGGAGTTTTTTTTAAAAAATAAAATAAAAACATAACAGGAATTCTGAAATAAGTTTTATATTGATCTAACTGTCCTAAATTTCCAGCAACAGAAACCAAGAAAACAGTAACTGTATCAAAGATATCTAACATGTTAAAACAAAATCACACGGTAGCTGGGTATTTAGTGTCAATCTTGCCCTACATCCTACTCAATCTTGCATTAGATTCCCTGGATTTTTTTGCCTTGTTTTCTTTTAAAATAAGCAAGTAGGAGCTTAAGGAAACATGGGGCTGGAAGCTTAAGATCTACAGATCTAGTTCCAAGGATGGAGCATACCTACAAATTCTGATCATGAAAAAAAAAAAGGAAGAACAAGGGAAAGGCAAAAAGGGTTCTAACAATGGAAAATTAGCTCTCCCCTGGTGTTTCCAAATCCACAAGAGGTCAGGATTGTGCACAAAAGCTTCCCTCACAATAACCAGGAAATATCTATAGTACAAGACAGTGTACAGATACCAGCTGTTGCCCATTGGGGAACAGACACAGTTGGGCCTCAGGGACATGCTTTCTGTAGTATGCACCCATGACTTTATTTCCCTCTTCAGCAAAAAAGGGAGGGCTATCCATAGGCCAGCAAAAGAGTCTCTGGGAGAAGGGTTTTCACTCTAAAAAAGGACCAAAATGCTCTTCTGTTAGTTTTCATAGCTCCCTGCATATTCCATACCTTACAACACAAAAAAATTAAGTCTGGAAAATGAGATTTATTTCTAACACTAGCAATATAGACAACTTTCCTCTGAACACTGGGACATAAGATTTTATTTTCTGATGTTGTCACACGTGTAGCAACAATTATTATGAAGTGTTGTCGTCTGTGATATAACTGGCAAGTTGTAAACAATGTAATGTAGACAGCCGAACAAATGGATTGCATATACTTACTGAAAACTTATCTTTCAAAAACTTTACACTGTTCACTTTGAAGTTTACAGATGGTAGCACAGTCTTCAGCTCTCTAAGGCTGATGCTGAAAGTTAAGAAAGCAGAAAGAAAAAATTAAAATGCTATTTCTTGAAACTCAACACAATAGCAGCAAGATTTGCACTTCACCAAGGTGCACCCTAAAGTTACCGGTACTGAAGTTTTGAGATGAATATGAGTTCCACACTTACCATTCTTCACATGGGTAAATTTGAAACAAAGGGGGCCATAGCTCACAGTAGAATATAATTCCTTAGGTTCAACTTCCTAGTCATTAGCATATGGGATCCCACAGGAGTCAACAGTGATCCCTATGCTTGCCAAGATCTACAAGGTAGATTCTAAAAGAAACTGCTTGAGGTGGTCATTCAGAATTTAGAAGCTGAGCTTTATCAGTATGTTGATGACACCTAACTCTTTCTCTGTTTTTACAACTGATGCCAAAAAGGCTGTGGGAACCCTCAAATCTCTGTCTGGATATAGTGAAGGATTGGATGCAAGTGAAAAAAACTGAAGCTTATTCCAGACACAGTGGAAATTCTGCTGTTCAGCAGGCGAGGTAACCTGTGTTTGGGGTTGTGACCTGTTCTGTGTGGGATTGCACATCCTCTGAAAGATCATGTTCCAGTCCTGGGGGTGCTCTTGAACTCAGCAATGCTCCTGGAAGGCCAGGTAGCTGTTGGGGCCACAAGAGCCTTTGCTCAAACTGTCACACCATACTGGCCCATACATACACCACAGGCCAAATCAGACAAGATGCAGGAACATTACAGAGCATATTATAACTTTTTTTTTTTTACTGGTAGAGAAATGCTGCTTCTGAGGCTTATGCACATGAGCCAACCAACCGTATCTTGGAGATACCACCCCCAACCAGGAAATGCATCTGCAAGGCATTTTGGTCAGAAAAACCTTGCACTCCCCTTCAGATAAGCTCCAGCTAAAGTTACAAAACAACTGACAGAATTTCAAGCAGTGCATTCAAGAGACTATTCATTTATCTCACGCACTTGATCTAGGCTGGTCCTTACGTTGACACAACCTTTTCCAAGATGGAATGTATACAGCAAATAGAAAGGAATTGCCTCAGGTCCAAAGGCCGTGTTTTATGGCTAGATTTTCACCACCCTCTGCTACATATAAGCTTTACTGATACACATGGATTTGATTTCATAAGCCAAATGCTGTGGTAGAGATCACTAAGAAGCAAACATTAGTAAGTGGAAAAGTCTATTTTATACGTCTCTATACCACAAAACCTCTCTTTAACAAAATGCGATTGAATTCTACAGTATCTTGATTCTGGATGTCTAACAACCATTTGTCTACACATTTGTCAAACTTTTTCTACCTTGGAAATGTTCTACAAGTACAGCACTGCACCAAATTCCCTCTGAAATCGTGTATTTCCCAAAAATAGAGATAGATTAATCAGGAGATGTATCAAAAAGTTAGTGATGGAAAGATAGTAAGATAACACAAAACTGAAACAAACAGCTTTTAAAATATCGCTAATACACAGAACTAGATTACTGTTGTTCAATCTATTCTTGTATTTTCCAATGTTTTAAGAATGCTTGGTGTGTTCAATTCCATCTTCACATTGTTTTTCTTTTAAAGTTAAACTTTAATTCAAATTAGGCAAGATCTGACTTTGCATTCAGCCTTTAATGCTAAAAATGAAGTGCGTCTTGTACATAAAGGAAGTCTGACAACCTTTGCTTGGCTATATTAAATTTACTATCTATTAGAGAGAAAAAGTGGTGGGAGGAAGAAAGCTGAATATTAGCTTCTACAATACTACATTAGTATATATGACAAACATAACTACTTGGTTTCTTTTAAGGAATTATACCCTAACTCTCCTTTTCCCCAAAAGACCACAAGAAAGTTTATATAAAACTTTACTATTCAAAATTCCTTCACACGCCTAACATGGAAAGGGACTACTATTGGTCCATTTGGACCAGTATTTTCTATTTTGATAGGGAAAACTCCCCAAAATCTCAGGCAAAGAACTTTTCCAGATCCATTACTCAAGGTGTGAGAAAGACTCAATATGAAACTCTATGCATGCAAAACATGTGCCCTATCACTCAACAATCCAGATTTCCACAGCTGAAAATGAGTTCACGTTCTCTTCCCTCCCATACCCCATTGTACTTAGAAAGCAAGTAGCAGTGCCACCATAATTAACCTTGAGAGAATATATCAGCAGTGTTGTTATTTGGCATGGTGAACACAATATACTAAAAATGATTAAGATCAGGTAGCGCACCTGCAGACGCTTTGCTATCCCATGGATCTCCCATGCGTCACAACTCTTCCTTATTATGATGTTTCTTATCTAAACACAGGTGCCAACACAGTGTTGTGAGCTGCCGTCAAAAAAAAAAAAAGTGCAGGAGCTGGCACTTTGCCCTTTCTCTGAAATAAAAATAAATCAACCTCGGCCATCTAAATCCTGCTGCTGGGAATGAGACCTCCCTTGGATCTGTGTCTCATTGTGTTATATGCATCCAGCTTCCCAGTACTTGGAATTGCTAAAAGAATAGTGCTGTTCTTTGCCTTCACTCCCAAAAACTGGTTTTGTGCCTTCCTGACCAAATACCTAAAGTAGAAAAAATGCCTGTTGTTGTGTACACTGAATCAACCAAGAACTAATACTGCTATAAAATGAGACAATATGTGGTCATCTTAACATAAATAAAACATTTTAAGGGTTAACTTTCTAAATGAAGCAGCTTCCCATTTCCTTGTGTTGTATCTTCAAACAGATGCTTAATGAAACTATTGCAGAATCATAGCACAAGGGAACCCGTATATTAGCCTGACCTGCATGATGCTCTCCTTAAGTATTGGACTACAATGTCCATCAACACTGGCCATGTTGAAAGAAGATGGAGCTGATTTATCATTTTTTAAAAACAACTGGAAGATACCAGGTTCCCAGGTTGAGAAGACTGCTGTACTTTGACGGAATTTACACTAATGTTGTGGCCACATGCCATAAAGAACAGATCCAAAGCTAAACCACTTGCATTAAGATTTACTGATAAACCATTAACAACTTCTGGGATGGAGAAAGAGCCTTTTTGACCTGTAGCATTGGGCAAAAACAGATTTTAATCTACAGAAAGCCTTGTGGCACATTAAAGATTATCAAATTAGTGTGGTATTAACTTTTGAATGCCAATGCCATTATTAGTTTTCAAAGTGCCACAAGACTCTCTATTGATTAAAAATTGAGGGATTTTGTCAGCAATTTGGAAGGCAGCAGTACTTTCATTCCAGTACTGGTGTAAGACATCCGATTCTTTATAATGCAACCAGTGAATGTTCCACAGTAAATGTATTGTTCCCAAAATTCCCATGCCAAACTTTCCTCTTGATTTTTCCATCCCTTATATTCTCCGATATATCTTCTATATTTTGATGAGCACTTTTGTAAAGACTTTATGTCATCTTCTCATTAGCTATCACAAAGCCATCAATTTGGGACAGAAAAACAAGAGATTTACTTTTAACAATCATGGCTACCACCAGAAATCCTGGAAAGTGTACTGCAATGAGGTGCCAATAAGTATCTCATGGAGGTTCTCTAACCCCTCCTCTTCTCAAGCAAACCGGAATTCCTCAGATTCCCTTGGAAGATGGAATTGCTGCTAAAGCCTTCAGGCTGAACGCAACCATGGGTTTTATTTACACTAACAGCATGTAGATGGTACCTTTTAACTCAGGAAAACTAATCATATATGTGAGCCATTGGAGACAGGCATTGCTCCTGACTCAGTCCAAGGGTTTGCAGACCACAACATGCCCACCTATGTTATAAACTGCACAGCGTGCAAGAAATTAATAATGAATTCGCTAAACAGCAAGCAGAGTCAACACTACTCTGTTCAGCTCCTTCTCTCTTTTTAAATATAAGTTAGTGTTTTGGACTTTCTTAAAGTACTGTTGATTTTACTGTAATCAATACAATTAAAAAGTAGGAAAACAAACAGAACAAGTGCAACTAAAGCAAAAGTTGAAAAGATCAACATTACCTGTTCCTTCTGGATTGATCCACAGAATAAATCAGCTTTCTGAGCCAGCTTTAATGAACAAATAAAAGCACAGCACTGATAAGTTTTGGGACAACTTGATCAAACTTATCCAGCTATTTCAACCTCTACACTGGTAAAAAGAAACAGAAATATCTACTACCAGCAGTTTAAAGTACCTTCTTCCCATTTCCATGGTTCCTCCATGGAAATCCTTTTTTATTTTCTTCTTTTTAGGCCAAAAAAGAGGTGGTAATGAGAGTGGCTAACCCATTACTCATAAAAGGTAGTAACTGGAAACATTCACATATGAGGTGAATGAGAAGGTCAGAATATGGATCTGTGTTTCAGCGTTGCAGAAAGGGAGATTAACCCTTCCCCGATCTGCTTTGAAGTTCTAAATCACTTTCTGACAAAAAAAGGCAATTACCTGTGTAATATAGTCACCTGCAGGTCAAACACCAGTTCCAGAAGGGCAATTTGAATCAGGAAACCATTACTATGGCTCCAGTTCAAATCTCATTCTTCAGCTACATTTTAAACTTCACAAATCAAAGGGAATTTATAAGAAGATCTCTCACCACCACAATTTGTTTTAAGCCTATGCGCTTGAGGTGAGAGACTAAGGTTACACACTGCATTTTTGTGTGCATATTTTAAAAGTTTTCTCTACTATGGGGAACAAGTAAACGTGTGAACCTCAGAAATACATCTTTGAGAATGCACTGAACATACAAATAGATTCATTAGGGAGTATGGCAGTTCTTTGACAGTCCTCCTGTCCCCATACAAAACTGTTTCCTCCCACTAAAACCAGAACTGACCAGAAGTAGTACCTTTCTAATTTCAAAAAAACCTTTTGTTTTAAAGGCAAACTCTAATTCTTTGAGGCTTCCCTAAGCACAATCCTCCTTGTTTTAGAGAACAAGTGATGTTGGTGGTGGGAGAGGCCCCTCTTGAAGCTTCATGTATATTATCCTGCCCCTAGTGTAGACATCACTGAGGTGAATGGAGCAATGGTCTAACTCAGTTTCATTTGATGTTCTTCAGTACTAAAATAAATTAACATTCTCCAATACTGAATATTCAGGATTTGACCACAAGACTTAACTGTAAGATCAGGAAGACGGGCAAAATAATGTCTCCCTTTCACCATACACACAGTTGCCAGATGCTGTCACTGCAACCACCACTACCGCACAAACACCCTCTGCTGCTGCTATTGCCTATCCCCACGGGGTAGTGCTGCTTTTGCTAGTGTGGCCAGTACTATTCAGCTTCAAACAATATTTTCTCTATTGTAGAACGGTGTTTGATGATGTTAATGTAGGGCTCTACACAGCACCCATGCCTTCCTTAGGGAAAGGGACGAACTGTAGGCAAGGTGATCCCAAGCAGCAACTTAAATTTTATACAACAAGGCAGTTGAATTTGAAAATGCTTTTGTCACCATCATCACAGCAAAACAGAAAAACAGGTGCTCTCAGGGGAAGAGGGTGGGGCATGGTCGCAAAGTCCTGCCCTGAGCAAAACCCCTTTCTTTGAACATGACAGCAAAGGGCAACATGGACAAGACAGATTAGAAGCAGCTGTATTATTACCAGCAGCACAACAACAAACAGTTAAGCAGTACAGAGGAAGCGAACACAGCAGTGGCAGTTCGTAAGTTCATTCAGCACTGTATCTTCTACCAGCTTTACAAATAGAGCTGAGACTTAAAGAAGTGCTCTCACAGAATATTGCTAGTGCTTTTCTCGCCATAAGAAATCTACCAAATTCCAAAATTCTCATAAGAAATGCATATATATAAGTTATAAGAAAAAAATGGGAAACCATTCTTCCACATACCTCTCTGTAATTGCTGGTGTAGAAGCATTCACAGCTTCTTGGTGTAAAATATGCAAGCCACACAGCCATTTATCAGCATCATCCTTGGAGTCAGCTGTAAATTAAATGGATGCCAAATAAGAATAAAGGCTCACCAGCCACAAAATTCAGTCAAAGTACATGTATTAATGTTCTTCAGCAATCCCCCCATTATAAAAATGTTATGGTTCCAAAAAGGAACTTCATGCTTTTAAATTTTTTTACCTAAAAAGGTTTTTTTCCCAAAAGATAAAAAAAAAGGTAAGCAGGGAAGAGCCATTTAAAGAAAGACAATTTCAAAGCTTCAGTAATTATTGTTGTTATTGTGCACCTTCAAGTCACTTCTGAGTTATGGCAACCCTAAGGTGAACTTATCAGGTATTTTCTTGGCAGAATTTGTTCACGGGGGGGGGGGTGCCATCCTCTAAGGCTAAGAGAGTGTGACTTGCCCGAAGTCAACCAGGAGGGTTTTAAAGCCTGGTCTCCCAGTGTCCTAGCTGAATACTTAAACCACTAAACCATGCTGGCTCTCTTATTTGTTAATAACTAAGGGCCTTTCTGAAGTACACTGTTATAGTGCTATTATTCCACTTTCAACATCCTGTGGAATTCTGGGGTTTGTAGTTTAGGGGGGCCCAAGAGCTCTCTGGCTGGGAATTCTAAAGGCCCCTCCCTAAACTGCAAACCCCAGGATTCCACAGAATAACATGGAATAACAGCACTATAACAGTGTAGTGCAGAAAGGCCTTAAGAGTTTTATTTAATAACAGGAATATACAATAATTCTCTTGAACAGAGGTAGCTATTGATTTTAGGAAATCGAGTCTCTGTTAATACAGCTGTAAAACATCAGAAGATCCTGTGGAATTCTGGAACACAGAAGCAGTTGGTTAAAGCAAAATACCCGTATAAATAAATTGAAAAAAGTTACTATCCCTCAAAAACACAGGGTGTACAAAAATACCTATGTACTACCTCATTGACTCATAGGTCTGACAAATTTCTGGCTCAGAGGCATGACTTCAAAAATTTAAAATGGTCAAATCTAGAGAAACAAAACACTCAGTGATTCAATTTTTCCAAACTACTTTGTGAGCACCTTTCTTACAATATTAGTACTCTCTGCTAGTTTTGCTTTGTCAGTGATATTAACAAATAATAGTCTGAGCATTTTTAAACCATGAGACTTCAGTCAAATATAATGGACTAAATTCAACTAGGCTCCATCAGAACAGACTCCACTGAATCAATGGAGCTTAAGTGTTGATTTATCAACCTTTCATTGACCCAAAAGGCCTACTCTAGTTGGGACTAACAACAGAATTGTAATAAATATCCAATGATATCCAGCATTTTAAAAAAACTTACTTAACTTCTCAGGATGGTTTAAGTATGTATTTAGTCTAACCAGGGCTGTATAGGCACATCCTATGTCATAGGTGCAGAATCTATAGTGTTCCAGATGTTGCTGAAGTCCAGTTTCCATCATTCCTGACCACGGGGTACACTGACTGGGGCTTACTGAATCTAGTATCTAAAATATTTCATTTGGACTACAGCAACACAGTCTCTGGGGCCTTCCTCTGAATAGTATCAGAACTCTGCGGCCAAACAGCTAACCATAGACAATTATACGGAGCACGTCAGTCTCCTGGTAAAACTGATACAACTCCACTAGCTACTGGCCCAATTCAAACTCCTGATTATCATATTTAAAGCCCTACACACTTCGGGTATATAGGCTATTTGAAGGACCATATGTTTAAAAATTTAAGGAATAGGTCATAAACCCTCTGGAAGACATGAGTTGTAAGAAGACAGATTTACCTGCTAAACTCAATGTGTTGAGAACAAACTGAGTACCGTAGAAAACAGTGAAACAATGTTCATCTTTTTGCCGTGATGCTTTTCCACGCTCAAAATCCTTGGAATTTTTTCCTGGTCGGATTTCCTTTATTTCCATCAAATCCACTAGAGAAAAAACAAACAGAAAATAAGTTCCAGAGGTAAAATATAAATTTGCTTACTTAGATATTAATTTATAAACCACAATTACAAGATCTGTCTGAGGTTGTCTTTAATGTCATTGACAGCATAAAAAAACTTCATCTAAGAAAATACGAAGTTAGTGGCAGAAGCTAGTCTGTGATATTCCCCAGTTTGACTACTGAATGCAAGAAAATGTTTGTACAATACTTTAATAGTTAAAGAAATATCCTGCAAGATATATGTTGCAAAATGGTCCAACCACTACCCTTGCTTGCTTTCAAGAATCTCTTAAATTGGCTAAATCATATTTCCATGGAAGGATATTTCACAGAACATGAGATTCTACCAATTGTTTACATAGGTAGTATGCTAAGACTATAAGAACCACCACGCTAGATCAAACCAAACACTATTTGATTCACACAGTGGCCAACCAATTGCCGATGGAAAGCCCACAAGCAAGTCGTAAGTCCTAGCATATTCCACCTCCCAATTCCCAAGCGAATGACATATAGAGACCAACTCCCTTCTGACCAGTAGCCACTGGTAGTCTTAACATCCATGCTGGCTAACAAAAGCAGATCACAGCACTGCCCCCTACCAAAAAAAAAAAGTTATCTCCTTGCCACTGGGAATTTAGGAATAACTCTTACGATCCATTGCAAACAACACCCATAAAAATGGAACCACCATCTTCATTGCTACCACCAGTTTACTGCATCAGTTGAACAAAGAGCAGGCAAAAGACCTCTCTCACTTGAACCAGCCACAATGATATAAAACTTTCTTCTCTCTTACAACTTCCACTCACCAACATTTTCTGAGGGCATCTTCTGTTAAGTTGGATCCTATATAACTGTTAAATATTCCAAGACACATCTTAATTGAGTGCCACTGATTTTTATTTTTACTTTCACCTGATGAATTTTAAAATCATGGAGATTATATGGGAAAGGTAGGAGAAGGAGAATTAAAACGGATCTTCATTTCATTATTTTGCTGAAAAAGCTTTCATCACATCCACAAGGGATAGAAACTTACTTTCACAGAGAAAGTTAATGCGTGTATAACTTCAATATTATCACAAACTGTAGAATGCCCATAAAAATGAGAGTAAGGTGACCCCTATCATCAATCTTTCAAGCCCTTTGTTGTTATTCAGAATACTTCTGTGCTATATTCTTGTACCATCGCAACTGGCCATTAAATCTGACACAGGCAATACTCGCAAAGGAGTCAATGTTTTGGAATAGAATTATTTTCCTTTCAATATGTAAACATACTGGGTCTGAAATTTTACTCAGAAAACTAGTTTTGCTAAAAGCATTTTGCAACATTCCAGTGGATGCAACTTCAGTGTTGTTGTTGTTTTGTTTTGTTTTTTTTGCATAATAGTGGAATTATTACATAGTAATTAAAACGCAAATCAATATTTTCTGGTCCCTAGGCCTGTAGACACATTTTAGAACCTTAGATACATTTCCCACAGCCATGTGCTGGCGTGTTTCCTCATGCCCCAGGTTTTGCTAACCAATCTACATTGCATGCACCAGAAGGGAGAAAAATCTACTTCATCTGACACACACACAAAAATGTGCATTCTTCCGATAAAACACTTGCTCAAAAACTGAGGAAGTGGTTTTATTCTGCTGTGCAGACTGGATACAAGAACAGACGGCTCTTCCTACTTCTTGACAGGTCAAGCATTATGATTAAATGTACTATATGCCAAGTAAAGAACAGCTATCCTACTGTTCCTCAAATGTGTTTATTGATTCACTTATTGATTCATGTTCCAGGCCATGTTACAAACTCTTCCAGTTGGTAAATCCAAATTATGGTGTGATGTTTACATAATGTAGCTATAAAAACAATTAGGGTTACATGGTTATACAAAAAATATTCAAGTCCAAGTTAGCCTCAAGAAGAAAATCAACAAATTGCAACAAATGGAATACTGGTAACATTCTGCAGAGCCATTCAAGTGTAATTACTGCCTTAAATATTAAACAATGTTGCTGGTTTTGCTTGCATCCTGGCAAACAGGCCATCAAGGAGCACCAAAATGGTTCCTTGCTTGTAAATTTGGGGGAAACACAGTTTCAAGCTTAGCCTGGGAGACCAACCTTGGTGCGACTATACCCGATGCTGATAGGGAAGGAACGCAGACACACTTTTGCTTTAAAGCAGTTTCTGCTCAGTTTCAAGAATGTACTCTCAAACTTCTTCACTGCTGCTACACGAGTCCAGCCAAACTATAGAACAGCTGTTCCTTATTCCCTGCACACTAGAGAAATTGTGGGCATTATGGTTCAGATATCCATTTTTGGTTGGAGTACCCTAAAGTTGAGAACCAGTATGGTGTAGTGGTTTGAACACTGGATCATGACCAGGATTTGATTTCCCGCTCAACAGTGGAAACCCACTGGGTGGATCACAAACTCTCAGCCCCAGAAAACCCCATCATAGATTCACTTCAGGATCACCATAAGTCAGAAATGATTTGAAGGAACACAACAACACAACCCTGAAGAAATAGAAAATTGGACCAAGGCGATTACTATGCTGAATGCAATTACAACCCAGTCTAGGTATGTGAGGTTAGTTGTTTAAGGTGTCAAACTTTTCAGGCGATAATAAACTCATCCAACAAAAGTTGGATTTGTTGCACTGTTGGGAGTCCCAAAATTAAAAATGCCAAATATTGGAAAAGATTTGGTTAGTCTGGCAGGCTCATTCTTCACAGAGATGTATGTGGCCAATTGCCCAAACATGAACATTTTACTTTCCAAATATGAATTTTACATGGAACTGAAAGCTATGATAGGTTGTGGCAATGTTATTTATTTCCAGCATGTTAGCTCTAAAGTATATTTTATTAGACTGCCACAAGAACATTTGCAGCTTTAGACAGAAGTAACTGTCTTTCTTAGAAACTATTAAAATCTGAAACATGTTGAACTCTGTTAAGCATTAGGTAACCTGGATTCAAATATTATCATCTTTCGCAAAACTGAAATATGCCTTACCGTCCTCCAGAGTAAAACAAGAGATTCATTTTCATTTTTGCATCACTCCATTTTCTATTAGACCACCAAATTTATCCCAGGATGCAATTTGAAGAAATTGTGGTACCAAAATACCCAATCAGACTTAAGTTATCTATGGTCTATAAGCCTCATTAGGGCTACGCTCTGAAAGATCAAGATGAAAATGAGACATACCTTGGCTTGGCTCAGTAAACTAAAGACTCTTTCTTCTTGAAGAAACGCACATTTTTATTAAAACAAGATTTGTTAAGAATTTCCAGGGTTTAAAAAAGCAAACAACCACATTTAGTAGTTACATAAGAGCTATGCTTCCAAAAAATGAGGTATCATTTGGTTGGAGAAATTGCAAAGAAACCACATGGATTCCAACAACTAACTCAACTCCCTACCACCAATATGTTTGGTATCTATAATTTCCTTAGCCACAAATCCTGCTCTAAGATGAAGACTAGTTTCTTCATTGAACATTTAATACTTGAAATGCAATAGCTGACTATATTATCTTCCTCTCTATGGAATCTTTTGGATTCAGCACCACTGCTATGGTTGCCAGCATTCTACACTAGCTAGCATTCACTCCATTTTTCAACTAAAATGGAACCTTGATTAGAGATTCCAACAGATATTACACAAATCAATTTTCTTCTTAATGTTACACATGAGAAATTTCCATCTGTTGAAATAGTCTCAATAAACAACCCACCAGTACGGAAGTTAAGTGTGTCTCAGTGGCACTCAGCACCGTGAAAAAAATAGGCAGAGGACAGTAGGGAAATATAATAAAATTAAAAAAGAACAGATGCATCTCTCCCTTGTTTATCTTAATAATAACATTGCCTTGACATGACTCTGATCTCTCACCTGAGAACCCATGCCACCAGTGTGATCAGCTGAACCACGCTGTTTTTTTCCCCCTTGATGCATTTTGTCGGCCCATGCAAGCCTTCTTCCAGTCTATGTTTTCATATTTATATCGGTGCATATCTTTTAAACGCAAAGGGAAAAACTTGAAAGAGCTATTGTCGAGCCCTGACAATCATGTGTCCAGTGTGGCATATATTTCTTCTGAATATTCCTCCAGTCATTTCACTGTTTTCATACCAATGTATTGCTGCTAGTTACTCATTCATACCATTTCTTTCAGATAACACACGGTTCTTTAATTAAAATCATCTCAATTTTTACCAAAACAAAAAAACAAAACACACTCTTTAGGTTTCTGATTGAAATTAAAGCAAATTAGTGCAAAATAAGCTCCCCATCATACATGTTATTCATCTATGCACACCATTTTAAAGGCAAAATTCTGATTTCCCTCAACCAAGGAGGACAATAAGGGCCTTCAACTCCATAAGAAACTTTGGCTTCTAGGAGCTCTAAGGGTCAATAAAGTAAAAGATAATAAATGTGCCAAAAGAGTTCTAGTAGCTTCAACCTGATCATAGTCCACTGGAAAGTATATACAGTGCCCCCTTCCTTACTGGGACCTCCACCTGCACAAATGTGGGCACAAAGACATCCATTGACTATCATGGGATACAATGTGTGGATTCCTAGAACAGAAGCCCCACATATATGGAAGATACACTGTACAGCAGTGGTTCTCAACCTGTGGGTCCCCAGATGTTTGTGGACTTCAGCTCCCAGAAGCCCCAGCCACTATGGTCAATGCTCAGGGCTTCTGGGAGCTGAAGTCCAAAAACATCTGGGGACCCACAGGTTGAGAACCACTGCTGTACAGCAAATCAATGCGAAGATAGACCTTGACTGAAAAAGTGGTTTTGAAGTCTCTCCAGTTAACTACAGATGAAGATGTAGCTTTTCCTGGAGTAACAGTTATCCGGGGGGGGGGGCAGTGTCCCAAAAAGTGACCTTTACCAAAAGGAGCATCTTCACATATTTAACTGGTGAAAAACTACATTAAAATATACATATATGCACAGTTGAAGTGAAGCTGTCCCACGAAGACCCAGCATCAGTGTTGACAAGAGTTCTTCTAATTTCATAATCATGCCTACAAAATGAGGAGCAGACTTTGGGATTATGTTCCCCTCGAGTGAAATTTCCCTCTCTCCATCCCACTGATCTTACTAACGGTTATGACTTGTTTCTCCATCAGTCATAAACCATGGCTGGCACTGTCCAGACCTATTCAGATTTTGAACCATGTTCAAACTCTGGCTCACATGCTAATCAAAAAGGGAACCATAAATACTGGTTACTGCAAACCTAAATCTCATCTATGGCTGAAACCATCAGATGGATTGTGGGATAATAAGAGGATGCTGCACCCAGTTCTGCTGCTCACATCTAATGAGGTCAAGTTAAAAAAAAAAACGGGGGGGGAAAGGAAAGACAATTTTTAGAAGTACTTTGTTTTCAGAAAATATAAGTAGTCAACAGAATTGCCTTACAGGCTCTTTTCAAAATGCAGGGCATGCATTACCCTTACTGCTAGCTGCTTGGAATATGTCCACAGTAAGCCTGGGTGCAGAGTTACCACACACTTCATTTGTCCTTTCCCTTACTGTGAGTGAACAGGAAATCTGTCTTAGTTAAGTTAGCATTAAATGCAGAGGAAATGAAGAGAGACCTGAGAGCAGTTAGAAGGCCACACATGTTGATTCTTTCATGTGACCACAAGAAAGGAAATTCTAAATACCCAGTTAAAAAAACTCACTGACCCAAAAAAGACATCCCATGGGTCAGAACTGAAAAAGATCTTTTTAGAACAAAAGTAGATTAATATTAGAACACCTTTGCAGAGCTATTCAAATTATGTTTCTCACATCTTATAGCTGCCATTTAAGATACTTGAAGAGCAAATCCTATGTGTGACACAATTTTAAAAACTGGCAGGAAGTTACTGTCTTCACTATGGACACAACTGTTCTACTCTGACAGAAACTGTGATATTAGGAATACAACAGCACAACTGTTGTTTTCAGGTCATATTCATGGAAACACACACCTGTTTGGGGCAGAAACCAACCATCAGAGAGAGAATGAAACCAACCAGAGGGGTTCCAATCTTGTGGAAACAGCCCTGTAAATCTGATAGAAATTTGTGGACTAAAAACACAGAGCAACACCACAGTCCTTCAATCTGTCCTTTATTTTGGGCTGATATAACCATAGTCACATTTAGGTAGTATCACAGGGGCACAGGTATGATTGTGACAAAATCACTTTTACTGGTTTGAGATTACTCACTGAAGTGCAATTCTGCACAACAACTATGTGAGATAAGCAAGAAAGGGACAGATAAAATTTCTAAAAATCAGTAAAAAAAAACAGAAAAAATGGAAAAAAAATAGGAAGAAAAAGGTCAGGTGGCAGTGGAAGAATAGTATGTCTTGCTGTGTCATGCAGAACATTTATGCAAATATTTCATCTCTTTTTCCATGAGGGTGAAAGTACTTAATTTTAGCCTTTAGACTGAGCACAGGGGTGAAGATAGATGCAATGTAGTAAGTTCCCATTTAAAAGACAATCTCTCCTCTGACATTTAAAGAATGTAAGATTTGTAGGAGTGAATCCTGCTGAAAGTTGTGTGTCCACTAAACTTGGTCTCGGGGCATAAACTGAAATGACTGCCACTCTGCATATACTCATCTGAGAATAAATCTCATCAAAATCAGAGGGGGTTCTACCTTAACGTCCACAGATTCTTTCCAATGCCCTTTCTCCCACCTAAATGCTGACAATGATTTATAAATGGAAACAATGCCTTGCTGTGTCACTACAGTCTTGGAACAGCTGGCGCTGTATAAAACACACAGGTCCAAAAGCTACTAGCGAACAGATGACATTAATGCAGAATGCCCCTGCCACAGATTAGAAGTTTGCCTGAATTTTTCAACTGCAGCATTTTATAATTAAGTCACACATTTGCAGCTAAAGCAACAGCAAAAACACAGCATCTGTGGTATACTAAAGTAGTGCTGTGAGGAAGAAAAGAGGAAATGGCTGCTCTGTTCAGAGTTAAAACATGACATTTGCTTCTGCAGAGAGCCGGACATTATTTAAACTCCCTGAACCCAAAGGGCTAACCAGCAAGTAACATTTTGCTGTGCGGACTAACATGATTTTCCCTCCAAAAAAAAAAAAAAGGAAAAAAAAGTGTTCAGACAAATAAATTCTATATCTTGTACAAGAGAGACTCAGTTATGGTCCTTTCAAAGTCTTAACCACATTATTTCATGCAGATTTATAAAGGTTGCCCTGAAGAAAAGAGAATGCTTACTTTTTATGACTTTAAAAAGTCACTACTCCCTTTAAAATAAAGAAGGACCAAACACTGCTATAGTTTTAGTCCACAATCAATATATAACTCAAGTTTCTACACATTTATGATACACAAAGTGGGTTTTTTTGGTGCGGAGTCTCTGCTGCCTCCTCTGATTCCATTCTCAGTCAATGTTGATTCCAACACACTCTCCCTTCCTCCCTAATGGGTATAACTGATTTCAGGATGGGAGTAAACTGGTGCTGATGGGGGTGGAAATGCAAGAAACTCAGAGAGTGAATTTGGAGAAGCATCTCAAGCGGGAAAGATGCAATCTAGTCTTCCCAAAAACAACAAAGCAGTGAGGATGAGAGTACTTTCTCCATCATTATGTAGCAGTAACAAGCAGCAGCCTCTTCCTAGCTGACAAAGAAGTTACAGCCAATTAATGTAATTAACTGCCCAGATTGCACTCTATTACTAAGCAGGAGAGATAAAAGAGCTTCCTATGCTATTATCAACAGAGTTGTTGCCTTCATCTTAGGAGGAAGCACCAGTGAATCAAGTAAGTGCAAGTTTGCACTGTCATGAATCACCCGTAAAGGCAGAAGTAAAGAACTGACAGTTTGGAAAAGTTAATTTGATCTTCCTCTCTCTTGTTTGGTGAATGACCTGATGCTTAAAATAAGTTACGTTTCTGCCCAATCTTCTTTGGTTCTTCACAACTGAAGCGGGTAACTTTTTACACATTTATTATTTATCTGTCTCAGCTAGGCACGGAAAGAGATCTTATTCTGGTCAATCTTTGCCAGCCTGTCTATTCTGACTGGCAGAGGCTCTAAAGTATTTTAGTCGAGGGCCTCTACTGGCCCTACCTGGATATATGAGTGACTGAATTGGAAACTTTTTTGCACGCAAATAGTGATGCAGCCATTTCAATCTTCCACAGAAACAAACACTGACTGCTGCCCATCCCCATGTGCACCTGTAATATACAAAGTTCATTCTTTCTCCTGTTTCAGTTATTTATTTATTTATTTGAGTTATATGAGGGAAAATGAGCATTATAAATTTTCCTAGAGAGGTTCTGTACACCAGTCATATTCCAAAAGGATAAATAAAGTTCCAACAAGACAAGGAATAAGATTCTTATCTTTCATCCCCTTGAAAGATCATGATCAATATTGCCAGTTCTAGAATCTCAAGATGCTTAAGTGCGGAGTTTGGAAAAGTGTAAAAACAGAAAAATCAGCCACCTGAGAATTTTTCTTTCTTTCTTTTTTCCCTTTAAAGTTTGTAGTGTTTATAGGAAGATAAATTGTCCTGCTTACTGAACAAATCAAGACAGTTTTACTGCATGGCACCACCTCATTTAGGTCACACACAATGAAGGTATCATCTCTCCTTCAACAAGCAAGCATTCTTATTTCAGTACAGAACAAACAGCAACCTTCCCTTGTTATGGCTACATAAGGAACATAAAAACGTAGTCTAATGGAAGTCAAGAGAACCGTCATTTTGTTTATGCAGTTCACACCAACGGCACGTCCGGCACATCAACATTTAATTTTAGAAAAACATGTGAAGTTATGAATGATTGGCTTAAGCAACCAGAGGAAAGCATTTTCTAGGTACTCTGGAACGGAAAACTAAAAATGTCCCTCCTTGGGTAAACAACTTTGGTCTTACACGAAGCACAAGTAGCATCTTTGTTCACATCATGGAAAAGGCTTGAAATGGGAAAAAAGCTGACATGGAGAATATTAAAACACTCACATATAATCTGGTTCACCTGCAAGGAAAATTTTAACACCTGAGTAAATATAGAGACAAGGGCAATCAGATATGCAAATTATACCAGATGGAGAGTTCTAGTATATGGTGCAACCAAGCTAGCATTTCACTTCACTTCAGCGATGCTCCCTCCCCATCTCCTGGGACATGAAAATGGCCCCTAAGAGAACATGATTGGCTATTCAAAAGCTATTTCCCCCTGGAGTCAGTTTTAGGCCTGAAACAGCCTTTTTTAAGAAATGATTTTTCAAAGACAATTTGGGTCATAACATACTTTGGCATGTTGATGAGGGTGAGGACCACCAATGTCCAGAAAAGAGCAAAACCCTCAAACAGAACATGAGCGTAATAGCATCCTCCAACTTGCATTCCACAGCAGTTGATAATCAGAACTACCTCTTCTACTTCTTACACTTATAGCCATCACGATTAGTAGAGGCTGATTTCCTCCTTATCCATGAATTTATCTAAAGCTGTAAAACCATGCTATCACTACATCTTTCATTGGCAGATTTCATAGCTTAATTATGCACTGCATGAAGTTGGACCTCCTTTTGTCCACCCAGTCTCCTACCATTCAGATTTAATGGCTGACTCTGTGTTCTACTACTATGACAGAGGGAGAAAACGCATTCTTACTTTTTCCACACCACATACATATCCTTTAAAACAAGCCAAGAGTTGTGTTTGTGCAAGGAATACCTTCCTCCCAAGTATGACTCCTGCATATCTTTTTAGCATTGTTACTTCACTTGCCCTAGAGACTTTTACGAACCTTCCACACAGCATGGAATAAGTAGAAAGGCACACACTAAAAGGTAGAAGCTGCTGGGCATGAAACTCTAAAAGAAAAGAAACACTCTGGAGATACATACTAGGCACTTGATTCTTAGCCAAAGAGGAAGAAACCCTTCTGCCTTGCAATATCACAGCCTCTCTGCACATGGAGCAAGACAAAGAGTGTTACACATAAAATTTAACTGCAGTTTTCTACAAAACAATATGTGGGTGAGCATTCTCTCAATCATGATCCACTGGCCTATAAAGAGGTGCGAAGTTGAGGCAAGGAGCATATTTTCTCAATCCATCATTCACAAATGTGCCTTTAAGCCCAACGAATAAGTGCTGCAATTGCCAGCCACTATTAATTAATTGCTGTTCTTGTGCCTCTTGACTCTACATAGCCAATGCGTCCTCCAACAGCCACAGATCTAGGGAGTCCTCTATTCCCAGTGCCACACGGCTAGGCAAAGACTACAGCAAAAACAGCAGTGGCTGGTGTCATTCTAGTTGTTTCTTTGTGGGGCTGTCAAATCTTCATTTCAGCTATGAATCCATCTGATAGCCTTAGGAAAGCTATGCCTTCTCATCCATAGCCTCCCCAGCCCACCAGAGTTAGCAATTGTCCTTGTTAATACTTGAGGAGGGTGAGCAACACTTCCATCATCCCTGATCTACACAGAAGGTTTATCAAAAACTTCTTTCTGAGCTGCAAAACCAAGACCTAAATCTACAATTGCTACTTTTCTAGTACATTAGCATCATGTTGCAAAAAGCAGAGGTTAATCAAATACAGTTGGACTAATGGTAACAAATTTTGCTTTAGCTAGGGGGAAGAAAAAGACCAAGCTAAAATTTGCACTGAACTAGTTGGTATTCTGCCTCAAACAAAAACTGCAGAATCCAACCCTATACTTGTGGCAGGAAGACAAAACCACAAGCTGGAATACTGCACATTTAGCACATTTCTCAGAATGCTGGTGCTTTGGAGATGGTCCTTAGAAGACTGTGAACATTTTTAACAGAATTCAGGCTGTCATGCTATCAATTGATTCCTAAGGATTCCTGCTTCATTCACTGGGGTTACTTTTGATGTGGCATCTGTGCTCCACACTTAACACGGAAAGGCCTCAATGGACAAAATGACACCAGCTATTTACTTCTTGTACATATGAATGTTTCATCAACTTGGCAGGAGGGGGGCTCACCAATCTATTCATGTCAAATTGATATAGTTATTTGCATTACTTCTCCTTACTTCTCAGAAAAGCTTTTTGTCTTAGTTCTTATTAAATGGGAGTGGTTCTGGACTTGAGAAGAGCAGAGAAGAAAGGAGGTGGAGGGATACTTATTTTTCAATGACACTTAGCCCTTTGAAGGACAATAAAAAACAATACATGTCCATTCAGAAGTAAGTCCCATTGACTTCAGTGGAACTTCCTTCCTTCCACCCTCTTCTGCCAAATACTGGAGAGTGAGCAGCTCCTGTGGAGGGGAAGGGGGATGTGCATATGTGTGTGCACGAACTTACCCAGAAAATGTGGTCTTTTGTGATTACCAACTGTGGCTAAAGAAATGGTAGGGAGGCTGGACTTTGCTAATGAGGCAGTACATCACCCATACAGAAGGGGAACAAAAGGAGTGAGATGCTGAAACACCCCCCCCAAAAGCAGCAGCTGAAGTTGAACAAAAATAAGTAGCTTTTTAACGAAAATGTGCTGCTGATGACTGTAGATCACTGATATGGTAACCAATCAATGCAGACTGTCGCTCGCATTATGCAATCTGCATATTTAAAATCAGAAAGATGAGGGTCTATCCGCCAGTGATATTGTGACTTTAAGGATTTAAACAATTTGTACAAATTCTATAAGAATTTGAACATCATCTGAAACCGGACTGATAACTTTCCTCTTCCAAGATTCTTGCATTAGAATCCAATGCTGTTTCTAATGGTTTGAACAGATAATGTAAAATGCCAGCTACTATAATCAAGACAGGATGAGTATGGAATTTTCCTCACTGCATAATACAGAAGGGAAAATGTTCTGCTCATTTACCACATTCTGCATATTCCAGATTATACTTTTTCTTCTCTTGGCACCTGTTCCACAACATATATGAAGTATTCAACATATCAGACCACTGTGCAACCTTTCAAACTCGTGGCTTCTTATTTTGTTTTTATATTACTTGCAAAAATGTGATAGCAAAATAAATGTGTTATGACTGTGAATTACAAGCTGCTGTAGCTCCTTTAATTAATCTTTCATTCCCTATTTTGGGAGACAAAGAAAATGAAACGAAAGAGTACGTAACATCCAAAAATTGCCTATAAAAGCAAACTAATAAAAATGTGAAAGCATTCTCAAATAGTAAGACTTCATACATCATTAAAACAAACATCCTTCAGAAATTCAGCAAAATATAGCAACCAATTTTTTCCTAATTAAGCCAGTCAAACAAGGGTTTTTTATTCATCCTACCTCTACAGAAAGCCAAAAAAGGCAACAAAGATAAGTACAATATGTACTATCCACCTAGATTTAATGTTGTTGTTGTGTGCCTTCAAGTCATTTCTGAATTATGGGAACCCTAAGGTGAAACTATCACAGGGCTTTATGGGGCTGACAGTGTGTGACATGCCCAAACTCACGCAGTGGGTTTCCATGGCTGAGCAGGGAACTGAATCCTAGTCTCTAGGGTTGTCATCCAATGTTCAAACTACTACGTATGCTGGCTTTCAGATTTAACACAACCATTGCTTTAAAAAGCAAGGACAACTCCACCTTTTCAAATCTTCAAACAAATGACATTACACTTTTACTAGCACTGAAGCAACTTCCCAAAGGAGGTACTTTAACTTGCTGCTCAACAGACTGAACTTGAAGCTAAGGAATTTGCACCTTCATTCTTGTTAAGCCAGCTCAGATGTAAGGAGACCATTTTGTTTTAATAAGATCTGGTTCAACGATCACTGTCCTCCGGACAATCCACTCATATAACCAACAATTTTCACAAAAAAGAAAGCTATTCACTCAAAGCTGCAACTCAAGTAATGCTTCAGTTAACCATTTTTTATAAACACACTACCCAAAATCACTGTTCTTCAATTAAATTAATTTCAGATTATATTTGTTTACATACAATCCAAATCAAAAGAAAATAAATGTTACACAAAAATCCTGAAAAGGAAAAAATACTGTGAGCCTTTCAAAATTCTTTTACCGTTCTGCTTTGGAACATGCTGAAATTTTCCACATTAGAAAATCTACATGAAAATATAGAAATAACAACTTTCATGGATCCAACTGACCTTGATTTTATTTGTGCTACACATAATATTCTGACAAACCTACTGTGATGTCAAGCTGCTTGATGTCACGTTAAACCATTATATGATGCTGGCTCTCTATTCTTTGGATGCTGCACCAAATGTAAGTTCATTCTCATTTTCCTGGTAAAGAAATCTCTACAGGTATATCACTGGATTTAACTATGTTTTTGTCAGTTAACTATGGTTTAGTGAAACAGTTCAGTGTGTTGTGCCACTTCTGTAAACTGCTATTGTAACACATTATACATGACAGATAAGCTATTTATTGGATCTTTGGCCTTATTTTATGTATCTGTTCTTATTAAGCAGGAAAGGTTGCAACAAACACCATGTCATAAAGGGACCTTCACTAGGATACACATTAGGAAGAAGACCTATAATTGAACCTCTAATTTCATTAACTGAAATTTAATTTAGTGGGTTTCTATACCAAGAACTACCTATTTTTCCTGGCAGACCTATCTGGCTCTTCTGTATCACAAGAGTTAACAGCTGGCTGCAATTTACTTGCTTTGGGTGTGTGGAAGCGAACTGCAGCATTAAGAAGGGTCAAACTCTAGACGTTAATTATCTTACCAAGATTAATTGCTTTGATATTCCAACAATTTCAAGAGGGAGAAATCTTAAGCATGAACTGTTTAAAAGCTCTCATCGAAAGAGTTTACCACTCAGTAATTTAAATTTTAAAATATATGGATAAAGTATGCCAATTTAGGAGTGTATTATGTTGCTAAAATTTAAAAAAATTGCAAGAATCCCAACTTCAATTTTACAAACACAGCAAATAAAACATGTTCCTAGTTCACACTGTTTGTGAAAACAAAAATCTCCAGGAAAAAATGCAAAAAAAAATGCCATTTAAAAAAAAATCAATAGAATAGATCCTACACTGTTTCAGATGGCAGGCATGTGCCCTAGGATCCGTCTGGTAATCCGTAAAGGCAAAATGAAAGACTTAGAAAACAGTCTGTGGAAAAATTAATCCCTCTCCCATTTTTTTTTTACAGCACTTGTATACTCCAATACCGGTTTGACCAGGAACATGGGACTATAACCAATGCATCAGCACATGAAATTGGTATGAAACCATTCACAAAGGAGAATTCATTCATTTGTAACCACGTCTCCAACTAGATACTCACAGACTCCTTCTATCTTGTCAGCTGTCTTACTCCAAGCTACCTGCCTGGTCTCCATAATGACCTGGATAGTCCTTCTCTCTGGATTACTTTTTTTCAGGCTGTACACTGTCATGACGGTGCCCAGCTCCAGGGTCCTTTTGATTTGACTCTTCTCATATTCTGGTAGTTCCCCATAGTCTACGCCTTTCTTGGACATTTTCAGGGTGTAGGCGGCAACCTTTCAAGAGGCTGAAAAGAAAGCGAGGAGGAAGATTAAATATTATGGCTTTGAAACTGACTTTATTTTTACAGAAAGAATATTTTTATAGTTTCCTTTTAAAGACACTTTTTTCTCCAAAAAAGGTAAAATTCACCTAGAATGAACAACTTCTCCTGAGGTCAAAGTACACATTTCTAGACTGGTTAACTTTAACAAATAGTCCTATTGAAATTTGGTGCTTTAAAACAAAAAGAATGACTTGCTATCACAGAAGAAAGAAGTTGGACTACACTAGCCAAAACCATGCTACCATGTACAGCTTATTAACAATGGCTGAGGTGGTACAGCTTGAGGAGTGAGTGAAAAATGAACTTGCATTATGGAAAACAAATCAAGAGTGCTTTTAGTTAACAAATTATCATCATAAACTGTTTATCCCTTACATATTATAAATTATTAACAGCAAATTAGGCATTTTAGCTCTATTCCCCTCCTTGAACAAAGAGTCACACCTTTGCCACCAAACGGCTTGTTTAGCGTTAACAAGATCAAAATCATGACTATCCTTCCCAGACCAAAAATGTAACACACAGCAAGACAAGGGGAGAATGATTAGGGCCCTAAGTACACTTTCCCTGAGCACAGCAGGACTTCTTTCTACGAAAACGTGGCCCAGATTAGGCTATAATATTTTTATCAAGGCTCAGCCAAGATACTCCTAGGTAAAATTTCACTCATGCCATGAACCACTAGTTCAGTGAGAGAAAACACGACTATCTATCACAGGTATCCCTCCCTACTATTCAGAGATGTGAGCACCCCAGGAAAAAAGAAACTGCTGGGGGGAAAAATGCCTACAAAAATTCCTGAAACAAAGTGCTTTTTTTCCCCTGTAGCCTTTTTTCCTCCAGAAAAGTAAGTGATACATGGATTGTGGGATATTTTCTTTTAGAATGATAATTAAAATAATTAAGATAAGACTCTATGCTTTCTTCTCCCACATTATTTCTAAAATCTATTTAGCAGAGATTTTTTTTTTAATGTAAGACTATGTAAAACATCTGATATTAGTACAACTCCTAATCTTGAACTCCTTTTCTCAGCTCCTTCTATGGGAATGAGTACTTTATGTCTGCTTCACATTTGACAAAATACTTCTCTTTGTTTTTACTAATGCTGATGATTTCCTCTGTTATTGTTGGAAGGACATCTCTTTGTGTGAGGATGTTCCTTACATTTTAGGACCATGTATTTATATCTCTATTTGCAAAAAAAATAAAAATAAAAAATAAATCCCATTTGTAATTATTGTTGGCCCTCAACTTTTGTGGGTTTCTCTTTTGTGAATTTATTATTCCTGAGTTTGCAGCTCTTCACCCCATCCCACAGCCTCTCTGTCTCCAGTTCCAAGAGCCCCGTTTTCCCATCCACAGGCCTAATTCCGGCATTTAGCAGTCAGCCAATTTAAACTGATTTTGAAAGCAGCAACCACCACTGGCTGGAACCCTTACCCACTTCCCTGTTGGCCTTCCCTCCATCTCCCATAGTTTAACCACATTCATCTCCCACCCTCTTTACACACCTTTCCAGACAGACAGACACACAACCCTTATCCAGCATTCAGAAGCCACACAGTGGGATTTTGAAAGCAGCTGCCTAGGAATCTTCTACTCCATTCTGCTCCTTGCTTTCTCTCCATCTCACATCTAAATGCTGGACAAGGGGTGTGTGGGAAGGTGTGTAAAGAGGGTAGGGCATGGATCTGTTTGAATGACGGGAGCACAACTTCTTTCAGGGTGCCAGAACCACATCCTCCTTCACTAAGGAACTTAGGAAATTATCCAAGAGCTAAAGAGAAAGACCTCGCAGTTCTGATGACCAGAGTTAGCATGATTTGATGTGAAAGAATTGGCATTAAGATCTCCTAGAAACCTGTAATCCTTCTTAGCATTAATAAGTTGCAATGTATCAATTACAACAAGGCCAAGCAAAACCTGGTCAAGAAAGATCTCCAGTTCTTCTCTAAAGTATAGTCAGATCAGATGTAAGCAACTTCAACTACAAGACATTCAGCAAAGTGCCTAAAGCGGACTTGCAAAGCAGAATGCAGCTGGACAACTGTCACATGCAACTTAGCCAATTTGAAGACACAATTATCCAATGACGCTGATGCAGTTAATATGTTTCTCCTGCAAGTATAACTGCAATGCATTATGTTCTAAAAAGGACTCTTGTGCCCAACTGCATTCATCTAGTATTCTGTCACTTGCAGAAAGGAAAATCTTTGTTACGCTCAGTTCATATTTGCTGGGGAATATACAGGACAACTGTTAGTTTTCTTCTCAGACAGACTGAGCAAACATCTGAATCCATGGTATTTTGGATTACAAATCTTTACTAAGCACAGAACTACAAAATGGAGCAAACGTTTGCATGCAGTGAACGGCAAGCACTGATCATCCACCACGGCGCCCTTAACTTTCTATTCCTGCAACCCAGTGGATATGCTGCAAAGCTGAAGGTCACGCAACTTCTAGATTGGTGGGCAATGCAACATGGGCAACGAAATCTGAGGAAGACTGATAGATGATCTCCTTGAATGTGTTCTTTCCAAAAATGCTAGATGTTTACTTTATACAGCTAGCTTGAAGAGACAAAATATACACGGACAAGCCAAAACTTAGCATTATGTTTTAGCTGTGAGTTGAATGTTTAATCCTTCCCCAAGAGCAATATTCTCAAGACCTACCCCATAGTCATTAAAAAAAAAATCAAATACATGTAAAAAGTTATATTTAAAACTCACAGAAATAGTTTTATTTGTAGGCAGAACATTAGAATATCCAACGCCTGATGTACTAACTGTTAATAATTGTTTATACCACACTGATCAATCTTCAAAATCCCTGCTAATGTCAGTGAAGCCTAAATGAGAGAAGTGTTCAGTGAAAAAAACCATTTACTCCAAATGGCTTTTTAGATAACATGACAATCAATTAACATCCACCTCCTAAATCAGGAAAAATAACTGTATCAGACAAGTAATGAAGAACTGAGGGGCAGGCGATATACTGAGCTCTTTTAAAAAGCACTGCCTGTCTTTAAAAAAAACCCACTAATTATTGTTGTGTGCCTTCAAGTTATTTTTGACTTATGGCCACTATCACAGGGTTTTCTGGGGCTGAGAGTATGTGTCACCTAGTAGGTTTCCATGGCCAAACGTGGAATCAAACCATGGTCTCCACACTGACCCGCTAACAAGAGGATTTAATATTTTTTTCTTCATGCCATGTTCTAGAATAAAAATCAGCAGCTCATCTCGCTATTTGTCCAATTAGGAACAACACGTACGTACAAACATAGCTTCTAATACCAAAGATCCAGCTACCTGTGAATTGGGATTTTACTGGGGGAAAAAAATAGAGCAGATAAAGAACCAACAGAGAAAGATAGCATTAATCCGTATCTGCCCACCTCAGCAGCAACAGTTTAAAGGAAATGGAGATACAACTCCATCACCATTGACAGTTTGATTTGAAGACATATTCAAATGCTTTAGACACCCAACTCTTCCAATTAGCTTCACAGAATTTCTTTAAGCAAGCCTCTGTCACCAAATGAACATAAATAATGGAAAGTACTTTGCTCTGCAGAGTATTGAAAGAGCGTTTTTTAAAATAAATGACAGAGCACAACTTATAAAGAGACATATGCCACAGAATATTGGAAAGCAAAATATATGAAGCAAGGAGGAATGAATTTTCTATACACGGCAGCCCACCTTGTAAGCCAATTAATCTAGAAGATTTAGAATTAGTAACAGATTCAGTATTCTAATTTAAATGGTACATATACTGCATCATTGGATGTGATGAGAACAGTTTAAAACAGGGAACATAATAGTACTGATTTGTGGATAAGGCTACAAGCTAATGATATGAAAGATCCAACACTGCAATCCAATATGCAGTTACCAGAGGCAAGTCCACTTAAAATCAATGGATCTTACCTCTGAGTAGCTAGATATATTGGACTATACTGTGCATTACAACAATACGTTCCTGCCATGACTTCAGTTTGTTTCTACATTATTTCATGAAGTCAGAACACATTTAAAAACAAACGGACACATTATCAGTTCAAATGCATCACTTAGGCAGGAGGAAGAATAAAATAGGAATGCAATTATAGCACTGAAACAAGCCTAGCACTGCAACAACCCTAAGTGGGGTGTTTTTAAAAATCCTTTAACAATGAGGAACTGAGATACAAAAGGGTAGCCACACAAGTTCTAGTGCTGCACACACACTTGGACAGAGTTTCCGATTCTTAAATTAGCAATTTTAATATACAAATTACTTACACACAGGTTAGTTTTGGGTATGTGCAATAAACGCTAGTGAAGGGTTGAGGAAGTAACCACTTGCAAATCAAAAAAAATATCCATTTGACCGAGGGTCCAAAAATAAGTATGCACCATTTCTAACCATGGATCATACTGGTTAACTCTGACATAACTAAGGCCATTTCCGCACTAGCCTGTTATAGCGCGACAATTCCACTTTCAACATCCCTCTGGAATCCTGGGGTTTGCAGTTTCGGGATCGTTGCACTATAACAGGCTAGTGCGGAAGAGTGATAGAGTTCCAACAGTTATTTTGGAAGTCCACAGGTTCCCTACCTTGCTGTACAGACAACTCAGTTAAAGCTATCATTTAACAACCTGTTCAATTAATCTGCTATGATTATTTAGTTCCAATGCACACTTAGTCAGGACAGTGTCACTGTGTTCAATGACGTTCATTCCAGAGGTATGTTTAAGATTTTAGTCTTAGTCAGGACATTCGCAAGAATGTTGGGGAGAGGATGGTTGAGTACTCTGCTACAGCCAAATATTCAACTGCCAGTATCACTGAAATCCAAACACCTGGTTGGATATTAACAGTTAGCTTATTCAGATGGCTGGTCCATGCAGGTCAACACTATTTCCAGATCTTCAAAGTCGTAGACAAAAGACCTATTTCAGACCTGGAAATGCAACCAGAGGCCTTCAACATGCAAGCACATGCTTTACCACATAATTATCCCCCTTCCTCCTTAGCTCAGGTCTTCTACAGCACAGTTACTAGTAAGCCTTCTCTCATTCACGAATAATAATACCAGGAAGAAACAGCTACCAAATTCAGATCAGGAATCATTCCCACTCCTCCATAACAACAGCACTGAGGGAAAGGACTAGAAAGCTCAAAAACAACTCAAACAATAATCTACATTACCTCCCACATTTGTTTTATTCATTTTTTTTCCTTGCCCAATAGTGTTCACAATAAGTGACTTGTTTCAGTTTCCTTGTTAATAACCAGACCCCATCATCTTTGCTTTCTTACCCACAGCTTCAGTTTAACTCTTCATTTTTGTCCATCTCTGCTGATAATTAAAGAGACATTTCAAAGAAAACAAAATTACTGCGCTGAGGAAATATTCCCATGTCTTGTCATTTTAAAGCAAACCACAGCGTATCAGGTAATGCAGTATTTGAATTTTCACCTCATTATTTGATGGAGTGGGAAGAAATTAATGAGAACACAATCCCACCACTAACTGCATTCCACACCCATAATCACAGAGCACCAGCAGGAAGGCTTACTGTGCTACCTTCCCAAAACACAAGGACAAACACCATTTTATACATTAAGAGAGCAGCCGTAGGATTTGTCCAATGAAGCAAATAATAATTATTCACTACAGAGGTTTCTCACATACCAGGCTTCATTCCTCAAAACCACATCTTTTATGTATATTTGTTTGCATATCAAACCAGAAAAATTTACTCAACACCTGTACTCTAAACAGCAGACAAAGAACAAACATAACAGTTCATACAGTATGTTTTGGCACAAAAACAAAATCTGGCACCAGCTAAAGAAAACAGAACCACTGGAGAAGAAGTAGAAATACTACGGGACACAACTTGAAAGGAAGCTTTTACAAGACAATCACAATGAGAAAAAGGTACAAAATGCTCAGCAGCTGGGACTGAAATAGGATGGAAATGCCAATGGTTATATGAGATGCCTCTTGTTTGTGTATGAAAGCCTGAACCAGAGTTGTCTGCAACACTCTCAGAACTAGCCACTATATACCAACAAGATGAATAATTTAATGCTGCATCCTAAAATACTGCTGCAACCAATAAACTTCAGCCACACTAATACCACACCAGCTTTTCTTGCAGCACGTTGCTAATTTGCACTAGTACCTGGAAAGGCAAGGAAGTAAAGTCTCTGAATAATGACAGGAGGAATTCACAAAATCCACAGACTGACTCACCCAACCACTTTCTCTATGCAGCTTTGCAAAACAGAAGTAGAAATCTTGCATGTCTCCAGGTGCTGTTGAATTGCAACTCCCAGCATTCCTCACCATTCTGGAAAACCACGTTATTCTCCCTCCTAGAAGTGAACTATTTGGTCTCTCACATTGTTACATGCCTTCAGGTCATTTCCAAGTTATGGTCACCCTAAAGCTAGCCTATTGTAGCTTTTTCTTGGCAAGTTTTTGCTCAGAGGATGTTTGCCCTTACCATTTCTGAGGCTGAGAGAGTGTGATTAGCACAAGGTCACTCAGCAGGTTTCCATGGCCAAGGAGGGATTCAAAGCCTGTTCTCCAGTCCAATGCTCAAACCACTACATCACACTGGCTCTCATATACATGCATAACTGATGCTTTAAGGCAGAACTATTTAACTAAATGTACACAAATTTTCATTAGTGTGGTTAAAATGTACAGTAAACAAAATATCTGAACATCAAACAAAACCGATTAAAATCTGCACCAAGGAATACACAGTCATGATACAACACAAACTGGAAAAACCAAAGGAAACTCCCTCTCACGTCCTTACTGAGCAGAAAAACTTAGCACCACCATTAGACTACCTATTCCGTCTCTCAAAGAACAACCTCCAAAGCAGAAGACCAGACTGAAGGCCTGTATAAACCTGTAGCTGCAAGTGAACAAGACTCATCTACTATAAAGTCAGACCCACCTAGACTCACTTCACATATCACACTAAGTATCACATACAACACTCATACATAGCAGCATTATGTACCTGCACATAGCCCCCCTCCTGACACTTGGCTCCTCCCTACCCTCAGCAGCAGCAACAGAATGACTGAGAATAAAATGTCCAGAACAGGCTATGTTTAAGTGCTTCCAAACCGGATTCGTAAGCCAACTTTAAACCCTGGCTCTCAGTTGCCCCACTAGGCTGATCCAGTGCCCCACTCAGCAACATGAGCACTGAGGGGCCAAACAACATCAGGACTGGCTTATTAGATAACATCTAAACAGTTCTACCACCACCAGGCCATTAACCCCACAATCTACATTGCATAACAGGCAGCTGACTTGCTCAGAAGCAATTAGCAAGAGTTCTGGGTTCACATGTAATCGGACAGTAAAGTTAACTGCAGCTTCCTGATTAGTTTTCTTGCTCACATGAAGGAACACGCTGCAAGCACCTGCAAGTTTTAGCTTCCTGTTAACATGAGAATGCTGCCTTTATGTTGCAACCATCCCCATAAGAATAATTTCTTGAAACAATGGAATAACTTGCTGAAGAGAAGTTACATCTGCACTCTAAAACATCACTGCTGTACAGAAATGGCCTATTGACAGCTCTAATTAAATTAAGCCAGACACATAACATTGGGCCTTTAATACAGGTTCTACAACAGTATGACACCCTGGTTTGTGCATACAGGTTTCTTAGCTACAAAAATAAACTCAGAATCCTACAACAGAATTTGGCCAGTGAAGTTCAGCAGTCATACATTACCAGTATCCCACAGACTCCAGCCCATCATGACAAGATGATCCTTCAGTGTGAGGATTCCATATGCCATACTATAACTGAATTAACAAGACTGTTAACATGAGAAATTAACAAAGAAATTTGCTGTGACACTGAAGCATCAAATCAAAAAAACAAATATTTGTCTTTGTATGCCTTGCAGAGTACAAAATATAAGAACTGAAGAGCTCTGTCATTTAATTAATGTTAATTATCACACTCTGTTCACACTTCCCATTTTCTTGGTTTCTGCCCTCGGATGGATATTTTTGTTAATAATCCACCATCTACATGATGCAAATGAAATAGCTTTTTATAAGTAGTTTTACCCTAGCGTGAAATCAGTTTCCTGCTCTGCGCGAGTCGTGTATTTATAGTCCAAAACTGTCCCCCAAATACTAACATTTCTAATCTGCTTTTATAACTCAACCTATCTATGAATGCTAACACACTTTTAGTTTAAAACTTTTTAAAATACATTAGTACTAATGTAAGACACTACTTAATTACTAAAGAATTACACAAATATTCTGGAAAGTTATTTTACCAGGCTTTAGTAGAGAAAGAGAACTCCAAGAGTGAAGGGCAAACAGCAGGAAGAACACATTCATAATGTCCTTGTTTTTCTAACCTAAACACAGGTGGTAAAAATGGGAATTCTCAGTTGGTTTCTATGATTATTGGAGTACTGTATATACAATAGTTGGTATATATGTAATTCTAGTATACAGAATTTGTTCTTCAACTTCCAGAACTCCTTTCAGAACTCCTTTCCTTGGTCACTGGGGCAGGATCCTTCCAAGCCTGACGGTCCCTTCTTCTCCCCAAAGGGTACCTCCATGGGGTTATTCCGATGTTATTTACCCCCTTTTTTTCCACGTTATAGGTTGTCACTTTCAAGCAATCTAAAGTGACAACCTATCCAGAAAAAAACTATTGTATATACTAGAATTCCACCTTAAAAGTCCAAAATGGGGTTTTGCCAATCCTGGAGTGCGGTTCAGTACCACTAAACTCAACAGTCCTTTCTTTTGAATAAGTATGCAAATAACTGTACTTCTAGTTATCTATTTTTTTCACAGCAAAAGTGAGCCAATTTTTTCAGATTCCATGAGCACTTCTTAACACAGTATTACTATGAATAGACAACCAAACTCTGGAAAGGGAGATCTATAACACACTATATCAAACACCATTGTTGTTCTTGCGTGCCCTCAAGTCATTTTCAACTTACGGCAACCCTATGATAAGGTTTTCTGGGCTGAGAGTAACAATATTCTCCTATATGAGACTTCCTCTACTCTCCAGAAGAAGTCTTTTCCAACCCCAAAACAAACTTGGGGCATTTAGAGGGCTGTAGCCTGTTTTTCTTTTTTAAGTGCCATTCAAAGATTCAGACCAGCATGAGACACTGTGACTTTTAAAACGATATTCGTACAAAGGCACAGAATCGCAGATTATAACCCTCTTCCATTCCTTGCCATAAGATTCATTCTCAAGCGCAAACACTTTCTCTGAGCACAAGCCCGTCCTCTTTGTTCATACCATCCCCTTTCTTCCCTTCACAACCGCATCTAAATTGCTGCTGTTACTAAACGGCTCACCTCCTTACTGGGGAAAGGCAGGGGGGAAGGTAAGGCGAGCAGCTGGTTTCCTTCCCTTTTTGCAGCTGCCCGGCCTCCTGCGCTAGCTTGAGGGTGACGGCAGAGCAAGGAGAGAGTCCTCCGCCAGTCTGCAAGGTCGAGAAGAGCCAAGTTTTTTCTGCTGGCTCAGAAGCCAAGGCTCAGCACAGCACGCACCTTACCTAATAAATCAACGTCATGTCTTTCTGTCCGAGGGCACTCAAGGTGATTTAAAAGGGATTAAAACGGGGGGGGGATTAAAAAGCAGAAAATAAAACGGGAGAAATAAACAGCAGCACTACCACTATAGGGCAAGATGTACATTAAAATGTCTGCATTCATAACTAAGTTTCAAGCGATCTGAGCTTGCCTAGAGGTCCTACCAGCCAGATGAAGGGTGTAGCCACAACGGGCAAGCAAAATAAGAGTACTGCCCCTCCAAAAAGAATTCAGCCCCCTAATTCACCTTCAGTCCCCAGATTTCCTCTTGAACAGAGGAATTCATATCATGCAAATGAGTGAAAGATAACTACAGACGATTTTAGTTTGTTGCTATATTCTAATCTTTTTTACATATATATCCCATATATTCTATTAGACACTAAAAATATTTTAAGTAGATTAATTCACTTAGCTTAGCAGCAAGCATTACTTTTAATTGTACATGCTGTGGGTATGATAGTTGCGGAGGAAACCACGTTTCTTTACGTGTAAGTATTTCCCTTTTTAGTTATCTGTACTTTCTAGCTGAGATAAATTTGTTGTTATCGGTTAGTTTAGATAGCTTACTTTAGTATGTTTGTATGTCTTTTGGTTTATTGTTAATATTTTTAGATGTTTATCTGTATTGTGTATTTTGTGTTGTTCTTTCAAATATTCAGTAAGTCTCCAGATTTCTAGCATCACTGAGAGAGAGAGACAATTCACACCTAAACCTCTCACTCTTTCTGCAACGTTGCCTGCCCCTTTTCTGTGAGTGCCTACAATGTTTAACTGAAGTCCTAAATTACTGCAATGCTAAATATTTTGGGAGTGAATGAAAATTCTGCTGGGGGCAGAATTCTTATTTAGGGGAGGGGAGCAACACCCTCAGTTCTGCCCTTCTCCCCAACTGCTTGCCTGAATAAGCTCCTACAAAACAAAAATAAGACAGAAAAAGTTGTACATTGGATGCTACTAGACTTTACCTCTCAGAGCAAAGACACCCAGAGTGAGGTTTCCCAGGAAAAACCTCAGAAATTGGGAAAATGGTACAAGTTTTCATATACAGTAAGAGAACATCCAAACACATACAAAGTGTTAATTCTTTTCCTTCACTAAGTAATCACCACTAGCTTACTAACTGGGGGACACAAAAAAGTGCATAACATTAGAATATATGCAGTGTTAGCCTTTCTCCACCCATCAGTATAGACGATTATTAGGAAGGACACTTCCTTTCCATCATATTTAACCCCCCAATACCCTTTTAATTCACACAATTAAGCAAGTGAGCATATAAAGGGGGGAAGGGGACAAAACTGGGAGGAAAAGTAAAGCAACTAGCAACTGTGAATGCATCAAAGTGCATAACGCTACAATATGTGCAATGTTAGCCCTTCTCCACCCACCAGTATAGAAGACCATGAGGAAGACCCTTCCTCCCCACCATATTTAATCCCCCAATACCTTTTTAATTCATTCAATTGAGCAAGTGGGCATAAAAAGAGGGGAAGGGGACAAAACTGAGTAGGAGAAGTACGGTAACCAGAAACTGGGTAAGGATGCAGGGACAAGTCACCAGAAACTTGGTAAGGATGAAGGCACCAAAGAGAGTGCCTTTGGGCATGTGCAGAATGCCAGTTCCCTCCCCCACCCCCATTTCTTTAGCTAATGATTTCCAGAGAAACCTCTGAGCAGCAGCAGGTCTGTGGAAGGAAGGAAGGAAGGAAGGAACCATAGCCTACTTAAGGAAACCGCGCCAGCCGCCCTGAGAAACCCCTCCAGTGACGGGCGAACCAAGACATGGAAATAAAAGGGAGCGCGGTTTCCCGACGTCTCGAGGGAGCCTCATAGCGAGAGACTGGGCGACAGGTGCCATTTCCGCACCGGAGTGCTGTGGCGCTATGATTCCACTTCCGACAACCTGTGGAACCCTGGGGTTTGCAGTGTAGGGAGGGCCGGCCCCTCCCTAAGCTGCAAACCCCAGGATTCCACGGGATGTCGAAAGCGGAATCATAGCGCTAGAGCACTCCGGTGCGGACGGGGCCAGAGCCCTATGCACACACCGTCCTCTCTGGCGACGCCTCAGAGCCCCGCCGCCTTTTCAAGGGTGAGGTACCCGCGGGGGGAGGTGTGTGGAAGAAGCCGCCGCCGCCGCCGCCGCCGCCGCCGCCCTGCCATCCCAGTCCGAGAGCCGCTGCTGAAGGGGCGCCGTCGACGGCTGGGGAGGAGGGACGGGAGAAGGCTGGCCGGCTGGCTCCCTCCCCGGCCGGCGGGCGCTCCTCGCCTCACCTGCGCCGCCTCACCTGCGCCCCGAAGAGGAGCGAAGGCGCCCCGCTCGCTTTCCGGCGGCGGCGGCGGCGGCAACGACTGCCCCGGCCGAGCGCTGGGACGCTTCGCCCGCCGGCCCGCCCGCCCGCCCGCCGGCCGCTCCTCTCCTCTCCTCTCCCCGCGTCGGCCGCCGGCGCCACCTCACCTCCCTCGGCGGCTCGGAGGCTCCCACTTCTGCTTCTCCGAAGGGAGGCGCCGAGGGCCGAGTGGGGCGGGGCGAGGGCAGGGCACGTGCCGCGGCGCACCAATGAGGAGCCGCGGAGGGAAAAAGACGGGAAGAACGCGAGGAAGGCGGGGGGAGAGGAGGAGTACTTATCTTACTGTGTTTGCAGGCCGCCTTTCTCCTGGGGTGGGACCCAAGGCGGCTTCCAAAAATAAATTGAAATAGAAAAACCCTGGCCTATACACCCAGCGTTGCCCGGGATTTTATTTTCTCATAGGTAATACGGGTTAGAGAGATCTGAGCTCCTCTGTCTCTTAATTCCCCCAACTGTCTTGCCCAGCAGCTGCGACTTTTCCCCCTATTCTTCAATCCAATCTGTAACAAAGTTATTAACGTGCGGAGGGTTGAGGAACTGAGAGAAATACGCTGCCCTCCTCCTTGCTGTTAGGCCTCATCTGCATATCAACCTGCCTGAGGCCCAAGAGCTCTCTGGCTGCAAACCCCAGGATTCTTTAGACTCTTCTTAGGCAGCCAGCCCTATGAGGTCTTCACCTGACACAGACAAACAAACTCTTGACTTTTATATCTTAGATTATTTGTTTATTTTATTATATTTGTATGCCACCTTTCTGCCAGAATGGGAGCCAAGGTGGCTTCCAGCAATGAATTGAAATACAAAAACGCTAGCCTTTATACCCAGCGTTGCCTGAGATTTTATTTTCTCATAGGTAATACCGGTTAGAAAGATCTGAGATCCCCTGTCTCTTAATTCCCCCAACTGTCTTGCCCAGTGCCTGGAACTTTTCCCCATATTCTCCAATCCAATCTGTATTCAGAGTTATTAACATGCAGAGGTCAGGTTCCAGGGGGAAATACACTGCCCTCCTCCTTGCTGCTAGGCCTCATCTGCATATCAAGCGGCCTGAGGTCCAAGAGCTCTCTGGCTAAGATTTCTAAGGGCACCTCCCTAAACTGCAAACCCCAGGATTTCACAGAATCTTCTTAGGCAGCCAATCATATGAGGTCTTTGCTGGACACAGCCAATCATACAAGGTCTTGGCTTAACACAGACAAACAAATTTTGACTTTTAATGGGAGCCAAGACAGCTTCCAACAATAAATTAAAATACAAAAAACATTTAAAACAATTAAGAAACATTAAAAACATATACATATCTTTTTGAAAAAACAACCTAAAACAATATTTAATGTAAAACAAGTTGATGAATAAAGCTCCCCAGCTTACACAAAAGCCTATTTAAAAAGGAGAAGGAGAACCGTAGAGTTGGAGGGAAACACAAAGATCATCTAGTCCACCCCAAGAATAACATACAACTAAAGTACTCCTGGAAAGTGCTCCATTCAAGCTCTCTTTAACAACATCCAGAGATGGAGGATTCACCACTATTCTGAGGCACAGGGTTCCACCCTCAAATAGCAATTGCAGTCAAAAAATATTCTGTCTGATGTTTAGGTGGAATCTCTTTCCTGTTATTGAACCCAGTGTTTTAGTCTCCCAAGTTGCAGAAAACAAAGCTGGCTTCATCTTCTGCGTGATATCCCTTCATATAGTTAAATATGGCAGCGTGGAATAGTGGTTGAAGCATTGACTACCGCTGTAGAGACCAGAGTTCAATTCCTCCCTTGGCCATGGAATCCCACTGGGTGACCTCGGGCATGTCACATACTCTCAGCCCCCTAGAAAACCCCGTGGTAGGTCACCATAAGTTAGAAATTATTTGACGGAACACAACAGCAAACATGTCATCTCTCAGTCTTCTCTACCTACCCAGCTCTCTCAGTCTTTCCTCATAGGGCTTGGTTTCCAAATGTTTGGTCATCTTGGTTGCCCTTCTCTGAACACTTTCTTTTTTTGTAAGCATCCTTCTTAAACCGTGCTGCCCAGAACTGGACCCAGTATTCCAGATGAGGTCTGACAAAAGCAGAATAGAGTTGCACTAATAGATCCTTCTGTCCAGATGCTTATATTCCTGCTGATGCAGCTCAGAATTGCATTGGCCTTTTTGGCTGCTGCATCACACTGTTGACTCATGTTTAGTATGTGGTCTACTTAAGACCTGTAGATCATTTTCACATATACTGCTTTCAGTCCAAGTGTCACCCATCTTATATGTGTCCATTTCATTTTCCCCCCACCTAAATGTAGCACCTTACATTTCTCCCTGTGGATATTCATTTTGTTAGTCTTGTATATGTATATATATGATTTATATGATAGTTATGTGATCATCAGTTTATAAGTTTAAAGTAAATGATGAGGATGCTGAAGTAGTTAAAGATCTTCTATACTTTGACTTGGTCATAAATCAAAATGGAGGCTATTGTAAAGAAATCAAAAAGAAGGCAAGGACTTGGAAGGGCAGCTATATATGTGTCAACTTATATGATAGTTATGAGCTCATAAGTCCAATTTATAAGTTTAAAGTAGATGACGAAGATACTGAAATTGTTAAAGAATTTCTATACTTTGGCTCGATCGTAAATCGAAATAAAGGCTGTAGTCAAAAAATCAAAAAAGAAGGCTAGGACTTGGAACAGCAGCTATGAAGGTTCTAGACAAGATCCTCATGGATAAAGATATATATCACTGAATACCAAAGTCAGGATCATTCATGCCACCGTATATCCTATGTCCATGTGTAGTTATGAAAGCTGGACAGCGACAGAAAGAGAATCAACTCTCCCTAGACGCCGATATGACTAAATTGAGGCTGTTGTACTTTGGACATGTCATGAGATGGCATCACTTATTGGAAAAGATGGTAACGCTTGGCAAAGTGGAAGGCAGTCACTTCCCGAAAAAAGACCACGGGCATTTCCGCACTACACTGTTATGCGTTTTAGTGCTATGGTTCCACTTTCAATGTTCTGTGCAATCCTGGAGTTTGCAGTTTAGGGAGGGGCCTTTAGGATTCTCAGCCAGAGAGCTCGTTGGCCTCAGGAAACTGCAAACCCCAGGATTCCACAGGAGGTTGAAAGTGGAATAATAGCACTAGGACGGTGTAGTGCGGAAAGGCCCCATGTTACAGATGAATAGACACAATCAAGAAGGCTGTGACTGCTCTGCGGAGACAGGGAGAAAAGTGAGATATAAATAAATATCATAATCATAATAATCTATGCCCCAGCAGTAGTTAGAATTACGGTATTAGACTAGGATTGTAAATGGGCGGGTTTCAGCCACAAAACGTAGGCCATTTCCGCACTACATTCTTATAGCACGATTATTCCACTTTCAACATCCTATGGAACCTGGGGTTTGCAGTTTCGGGATGGGCCAGCCGGCCCATCCCGAAACTGCAAACCCCAGGATTCCATAGGATGTTGAAAGTGGAATAATCGTGCTATAAGAGCGTAGTGCGGAAATGGCCATAGTGATTGTGGGCCAGTCACTTTTGCTGAGCTAAAAGTAACTTATGTGGTTGTAGGGAGGGTAAAAATGCAGTGGGCGCAGGAGAGGAACCACCTCCGCTGCCTTTATTTAGCTCCTTGGACAAAAAGTGGGATACGAATGTGATAGATAGTGATGGACGGAAATATGCATGCTTTCTGTCTCTCTGTGTAAGAGAGGATATGAATGGATAGATATGACAGAGAACATACACTGATGGAGATACAAGGAGAGAAGACAGACGATAAGAGAGGGAAAGAATAGTTACAGATATGAGCAAGAAAGATATGCGGGTGGGTATGTATTACATACTTTCCTCTCATAATAGGGAAAAAAATGGTGCCACTCCATCAAAACTAAGCAAATTCTCGGGGGGGGGGGTGTCTTTTTTTATTTTCAACTATAAACTTTAATAAAGATGTTTAAAAAAAAACTAAGCAAATTCTCAAGCCTCATAAAAAGTTATTCCAGCACACATGCCATGAATAAGGGATTCACTTTGGCAAACGGTGATGAATTTTTTAGCAATTTCTTCTGTTTGAAAAAGTGGGCAAATGCATTTATTACATTTAATGGCTTTCTTCACGGGCTGTTAAAAGAAAGAAAAAGAACAACAAAAATTATAACAGGAGATAAGGTGCAACTTCCAATTTTGTCTGCGTATGCCTTGCATGAAGTTGCACGTAAAATGTCTCTGTTTTAAAAAGGCCTGTTAACCCAAATAAACTTTTGCAAAATATTACTTACAGAGTAACTTTAAAACTGCCTGCCTGAGTGACTTCAAAGCTTATAAAATCATCTTTTTCCACACTGCACTGTTGTAGTGCTATTATTATTATTATTGCTATTATTATTATTATTATTATTATTCCACTTTCAACCTCCTGTGGAATTCTGGGGTTTGTAGTTCACTGAGGCCAAAGAGGTCTCTGGATGATAATTCTAAACGCCCCTCCTTAAATGGCAAACCCCAGGATTCCACAGGATGTTGAAAGTAGAATAATAGCACTATAACAGTGTAGTGTGGAAATGGCCCAGGTTTCTGTGTATGCCACAGTACTGTTGAAGGCGCAGGAGAGGAAGGAAAAGCCAGCAAGCCTGGGTCGTTTAAGAATAAAAGAATTGTAAAGCACTTTGTAAGCTAAAAATATTAACCATGATACCTTATACAAATGTGTGGCATGAATAATTTTTATGAGCATTTTGTCATCCACTTGAATAATTTTCTCATCTGATAAAGGTCTCTGTTTCTGCGTGTTCCGCAGGGCTGGACAAAGACATTTTGCTCCTTGAAGCAAAGGACAAAATAGCCTTTCCCCCCCACTTCCCCGTTTGCCATGTACAGAATCAGCAGTACAGTCTTACTGGCAGTGGGCAGCATCCTTTACTGGTTTTAACTGGTGGTACGTGCACCCCAAAAGCTTGCGAAGAATGTGTTTGCCTTCAGACAAATCAAGCCAGTTTGTCGTTAACTTCTGCTTCTGGATGGGCTGCTATCCAAGCATTTACCTGCCTCCCAAATTTGGTAGACCCCACTGTCTACCACCACCTCAGCCAGCCTTATATAGGCAGCAATCCCATTATTTTATTATATTCAGCACCCGTTTCTACCAGCAACGACACCACTGGTTCATATTGTTCAGGAGGGGGGGTGTCAGATGTGTGTTTGTGGAGTTCCTCTTGTTTTCTCTGTATGTACAAGTTCAAAGGATTTTGAGAGCAAACGCCCAAATTCTCTTTTTTCATTTTGGAAAAAAAAAAAATTTTGCTTCCTTAAAAAAACCCAAAAAATTTAGTGTCCAGGAGACTTGTTGGTTGATTTTCAAGAACCAGAAATCCTCACTATTTTCGCAGAATTGTATCTCTCCCCCCCCCCCGTCAATTCTTAAGCCACCTGGGTTTTTTCCCCCCTAATCTGGCTTCATAGGTGCCTGAGAGAAAATGAGGTGAGAGTTCCAGCCGTTTCCTGGGGAGCAAATTATTTATTTGCTTTTTACAGTTGTAGTCATTAAAAAAATTGTAAACAATCTTTTTGGTATTTTTTTTAACCTACCAATTGCATTTTGTTTGTGCTTTTTGTCAGAACAATATGATATATTCCCAGTAATACCACTGCAATGTTTTATTTACAATGTTTGAATTTTAAAAATTATGACAACAGATATACAAGACAAAGAGTACAAGAAAGAAATACTAGAAGATAACTAAAGACAATAAGAATACTAGAAAAATAGAGATATACATTGGTTTCCATCTTTCCTAATGCAGATTATAGATAACTCTATTAAATAACTTCTGTTATTAGAAATACCTTTCAAATCCTTCAACTGCTCCTTTTCCAAAAATACTAATTGTCGAAAGCAACAGTCAACATACTGTACTCTTTTTCTTGCAAAAAGACTACTAAAGATTCCCAGTCTTTTGGAAAAAGTTGCTACCTTTCGCTTAGTTTATCCATTTCAGCGAAGTCCAGCGGTTTTATCATTCATTCCTCTTTCACTGGAATCTCTGTGTTCTTCCACAGATGTGCACATAGTAGCCATGCATAAATTGTAATATCTTGCCACACTTCTTCTCCAGTCGATCTTCTACTAATCCCAACAAAGACAATTCCAGTTTCAACTGAACGTTAACTTTCAGAATTTTATATGCTATAGGACGTATATAATTTCAGAATTTTTTGGCCTTTTCACAAGTCCACCAGGTACGATAAAAAGATCCCACTTTTTGCTTGCATACGCAACATCTCTTAGAAACCTCCTAATGCATTTTGGCCAATTTTTCAAATACAAATGATAGATCATCGTGTAAAAGTTCTCTTTACAATTTTGTCGACTACTTTGAAAATATCCCAGTTTCTCTCCCCTCCTTCTTCCGCCCTTTGTCCTCAGTTATCTCCATTGCTGTAAATGATGTCCAAAGTGCAAAAGTAGTTTCCATTCAATTAATTCAGCAGGAGGGAAAGAGAGGAGGGGGCAGCATCTTGCCCTTTCCAGTAGGCTCAGGCAAAAGCAAACTGCTATAATTTCTCCCAATGTGTCCCTCATAAATAACACATTCAATAACATGTTCTCCCTCATAAATAACTTTTGCCATCTTGACCACACTCTGATGTGGCTCAGCCACATGTCCCAGCTTTCATCTGTGAACTTTTAGAGGACCTCTCTTCAAAGTCCTGGCTTTCTGTGGACAAAGAATGACGAAAAGTTTCGTACAGCTTCCCGGAAGCTGAATTTCACATATATCTAGATTTCCTAAAGGGATAAACAGCTCACAGAAGGTCCTTCAAACATATTAAAGCAAAAGTCAGATAAGCATCCACCAGAGAGGTCTGAGATATCTTCTGGAAATTCAACCTGTGCTCCGGGAATCATGGCCAGGGACATTGCGACTCCAGCGAACTGGGTTAATTTGTATAATATGCTTTGGCATGAAATCTGTTTCGGGTTGCGAAATTGGGCAGCTTAACTTCTTGTGAATGGATTTTTCACGGCTCAAACGTTGTCGTTTTTTAAAGAGACTTGTTACATTTAGGAACTATTCAGAAGCATCTTGTAAATTCTCACTTTTAATTTGGTTTGCTTAGAAACTGTGTGTGTACAATACATTCACAGTATACATGCACTGAGATACATTATACAAGTCTTCTCTTATAGTTTGATAAACATTCATCCCAGATGATGAAACGATTTCGTCTGGGAAGGAGAACAGCAGATCCCTAATAGCACCACGGCACTCCTGTTGGATGACTGGAACTAGGAAATAAGATCAGTATCTGGTTCATGCTCTTGTGTCACACCTTGATTACATCTCTCCACCCATAATGTAGCAAACAAACACTGGCTGTCACATATGAAAGGATCTTTTCTTTTTTGTATCTTTCTCTTTTCTTTACACAATAAAAAAATTAGATCCAGATGTTAAAAACTTTTTGGAAGCATGCATTTTGAGTTTTGAGTCTCCACCTTTGGATCAACTCCCGCCTCCCCAAAACTTGGCCCTCCCATTGTGCGTTTGGAGTCAGAAATTTAGTTGGTGAACATTTCCTTTATCTCCAGTTCACCTACTAGATTTCTGCATGGCAGGGAGCTATTTAAGACACAAAGGTGCAAGACCAGGAAAAAAAAAAAAATGGCCGTACTTTTAACATCAGTCAACAATGCAGACACGGTGCCATCCAACATAGCATGGGTGAAAACCGGGACCTGTGAGCCCAAGCAACATTAAAGTGTGGTCAAAAAGGCAAAAGTTGCTAATGAGGAAGACCACCCTAGGTGGGGATGCTGGAGTTTGCTATACCCCGAGCATTCTGCCCCTTCATCTCCCCCCCAACTGAGTAAACTGAATGCAAACAAATTTTAACTTTGAACTTTGAATTCAGTTTGTAGCAATTGAAGGGTGGAAGCGGGAGGAGGAGAAAGAAAAAAAAATGGAACATTTTGAAAGCAGCTGAAAAAGTGGGAGGACAAAGGATGAATCAAGACTGTCCCTGCCAAACTGGAATTGTTGGGAGAGTATGAGACACAAACACAGGACCTGTGTCAGGAAAAAAAAAAGTTCTGAATGCAGGCACTTACGCAATGAAGTGAAATGCACTTGTTCCCTTTCAGAAATTTAACATGCAAGGGAAATCTCCCAGCTGTGTCTGCATCTCCTTGGTTGTTAACACCAGCGAGTGACTTTTTCCCATTTCGTACCTCATCAGTGGTAAGAAAGCTACGTTAAGAGTGGGCCACTGCAGCCCTCTAGGCCAGGGTTTTTCAACCAGGGTTTCCTGGACACCCAGATTCCTTAAAAGGTTGCCTGGGTCCCATGAAAGATCGTGATTTTTTTTTTTTTACATAAATGGATTTTTGAGCTATAGATACAATTTTTGAGCAATAGATTTTTGAGCTATAGACATAATAATTTTTATGCAGTGGTTCTCTGAGTATTGATAATTATTTCAACGGTTCGTCCCAGATAAAAAGGTTGAGAAAGGCTGCTCTAGATATTGTTAGACTGGAGATCCCAGGAATGCGAACCACAAAACTAATGGTGCGTGTCAATCCGACAACATCTGCCAGCTCACACAACCTCCTTCCCTGGGCTACAGAATGAATACACATTTGTTTTCCATTGGTTGCACTTAATCTGCAAGTGAGGACATCATTTAAGGCTGGCATCACCGGGCACCTGTCAGGTCTGGTACCCTATCAGGGGACTCTGGTGATGCCCAAAGCCACCTCCTCCCCCTTTTTGTTGTTGTCTGTGCCATGTACCTCTCCAGGTATCTACAGAGTGACACAAAGAAGGTGTAAGTTTCCTCTTGCACTCTTTTCTGGACAGTGGTGTGGACTGCATACCCACCAACATTTCACAAACTGGAACACGTGTGGGAAAGCAACATCGGAGTGCGGTCAAGATGGCAAATTAGGAAGAATGCACAAGCTAGAAGAGGCTGCCACAGCAGTTTGCTTTTGCCTCAGCCTACTGGAAAGGACAAAATTTTGCCCCATCCTTTCCTCTCCTCAGCTGAGTTAATTGAGTGCAAATTGCTTCTGCACTTTGAACTCTGTTTGCAGCAACTGAAAGTAGGCTGAAGACAAAGGGGGACAAGTGGGAAAAGGAGAAAGAAAAGAAAACTGGGACACTTTAATAGGAGCTGGGGGGGAAATGGGACAAAGAGGATTATTTGGGACTTTCCCTTCCAAGAATTTGGACAGTTGGAGATGATGAAACTGGACCAAAAGATGAGGAGGGAGTGTGGTAGTGTCTGTACCAAAGAAGGGAGCCTTTAATAGGAGGAGAGCCACTAATAACTTCTTGCTAAAGGACCTGGCAAGCTTCTGATTGTCTGCCTGCACTTCTCCACAGTTGCACTTCTGCTGCAGGGTCTTTCCATCGGGTTTTCCCCCCTGAGTGGGGGGATAGTGATTGACAAGAAGCACTGTTTTCATTTATTAACACTTGGCTTGTGTTAGCTTCAGTAAGCAATATCATCCACGTTATGCCCAAGCTAGGGGTGAAGATAATCTTGCATTGGAGGGGACAGGGAGACATATGAGGGGGGTTAAATGCTAATGAATGAGGCATTTGCAATTTATGAGTGCTGTACACAAACAACGCACAACCTCTGCAGGGGAAGAATAGGAGCAAAATGTTTAAAAGGACCAACAGTAGAACTACTCAAATGGATGCAAGTAAGTGCTGGAGAAACTGTAGCACAGCTGGGCAATTCCCTCAGGCAAACCACAGTGCTGGAAAGTCCCACGTTTGTTGAGTGCAAATATTTTGCAACTGGGAAAGATGTTATAAAGCCCCTAAGAGATAACTACCAATCAGTTAATGGGTACAATCTGGTACTCAATACAGCCTCTTCTTCTAGGCCACACTCATTTCTAATTGTTTTTTTTTCCAGTTTATCTTGAAAGTATGCATTTCAAAACATGGCATGAGAAGCCTTATGTTTGTGAGTTTCCTCTTAGCAATGTGTGGGGCGGTATATCTAAAATACAGTGCTGAAGCAGCCATTGCAGTGGAAGATGTTGGAGAGGGGAACCAATGGCAGCCCCCTACCCTTCCCTTCCTCTTCATATCCACACACACACACACACACACACACAACTTTCCCCTCTCTTTGAGGACAAAGTTGTATGGCCACTCAGTTCATACTCTCCAACATTTCAGAGATGAAAACCAGGGGCACATGAGGCCAAGCAACCTCAAAATGTGATCAAAATGGCAAAAGTTATTAAGGAAGAACACACAGGTTAAGAAAAGTTGCAGCAGTTTGCTATTGCCTGAGTCTATGGGAAGGGCAAGATTCTACCCCTCCTCTCCTCTCCTCCCTCTTGAGTTACTTTTGCACTTTGAACTCAGTTTGCAGCAACTGAAGTAAGCTAAGGCCAAGGAAGGATAGTGGGGAAGAAGAGGGGGAAAAAAACTGGGAAATTGAGAAAGCAGCTGGGGAAAAAAGGACAACAGAGGATTGACTGGGACAGCCCATGCCAAATCAGGACAACTGGAGGGTAAGTTCAGCTTAGTGTACAATTTCTAAAGTAACCCATTACCTTCAGTGTGGTGGAGCATCCATTCTAATGGCAGCACTGAAATTGCATTCTCGCTGCCAGTCTCCCATCTGTGAACTGAACAAAAAGTGTTGGTGACTGTCTTGTCCCTAACCTCAGGCAGCAAACTGTTTGTTTGTTTTTTTAAAAAGTGAGATGCCCACATTCACAAAATCATAAGTGAGGCATCACTTATATTTTATACAAATCCTATTTCTGTCTCTTCTTTCTTTGTCAACCAACTAGAAACTCTGAGGGAACAGCATCATTGCCAGCAAGTACATTGCATGATTGAGAAATTCGCACCAACAGAAAGCAAAGCTTTTGTTTTAGAGTGTCCATCATCCTTAAGGGGGTTGGATTGTGGGCATTCCCACCCTAGTGCAAGTGCTATTATTAGTTCTAGTGCTATTATTCCACTTTCAACCTCTTGTGGAATTCTGGGGTTTGTAGTTCACTGAGGCCAAAGAGCTCTCTGGCTGAGAACTCTAAGTCCCCCCCCCAAAACTAAACTAAATGCCCCTCCGTAATAGAGTGTAGTGCAGAAATGCCTTTAGAATTCTCAGTCAGAGAGCTCTAGCATTAATTGACAAACCTCAGGATTTTATAAGACACAGGCATGCCAATTAATACGGAATCATAGTCCTATAATTGTCCAGTGTGAAAGGGTTCAAGATAGCAGAAGTGGAGACAACTGCAGGGCCAGGAAGTTCCAGAACTCAGGAGAAGATTTCTTTACTTGAGTACAGCTCTCCTCGTGTCGCAGCAATGCCAGCCTTGGAAGCTGCATGTCATTTGTTAATATTTCAACGCCAGATCCTGTCTGATTTTGGAAGCCAAGCAGGGTCAGTCCTGGTTGGTACTTACATGAGAGGCCACCAACAAATCCCAGATGCTGCAGGCTATACTTCAGAAGAAGAAACTGGCAAAACCATCTGTGAGTATGCCTTGACTAAGAAGACCCTATGAAATTCATGTGGTCACCAGGTGACTTGACGGCACGTGAACACACATTTATGAACTGGTTATAACGGAAGGATTCATAGCAGCATACAACAATAATAAAGCATATAAAACAATACATAAAGCCCAGATAACAATACTGTATTTACATAAGCTATAAAATTCACACTAGGCTGAGCTACTGTGGGAAACTGTGGAAATAGGAAAGTCTTCAACATACAACCCAAAATAGGAATCGATGGTACATACATAGAAATATATGATCTTAGAGTTGGAAGGGGCAACCAGTCCATTTAGTCCAATCTCCTGCCTTGCAAGAATGCCACTAAAGCAGTCTTCTGAAAGACACTCATCCAGCTTCTGTTTAAAGATCTCCAAAGATGGAGCATTCATTCCACTGTCCAACAGCTCTTACTGAAAAAAAAAAGTTCTTCCTAGCATTTAGGTGGAATTTCTTTTCTTGTGGTTTGATTCCACTGGTTCATGTTCTAGTTTCTGCAGCAGCAGCAAACATCTTGTACATGACATCTGTTCAGATATCATGTCACCTCTCAGTCTTTTCTTCTTCAAGCTAAACATATCCAGCTCCCTAAATTGCTCCTCCTAAGACTTCATTTCTATCCCTTTGCTCATTTTGGTCACCCTTCTCTGGACATGTTCCACCTTTATCAATCTCCTTCTTGAATTGTGGTGTCCAGAACTGGACCCAATACTCCAGATGAGGTCTAACCAAAGCAGAATACAGTATCACTAATACGTACTTTGACTGGGACGCAATACTCTTGTTGATGCAGCCCAGAATTGCATTGGCCTTTTTGGCTGCTGCATCACACAACTGACTTATGATATTATAAAGAAGAATAGTCTGCATAATGGATGCCATCACCCTAAATGCAACACATCAAATGACAGCAGAGCAGACTTTAGCAAACTATGACACCGCCCTGTAGATTAGAAATTGTGAGTTTATGTGTAGGCACACATCCTGAAAATTGGTATGGTACTGATGAACCAGCCAATAAACATTTTCCTCTGTTTTTCTACAAATCAAAGTACATATGTGGCTATTATTTTAATAAAAGTAGTCTTGCCTTTCTCATGTGATGGATGCCCCAGTTTTTCTGAGCAAAATTTTGTAAAGTGGAGAGATAACATTTGTCAGCATTCCCTTCAGATCAGATCCAGCATTCATTTTTCTTCTGTATTTTAATTCAAGAGTGGCTAGGGATTAAAAGCGAAAGATATATATTATACGAAGAGAAACCAGGGTCTTGATTAATGGATTTATTTCAGCCCCAGGATTCCACAGGATGTTGAAAGCAGAATAATAGCACTATAACAGTGTAGGCTTTCCTCTCGCAGTCTTGTACCAGCCTCTGTGGATCTCTTATTAATCATTTTGTGAATGTGGATGTGCTAGGATACATGACATTTTTTTTTAAAGGGGGGAATGATAACAAACTGCCTATCACCCCACAGTGAAATTATCAAGCCCCTTTCAGACAACTGGGACTGCATGTTACTATCCTTGAAAAGGAACTTGTGGGAGAACCATGCAAAGGTTGCCAGTATATGCTGCGGCTGTTTTTTGTGGAAGACTTCGACATTCCACAAGCCAAGCTGTACTTCAGGAAGCCTCAAGCTCATTTGGAAGCCACAAACTCATTTGTTTAGTTATATTACAAATCCATCAACAGGACAGCAGGAACAATGCTAAAGAATACTGCATTCACACACATGTATATTTCTTAGGAGTTTGAATATCAAATTTTCATGCAACATTCTGAGATGCAGCATTGTTTCACAAGGGACATTTTATAAAGAAATGAGTCCACCATTTGAATACCAAATGATTGTTGAGAATTGTCCTCTGTTAAGAGGGAGGGAGGGAGGGGAGGAAAAATAACTGTAATAATAATTTGTTAGAGATCAGCCTCTGTGTGGTTTCAAAGATGGCATCAATTACAAACAAGAGAAGAGCGAGAAGTAGTAGTACTTTGCACTTCCTGTTCTCCACACAAGCTTGTAAAGTCTAAAATGGAAGGCTTGTAATTTTTTTCCCCACATAGTGAAATGTGGAACAGCTACTTTCAAAAAAGAGGATGAAAGTGGGAGGATGAAAGAGAAACTGGGATGTTTTGAAAGCACTTGAAAAAGTGGGAGGATGGGGAATTCATTGGGACTGTCCTTGCCAAACTAGGATCGTTGGAGAGTATGTAGGCCAGGGCTTTCCAAACGGTGCGCCGTGACACATTAGTGTGTCTCCTGAAATGCGTAGGTGTGTTGCCTACAATCTTGGAACTGTATGTTACTATTTATAAATCATATATTTTAAAAAATATGTAATGGGTTTTCATGAGATATGCTGTGTCCCCATACATTTTGTTATTACAATTTATGTATGTGTCTGTATCTCTTATAGGGGGTCAGTTTAACCTCAGATTTGCTAGTAAAACTGAATTACTGTGGCACAAAATGATGCATGTCTAAAAAGTGTGTCACCGACACGAAAAGTTTGGATATCGGTGCCACCAAAGGCTACTCCCTTCTTTGGCCACATGGGCATTGGGAGACTATGATCTCCATCACATCACATTGTTATACCTGTTATATTCCATTTTATCTGCCATGGCAACATCCTATGGAGTCCTGGGATTTGCAGTTTAGGAAAAGGCATTTAGAATTCTCAGCCAAAGAGCTCTTAGGCCTCACTAAACTACAAATCCCAGAATTCCACAAGCTGTTGCCATTGCAGTCAAGGTGGAAAATAGCACTACAACAGTATAGCATGACAGGGAACAAGGAACTGTAAAAAACAGGTAATAACATTTCAATTCCATTAGCAACAGAAAAAAATAACTTCCCTTGAGATTCAGGCACTTGTTGTCCTCTGTGAAGCTACCTGCCCTTTCTTAAGCAGAGAACATTGAATTTCTCAAGAAGCCTCTATACCGTTACATCTCAAAAAATCTTTTAGGTGCTGTACAGGTAAAACCTGCCGAATGCCATCCCAATGAAAAAGCTTTCCCTTTGTTGGAAGTGGAAATCTCAAAGAGTTGAGTCGCAGTCCCTTGGCTCCCTCCCTCAGTTCTGTCACTGAGTGTTCCAAGTCGCTATGAAAATTTTCCTGACATCTTGATAAGACTGGGAAAATATTAACTCACTTCATAGCCAAACCAAACTCTGTAAAGACTGCACAGTTCCTTTAAAGAGTTCTCTCTTTGAAATGAACTGTGTTTTGCTGCCCTCTTCTGACATAAAGCCAGAATACGCAGAACTCTTCTTATGGCCATTTCCGCACTAGCCTGTTATAGCGCGATGATTCCACTTTCAACATCCTCTGGAATCCTGGGGTTTGCAGTTTGGGAGGGGCCCCTCCCAAAACTACAAACCCCAGGATTCCAGAGGATGTTGAAAGTGGAATCATCGCGCTATAACAGGCTAGTGCGGAAATGGCCTAAGATTGGAATGGCAACATGGTGTGTGTGTGTGTGTTTAATGTACAGTTTTATGTACACTTACCCCCAGCATGATGTAGTGGTAGGACTACAACCCTGGAAACAAAAGTTTGATTCCCCGGCTTGGCCATGGAAACCCACTGAGTGACCTTGGGTACATCACACACTCTCAGCCCCAGAAAATCCCATGATAGAGTCACTTTAGGGTCACCATAAGTCAGAAATACCTTGAAAGCACACAACAACAACAACAACAACAACAACAACAACAACAACTCTCCACCTTCTCCTCCTTGTGATAAATTTTGACAAATACAGATTCAGGCAACTTTCACTGGGAAAAAAACACCAACGGAAAGAGTTAATCTCATTCTCTCAGTAATTTGAATCTAATCTAGACAGGGACTCCCGCAGCGGCTAATTACAAACATATAAATACACAAATGTAATCACTATACCCTCCAACATTTCACAGATGAAAACTGGGACATGTGAGGCCAAGCAACATCGGAGTGGTCAAGATGGCAAAAGCTGTTAATGAGGAAGAAGACACAAGATAAGGGAGGCTGCAGCAATTTGCTTTGCTCGAGTCTTTTGGGAAGGGCAAAACTCTACCCTTTCCTCCCCTCTCCCCACTGCCCAGTTAATTTTGTTCTGGCTCCTTTAGCACATTGAACTTGGTTCTGTCCCAGCTTGTTTCTCCTTCTCCAACATCCCCTCTTTGTCCTCAGCTTACCCCAATTGCTTGCACTCAGAGCCTTACCTTGTAGTCAGGGAAATAATGGTGCCACTTTATTCTGCTTTGGTCAGACTTCATCTGGAATTGTTGCACACCCAGTTCTGGGCACCACCATTCATGAAGGATATCAGCAAGCTGGAATGTGTCCGTGGAAGGGCAGCCAAGGTGATCAAGGGTCTGGAAACTTCAGCGGATGGGTAGCATTATTGGCACCAGTGTTCCCACTGCATTACAGCATCATTGGCGAGTCCTTTTCCCCACCTTTTAAGCAACACTGTAATGTCATGACACCCCATACGCTATTGCATTTTTGCTCTATGACAACTAAAAAATGTATTTAAAAATGTTTAATGCAACGGAGAAATTTATAGTAAACACGGAGAAGTGATAGATTTCAAACTTATCACAACAATGGGAGTAGCTGAAGGTGGGACAATCTGGGAACGCCCACATCATGCCCAGTCCTGGACTGGCTATAGCAGGAGGCACTATTGAGAAACCGCACCCCCACAGCTGATGGGATTGTTGTGGGAAAGGGGGCCATTACTGGATTATTTCCAGCACTGTAAAAGGGAGAATTTCCAATGGGTTGCAATGCGATGGTTGCTGGTTAGCAACGATGTTGTAAAATAGCACGGATTCTGAACCGGGAATAACGGATTGCTCTGGCAGTATGACACCTTCATGCAGTAAGCGCCTAAGATGCTATGATTCTATAAACAGATGAGCAAAGAGTAAGTGTGAAAGAAGTTACACCAAACTCTTTTGGAACTGAATGTGCATGTTCCACATCAGAGGAAAACATTTGACTACTTCCATAGTGGAAATTGCATGCATGTAAGGCACTAATAGAATTTTGGGCAATGTCTTCGGATGTCTCAAGAAGAAAATGAGACTTTTTGAAGCACTCCCTGTGTGAGCACCAGGGGGAGGTCTTCATTCATGTATTTTTCCTCACTCTGAATTCTTATCTCCGCTGATTCTTAAGGGCTCCTTAGATGGCGTGAGTCAGAGGAGAGGACGCAGGAATGCCCAAAGAATCCCATCTCACTTACTGATTCAGCTGTGTTATGACTATGAGTCACTTGAAAGGGAGATTTCTTCCAGGGTCATTTTGGAGGCCTTCCTCTGTCAAACTCTGTGGGCTTTAGACAAACCATGCAGGCAGTGACGGTGATGCATGGGAGCTGGATTGCATCAGAGTTTTCCCTCTGAAGCTTAAATCACAGAAGGACATTCCCCAGATTAGAATGGCCAGGCAGGCAGCTTAGAAACAGGGTATTTCAGACTCCTGGCCCAGAATAATTCTCTTCCCCTTCCCTGCCACCCCCATAGCTGTACATTTCTCCTACATGAACAAATTTCAACCAAAAGGCCAACACAACAAATCACAACAGAAAGACCCACAGAAAAAAAACAACATAGTAGTCAGTCAAGGAGACATGACATTTCCTGGAAGCATGTTAGGGCAACAAACACTGGTGTAACTAAACCTACGTAAGTGGTGGCAGTGGGGAGCCATTGTGGTGTAGTAGTTTGAGCGTTGAACTAAGGACATTTCATCACTAGACTGTTACAGTGCTATTATTCCACTTTCAACATCCTTTGGAATCCTGGGGTTTGCAGTTTAGGGAGGAACATTTAGAATTATCTTTGGCCTCAGGAAACTACAAACCCCAGAATTCCACAGGAAGTTGAAAGTGGAATAATAGTCCTATAACAGTGTAGTGCAGGAATGGTCCAAGACTCCAGAAGACCAGGGTCTTAATGTCCAATCAAGCTGGTGGAAATGGACTTGGGCAAGTCAGCCAATGTCACCCTATGAGGAAGTCAACCTCCTCTTCCACTTTGGGTATATTGCATTTTAGGGAGGGACGTGAAGTGAGAAGCTTGGCAAGCTTGAGTAGAGCAAAGCAATCACAGCTCACAAAAAGGGCCTATAGGTCAAGAATAAATTAAAATCAGAGGCTTGTCTGGAAAAGGATTAGACAGAAAGAGTTAGAAATAGAGATAATGCTAGGTAGAAATACAGATAAAGATAGGCCCAGATAGGAAGAGGGGAATGGAGAAGGTATGAATAGGGGATTGGGAAACACGGAAAGAATTCAGGGACAAGTATTACTTTCTTTGACTCTGATGTGTTAACAACATACTGTGTGTGGAACCAGCATAAGGCTAAAAATTATTTGTTAAACTAAAAATCATTATGGTTTTATTTTCTGCATCTCTATTCTAGGTGTTTCAGTTTAATAATTAACAATGAAGACTGTTCACACTTTGCCACTTTGAACTCAATGACCAACATATCCATTTGCCTAGTATACTGGTCACTTTGAGGCCAGGATACCAGATCCAGGGAGGGATCTTAAAGGTAAAAGGCAAGGTGAGTGATAGGGGGCCAGGAGCTGGAACTATGGGGTGAACATGAGAAGGCAATCCATCACAAGGAGTATTCAGAATACTCAGCCAGAGAGCTCTGGTGCCTCACCAAACCCACAGACATGTAGTAGGGAGTGGGGGGACAAAAAAGGATAAAACAGGTAAGCCCACTTTTCTTAATGTTTCCATTTTGGTAGCCAGACTTATATATCTGTGCTGCTTTAACATACCGGGGGTAGACTGCTTTACTCAGCCACCTCTGGATGCATTTTGGAAGAAACTTTCACAGGATCTCTAGAAGATTCAAAATGTATTGGCTTATTTACCAGAGGTAGTTGTTTCATTTTGCATGTGCGTATTGCCAGTTTTAAATAAATAGTTTGCTGAAAGATGCCGAATTGGTCTTTTTTTGTGTTGCAGGAACCTATCCCTATTCTTTACATTTTATTTTGGTCACTGGTACCAAATGATCTGCTAAAGGAACTCACTGATTTTTGTTAACTGAGGTGCACTTGTTCAGCAAAGCTTTTTTTGCCCTGTCCAAGGCTTCTCAGCTTTCTGATTCAGGCCAATATGTGAACTGATCAGAGTAATAAACGAGTCCCTTTGGTCTTTCCATGCCAGAATTGCCTGCTCTGGCACCCAAGTTGTGCCTCTTCCATACCAGGGGGCAATGCCCACCTCGTCATTGGCCTTGGTTTCCTTGGCAGCTGAACAAGCTGCACCAAGGAGCACCAGACAAAGATCTGGTCACTATAGCAACATTGAAGTCATTTGAGGCTGAAATACAGCTAACCGCAAGCATGGTTTCTTATCATCTACCCCGTCCTGCCTCTTTCTTTGTTTAAAAAATCAGAGAATGGCAAAATGGTGGCAGACCTGCAGGGAGGGACAGCTTGGCCCTCTCCCACATCTCTGTATGCAGGGTTGTGAGCAGTGCATCAGGTTGAGGGCCCATTTTGAGGTCTTGTATATTTATCTAAATATCCTTAAGATACTAGATCCTGTGTGGTCTTGGAAGCTAAGCAGGGTCAGCTCTGGTTAGCACTTGGAGACCAGATGCTACGTATCCTGTTTAGAAAGCCAGCCATAGTTCACAGCCCTTGAACAAAATCTATAGTAGCAACCACAGTCAAGGTTTACAGAAAGTACCCATCAATTACCATTCTTGTTTCAGCAGTCCAGGTCAGACTCAGTATGTCAGTTCAAGGGAGTTCCAGCAGAACCAGAATTCCGCCAGATTTTCCAGTTGTCTGGAAAAGACTTCTCCTTGCCCTGCCTCTGGTATCTACTGGCCAGCAGCCTACCCCAGCTGTTTGCCTGATTAATGAGGCTTCCCAATATAAGTACTTTGAATCTCACGGGCTCGCTCTTTCTTGTCTAGGTTGGGCAGCAGGAAGTATAGTCCTAGTCATGTCTCTGTGTTTTGGCTATCCTGTCTGTGTTTGCACCTGGGGCTGGGGCATGACACTATCAGCTACATTTCAGAGGAAGGGACTCTCAGAACAACCTGAGTATTCCTTGCCAAAGAAAATCGCATGAAACTCATGGAGTACCCACAAGTTGACAGGTAACTTGAAGGCTTGTATGCACACACACAGCTGCAGCCATGTCATGGAAGGAAGCAGGGAACGTCTCCCCATTTCCAGTCATTTCTGATCACGGGGAAATAATTGCACATGAGGATGCTCGGATGTTGCATTTGCTGCCAATGTAGGGACCGGGCTCCTCCCAGTGTCTTATTGCCTACTTAATTCTACCAATCCCAGGATGACATAGGACAGAGCCATGGCCATTATGGTGGTCAAAAAAGTCCTATAATTGTGTAGTGTGATGGAGACTCCAGTTTACTCCCCGTATAGGAGTGCTGCCTTTGACAAATGAATGCATCTTCATTTGCAACAACTTCTGGAAAGAAAGGTCTACAAGAGATAGTTATTAATAATGTTGGGGCAGCTATCTTGAATAATAAGTATTATCATACATCACTTTTGTTGATATTTTGTATTGGCAGCTGTGGAATCTTTTGGTTTTGTACTGCCCCTTGGTTTTAAGCCAATAAAGGAGTGACTGATGGTTAGAAGGTTGACTCAGCCTTCCATCCTTTCGCAGGTCGGTAAAATGAGTACCCAGCTTGTTGGGGGCAATTAGCTAAAATACATTGTAAACCGCTTAGATAACACTAGTTGATAGGCGGTATAGAAATAAATGCTGTTGCTATTGCTATTACTTAGGTCCACAGTGTTAGGCACTAGCCGCCTCCATACGAGGCATTCAAAGGGGCTCATGAGAAAGTGAAAACTAAAACAAACAAAAAACACCCAGATCTGTCTATACAAATTAAACTGTACAAAAAAGAGAGAAAGCATGCCAGCACAGCAAAAACCAAGTATTACTGAGGAAGCAGGAAAAAAAAAACTATTATGGTTGGGAGTAAGCTAAACATCTAAAAGGCCAAAGACCTGTTCGGACCACAACTTGTGTTCATCAGAATGTCATCTGGGGGGACAAACATTTGGGGTGAATAGTACACCCCCCCCACACAAAATCATAGGTTCATCTTAGTGTTGCTGTAAGTTGTTCAGCACTCTGTTTACTCATGTTGCAGAATTCCTTCACTGGATATAGTTACCCTCACTTTTTAAGGTGGGTTTTAAGGTCATCAGCAGGCATGGTCAGGATGCTACAATCATAAATGAGAGCCAGTGTGGCGTGGTTGTCTGAGCATTGCACCACAATCCTGGAGAACAAGGCTAGATTCTCCAGTCAGTCATGGAAACCCACTGGATGACTGTGGGCGTGCCATGCCCCCTCAGCCCCCCGAAAACCCCATGATAAGGCAGCTTTAGGGTCGCCACAAGTCAGAAATGACTTGAAGGCATACAACAACAACAACAGTGCTAGAAACCTGGTAGCTGAAGGACAATTCCATGGGAGGAACAGAAGGTATCCATTTGCCCCTGCCTGCCACGGATACACACTTTGTATTCAAACAATCTTAGCTACCAAACTGCACAATTAAAACAGTTACCTGAGCCATTTCATCATTTCAATTTTGTATCTCCATATTTCTCTATCCGTGCACATGTTGATTTAAATATTACTTATTTGTCGTTTAATAATACATATGGAAAACAAAGCAATACATATATAGATATATATAAAATAAATATTCAAAAGGATTTTGAAGGGAACATAATAGATAGTTAAGAAGCCAACATTTTTGAGAGAAGAAAGTAAGTTGGGTTAAGAATTTTGGATTATGCTATGAAGTTCTCAAACTGATATGAATACAAATGTTAAGACAATACAATTATAATTATATGGTTTTAATATATGAGATTAATGGAAAATCTTTACATCTGTCTTGGCAAATTAATGAAACAATAAAAATGGTTATATAACGTATTCTAATGCAATCTCTTCTTTTAAAGTAATGTTTTATATTATAAAAATATAAAAAAAACAGTTATCCAAGCTGCTTTTCAAATCCCAGTAATATCACAATTTGCATACAAAGCAGTCACTGCACAGAAAAGACGATGCACACCACTAAAAAGATATTCACTTACAGTTTATTTTTTTTCACCTGAAATTATTTCACATCTTTTTTTTTCCTTTTCTTTCTCTTACACAGCTACAGAACAGTAGTAGTAATCCATCGGTAAAAGCAACAGTGCTAAGGATAAAATGTTGGCGTTAAGTTTTATCTCCTTTTTCTTTTCTTCCCTCACTGAGTTTATCAGACAGCTTGGGATATAATAAGGCAGAAAAAAACCCAAACAAACCCTGGCACGCAATATGAATTAAGACTTGAATTGTTTTTGTTGATGGATTATTTTATATATAAAAAGGGGGAGTCAAGAGATGAAAGACTCGAAATGTGAACAAGCTACCTAGCAACAAATTAAAAAAAACCCAAAAACAAATAAACAAGAACAACCAGAGACAACCAGAATAGCAAAAGCTTTGCTTCCCATTGAATACAATTAAATATATATATTTATATATATATATATTTATATATATGTATAAAAATTACATTGCCTGGATGTTAAATCTCTTGAGGTGCCAAAAGAACCGAGTAAACATCTGCTAAACTTGAAAAGAAAAACATTAAAACAAAAAACATTTGCTTTCTTCATTTAAAAAAAAAAACTGTTTATTGCAGGAAAAAAAAATAATTCAAAAGCATATTTATTAAAGAAACCACATTTTTAAAAAGTTTCATCATTTTCTTTTTTTCCCTTTTTTTCCGAGCAATTATGGAAAAGAATTAGGGAAAGCGATAGTGGTCGTATCTTCAGGTTGAAGCTTTAGAAACCGATCACAGCAAAATGATCTCCATCTTATGAAAAGAAGGTGGGAAATGAACTGTGTGAAGCCAAAAACCAGGGTGGAGGGAACAGACAGAGACAGAGAGAGAAAAAATCTGCCCTACCCAGCAGTTGTGCAGGAGGCTGAACTTGCCTTTGAAATATTGGACATCAACAGAAAACCAAACAGGCAGGCCTTGGCAAATCTAAAGAAAATTTGTTGACAGCTCAACTTAGATTTTAAATTAAATTTTTTTTTTAAAAAAAAATCTAACATTTAAAAAAGGTCATTTACCTTACCACCTTAATTTCCTAACCCTGACACAGTTTTCTTGGCTAATTTATCCCCACCCGCCCACCTGCCTTTTCGATACCAGCTATCCCATATCCGTATTTTTTCCACGTTGGAGGCCTTTGTTAATCAGAAATACAGTTAGGATGAGGTCTGGACCCAAACTTTCTAAAGACAGTTATTCCAAAGAGGGTTTCTGTTTTGCTTCCTTAAAAAACAAAACGAAACAAAACAGTAAGATGGCGAACTAGTTTATACAGTACTATATGCGAAACAAACTGAAACGAACAAAAAGTTAAGAGAATTAACAATTCATAAATAAGAGACAGGTCCCAGACCTGTTATTTGTGAACCATTTCCTTAAATAGGTGCATTAGGTAAACTGTATGTACAACAAAATTACTTTGCATAATGATCATAAGAAGAGAGTGAGAGGTGAAGTCATATGGGTTTCTTTTTCTTCTCTTGATTTTTCATAGTTTCTTTTCTTTTTAGAGCAGGAAAGATGAAAAAGCACCTAAGGATGAGATCCATCCAAGGAGAACCATGAGAAACTGATGTATGCTCTCTTTTTTTCCTTTCCACGTGGTGTTTCCACAGACACACACAGAGTAAATGAAAAATCCAGACAGATCCCCTCCTCTGCTTTTCCTCCTAATCTTTTTCAAGGCTGCACAGGCTTGCTTCCCCCAACCCCATTAATTTAAAATGATGTTGAATTTCATCGTAGAAAGCGGAAAGACTTGGGGAGACCCCGGCATGCTCACTTCCCCCTCCCACACACAAAGCCACACTCTGCTACCTCACAAAGACAGCTCCTAAAAATCAAAGTCCTCAAATCTTGCTGCTCTCTATAGGTAGAAGCCAAAAGTTTATTTCGCTGCTTTTTTTATTTTTTTTATTTTTTTATTTTTATTTTTATTTTTAAAAAAATTCTTTTCTTCCCTCCTCACTGAAAGCTACGAACATGGCCAAGAGAGGTTTCACCATGCCTCTGTGTAGCGAACATCCACTTCCTTCAGGTTCGGCAATTTCGCCTGGAGATTTAAAAAAAAAAAAAAGTGGGAGAGGAAAAAAAAATCAAAGTACAGTTGACCCTCCACTTTTGCAGGTTTTGCTTTCACGGATTTGATTATTTGCAAAATTTTTCAATCCCTGGCTATTTCTGCACTAGACTGTTATAGTGCTATTATTCCACTTGCAACATCCTATGGAATCCTGGGGTTTGCAGTTTTGGGAGGGGCCCCAGGATTCCATAGGATGTTGCAAGTGGAATAATAGCGCTATCACAGTCTAGTGCGGAAATGGCCCCTGCCCCACCACCACCACCACAGGTGCTTCTTTTCCAGGGGAACCTTCCCCTTCAGTATCTCCGATCAGGCCATGCAGCTCTTTAAAAAACCACCTCTGGTCCTCTTCTTCCTCCTCCATCTGCCGCTGCCTGGCCAACTAAGGACAACTTGTTGCCAGATTTCTCAGAACCCCCAATGACCCCACCATACCCAAGGAGGGAGATGGGCAAGACAGAGGAAGTGTAGGGCCACCATGCCGATTCACATCCCTTTCCTCTCCTTTCCCTGACCTGGTTTGGAGTCTGCATGCCCATTCTCCCCACCATGCCTTGGCCTCCTTCCCACAGACACACACACACACACATTTTGATAGTTGTCAATTTTCCACTTTTGCGAGGTCCTTGCGCCCCTAACCCTAGAGAATTTGGAGGACCAACTGCACTTTAATTTCCTTTCTAGATTTCCATTAATGGCTTTGTAGAAACATGGGCAAAGGTCTCTCCTACCCTGGATCACCCTCTGTCAGCTCTTTTATAGGAGATAACAGGGATGGAACCTCCTGTGTTCCATGCTCTGCCTGCAGCAGGTGTGGACATCTGTAGGGCGGCCAGGAGCCAATTTGCCCCCTACTCCATGCCAAAATTGCCCTCCATGTTCCCAGGGAAGATTTTGTGTTAGAAAATAAAAAAGTGGAGGGCTGTTTGGAGACTTTCAGGAGGCCAAAAATCACCTTGGGATTGCATATTGCTTCTGCCCATCTCCAAGTTAACCAGTGGCAGGAAGACATAAAGCAGCACAATTACTTTGGGTTGTTTATTAATATCATTAGAAGTGTAAAGATGGCGCCTATCTTTTTGCATATTAGCCTGAATATCCCATTGTACCGGCATCAAAAGTTGGCAGAAATCTCTCATGTACGAGAGCCAGCATGGGGTCGCACTTTGAATGTTGGACCAGGGACTCTGGTAGGCTAGGGTTCGAATTTCTATTCCTCATGGAAAGGCAGTAGATGACCTTGGGCAAGTCACTCTCTCTGAGCCTCAGAGGAAAGCAATGCCAAACCTCCACTGAAGAGATCTTGCCAAGAAAACCACCAGCTGGAGTCAACTTGAAGGCACATAACAACAGATATTCCACAGGCATATTCCCTGTAGCTTGGAAATATGACATACCTTAAGATCTTCATAGGTGTCAGCCGAAAGTTTGGTGCTGTTCATATTTAAACTACACAGGCTTTTCATAGCTAGGAAATTAAAAAAACAACAACAGTATGTTGTAAATGACATATAGAGAGGCTGTATGGCAGCATATTGACAAATAGCAGAGCAGCGTCTGGGGGCCCTGTATCTCCCAGTGGTTGGCATATTAAGGTTTTCACTGGCTGGGCTTTAGGAAGTAACTCTCTAGGAATATTTTCCAGGCAAACATGAAGACTCGAGCCTTGATTTTTAAAATGGGATTTTGAAGTTGAAAAAACACACAAGTATTTTGCATTTCAAAAGCATGTTGAAATATCTGGAGGACATGATGTAAATAAAGCCAGCTGATATTAATTATTGCCTTTGTTTGCAGTACTTAGCTTTTAATATCAAACAAGGACTGACAATGCACTGAAATGGTAGAGGCCATGTAAACCCTATAACCAATTTCTTCTGTGCAAAGGTTTCCCTTAACTCCCAAAGATTTATAGATAAGAAGTGTTTGTCTTTCTTTCTTCCCCTGCTACGGTAGATAACTGTAAGGCCATTATCAGCTGTAATCTTTAAAGTTTTTATGGCTCTTTTCTGGTGAAACTCGGTTCCAACCTTAGACTTGTGGCCATGTTTACATACAATGTAAACACACGTACTAAAGCAAGGGAGGAAGTGTACGATACTGATGTCATGACATGTTTTCTTCTCCAAATCTTCTCATAACTCAAAGTTATGATGAGATCTGGGTCTCACGAAAACAGTTGGGGAGATGAAAGCATGTTTCAGCTGTACTACTGTGGAGAAGGGATCTTAGCTGAGTGGTACAGCACATACTTTTCTACCAGAAGGTCTGGGTTCAACTCTCGACATTTCCAGTTAATGGGAGTATGGTTGCCACGGGTCCTGGAAAGTCATCACTAGAAAGAGGAGCTAGATGGATAGTGGCCATTATATATTTTGTCTTCCAACTGGAGGTGATGGTAGTGAGGGAGACAAGATGGAAGTATTAAGGAAAGATAACAGCCATCTGCTAGAGATGCTGCATTGCAGATCTATTGAATGAACAGGAAGGATCTGGAGTGGACAATCTTTGGGCCTCTAATATTCTGGTCTACAGCTCCCACCGGTCCTACACATTATCGCTAATGGTAAAGGATGTGGGAAGCTGTAGCGACTGCTGAGCTCAGGACTGTTTAGCATAACACCAACATCTTACTGTTGACATTAAACTAAAAAACAAAACAAAATCCAGACTAACATTAATTGCTTTATTAAATAATCTAAAATGAATCTATTAATACCGATTAGCACTTTAGTAAGATATTACTGTTAACTTTTTTAAAAAAAATAATAACAAAAATAGTTTTAAATGACTCCAAAGGATACCATGAACGATATGAATTAAAGTAACAAGAAACATTAATAGTTTTAATTAACCCATTAACATTATTATCAATGAACAGTTAAAGTAATATCTTTAACAATTTTTATTTGAACAAATTTAACAAATTATGGATAACCTTTGTAAAAAAGGCATTGGGCCAAAGATTCTCTACCCCCTATGTGATATACAACATTCTAGCCAACCCTCTGATTCTACCTTTTCTCTTGGACTCCGATGTCCTATAGAGAGGCGTAATTTTAGTATGATAGAGTCACAGGAATCTCCACTGGCAGTCTGAAGTTATACTGTTGAGACTAACAGATCTGCCAGAACCTGATCTGGGGCTCAAGAACCCTGTGAAAGTGAAGCATGTCTCACTGTGGTCAGTGTGTGGATGGCAGACTGCTTGGGAAACCCATACATAGCAGCAGTTGCCAGATGATGCCAACGTTACAGATGGTTAAGCGGGGCTATCACTGCAGTTAGTCGGTAGTAGAGGTTGCTTACACATCACAGTATTTTCCTCTGGGTTATGCTGGCTAGAACACAGTTACCCTTCCAGTGTGCTGCAATTACACTGTGACTCAATTGCATGGGTTGAAACGGTGCACAGAGTCACTGGAACTGGCTGTTCTTCAGCAGGAGTACAAAATAAACATGTTGCTCACTGTGAAGATCAGCCCTCTGAAGGGACTACAAAGCAAGCCTGAGATCATTCATTCATTTCACCCCCACCCCTCCCCATTACGAATTTGTTTTGTGGGTTCGCTTACAGCTCAGTGCCAGCAGGCCAGCATCCGTTACGGGCGTTTCACACAAGTTGAGCACTTGTAGCATTGTGAGGTGTTCGGAGAGAAGCCGCAAACCTGCATCGCCAAACTGCGTACAGAAAAGACAAAGCAATGTTTTACATGGCACAGAGCACTGACAGGAGAAAGAAATAGCTCACGAGGTCTTCTACAGGAACCTAGGTAGCTGCTTTAATCCAGATCAGATAAAGGTGAGACACCAAAGGTCACTTAATGTGAGCTGCTCCAACAGTAGTTGGGTGGAAATTAAAAACAGTAAGACCCAATACTCCTTATTTAAACTCCATCCTTTCCCACCAGGCAGTGAACCTTAAAGGCTTCTGGCCTTGCAGCCTGGGACATCATCAGCTATACAGCAACCCCTGCCAGGCACACTGCTGGCACTGGTGTATTGGTTCCCAGGATTGTGGAGGTCCCAGAGAAGGAGCTCCACAACTTGGAGCTGAACTTGGGTTCAGGAACCACCAAGCTGCCATGGGCATGGAGGCCTCCGGTTCGAGGGTGTCAGGTCTGGCTAGCTCCAGCGTGCAAGACATCACCAGCTCTAAGGTGCCAAGTCTGGCTGGTTCAGGGTAGAACCTGGGCCCTGTGTCTTCACTGCTGGATCTTCAGCCTCCAGGTCTGTGTCCAGACCACCAACAGACTCCTGGGATATGACACATCACTTACTATCTGATTCTTTTACCTGAACATGCTAGGAACTGAATAGAGGACCTTCTGCTTTCAAAGAAGGTACTTTTCTGCTGAATAAAGATCATTCCCCCATCCAGCTAATTTTTTTTTTTGAAGGATTAGAAAACCTCTGGGTTGTTCATACTACATGCCACCAAAGGATTCACGGGGCCAAAGTATTTTCCCTGTGTGGGAGAGGTTTGGGGCTTTTCAGGAAGTGGCACCACAACCAAATTTTATGAAATCACCCTTTCTATATAACACTGCACCTATAGCAGGCACCTAGTGTAAATGAATGATGTCAGGTTCAAAGCAGATGAAGGAAAAGATTATGCGTTGCCACAGGATGTGGTAATAGCTGCTGATGTTAAGTTCCCAAATACGTTACTTCCTAATTCCTTTATCGCTGTTGCAAACTCAGTATTGCTCTTGGAAAATATAAACCTTAAACCAAACCACAGAAACATCTATATCCAGAAATAGTAAACCTCAGAGTAGCACAGCTGGAGACAAACAGTAGGGGAGGGCTATTCCCTTCATGTGCTGGTACCTGGTTTCCCAGAGGTATCTGGCTAGCCAATACTGACAGCAAAGTACCAGTTCCTTTCATTCGATTAGTTGGGTCAAAACATTTAGTTTTACACAGAAAAGGGATGCGTGTCAACTGTCAAATATGGTTTAGAGTTGACCCCTTGCCCTGTTGTAATACATTATCTCTTCAGTTCAAGGCATTTGGCAATTTTAGAAGGAGTTTGGCAAGTTCTCCCTGCAGAGTTCATACCTGAGTCGACCACAGGTTCAACTGCTTGAGTGAAGGCAGCTTGATGAGATGCTCTGCACAGGCACTCGTGACATTGGTGAAGGCCAGGCTGAGGTTCTCCAGGTTGCCGAAGGAACCCGAGCTTAACAATCGGGCCAGGTCTGCGTCCTGAAGAGCGGAAGATTGCACAAACTTACATACGGACTTTTGCAAATGAGGATCAGTACCAGCAGGACGTTTCTAATCGCAGCATTTCTGATACATGATACAGTTACTGTTTCTTTTGGAGTTGGCTAAATTGTGGCGACGGCATCATTGGTTCCACCACCATGGGAGTGTTTTAATAGGCCATGCACATTAATACACAAAACGAACCAAGGGAACTAGATTTCTTTTAATTAACTTGGATGGGTAAAATTGAATTTTTAATGACAATTGTTGGGTTTTCACAAAGGAGAAAGCAAAGACAGTTCAATCATACTCTGAAACTGTGTTAGCTCCTATGATGGCGGAGAGCCCTGCTCCTGAGAGTTAGAAAACTGCACTGAGACAAAGATAACTGATTTGTTGATTTACATGACCCATCTCCAACCAGTCTTCTTTCATACACAGAGTGGTAATTGGTTTCAGTTGGAGATTTTTTGGGGATAAGCCATAAAGAAAACTTCTGCCTCTTTAACTCCAACCCAAACTCCATTATGTCATAATACTTAACATGCATATATTGTGATTCCTGAGTACTGTATATAATTATGTGTCAGTTTAAAAAAAAATTACAAAAAATCAGCCCCCAAAACTTGGGTCAACTTATCCATGGGTCGGTGATGGAAATACAGTAGAGTCCCGGTTATCCGACACGCGGTTATCCAACCTTCCGGATTAACCGACGTCGAAGCTGCCTGGGGGCGTGGCTGTAGGCATTTCCGTGCCCCCAGACACGCCCAGACACACTCCCAGGCATGCCCCCAAAATGGCGGCCGCCATGGGCCTCCGGCTAATCCGACATTTCAGTTATCCGACCCTCCGCCCACCCGTTTAGGTTGGATAACCGAGACTCTACTGTAGGTGACAAATGATGATGACACTGGCTGGACGAGCTCTGTCCTCCCTGCCATTTTGGGTGCTTGTGGTGGAGCAGTGTGGTGGTAGCCATTTTTAATATGGGCTTCCTGTGTAAACCTTGTGAGTCTCATGAGGTGAGCAAGTGTTGCCGTTTTAATTTCCCACAATGCACCTTATGCTTTAAAGCATCTTGCAAAATTAAAAGGACAGTCCCCACTGGTAGTTTCCATTTAAATTTCCCACAGTACTTTGAAGAAATGCTACATCAGATGCACTGTGGGATATTAAAATGTTGGGTCTAAACTCCTGTTAGAGGAGACCCAGAGTAGGAGTGGGACCTGTGGCCCCAGGAGGTGCTGAAGACCTTGTGCTGATGATGGGCCTACTTCCACACACAGTCTCATTAATCCCCATAACCATTCTGTAAAGCAGAGATTAAGGAGAAGAGTGATAGAAGCGATTTCCTGTTGATCAAAAGGTTTCTGGTTCTGATTGGGAAAACCATGGGTGGCTTTTTGTCGGAAAATATTCCAGAGCTTGCTCCTGATACCAATCACAAATTCCTAGAGTCAGCACATGTGCAGGAGCATCCTTGTTCCCCAATTATAAGTGTATGCACATCTGCCTGATGAGCTGTTATTTTTCTTCTGGTTTTGGTTGGAGAACTTCGGGATCCTAATAAAAATGACCCCACCGTAGATCCCACAAGACTAAAGCCACCCATCCCTACTATAGGGAGGGAAGAAAGTAGCTTGCTTGAGAAAGTAGCTAGCACAGCTGGCAGAAATTTACAAGCATGGCAATCCACATCCTGTTTTACCGATCAGCCACTTAGTCACTATGCTGCGCTGGAATGGGGCCGCAGCTGAATGAAGAATTCATCCATTATCTGGAAACATTGATTACCCAGAAATTTACTATTCTTTGACTCATTTTCCCAATGCATAATATAGTTCCAGCTAAATACAGCGTTGACTGCTCTTGGATAATCCGTATGTGCAGACAATAAAAGTCTTTCAGCGTGCTGATGATACCACTCGAATTACAATAGTCAAAAAGAGGAGGGTAACTCACTGTGGATTTCGATGGCAGTGTTAACCTCGTAGGACCTCCTTTCCTTTGCTATAAAAGAAAACAAAGAATGGTTAAAAGCAGAGGAACCAGACCAAATGGGAGGCCACATGCTTTGCCTGCAGATATCTCCAGTTAACACAACTGCACGGCACCAACACATCTCTAATGCTCCAGGTACAGAGGCAGTACACCTCTGATTATTAGGTGTTAGGAGACAAAAAGGTCCAGTAAGATCTGCTTATGAATGTCCCCACCTCCTTGCTTATGCATTCAGATGGCTCCTGTCTGTATGAGGATTTTGTGTTTGTAGTCTGTAGACCAAGGACGGGCAACCTGTGGACTGCTAGCAGCAGCTGAACTCCAGTTCCTTCAGCCTTGGACAATCCAGTCATTAGTGAGGTAGAATAAGATGAGTGGCTTATCAACATATGGAGGGCCAAGGATTCTTCCCCCTTGTTACAGGCAGATTCATTAAGTCCATGATATCTATCAGTGGCTACTAGTCATGACAGCTATATATTATCTGCAGGGTCAGAGATAATGTACAAGTTGTTGGGGAACACATGCAGAAGGGTGCTAGCACACTCATTACTTGCTTGTGGCCTTCCTACTGCACTATCTGGCTCACTACTTTGGACACAGGAAGTTGGATTACAAAAAGGCCTTTGATCTCATCTAGGTTCTCTTCTGGGACAGACAATTCCTAAGACACACTCTTCCCCCAAGCAAGGATCAATCATCTTCACTGATGCAGCTATATCTTCATGAGTATAACACAGTACAAATCCATCTTGACTGTTAGCTTTTCACAGTTGGGATGTAAATCCTTGCTAAATTTCTTGTCAAAGGAAGCAAAAAGTTGTTTCAACAATCTTCCTCCTGCTGTGGGACTTATTCTATGCAGTGGTTTTTTTCACAGAAAACAGCATTTTCTGCACAAGGAAACACCACTGAAATGCTAAAATGCGGTTTTCTGCACAGAGGAATCAAAACGTGCTTGTGCCCATTACGTGGAAATCCCACCTGCCCACCTATTGATATGAGAACTATGTGGAATTATAGGTTAGGCACACCCTGTCACATGGGGGAAAGATTATTGGTTCATTCTCCTACTGTGAGGTGGAGGTTAATGGTACAAAAGGTACGATTTGCTCAAGACGAGCTCACACCTCCTCCTTCACAGCAGAGTGGAGTGGGTGGGTGGGTGGCGAGAGCAGAGCAAATCCCCATGCAAATGTGCCATTGAAACCTCCTCCCTAAGGGTACATTGGAAGTTTTAGGGCCTGTCTTTAAAAGTCCATTGTGCCTTAGGGCCTGCTAAAACTTCCTTCAGTCTCTGCTTTTATGCTGCGGTGAAGTTGCAGCCCCAACGACTCACCAGCTCTTTTAGCTCCCTCTGCCTGTCACAGAGCTGCTCGTACATTTTCTTCCCCACATCCGTGCTCTCGAGGGTTGAGATGATCTGCAGCTGGGTGTCTTTGTTGTCAATGATGTTGTACTCGAGCATCAAGCAAAGAATCTGGCAGGCAGAAAAGAAAATAATTTGATCTGCAGGTCAACTGTCAAAAGACGTTTTCACAGCAATGCATTCAAGTGTGCATTTACGTATTCGAATGGAGCGTTCAACCAGGTTGGAGACTACAAAGTCTTATCCCAAGATTCTTCTCACAACAGCCCTGTGTGTAGACAATTATGTTAAGCTGAGGGGGGCTAACTAGCTAGTGGCTAACTAGCTCAAAATGGCTGAATTGGCACCCCTCCAACATTTCAGCTGTTTACTGTGAACCCCACTTCTCCCATCTTAGTTGTTCTACTCCAAGGAGTAGGAACCCCACCAGCTTCCTGCCTAGCTGTACCAACCCAAACTTATCACTTCATCATCATCATCATCATCATCATCATCATCATCATCACTGACAAAGTTCAAAAGATATTACTATGTTAGTTTCTAGTCTGTTTCAGTACAAAAAGTAGACCAAAAAGCAGTTTTGTGGCACCCCTAAGATTAACCAGTTTATTTCAGCATACGTTTTCCTGCATTACATCCTCATCTTCAGAAGTACGAAGGGGAGGTTGAACTCCATTTGCTTCAGAATGTAGTATTACTTATCTGCATCATGGTAAATGGAACAGATTGTCCTTACCTCCACCATTGTCTGGTTGCCCCTCAAAGCTAGTAGCATGCAGGGCCCTAGTTTGTTTTCAGCCAGCGAAAGCAGGAACTTTTTCGTCTTATAACAAGAGCCCATTAATATATGAACCTGTAAGAGCGGGAGAGAGATCCAGGTTAGAGAGACAAACCTAGGAAAAAACAGCTATGTGCCCTTTTAAATGATGCAAGTATAAATTGAAGAACACATTGCTACATCCTGAGAAGAAAACTCATGGCAGACAGTGACCAGATAATTCCTTTGAACTCTGCCCCCAAGGAAAAATTAGAACCAAACACTCAGCTCACGTACTCCAATTTCTACAGAACACGTCTACTTATAATTAAGTGCCATTAAGTTTAATACGGCTTACCCTCAGGTAACTAGATATAAGGTTATAGCCACAGTCTCTCATCACTCTGTTTAAGTAAACTCCCTTTTGTTGCACAATTAAAAGTGTGCTACCCTGTGCAAACTGATGTTCTGGTCCCAATCTGCCCTGTTCCAAATGATCCTGGGAGTGCTGTGAAATTATCAAATGAAACCCAAAAGCCAACAGGAATGCATTGCTGAGGGCCTTTCCACTCTACACTGTTCTAGTGCTATTATTCCACTTTCAACCTTCTGTGCAATTCTGGGGTTTGTAGTTTCCTGAGGCCAAAGAGCTTTCTGGCTGAGAATACTAAATGCTTCTCCCTAAACTGCAAACCCCAGGATTCCATAGGATGTTGAAAGTGGCATAATAGCACTGTAATAGTTCAGTGTAGAAATGGCCTATGTTTCCTGGATTCTCAAAAGTAAAGTCTCAGTATAGCCACCATAAGGGAAAGGGCTAGGGCTCTCCCTCCCTGAGCCTTTCTCCAGTGCTTTCCTTTCATATTCCACTATCCCTCTCCTATTCTGTCCCTTCCCCTCCATATGGAAGCCCTTCAGTTGGGATATCAGTGTCAGGGATTCATGCATCCTCCTCCCAAATCCCAGCTTCCAGGCTCACTGCTCTGCTCTTCCTTCCAGTCTCTCCTTCCCTCCTTTCCACCTGCCAGTGGGTGCCTCAGTAGCTGGGCTGATCTTACCTTCCAGCCATGGCTTCCCCTTGCCTGCAGGCTGAGCATATTGGCTCGCCATATGTCTTCGTCACTCATGCCATGCTCCTAGCCCACTTCTTCCTCCCCTTGTTTCCACTGGTGGTCTCTCTTTTGCTGCCTGTCCTTCCTCTTCTCCAGCTCCTGTCTCCTGCCCTCCATTGCTTCTCCCGGCCCCCTCCTCCTCCCAGAAGCTCCATGCCGCAACCAGAGCTGGAGGTGCACTGTGCCCAGTGTTTTCTGTGTCTGCCACCACCCTGCCTCCCTTGGCCCACGAACGGCCTTCTCGCTGTCATTCCCAGCTAGCTGGTAAGTCCCAAGCTGCTGCCCACTCTAAGCTCACCACCACCACCACCACCACAGTTAGAACATAAATTAGGTAAATAAACAAACAGTGGCCACGTACCATACTGGCAAACAGCTCCCCATCATCATCACATGCCACCCCACCAGGGCTGTACAGCTGGAACCAACCGTCCTTGCCAGCACGCACGCTCAGCAGACATGAATGGACCTGCCAAGCAAAACAGAAACAAGGAAAAATGAGCAGCATATCAACAGACCGTGGACAGTGGGTGGGTGGCAAATTGGGGGAGATCCTCTGGGAGGCCTGTGACAAATGGCAAAGGATTTTTTGATTCCCAACTGTTCAACAACAGCAATAATTTCCCTCCCTACAAAATGAGGTTTCCAAGTAATTAATTCTCCGTTCTTGCGGTGGTTTGTGTTTCAGTGAGATCAACAAAGTTTGTGGATCTCCAGGATAGATTCTGTAGTTACTCATTCAAGAATGCGTCCTCATAAACATCAGGGACTGGCATGAAGGTATATAGCTCTGTTTGCCTACAGAAGACAGCAATTGCCAGGTGATTTACTACGCATCAGCAGTAGGGTATTTTGTAATGGTAATAGAACTATGTGTAACAATGTACTGTATATCAAAGGAAAGAGTCATTGCTTCTCATTCCAGTGGACGGGGATCAAAGAGGTTAGTTTAAGAGATACACACCCCAAGGTGTTTAGATGGAAACACAAAGGACTGAGACAGAGCAACACTGGAGATGCATTTGGAAACAACTTCGGGGTTGATAAGGAAACCTGAGAAAGTTTGTGATTGGTAAGATCAAAGTATGGGAACAAACAAGGTCCCCTGGGAAGTGCTGGGAGTTTGGGAAAGGGAAAGACCCTGGAGAATCCACCGACAGTAATTGTGTGCACATAAAAGTGTGTATCACTACATAACCAAGTGTATATCGTAGAATATCAGCTTTAGCAACCATTATAACACTATGCCTCATATATCTCAAAAATGCCTCATATATGTCAAAAATTCTGAGTGTTTCCTTGAGAGTAAAAGAGTAGCCACTACATGACAATAACAGATCCTGAACTTACACAATCTTGTCCGACTTCAGGAGCGAAGCAGGATCAGACCTGGTTAGTACTTGGATGGGATACCACCAAGATCTCCAGGTAGGACTAGGAAAGAATTTGACCTGAGATCCAGGAGAGCTACTGACAGTCAGAATTAACAACATTGGGCTAGAAGGTATGATGGGCTGACTAAGGGCCTTTCCGCACTACACTGCTATAGTGCTATTATTCCACTTTCAGCATCTTGTGGAATTCTGGGGTTTGTAGTTTACTGAAGCCAAAGAACTCTCTGGCTGAGAATTCTAACGGCCCCTCCCTAAACTCCAACCCCAGGATTCCACAGGATGTTGAAAGTGGAATAATAGCACTATAACGGTGTAGTGCAGAAAGGCCCTTAGTGTAAGGCAATTACACTTAAAAACCACTGAAGATAAGATAGTCTCATGTCCCCCTGTGTGGGGCTAAGGAGGTAAGATCATACAGAAGCTGAGTGTGCTTTGGAACTCAAAGCTACATGAAAGCCAGAACACGCCTGCCTCTTTGATTGTTATGCTGCAAAGAGACTTACTTCTTGTCTTGGATCTTCTGCGAATCTTTGAATGACGTACTTCAGCTCCCTTGAAAGGGCAAAAAGATAAAACAGAATAAAATAACCAGAAAGACGACTGGCTGTCCTGCTTGCTTCCAAAACTTACACAGCTGTCGCATTTCGTTTTAGTTACACTTTAAGTGATGGATACCTCTCTTCTGGAGAGGTTACAAGGAAATGAGTGGAGAGAACATTTCACAGGAAGGAATGATTAGATCTCTCAAGCTGCCAAGATAGTGCTTATGGACTAGGAAGGGACTTTATAGCTGAGGCAATTCATCTTGCACATTCTAGCATGGGAAAATAATCCCAGTTCTTCTCCCTGCAAGATCTTAACCGTTTCATTTCTTCCTCACTCATTTCTAGTACTAACTGTTCCTTCATAGCCAAAGAGAAGACATACCATTTTTCTCATAACCAGTTCACAACAATCACACTGTATAAACTTCTGCTGGGATTATACTACTTAAGATATGCGAGGGGGGGCAGTTGCTGAATGTTTGAATTCCAGAGGGTGAGATGCTTCAGCTAAAGGGCTAGGCTAGAAAAACATCTTTCTTTGACCCAAATACAGGGAAGTGTCTTGCTTTATCTGGTGGTGCATTCAGTCTTGCATTTTTGTAGTCCTTCCCAGCTCCAGCTGAAAGTGGCATGGCTGTAAGTTTATTAGGTACCTGCAGGTCATCTCTACCTTGGCACGATTAATTGGGAGAAAAAGGATTTGTTTGGGCTGGTCGTGGGATCCATGACTCTGGACACTTGAGCCCCATGCAGTGATTAATAATTCCACATGGATTCATCAGTTAATTATTAAAACCAGGGCCAAGATCCTACATTGTCAGATGTAACCATGATGATGGAACTCAACTGTCAGTTATGTCTGACTACGGCACCCCACCAAAACCTACCTTCTCAGCCTAGCACCACCCCAACAGAAGGGCTCCCAAGGCACTGCCAATTGGAACAATAGGAAATGATGCCTACAGCATTCTCTCAGCCGCAGGGTACATTGAGAACAGGTGGCTGGAGAGATCCCCTTGGAGTCCTGCTGCAACTGCTTGTCTCAGTGTGCCTTGTGGCTGGGAGAGTGTGGCAGATGCCATTTGCCAGTCCTCCAATCCGCAGCACCTGAGAAACCCTTTGGCTAGGAAGCTGTCAGGTTGATAAGGTGGGCTTTTGTGGCCATTAACGACCATCAACATGATTTCCCCAAAAGTTATGAGATCTTAAGTCTGCCTGAACAGTCTTCAAGGGTAGTCCTGGGGGGAGCATTACGGTAGTATAATTAGGATATCATTGAAACAGAAATGATTAGAATAACTTGCCATTGTGGCAGAAGGCTTAATGGGTAAGTACTTCCATGATGAGTGGGACTGTACTGTTGGACCCCAATGTTAATTTCCTGAAGTGCAAGAGGATTTCTGAAGAACATTTGAGATTTGTATTGAGACTCATTTGAGAAGTGTGTGTGTGTGTGTGTGTGCACATGAATATGCACTTTTAATACCACAATGTTCAAAACCTCAGTGCTGAAAGATGAGGGAACATAAATAGAGTAACCTCAGCTATGTTTGGCTAATTTATCTCACCACACGAAATTGTTTTAAGCAAACAGGTACTTACTTTGTGAACTTCTCATGTGCAAGAGCCCTGAAATAAAATAAATAAATTTATGAATGATTTTCCTTCCATAACTTCAAGCAGCTTTTTCCCATGATAATTGTGAGTACATGGGTTTAAGAAGTATTGGGAAATGACTTAGGATCTACATTGTCTGAATGTTGCATACAATAATGCATGGAGCATTTGGGAAACTGAAGATGAAGCGGGAGATTATTAATAATGCAGGATAGCCTTCTCCAACCTGGTGCCCAACAGATGTGCTGTATTACAGCTCCTAGAACTCTTAGCTATTTTGGCCAAACTGAAGGGTACCAGGTTGGAGAACGGTAATGTAAAAGAACTGTGAAGCAAAATTGATCTGACAAACAAGACTGGAAAAAGCAATACCTGGCAAGAGGAACTTCATTTTTGGAATTGTGCTTCACATGTGGGTTATAAAGCACTTATCTGCTGAATTTTGCATCCCTCTGAATTTTGCAATGCACTTCTCTACTTAAAATATGTTGAGAAATGTGAACTTTGAAATCAAATATGTTAACACATATATATACAGAAAGAGAGAGGGAAAGAGAGGAATAAAATACATTCAAAATGTGTTTTAAAATCTTAATGCACATTAAGAAACAATGCAGAAGGCACACATGCAAAAGACATGTAATATCAATTGGAAATAGACTGGTTATCCATCCCTAGTAACTACATGATCCAGTAGAATGCATGACCCCTCAGTGCATGGGATAATTCACACAGTAAAAGGAAAGGAGGAACCCTTTACGTGTGCAAGAAACCACTGTTAAAACTTGCTTCAGAAACAAGCTGTATCAGAGGTTGGGTTTGGCAACTGTCCTTCAGAAGCACTCTTGTAGGAACATACTTTTCTCCTGCATTCCTCATTCATTTTTCTAGGATTAGGGGTTTTCCACTGGTCTTTCTGAAATAATCCATGTGGCCAATCCAGGGAGGAAGAAGAAAAGGAAGGACATCAAGGGAGTTATTAGCCAGCAAAACCAACGGTGTAGAACTGGGCTGTAATATGAACACACTATCTCTGCCTTGTTTGAAGGGAAATCCTACCCTACTAAGAGCACAAATTAATCTACAAAATCTGAAAATGAAAAATCATTTGCCTCAGCTGTAGCTCAGCCTACTTATGATCTGAATTCCAGCAAACATGATAGGAGTCAATTTGAAAGAAAACTCTTAATGAAAACAGCAAACATCCACTTTTCTACGTAGCCTTTCCATCAGATCTAGCCCTTGCTTCCTTCCTACAGAACTGGTTTTCGGGCAAAGAGTATAAAGGAACCTTTCCATAAACAGTTCCAAGGAAAAAGGAGTTGTCAACGGAGGGTCTGCCAGGTGAATTTACACAGGTGAAATGTTTTCCATCATGACATTTTTTGGACACCGCCAAGAGAAAAGGCTTCTACAGGTGTCTCGGGTTAGAAGGCACAAGAGACAGTTTTTCCAGCCATCAATGCAGAATTCCCTTCCACTTCAAAGATCTGGAGGTCCTAGGCTACTGCTAAGTGAAGAAGGTGGCCAATCTATGATTTATTAGAGCTGCCAAAACTTTTAGGATGTAATGCCAGGTGCTCATGTTTTTATCTTGTCTCATGTATAAAACTGTACTACAAACCATCTTGGGCAGTGGAAGGGGACTTCTTTTTAAAAAAAATATGAAAGAAAGGGGTGGGCAACTTCTGAGGGGCCAATTCTGTCTTCCGTCAGATCTTAGCTGCTCACTTCATTTTTCTAAAAAAGGACTTTTAAGGTCTGGGACAGGTCCAGGAAAGGCAAAATATGCTTAAGTGGCAAATAATGTCCCTCAGATGTTCTTAGGGGGAGATGATTTGCAATTGGGGAGCAAGAGAAATTGGAGGTTCATCCTGGGGTGCTTTGCCCACCTGTCTAAGAGTGTTCTTTGGCCTGGAAAGGCAATATATACTGAGAAAGAAAGAAAGAAAGAAAGAAAGAAAGAAAGAAAGAAAGAAAGAAAGAAAGAAAGAAAGAACAGACAGACAGACAGACAGACAGACAGACAGACAGACAGACAGACAGACAGACAGACAGACAGACAGAAGTCAAAGCTGAAACTGATCTGCAGGGAAACACTGTAATCAAAGAACCTAATGGAAACTTTTAAGAGACAGTGACACAAACCGCACATTTGTAAACAAGATTTTCTGCTCTGTCCAAGTCTCAGGTGTGTTCATTAATTGCATTGCAATTAAGGCACGGTCACATCTAATTAGCGTAGTGCATTAGTCAAGCAATTAATGGTCACTCTCACAAAGCTGCCTTGCATCATGACACTGATCTGCAATCCATTCCAGGGTCTTTTGACAGAAAAAGCAACTCGGGTAAAATGATGGCAGGGACTTCCATACACCCTCAGCCTTTGTGAAAGAGCAGCCTTCTAAGGTGCGAAGCCACTGGGAGACACAATAAGCTGGCAAATTGGACAATTATAGGCTGGTAATATTTGCCCCTCTGAGATCTGCTTTTCATAAACACTGGTATCATTAATGGGTTTCAGAGGGAGGCCATCAGCAACTCCTGAGCCACATCCAAACACTGCTTACAGAACAGTGTATGTTTTTGTTGTTTTTTCTGTGGGGTGGCCTTGCAAAATCACTTGCATGTTGCTTGATCCCACGAGGCAATCAATCCTGTTCACCTCTTGCTTTCTGGAGCATAATCTCAACTCAGTCAGGAACTCAGCACATAGGATCTGTCTCCTCAACTGAGAGGCAAAAGTAGCCAAGGAACCAGGCTTTCCTGGGCTTAGGATGAAGGTATAATAAACAGAGAACTCAGGACATGTTCCTCCAGTGCACTGCAAGGCTATCTTCAAACCTCAAGGACCAGAAATACCAGCTAACTGAACATCTGAAGTCCTTCCATGGTGGCCTTCTCCACTGCTTGCTGATGGCCTTCTCCACTGCCCACTGATGTTGTCTCTTGTTATCATCTGTGGCTGTTCCCCTCCAGCCCCATTCTTCGGAAAGCAAATAAAGCAACCCACAGATAGAGGCAGAAGCAGAAATATGTGGCAGGGCCAGTACAGAGAAGCCTCAGATCACATTTGATTTGCTGCTGTGTCAGACAGTTGAAGTTTAAAGGGAGAACAGAGTGCATCTGAAGGACCTTTTCTTCTTTTACTCCTTCTCCTTCTTCTTCAACATTTTGCAGTCAAGACTGCCTTGTCCAGTCCTCTTTACAACAAATGCTCCTGCTAAAGTGTTCCCTTCCAGCTAGGGATGGGCAACTTTGGCTGTCCCACACTGCACTGCATTAGTCAGCATAGCCCATGGGAGGTGCAGTGCAGCAAACACATTCCTCACTCCTGCTTTAAGCTCAGTGCCTCTGTCTTGAACTTTTTTTGCCCCCCTTTTTTTATTCTTCTGATTTTGAAAGAAAAATCCCTGCCCTGTGCTACAGGAAGATTTTTTTGGAACTTTCCAGCCAATGTTCTCAGCCTTACAAGATCTGTGGGAGTTTCATCTAAAATTCTGACAGTTCTGCAGGAGAAAGAGATTTCCACCCTCCAGCACACACACACATACACACAGAGATCTTGCTTAAAAAGCTGCTAGTTGATATGAACTTACTCTTTGGGGAATGGGATGGGTTGAAGCAAACTGGCAAGAGCTGGTCTCCAGTCATCGTAGTCTGACCTGTAATGAGAAAAGTGCTGTTATAGCCTGGGTGTTACAGACAACTCACCTGCTGAGACACCGGGAATAATCTTGTTTAATCACTCATTCATTTATCAAGTAGGCACAGACCCCTTGTATGATGAACGTAAACATGTTCTAGCTATGCCATGTCGTCGGGATTGCCCTATCATCAGGCAGCATGAGGTGGCTGCCTCAGGCAGCAATCTTGGGATGTTACAAAACAGCAGCAGAATGTCATTTATTTAAGTTTTGTTGGTTGTTTTACTGCCAGGTGCTGAGAGAATAGTGTGTGGCATTTGGGACAAGGCAGCCCTTGACTTCTGTAAAAAGAGCTGCTATTTGGTGCTCTGCCTCAGGCAGCAAAATGTTGTGGACGCTGACTGGCCGAACACATCTGTGGGCCAGACCGCAGGGAATCCTGAAGGTCAGGCTAGGCCTGCAGGCCAGGAATTCTACTGCCTCGTGGAAGAATTTTCTTATTCCGGTCAGACTTCTATTTCCCAGGCTGAAATGATTTCACCAACTCTTTGAATATTATCTTTCTGCTTTTATCTGCTAAGTTATCTGTTTTCTGATTTCTCTGTTTTACTTTGCTCTCGGGGTGCTGTTGTTTGTTTGTAGATATGATGCAAACTGCCCCCTTTTTTAAAATGGAAAAGCAGACTACAACTCCTCACCCCATCCCAAATAACAGCAAACAGCACCTAAAGGAAGGCCTATATAGCTCAGCAGCCGAGCACCTACTTTATACGCAAGGAGTCAAAGCTTCAATCCTTGGCATATCCAATAAAGAAAATCACTGGCATGGGAATGACTCCTTCCCAAGACCCTGGAGAGAGGATGCCAGTCAGAGCATACCATCAGTGGGAGCCCTTCAGATGCTGTTAGACTGCCAATGTGAAGGATGAGGGGAGCTACAGTCCAACAACCTCTGGAGGATCACACACTCTCCACCTCAGCAGAAGCCAGGATTTTGCAAGCCCAGCATTTTTCTGGACTCCAGCTTGCAGAATCTCTCAGCCAGCATGGACAGGGATTTGGGGAGCTATCGTCCAAAACAGGAACGTTCCCAAGCTCTGGGAATGATGGACAAACAGACGTGGCCCAAACCCTGGTGTGTAAACCCCAAATTTGTAGGGCAAATGCTAGAACAATATTCCAGGACTGGCACCTCTTATTTCAGAAACAAAGCGTGATTCACCACTTATGCAGGAGGAAACCTGTATAAATGGTAGAAACAATCAGGAGTGCACCTCCAAGTGCAGACTGTTTCTGGGGTTGGCTACAGGGAGCACACAACTCCCTTGTTCCAATAGCCCCACTGGCTGCCAGTCTCTTTCTGGGTACAATTCAAAGTGCTGTGTTTGACTTATAAAGCCCTATATGGCTTGGGCTCGGCTTATTTGAAGGTCCATATCTCCCTTTGTGAGCTCATTAGAACCTTAACATCATCTGGAGAAACCCTTCCCTCTGTCTGCCCAACCTCTCAGGCTTGTTTGCTGGGAACAAGGAAGACAGGGCCTTCTCAGTAGCAGCTCCCAGACTTTGGAATTCGTTCCTTAGAGAGGCCAAGATGGCCTCATCCTTACTGTCCTTCCCACAGCAGGTTAAAACATTTTTGTGTTGCCAGGCTTTTATAAATCGGTAGCTTTGGACCTTTTAATGCTTTACGGCTCTGTTTTTTCAGGCTGGTATTGTTTTTAATGTATTTCTAAGGTTTTTAACTCTATATACTCTTCAATTTTCTAAAAACTTTGTATTTATACTTTTATGTACGGTTTAACTTGTACTGTTTTAATGTTAGCCACCTGGAGTCCCATGATCAGGAGAAAGACAGGATGCAAATATGTAAAATAAAATAATAAATAATCTACTCCTTGAATGCCCGGGCGAGCGGGCATTTCAATTTCCGTTTCCAATTCAGTTGGCTAAGGCTACTAAGCAGAGACTTCTCTTTAAAATTCTAACACCCACCCCTCAAAAATGAACAGCAACTGTGCATTCATATCCATCGGGTTCATGGAAAGCTTGTGAATGGTATAGTGGCAGGCTGCTAAAGATGCAAAGGTTCCCCAGATAACTGTATAAGTTCTCCTTCCCTGCCTGAAACGTGTAGCATGTTGGCCTGTGACAAACACAGTCAGTCTCAGCCAAATGCGGACTTCTCTTGTTTTTCTTCTTTGCCACAGGCCCACGGCTGCCTTTGCTCTTGGGCACTGCTGGTGGCCTTTTCCCCTTCCCGAGTGTCATCTTTCAGTACAAAAGGAAAAAGCTGCCCAGCTGGTCACGCAGAACCAAAGCAATTGCAAAGATGTTATCAGCAGCCAGGGGCAACCCTGATAAACAAGGCATCGGAGAATGTGCCGAGGGTATTCAGGGTATGGGGCTGACCTGTTGAGGAATGCAGAGGGGGTGGAGGCAAGCTGGAAGAGAACCTTAAGCGGCCAAGCCCTCTACTTCGGTCTCCTTCTCTACTAAAGAAATCAGCCGGCAGCAGTGATAACAACCTTTTTTTGGTTCCCTAATAATTGGCCAATTTATTTCTTTATTGCTTTGGGGCATTATTGCTCCCCAAAACATAACTCAATTAAACACTTATGTAACAGCCAATTTGTTACAATCGACATTAAAAGCAAAAACAACAAAAGCAACAACAACAACAACAAATAATGCTGACCCAAATCAATATAAATCCGTCAACGAAACAGAGTGAAAAGTAGCCAAAAGAAGAATATTAGGAAGGGCTCCCTTCCAAAAGTTGAACAAGAGAAAAAGGTTTCTATTCATTTGCAAAAGCAGCACTGGAGAGGGAAATCAGCAAACAGCCTATCAAAGGGCATTTTGGAGCTCTCAATAAAAAAGATTCTGCTGTGTGTGTGTGTGTGTGTGTGTGTGTGGAAGCCAACCTTGTTTCTGAACAGATCAAAGCATGAAGGAGGACCTGACTGTCCAGTCTTAAACTTCAGGAACATGCCTAAGGAGAGAGCCCTATAAAGAGATACTGTCACCGAGTTAGCTTGGTAACAGATTTCAGTTCTTTGAGAAACTGAGGGAGAAAAACATATTTGTGTGTCTGTATGTGTACAGTTCTTGCTCAGTTTCTTAACTGAAACAGATGAGACTGAAAAGCAGTTCTATTTTCATCTCATCTGTCAGGCACTTTAGCATGGGGTAAGGCAAGGAATGCCAATTCCCATAAAGCCAGGGGCCACTTTCTAGATTCCTCAAGTGCTTGAGGGCCCCACTTTTTAAAAAAACCCTGTAATTATGATAGGCTGAGATCCCACATCAAACATACAGCCACAATGTTGTAGCTGTGCTGTAACTCTCCATCCGACCCCCAAAAGTCCCCTTAAAAGCCAGCCATCCGCCCAGAGTGAGAGAGGTCTGCTCTCTTGGCAACCAGGGTACTGCAGTACGATGTAAACAGCCCCCGCCAGTAGTGAGTGAGGCTGCAATGGAGAGATTGAACAGGTCCTTCCAGGGGTCCCTGCTTCTCCGGCTCACAACCTCACTTACTAACATGATCTTGCCACACTATGCTTGTCAGTAGGACAGACTGATGGCCGTTTCTGCACTACACCGTTATAGTGCTATTATTCCACTTTCAACATGCTGTGAACTTCTGGGGTTTGTAGTTTACTGAGGCCAAAGGGCTCTCTGGCTGAGAATTCTAAATCCCCCTCCCTAAACTGCAAACCCCAGGATTCCACAAGATGTGGAAAGTGGAATAAGAGCACTATAACAGTGTAGGGCGGAAACGGCATTTGTTGCTCAGGACGGTTGACTGGTTTTTAAGGTGGGTTTTGGGGTCATTTGCTGTCCTGGCAACGCTATCAATATTCACAAATGTGAAAGGTCCTAAGTCTAACATATGATGTTGTTACTGACTAACAGGACGCTAGCAATGATTTTTTAAAACTTCTTGTAATCAGCAGTGAATCTAACAAGTTTAATCAGAGGTGCAGATTTTTGTCAGTTTGATTAATCTATAACAAACACAGCAGTAAAATTATCTGACCCCAGAATTTTCTCTTTTTCTATTGCCAATTGGTTGCCTTTTAAAAACTGGCTAATCCTTGTTTGTGAGGAAAGCCTCTTTCCTGCACCCCTCCCTCCTCTCTTGGGGAAATTGCTTTTCAACTACCAGAAGCACAGAATTTTCTCTTCGCTCTCATCTCAGTGGTAGCAGCTGAATAATTCTACAATCTGGCCACGTCCTCCAGGGCTCTATAGTAATTGAACATAAGGCCCTGGAGGACTTGGCATGATTTCCCTCCATTCCAGGAACTGAGAATAAAACTTACAAAGTCCCCTCCTCTTATCCTTTCCTGCTATTTTTGGCCTGTATTTGAGCTGATTTATCAAAAAGAAAGAAAAGAAGTCTGGAGTACTGAGGAGGATTGGCATAGTGCCACATTGAGTCTTTTCATGGGTAATTTTTGCCCCCCCCAAAAAGGCTGGGGAGGGGGTCGAGGGAATTGGAGGCCACAGAAAAACTGCAGAGGACTGCATATAACCTGCTGGAGATGACAAGGATTGAGCATGCGAACTTTTACGTGCAAAACATGTGCTCTGCCACTGAGCTAGGATCCCTCTCCTATATGTGTTATCAGAGTGGACTGAAGTGGGTTAAAATCAATATAAGATCAGCATACGAAGTGCAGAGACTTGTGCTGAATTAGATCCTATGAGTTTTACTCTATCCTGAAATTTTTGCACTGACGGCTTTTGTGATACCTACAGGTAGCCCCCTTCATTTCCATCTTTTTGCCAATCGCTTTTGAGCTGGAACACCCCTGGAACAAACTCTTCTAGATAATCCCCATACGGAAGAAGCAAAGGGGTGACTAGCAACGAAGGAGCAGCCCAGAACTCCAGGCAACATCCTTGCCTCGTAAACTATGCTCGAGGGTAAACGTACAAACAAAAAACTGGCCGTTTCCATCAGTTAGATGCTATTTTTGGAGCTCCACAGGCTGGCCAGATGCCTGTTGCAGACATTAACAGCAGTATTTGATTTATTGCGCTGCTATTTGCACATCTCCCTAGATGCCTACAGATGTTGAAGAGGAGAAGGCTGGCCGAAAGCCATCTCAACCCCCCACTCCCCTGTGGTTTCAGGAGGTCCTGCTACGAAAGGCATGGAAACAGCTACTCACAGCATCTTAAGTATTTCCACGTAGCAACCAAGGATCCGATCCGCCTGGGCACTGAGTTCAATGCTCATGGTGCTGCAGGTGGGGCTGACCATCAAGCAGTCTATCAGGTTGGGCTCGCTGTCGTTGCCCACGTTGGCCGTCATCTTCTGGTTGGCCGTGTTGTTGCGCTCAACCTCCACGTGGATCTCGTTTGATGTGACGATGACAGACTTGAGGCGGGACTCATTCAACGTGGCCTCTTGGGACACCAGGTCAGGACTCGTGTGAAGGAGCCGGAGGGGCAGATTCGGCTTGCGGTCGCACGGCTGCTGGCAGCCATTCCGAATTTCCTTCAGACTGGGAGAATTGTCCCGGCTGCATTTTTAAAGAAGAACAACAGCAACAATTATATCAGTAAAAACAGGAGCAGTAACAGCAGGAGAACTGTATTAGCCAGTCATAGCAGAAATACTGGGGAACAGTAGTTGTGCTGAAATAGAACCTTGGGGCATTTCTGCACTACACTGTTATAGTGCTATTGTTGCACTTTCAACCTCCTGTGGAATCCTGGGGTTCGCAGTTTAGGGAGGGGCATTTAGGATTCTCAGCCAGAGAGCTCTTTGGCCTCAGTAACCTAGAAAACACAGGATCATAGCACTATAACCATTATATTTGCCTGTTTATGCCGAAGGAAAACAAACACCTCCTAAAAGTACTTGTAGTACGGGCTCCATTTTGTGACAGCCTACGAATTTGGCCAGAAGGGGAAAGAATGCAGCTCATCCCTCCAAAAGACAAATAAACCTGTTATAAATGACCCAAAGGAAACAAAACAAAATTCATCCTCCAGTTAAGAAATGTACACTGGACATGGGTAAGCAAGTAGTTTTTCTGGACAGCTGGTTTCAGGAAAGGCCTGAATAGGGATGAGGGACACACAGGCCAAATGGGGCCCACAGAGAGGCAGTCTCAGTTGGTCTGAGAGCTGATTTTTGTAATTACTTTTGCTAGTACTCCATGCACACCAACTTTTTGGTTCTAAGTTGGGGCGTTCCATTCAGTTCTGGCTTTTGCATGCTTGTTTATTCAGTATTTAAATTGGCTATATATGTTATTGTCTTTATTAATTGCTACTTTTTCAATAACATTTTTGGTGTTTTGTCTATGTATGTGTGATGGCTCTTTTTTGGTTTGTGTATCTGCGGTTGAAACCCCTCCCCTCTGTATCTGCTGCTGCAAACTCCTTCTACAGCAAGGGTGAAGGAAATGCAACCTTCAGGCCACCTGTAGCCCATGATTCTCACTTTTGTGCCCCCTAAGCCTTCTCAGAAACCTCCAACCCTCTCTGACCCCCAAGAAAAGAAAAGAAAATCAGGTCAACTTTCAGAAATTTTCACCTCAAATGACCGCAAACCAGCCCCAACCATGTGCATCAGTTTCATTTAAACTACAGCTCCCCCGTTTCACTTAAACCCTCCCTCCAAAATGCAAGAAATATAGCCAAAACTGGTCCAAAAAGCAATACAAATGGTGGCCAGAATGAACATTGTGCCATTGCCGGTGTGCCCGGGAAATGAGGTCCAGCTGACGGGGAAGGCACAGGAGTGGAAAATGCCCTCCGGTGTAATTGCCCAGCTCCATTCTATTGATATCTCAGGCCAGTGGCTGGACATGAAAACTAAGGGGTCATCTGAAGCCCAGGAAGCTGCTTATGGAAATAAGCCCAGGTTGATAGTGAGGGAAAATACTATACGGAACTGAGCTCACCCACCGCAATGCTTCCAGTTCATTTATCTGCCAGTAGATCCCAGGGCAACAGCCAGTGTTCCATACACACACCTGTCCTGCCTCTGATCAAGGTGACACAACACTCTGTTTGCCTGGGCGGGGGGGTAATTTGCCTCTGCAGCTTATTTGGGGAAACAGAGATCTGTCTCATACAGAAACAGCCCATTATTCCATCTAACATAGACTGGGGCCATGCAGTACACAAAACTCTGTCCTCCAAGACCTGGCTGCACCTTCCCCAACATCTGTCTTATTATGCCCTGTATCTCCCATGTTTATTCCTAGATGGAAGCTGAGTCATTTAAACATAAGATCTTTGTAATTTTCTGATGCACTGATGTGAATCAAACATCTGATGCACTAATGTGAATCAAAAACCAAATCAAGAGCAAAAAAGACTCCAAAGGGAAAGAGAAGGCCATCAGTTCAGAAACACAATAACTGACCTGTTGATGAACTCTTCATAGCAAGAATAAATGGCTGCTAAACAGACAGCAACGAGATTTGGAAGGACTCTGGGATGGGGGCACTGTCCAGTAGGGCCGTGCATGCTGGAACGACAACACAATCATCAATGGATGAGGGGATAAACACAAAGAAACACTGTTGTAGTAAAGAAGACAAAGACAACATCTATGGTAGCCTTCCTCTTGGCTGTGCTAGCTGGGAGTGATGGGAATTGTAGCCCAATATAGCTAGCGGGTTCCAGACTGGGTAAGGTTGGCACATGGGAACAAGACACAGCACAGGACTTACATTTCGGGAAAGGGCTGTTAAACAAGAAAGCTTTGCGCAGCTTCTGCAGCTATGTGGAAATGGGCCTTCTGTGTTTTACAGTGAAATAAAACCAGATCTTAAAACTGTCTGCTGGCCGGGGCTGCTTCTGATGGTAAAAAGGTGGCTTAGAACGCAGAAGGGAGAATTAAAGGGTTAACATTGTCAAAGAGTGGCACACCGTTGGGACAGATAAGCACTGACCTGTGAATAAACTTCTTCACCACTTCCATGCCAGCATTCAGTTCGTTCAAGGCCAGAATATACTCCTGAGTAAAGAGCCGCAACCGAGGGCACTTCCCAAAATCCTGTCCAAAATAGAAAGGAGGACAAATCAAAGTATGGATGCCAGGCTCTAGGCAGACATAGACGCAGGACACAGGTACAGAACGCAGACACGTTAGCTAGCTGCCTTGACTCTCATTATTGGGAGAAAGGCAGGATACAAATGAGCTCTATTTTAAGCTTCCAGTGGGCAGCCAAAAAACAGTGTTGTTTCACATGGCCTTTGATGTTTGAACATGCTCTGTTTTAATAATTTGTTTTAAAATAATCTATATGCATTGTTTTTATACTGTTTTTCAGAGTAGCTTAATGTCTTTTAAAAGTGTTTTTTTAAAATCTCTGTACTGATTTAAGTTCTTTTATATGTTGTGCATCATAGAAATCGTGCCCTGTGAGGAACGGCTTAGGGAGCTGGGTATGTTTAGCCTAGAGAAGAGAAGGTTAAGAGGTGACATGATAGCCAAGTTTAAATATTTGAAGGGTTATCTGATGGAGCAAGCCTGTTTCCTGCTGCTCCAGAAACTAGGATATGGATCAATGGCTTCAAACTTCAGGAAAAGAGATTCTACCTAAACATTAGGAAGAAATTCCTGACAGTAAGAGCAGTTTGACAGAGGAATATGCTGCATGGGAGTATGATGGAATCTCCTTCTTTGGAGGTTTTTAAACAGAAGCTGGATGGCCATCTGCCAGGAATGCTTTGACTGTATTCTTGCACAGCAGAAGGGGGTTGGACTTGATGGCCCTTGTTATCTCTTCCAGCTTTCTGATTCTATGATCACCTTGGGAGCTCTTGGGGGCTGGTAGGTAATATATCAATCAATCCATCAATGGTGAAGTAACTGTTGATACGTTTAAGCAGCTTGCCCATGTAGCTTTGAGAGGTGGCTGGAACACCAAGGGGCCACTCACATGCAGGAAAAACAATGCAGCCTGGTACAAATTGATTTCCTGCAGCCACCTCCTGGCAAGATACCTGTGCTCTCCCTTCCTCATGAAATTCTTCCATCTCCTATCATGCACAATTCCTGCTCGTAAGCCTACGACTTTGACTGTGAGCAGAAGAGCATGAGACCACAAAAGAAACAGAAGTATTCCATCTGATTTATGCGTCCACTTACAACTCCATTAGATCAACAAATGTTCCTATGGTATCTTGCGTGGCAGCTGCCCAATCCCACTGCAGCTAATAAGGCACAGTGGGTTCACAGACTTCAATCATTGTCACAATATTGAGCCTGACAAATAGCTGCAAAGAAAAAACCCCTGCCACCCCAGAGAGTGAATCCAGATTCTCATCACCTTGCCAAGGCATCTGATTCACACTTTTAGCTAAAGCACAATCTTCCACTGCCCCCACTAACCTCCGAACCCACCTCCTTGCCAGTTCTCTTTCCAAAATTTGAAATTGCCTTTAGCTAACCAGGATGTCACAGCGACTGTTTTCCTCTATTGTCAACAGTGGAGAAATACATGAAGGAAAATAGAGTCTGGACAAGTTACTTCTTAGGACTGCCTATCTCAGGATCCTCTAGCTCATGGACAATTTCGGGAGCTGTAGCCCAAATGTAATTTGTCCAAGCGCTGGATGAAATAGGGATCACAAACTTGAGATGCCTCAAACAAAGAAATAAACAGCCTGCAATGTACTTCACGTATTGGCACCGTTAAAGGATGTTTACCTTTTATTCTTAACTCCTATATTAGGATAAAGAGGTTGCGTGGTAAAATAAAAGCTTGTGGAGGTGGTAGCTTAAACCAAAAGAGACCCTAATGGAGATGCTATGCATTTAATTTAGTGTGCATTTTACTCCAAGAGTGGGACTGCAGTCAATTTCCCATTGGCAGCACGAACTCAATGTATTCCAAGGTCCTACAAAAGTCTGCAAGCAGACTCACAGGCCAGGTTATGTGCAATTTTTAACACACTCTGCAGCTCTGATAGCAGTTATTCAGAGAAGAGCAAGTATCCAACTAAGGCAATCTGAGTCAAGTAACGATTTGGGGGTTTGCTGATAAATCACATCACTTTTTCTTTCTTTCAGGTGGGACCCTAGTCAGGAATGGCTAATCAATGCATGGTGTAGGGGAGACCAGGCTTCAATTCCCCGCTCAGCCTTCGAAACCCACTGGATAAGCTTGGGTGCATCACACATCGTCAACCCCAGAAAATGCCGTGATAGGTTAGGGTCACCAAAAGTTGGAAATTACTTGAAGATACACAACAAGGACAACAAACAATGACCAGAGAGCAGTCAAAAACAAGCCATTCACTCTTTTGGACTCAATTCTTATATTTGGTGCTTCAATTTATCTCCTTACGCAGATGTTCATACAGATGAATGGCTTTTCAGTTTGTGCTACCAATTGGAAATAAGTGCAACTGCCTTTAGCTGCAAGACAAACCACACACTGTGTCACGAGGCCTTCCCCACCTGGATACGGTGAGGGCGCTAGTTGAATTTTATGTGCCAAATCTTACTTTGGGCAGAAGATGTAAGATCCAAAAACAACACTTCTAAACATTTTTACTGAATTTGGAAGAACATCAAGCAAAAACAATGAAATGTCTAGTGTTGCTGGTAACATCTCTTTTTGTAAAAGCTTGCATTTTTTAAATGGAAAAACTTTTGCTCATTAAATTTCATGGAGATGCACCTTTTTAGATGAGCAAAATGTTTCCCACCGATTAATCAACATTTCAGTCAAACTATTTCCAGTTTTATTTCACTGCAACCTTAATATGTTAATAATTAGTGCCTGACATTCTGTCCCTTTGTCAGATTACGAGCAGTCATAGCAGAGACAGATTACTGAGAAGACACTATTGGGTTAAGGAGAAAAACTATCATAACACAAGATTGCAATATTGTAAAACATGTTGGAATATATAGATATATTTTTAAAAAATAAATGATATTTTAACTGTTTTAAATAATAATAAATAAAACAAAAGGAGATGATGAATAAGAGCAAACAGGATGAAGGATAGCAAGAGTGAGAAAAATCACACAGTTGATGGGATACTGGAAAGTACCATACGGGCAAGATTATTAATAGAAGTGCTGGGAGATGAGGTAGATGTTGAGGAATGAATTTGGTCAGCCAGAAGGACGTAAAGGAATGGAGATCCCCTGCATCTGTGTATTATTCAAATTACAAAGATCTGGGAACCAAACCTTATGAGGAACAAACAAGGGAGCTGGGTATGTTTAGCTTGGAGAAAACAGCAAGATGACATGATAATCTGAAGGGATGTAATGTAGAGGACAGAGCAAGCTTGTTTTCTGCTGCTCTAGAGACTTGAACAAGAACCAATGGATTCAATTACAGGAGAAGAAATTCCACCCAAACATCTTGATTGTAAGAGTTGTCCGACAGTGAAATAGTCTGCCTTGGAGACAGGCTGCCCTTTGGAGATCTTTAAAGAGAGAATGGATTGATATCTTTCAGGAGTGCTTTAGTTATATGTTCCTGCATAGCAGCAGGTTGGACCAGAGGGTTCCAGCAGTCCCTTCCAACTCTACGACTCTCTCCACTCCCGGCCTCCTTAAATGTCACAGGGAAATAGTAGGCAAGGTAAAATGGCACTGCTACAAGACTAAGGGTAACAGAGAGGACACCTTGACTCACCATGTTGTGTTTGAGGATTCTCTGTACAACTGGAGTGAATACTTCTATGACCACCATGGACCGAGGGCGTTCTCTGCAGTGCTGCAAGAAACCATATATACTAAGATAAAAAGGGGAAAATGAAATTTCCTGCTCATCCATGTTGTTGAACTTCTGGTATTCTGAGGGAGGGTGACAAACATCTCCTTACGCTTTCCTGCCATTATACAAAGCTCTGTTGCAGAGAGCTTTGAGCCCGCCAGGAAATGTTGGGTTGCAACTTCCATCAACCCTCAATGGCTCTGGTGCTGGGAACTGCAGTTAAGCCTCTGGAGAACAAGAGGTTCTCAGCTCTGATTTATCATATTGTCCCTTAGCAGAGCTTGGGAAAAAAGAACTTGTTTGAACTTCAGCTCTCAAAACCTTCCAGCCAGCCTGGCCACTGGACATGTTGGGTGGGAGATTCAGGGAGCTGTAGCCCAAGCAAATAAGATTTTCCAAGCTCTGTCTCTTACAGAAGCTGAAAGGTTTTTCAAAGCAGAAGGAAAGGAGGAGGAGATATGGGGGAAGGGGGAGGAAGAGAGAGATTTATTATTGGAAAACTGGGAGAAAACCAAAAGGAAATGAATCTATACTCAGTTATCATGGAATGGTAAGTGTAGAGGATCATCCACAAAAACAAGCCAAACATTCAGTTCTTTGAAATGTCATTTATCATAGAATCATAGAAATGTAGAGTTGGACTGAGGTTTATAACCCACCTTCCCTTCAATTAGATTTTGTACATTTACCCGCTCATGAATTCTGCTATATGTACACACACAGGGCCACAAAATTAACTCTGGCACAGTATCAGTCCCACCATTAGCACATTTTAATTTCCCACAATGCCTCTGAAGCAGTGTCACTCTGGAGTGCAATGGGGAATTTAAAACAAAAGTCCCAATCCATGTGACATGGACTGCAACTTTTGCCTCTGCCCATTGGAGAAATAAGCTGGGCCCCTGTAGTCCAGAGATGCCAGATTTAAACAGGGTTTTATGAGTTCTGGAGTTTAGCAAAGCAACAAACAACAACAAAGAGCCAGAAATACCTTGCAAAAAAATTCACACAAGTCAGGAGGTGGGTGGTTGTTTTCCAGCAAAGGAGCCAGTGCCTAAAAATAATTAGTAAAAGATTGATAGTTGATTTTTAGCTGTTACCAAGAATAAAAAAAAAGTATCTTCATTATTATGTTATGGTTGAAAAGAATCTCTCCGTTTTCCAGATTACACGAAATAAATTTATACTTTACCAGTATGCATTTTTTGTTCTACGTATTAGATAAACAAATTGCTTAATAACTATCTTTTTATTTACAAAAAAGAATAAACACACACAGATTAAAGTTACATATTGTATCTTTCCTCATGTTTGCAAATATAATTCATTATTTTTCACATTATTGTCTAGTTCCCTAACAAACAGTGTGCAGTATGTGTGGGGTTCTGTTTCAGGAACCCCTAAGAACAGGAAAATTTGTAAATGCTCGCATCCCATTATATTCAATAGTGGCAACACGCACATGGACGTTTCAGCACATCACTGCCAATTTAGGGATGCGATGCTTCACGCAACCTGGAAATCATGGATAAGGAAGATGTACTTGTACTTAACCCTTCATTCAGTGCTAATCTGCTACCCTATTTTCAACCTTCACATTTTAAAAATATCCTGCAACGTGGGATATCCCTGGAACAAACATCAGTTTAGCATTATTAATTCATTTGTGAACCTTAGTCATTGAAAGGACAAGGGAAAAAACTTCTGGATGGCAATCCAGCAGACAGGGTATATATTAAAGCACACTGGCAGGCCTCGCTCAGGCTCAGACACATAGGGCCAATGACACAACTGTCTTACGAATCATATTCTTTTTTCCTATCAGCACAAAGATCACCCATTTCCATGCAACACTTCACAAATATCAAGACGATGCGCCCAAGTTAATGCTAAGCAAGCTTATAGAGGAAACTGTTCAAAAACTGGAAGAGCACACGATACTTTCCATTCTTAATGTTAGCTATGTGTGGCCAAATAGTTTAAAATGCTTGTGGTCTAACAACTTAATAGGATTTATTTGTCAAGGATGCTCCAGGCTCTCGGCTGCAGCAAAAATACAATCTATTCCAAATTTTGCTTGTGGAAACATCTGAGCTTTCCTCCTTTCTCGTCCAAATGAGCCTCTTGCCTTCCTGACTCCTTGCTCTATCCCCTCTCTGCCTATCACTAGGCAACCCAATGTGGTTATGGGTAGTAGATGTATTACAGGTTATAGCCACAGCAGTGTGTGTAATGAAATTATGTCACCATGGCCTTAATTGCGAGTTACAAAGTGTTGCTGGAACAAAAGATTCTCACTACACAAGAAAGGCCCTGGGGCTTTTCTGTCCTAGAGCTCGGCTAAGGGATTCCTGGTATCAGATTTACAAGGCACAACTCTTTCGCAAACAACAACCGGGATAGTTTGGATTAAAGCTTTCTAGCACCAGCACTGTTGTTTTGAACATCACTTCCTTGGGAACTTCAAATTCTTCCTCCTGTCAAGTGTGTACCCAAAACACCAAAACATTCAGAAACATTGGAACACACCACACAACAGCCAAATGCATTGTTGTCGTTATGTGCTCTCCAGCCAGCTCAGCTTATAGAAACTCTTAAGATCTCCTGCTTAGGTATTGTATACTTAAGGCAGTCATAGGTTCCTCTGTTGAGTCCCTTCACTTGTGATGAAGTCTTCCTCTTTTCCTACTAAATACACACCAAATGCATGCAAACATGCTAAGGTGCAAACATGCTAAAGGCTCCTCTCTAAACTGCAAACGCCAGGTTTCCATAGGATGTTGAAAGTGGAATAAGAGCACTGTAACAGTGTAGTGCGGAAATGGCCACAGTTCTGTGTATGTGCTTTCCTCCATGGCCTTAGCTGGGTCCAAAGGTATGATGCCTTCAGGATAACAAGCACTCCAGTCAATCCACCTTTCAAAAGCCTTGGCCCAGAAATGGCAGCTGGTGCAGGATATGATAGGATTTTTTAAAAAAGATTTATCTTACATTAAATATAATTAGAAAAGGGAAGGGAACAATACATCAGGAAACAATAGATGCAGTAAATATGAAAGCTGTACTTGCGAACAAACCGGTAACACAAAAAGGACTTACAATATAAATTGTGCAAAAGAAAGAAAAAGAAAATATGAAAAAGAAAGTGTATACAATTATGGAAATGTCTGTACTATACATTATCGATATTAATTTTACATACTTGATAAGCAATAGAGAGGGAAAGTGGGGAGAATAACTAGAAAGAAAAGGGAAAGTAGGGGTAAAAAAGAAAAGATAGGAAAAAAATGAAAAAAATAAACCTCCCCATACAATGAGGTTACAAGCTAAGATAAATCAAAAGTAACTACACCCCCGGAGCATATAATAATATCTCAAATATAGTTTTTTTTCTTTAAGAAAAGGATGCAACTCATCCTATTTATAATATAAGTGCAACAGCAAGAATTTTTTTTAATCTCAAATTAACCTAGGCAATATCAGCAGAGTTAGGGAAGAGATTACACCCCGTTTTCTATTAAAACTTTCACTGTGGGAAAGGACTTGGGGAAAAAAGAAATGAACAATAGAGTTTTAGTATTGAAATTATTACCAATATTAAGGGAGGAAAAAAGATTTTTTTTCTTCTATTTTTAACTCCTTATTGTGTTTTTTTCACTATTCCTTTTTCTTGTCTAAAGAAGATTGATATTGAACTTTGTTTTATGACAGATAGGATATTGAGCGTGGTACCCAGATGTGCTTATTTTATACTGCTGTGGACAACTGCATTGGCTACTAGCTACTGAGCCAAGTTGAAGGTCTGATTGTTGACATATGAAGCCCTAACTACCTGGGACAGGAGAGATCCTTCCTTGACACAGATCCTTGAGATCCCTAAAGTCACGGAAGGAGCCCTTGTTGGTTCCTCCAGGTTACCTGTTGGCAATCTAAACCTGACTTTCTTCCCAATAACTTTTATGAACGGCTACCTACCCACTCTCTGTTCAGGAAGAATCAGCTATGACACTGCTTCAGCACAGTCTGAGAAATTCAGTTTGGGGCTTCTGGTTCTAAATGCTTCAGTCGATGGCTGTTTTAAGTAGTGTTTTCATTTTACCTTTTATCTTTTCATGGTTGGGTTTTTGCACTAGTATTTTAATTTTGATAACTTTCGTCTCTTTTGCACAATGCTGTGAATTATATCTTTAGATATGGTGAACGACATGTAATGGTTCAAGAAAGTAAACACTGTCAGATGGTCTTTGAGGAAGCAGTTTAAGCAGCTTTGCTTTGTTGTTGTGTGGCTTCAAGTTGTTTCCGACTCATGGTGACCCTAAGGTGAACATTATCATGAGGTTTTCTGGGGTTGAGAGTGTGTGACGCACCCAAGGTTGCCCAGTTGGTTTCCATTGCTGAGTGCTATTATTCCACTTTCAACATGCTATGGAATCCCGGGGGTTTGCAGTTTAGCGAGGGGCCTTTGAGTCCTTTGAAAGGCCTTTGAAAGTGGAATAATAGTACTATAACAGTCTAGTGCTGAAATGGCCAAAGACAACCCACTCCTGTTCCAATTCTCAGCCAGAGAGGTCTTTGGCTTCTGTAAACTACAAACCCCAGAATTCCACAGGAGATTGAAAGTAGAATAATAGCACTATAACAGTGTAGTGTGGAAATGGCCTTAATCCAAAACTCAAAACACTATACTATGCTGTCCGTCTCTGAGGAGAGGTGCTGCACTTTGGAAAAGAAATTTTTCCAGTGTCTTTTTAAAATTGCTTTAACTTTGGCCATTGTTTTAATGCGGTAATCTGTTCAAGTGTGTCTTAATATTATGAATTATATTATTTTTCAGCTGCATCTGGTGTTTTTGATTCTTCACCTTGAGATAAATGGGAAATTTAAACCCAACAAAATAAGCTTCAAAACAGGACAAGAGTGAAGATTTAGATTTGTTTTTAAATGATTTTCTCTCTCCCTCCTCCATTCCTTTTATTCCAGGACATTCTAAACCATACTGCTATGGAGAGATAAACGGGAGGGCAAATTAACTCCTTTGGAGCTGAAAAGGGAAGGCAACAGAAGTTTTGGAAACAGATTGCCATGGTGACCATCCGGCTCAAGAGGGCTTCCAAGTGGTGGTTAAGTGAAATTTATGCCTGGTGACAGCTGCACATAACCATCAAGTCCCTTTGGCTAGAAGATTCACTGAGACGTGATATGATCAGGTGACAGTGGCACCCTCAACTAGATTAGTGAGAAAATTCCCTGGAAATTGCCAGCAGCAGAAATTAGATTTAGAGTGATGGGGAGGCAATTTTCACCTCTCTGATAAATTGCTGGCATCCGTGGGGTGAATGAATATAGAGAAGAAGGACTATGGACATTTGAAATGACAGAAGATGTCTATTAGCCAACCAGAAACATATTGGCCATTGTGGATCGGATCAAAAGGGATCCAAAGTTTTGGATTTAGTAGATGTGGATTCGGATCTGGATTTTGAGGTCTAAGGTCAAGCAGGAATTCAGACCCAACTCTGTCCAGGGACTTATTCACACTACGGAATTATAGCACTATTATTCCATTTTAATGACCATGGTTCTGTCCTATGGAATCCCAGGATTTATATTTTGGTGAGGCATGGAACTTTCTGGCTGAGAAAAATGCCTCTCCTTGAATTGCCAAGAGCCCATGGGACAAAACTATGGCATTAAAAGGAAATAATAGTGCTGTAATTCTGTAATGTGAATGAACTCACCCTGGCACTACATCACAGTGCTACTCTATCAATGCTCTGGCTCACAGTGCAAAGAACTAGTCGGTCAAGCCCTTTAGAGATTATGCAATTTTTAAGAAACTTAATGTGTCCTGTGCTGAACCTCTGGAGGTCTCCTTCAATTAAAGCACAGGTTCATGAATCAGTAATAATGCACTGGATTGAGCAGCAAAAGCTGATGAATGAAAGATAAGCCCTGAAGAGGCCTGATGGAACAAAACTCAAATTACCATAGGCAAAATGAAGATTCAAAATGTATTTATGATTTGTCTCCTTGACTTGATGGAACTGCCAGTTCATGAGACAGTCCAAATTGCGACTGAGAGTAGAATTTAGATTCCAGCTGTCTAACTAAATATGGAAATTATGTGACTGAATCACTTTTATCAACATTATGGGTTTTTTTTTAAAGAGATGTTTTCTCTTTTTGTTAAACAAGTTTAATATGGGCTTTTTCAGATGCAACGTTCATAAAGGGATAGGCAACCCATACTAACTCTCACCAGCTCTGGTTACAGCACAGCTGTTGGTGAGGCATGCTGGGAGCTGCAGTCCAACCACACTGGAACGGACACGCTTTGCTCACCCCATATTAAAATCACAGTTCAGCATTATGAGACTGAATCTAGCACCTACCCATCTCATGTTCTCCCTCTTCTCTGTTGACCGGTCATGAGGAGAAGTTAGGAAACCTTTCCTTACATGTAAGATTTATCAGATCTTGCTACATAGCCTCAGACTATACAAACTGTGATTGTTTAATCACAATCATGTGAATTATAGGTAACAAAATGGCTTGTTTCACCAACCATATTTAATACCAACCCTCTCCTGTCCTTCCAAATATTTTGGAAACAGTATTTGTGTTAAGAACATCCTGAACAGGAAAGATACACCATTGAATACTAAAGTTAGGATTGTCCATGCCATGGTATTTCTAATTTTTATGTATGGTTCTGAAAGTTGATTGGAAGAAAATCAACTAATTGGAAATGTGGTGCTGGAGAAGAGTTCTACTGATCTCCTGGACTGCGAAAAAGAGAAACTAATGGATCCTGGAGCAAACCAAGTCTGAACTCTCTCTAGAGGCCAAGATAACTAAATTGAGGCTGTCGTATTTTGGTCATATCATTATGAAACATGACTCACTAGGAAAGACAAGAATGCTTGCTAAGGTAGAAGGCAGTAGGAAAACAGGAAGACTGCATTACAGATGGATAGACTCAATCAAGGAAGACACATCCCCAAATCTGCAAGACATGAGCAGAGTGGCTGATGACAGGGGGACTTTGCGGTCTCTCATCCACAGAGTTGCCATAAGTCTAGACTGACTTGACAGCAGTTAACAGCAACAATAATTTGTGTTAAGAAATTAAGAAAATAATTCTCAGGGTTTTATGAAACTATCATTCACAATTCCAGGAGCTGGTGGGAAACTTTCAGAGTACAGTCAATTTATTATGGCAGTAGAATCGAGCGGAAGATACAATATAGAAAAATTAAACATGGAAAAAAAAACCCAAGGTGAAATAAACCTCAGTGAAGTTGTCAATAAAAAGATGTCGCTCCACACTTACCACAATAATATTTTCATGCTCTTGGGGGGTTAGATTGGTATTCTGAAAAGAGAGAACAAATTAAGAAATCAGATTTTCTTAAAAATCTAAATTGCATCAAAAGTCCATCTATCTTGAACCTCTTGTCTCCTATCATAGCTTAATATGGCAGAGTATTAAAAGATTGGCCCAATGAAAGGTATTTCCCAGAGCTCACTGCTCTGAATTGCTAAACACTGTCAGTGTGATCTGCAAGGCTCTGTCATTCAAGCACCGACACTGGGGAAGACTCTTACACACATGGGCTATGATCCAACATTCACTCAGCATAGCACAAACATGCACCAAGGAAGATAAATTGCACCAGCACTATGTAAAGTCCACACGAAACAGCTACATTGTAGAACGTTTGTCAATGACTGGGTGCTATTGTGCAATGAGCAATAAGCAATGCACATCTGGAACATGCGATGCATAACTGTGATGCACAGTTGCACAATTTTCAACTCTGCTTTTGCCAGCGTCAGCAGAATACATCTTTGTGTTATGGAAAATAATTCACTTTGCATACACAGTGCAACTTGCACACTGAAAAGTCACTAACAGGATGCCAGCTCTTCTGTCTCATTTCTAGTACATGTTAACTATCCTTTGATTGAAGCTAGGAGTATAAATGAATCATATCTCCCATACCAAAGCTGTTCACCCAAGTTAACAGTCCCCACTGAGCAGATGAAGCAAATCTGAAATGAGTTGAAGTTTTTAGTTCATATAGTCTACTACTGTTGCCTTTGTGTGGACATTCCTAACAGGATCCCAAGCATTTTCCTTCTTCTTACCTGGGATCTTGAATTAAAGCTGATGGAAACTGAAACTGGGTCCTTGAGCATGCAGTGTAAGGGCTCTGCCACTCAGCTATGGCTACTACCTTTCCAATTAGTATTAGCTGAGATGGGTGGAGGCCATAGCTCAGTGACAGAGCACACATTTTTCAGGAATAAAGTCTAAATTCAATCCCTGGCATTGCAATATCAAAGCAATATCCAGTGTCCAGTTCTGATCACCACAGTTCAGGAACGACGCTAACAAACTGGGGCAAAGCCAGAAGAGGCCAACCATGATGGTAAAAAGTCTAGAAACCAACGCCCCCAAGGAACAACTTAAGGAGCTGGAGAAGGGAAGACTGGGAACTGAAGTGATAACCATTTTTAAACATTTGAGCGTAAGTTAGTTTCAAGATGAGCAAGCTTGTTTTTTGCTGCTTCAGACACTAGGAAACATGTCACTGGATTCAAATGACAATAATCCCAGCTAAAATTAGGAAGAACTTCTTGATTTAAGAGGTGTCGGCAACGGAATAGATTATGTCAGTAAACTCTCATTCACTGGAAGTCTTTAAAAAGAATTTGGCTGTCTGACCAACTCTCAGCAGCGATTTAATTGGATACTCTTGTATGGGAAAGACTGGATTATTTCACCTTTGTGATCTGTATGATGCTAGTGAGTTTCTCAGGTAGCAGGTTTTGAAAAGTCACAGACAAAAACTTTGACAAGGTGGTATCAGTCAGTTAAGGAAGACAATATTTATTTATTTATTTGGACATTTATGCTCCTCCTCCTTTCCATGATAAATAATCAGTCCCAAGCAACTTGCAACAAAATACAAATTGCAACCAAATTAAAAACAGACCTAACAAATAAAAAATGCAGTAGAACACTTGTCATAAAACACACACTCCACTAATTAGTTGAACTTGTATTCTTTGCTTTTCTTCCACGGCATTCAAGTATACATGGTTCCCTTCCTCCTCTTTTTATCCTCAGCAACAAGCCTGAGAAAGAGTGACCGATAGAGAATTTCAGACAATTTCAGTGCTTAGTGCTGACTTGAACTTGGATCTCCCAGTCCCAGCCCTACTCCTGAACTCACCCGTACCGTTGCCAAAAGAAAGCCAAAACTCATGACATGCATGGTTTACAACCAGAATGTAGTTATAAGCGAGATTGCATTCTGCCTAAATACCAAATGAAAATCTTGATTTCAGTTCACTTAGCCATGCCTTTCCCTGTAAAATTAACATACTGATGTTATCCATAAATTACATGCTGTGCACATTTCTCTCTTTATGGAGGGCCCACACCTCAAAATACAGGATTTTTCTGACATCTTAGTGCACACAAAAAGAAAAGCCCTCTCAGACAACAGATTAACAAAGCTACCCACTAGAATAAGACTGGGCAATTTCCCAGGGGCAACAGGCTGTATTGGACCCTCCCAAACTACCAGCTGTGCTACCTTATTTGCTACTCTGCCAACCAACTTCAATGAGGTAGTAGTAAAAAATGTGCAACTTCCTTTTGAAACAAGGTATTTGAAACACATTTTGTTACAAAGCAGAACTGTGCTGCTGTGAGGCTTCCAGTGTATTTTGTTTTCAGAAAAAATGTGGTGACTGCGATCACCAAAATTCAGTGGCACAGTGGCAAAGCATAAAAAGGAGATGGAGGAATAAAGACTATAGGCTGGGCATTGCCTACTCCTTCTCTACAGTGTACATGTATTTGCAGAGTCTACATTAATAAATATATATTTAACCAAAACCAGTTTGGATTTGCTAGTTTGATCAGCTGCTTTGCAGTTTTGTTTTAAGAGGAAAGGAGTCAGGAAACTACATTTAAAAATAATTCAGCACATAATGTGTTTTGCCAGCTGCTCCCAGAAACAGCTTTTCAAATGACCTTTTTTAATCCTTTGCACAACTTGCCTCTCTGTTGTTCCCACCATCTTAAATAAAGAAGATAAAGAAGTGAAATGATGTTCCCCTTCTGCTTGCTTTCAGGCTTTGGGTGACCAACAGGTTTGACATCTGATGTCCAACATGTGATATCCAAATTAACAGCTCCAGGTAGTCTTTCCCCTAAAGGCAGTAGCTGGCTTGGGAAATCCAAATATTCACACCTTTGAGGCTTTCTTGATATTCCTTGATCTTTTATTATTATATTATTGACCTTTTATTATATGGAAACAGAAACAAGAAGAGCTTACCTCTGACAGCAACTTGGAAACAATCTCCAGAGGAGCTTGATGGATGGATTCATCTTGCAAAGGAGAAGTCAGCGCCATGTCCACCAAGGTGCGGATCTCTTTCAAAACTACCTCTAAGCGGCTTGGGTTACTCAGCACCTTCTTGTACTTATAGATCTTTTTCTAGGGTGAAAAATACACAGGTTCAAACATTTGAAAAAAAAAACACCAAATAACACTGGGCAAATGGCAAGACAACCACTTTCCACAAAACACAAAGGAATCCTTATGTATTTTGTAATAATATTCTTGCTGCTTCTAACTCCACAAAATGCATATACAATGGTGATGAAAGAGCTATAAAGAGTAAAGAACTTGGAATTTATCTGTTTATTTTGCTTTTAACATGGCAGAACATTACAGGACATTTTCCTCAGAGTTTTAGGGAACAGATACGGATTGACAAGATAGCAGACAGACAAGATGGATAAGGCCCAATTAAAAGGTAATAACTGTGCTTTCCCTTCTATCCATCTGGTTTGCTGCATTTATGCAGATGGGATCTGTGTTAATTACAGCTGCCTAGATAGCATGCAACAAATATTCTACTCTATAAAGCCACAGTAAAGATGAAGGATATTATAGCCATACAAGAAAAAAAGTCCTCCTTGTTATAAAACAGGTCATTCTACTCAGGTACTTGGACAAGCATCAGTAAAATGAAGACAGAACTCTGTCTATTGTAGCAGTCTAGACTACAGTCCTATGCACATTGACATCAATGCCTGGAACTCAACTCTCAGTAAACATGGACAGAATCATCCTACCTTTGGTTAAGTTTATCTTTGAGAACGGAGAGCAATCCACATTCATTTTCTTTTGTATTTCAAAGGTTTTGTGTTTTTTTTAATTGATGACACCAACCTAGATTTATGACACCAATTTGCAAAGAAACAATCCCACTTCTGCTATCAAGGATGGTTTATATGTTACAGATTGTCTTAGATATATAATCCCTCTCCCTGCAGCTGTTGAAATTCAGGGACCGGGGACAACTCAACCCTAGAAAGGTCAAGAAAAATGGCAATATCTCTAGGTCACCTTGGGAGACAATTCACATTATTATAGCCTTGTTATTCCATTTTATTAACTACCATGGCTCCATCCCAAGGAACCCTGGGATTGGACATTCGGTGAGGGACTCTCAGAATTCTCTATCCTACAAACCCCAGGATTTCACAGGATGAAACCATGGCAGTTAGTGGAATAATAGTACTTAATTCCATAGTGTAAATGGGTCCCAGGACCTGATGCAACAGAGGTACTGTACTGCCACACAGGTACTGTACATAGAGTAACTTTTCGGTCATACACTCCAGAGGAAATTACTTGGGGAGCACAGACAAGACAAAAACGACAAATGGCAATTCAAACAGGAGACGGGTCAATGTCATGATCCTTTATGCATTCAGGTGCTGACGAGAGATGGAAATGTAATTAAATTCCAGCTCAGACAACTCTAGGAACCACCCAGTATACTATTGCTCAATATTAAGAACGCAGCTGCACAACTCTTAATTTAAGAAACTATGTGCCCTATTCAGATGTATAAACAGAAGAGTTTTTTTAAAAAACAAAAACCAGCAGTAGTTCATATGGCTGAAAGGAAATAATAATGCAAAATCAGTGATGCAAATTCATTCCTGTGCTTTGAATGTCCTGTTGTCCTAGAGAAAAGAAAACTGTCTTTTTCAGAGACTCTCACTGAGCAACCAAGCCAAACCAAGAATGTGGGACATGCTGGGTAGGCATTAATTCATTAATTCAAAGTAAGGCTGGGAAATATTTGGCTCTCCTGATGTTTGACCCTACAGCGCCTACCGGCTCCATCCAGCATGGCTAATGGTGAGAGAAAATCCACGCAGGAATAGGTACTGGAAAGCACATTTAGCAAAAGGGCTTTTTAAAGAACAAATTTGGATCATCCCTAAGCACATGGAGCCCAGTCTCCCCTCTTCTGAGCTTTTGAGTTTTTTAAAAGAACAAATTTGAACCACCTGTAAGCGTGTGGAGCCAAGTCCCCTTTTTCTGCCAGCGAAAATCCAAAACGCCTGGGGGACCAAAGGTTCTCCAGCCTGAATTTCCAAATCGGTCCATTTCTACTCTGCCCTAGCATTAAAAAGGTTCCCAAAGGGTTTACAAAGGTACACAGCCTCAGGCTTTCAGCATAAATTTAAGATACAACACACAAAGCAATGGGTTATACAAGGAAGAGGTGCAAGGACATGTGGTCCTCCAAACTGTACTCCATACATGGTTTAGCTGCATCTTCTCAGCAAAATATGATGCTGCCAGAAAAGTGAAATTATTAATGCTCACCACAGCTACCAGAAATAAACATTCTTTATGCAGGGACAGGATATCTCCGATACTGTGTCTCAGAAAAGTTAAAAAAAACAAAAACAAATACCCCCCCAAGTTAGGACCCCCCTTTCCCTTTCCAGGGCTGTCCCCTCCCACTCCCTTGCCTTTTGCCTGGGCATGTGCTTTCCAAACAGGCCCATGGGCAAAAAGCAGGTAAATAGGAGGAGCCAGCCCCACGTGTGGAGAAGGTACATATGTACCTCCCCTCATCCTCCTCCTCCAATTCTCTTGCCTTTTGTCCGAGCATTCCTTCTTTCCTTCCATGACCCAGGGCAAAAGGCTAGCAAACAGGAGGAGAAGAGGCATGCATGCGCCTTCCTTCTCAGCACATGGGGCTCCCCCATACGCTGCAATATTTCTCTCCCACTTTCCTCACTCTCCTCCCTAAGGTGCTCACACTTATGTTTCTGTTTTATTCGTTCCTGAGCAGAGGGCATTAATGACTTTTATCTTGTTCACGGTCCAGTTTGATGTGATGAGTTTTCCACTGGCTAATGCAGCGCAGCAGTTTCGAGAACGCTCCATGCCTTGTCTGTGTTTATTTGCTCACCAATCAATCCCTTCCCCAGATGGCATCTTCTGTTATATGCTTCTGAACAATTTTAAAGAGGTGCAGCCATTTCACTCCCTCTGAAGGCAGCAGATAGCAAAAGGGATGTGAAGATTTGGGGGACAAGGAAGGGAATTCTGTGCAGTACAGGTTACAGATTTTGACTTTATGGTCGTGATAGGTTGAGAACCACCACACTTGGAAAACTGTCTGCAGGTGACTGTTTTGTGCAGAGCATTAGAAAAAGCAAAAGAGGAATATTTTGGCCACTGGGTTGAATAATACACGTTATGAAACCAAACAACCTGACCTCGCTTACTCCAAACATCACACACACACACACACACACACACACACACACACACGGCAATTAAAGATTTTAAGACTATGCTGTGCAGGTTGTGAAATTGGACTGCCAAGAGACCATTTTTATGGCCGCAGAGAGAACAGCAGCCCGCGCGGCTCCATTGTGCCTTGGTCCCAATGACTGGCCCTCCTTCTGTACCAATTGCTATTTCTTTGGCTCTGAGGGGAGAACAGCAGCCAGCATTTGCTGGATTTAATCCCCCTTTCCTTGTGTTTCATGTCTTTTAGGCTTGAGGGCATGGAACTGTCAAATTTACACTCTGCAAGAGGCTTTGGGAGCCTTTTTGACTGGGCTGTGTGTTTACAAATGTTCTAAATAAGTAAATAACAGAGCATGGGTAGGCAGACTTCAGGTTTGCTTATTCCACCTTGAACTTGTTGTTTTATTTACTAGAATCCTGCAGCCACCAAAAACAAGATGGCAGCAGCGGTAAAGAACATCTGAGCTTGGAAATACTACTTGCTTAGACCAGTGCTACTCAATATGGTGTTCCCTGGGCCAGTTCCACTCCCTGAGCCATTAACTGCTGGTCCCTGGCACAGTCCAGCAGAGAAAGAAACAATTCTTTCCACTGGACACAAATTTGTTGCCGGTCTCCAGCACACGGAGATAAAAATAATTGTCAGGTCGAATAGAAAGTCAACCAGAAAAATTAATAAATATTTGCATGGTACCCCTCCTCTCATGTGTAAGACCTGCAAGCTCAGGCAGCCTATGTTCAGAAGTAATCTGGTCCTTAATTTTCCTTACAGTTTTATGTGTGTAGCATTCAATGGGCACAACTGAACTTTTCTCCACGTCAGCAGTGTAACTCAAGGAGAAAACACACACCTTTTTTGTTGAACCAGTATGGTGTAGTGGTTTGAGCACTGAACTACAACCCTGGATGCTGGGGTTCTATTCCCTGTTTGGCTACGGAAACCAACTGGATGGCCTTGGAAGTGTCACACACTCTCAGCCCCAGAAAATCTCATGATAGGTTTGCCATGTCTCGAAAATGACCTGAAGGCACACAGCAACAACTGTTAAATAAAAAGGAGTCAGAAAACTCACTGCCAACCTACTGTAGATTATCCAGAGATCTGTAAGAAGGTCCCTCTGCCCACTTCTGCATCTGAGGACATTGAAACAATGGGCCATCTCACATCTTGGGGAAGAAGATCACATCCTCCACAATGCAACATCATTTCAGATACTTGCTGAGGACAGGTGACACCTTACAATTGTTGCCTTGGCATCTCCCTCGCTTCCTACTGGTGGTATCAATGCTCTTCTACCTTGTGCCTCCTAGGTGGTGAGACTGGCAGTTTAACACACCTAGAAGCCACCAGCTTAGAGAAGGCTAGGTAGTGTTATTTGATTCCTATATTTTCTTTTCCTATTACCTCTTGTCATTTTCCTTAGACCAGAGCCGTGGAACCTGTAGCCCACTGAACTCCAATTCCCATCAAGCCTAGCCATGTTGGTCAGTGGCAAGGTAAAATGGGAACAGAACTTCATTAAGAGCTGGAAGAGCTAAGTTCACCAGTCACGCCTCAGACCAAGGGCGGGAATGGTGTGGTCCTTCAGATGACCTTAAAATGACACTCCTAGCATTCTTCATCAGCAGCTAAGGCTGCTGAGAGCTGTAGTCCACTAGTACCTAGATGCCCACAAAATTCCCACCCATGCGTTCAATCTTTCCATATTTCTTTCACACTTCCCAATGGGGTGCTGGGGGCAATTAGATAAATCTCTAAGCATTATTTTGCTCCAAAAAAGCCTTACCAGCTGCATTCACTCAATGACGACTAAGTGAAGATATCCATCTATTATCACACGTGCAATTACAAACAAGGTTGGAGCCAAATGAGAGGAAGTGTCTTGCACCTCCTTCCTGGAAGTTGCTTTTAGCCATGATTAATTTCAAAGAGGTTTCAGATGGAAAGAAGTTTGCACAAGCCCTTTTGACACAGTGATGAGCTTAGGGATCTCAGCAACTGGATTGAGTCCAATGGAGCCCAAAAAACATTTACATCCCAAAGACTACGTTCTTGAGTTAAAGTTCCACTTCAGAGTCCCCTTAACCTAATGCAACTTTCACAGACTCTAATGGCTTAGATCCACGTGGGGTTTCCCAAAGGCTGAAGACACGTAGGCAGCCTTTACTCAAGACATTCACCTTTGCAGTTTGCAAAACCTAAAAGCTACCTTGTTTTTGGATTTCATCATCTTTCCTATTCAAATCCCGTTTAAAACACACACAAAAACGGCTCCCTGTTTTAAGATGAGAAAGAATCAATGTGGTATAAGGCAGCCACTCCTTAACCTGAGCCCCTCCAGATATTTTAAATTACAGTTCCTATCATCCCTGATCACTCAGCATGTTGACCGGATCCAAGGAAGATTTAGGGTCTGGGTAGACGCTGGTGGCCATACTGCGGATCACTCTCCACGCTGCCCAACTGCTTGGCTGCTGCACTTAAAAAATATTTTATTTATTTATTTTCCTTTTCAAAAAGTAAAATATACAGAAAGCTCAACTGTGAATGATTAAAATTAGCTAAGATATGGAAAGATATAGATTCATATTAGTTTTATTTGTCTATAGCACAATGTTTGTTATAAAAATATGGAAAGATATATGTAATATATGGAGCTGTATGAAAAATCTGGGGGAAGACTGCTGTAAAGCTTCCAAAGAGTTAGCAGGGCCATTTCTGCACTACACTGCTATAGTGCTATTATTCCACTTTCAACATCCTGTGGAATCCTGGGGTTTGCAGTTGAGGGAGGGGCCTTTAGAATTCTCAGCCAGAGAGCTCTTGGGCCTCAGGAAACTACAAGCTCCAGGATTCCACATGATGTTGAAAGGAGAATAATAGCACCATAACAGTTCCGTGAGGAAAGGCCCTAGAACCAAAGAGATTTGGGTTGGCATGACACAAAACTCAGTGGGTCACTCCATGACAGCCACCTTCTCCCTATCTAACCCACTCCACAGGCTTGTTGTGAGTATGAAAAACAGAAAGAACATATACCACCCTATGGTCCTAAAAGTACAGGTGAGATACAGAGATAATACATAATAAGAAATAAAATTAGGTAAACTAAATGTGTAGGAGAGTAGCTGATTTGAATTTTGTAGCTGGTTTGAATTTTGGACTAAGACGCTGGGATAGCAGGGGGTTGAATCCCTGTTCAGCCATGAAAACCCACTGGCTGATCTCGGGCAAGCCACTCTCTCTCAGCCTCAGAAGAAGTCAAAGCTAAACCCCTCTCTGAACAAGTCTTGCCAAGAAAACCCAATGATATGAGAGTTATGGGTTGCCACTGAGTCAGAAATGACTTGAAGGCACACAATAACAGCGACAACAAGCTAAATCTGTACAGGCTGTTAACTTGAGATATGAAGATGGTTATTGTTGTCACTGCTTATACATTATTTTCCTGAAGACCAAATGAAAACATAATAGCAAACAATAAGAACAAAGAGGTGCCGTTCCCATCCCATTTCCACCCAGCTTTTGCAGGGTCCTATTCATCCCACCTACAGAAGATCCCAGGATAGGTCTGTTTTAGGGCCACCATAATCAGAAATGACTTGAAGACACACAAAAACAACAACAATTTGGAAGGCTAGATACCTACTTACTTACCCACCCACCCACCTCCATGTCATCTTCTGATCAGCCTGGTAACCGTATCCATCACTTTACTAGCCCCCTGGATTCATCCAAGCCAAGCACCTTCATTTCTCTCTCACAGTTTCAGTGCTCTTGGAATCAAAACTGTACCAGTAAAGACCTTTTTCCTTCCTTCCTTGATTTTCTTGTATAACCAAACTACAGATCTACATTGCAGGCATAACATATTGTTAATTCCAGAAGAAAAAGAACTGCAACCGTAACAACAAAGCCCAGCTCTATCTAACCATGCAACCCCAGAAGAATGCTGTGTATCACAAGCTCCACTTTCTCAGGTCCTCCCTGGCTTCCAAAAGGTTTCACCAGAATAAATTTGTCGGCCTTTTTAAAGCCCTACTTTAATGTTTTGTTAGCCTTTCTAAAGTATTACTTTATGGCTAAGTTGGGGTGCCTTTAGATGAGAAAAAAAAGGGGGTATCTGGAAGTACAAACCAATTTCATTCTGGAGATCCATACAATTTGTTCTCTTCCTCTCAGAGTATTTCTTGGGAGCTTCTGGTATTTTCACTCCCACTTCCAAGGTCAGTTTAAATCAGCCCAGCATATTTCAAAACCTCTACTTGCCTTTTATGTTTCTTATGACTTTTGCTAGACACTGTGAGTACACCACACTCTTCTTTTTTATCATCATCATCATCATCATACAAAATATAAATTCTTTAAAACGATTTTTCGATCAGTATTTACACATGTAGAAAATACTAAGATTTTAGGTGGAAACACTGGAAGATAAAAAAACCACACTCTTCTAAACATAAATAGAAAAACAATCCAACCCCCAAATAATCAATCGGTGCTACCTTAGAATAAAAGCAACCTAATGAAACCAATCCTGCAACCACAATTCCCCCTCAAGAGCATCTCTCCTAGAGACCTTTTCCATCAGTCTCTTCTAGGGTTTCCAGAAAGCACGGTAGAGAAAGCGATTCTTTTCCTGCTTGCAGGTTGCCCATTTCTGCTTGGCCAAAGGAGATTGTGTGTTTCTAGGTTATTTAGACAGCCCATTTTATCAAACAAAGAAGGGGCCAGAGGAATCTGAAATCATAAACATAGAGAAGACGCCAACAAGCCAACCCCCCTCCCCACCCTTTGCTATTAATTTCCCCCGCACCTCAGAATCCATCCGCGGAGCTTCCAGCGCTGACTTTTCTGGTCCGAGCGGGATCTTCGTCAAGAAGAAACTGCCCAGGCTGGGTGTTATCAGATATTGGAAAGCAGTTGCCAAAATCTCCCCTCCAAGCTTTGGGTTGTTGTTTTTTCCACATATATTTATACACATATATACACACACACACACACACACACATATATATATACACTTGTATATATGGGAGGAAGCAGCCTCCACCCAACTTTCTGGAGCGCCTGTAGCAAATACTTTACTTGAAGGTTTTTCCTCCCAAATGCCAACTACTCTGATGTAGCCGTTTATAGGAGTGTGGAGGAAGGGGAGGACAAACTGGCTGCTATTGAAGAAAGATCTGAAACGGCTGGTGTTGCTACCTGAAAGATATTGTCTGAACTGGAGCTTCTGGACGATTTTCTCTCTCTCATTCTCAATCTATCTCCTCCCCTTGTCACAAGGAGAGGAAGATCAATATCAACACTTATTGCTGCCCCCCCTTTCCCCTCCCTCTCTCCCTCTTCTAGCTCTTAAGGCCAAAGGGTTTTAAATATGTTTGCACAATGTGGCATTGTGAAAACATATTTAATGTTTCCGCAACACTAACAAATGGTGGGAGTGGAAGGGAAATACCGAACAACACTCCAGAGACTTCAGCTCTGAAACACCCTGGATTCACTTGTGGTTGTAATACTGTTTTTTTTTTCCAGCAGGGACACACACACACACACGCACGCACGCACGCACGTACTTGGGATGCTCTGTGGAATAAGAGTGCCATTTTGCACTCCCAATGGGCAAGTACTGGCAACCACTTATTAACAGGGGTATAGGACCGGAGGAAGCCAGTTTACACCAGAGAACGGGATTTGCCCATTTTGTCAATTCTGACTGGCAGCCGCTTTGCAAAGTCTTGAGCAAAGCCCTATCTAGGGAGGGTTTCCTGCACAGAAAATGCAGTACACAGGAACTTATTTTGCACAAAATATACACCTGTGCTTTGCATAGAAAATACCACTTTCTGCACAGGAAAAAGCCTTTTTCGGACAGGGAATAATAGTTCTGCATAGAAATTTCATTTTCTGCAGAGAAAACACTGTGTCTTGTGCAGATAAATGCTATTTTCTGTGCAAAATGAACACATGTGAATTTTGTGCATAATATGTTCTGAATTCCAAATAGTTTTTGAAAACTGCATGGTTTTCAAAGACTTTCTCACAGTGGGAAGAAACCTGCCAAAATTACTCATTGCTTTCTTCTAGAAGAAACTTAGCGAAAAATTACATCCCTAGCTCAAACGCATTTGCAACTTACTCCTGGAACATGCAAACTTTTGCCTCTGTTCTACCCACTGAGATAATGTTCTTCCCCAACAATTTACCATGGGGTTAGTTTTGTGGCAAGTGAAGTGTCCATGTGGCCCTGCTATATGGTGTAGACAAGCCCATTACTGCCCTTAGATTCTCAATTCCATATTGTGGTAATATCTTTATTAGACAAACCACAACAGCACAAAAATCTCTGCACAAACTACCAAACTGCAAGTTTCTCTATGTAAAGATGCAAAAGGCTCTTCTTCCTACAACATCTTAAGACCACATGAAGACAACATGATTAAAGGTGAGTCAGAAATGATTGAAAATACACAACAATAACAATCAATCCCTGCTGGCCTGTTTTTTAAAGTTCTTTGACTCATGACAGAACCTGTGGGTTTGAAAACTTGAACAGAGATTTTTTGGTTGGCCTTATAAAAGCATTACTGTAATATGGGTCTGGAGGCTTATACAGATACCCCCGAGTTTGTATACCTGGGGTGCACATCACCAGGCTATTATTCATGTAGCGACATCAATGAACATGGGACAGTTATTGTACAAAACGAAAGATACGAATGGTGTCTGTGTCCAAATATGGTCACCAATTTTCTCCACTGTGAATTCTAATCTACTGCCAACCTTAAGTGGCATCCTGGAAGAGAAACTCCCATGTATTTCTCATAGAACTAAAAAAAGGGGAGATAGAGCAAGAGAGAGCGAGAGAGCAGCAAATCCTTCCCTTTGTTTATAAACGATTTCTTCTTCTCAGCACATTCTGGCTTTATTGCTGCTGGATAATGCGTGGGATCAGAAATGAACCAAGACACTATAGTTGGCCCTCCACATTTGCTAGGGTTAGGGGTGAAGGACCCATGCAAAAGTGGGGAAATTGCAAATATCAAAATGAGTGTGTGTCTGTCGGAAGGGGGTTTAGGCATGTTGGGGAGAGTGGGCACCCAGAGTCCAAAATAGGTCAGGGAGAGGAGAGGGAAAGGGGGTGGGTCGGCCTGGTGGCCCCAGGCTTCCTCTCTCTTACCCATCTCCTTCCTTGGGTGTTGGGGGCATTGGGAGAGAAACTGGGCTCTGAGGTACCCTTAGCTGGCTAGGCAGTGGCTGGTGGAGGAGGAGAAGGACCAAAGGCAGGTTTTTACAGGGCTGCAAGGCCTGATTGAAGCCGCCGAGAGGGAAGGTTCCCACAGAAAAGAAATGCTGGGGAGGACAGAGGTTGGGAAAACTCACAAATAATTAAATCTATGAAAGCTAAATCTTCAAATGTAGAGGGCCGAATGTATTTGGGTTTCAAAAGTAATACAACTATCATTATGGAAATTAACACTACAGTTTTGCACTCACTTACGAGGGAAAAGAAACCCCACTCAACTCAGTAGGCTTTACCTTTGAGTAGACAAGGCTTAGATTGCACTGCCAATTCAATACTATAAGCAAGGCTTAAAGAAAGCATCTTTACAGATAGATAGACAGAAGGCAGACAAGCAGGCATCTTTTAAATAACTAATACTATTTAACATTCAGCACCAAGATCTATTTCCAACAGATGGAGCATATTTTTCCCAAAAGTAAGTACATTTTGCATTGTGGAAGGGTACAATTTTGCCACCGCACATGCCTGTACTTTCAAACCTGTTTTGCCAAGATATGTGCCCAAGTCACAGGAGTATTCAGTGACATCAGCAAAATCCCTACCCCAATCTTTGCGCAGTGGGAAGGGACTAGAAATGCACACAGATGGAAAGAATGCTGTCATTTTGGGGTTTGCACTGTCCCTCATGAAGTCAACAGGCTCTGTCCCCAAGGAACTGCAAGCCTGGCCTCGTCGTTGAGTTCCCTTTTCTGCCCCAAGGCCTCCTTTCCATTTGTTGCTGGTCTCACACGCTACATTCTGCCCCCTAAAATTTCCCCCAAGAGACTTCTGCAGTTTTCCATGACTCACATGAAGAAATCTAAACTTATCCTCTTCCTGAGACCACCCCAGTTTCCAACTGCCACAGATTTCTGCAGAGACCACCTTTCCCGGCAGTGAGTCACTCCTTGAGTTGCAGGCACCCAAGTGTTACAGCCAAAATGAGTGTTGGCTTCCCATGGACTATGCGTGCCAGAAATTGCTGATTTATTCCAAAGCTTCAAGGAAGGCAGCCCCCAGCAAAATGAGAAAATGATGGGGGATCCCTCCTCACCCTAATGCATGCCAGGCCTTCATGAGACAAGGTTTACAAGTGGTGCCTTTTATTTCTTTTCAGAGATACTCTGAGACCTGGATGTCCAAAAGCTGACACAAGATGGCATTGACCTTTTGTGTCTCTTATTATTATCATTGTTGATTTATACAACACTATCAGTGTACATGGCAATTTATATGGGTGGTTTACAATGGTTAATCTGACAGTTCTCTGTCCTCAGGCTTAGAATTCAAAAAGACAGGATGCACAAAGAAAAGGGGTTGTCAGTGTGGGAAGGAATTAAGTCCAGCAGATGCTGGCTGATGCCGACTGTTTTTTTTTCCCTCCGAGGCCATGGCAGTGGCAGCTGGGATAGAAGGAGGGCCTTTTCTCAGTTGCTGGGCCTAGGTATGATGGACCTTTTACTTGCAGAGTAATATCAGCAAGCAGCTTTTAGTTAAGAAAGACTTGGCATCGCTAAGTGTGCATTTTATGGTCCAGTTTGGGAGCCAACACAATACCTTTTCCTTTAGTATTTCTAGAAAGACTCTCAGCAATTACGTGCCACAGTTTTGTCCAGCAACAATTAAGTGTACAAATTATGAAACAAAGGGCCGCGTATCCCAGTTAAGCCAGGGAGTCACAGCAATTATGGTTTATCATGGACAAGCAACGCAGGAGCAGTCTGCTGAAATCACTCTTTCTTACATTAGGAAAGGCTAAACAAAACATGACATTTTGCATTGTGCAAACTTAGGCACAGCTGCCACCCTGGTTTGCTTCTCTTATAACAACACATTTCAGATGGAATTCATGCTTTGTTTTATGTTCGTTTAGAGTTTCAGTCTCTGGATTACTGGGAGACAACCCAAGTGGCAACTGCACGGGGGTTCACACAACACAATAAAGAAGTTATAGTAGCAAAGTTTAGCCAGCCCCACTACAAGTGAGAGTAGTTGGGCAGCATGTATTTGCACAGCCATTAAACCAGAGCTCCCATAATTCTTTAGTTTATTATATCATGTGAACCAGCCCATAACCCTCAGCTTCTGCACTGACCTTCCTAGTTCCTACATACAAGGAACGTACTTTTTTTTTTTTTTTTTAAAAAAAAACCTGTCATGCCAACAAATGTCAGGGATGCGTGGTGAGAGGCAGTGTGGCATCTGGTAGGTTTGAAGGGGTTAGAGTGCTTCTTTCAAAGTAGAGAAGAGAATCTGAGAATGTAATCCTCTTTTAAAACAAGACATGCACTCCCTGCATGCCTTGTTCTAGGTGTATGAATTTTTGCCATGGGGGCAAAAATGGGCAGAGGGTCACATGTTAACCATCCCTGTTCCAAACTATTTATTTGTTTGACTTATATCCTCCTTTTCTCCCAAATGGGACTCAAAGCAAATTTTACGACACTAAAGAGAATTAAAACACTTGAAATACATATTGCATACCCAATTGAATATCTCTCTACCTTGGTCAGTTAAGGCTGAAGCCCTCTTTAAACAGAAAGGTCTTTACTTGCCAGCGAAAAGCATACAGAGGGGGCAAACTGAATCTCCCTTGGGAGAGAGTTGCAAAGGCTAGGAACAGCCACCAAGAAGGCTCTCTTCCAAGTTTTCACCAGCTGAACTGGAACGGTATGGGGATGGAAAGCACTCCCCCAAAGAATGTAAGACTCTAAGAGTCTCATAGGGGGTGACAGTGGCTTTCGGATAGCCTGGTTTAGCATTCTAGGATGAGCCAGTGTGACCCTCTTTGATTCACATGCTTCCATCTCCTTCCTCAGAACAGCTGTGGAATTTGGAGCTTTTTGTGTTTAAAATGTGCTCTCTCCTTTCCAAGGAAGGCATGTTCTCACATGAGATAAATTAATCTTTTGCAGAGGACTCCTGAAATGAATGCTATGGCTGCTGGTTGCTCACCCAATAGCGAAAAAGGATATACACTTAAAAGTTAAGTGTGAATGCAACCAGCGCAGGGTAGAAACCAGCTTCAATGTCCTCCCTGAAACCTTCTGCTCCAGCTTCCATTTCCTTTTGGCAAACAGTCCTCTTTTCAAATCCTTTACGCTTTATGCTTTGTGTTGGCAAAGCATCAGAGTCAGTACTATGCATATCAATGACAGGTCCATATTTTTCTCATTAGGGCAAGATGGTTTGCTTGTGTGTATGTGTGTGTGCGCGCACGCATGTGTGTTTGTAAAAAAAACAACATTATGGAACTTAGACTATGTGGAATTTCTCTACTGCTGTTGAGTGCCTCCAGCAAAAAGGAAGCAGCAACAAGCAAAATCAAGCAAAGAAGTTTGTGTGTCATCTCTGTATTCCACAGATGGAGCATCAACAGATCACTAACTCCACCAAGCAGCTGGAAAATCGTCCAAATCATTCAGGAATTCTTTGGGATCCATTACTTTCTGGATCAAATCATTTTAACACCCCTGCAGAGATTAGGAGTCCCAGCAAATATAAACCCCATCAGGTAGTGATCTCTCCACGACCACAGAGTTCTTTTAAACCCCCTTAACCCCAGGTCACCATCAATCTGACCAGCAAAACCAGACCAGTCCTACACATGTAGATGACCCACTACATGTGTAGGACCAGATATAAACTGAGACAGGCCCATGGTTGCCATGAAATCCTGAGCTGACCCTGATGAGAGTGCCTCAGTATGGATGTTAAAATCCCTTAACTTACTGTGTTGGGGTACTTTGGCTGAATATTCCAAAACAGTAGTGCTGAGGAACTTCTGTTCAGTCTTATGGGCAAGCGATTAATACCACTTCCATGATCACTTCCAGCAGCTCTGGCAGAAAGACAGCTGGGCAACAGGGTGGATGGTACACCAACAAGATCCCCATCCTGTCTTCTTGTTTTACTGCCAGGGCAACCTTGGAGACTTTGGACAGAATACCTCAATAGAGGAACAGACAAACAATAGATCACCACAACTGCCTCTTCCTGATCATCAGAGCTTGCCTGCTGCTGCACCGGGAAGTCAACAATCCCTCCTCAGTTGATTTCAGTTATACACACAAGGTCAGTTTGCTTATCCAGGATCAAGTCCTGGAACACACAGCTCTTCCCAGCCACTGACCAGGTGTTAGGAACCAGTACTTTGTGATCTGATGGAGTTCCACTGAAGTAGCCAGGAACCTGTTGATTAGATGGCAGACCTGAAGGAGGAACAGCCATAAGATGTCTCTTCCCACCCTTTCTCCATCGGGTTGTTCTACCTCCACCATCATAAATTCCCCTGCCCATTATGACTGAAGTGGCAGCACCGCTTGTATTTTCTGAAGATGCAGATATAGAACAAACACACAGGTCAGTTTAGCCTGAAGAACTTCCAGTACTTAGCCAAAGCTGGGCTCACAGGATTCGATTCAGTAGGTACTTCTTTTCTTCTTTAGCAAGCAAATATACTGTTCTGGGAGGGGGAGCGAGACTTCTCAAGGGCAATGTATAGTAGCTTGTCTTGCTCTGCTATGCACTCCATATGGATGCAGTAGACAAAGCTGGACTCTGTTGGGCCTCAGGCTGCGATCCCAGCCTAAGAGCCACAGGGCAAGAGCCTTGTGCTCTCGGCCTTCCCTTTAGGTCATGCCAAGAGGCTTGCCGCTCTGGAAAGATGCATGCATTCACAATGCCTGCTGCGGGGAGGAGCCCAACACAGTCTCAGCAATGCAGGTGTCCTCAACTTCTGCTTTCCCCTTAACTGAGGTTTAGCTGCAATTGTCCACTAACAGATTCCAGAGCAGAGGAATTCCTATTTGCAACAGCAGAATAGTGCAGGAGTTCCAAGGAAGGCAATTTCAAAACTGCAGCTTGCCCCACTGCCAGACTTGTCAAAACATGACAAAAGCCTCCATTGTAAAAAGAACTGTTGTGTTTGAGCTGTAGAATTCTCTTACGTAAGCACTGCCTTGGCTCTCTCTCACATGGCATTCCAGAAGGATATAAGGGCAATTTTATTGCTCTCTTTAGGGTTTTGGTACCCAGAGGCACAGAAGATGTGAAAGAGCAGTGAAAATATATGGGCTACTCCTTTCCAGCTGGATACCGCCATCTGGACAGCGCACACCTTGGGGGCCATGTGTTCAACATCAGACCAAGGGAGCCTACCTAAGCATTGTTGTTTTGTGCCTCCAAATCATTTCTGACTTATGAATCCATCACAGGGTTTTCTGGGACTGAGAGTGTGTCATGCACCCAAGGTCACCCAGTGGGTTTCCATGGTCATGTGGGGAATCAAACCCTGCCCTCCATGGTCATTGTCCAATGCTCCATCGTCATGTGGGGAATCAAACCCTGCCCTCCATGGTCATTGTCCAATCCCTATTGGCTCTCACAAGCAACTACTGCCCCTGATTTATTTTATTTCTTTCTATGTCTATCCCAAGTTCTGTTGTTCTCATATAATCAAGGCCACTTACAAGTAATCAAACAGTATCAAGAAGAAACATACTGATAATTATAGTTTGTTGCAAACTGCCATCAAGTTGAATTTGACCTATGAAGAAGAGACTTCCAATTGTCTATATTATTGACAAGACGCTGGACTGTGGCTTCCTCGTCGGAACCTGTCTTCTGAAATGTGGTCTTCCTTTTATCCTTCTGCCTTCCACCTCAACAAGCATTACAGCCTTTTCTAATGAGTCAAGTATTCTCATTATCTGTTCAAAGTATGTGTCTTAACCTTAGTTTACTTATTTTGGCTTCTAGGGAGAGTTCAAGCTTGATTTGCCCTAAAGCCCACTTATTTGTCTCTTTCGTAGTCCACAGAACTCTCCTCTGGTGCTACTTTCAAATGAACCAATTCTCTTATTATCCACTTTCCTCACTCTGCAACTTTCACAGCCATACATACAAACTGGAAATATGATGGCGCGGACAATCTTGATCTTGGTATTCAATGATGCATCTTGACACCTGAGCGTCTTGTTTAATTCCTTTGTTATAGGAATAGTAGTAAAAACAGTAGCAGCAGCTTAAAATATTTCCCCAAAGTGTGCTTCTTAGAGAGCTGACCCATCTACTGATGGTTTCCATAAGCGAGTTATGTTGAGCTTATTCTTGTTGCGTGCCTTTAAGTCATTTCTGAGTTATGGTGATCCCATTTTGCAGTTTTCTGGGGCTGAGAGTGTGTGATATGAGTTTTGGACTATGACCCTAGAGACCAGGGTTTGATTCCCTGCTTGGCCATGGAAACCTTGGGCGCATCATACATTCTCAACCCCGGAATATCCTGTGATACACTCACTTTAGGGTTGCCATAACAACTTGAATGTGCACAACAACTTGAAGGCACACAACAACAACAATATGGGATCTCAAAGTATCTTCTGAAGATGCCAGCCACAGATGCAGGTGAAACGTCAGGAGCAAATACTACTAGAACATGGATGGCCTCATAGCCTGAAAAGCTCACAACAACCCAAGTTGGAGATCACTTTTTATATTGCATTTTGTATGCTTTTATTGTAAGCTACTAAGAGGATGTTACTATATCAAGCAACATGTAAACATTAAATAGACATTTTAGGATTTTTAAAATAAAACAAGGTTTGCATTAAATATTATTTTAATTAAAAAATGCAAGATATTTTAGGATTTTTAAAATAAAACAAGGTTTGCATTAAATATTATTTTAATTAAAAATGCAATATAAAACAATCTCAAATTGCATACACACATACATATATAACGGTCTACTGCTTAGGCTGCCTCTGATTCTAATTTATAGATAGTGCTTTGCTCGCTTGCTCTCTCTGTCACAGATGTTCGTTAGCTGCCTGTTGGGTCTGATTGCTCGTTAACCATGTTAAAAGCAGAGGCTAGTTCTGGCAACCAAGGCCTTATCTTCTTGTACTTTGACCTGTTGTTCAGAGAAAAGGCAAGCCGGTGGAGCTGCATAGCCACAAAGCATCCCGTTGCAGAGAAACAAGACCCATTTGCCTGTTGCCCAGGTAACTGGCCTCCTGTCTCAACCACAAGGCAAAACTCTCTCTCTCTCTCTCTCTCTCTCTCTCTCTCTCACACACACACACACACACACACACCATAGCAAATCCTTGCCTGTAACTAAGAACACGACTCCAAAGAAAAACCGAGCCAGGCAAAACAGCTCTCCTTTTCCAATCCCTGCACCTAATCTCAAAAACTAAGCCCCTGATTAGCCGCTGATAATGAACATTCATTTCCTAAGGGGGCTGCTTTCTCGATCAATTTCCATTTCCCGATCAATTTCCCATTTAGCAAAGACCATTTCGTCACCGAGCTGCATTCCAGGCAATTACCCTTCCAAATCAGATTAAAAAGGATGCCTGTCAACTCCGACCCTCTTCGATTTAATTCTCCACCTTCTGCAACGGTTTCGCCAGTCTCTTTGCCTTCCACCCATCCATCCTCTTTTTTCCTCATGGGGAGGGGAGGAACCCTCTTTACCTACCTATTTTGCTCCTGACTTCTCTTGAAAAAAAAAAAAAAACCCCCCAAGTGCTCTTTTGCTATGGTTTTAGCCTAGCTTCGCCATAAATGGCTGTGAAATGGGCTTCCCTCCCCAGTGCACCTGCATCATCGGTGTCGTCAGCAAGAGCCGACAGCCATCAAAACTGGGGAAATGTGTTTGTTTCAGAAAGCTGCCGCTGCTTCTCCTCCAGCTATTGTGGCTGCTTTTCCTCTTGCTGCTGCAGAAGAGCCCCAGGGAAGGTTTGGGTTGTAGCTCTGTGCCTTCAAGTCATTCCTAACTTAGGGCGACCCTAAAGTCAACCCATTACAGGGTTTTAACTGCAAATCCAAGACACAAAGATGCAACGCTATTCTCACAAAGGCGGCATTAAGGAAGGCTGGAGGGGGTGTGTGTGATGGGAGACACAGAAATTGTTCCAGTTCCCTTATTTTACAGGGATGTGTCACATTCCACAGGACTGTATAAAGCAGTGGTTCTCAACTTGTGGTCCCAGATGTTTTTGGACTTCAGCTCCCAGAAGCCCCAGCCACTATGGTCAATGCTCAGGGCTTCTGGGAGCTGAAGTCCAAAAACATCTGGGCACCCACAGGTTGAGAACCACTGGTATAATGTATAATGTACTAGCGTATATACCCAGCGTTGCCCGGAATTTTATTTTCTGATAGGTAATGCTTGTTAGAAAGATTTGAGATCCTGTGTCTCTAATTCCTCAAACTGTTTTTTTCCAGTACCTGTAACATTTCCCCATATTCCCCAATTCAATCTGTATTCAGAGTTATTAACAGACAGAGGTTGGGTTCCTGAGGGAATACGTTGCCCTCCTCCTTGCTGCTAGGCCTCATCTCCATAGCAACTGGCCAGGTACAAGAGCTCTTTGGCTGAGAATTCTAAAGGCCCCTCCCTAAACTGCAAATCCCAGGACCCCACAGAATCTTCTTAGACAGCCAATCCTATGAGGTCTTCACCTGACACAGACAAACAATCTTTGACTTTTATATATTAGAAGATAATGTATATCCTCACTTCTTGCTTCCAAGGAGGAGCAGCAGCTCAGCTTCCATACCCAGCCATTAGAAGGGAGCTGTTCTTCTCTTCCTCTTTTCCCTACAGACATGCAGAAGTTTTTTTCAAATAACAGCTGTTCAGCTGTTGCGGTGAGGAAGAGGTTTATTGTGCCACCAGCAGCCAGCTAAAAATTTGCAGATCCCTCCTCCGGGTGCATCCATGTTTCGGGACAAGCTGCAACATGCCCTCCAATGTTTCCAAGATGAAAACCAGGAGACGCGTAGCTAAGCAACATCAGAGTACGGTCCAAGCAGTGATAGTTCTTAATAAGCAAGGACATCCAAGCTGGGAGAGAGGCTGCAGCAGTTTGCTTTGGCCTGAGCCCACTCAGAAGAGCAAGATTTTACTCTCTCCTCTCTTTTCCGCCTTGCCGAAATAACAGAGTGCAAGCTACTTTTGCATTTTGAACTCGGTTTGCAGCAACTGAATTAAGGGGAGGAGAAAGGGAGAAGCCGGAGGGGGAGAGAGAAACTGGGACATTCTAAAATGTGGGAGAATGGAGAATTAATCAGGACTGTCCCTGCTAAATCGGGACAGTTGGAGAAGGTGATATACCAAATATATTTCTTCTGTGAAATTCTGGAGGGTGTGGTACATACAGGTTCGTGGAAACCTGCACTTTCTTCTGCCTACCATCCCAAACACATTTTGTTTCAGGAGGCAGTGCACAAGTGGCTCACCTGGAATCCTTCCTTCAGTTACCTTCCGCCAGCCCACGTGACTGTGGACAGGACTTTCACCAACTCCATGGATTTGAGGAAAGGGATTCAGAAGATCTTTGGGACATTTATTTTCCATCTCCCAAACAGGAAGGGATGAGTCAATAGAGGACACATGGAGGTCTCAGGTGAAGCATCTTCCTGCACTGTTGCCATGGCAGTAGTTGTTGAATGAACAGAGGAAGGTTTTTTAAAAAAAAACAAACCCATAAATGGTGACATCAGAGGCACTTTTGGCTTTTTAAAATCTGAGCAGAAACTAAAATGTCAGGATCAGAGAAATTAGTCCAGTATGTAGTTGTGGAAATAATCTTCTGATGCTATGACATTCTGTCACTGAATTTGTTGCTGGGACCACCAGATAACGTTGGGCAAGGGAAGTATTTCCAATTGGCGTAAAAAGACACTGACAAGCCTCACGAAACACTGTGTCTCAAACTTCTGCCACATCAGGAGAACTGTCTCTCTTATTCCTGAATTTCAGACTACCTTCCTAACAGAAGGCTTGACTACACCCTTTTGGTGAGGTCACCCCTAGAGATGTGGCCACAATGGTGGGGCCACCTGTCCCAAAACGCAGACCTTTCAGTGCCACAAAGAACACAGCTGCTTGATTATTTACAAGTGGGACCTGCAACAAAATTCTTTTCTCTGAATTGCAGCATTTCCGTTCAAGGTTTCTGCCAGCCAGCCAGTCACACCCTCTTTCATGATAACTCTATTTTACTTTTCTTTTGTGTTCTCAGTTTTCCACTTAAGTTTCTCTACTGGCATTTCACTGTTCCACTGGCATTTCACTGTTGAGTGTTGTAAACCCTCCTTGGGCTCTTCTCAGAGGCTTGTTTCCTCCATCAGGCTTGTTTTCTTACCCACTTTATTACATTTACACTGAAAATTTCACAATGCCGGAAAAGGCAGGCCTTTGGTCCAATCTGTTAACAGTTCTTCTTAGGGTTACAGCATACCTCCACCTATTCCACTTTGGCATGGACAGTCCCAATTCATCCTGCTGTCCCACTTTTTCCATTGGTATAGAAAATGTCCCAGTTTCTCTTTCCTCCTTCCACTTTCCCCCTTTGTTCTCAGCTTATTTCATTTGCTCCAAACTGAGATCAAAGTAGAAAAGCAGTTTACACTCCATTAACTCCGTACTGTAGGTGCAAGAGGAGAAGAATGGATAGAAGTTTGCCCTTCCCAGTAGGCTCAGGCCAAAGCAAACTGCTGCAGCCTCTCCTGGCGTGTGTGTTCTCCTTTATTAATAACTTCTGCATCTTGACTACCCTCTAATTTTGCTTGGCCATACATGTATCAGTTTTCACCCATAAAATGTTGAAGGGTATGGAATCAGCAGGCTTTTGATGCTTCCGTCTGCAACAGCAAAGAGACATGAATCTTCACCATTTGGGGTAGGAAAGATTCTCTCAGCTGCAAATTCCTCCAGCCTAGCAATTAAGGTCTTCTCAAACCTGCTGATACCTCCTATCTCACATGTGGATGATGCCCAGATCCACACTTGGAGGCAGGTTTTTCCATTAATATAAAGCATTCATTTCTGCTGGCAAGGAGAATAGAGTGTTCTTTGTTGACAGAGCAAAGGAGAATACTGTTCTCTTCTCCTGAAGGCACAGCAATTAAGTTGACATCTTTGCTGTGGATTACTCCTGGAACACGACCAGGGTTGATTTGATTTAAATCAAACTGATCTCATAAACATCCACAGTTTATTACAGTTTACTTGCTTCTTTTCATAAAAAGCAGGTATATACAACACAATTATTCTGAATTTGTAAATTTTCAATTCACAAAAACAGGGGGCAGGCTCTTGCATTTATATCTAGATTCCTATCCCTTATTCAGATGTACTTCATCTCCTCAAACTCTCTATTAATTTACTTTCTCTGTCTTTGCATTTAGGGGCAGACAAGGCGTTGAGAGAGGGAGAAAAACAGTTGACTTCACAAGAATGTTAAGATTATCACCCATCTCCATAAACTTCTTGCATCAGATTAATAGACTAATTCCAAATTGTTTAAAATAATATTCATGACAATATCTTTCACCTAGGCTCTGCTTTTAAAGTATTCTTTTTTTTAAAAAAATGAAACTGACTTATTTATTCATTCATCTAATATATAAAAGTCAAAGTCTTTGTGTTTATCTGTGTCAGGAGAAGACCTCATATCATTGGCTGCCTAAGAAGAGTCTATGGAATCCTGGGGTTGGCAGTTTAGGGAAGGGCCTCTAGAATTCTCAGCCAGAGAGCTCTTGTGCCTGGCCAGTTGCTATGGAGATGAGGCCTAGCAGCAAGGAGGAGGGCAGTATATTCCCTCAGCAATCCAACTTCTGAATGTTAATAACTCTAAATACAGATTGGATTACAGAATATGGGTAAAAATTACAGGTACTGGAGAAGACAATTTGTGGAATTAGAGACACAGGATCTCAAATCTTACTAACAAGTATTACCTATGAGAAAATAAAATCCCAGGCAACACTGGGTATAAATGTTAGTTTATTATAAAAATCTGATTCATAGACTCATAGTATTGTAGAACTAGAGGAGTATCACAGAGCTCGAAAAGACCACAAGGGCCATTAAATCCAACTCCCTGCCATGCAGAAATATGCCAATTCAGTTAAAAGAATTTGATTTATATTTTTTTTAAAAAAATGATTTAGAAATTTCAAAATCCTATTTACTGTTTAGAAACAAAACAATTGCTAATTTTCATCAACCCCAGATCCAGGTTAGAGGGTTGGAGGAGACGGATTCTGAATCCAGAGCTCCCCGCCCAGTTTTTTAAATGTCATCTTTCTCTCTGTCAGTTTTCTAGTGAAGGACAAAGGATGATGACGAGAGGACTTAGAGAAACCACCACGGAGCTCTGGAACTTGTATAGAAATGGTGTGTGCCTTAGATGGATGGTCTGGAAACACTCAACTTAATGCCCTGGCTGCAGTTTCGCTTCGCCACTATGATAAGCCCTTTGAAACCTGTCAGCTCCCTTCCAAGGTAAACAGCTCAATGTTAAACAGAAACTCTTACTCAGGTGACAAAAAAAAGTTAATCAGTCATAAAACATTGAAAAGAAACAACTTGTTGCTGGCAACAAGACACCTGGATTCAAAATACATTGGCGTGGATTTAAGGGCAAACTGGGTAACGGTGGAACTGTTGTTCTTACGTGCCTTCCAACTGACTCTGAGTGGTCACTCCAAATAAACTCCTACAGTTTTCTTGGCAAGATGTATTGAGAGGAGGTTTGCACAGCCTTCGTCTGAGGCTGAAGAATACTGCCCGGTGTCACCCAGTTGGATTCCACGGTGGAGAAGGATGTGACCCCGGGACTCCCAAATCCTACTGCAACACCCAAACCACTACACAACACTCACTCTCGATGGTGAGACCGCAGGCAGAAATGTGTAATAGCCCATTTCCACACTAGACTGTTATAGTGCTTTTATTCCACTTTCAACATCCTATGGAATCCTGGGGGTTTGCAGTTTAGGGAGGGGCCTTGAGGCTCAAACCTGATCACAGAAGGGGAAGCGGAAGGAAGATTTTGACATTAGTAGCTGGCTCACGTTGCAGCCAAGGATTGCTCTGTAACGCCTTCTGCATTTTTCTCAGAATTTCCAATGGGAATACCTGAATCAGCCACTGAGGGGAACCAGAGAGCATCTTCCTATATTTTCCAATGACATATATTGTGTAATTGTTTTCAGTGTTGGACTAAGGGTTCGAATCACCACTCAGCCACGGAAACCCACTGAGTGACCTTGGTCAAGTCACATTCTCTTGGTCACAGAGGGAGGCAAAGGCAAACCCGTCCGAACAAACCTCCCCAAGAAAACCCCGTAATAGGCTTGCCTTAGAAACAACTCAAAAGTACACAACTGCAACAACAGTGCCAATAATGATAACTAGCCTGTAAGAAGCAACTCAGCAAGTTACCTTTCTGTACTGCAGTTGAGTCACCAGAATAATGAGTAATGTAAATAAATTTCTAAAAAAATAACATTCCAAGCTCAGCTTTACACATGTTGGGATAGTCTACCGTTGATGCCAAAGTTTCTGGGGTCAAAGGCAAGATTTTTTTGCATACCAATATCAAGGATTCCAAAAAAACAGCAAACCTCCGGGACTTGGGGTGGGAGTGGCTGCCGCCACACAACTGCGAGGGCAGGATCTGATTGCCATCCTGGACAGGAGACCAGGGCCATTTCCACACTACACTGTTATAATGCTATTATTCCACTTTCAACATCCTAGGGAATCCTGGGGTTTACAGTTCAGGAGGGGCATTTAGAGGGCCTCGGTAAACTACAACCCCCAGAATTCCACAGGATGGTGAAAGTGGAATAACAGCACTGTAACAATGGAACAGGGTGGTACTGGGGCAGGGAAGGGCTCAGAATAATAAAAATACTATACACACACACACACACACACACACATATAAAAAGTGCAGCAGAAGTTCATTAAGGCATTTTTCTCTCTGAAACGATCATTCCAGAAAATACAGAGATCCTACCTTCCACTGCAACGAATGAAACCACTGATCCCGCAGGTAACTGTTTGCAGCCTGCAATTTAGAGAGAGAGAGAGAGAGAGAGAACACGTTAAGTGGAAGCATTAGAAGCTACTAATGCCACACACCATTAAACCAACACACAAACCAATCATTCACAAGGCCTTTACAGTCTGGAGAGCAGCCCGCTGCTTCATTTCTTTGAAGCCATTAACCTTGCATGTCTACTCCTGGATTGCTCCTCGCTTCAGAACACGTCCTTTGCGCGCATGAAGGACTATTCTGTCATGGCAACAGGAGGAGGCGATTTGCAGTTTATTCCTCTCGCTTTGCAACTGAAGGAAGCGAAGATCTAATTGCAGCATCGGCCTTCCAACAGCTGTAGAACGCCTCCTTGCCACCACCCCTTCTCAAAAAAGCGTAGCATTCTACTGCCAATAAGGACCCGTAGCTAATGCCCATTTCTGAGGACCAGCCCTACTGTTAGGCAACAAATTAAGCTACACATCTGCCCTGGTTCAAACTATCCTCCTGCCCTTAGGGACGCTAACCTATTCCCAGCACCGAAGTGAGGTTCAACTGCTAGTCCAATCCACACCTCTGCCTTCTGGAGGTCTTCCTCAACCTAGTGTCCTCTAGATGTTTTCTGCCACAACTCCCACCATTTCTGCCAACTGGACATTCTGGCTGGGGTTGATGGGGGTTGTCCAAAACATCTGAAGAGGGCTACTGGACCATCTTTTTATCTATCAGTTGCCATTCCACTTAAGGGTGCTGCGACAGAAGGAAATATTGCTTCTATGATGACTGCCAACGGATGCTTCCACAAGCAGTCATGCTAGGACAAGTACTTTCTTGGTACACCATGCCACCCTTGTTTCCTGCAAACACAGGTATATTTCTTTAAATTTCTTTTCTTTTTTTGTCTAAGAAATGTTTTTTTTTAAAAAAAAAAAACTTCAACTGAATCCATATCTAGCCAGCATCTTCAATTACTGGGCTACCCAAGGTGGCAGACAATACCAATCTTCCAGTCAATCAAAAATGGGGGGGGGGTGAAGAGCTTAAAAAACAAACCATGAGTAGCTAATGGTAATTGGAAAATAGCAAGAAGAGGAGCAAAGCAATCTGAAGGTCAATAACTCTATCCCCCGCTTTAAACAAAAGGCAAGAGCACCCAGAGATGATGAAAATTAAGACGGAAAACAAGGTGACTTTTATGAGAGAGGCTTACGAAGTATGCTGCTTGAACCAGGGCACGACAGGGCACGACAAAGCTACACAGCACAAAAGGTATGAGAAGTGGAATGATGTAACGCACTCAGCTTTCAGCAATTGAACGAGAGGCAGACTGATGATCGTTCTCCACTCTAACGAGCATGAACACGTATTTCTCTCAATAATTACTTAACATGATTAATTAACAATTATAACAACAACAAATAAACCCAGTCTGAGACAGCACTCTCTATTTTTCATCATTCTGTGGCCAACAGTCTTGGTTTCAGGAGGTTGCTCGTGGTTTAATAGCGCTAGGGCTCTATATCAAAGGTGGGCATTATATGGCTCTCTTGATGTCGCTGGACTGCAACTCCAAGCTGCCCTTGGCTAGCATGGTCAATGGTCAGGAATGCTGGGAGTTCTAGTTCAACAAGATCTGGAGGGTTGTAGGATTTCCATAGCTATTCGACGCCCTCCTCTTCTCTTTCTTAGGAACATAAGATGCTATCTTACACCCGCTCAGGCCTTTGGTTCACCCACTTTTGTAGTATTGTCTACTTTTAAATAACTAGTTGAGCCTGCTTGGGTCTTGAGATCTGCTGGAGAGGCCCATCTCTCCATCTTACCACCCTCACAGGTACATTTGGTGGGAACATGGGAGAGGGCCTTCTCGGTGGCTGCTCCCAGGTGCCCTCCTTGCTAGCCTTCCATAGGCTGGTGAAGACTTTTAGTAGGCCTTTGAGGGCTGGATGCTCAGAGGGAAAGGGCCATTCATGTGCCACATTGTTTATATTTATCATTGTTCTTTTTTATTGTTTGATTGTCTGTACTCTTTTTATTTTCAGAAAATGCAAGATGCAATGTTTTTTTTGGGGGGGAAAACATGAATCCCATAACAATCCAAATCTAACAAACAAACCATATAAGTACCAGGTCATGAAAGAGTACCTATATCAATGTCATAATTTATTCAAAAGACAGTTGGGAGTGAGTCTCACAAGAGAACCTCATCAAAAAGACGATGGTCAAAACTTTAACTGCTTCATTGGGGGACTCAAAGGAGAATTTTCTATGCTAGAACAAACAATAAATGGGTAACATGTTTCTTCAAATGCTGTGTCATGAGTTACCAATAATCCTTTAGCCAGTCTTGTTTGATAAGCTAATTTCTCCATAAGTGATATTCTCCAGTCTCTGCCCAGCTAATTCCTAAAAGATAAACCCTGCAAGCTTTGCCCATGCCTGGTAATCTCAAGTCTACCTATACCTAATAATATAGAAATTAAGCTTTTACTTTTTAGTTCAGCATCTGATCCCAAATATAAATGGATAGCAATATGAGTGCCTCCCATTTAACTATGGTTTGTTGTGATGTGTTGGAGATAAAAGTTTCAGAGCCATTGTCCCAAACTCTGTAACCTGGATAGATTCAATCAAGGAAGCCATCGCCCAGAGTTTGCAAGACCCAAGCAGGGCTGCTGAGCTGAGATGTCTTAGAAGTCTCTTGTTCACAGGATCACCACAAATCATTAACAACAACAAGCACTGCCCTAAGGGAGCCCCATAAAAGTGAATCATTCATTTCAGTTGTTACATTCTCATTATAGAGCTTTTTAATTTCTGCCTTAATTCCGGACACACTTTCAGGTTTAGCTAGCAATGCAGGGTTTAATTTCCAGTTAAATGAGCAGTAAGTTCTTTGGTTCAATGCATAAATCATTTGGAGGGGAACATGGTCAGCATCTAATATAGGCTCTATCTCAGTTTCTTTAATCTATTTAGCATTGTTGTTCTCTTTCATGGTTTGACTGTCTTTGATTTCATTGATAATTTATTTTTAAATTCTGCATACCGAAATGTTTAACTGTATCTGTTTTAACTTTGGCCAGTTCCCTCGAGTCCCAAACTGTGGAAAAGGCAAGATATCAGAAATAATAATAAAAATAATAACTTTAGACTAATGAATTTATTCACTAACAAAGATGTAATTAACACTGCGCTATGAATGTAATCCAACTCCTCTTACAACGTAACTTTAACTATTAATATCGCTTTCATATACAAGAGTTCAGCTTCATTAAATGGCAATACAGGAATATTAACTACCCAAATGCTGCCTTACTCTGGCTGTGGGTGTTGAAGCAATGACAATGTGGACAGGAGGAGTGTGTGTTTCATACTACAGACCAGCGCTTTGTAGCATTCAGGTATGTGCATGTTTATTTAAAGAACAGCTACTTGGCTGATTTTAAGGAACTTAAGATGTAAAGACTGACTCATTAAAAACTGCAGCTATAAGAGAAAGCCATTTGGGTTTTTAGAACTATAAGTGTAACTAATAATTTTTAAAATATTTTTTCAGGCTCTGTGCCCTCACTCTCTCTCCCTCATACAGGCTTCCCCCACTTATTGGACAGGTTAGGGGACAGAGCACTGTCAGAAAATGGAATTGGTTGAAAAGTGGAACCCATGTTCTGTATACTGTAGGGAGCATGAAGGACTTATGGAGGCTCACGTGGGATCGACCACGTGTGCTCTGCTCACAAAGTCTCTCAGCCAGCTTAGCGGTCTTTCCCCCCTCTCAGCCAACTTTGCACGCAGCATGTGTACGCGAGCAGTTCCAAGAGAACCTCTGTAGGCAAGATGGATGGATGAAAAAGTGGAATTAATGGAACTTGTCCTTACTTTGGAAGCATCAAAAGAGCAAGCAGCCAGATACCGGGCTGTCAAAAGACGGGGGCTTCCTGTACACACAGCCTTCCCCTACCCCTTTTCCCCACATTCAGAGAGACTTAGCTTCTGCTTTCAGATGCAAACATACAAGCAGACGTCTATGTGCACGGAGACAAAGGCAGACAGAAAGAAAACACACACAAACTTCTCCTTTCCCCCATCTCAGCGCTCAGCTGACTGGTGCTTTTCCAGAGCCGCTTGAACCTTCCAGCCACTGACACCCAAGCAGTCTACAGAAGCAGCACAGCTTTCCAGAGCTGTGGGAACAGACCGAGTGAACCCTGCCTGCTAATGGGTCTTCTGGCAAGTGTACCAAATTGCTAGACACCACATCCCCACCATACCACAGTGTCAGTCTCTCTTGATATTTGCATTGCTGAAGAGGAATGGTTTATTTAGGGAATAAACTGTTACGAAGAACATAGCTCTCTTTGCTACAGTTGCCTTTGTGTAAACCATTTTAACAATCTCAGGTTTTAACATTAACAAGAAATGCGTATGTGGCAGGGAGACGGTAGAGATAGATCTGCTGGGATTCAGCAGACTTTTTTTTTATACCCAAACTGCCTGTCATCTGGTGAGCGGCCAGTTCATTCTGCCTACTGCAGCAACACTGGCCCTTTCCGCACGTGGGGAAAGGAACCGTGCAAAAACGGGACTCACCGGATTTCTTCAGCATCCGGGCGAGTCCGTCGGGACAAGGAGCAGTGCGAGCTCGTTGCTCCGCACTGCTCCGGCGTCCAAAATGGCAGCTTCTGGTTGGTGGAGGCTCTCCACCAACTGGAGAAGCTCAGCAGCCTAAAGCCCACCCCCCGGCAGATCTGTAGGCACGTGCTAGTGCACGCCTGCAAATCTGCACCGGAGCGCAGCAACGGAGCGACACGGAGTCGCGCACTCCGTGCTTTTTAAAAACCTCTTAAAAGAGGTTTTTAAAAAGCATGCTGCGCGACCAGTTCCGGTCGCTCTGAACCGGACTGAGGTGCAGAACTACAAAAAGTAGTCCACCCCAGTCTACTCCACGGTACAGAAGACCTCTGTCAGAGGTCGCTCTGCACCGTTTTAATAGCCCAGTGTGGAAAGGGCCGCTGTCTCAAACCCTTAAACTGTCCTGATTCGGCAGAGACAGTTCCAATTAAGCCTCTGTTATCCCAGTTTTTCAGCTGCTTTGAAATGTCCCAGTTTCTTTCTTCTTTCACTTACCCGCTTTGTCCTCAGCTTACTTTAAGCTGCTGCAAACTGGGATCAAAGCGCAAAAGTTATTTGTACTCAATTCACTCAGGGTGGGGAGAGGAGAGAAGGGGACAGATTCTTTCCCTTCCCAGTAAGGTCAGGCAAAAGCAAAAGGCTGTAGCCTCTCCTGGCTTGTATGTTCTTTTTCTTCACTATTTTTTGCCATCTTCATCATATTCTGATGTTGCTCAGCCACACATGTCCTCGTTTTCATATGTGAAATGCTAACGATTCTAAAACCTTTCATTTACTGAGGCACTTGACCATATCTGCTGCAGCAACCCTGATCTACTGCTGTTTCCCAAATGCTTGTGCTTTGCTTGCAGTGTTTTGGCAAACAAAGGGTAGCAGTATTTGTTTTGTGTGCCAATTTTCCCCTGTTATACCTGGCATTATTATCCAAGACAGAGCTTGGGAAAGTTACTTTTTTGGACTACAACTCCCAGAATCTACCAGCCAGCACCCACTCATGGCCAGACAGGGAGTTGTCATCCAACCCAGTAAATTTTCCAAGCTCTGAGCTTAGATTTGTACTTCTCCCCTTTCCCCAAAAGTATAATATTTCACCAAACTTATTCTTGTACTTTTTATGAAGCTCTGTTGGTCTGTATTGATTGTTTAGTGCCATCTTTGTTCTGTGGCCTGCCTTGTATATGAGAGAGGGAAAATAGTATGAAAAAAATTGAGGAGGGGGGAAATTAGATTAAAAATACCCAAAGTCGTCTTTGGGACCTATGCACCATTCCTACTCTGTTTTGAATAATAAACCCAAAAATCTTTCTTTGTTTTTTTTTCAAAAAAAACCTGCTTGACTATCGAGAGAAACAAACAGATTCTTATATTTAGCAAACTATGCATCTCTCCTCCGGCCAAGCCATGGTGACTTTCGGGTTTTTCATGTAATCCTGAACAGGATATTATTTATGCAAAGGAAGGAAACTCAGAAAGGTGGGTATCAGTATCTGAGCCTAAAATAGAAGCAGGTGCAAAACAGAGGAAAGGACTGGGGGCGGGAGAGAGATTAAAAAATTGGCAGAGGGGAACACATGCTTCCAATTGTATTGCTCACTTTTGTTCTGGGTTTTCCCTGGAAGAGTCTTGTGATAAAATAAATAAATAAATGCCTGCGCTTATTCAAAAATAATAATAATTGTGAGCTGTGTATTATCTGCAGCCATTGTTCTGCTTATCGGGAATTTCTGCTCTGTTAGTTTTTCCTTCGGGGCACACCTGATTGCCAGGAATAGAGTTTAAAAAATAGCAACACGACAAGGCAGAAATCAGCCAAACTTAGAATCCATGTTTAAGCAAACATCCAAGAGTAAAAATGTTTCTCTGCTTGATCTCCTTTCTAAACAGCTCTTAAGCAGAAAGATACACAGAAGGAACATAACCTACAAGCCAGGTCTTTCTTTCCAGTTTATATTACTATTATTAATTACTAACTTATACAGCTTTTTCAAATGTTTAAAAAAAATCCTTCAGGTATTCTTGTGCTATTCTGATCCTGTAATCTTTATAATCATCCTGCCAGGTAGGCTAGTGTTGTTACAAATGAGACAAACACTCCCAAAAATACACTCCCACAATTCAGAACTAATGTGCAAAGGGGAGACTTCTCCAGGGGTTTAGCTACGGAGGGCAGAAGCAAAATGAGGGCAGCGTCCCTGGAAATCCTGAATTCCGCAAACAAAATTCTCCTTCAGGCCCCAATTTTTTAGCATTTCGGTAACTTAAGCTATTTTAGCGGAGCATTGAAAAATACAGTCTGGGCATCCGAAAAGAAGGGCGCAGACAAAGTTACCAATGGAAAGCAAACACAGCAAATACAAGAGTTCGAGGTATGAATGATGTTCAACGTCTCATTCTCTACAGAGCTAGAAATGTGGGTCCTGAAGGAGAATTTCATAAGGGGCAGAATTCTTACTGGGGGTGTGTGTCAATGCCCTCACCATCTCTACCACCTCCATAGCTACACCCACACTTCTGAAGCTGGTCCTCCATATCTCCAGCCCTTCCTGGGATATGAGAGTAACAAGACTATGGACTTCTTGGCCTGGCAGACGATGTGGCCTAAAATGCATCAGCCCCACCTGGCGTGACCAATGGATAGGGATTGTGGGAGCTGCAGTCCAAACATCTGGAGGGTGAAAGGTTCCCCATTCCTGTTTTATGGGATACATACACACTGAGGTTGAAACTCTCTGTGAGGAAGGGCCTGGATTACGGCACAGATCAGAGAGGGAATAACTCAGTCCTTTATATGTTGTTGGATCGCATCTCTCAGCATTCCTCATTGCTGGCTGGGGCTGCTCGGAGTTGCAGTCAAGCAGCACCTGGAGGACCATGTATTCCCACTCTGGCACAGAGATCTATTTTCAAAACTTGGAAAAGTTACTGTTTTGGACTGAACCTATGATCAGGGGTAGGGATTCTGGAAGCTACTTTACTTAGCTCTGTGTATGACATGTGTAGTTCCAAAACCCAGCATTGTCATGGATTTGGTATGAAATACTCTCCCTGGTATTTCTTCATGTAGCATTGCTGGGGGCCTTAGAGGTATGCCTGTCTTGTCAGCCTCCTTCCCTACATACTATATGGAACTCGGTCTTTGATGGGAAGATAGAAGAAGAGGGAAGACTGAATGGGGAAGAGAACCGCAGAAGAAGCAGAAGTTCCCACTTGCAGGTGGCTGAGCCAGGTGAAGCCTGCTACACAACCAAAGGACCTTGTGGGAGCAAAGACTTATTCACAAGCAAGGCAAGAGATGCTGGAAGTAGGCATCATGAATCCAGATGCAACAGTTCCAGATGAAAACATAACAGGAGCAATTGTTTCTGTGTGGAGATGCCAGTCCTCCGACCAAGGAGACTTCATTAGGTCCCTGAAGGCAAGGTCCAACATAAACATTCATGGGAGCATAGAATACCTTCAGTTCCATTACTGGTGCTGAAGAAACAATATTATGATCTCAGATCTTCAAAAGAAAACACAGTGGAGCAAAGCATTCATCTTGGGTGCCAATTTCTCATGACTGCTGTTAATTCGCTTTTAGAACATCTCTGATAGAGCACAGCTGAGCACTTTGGATAGAAATCTATCGGGCCTGCCAAATTCCCTTTACATTTGGCCAGGAACTTTGAATTCAGGGTTGTTTTATGACTCTTCTTCTTGAGCAGAGCCCTTCCCATTAAAAAAAAAATCAAGCTACAGAAGATTATAAATGGGAATTCTTCTCTAGGAATCTCTAGGTCCTCCAGTGTGATTCTGTGGTCAGCCTCTAGCAGAAGCAGAGCGTAGAATCATCCTGGAAGACCTAGAAATTCCTTGAGAGAACATATTTTTTTCTGTGGAAGGGGTAAATACCGTAAGATTATTTTCGTGTGTGTGCGTGTGCGCGCGCGCGCAAATAAATCTGCAAATGCTGAACCCACAAAAATGGGGGGCCGCGTGTATATAAAATAATCTTTGCATAAAGCTTTGAATGTATTTGAATTTAACTAAATAAGAATATTGTTTTCTTTTTTTTCTTCTGGTATGTTAAGATCTTTTTATTTATGCAGAATAGTATTGAAAGTAGTACATGGTGTGTTCTTAAGTCTGTATGTTTTTAATTATAGTTTAACTGTGTTTTAAACTATTTCTAATTATCTGCTTTTAACAATACTGCCCTTTCACTTTTTAAAAAAAAAACGTTTATAAAATTTTAGCCAAGCTCTTTTCTGGGTTCTTCCTTTGAGCTAGCTTACCTCTGATGGTGCTGCCTTCCAGGAGACTGGCTGCAAAATGTGAGAGTGTTCATTGCTTTACGATATTGAAAGCTCACACCCTAAGGCAGGGGTGGGCAAAGTTTGGCCCAGGAGCCACGTGGAGCCCTTGAGATCCCTAAATGAGGCCTCAGAAGCTGCCCCCGCAGAAGGCCCCAGCCCTCTTTCCCCCAAATTTGGGCTGATTTTAGGGTGGTTGTTTTTTGGTCTCCAAACTGACCGAAAGCTACCAATACTTCAGTGACTTTTCAAGAACTCTCAAACCTTCCTTCCCCAAAGAAAAAAATTTAAAATCAGATCAAATGGTGGCTGGAAGTGACACTGTGATAAAAAGCGCTTTTGCCAGTCTAGCGCCAGACAGGGAAAGGAAGGCAAAATGACACCTGCTCCCTGTGCAATTGTCCATCCCTGCTGTAACGTCTATCACAGTCTTTGCAAACTTTACACCTTGAGGGATATATTGACCTGTACCAAACACACACGGAAGCCCTGCGTGCTCCAATTCAATTGTATCTGCCTAGAGGTCCCTCAGCAATTCTGTATCTCTAAGGAAAGCCAGATAAGCTCAATGACTTCACAGTCCCCCAAAAGAAAGCACAAAGCCAACATAATGCCACTTTTGATAATATTCAATGCTTCAGACGTGATAGCATTGCATATTAGGTGGTACTCGATAGCTAACAGGTAATGGCATTTTTAATCTTGCAGCATTAGCAAGAGAATATGTGTAGGACTCTTTTGGGGCTACAAAAGTGTATGAGTGCTTGCTGAAGGGTAAGAAACCCATCTTGAGGACAAGGTTGCAAAACCTGTCAGTGTTACATCATGTCACAGAATGGACTCTATCTTAACCTTCTTCCTGACTTGCACAGAAACAGGCAACCTGATGCCTTCCAAACAGAACCCTGGTGGCACAGTGGTTAAATGTCGGTTCTGCAGCCACAATGTTGTGAGTTCGATCCTGCTGGGCTGCAGGTTGACTCAACCTTCCATCCTTCTGTAGGTCAGTAAAATGAGTACCCAGCTTGTTGAGGGCAATTACCTAAACACATTGTAATCTGCTCAGGGAGTGCTTTGCACTGATAAGTGGTATAGCAATGTAACTGCTATTGCTAAATGTTTGTATTACAGCTCCCATAATCCCTCATTGCCTATCAGGCTTGCTTGAGCTATTCGCTCCCGAACCAGTGGGACAGCAAGAGGTTGTCCACCCTGTACTATATTTTCTGTACAAAGGGAATATCTCCTTGGAAGCAATTTGAGCCTTCCACATCTCCATCTTCCACCCCTTCCTGAGCCAGAAATTAGATAAACAAACAAAAAGCTATCTCTATATAATGGCAAATCTTTCCTTTGCAGGCCTCAGGTATTATGAACAGATATTTATCTCAGGGCACCCCAAATAAGGCCAGAAGGTTCTGAATGCAACCAATCACCAACACAAATCTCCTGGCAAATAAAAGCTGCCCACAGTAAACTTCTGTTGTCAGTTCATCCTTGCATTCAGCAATCTCACATCCAGCAAACAGAAAAATTAGAGCAATGAAACAGTAGGAGAAAATAGCAGTTCTTTCATGTTTACTGTACCTGTAACAAGACTGTCCCCCCAGGGATTGTGAGCTGTAAACAATACTTTGGAGCATTCTCCAAGAAAGCAGCTGAACATCTTCAATTGAGCTGTAGGAAATCGAGTTTTCCATGTACCCAGTTGGCTGCAGAGAAAAACAAACGAGATAAAAGGGGGGGGGAATTAAGTGATTGAGTTTAGCACATCAAGAAGAACTTAATGAGGATTAAGTTTACTTGCTCAGACTTGACCATTTGCCCAAACCAATGTTTTAAAAAGTAATACAAGAAAAGATTTATGAAGGATCTGCGGAGAGGGGGGACAAATAGTGTTGTGTGCAGCTGTGCTAAACAGTTAACAAGCTAGCATTTTCCAACAGAACTACTCAAATTCTGCATTAAGAACAATTCTGTATTCCTATTACAATTCCTATTACATTTAAGCGAATACACAGGTATCAGACACGCATCATTGTCTATTTTGAGTAATGCCTTCCACATACTCACACTTACTTTACATATTCTGGTTTTGCTAGACACAGAGACGGCCAAAGAACAAGTTTGGACCCTGGAGTCCTGGGGACCACTGCCTACTGCAATTCTAATTTAAGCACTTTTCCGGTTTCCAAGATTTCTGCTGGAATTGTTCACACACTTCCATAAGGGCTTGAAACTTGTCATTTGGGGTGGAGGGATGAAAGTGAAAATTCCTTGGAAGTTAAATTCTGCTGTGTCCAACAGCATACTCAGTAAATTGCACAGAAATCAATCTAGAATAGCCTCCATCTTCCAGTTTGCCACCCCGAACCAAACAAAAAAAATAAAGTAATATGTATTACCCTCTTTAAAAAGGACTTGGAGTGGACCATAAGATCATTACATTCAGAGTATATAAAATTATTTCCGTGAACCCTCTTAACCTCATTCAAGTTACAAATGTACAGGATATGCTAAAGCGAGTTACTCTCTTTCAAGGCCCTTTCACACTACACAATGACAGCGCAATGATTCCACTTTAAATGCTACAGCTGAATCCTATGGAATCCCAGGGTTTGTAGTTTGGGGAAGCACAGGCATACTCTGGCTGAGAATTTTAAATGCCCCTCCCTAAACCGCAAATCCCAGGGTTCCACAGGATGGAACTATGGCAGTTAAAGTGGAACAATAGCCCTATAGCTGTGTAGTGCAAAAGGGCCCAGCCACAGCCCCAGTATGAAACACATGGAATCTTCAATGAGCCAGAGCTATATGCAAAGTTTAACTGGCAGCAGGAGCAGCCCTGGAAACAACCTCCATTTATTAGCAGAATGTAGCCAGAACTGTGCAGAAAAGAAGAAAGATCATGTAAGTGTTAAGAAGTCCTTGATTAAAGGAGTATGACGCTTCCTAATACAAAAATAAAGATTAGAAAAAAGCAGTAAGTAAGACTCACACACAAACATTGGTGGAAGACTCTTTGATGTTTATTTGGGTTTCTTAAGTGAGCAACCCAAGCATCACGTACATGTTCCATTGGATTTCTGCCCCTGTGCTTTTGTTCCTAACGTCATAAACCAGCAGGATCAACCACACTACTGACAGCTGAATGTTAAACTTGTCAGCAGCTCATAGGTTTCCAAAGACGAATCTTGACTCACTTGGCAGAAATAAAGTGAGAAGCTGCTCCATTCTGCAGCTTTCTTATGCATTTATCTTGCTTCATTGCAAACATCCAAACCTGCCAGGGGTCTCTATGACATCCTTGCAAGAAAATGAGAGTTGTTGGTTTTAGAAATAAAGCTGCCAGGTTAAAGTGAAATATAAAACAGAACCTTGTTGAGAAGTATGACCTGCACAGATGCCTTCCCAGTATCTTCAAACTAACAGACAAGGTTTTATGTATGTATACACATACCTGCATTGACACACACTTAAAATTCCAAAACACATAAAAGCAACAAAGTATGACAAAACCTCTACTACTAACATTAGAAATACATTATATCCTGAAAATTCCTAAAAATAAGTACATTTTTAATTGGCACCAGAATGATGATAGCATACACGATAATAACTGAATCTGAGCTGGAAGGGAGTTCCATAACCAGGGAACCACTACCACGAAGGTGCTGTACATGCGATATGTTTCACGGGTTACACTCTCCAGGGCACAACAGCCACAGCACTACATAGAGGCACCGTACGTATAGCGCATATGGGTGAGAGAAAGGGATTCAGCCGATATTCTCCATGCCAAGAACGATTTTCTGTGTCACCACTGAAAATGCTCACCTATCCCAGGAATAAGATCTTGTATGTTAGAAAATTCACAACCACCAGAAACATAGTATGTGTATACACCTTCAAGTCACTTAACACGGCACTGTAGGTCATTGTGTTGGATGAGGACCAGAAAGTCTCCAGGATTTCCCAACTCAGCCATAAAGAGTTCACCAGGTTACTCTCAGCCTAAAGATAAAATAGAGAAGGGAGAACTATGCATGCCATCTTCTACTCCTTGGAGGGATACAAATGAAATAAAAAAAAAATTAAACTCTTAAGCAGGTCTATGGATTTTAAGGCCATTTCTGCCCTACACTGTTATAGTGCTATTATTCTACTTTCAACATCCTGTGGGGAATTCTGGGATTTGTGGTTTCCTGAGGCCAAAGAGCTCTCTGGCTGAGAATTCCAAATGCCCCCCCTAAACCGCGAACCCCAGGATTCCATAGGAAAATGTTGAAAGTGGAATAATAGCACCATAACAGTGTAGTGCAGAAAGGTCCAGAATCATGGAGTCGGAAGCAAATTTGGATGGTGGAAACGTACTGACCTTGACTTCAAAATAAAAAGCATGTAATATTGCCTGCCTAATTTGTTGCATATTTACTTTGATAGGAATTTAGAAAAGTTTTCTTGTTCAGAAATGTTAATCCAATGGAGATATTTTACATTCTCTCAATTTAAACAGCCTGATCGTAGTGAAACGCCTAGTGCTGCAACCACCGCTGCATAGGCCATGACTGCTAACGGGGACAGTACCCTTGGAACAATACTGCATTGCTGCACTACAGAGGTTGGGGTGTGTTGGGGGGCTGCCATGGGGAGAGAGTTGGGGTTATGTTTTGTTTTCAGCAGCCACATCACTACTTCCTGGCTCAAAGGCCCTTTCGACTGAGCTTCTTGGGTGACCCGCTTTTTGTTCCGAAATTCCCTATCACATTGCGGCTGGTAGAAAAACAAAACAGAACGCCTCCTCTTCCTTGCTCCATTCACACAAAGGGCCTGTGATGCAGGAAGTCTGATAACCTTCTGGTGATTCATTTACCCACAATATCATTCCACCCTTGCGACTGAAGTCTCAGGGGGTTCTCCTGATACTTCACATCATATGCTACCTACTGGAGAGCAATTATCTCACTCTCACAGGAAGCCAAAGACCCAAGAACCCTCGGTGACCAGCATTTGCAGCAATGGAAGGAGCACTTTCAAAGTTCAGCACAGGGTCTGCTTTCCTCAGGAGATGTTATCTAAGAGACACAAGAGGCACAAAATATCAGGAGGATGGGAGGGGATTTTCCAGTTTTGCATGAGTACCACCAACGACAACGAATTCCTTTAAACCTGAAAAAGTAATTTGAGCTACTCACAGCTTGATGAATAGCCACTCAAAGCATGGAACTGTATTATTTTCACAGAGTACAGGAACTAAGAAGATACAGATTAGTAGTCCAAAAATTGTCATCTCTGATACACCGTCATTGTGTCCCAGGCAGTACAAGAAGACAGGAAACGGAGGGAAGAGACAGAAAAGAGCCTGAGGTTTCCTCTTCTTCCCAAAGAGGCAAGCCATTTTCTTCGCCATTCAGAACTTGATAACTGGAAACTGACAAGCTCCTTGCTTCTTCAGCAAGCAAATGGCTGGAGCAGAGCCAGTGATTTTCTTTCTTAAAAAATACAGATGCATGCACTTTGTAAATACTTGATGCTTTCATCTCCCTGCAAAAACTAAAATTAACCAAAAGGGGCGCCTTTCAGTATCTTATTTATAACTTTTGGGTTTGGCTTAAAGATGTGCTTACATTTCACTGAGTAGTTAGATAATACTACGATTAGATGCTTTCATTTAAGGTTTTCATTATGTCTGTCCTCTGCTATTGGTTGCAAGTTTGTGTTTTAAATTTTGTATCCAAAAAGTGTTAAAAATACAGTCAGCCCTCTGTACTCACTAGGGTTAGGGGCGCAGGACTGCGACAAAAGCGGAGAAAACACAAATATCAAAATGTGTGTGCATCTGTGGAAAGGGGGCTGAGGCACGGCGGGGAGAACAGCACCCAGGGTCCAAACCAGGTTAGGGAAAGAGAGGGAAGGACGATCAGATAGGCATGGTGGCCCTATACGTCCTCTCTCACCCATCTCCTCCTGTGGGTTTTTGGGGGGACTGGGAGAGGGTTTGTGGTGCTGAAAGAATGAGCTGCGAGCTGTCCTTAACTGGCCAAGCAGCGGCTGGCTGAGGAGGAAGAGAAACAGAGGCAGGTTTTTAAAAGGCTGTGTGGCCTGATGAGAGCAGCTAAGAAGGAAGGTTCCCACAGAAAAGAAGCACTGGAGGGGTAGGGGTTGGAGAAACTCAGAAATAATCAAACCCATGAAAGTCAAACCCACAAATGTGGAGAGCCGACTGTAAAAGTTGAGCAAGAAGACAAGAACAGAAGGACAAATAACAGAATCAAGTGAAAAGATGAGGTTTCAGCACAGGAAGAAACCAACCAGATAGGGAGCTTTCAAACTATTCTGTGATGATCACAAGGCGTGAAGTGAGAAATTGTGAAGACCAGAAAGACTATGTGAACTGCAGTAGTGATGCTCAAGACAGTTTCTGAGATGCTGCTTTAGAGGTGCAGAGTGTAAATCCCAACATGTGGAGTTTACACACTGATTGGGCAGAAGGGCAACACTGCACAAGCGAAGGCACATGCTCAGCCCCATGCACAATGGCATTGCATTTGCATTTGCATCTGCAGTCCCAGTTAATTGGGACAGTCTCAATTAATCCTCTGTCATTCACTTTTCCTGCTGTTTTCAAGATGTCTTGGTTTCTCTCTTCTCCTCCCACTTTCCACTTTTCCTCACTTGCTGCCAACTGAGTTCAAAGTGCACAAGGAGTTTGCAATCAATTAACTCAGCAGTGGACAGAGGAGAGGAGGGGTGAATTCTTGCCCTTCCCAGTTGACTTAAGCAAAAGCAAACTGCTGCAGCCTTATGCCCCATTAATAACTATTGCCAACTGGACCACACTCTGATGTTGCTTGGCCACACATGTTCCCAATTTCCATCACTGAAATGTTGGAGAGCATGCTTTTGCTAGAACTGCATATTGGATCTTTCAGCTACCAGTTGCTGGGAAAATATGGCCTTCACGACTTCTCAAGACATCTGCTTGGCTACTGTGAGAAACTGAACGCTGGACTAAGAAAGCCTTTGTTCAGCTCTGAGCAGGGCTCTGCTTACGTTCTTATGCAGAGGAAAGCCATTTCATAGCCATCTCTCGGATCCAAGGCTGACACAGCCCACTTGGTGGAGCCTCAAAACCATACTTCAGGCCGCCACTCACGGAGATGTGCTGAATAATTCAGCACACTCCCCCACTTCAGTGTCCTTGCTGAGTGATGCTGCGTTGGATCATGTGCCAGGAAACAGTTCCAGCTCAAGGAAAATCAGCCGACTAAGTCATGCACTCTTTTCGATGCATGCAGCTAGGTCTGGTACCTGGGAATGGCATTGCCTATCAGCATGAATCATGATGCTCCTTAAACAAGCACCTCATAGGCACTGAAGGAGAGTGCGTGTTTGTGTTTTCGCAACAGTGATTCGCCATCAAGTTGACTTCAACTTATGGTGGCCCTATGAATCAGAGACTTCCAAGAGACATCAGCTCCCCTTGCTCAGGTCTTGCAACTTCATTTCATAACAGATGGGAAACGTACGTGGCATTGCCCAGGTTAACACTGATGATTTAATTTATGATTTACATGAAACAGAAGTGTGAGTGGTACTGGTGTGAGATTTGTTTTACACCAGGTTCTGTGCAACATGGACCCAGAACAACATTGTTCTGAAAAAAGCTGGCTTGCTCATCAGCCGCCACCACTCTGAATCAGCCAAAGGAGTTGGAAGGTGTTATTTTAATTTCCCATAACGGCCCTGACATGGCATTGCTCCAGGGTATTCTGGAAAATCAAAAAAGGTAGCTCTCAGCTTCTGAGGCTGAATTCACACCACTAGAAAAAAAAAATAGAGAGCGAGCCAAGGGCAGGTACCAGCTAGTGGATTCTTCTGGGAGACAGAGCCCCAGCACATGCCTGAGGGTGCATTCTGTGAGCCCTTGGCCTAGCCGCAGAAAGCAAGCTTCCCAAAGCGACCTCCATTCCATTAGAGTGAGATGAACAGACACCGCAACAAAGAGCTTTTACTTGCCACTGGTACATTCTCCAGGTCAATTCCACCCACCTCCCAAACAGATCTCAGGAAATTGGGGCACCGGACAGGAAATTGATACTGAGAATATGTGAAGCTCTTCATATGCCAAAGCTGCTTTTGGGTATGATTGCCCTCGAGTGATGACATCTCTCATACCATAGAAACACTTGCTCTCTGTGTATGTATCTAATGTGCATTAGCACAGGAATAACACAAGGCACCCTGTACCTTATAACTATACTATATCAGGTGAAAAATAGCTCTACTCAGTATTATCCACTCTAACTTACACCTGCTTTCTTAGAGAGAGGTCATCTGCTGCCAAGAAGCCATGGTCCTCTTCCTTTTAACAAACTTGCTTATTCTCCAGAGACTGTTTAGTCAAACTGGTCTCTATTTAGTTTTGTTTTCAAAGCAAAGCTGACGTTCGAATGTTAGCGATGTACAAATATTTCCAACACTGACATAGTGTCAGAAATATCTACACATCACTTACATATGAAGTTTGAGGCCAAGGGACATCTTTGGCACCAGGATAAGCACAATGCCCAAAGATTCCACAAATCATAAATTTGGAGCACTGAATGCACTTGAATCCCAAGCGGTACAGCCAGAATTTCTGGGATCTAGCAATGGTATAGTCAGTGCCACAGATTTCAGTCCGTTTTTCTTTTTGTTTGTTTCCATGGAACTTTTTTAAGGAAATGAAGAACTGGAATGTCAACTATGAATATGGGTCCTTTCACATTACACAATCATAGAACTACGACTCCACTTTAACTGCTGTGGTTCCACCCTGTGGAATCTGAGGATTTTCAGTTCAGGGAGAGGTATTTAGAGTTCTCAGCCCCAGAGCTCTACTAACTCATGAAACTGTAAATCCAATGATTTCATAGGCTGTAGGCATGGCGTTAAAAGTAGAACGATAGTGCTGTAAATGTATAGGTTGACCTCCAAGCCTCCTGTGTTCAAACAGCCCAGATCACTGAGCTGACTCTAATCTCGGTCTACAGCCAAAATGCTGGTGTTGTTAATTGCCATCAAGTCAACTTCAGCTTGTACGGATGCTATGAATGACACTAACAGCCCTGTTAAAATCTTGCAGACTCAGGGTTGCAACTTTCTTGTCTATTCAGCTGACCCATCTGTAACGCAATCTTCCTCATCTCCTACTACCTGCCTCTTTTCTAAGCATTAACTTCTTTTCCTCTCAAGTTATACTGTCTCAAGATATAGCCAAAATATGACAGCCCAAGTTTCGTCATTTTGGATTCTAAGGAGACTGCAGGCTTTATTTGCTGTATGACCCATTTGCTTGTCTTTTTGTCAGTCCTCGGTATACAATCCAGTACTCACTTTTAATTTTTAACATACTAGGTTGTTGTTGTCATCGTTACCATTACTATTATCTTCAGTGTTATTTGCCTATTGATCCTGAAAATTGCATTTTATGCCTCCTTCTGTCACGTATATTAATCCAAGTAGATCAGAGTTTACATATATAGGTGGCTTCCCAGAGGCGGGCATTTTGCCCACATCTTCTGGCCTTAATAACTACAAAACATCCCACAAAATCAGACCAGATGGTGAACTAGATACGTCCTTTGCCTGCTTTACATTAGCCATGCTCTCTTTCTTCACTTGTGTTTTAGCTGCCGTCCAGCCTGAATCACTGCCCTGACTTCAGAGGGATTCCAAAGAGACCAAGACCTCTGTTCCACTACTCCTCTAAACATGTGGTGCACACACACACACAAGAGTCATACAACCACAAAAAGGTAATAAAAATGCAATCATAAAAGCATCATTTAAAAGGCAACAAAACTACAGTTGGACAGACTAATCAGTTTAAAATGTCCAGGGAAACAGAAATGCTTTCACCTAACACCAAAATTATTGCAAATGTCAGTGCATGTAACGCCTGCTATAAGAGTATTGTACCACAAATGGAGATCCTTAAGGGAAAACTACAGTCAGGCACAAAGCTCTGTATTTCGACAGCAAAAGACACAACAAAAAGTCCTTTCTCACTTAAGGTTTCCAAGGTGACTACAATATATCCCAGTATCACCAGAAGATCCATTGACAGTACCGGTTGGGGACACTGGGAATCGTAGCCTTGAGGCTCTGGGTGGCATCCATTTGGGAAGGCTGCCTTACATGGCTGGCACATGGATTACTAGGACGGTATGACTGAAATAATTTCCAAGGAACTTGAAAAGGGGGACATCATGATTTACCCAGCATTCATTCATTCATTCTTTCATTCAACTGGAGCATAAAAAGAGACACTTTCATTCCCACTCCAACAAAACGAATCCACAGCAAAGTACAGCCTGTGCTCCTAAAGCCATTTACAAATTTGCAAGAGAGGCTTGAAGAAAGATTTTTCAATTAATCAAAACATGACAGGCACAGGCAGATCTGTCCATCATTTCACTGATATGTGGGGCACTCTCTCTCCTTCAGTATATAATTATTCCTTCAAAGTTTTGTTACTGGTGTTAAAAAGAAAAATTAGGCCAGAGGAAAAGAGGAGTTTTTAAGAGAATATGGAAAAGCAATGATAAGATGTCTGACTGAATTTATCGGAATAGAAGTGTGTGTGGTTGACAGCCATGAGAGTATAGGGTTTCCAAAGTTTCTAAAAGCCTGACTCTATGACCATTTCCACGCTACACTGTTCTAGTGCTATTATTCCACTTTCACCATCCTGTGGAATCCTGGGGTTTGCAGTTTTAGGGAGAGGAATTTAGAATTCTCATCCAGAGAGCTCTTTGGCCTCAAGAAACTACAAACCCCAGAATTCCACAGGAGGTTGAAAGTGGAATAGCAGCACTAGAACAGGGTAGGGCAGGAATGGCCTGAGTTTCAGAACCTAGACACTCCTCTCTGGCCCTTAGGATAAGGAAGAAGAATCCCAAGACAAAAACACTATCTTGAAAAGTATGTGTATTGCTTAGACTTCATACAGTCTTAGAGTTGGAAGATACCAAGAGGATCATCTAGACCAGTGGTTCTCAACCTGTGGGTCCCCAGATGTTCGTGGACTTCAGCTCCCAGAAGCCCTGAGCATTGATCATCGTGGCTGGGGCTTCTGGGAGCTGAAGTCCATGAACATCTGGGGACCCACAGGTTGAGAACCACTGATCTAGACCAACCCTCTTCCATGCTGGAAAACACAATACACTTGAAAGATGCCCATCCTCTGTTTAAAGGGGCCACCACGCCGACGCACCCCCTCCCCTGGCCTGGTTTGGACTCCATGTTCTCCTCACTGTGCCTTAGCTCCTTTCCCACAGACACACACACATTTTGATATTTGCGATTTTTCCACTTTTACGAGGGTCCTGCACTCCTAACTCTAGCAAATATGGAGGACCAACTGTAATCTGAATCCACTGGTTCTCATTCTAGTTCATGGAGTGGCCGAAAACAAACTTGCTCCATCCCTTGAGACCTTTAAAGATAGCTGTCAGAGACCACATATGTGGGGTTCTCTCATTTCATCTTCAGAAAATAAGGTAGGCAGAGTGACGTCTGAGACTATCTAGAGTTTTATTACTCTGCCTAGTCCAACTCCAGCCCCATCCCCAGAAGAGGTGGACTGCAATGTCCATCATCCCCAACCAGAGGCCACGATAACTGCAGGTGATGAGAGTTGTTTTGGATGGCACCAGGTTTGGAAAGACTCCTGTAGCCAATGTGACAACCCAACCAGCTTTCCAAAAGAAGTCCAAAAGGCAACAGAACTGGCAAGCTTCTTCCCAAAGTTACCTCAGTTTGATTCAAAGTCACATTTCTTTGTTACAAAGTCTGGATTGTTTCTGCTTCATGCTCATTTCTCCTGCCCGGGGCAAAGCAAAAAGCAAGCATCTCTGGCAATTCAACCCAAGGCAGTCAAGCATTCCTGTTATCTCTGCTTGGCACTGAACAGACAACACATCTGTCATGCAGCACTCCAATCTCTCTTTGGAATCTCTAAAAGGATTTCAACCTTGAGGCTCCGGAAGGCTTGAGCGAGAAAACGAGACGGCAAACAGAGCAGGTGACAACAGCTTCCATTATAAGCATTTCAAGTGACAATAGCATCCATTGTCATCATTCGTGGAGGGACCGAGGGGAGAGTTACAAGGTCTACCTCTTCTCAGTGGCTGCTCCCAGACTCTGGAATTCCCTGCCTACAGAAGTTAGACCGGGGCCCTCCTTGCTTTCTTTCCAAAGGCAGGTGAAGACTTAGGCCATTTCCACACTACACTGTTACAGTGCTATTATTCCACTGTCATCATCCTGTGCAATTCTGTGTTTTGTAGTTTACTGAGGCCCAAGAGCTCTTTGGTTGAGAATTCTAAATGCCCCTCCTTAAACTGCAAATCCCAGGATGTTGAAAGTGGAATAGCAGCAGTATAACAGGGTAGTGTGGAAATGGCCTCAGTTTGTGTCAGGAGGCCTTTGAAGACTCACCGTTCAAGGGGTACAGGCTTGCAGAATGTGCGGTACTGTCTATTTGTTGTTTTCTTTTTAATAGCGCTCTCTTTAATTAGTTTTAATTTAACCGACAGTTTAATTATATTTTTAACTTTTGCTTGAAGTAAATGTTTGATTATCTTTGTTTTAATTGTTGTAAGTCATCTTCAGTCATAGACTGGGAAAAGGCGGTGGCATCATCATCATCATCATCACAACCACCACTGTCAGAGACAGTGATTCTAGAGGCCAATTTTCTGCCCCCGGAAGTCTCTGGAAGTTGTCCAGACTGTCAAAAATGCCAAAAAAAAATGAAGAAACTAGACCAGACAGGGCTGTAAGTCCACTTCTGTTTTTTTTTTTAAAGTGGTATTTTTGGATGTTAAACAGTAAAGGGAAACTGCAATCTACTTAAAAGGAAAAAATACACTCTTGGAAGATTTCAGGAGAAGCAGTTCACATACATTTTGTCCTCTTCAATTTAAACCATGCAATATAGCTGTCTGAGGAGCCGTGAGATATCCTATACATATATACACACGTGCACATTCATGCATATACACATACATACACACACAAAGGTACACAGCTGGCCCTCCACATTTGGGTCCAAACCAGGTCAGGGAAAGGAGATGGAAGGGCGTGTTGGCATGAGGTCTCTCTCTCTCACCTACGTCCTTCCTTCGGTGTGTGGGGGGCATCAGGAGAGGATTTGTGGTGCTGAGAAATCTGGCTGCAAGCTGTCCAAGCTGTCACGGGGAGAACAGGCACCCACGGCCCAAACCAGGTCAGGGAAAGGGGAGGCAGAATGGCGCTCCTATACTTCCTCTCTCTCGCCCGTCTCCTTTCCTGAGTGTGGGGAGGCGGTCAGAAAGGGTTTGTGGAGAAGGAGGAAGACCAGAGGCAGGTTTTTAAAGGGCTGTGCAGCCTGAGTGGAGTTACCAAGAGGGAAGGTTCCTTCAGAAAAGAAGTGCCTGAGGTGTGGGGAAAGGGGTTGAAGAAACTCACAAATAATCAATTCTGTGACTGTCAAACCCACAGATGCGGAGGGTGGGCTAAACAATAAATACCACACTCATTCTCTAAGGATGGATCTCCACGGATCCAAAACGGAACCATCCATGTACAAGAAAAGCCCTTCTCTCAGTCCCACCACATTCACAGGTACAGCTGGTGGGAACACAGAGAGGGCCTCCTCCGCGGCTGCCCCTAGATTTTGGAACTCTCTCCCAAGGGAGACCAGAATGGGCTCTTCCTTCCTGTCTTTCTATCAGCAGGCAAAGCCTTCTTGTATTCAGACGGGCTCTTAGAACGAAGAGCATTCAAATAAAGGGCTGTG